>CM057338.1:568167561-569432349 GCA_030015575.1 Agapanthus africanus | reverse complement strand
TAAATTACAGGAAAACCCCGCGACTGTATATACATACCTGCAATCCCGTAGTAAATTACAGGAAAATGGAATACATACTATCATCTTGAGTAAGACTGTCCTACCGGTATAGGTCCTCCCTCAATCATTGCAATCACGTGCCTGTGATCCAATAATTGACTCTGAGGGCATTATCTCCAACATTAACCACGGACCGCAAGCGGAACTAGCTGTACGTAACGGTCCCCAGGTAGATGTCGATAAGAAGGCCGATGAGGAAACCCATCCGAACTCCTACTGAGCCTGTCCGTTTCAATATCCGAGCAGTCCGGTCTGTTCGTCTAAGAGTATCGCATGTATGGTCTACGGGGGTGGTGAACGTCAGACCCCTAATAACCGTACAAGTCGTGCCGGCTTGGCTCAAGACCATCCGAGAATCTACTGATCAGTCCATCAGTAATTCTCAATCAGCCCTGTCCAAAGGCTTATGGTAATGACCAACCGATCACTGTGCGATATCAACTCCCTATACCGGGAGAGACGAATCCCTAACAGTCGCTCACTGCCTCCACATGGCTCGGGACTGTGCCCAACTAAAACCTGTTTGCACGACTCCTTTGAACCGTGGTAGGGTAGTAATCAAAGCACAGTGGGAACTCACAAGAGACAAATGACGACCTTAAGTCAACGGACTATCTGCACACATGTCACCTGAGAACTGCTATCTGACGTTAGGTAAAAATACCATCCAGTCAGTTCTCGGCAAGTCTTGTCCGGTGTACTCACACCCAGTGAGCATCTGTATACAATCTTAGGTGTACATCACCAATGGCTGCGGGACCAATCCATCGCCCTTCGTCAGGGTCTAGATATGTATACACTAGTCTACTCCGGAGTATCGATGCCCAGTCTCGATACTCCTGCGACCAGGGACATCTAAGGATGTGCCTATTGACTATCCAGCTCCCACAAGTATGACTGCCATCACAACGCCGGTAGCCAGGCAAACACCTTATGGGCTTTATCAACATGTTTATAAATACAAATTAAAATATATCACATGTTAAGATAAAGTCAAACCAAATAGCGTACTATCATATTAAGAAAGATTGTCATGTACATATATATCCCTAGAATCCTATACAATGAAGGCCTCTAGGGCATATATATCCAACAATCTCCCACTTGCACTAAGGCCTATAATTGGTGCAATGAGTACCCACTGTCTCCACTAGATCCAGTTGCTGGCGTACCGCATGACCAACATCTCAAACAGCCTCTCGAACTGGACTTGAGGGATGGCCTTGGTGAATGGATCTGCCGTGTTGTCTTTTGTGTCCACTCTCCGTACTTCGATCTTCTGACGATCCACGATCTCCCTGATCAGGTGAAACCGCCTTAAGATATGCCTGAATTTCTGATGGGACCTTGGTTCCTTCGCTAATGCTACAGCCCCATTGTTATCACAATACAAAGGTATTGGATTGGCAATGGACGGAACTACCTGAAGTTCAGAGATGAACTTTCTCATCCAGACAGCCTCTTTTGCGGCTTCACTAGCAGCTATATACTCAGCCTCCATAGTTGAGTCTGCGACGGTATCCTGTTTGGAACTTCTCCAACATACCGCCCCTCCATTGAGGGTAAACAAAAAACCCGAAATGGATTTAGAATCATCTTTGTCACTTTGGAATCCGGAGTCGGTAAAAGCCTCAACCTGGAGGTCCTCATTACCGTAAATCAAGACATCTCCTTAGTCCTTCTCAGGTACTTGAGAATGTTCTTTACCGCTATCCAATGCTTCTCACCTGGGTCAGACTGATACCTGCTTACTACACTAAGTGCGTAAGCTACATCTGGTCTGGTACATAACATCGCATACATTATAGATCCTACTGCCGAAGCGTAGGTATAATGCCCATGCGAGCCCTCTCTTCATCAGTCTTTGGAGACATCTCTTTGGAGAGGGTGATCCCATGACAAGCAGGTATATTACCGCGCTTGGAATCTTCCATACTAAATCTCTTTAGTATAGTATCAATATACCTGGACTGTGAAAGTCCCAACATTCTATTAGATCTATCACGATAGATCTTAATGCCCAAAATGTAGGTTGCATCACCCAAGTCTTTCATGGAGAATTTCTGTGACAAGAAGAGCTTTACTGATTGTAGCATAGGGACATCATTCCCTATCAGTAGTATGTCGTAGACGTACAAAACGAGGAAGACTACTGCTCCTTCTACAATCTTCCTATAAATACATGGTTCATCTACATTTTTGATAAAGTCAAATTCTTTGACTGTCTTATCAAAGCAGATGTTCCAACTCCGTGATGCTTGCTTTAATCCATAGATGGATTTAAGTAACTTGCACACTCATCCGCTGCTCCCACTGTCTAAGAAACCTTCTGGTTGATCCATATAAACACTCTCTTCTAAATGTCCATTTAGAAAAGCTGTTTTTACGTCCATCTGCCAGATTTCATAGTCATGGAAGGCAGCAATGGAAAGCAGGATCCGAATGGATTTAAGCATAGCTACAGGTGAAAAGGTTTCATTATAGTCCAATCCTGGTCTTTGAAGAAAACCTTTTGCAACGAGTCTAGCTTTGTTGGTTTCCACTTGTCCAAGTGCACCAATCTTCTTTTTGAAGATCCATTTGCATCCAACTGGTTTCACCCCAGGAAGAGCAACTTCTAAAGTCCATACTTTATTAGTGTATATGGTTCCATTTCGGATCTCATAGCATCCACCACTTCACCGAGTCAATACTCGTGATAGCCTGTTGAAAACTAGTAGGCTCATCATCATCGATGATGCAATCCTCTCGATCCCCATCTAAAACAAAACCAAAGTATCTTTCAGGAGGATGAGAAAGCCTACTAGATCTACGTAGTGGCGTTGGTTCGTCGGGTTCTATTGAAATCTGAGATTCCACTATGTCCTCGGCAGCAGTTTGAGGTTCTGGAATTTCTTCCAGCTCTACCGCGCTCCTACTAATTTCTTTTGCAAGAAATTCGCTCTCTAAGAAGATAATGTGGTGAGCGACAAACATCTTTTGTTCTTCAGTGTGGTAGACCATGTACCCCCTTGAATGTTTGGGGTATCCTACAAACTTGCACAAAACCGATCGTGCCTCGAGCTTGTCCGGACTATGCTTTTTAACATATGCCGGACACCCCCATATCTTGATATACTTGAGATATGGTCTCTTCCCGCTCCATATTTCATATGGAGTGGTAGGCACAGACTTAGTTGGAACTCTATTCAATAAGTATGCTGCTGATTCTAGAGCAAAACCCCAGAAGGAAAGTGGCAACTCAGCACTACTCATCATTGAACGCACCATATCTAATAGCATGTGATTCCTCCTTTCTGATACACCATTATGCTGAGGTGTATAAGGCGGAGTAAGATGAGAGAGAATTCCATTCTCTTTTAAGCATTCAAGGAAACTGGTACTTAAGTATTCTCCACCTCGATCAGATCGAAGTGTCTTGATGCTTTTACCAGTTTATTTCTCTACTTCATTTTTATACTCCTTAAACTTCTCAAAGGCCTATGATTTATGTTTCATTAAGAACACATCTCCATACCTAGAGAAGTCATCAGTAAAGTGATGAAGTAGGAGTGACCGCTTCTCGCATGCGTAGACATTGGACCACATACATCACTGTGTACAAGTCCCAAGAGTTCTGTGGCTCTTTCTCCGTGTCCGGTGAACGGAGATTTGGTCATTTTTCCTTTGATACATGATTGACAAGTTGCATATGATGAATATTCAAACGGATCTAGATATCCATCTTTATGTAACTTAGTCAACCTTGATTTGAATCTGGAGCCTTTCTTTTAAGTGTGTTTTGAATATTGAAAATTCGAGGTTGATTAAGTATGTATATGCCATTTTCCAGTGTGCCATACCCAATCAGTTCTTGATTTAGGAGAATGTTCATGACATTTCTTTCAAGCGCAAAATTATATCCCTCATTAGATAGCAAAGATACTGATACACAACATACTGGGAATACAAAAACAGCTGTACAACACCAAAATGTGCCCACTAGTCAACCCTAGGTGATATTCCCCTATTGCAATAGCATCTACATGCATTCCATTGTCCATCCGGAGAGTCATATCACCTGTCCCCAGTACTCTACTATTTCTCAGATCCTGCAATGAATTACAGATGTGAGAACCAGAACCGGTATCAAGTACCCATGATGTAGAGTTTACTGAAAGACAATTTTCGATTACGAACACACCTGAAGCAGAAGCAATAGCTTGCTTCTTGTCCTTGGCTTTGAAGGCCACACAGTCCTTCTTCCAGTGCCCTTGCTTGTGACAATAATAGCATTCATTTATATCTGCCTTCACCCTTCCTGCCTTGTTCGTTCCCTGCACCTTCTTGACCCCACCTTTCGGTTTGGTGGCTTTCATCTTCTTCTTCCCTTTAGCTTTCACTTTAGTTTTAGAAGAGAATGATTGGCCAACATACAGAACGGGGGTCTTCTCCTTTTTCAAGGAGGTCTCTGCTACCCTCAACATGTTGAGGAGCTTTGAAAGATCAGCTTCCATTTCGTGCATGTTGAAGCTTAGCACGAACTGAGAGAAGGTGTGAGGAAGGAACTGCAAAATCAAGTCGATGTATAAATCATTCTCTAGCACGCATCCCAGGTTTGCGAGTTCCTCAATGAGGCTGATCATTTTGAGGACGTGCTCTCCTACAGGCGATCCTAGAGCTAACCTCATCTGGAAGAGTTTCCTTGAGGTCTCGTACCTCGCGATACGGGAGTGCTCCCCATACAATTCCTTCCAATGGAGAAAGATAGATATAATATCCATACTCTCGTGCTGTTTCTGGAGTTCATTGTTCATGGACGCCAGCACGATATACTTAGCTCTCTCACAGTCTAGATCCTAGGTTTTGCAAACTTCCTTGTCCACAACTAAGGAATCTGGTCCTGGGATAAGGGGAGGAACAGCGGTGGTAACATATGCTACTTTGTCATAAGTCAGTGCAATGTTGATGTTCCTTAGCCAATCTTTATAGTTCTGCCCGGTCAGTATAATTTTTTTCAAGTAATAGTTTTAGTCCTGTCATGGTAGCTGCCAAAGAGAGAGAAAAGAAAACACTCAGCATATGCTCTTGCAAGTTTAGATTGGTTATCAATTTATCTAAACAGGATGGCTCCCACTATTCCCTCAAATCCTTCTTCAAAACCTAAAAGAAGAACTAGTCAGGATTTAATCACACGTCATAATACTTGCTTAACCTTTCAGCCAGGCCGGTGTTGGTACTTCGAGGGAGGTTTTCCAACGCTTTCGCAAAGTTCCTTAATTAAATAACATCTTTTCCCTGGAGGCGTAGCCCCTCTAACACCTTTCTGGACACCTACTTGGTTTATAGCATTGATTGTTAAGTGAGAAAGTTTCCCGAGAGTAATCCTACTCATCAGTGGGATCAGGATCCAACTATCATTGCATGATGCACTAGATGGAAGCCACTCTAGTCACCACACTCCAGAAGGTATGCTAAATCTGCAAGTTTCCTTTATGTTTGAAACTCCCGATGTGATTTTTACCCCAAGCTCTTATGACCTTGACGTAGGCCAACAAATCATAAGACGCAAGTCAAGTTCTACCCGTCGTTGTCATGATTAATTTAGGTACATCATACATGCCCTTGACGTAGGCCAACAAGGCTGTACGTCTGTCCTATACTAATGCATCTATCTATGCAACAAATAAGCAAACACACTGCTACCATACACTATGCCTTGACGTAGGCCAACAAGCATAGCATGAATACGATGTGCTGTCTATTTGAAACGACAGAGGGTTACGGCTGGTTTTTGGCAAAAAACCGTTAACGTAGTGAACTTGATATGATCGGAGGAACCATGATAGCCTTTATTAAAAGGAGTGGTTTAAGCTCCGCATTTAAAATTTGCTTTTTGAAAAAAACCGAGTGGTTTTGAAATTGTTCCAACGATTCAGTTTAGGTTCTATTTTCTTTACATTAAAAATAATGCTTCCCATCATCAACCTATCATTACAGATAACAATGAAAATACAACGTCCTCTTATACCATCCGCATTTGCCACGGGGTCCCGTCATCACCCGTTAGGTTACTTAACTAACGGCAGAGCGGGGGCTGGGCTAGTGCGGGTGTAAAACATAAGTGAGGTCTAAATAGCTATCATATATAGATATTGTACATTCGTCAGACGCAATAATAGGTATTCCAGATCACAGATAAACTTTATTGGATATGCAAGCAATCCGCGTTTCTTTTGAGCCTGCAACGAAAAACGGATTACACAGTTGTGATGAATAGCCATTTCCCTACCCCAGACCCTTACGGGTACGGCAAACTACCCGCCTAGTTCCCGAAGTGAAGCGGTCTCCCTCAACGACGTGAGTAGGCCACTAAACACTTCAAAGTATCCGGTAGTTTGTGCACCCCACCTTGGGTCTATCCTAGGAGCAAAAACAGTAAAAAGAAATAATACAACGGTGGCTACAACCGCAACCTGGATGTGCCCCGCAAAATAATATTACAACTTATTACAATTACATCGAATGAATTAATACAAAAACCCATCACAAAACCCCGGCTAATCATCACAACAATCCAATACAGTTCATAATCACAAACAGTTAAAAACATTACAGATATGTGCAACCCTCTGCCAACCGACATACTAGTAGTTAAGGGAGGTTTACGAACACATAATACAGTTCACAGATATAATCAAACTAGCAAACATCGTATAATTTCGATCGATCAAACACATTAGATTCTACTCCAAAACTTCTCTGTAAATCTGAAACTTAAGCAGAAAATAAATCATTCCAGAAAGACAAAACATCACAGAAGATTCATAGGGAAAAACTGGGCTGAATCGGCTCCAACTCGGCCGCGGATCCGCGGCGGATCGGTGGGATCGGCCGCGGTTCCGCGACTCAGTGGCCGACTCAGGAGCCCATTTTTTTCCAGTGTTCTTATAATTTCATGTAGGTTATTCTGGAGGTACCTGAAAAAATTTTAGGCCTCATTTTAAAATCGACAGAAACTATGTGATATCCGTGTATTTTCCGGTTCGTTTTGCGTTCGAAATGCATACAACTTTGTAAGTGAGTTAATTATTGTTTAGTGAGGCTCTGATACCACTGTAAGTCGATGTGCAACACCCCACGAGTTGCGGGGAGGCGGAAAAATGAAAAACAATCTTGTTTTTTAAGCATACATCGACTAACCGAAGATCTTTGCTAAACGATAATTAACAACAACCATAAAAGTTCTTATCTACTATGTAAAGAGATTATACCTAGTGATTCGTGTCCTTCGTCTTTTCGATCTCAACGTCCTCCTCGGCCTCCTCTAAGTGATAGACGATCCACCCGAGAACCCTAATCCAAGCTTCACCTCCAAACTTGAGGTAACTAAGTTTCTCTAGTTGCTAATCAAAGGAACTTAGATCATATAGAGTTAGGTTATGGAGTGTTTAGTCTATTCTAATCCTTGATCTCAACTCATGAGTGGTAGGATTAGAGTTTGAAGAGAGAGTGAGCTTGAGGAGAGAGAAGATGAAGAATATTATGATAATGATATTGTTTCTCACTTGATATATGAAGCATAATGAATAAAATGAGATTATTCATCATGCTACATTAATGTATTATGAGTGATTCACTATGTGAGTCATTAAGCATTTAATAATGCATTAATGACATAATGAATCACACAAAATGAGTCACGATATCATTTAATGATAATGCCACCTAAACCCTCAAGTCACCATGCTTCTAGAAGCTTCCCGTATAATTACGAAAACGCCCCTCCTATCCGTGAAAACACAGAAAAAATTTAGACTGTATAAATCCAATAACCTGATACTAGAATCTGGCTTAAACCAAAGTCGTCTAGTAAAAACTGTCCGAATGTCGTACGTGCGTTATAAACACGTATTCGTCCGAACCCTTATCGTAAAACCGTACGACCTCTATATCGTTTCGCCTGGAGTTGGGAAATCTCTGTATGGGACTCTAAAGACTCGACTACTACGCTGGCAGTGGGTTTAACCACAGACCGCAAGCGGCACTAGCTGTACGTAACGGTCCCCAAGTAGATGTCGATGAGAAGGCCAATGAGGAAACCCATCCGAACACCTACTGAGCCTGTCCGTGTCAATATCCGCGCAGTCTCGTCTAAGAGTATCGCATGTATGGTCTAGGGGGGTGGTGAACGCTAGACCCCTAATAACCGTACAAGTCGTGCCGGCATGGCTCAAGACCATCCGAGAATCTACTGATCAGTCCATCAGTAATTCTCAATCGGCCCTGGCCAGGGACTTATGGTAATGACCAACCGATCACTGTGCGATATTAACTCCCTATACCGGGAGAGACGAATCCCTAACAGTCGCTCACTGCCTCCACGTGGCTCGGGACTGTGCCTAACTAAAACTTGTTTGCATGACTCCTTTGAACCATGGTAGGGTAGTAATCAAAGCACAGTGGGAACTCACACGAGACAAATGACGACCTTAAGTCAACGGACTATCTGCACACATGTCACCTGAGAACTGCTATCTGACGTTAGGTATAAATACCATCCAGTCAGTTCTCGGTGAGTGTCCGGTATACTCACACCCAGTGAGCATCTGTATACAATCTTAGGTGTACATCACCAATGGCTGCGGGACCAATCCATCGCCCCTCTTCAGGGTCTAGATATGTATACACCAGTCTACTCTGGAGTATCGATGCCCAGTCTCGATACTCCTGCGACCAGGGACATCTAAGGATGTGCCTATTGACTATCCAGCTCCCACAAGTATGACTGCCATCACAACGTCGGTAGTCAGGCAAACACCCTATGGGCTTTATCAACATGTTTATAAATACAAAGTAAAATATATCACACGTTAAGATAAAGTCAAACCAAATAGTGTACTATCATATTAAGCAAGATTGTCCTGTACATACATATCCCTAGCATCCTATACAATGAAGGCCTCTAGGGCATATATATCCAACAATCATCCATCGCCTATCATATAGGTATACGCTAGTCTACTTTGGAGTATCGATGCCCTATCTCGATATTCCCTCGACTAGGAACAATTAAAGGATGTACTCATGGACTGCCCAGGCCCCCACTAGTATGATCTGCATCATAATTTTGGTAGTCAAGTACACATCCTAAGGGCTTTATCAACATGTAACATAGAGACATTAAGTGTACATGTTAAGATAAAGAGCAACCAGATAGCGTACTATCATGTCGAGCAAGAAAGTCCTTCCTACGTATGTCCAAGCATCCACTATAATATACATCATATGTACAATAATGGCCTCTAGGGCATACATATAACTAACACGTTCCCATGTCACCAAGAAAAACACGATGGTCAGTCCTCGTCCATGACGAGCACGCCCTGACTGCATCACTAGCAGCAGCTCAATCTGCGCTAAAACCATGGTGACAAGAACCTTAAGAAAGTATCGACGAAAATAGCTCAAAGGGATGGAAAGAATCAACATATCCAGAATGAATACGTGATCATAAGGAGGAACAGAATCAGTGAGAGTATGATCATGTAAACAAACAGAATCAAGGATCTCAAATGGATATATAATCAAGGGAACGAAGAAAATCATAAGTCTCAAGATATGTACATCCTAAGGTCACTTAAGTGGAGTATCGTTGTAACATTTCAAAAAAATAAAATATTATTTTTGGGAATTTTTATAATTTAATATTAATTGTAAATGAATATTTTAATACTTCGGTATAATTAAATACCGATAAATGGGGAAAATTTGGAAAATTATAAAAATTACTAGAAAGAGGGTTTTTTATGTGAATTATGCAAATTTTAATTTTTTATGAAGAGTTTGACACTAATTTAGTGCTAATCGCGATTAAAAATCGCTAATGGCGCTTTAAGCATATTTTGTGCAAAACATACACCATATCTTTTTTACACTAGTTGCATTTTCCTATATGTTTTGGGGTTACTATTGATGTGAGAATGAAAATAGAAAAGAAAAGGAATGAATAGAATATATAGGTATGGGTGAGAGGGAGAAAGTGAGGGTTTACCTTTGACCCAACTCTTGAGCCATCCTCCTTCATTGTTGTCACTCATTTCTCTCCCTCTCCCTCATGTTGCTGCTACCGCTACTGCACTCTCTCTCCCTCTCCACAAAATCCCCCAAAAGACCATGAAAATCACCTCAAAACCCTATCCCCATTTCACAAAAGTTGTGCACAAGCTCAAGGGAAGCACATTGGACCAAGAAAGCTAGGATTTTGGCCACTTGGGGCAACTCAAGAAAATTCTTGAGTTGCCAAATAAGGTAATTTCTGAACCTTTAGCTTAGTATTTGCATTACTTTTACCCCCATGTTATGATAGAACCGATATCGTGTGATTTTGTGGACTTAGGAAAAACCTAGTTAGTGTTAATGGGAATTGAGAGTGGTGATGGGTAATTAAGCTCAGTAGAGGCCACACAAACCCCCTAGTGCTAGAATCCAAGCCTAAACCAGAGACTAGAAACCCAGAATATAGATTTAGAAAAGCCGATATCGGGAAATTGTGGAATCTGTGAGGGTTATATGAAATTTGCTATCACCCCGAGACTCTGAAAATTATTTTGCAAACACAGAGAGATGTGCAGGCACCCAGGAAGCTAACCCCAAGACCCCAGCCCTTGATTTCTTCTTTTGGCCGCAGATTTATTCTTTCTGGACGCAATTTGCGGCCAGACCTGGAGCATTTTGGCTCGTTCTTGTTCTGTAGCTCCTACATCTATTAATTAGACCCCTGGCATATGCAAAATTGTCTGATTTGACCTAAGGTGAAATCTGGGACCCTTTTCTATAGTTGTTGTTTTGATTCGTGTTTTTGTATTGCGTATTTTAAATTCTGGATTTGTATAATTGCGGTTTACCTCGATTACTTGGCGGTTATACGACAATATCGAGGATTGTTTGATGGTTTTGAAAGCGTAGTCCATAGGTTCTAACCTATAGGCCTTAGCACGTCGTTTGGTTTTCTCAATATGATTTTAAGATGCTTTTGCGATTGTGTTACCTTGTAGGTACCTTCTCGAGGGCTTCATACGAGGAAGAAGATGAAGGCGACATCGGCACCGACTCGCAGGATGTAAGGTGAGTAGATTATATCTACGAGGGAAGTCGGGTGGATGGCGTATAGCACCCCCGCAGTTCGATGTTTAGTATAGTATATATATACTATATATGATAGCTTATTGTGTGTCGTGGATATTTGAGATGAGACTAGGTGTACTATGGTCAGATTAGGGCGTAGAAGTAAACTAGTATAGTTCCTAGTTGCGAACCCTAGAATAGGTATACACCCACACGCACATACATGCTTATTTGTTATACATATACCTAGATGATGATGATAGTGGATGATATTTGGAGATGAGTCGATGATATTGGGTATAGCGCCATGAGATCGGTGATATAATGTGGTTCGTATTTAGGATACGACATAAGATTTTAGCGGGCCTTTGGACGTATGTTTCACACATGCATTTATATTTATATAGATGGTATTCGATTTGTACTAGACTTAGATAAGTACCCCAGATCATGAGATATGATGATAAAGATACCGGTTAATTGATGAGATAAATGTGATATTGACCCGTACCCAGATTTGGGATGTCGTACGATGATTTACCGTACGAGCTTTATATTGATGATAAGATCCGCACTCGTGACTCGAGGATGTCATATGATATTGTATCGTACGCGGTACCTTTGAGGCGGGATCACCGACTATTATATATATATATATATATATCGACTCGGATTTAGGTGGTTTCCATACCCCTCCTGACTAGCTTGTTAGTTAGATCTGTAGTTGCATAGTAGATGCTAAACTAGACCCGAGTCATACCTATTTCAAAAGCTAACGAATCGGGAGTATTTTAAAGACAGGAAAAGGGATTCTACGGATATTTTCAAAAGACGCATCTTTTCTTAAAAACACTGTTGCCCTTATTTTCCTAAAAATCCCGATTCGTATTCTTTCAAATGGCAAAACAGTATGACATAGATACATTGATGTAGATACTGCACTGTTGTGTTTATTAACCATTTGCCGCATATACTTGCTTTTCGCATCGCATTGCATGTTGAAATATGTTTATTGTTATATTAAAACCATGCTATTAGGACACCGGCACCATTATCGATGATGCATATGTTCCACGTACACCTGCTTGCCGGCTCACACACTTCATCATCGATAATTGCCATGTCACTACACAGTAGGATTGTTGCATCAGGATAAGGCCATTGTATGATATACTGATATGCTTACATTTCCTTTATATGTCGCATACATCATGCTTATGATTATACGCATTGAAATATTTGTTTTCATGAGATTTCAGGATTTGGGAACCGTGGTTATTTCCAAGGAGAATATGTATTGTTTTAAAAACCCGGTTTCCCTTGATATGATATTTCAGTGCGTCCACCATGCGTTTTCTCGGTTCTGAGACGTGTGACATGTGAACTCGAATCGAGGAGCTGGATGAGGCCGATTGCGGGTACATGGTGGACCCAGTATGGTTCCCCGCGGCGAGAAATGTTTTTCGTGGAGCATACGATGAGCCTGGCAGGGTGGCGAGTACCTATCGGTGGTTGTATTTAAGCTCGGCGGATATCCGGAGGATACCGACCGGAGTTGAGAGATGATGTGGGCCGATCCGGATCGACGGAGCCCGATATATGAGGATTTACGTGCCGATGCTGGGCACAGCTTTCATGATGTTTTCGAGTGTCGATGCTGGACACTCCGGTTCCATGATTTTGATGTGCCACGACGGACACATGTTGATTATATCCTCATACTTCCATGCATATGCTTTATGATATTTACATGCATGATGTTTATTGTCATTGGGTGACACATGGATGATATCCACATACTTATAGACTTCATGATATAGTCAACATTGATCATACCTTATATTTATGATATGTTATTACCTGAGGCACTGGCACGAGCACTTGGCACTACACTCATGTATAGATGTTACATTGCCACCTTATCATGCTTCTGACTTATTCATTTAAGCTTTATATATATATATGATCGTATTGACCTAGGATTGTGTCATACATACGATTTCTGCTCTGCGATGTTTTCTATTCACGAGTTGGCAACTCACCCCTGTTGTGCCACAGTTCTTGCAGGTTTTGCCGTACTGGTTTCATTACGGCTTTTCTGGCACACCGCTTCCTTTCTGGGTAATTGCATCGGTAGGTGGGTTCACTCGCATCATGACCACCCTTGTATTTATGGTATTCAGTTGTATCTAGTAATTCCATCAACCAAAACTTGTATATTGTTTCAGACTTAGAAAACCAGATGTGTATTATTTCGAACTTAGAGTCGCGTGTTGTAGTATTATGGTTTTTATGCTGATTTTGAGTTTCCTTTTTGAGTTTGATCCTCGCCCTTTGGCGTTGTATATTATACTGCTTGCGTGGTTGTGATCGTCGATTGACGAAGAACTAGCTCCGGCTTGGGGATGCCTTTTATCATCATATATATATTTCATGTTGTACCCCGTTTGGGGCCAGTATTTACAAAGGAAACTCTGTCGAAATTTTCAGAAAAAGACTATAGATTTTAAAAATGTATATTCGGCTTACTTATTTAAAAACCTTGTTTTTAAACATGTTTTCCTTACTTCTTAGAAACTAGTTTCTTTATTTACTCCTTAAAATGGTTTTAGATTTATGGGCTTTTGGCCTACTAGAATTAGATGGGGTCCTATAGGCTTCATATGATTCAAGTGCCAGTCACGTGCTATTTCGGGTCGTGACAAAGTTGGTATCAGAATGCTAGGTTAACCTTCGTTCGAGTCTAAGTTTGACTATGCGGAGCCTAGAGCGATATATATATACGGAACTTAGGCTTGAACTTACGGAACTTAGACTTAGTCGAGGGGGTATTATACCCGAACTTTCATCGCGTAGGTTGACCCTGGTTGATGGAATAGGCGACTTGAGTAGAGTGACGTACCGTACGTATGTTCCGCGGCATACTTACGATACGCTACTCCGCTTAAGAAACCTTAGTATGTACATTTCCTTGAACAGTATTATATTCATTCCTATGATCTATCCTCATCGATATTGGTTATGATTTTGCTGCCACGATTACACGGGCAGAGAGAGCTACGGCTAGAGTTGCGTCAGCTTGAGCTCGTCACGGACGAGGACCGACCATGGCGTGATTCCAGAGACGTACGATTGCATAGAGATGCGTCGTTTTAGTGTGTTTTCGCGCCATGAGCGTTTGACGGATCGCTTTTATGAGATTACTCGAACGTGCAGATTAGCACCAGAGGGTTGAGCCACTGATAGGGATTAGCCAGAATGTAATGACAATTGATGTATCGCTTATTCATGATGATTGAGGCGCTGTTCAGTGTACGGACGAATGAGCCAGTTGTTGCTGCAAATGATGAGATATCGCCCAGATGTTGGAGCTACTACAGCATGAGTATACACTTAGAGATATGATGGAAGGTCACTAGTCACCCGAGGATTAATGACTAGGACATGTGGTTCGTTCGCTAACCCCGATGTGAGGTCATCAGATAGATTGATTCCAGCTAGAGACGACTTCACGCAGGTTCGTTGGTAGTCGATGGAGGCGATCGAATGTCAGAAAACCATATTCCAAGTTTAAAGTATTCGGAAAGACATGCAAGCGATTCTATGGACCCTCTAGAAGAGTGAAATCAAAACTCGACATAATGACCGTGTGAAAGCCTTTGAACCTTAGGGTTTGCGGCAGTTCCGCGGTGCCATTAGTGAGGCTTGGGTTTGCCCTTCTACGGCTGGTCCACCAATGCTGTAGTATGTACCCGATACTATTAAAATGTACCCAAGATGTTGAGCTCTTGGGGGATTATAAGGTTTTGACGAATCGATCGAATGGTTCGACTTCATTTGGATGCTATGTGATGGGACACATTGCTTGGGAGACTCCAGATACGAGTATAGCCGTTGGAGCGCAGTCCATGCAGCCATGAGAAGACGAGTCCGAATCAGTCGACATTGGAGCAGAGTGGAGTATAGAGTTCGCATGAGATTTCGACGAGATGACGTTCCACTCCGCTGACATCAGAGGTGCGATACGCATGTAGAGGCGTTGTATATGGATATACCTTCCAGAAGGAGTCACGATGAGTGTGCAGACGTTCCGGAACAAGAAACAGATATAGTAAAGATGATAACTTTCGGGTAGTTCGGCAGGAACGAGAATTGAGAGAGACCTCGATGAGACCTTTCTAGAATACTATACGAGAAGACTTGGACCCAGGGGTGTTCATATTTGTAAGTATACGGTAGCGTCCCGGCCGTCTATCCGAGGCCAAAATGCAGAAACGAAAACTTTTTCTTAACTTGAAACCGGCGCTATCGTATGCTTAAAACCCGGATCGAACCATTAACCTACAACTAGCAACTAGAGAAAGGGTTGGAAAGCTATACCGATCGATCCGTGTCCTTCGGTCTTTGGCCACCTTCCCAAGCTCCTCGCGGCATCTACGGTCTCGATCTCCTCGTCGGAAAGGGCACCACATCACCGAGTCTTTTTACGGGCTCACGATTCATCCGAAGCAACTCAGGCATGAAGTTCGCTAGCCGACGTGTCCAAGGTGAAGTAGAGAATGTGTGTGATCACTTTGTCTCAAGCATCCATTGATTCTCATCATATGAGAGTGTATGGATGGAGGTTAGAGATGAATCCATTGATGGAAGTTTTGAGCTAGAGGAAGAAGAAGAAGAAGGAGCCTTTTTCTTTCTTATCTTTTCTATGATAAAAATTAGAGCAAGCATGAAAAATACAATAGCAAAACTCCCCCCTTGGCTGCCCCCTCTCTCTCTTCTTATCATATCAACACAAAATCAATCACATAATATGACACATGCACAAAGAAAGAGACCATGAGTCACCACTTGTGCATGTGTCATAATTAGTGCTCCTAATCATGATTTCCAGCTCATAATTTCCATTTGTAAACATTAACCCAAATGTTTACAACAACAAAAAGATACGGCAACATCTAAAGTAAACTCGTGACGGATCATAAGGATACCCCTCACTTGTATATACATACCTGCATCCACATTCCGACTGAATGCGAATGCGATTAGACTAAAGTAATCCAACAAATCTAATACTAGGATCCGGCATAAACCAAAGCCCACTAGTATGATCCGTTCGATCATGATCCGTGCACTACTGTACGTATATGATCGGACCCTGCCATATATCATACGGCCTCTACAACGTTTCGCCCGAAACTTGAGAAACTGTCTGTAGGGACTCTAAAGACTCGTCAATACTTTGGCTGTGGATTTAACCACTAGCACGTAAGAGGTACTAGTCGTATGTAACGGGATACCAGGTATTGACCAAAAGGGAGGTCGATGAGCGAACTCATCCTGACACCCTACTAAGCCTGTCAGTGACAATATCCGTACATTCCGGTCCGTTCGTCTATGAGCATCGCATGGCGGGCCTAGGGGGTTGGTAAAAGTCAGATCCCCAAAAGCGGTACAAGTCGTGTCGGAGTGTAGCCCAGAACACCCTGAGATACTACTGGAATACCTACCAGTAAATCTCCTGCCTTGGCCAAGGACTTCGTGTAATGGCTCTCCTAGACAAAGCGCGATCTCACCGCCAATACCGGGAGAGACGAAACCCCCGCCGATTCGCTCACTGCCTCCATGTGGCTCGGGACTGTACCCAACTAAAACCTGTTTGCACGACTCCTTTGAGCCATGGTAGGGTAGTAATCAAAGCACAGTAGGAACTCACACGAGACAAATGATGATCTCAGGTCGCTGAACTAACTTGTACACTGTAAGTCGATGTACAACACCCCACGACTTGCGGGGAGGCGGAAATATGAAAAACGATCTTGTTTTATGCTAAACATCGACTAACCGCATGAATCGAAGCTAAACGATAACTAACATCAAACATAGAAGTTAACAACTACTATGTAAAGGGATTATACCTAAAGAACCGTGTCCTTCGTCTTTATGAACTCCACCTCCTCTTCGGCCTTCTCCAAGTAGTAGACGATCCACCACGAGAGCTAAACTCCAAGCTTTGCCTCTAAACTTGAGGCAACTAGGTATCTTTAAGTGCTAATCAAAGTACCTAGATGAAATAGATTATGGTTATGGATTAAGTAGTCTAACTAATCCTTGTACTCAACACATGAGAGGGGAGGATTAGGGTTTGAAGAGAGAGAGAGAGCTTGAGGAGAGAGAAGATGAACATAATAATCAGAAGAGAAAATGAGTTATCATAATATATATCAAGCATTTTTATTTATCAAGAAAAGAAAAGAAAATGATTTACAACCATGCTTGATAAATATCTTGTGGTGATTCATCTCCATGAGTCATTAAGCAATTATGAAGCATTAATGACATGGATGAATCATCCATATGACTCACTAATCTCATTCAATGTATATACCACCTAAACCTCCTTAGTCACCATCTTCTAGAAGCTTCTCGCGTAATTACGAGAACGCCCCTCCTATCCTTGAAAACACGGAAAAACTTTAGACTGTATAAATCCAATAACCGGATACTAGTAACTGGCTTAAACCAAAGCCGACTAGTAAAAACTGTCCGAAAGTCGTACGTGCGTAAACACACGTATGCGTCCAAACCCTTGTCGTAAAACCATACGACCTCTATATCGTTTCTCCTGGAGTAGGGAAACTCTCTGCGTGGGACTCTAGAGACTCGACTACTACGCTGGCAGTGGGTTTAACCACAGACCGCAAGCGGCACTAGCTGTACGTAACGGTCCCCAAGTAGATGTCGATAAGAAGGCCGATGAGGAAACCCATCCAAACTCCTACTGAGTCTGATGTGACAACTCTGTACAGTCCGGTCCGTTCGTCTAAGACTATCGCATATCGGGCCTAGGGGGCGGCAAGCGTCAGTCCCCTAATAGCTGTATAAGTCGTGTCGGAGCGAAGCCCATTACACCCTGAGAAACTACTGGAACCTACTAGCAAATCTCGCTTGCCCTGGCCAGGGACTTTGCGTAATGGCTCTCTGACACAGCGCGATATCAACCCCCAATACCAGGAGAGACGAATCCTGTCTAACCGCCACTGCCTCCAAGTGCTCGGGACTGCACCCAACTGCTACCTGTTTGCACGACTCCTTTGAGCCGTGGTAGGGTAGTAATCTAAGAACAGTGGGACACACTCGAGGCGAAGTAGCAGTGTCAAGTCTGCGGACTATGCTGTACTCATGTCACCTAGGAACTTGTTCACCGACGACTGGTATAAAACCAACCAACAGTTCCCTGTGAGTCCTGTCCGGTGTACCCGTAACCTAACGAGCACCTGCATACTATCTCCAGTACGACGTACTGACGGCTGTAGGACAGACCATCTCCCCAACTGGGATGAGAAGCGTACACACTAGTCTACTCCGGATTATCGACGCCCTGTCTCGATAATCCAACGACTAGGGACCTGAATAAGGATGTGCTTGTAGACTACCCAGCCCCCACTAGTGTGACTGCCATCACAACGCTGGTAGTCAAGCAAGATCCTAAGAGCTCTATCAATACGTATACTCACATATTAAGAAAGAAAAACCAAGTAGCATACTACCATGTTTAGCAAGATTGTTATATACATGTGAATATCCCAAGCTTCCATTAAGTAATATACAAACTAGTATGATACAATAATGGCCCCTAGGGCATATACACTAACAATCTCCCACTTGCACTGAGGCCATGTAATGGCATATCGAAGACAGATGATCTCGAGTAGCCTCTCGAACTGAATTTGAGGTAGGGCCTTTGTGAATGGATCAGCAATGTTCTTTTCAGAAGCAACTCTCCGAACCTCGATCTCCCGACGATCAATGATCTCCCTGATCAGGTGATACCGCCTTAAGATGTGTCTGGACTTCTGATGGGACCTTGGTTCCTTCGCTAAAGCTATAGCTCCGTTGTTGTCGCAATACAAAGGTATTAGATCAACTATGGTAGGAACCACCTGAAGTTCTGTTAGGAACTTCTTCATCCAGACTGCTTATTTTGCGGCATCGCAAGCAGCTATATACTCCGCTTCCATCGTCGAGTCAGCAACGGTGTCCTGCTTGGAGCTCTTCCAGCACACCGCCCCTCCATTGAGGGTAAAGACATAACCCGACATGGACTTGGAATCGTCCTTATCACTCTGGAAGCCGGAATCAGCAAAGGCCTCCAACCTGAGGTCTTTTCCGACGTAAACCAAGAACATCTCCTTAGTCCTCCTCAGGTACTTGAGAATGTTCTTTACTGCTATCCAGTGCTTCTCCGCTGGGTCTGATTGATACCGGCTTACCACGCTCAGTGCGTAAGCTACATCTGGTCTGGTGCACAACATCGCATACATTATAGAGCTTACCACAGAAGTGTAGGGTATAATAGACATGCGTTCTCTTTCCAAATCAGTCTTGGGAGACATCTCTTTGGAAAGGGTGATTCCGTGACAAGCCGGTAGATTACCGCGCTTAGAATCTTCCATACTGAATCTTTTCAGTACAGTGTCGATATACCTGGACTGCGAAAGTCCCAACATCCTCTTGGATCTATCACGATAGATCCGGATCCCCAGAATGTAAGAGGCATCACCCAGGTCTTTCATGGAGAACCTGTGTGACAAGAATCCTTTAACAGATTGTAGTATAGGAATGTTATTTCCTATCAATAGAATGTCATCCACGTACAAGACGAGGAATACGACACTTCTGGCTACAACTTTACTATATATGCACGGTTCATCTGGATTTTTGATAAAGTCATATTCTTTGACTGTCTCATCAAAACAGATGTTCCAACTCCGCGATGTCTGCTTTAGTCCATAAATGGACTTAAGCAGCTTCCATACTTTTCCGCTGCTCCCACTCTGATTGAAACCCTCTGGCTGATCCATATAGACGCACTCTTCTAAATTTCCATTCAGAAAAGCCGTCTTTACGTCCATCTGCCAGATTTCATAATCATGGAAGGCAGCAATAGCAAGAAGGACCCGAATGGATTTGAGCATAGCCACTGGAGAAAAAGTTTCGTCATAGTCCAAACCAGGTCTTTGACGAAAACCCTTTGCAACAAGTCTAGCCTTATAGGTTTCCACCTGTCCATCTACACCAATCTTTTTCTTGAAGATCCATTTGCATCCTATGGGTTTTACCCCATCTGGAGCAAAGTCCAAAGTCCATACTTTGTTGGTGTACATGGACTCCATTTCGGTCCGCATTGCATCTAGCCATCGTACCGAGTCGCCGCTCTGGATGGCCTGCTGGAAGTCAGTAGGTTCATCATCATCTATGATGCAATCCTCTCTATCCCCATCTATGAGAAAACCGTAGTATCTCTCAGGCGGATGATACGGCCTACTACTCCTGCGGAGGGGTGCGGGAATGTCTTGTTCTTCTTGAACTACCGGTTCTACCAAACTTTCAGTAGCAGTTTATGGTTCTAGAATTTCTTCCAGTTCTATTTCGCTCCCACTTATTTCCTTTTCTAAAAACTGATGTTCCAGAAAATGGGCATTACGAGAAACAATAACCTTTTGTTCCTCTGCGTAATAGAAATAATATCCCTTGGAGTTCTTTGGATATCCCACAAACTTACATTTTACTGATCGTGCCTCGAGCTTGTCCACAAGCTGCTTTTTAACAAAAGCTGGACATCCCCAAATCTTCATATGCTGAAGATGGAGTTTCTTCCCAGTCCACATCTGATATGGAGTGGTAGGCACAGTCTTGGTAGGAGCCCTGTTCAGAAGATATGCTGCTGATTCTAGCGCATAACCCCAAAAAGATCGCGGTAACTCAGCATTACTCATCATGGATCGTACCATATCCAATAGGGTTCGATTCCGTCTCTCCAATACACCGTTATGCTGTGGAGTGTATGGAGGAGTAAGCTGAGAAAGAATTCCTTTCTCTTTTAGGTAACCTAGGAACTCGGCACTCAAGTATTCACCACCTCGATCAGATCTAAGTGTCTTGATACTTTTACCGGTTTGGTTTTCTACTTCATTCTTATACTCTTGGAATTTCTAAAAAGCCTCGGATTTATGTTTCATCAGATAAATGAATCCGTATCTTGAGTAATCATCCGTGAAAGTAATGAAATAGGAAAAACCACCTCTTGCATGCGTAGACATTGGACCACATACATCGCTGTGTATGAGTCCTAAGAGCTCGCTCGCTCTTACTCCATGTCCAGTAAATGGAGTCTTTGTCATCTTTCCTTTGAGACAAGATTGACAAGTGTCATAAGTTTGATATTCGAATGACTCCAAATATCCTTCTCTATGCAACTTAGTCAACCTTCTCTCATTGATGTGACCCAGTCTACAATGCCATAAGAAAGCTTTATTTAAATCTGGAGACTTTCTTTTTAGTGTGTTCTGGACATTGAAAATTTGGAGTTGGTTTAAAACATATATACCGTTATTTAGTGTAACGGACCCAATCAAACCATGATTAAGGTGGATGTTAACAACATCTCTTACAAACGTGAAATCATAACCTTTATTTGATAACAAGGAAACTGATATGATATTACACGTTAAGCTTGGTACAAAAAAACAGTTATGTAAAACCAAAATGTGTCCACTCGTCAATCCTAGGTGATAATCCCCGAAGGACGCAGCTCCCACGCTAGCTCCGTTAGCAACCTTTAGGGTCATATCACCTTCCTTCTGCACTCTACGGTTTCTCTGTGCCTGCAATGAATTGCAAATATGAGATCCTGATCCGGTATCCAATACCCAGGAAGTAGAGTTAATTGACAGACAATTCTCAATTACAAACACACCTGAAGTTGAAGTCACAGCTTGCTTCGGTTCCTGGTTCTTGGCGTTCCACGCCTTGCAATCTTTCTTCCAGTGCCCTTTCCTGTGACAATGGAAGCACTCATCCTGGCCCACTACCGGTACCGCAAACTTTTTCTTTCCCTTCCCTCCCACCTTACTAACACCTCCTCTAGGTTTGGTGGCGGCCTTCTTCTTCCTTCCTTTGGCCCTAGCCTTAGACCCGGATGAAGATGCACCGCCAACAAATATAGCGGGTGTTTCCCTTGTCTTCTGCAAGGTGCCCTCTGCACTCCTTAACATGTTCAGGAGTTCCGGAAGTTCAACTTCTTTTCTTTGAATGTTGAAGTTCAGGATAAACTGGGCGTAGGTGTGAGGAAGGGACTGGAGAATAAGGTCTGTATAAAACTCATTATCCAAAGTCGTCCCAAGGTCTGCGAGCTCTTCTATATAGCCGATCATCTTTAGGACATGTTCTCCTACCGATAACCCGACAGCCAACCTCGCTCGAAACAAGTTCTTAGAGGTCTTGTATCTTGCTATACGAGATTGCTCTCCATAATGTTCCTTTGTATGGAGAAATATGCCATCTAGTTCCATATCCTCGTGCCTCCTCTGATGTTCATTGTTCATCGAGGCAAGCACGATGCACTTGGCTTTCGCGCAATCGAAATCCCAGGTTTTGTGGATTTCCATATCCGCATTACTGGATTTGGGACCAGGGACAGCAGGTGTCGTAGCGGTGAGGATGTATCCCAATTTGTCTTAGGTCAAAGCCATTTTGACATTCCGCAGCCAATCTTTATAGTTTGGCCCTGTCAGTATATTTTTCTCTAAAAGTAACTTAAGTCCAGTTATTTTCAGGGTCGCTGCAAATAGGAGAGAGAGAAGAAAACTCTTTAGCATGATGCTCTTGCAAGTTTAGAGTGGTTTTTAGTTTATCTAAACTGGATGGCTCCCACTGTTTCTCGAATCCTTCCTAAAACCATAAAAGAAGAATTAGCCAGGACTATTCTCACCGTACAATACTTGCTTAACCGTTCAGCCAGGCTAGTGTCGATACTTCGAGGGAGGTTTTCCAACGCTTTCGCGAAGTTCCTTAATTAAATAAACTCTTTTCTCTGGGGGCATAATCCCGCTGACACCTTTCTTGACACCTACTTGGTTTATAGCATTGATCATTAAGTGACGAATATCCTGATAAGTAGCATATACTCACAGTAGGATCGGGATCCAAATATCATTGTATGATAATGTTGAAGGAATCCTACCAACATTCATCAAACTCCAAATGGTATGCAACTCTTTGCAAATTTCAGTTTCTTTAGAAATTCCCGATATATATTTTTGCTCCATGCTCTTATGACCTAGGCTTTGGTCAAAATGTCATAAGTCACATGTCAAGTTCTACCCGTCATTATCTTGTTAATTTGAACCCATCCGTATATACCCCTGACTTTGGTCAAATGATAATACGACTGTCCCAAACCAACTCATCTATCTTATGCAACAAATGAAAACCCAGCAGCTACCAAACACTATGCCTTGACTTTGGCCAAAATGCATAGCTTGAATACTACTGAATACCCAAATGAAATGACGGAGGGCTACGAATGGTTTTGGCAAAACCGTGAACGTAGTGAACTTGATATAACCGAAGGAACCTGATAGCTTTTAAAAGAAGTGGTTAAAGCTCCGCATTTAAAAATATCTGTTTTTAAAATTAACCGAGTGGTTTCTTTTAAATTGTTCCAACGATTAAACTTTTGGTTTATTTTCTTTGCATTATAAATAATGCGTCCCATCATTAACCTATCATTGCAGAAAACAACGAAAATACAACGTCCTCTTATGCCATCCGCATTCGCCACAGGGTCCCGTCATCACCCGTTAGGTTACTTAACTAACGACAGAGCGGGGGCTGGGCTAGCGCGGGTGTAAAACACAAGTGACGTCTAAATAGCTATCATATATAGATATTGTACATTCGTCAGACGCAATAATAGGCATTCCAGATCACAGATGAACTTTATTGGATTTGCAAGCAATCCGTGTTAGTTTTGAGCCTGCAACAAAAGACGGATTACACAGTTATGATGAATAGCCATTACCCCACCCAAGACCCCAACGGGTACGGCAAACTACCTACCCGGCAGTTTGTGCACCCCACCTTGGGTCTGTCCTAGGAGCAAAAACAGTAAAATGAAATAATACAACGGTGGCTACAACCGCAACCTGGATGTGCCCCGCAAAATAATATTACAACAAATTACATTTACATCAAATGAATTAAATAATAACCCATCACATAACCCCGGCTATACATCACAACAGTCCAACACAGTTCATATCCACAAACAGTAAAAACCATTACAGAAATATGCAACCCCCTGCCAACCAACATACTAGCAGTTAGGGGAGGTTTACGAACACATTATACAAACACAGATATAATCCAACAAGCAAATACCGTATAATTTCGATCGATTAAACACATTTAATCTTGCTCCAATACTTCTCTGTAAATCTGAAACCTGAGCAAAAATTAAAAACTTCCAGAAAATACCAAATATCACAGAGAACCAACACAGGAAACTTGGGCTGATGAATCGGCAACTCGGCGGCGGAATCGCGGCGGATCGGTGGGATCCGCAGCGGTTCCGCGGAGCTTTAGTCGATTCATGAGCCCAGTTTTCTTGGGTGTTCTAATACTATCATTTTGAGCTTTCTGAAGGTCCCTGAAAAATTTTTGGACCACATTTAAAAATTGACAGAATACCATGATATCGGGGTTTTCCGGTTTTGTTTTTTTCGTTCGAAATTCATATAATTTTGCAAGTGAGTTAATTATTGTTTAGCGAGGCTCTGATACCACTGTAAGTCGATGTACAACACCCCACGACTTGCGGGGAGGCGGAAATATGAAAAACGATCTTGTTTTATGCTAAACATCGACTAACCGCATGAATCGAAGCTAAACGATAACTAACATCAAATATAGAAGTTAACAACTACTATGTAAAGGGATTATACCTAAAGAACCGTGTCCTTCGTCTTTATGAACTCTACCTCCTCTTCGGCCTTCTCCAAGTAGTAGACGATCCACCACGAGAGCTAAACTCCAAGCTTTGCCTCTAAACTTGAGGCAACTAGGTATCTTTAAGTGCTAATCAAAGTACCTAGATGAAATAGAGTATGGTTATGGATTAAGTAGTCTAACTAATCCTTGTACTCAACACATGAGAGGGGAGGATTAGGGTTTGAAGAGAGAGAGCTTGAGGAGAGAGAAGATGAACATAATAATCAGAAGAGAAAATGAGTTATCATAATATATATCAAGCATTTTTATTTATCAAGAAAAGAAAAGAAAATGATTTACAGCCATGCTTGATAAATATCTTGTGGTGATTCATCTCCATGAGTCATTAAGCAATTATGAAGCATTAATGACATGGATGAATCATCCATATGACTCACTAATCTCATTCAATTTATATACCACCTAAACCTCCTTAGTCACCATCTTCTAGAACCTTCTCGCGCAATTACGAGAACGCCCCTCCTATCCGTGAAAACACGGAATAACTTTAGACTGTATAAATCCAATAACCGGATACTAGTAACTGCTTAAACCAAAGCCGACTAGTAAAAACTGTCCGAAAGTCGTACGTGCGTAAACACACGTATGCGTCCGAACCCTTGTCGTAAAACCATACGACCTCTATATCATTTCTCCTGGAGTAGGGAAACTTTCTGCGTGGGACTCTAGAGACTCGACTACTACGCTGGCAGTGGGTTTAACCACAGACCGCAAGCGGCACTAGCTGTACGTAACGGTCCCCAGGTAGATGTCGATAAGAAGGCTGATGAGGAAACCCATCCGAACTCCTACTGAGTCTGATGTGACAATCTCTGTACAATCCGGTCCGTTCGTCTAAGACAATCGCATATCGGGCCTAGGGGCGGCAAGCGTCAGTCCCCTAATAGCTGTATAAGTCGTGTCGGAGCGAAGCCCATTACACCCTGAGAAACTACAGGAACCTACCAGCAAATCTCGCTTGCCCTGGCCAGGGACTTTGCGTAATGGCTCTCTGACACAGCGCGATATCAACCCCCAATACCGGGAGAGACGAATCCTGTCTAACCGCCACTGCCTCCAAGTGCTCGGTACTGCACCTAACTGCTACCTTTTTGCACGACTCCTTTGAGCCGTGGTAGGGTAGCAATCTAAGAACAGTGGGACACACTCGAGGCGAAGTAGCAGTGTCAAGTCTGCGGACTATGCTGTACTCATGTCACCTGGGAACTTGTTCACCGACGACTGGTATAAAACCAACCAACAGTTCCCTGTGAGTCCTGTCCGGTGTACGCGTAACCTAACGAGCACCTGCATAATATATCCAGTACGACGTACTGACGGCTGTGGGACAGACCATCTCCCCAACTGGGATGAGAAGCGTACACACTAGTCTACTCCGGAGTATCGACGCCCTGTCTCGATAATCCAACGACTAGGGACCTGAATAAGGATGTGCTTGTAGACTACCCATCCCCCACTAGTGTGACTGCCATCACAACGCTGGTAGTCAAGCAAGATCCTAAGAGCTCTATCAATACGTATACTCACATATTAAGATAGAAAAACCAAGTAGCATACTACCATGTTTAGCAAGACTGTTATATACATGTGAATATCACAAGCTTCCATTAAGTAATCTACAAACTAATATGATACAATAATGGCCCCTAGGGCATATACACTAACATACACATGTCACCAGGGAACTGCTATCTGACGTCAGGTATAATACCAACTAGCATGTTCCCGGCGAGTCCTGTCCGGTATACTCATAACCCAATGAGCACCTGTATACATCTTAGGTGATCCAATTGACACCAATGGCTTGTGAGACCGGCCACTGCCCCTCGTCTGGGTCTCGACTGTATACACTAGTCTACTAATGGAGTATCGATGCCCAGTCTCGAAACTCCCATGATTGGGGACCACTTTAAGGATGCGCTTATAGTCCGTAGCTCCTACGTATATGATCGCCATCATACTGCAGGCCGTCAAGAAAGAATTATATGGGCTCTATCAACGTGCAATAGTGACCGGTAATGTCACCTAAAGCATATACACGATGATAAAGATAAACCAGATAGCATACTATCATCTCGAGTAGGACTGTCCTACCGGCATAGGTCCTCCCTCAATCATTGCAATCACGTTCCTGTGATCCAATAATTGACTCTGAGGTCACTATATCCAACAATCTCCCACTTGCACTCAAGGCTAATTATTGCGATGTCGCATACTCACAGCCCGTGTGATACCGAACACCCTACTCCTCTACTAATCAGTTTCACAAAGCCCGTTTGCGAAACTATTGCGTTCGAGGAATAGCCTCGGTGAGTGGATCCGCCCTGATGTTTCTTTCCATGTCTCTCTTTATCTCAAGTTCGCGGAGAAAGCCATCTCCCGAATTGAGCAATACCTGTCTTAGAATATGTTTTGATATCTGATGGGACCTAGTTCATAAATGAACTCCAAATCCAAACTTCTTAGACTGTATCGTCAACTGAACTTAATCAGTATCCTACGCCACACCTCCCTCAGTATCCGCTTGGACCACCTGTCCAAACCACTGCCCCTCGTCAGAGGGAAAAATACAACTCTGACAGTCACTCTGTCATCCAGGTCACCTTGGAAGCCTGGAATGATAACTGTCTCCTAAAAGAGGCTGTTGTCATCATATCCCTAGAACATCAACTTATGTTCTAAAACTGCTTCCGAACGTTTCTCCAGGATAGGATTAATATCACATGATCGCATCTACTGCAAATACAACATCTGGTGTGGTACTAGACATCTCATGATTGACTCAATTGCCTAAGCAAGTGATCTGCCAATCATGCGCATCCCTCTCCCCTTTAGTCTGTAAGACACCTTTAGAGAGGGTGACTCCATCATCTGCAGGTACACTACCGTGCCAGGAGTTGTCCATTCTAAAACAGCTTTAGAATACTGTCTGAGTACCCAGATTGGGAAACTACCTAAATCTAGATCTAAAACCATAGATCTAGTAACCAGAATATCTGATATAATATCCAATTCCTATGTGGAGAAACCACAGTGTGACAACCAAAGTATAACCGATTGTAGTATAGGAATTTCACTTCCTCCTCTGTGTATGTCGTCTAAATACCAGGACATCACACCCTACTACCTTCTTAACAGATCCATCCCATATTCTGATGAAGTCAAACCTATGACTGTCACATCAGAAATAGATGATCTATCTCCGCTATATCTGCTTTAGTCCATAAATAGACATAAGCTACTTGTCTACTATGCTTCCGCTGCTTCTACTGACTACGACAACCCTCTGGCAGAATAATATACACGTGCACTTCTAAAGCCAGTTCAGAATGACGCTATACTCATCCTCCTGCCTGATCTCATAGTCTGGAACAACAGTAGTGTCAAGTCTGGGTAAACAAGAACCTCCCTCTCACCGTCTTTGAGCATACCGAAGTACCTCTCGAGTGCCTGAGGTTACCCACCATATCTGCGAAGTGGCCAATGGAATGTCAAACCAGATTGAATCTTTAGGTTCTTATCAAATTTTCAGTAATCGTTTGCGGTTCTGGAATCACTTCCAGTTCTACCATACTCCCACTACTGTTTTCTGAAAAAAAATCCATTTTTATCAAAACTGTGGCGAGTCAAGAACAATATCACTATTGATCTTTCAGATGGTAGAAAGTTAACCCTCGTCATAGCCCGGGTCAACCCACAAACAGCCATTACTGAAATGTGCCTTGAGTTATCCAGTGTCGGTTTTAAGCATAAGCCGGACAACTCTCCATACCTTAACATTGTTAAGATATGAACTATTCTATATCCAATATAGAAACAGAGGCACTGATTTAATTGGAACTAGATTCAAATCATGCAGCTGTCTCCAGTGCATGTCAACTAAATGGAGAGAGGCCGATCGGCATTACTCAACTTAGAAATGCTTCCAATTATGAGTAACCTGAAAGAGAAGCAAGTTCTCTTAATCATTACTATTAACTGAATACCATACACAAGTATCTACATCTTCGATCACCATGAAGAATCCCGATACTTGCAATGCCTGGTCCTCTACTTTATTCTTATACTTATAACTTCTCAAAACTTAGACCTTGCATTTCTACGAAATACATGTGTAAGAACTAGAGAAGTCACAAGTAAACAGAATATAGTACGAGTACCAACCCCTCTGTCCTCATGGACACTGGACAACATACAATACTCTGTATAAGTCCCCTGAGTCTAATAACTCATTCCCTGTGTGTCGTAGGTTGAAAACTGTACTATGGTTATGAAGAATTACACCGCTGTTTAATGCTCCTTACCTAACCATCAACTGATATAGGTAAATTTCATCGACATAATTTCAAAAAGTTATATCTCACTTTATAAAAATAAACGTACAGATATATCAATTTGAAATTGGTGCATAACAATGGATATTCAAAACCAAATATTTGCCGTCCGGCAAACAACCCAGGTGATTTCCTCAAATATCACCAATTACAACGAATTCCGATATAATGAGGATGATCACCTAATTCCTAATAACTTACTCCCACTCATCATATGTAAAACCATACAGATGTGAGAATCAAACCTGGTAAATACATACCCTGGAGTAAGGGCTAATTGGGAAATCAGTTTTCTTTTAACAATACACAGTGAAACTGAAACATATGAATGTTTCGAAGGGGTATCCGGGTATTCTTAGTAATGCCTCTTCCATTATCAGATTCACAACTATAACCGTATATTTCTTTGCCATCTCTCCAAATCCCTTTATATGTCTTTAGTCATTACCTTCTGTACACCCCTTTAGGCCAAATGGTTTTCTTCCTTCCCTACCGTTCGGCACCAGCCTATGGTTTGGAAGAAGACTATCCAATAAGCATAATTGGTGTACTCTCCTAATCCTAGGAGCACTCGCAACCCGAGAGAAGGTAAAGATAAAAGATAACTGAATAAACCTTATTCCTATTTCTCCTGAACCAGAATCCATTCCCGAACTGGAACAAGTCCCTTCGAGTTCGTATATAACCATACGATGGAGTATCCAATAAACTGTAGATCATCGTAGTGATATGGGGTGTTCCGGAGAAATGCAAAGGTGAAGTAGGAGTGGCGATGAAATACTTGGTTTGGTCCAGAATAGCAGTCGCAGTTTACTTTTCCCTCTTACTAATCACTTTATTTGTCTTTACTTAATACCTTCTGTACACCATCGTTAGGCTAATTGGTTTTCTTCATTCCCCACCATTCCGCACCTGCCTATGGTTTGGAAGAAGACTATCCAATAAGCGTAATAGGTGTACTGTCCTAATCCAAGGAGCACTCGCAACCTGAGAGAAGGTAAAAGGAAAAGACAACTGAATAGTCCTATTCATTTTCCCCAGAATCGGAAACCATCCTCGAATAAGTTCCTTCGAGTTCGTATATAACCATACGATGGTTTTATCCAATGGAAGTGGATGTTCGTAGTAATACGGGGTGTTCTGGAGAAAAGGGTAAAAGTAGGAGTGGCAATGAGATATGCAACTCTGACAATCCAAAAGCCAGTGTTTTAAGAAGGTTCGGTTAACTTGGTCACTGAGTCATAGTCTAGGGTCGGGTCATGGTCGCTGCCAAAGAGAGAGAAAAAGAGAAAAGAAATACTCAGCGTGCACTCTAACCTAGATCAGAATGGTTATCAGTTTATCCAATCAGGAAACCTCCCACTGTATCGTCAAATTCTCCTCCAAACCTGAAAGAAAAATTAGTCGAGATCACCCGAGGAGTAAACCAACTCATAAGTGGGAATCGGGATCCAACTATCATCACTTGATAATATGATAGAATCCACTCACGTTATCACACACCAGAAGGTATGCGCAGATCTGGCAAGTTTCAGATTCTTTAGAAACTCCCGATGTGATTTTTACCCCATGCTCTTATGACCTTGACGAAGGTCAACAAAACATAAGTCACATGTCAAGTTCTACCCGTCATTGTCCAGGTTAATTTGAACCCACCCATACAAGCCTTTGACGAAGGTCAACAAGGCTATACGATTGTCCTAAACCAACGCATCTATCTATGCAGCAGAAAGGTAACAAGCAGCTACCATTCACTATGCCTTGACGAAGGTCAACAAACATAGCATGAATACTAAGTGCTACCCGTCTGAAATGACGGAGGGCTACGAATGGTTTTTGGCAGAAAACCTTTAATGTAATGAACTTGATATCATTGAAGGAACCGGATAGCTTTTTATAAAAATATAGTGCCGAAAACCTTTACTAAAGAGGTCACTCCCGGTGAAGGGATCTCGGCTCTTTCCCCGTAGAATGAGGTGCAGGATATTCCAACTGAATACCACGATGCAAAGCAAAAAGGCAATCGGCTATAGTGAAGTTATTACCCTGACGCAAACTTCTGTCCAAGGGGTCACTCCCGGTTAATGGATCTCGGTCCTTGCCTCATCGACTGAGGTGCTGGATATTCATAACCGAATACCACTGTGCAAAACAAAAGAGAACGTCCTTGCAATAACAGCTTTTTGAAAAGTATTCCAACAACATCAGAATAGGTTTGTTTAGCTTGCATTGATCCGAATCAATGCAGTCCCATCAATTAATCACACCACAAAAGAACGAAAATATGATGTACGTATATGCCATCCGCATTCGCCACTAGGTCCCGTCATCACCCGTTAGGTTACTTAACTAACGACAGAGCGGGGACTGGACTAGCGCGGGTGTAAAACATATACAACATCTACTAGTATATATATCAATATATAATATTCGCTCATGGCGTGATAAAATGCAACATCACAAAAATGTAATAACCATCACAGAACAATAAAGATAATCGGGGATCCCCGGGTTTCATAGAGCCGCTACTGAAAACCGACGTTCCCCTGGTCGTGTGGATAGCCTGTGCAATGAAATCCTAGACCCCTACGGGCGCGACAAGTTACCCGCCAAAACCTGTAGCGAGGCAGCCCTCTTCAACAACGTGAATGGACCACCCAGCACTTCACGGAATCCGGTAACTTGAGCACCCCTCCTTGGGTCAACCTGTACCCCTACGAGTGCGACGAATAGCCCGCCAATTCTAGAGTGAATCCCCCTCCGTCACAAAGCCATGAGATGCGGTCCCGTTGCCCTCTAGAACCAGGCTATCCGTGAACCCCACCGCAGGGTAATCCTAGTACAGAAAGTAAAATATATATACAACGGGTACATCGACCTCAGCCCGGTCGTTCCCCAAAAGAATAATATACAAACAGGCAGTGACGGCAGTCCACATGTCGGTCACTCGTCCCGCAATAAAAGATGTACAAATACAACCAAACTGTACTACCATTGCATCCAGGCTATCCACCACGACAAATCCGCAACATCACAGCACAACACAGAACATCAACGTGAATGTCACGTTCGCAAATCCGTCTAAAAGAACTATAGAAATTAGGCAAGATTTACCGATCAAATGACATTCACGGTCGCAGATATAATGTAAATACTGTGAACTAATATGTTTAAAATTTTCGATCGACAAAATTTCCCAGAAGTGGGCCCCAAGCACAATTCCCAGTACTCAAACAAATCTGGGCCCAAAAAAAATACCAGAAACCCCATTTCCATGTAAGAGACCACTATGGAAATTTTGGTGGACTGATGATACAGTACGGCGGCGGAACCGCGGCCAAAATGTGGGTACGGCCGCGGTTCCGCCGCGCTATAGTGAAATTAGCCGCGCTATAGTGAAATCAGCCTACAAAATTTCTGCAGTTTTCTTAGAAAAGCCTGCTTGATTTTCTGCAATACTCAAAATAATTTTTTGACGACAATAAAAATTCGACAAAAACTTCATGATTGGAAATGCAGTTTTGGAAAATTTCGTTCGATCGAAGTTCTAAACACGTTAGAGCAAGCTAGTAAAGGTTAATGGCGTGGCTCTGATACCATGTAAGTCTACGGTAGCGCCCCGGCCGTCTATCCGAGGCCAAAATGCGGAAATGAAAACTTTTGCTTAACTTGAAACCAGTGCTATCGTATGCTTAAAACCCGGATCAAACCATTAACCTACAACTAGCAACTAGAGAAAGGGTTGGAAAGCTATACCGATCTATCCGTGTCCTTCGGTCTTTGGCCACCATCCCAAGCTCCTCGCGACATCTCCGGTCTCAATCTCCTCATCGGAAAGGGCACCACATCATCGAGTCTTTTTACGGGCTCCCGCTTCATCCGAAGCAGCTCGGGCACGAAGTTCGCTAGCCGACGTGTCCAAGGTGAAGTAGAGAATGTGTGTGATCACTTTGTCTCAAGCATCCACTAATTCTCATCACATGAGAGTGTATGGATGGAGGTTAGAGATGAAGCCATTGATGGAAGTTTTGAGCTAGAGGAAGAAGAAGAAGAAGGAGCCTTTTTCTTTCTTATCTTTTCTATGATAAAAGTGAGAGCAAGCATGAAAAGTACAAGAGCAAAACTCCCCCTTGGCTGTCCCCCCTCTCTTCTTATCATAACACAAAATCAATCACATAATATGACACATGCACAAAGAAAGAGACCATGAGTCACCACTTGTGCATGTGTCATAATTAATTCTCCTAATCATGATTTCTAGCTCATAATTTCCATTTGTAAACATTAACCCAAATGTTTACAACAAAAAAAAGATACGGCAACATCTAAAGTAAACTCATGACGGATCACAAGGATACCCCTCACCTGTATATACATACCTGAATCCGCATTCCGACTTAATGCGAATGTGATGAGACTAAAGTAATCCAACAAATCTAATACTAGGATCCGGCTTAAACCAAATCCGACTAGTATGATCCGTCCGATCATTATCCGTGCACTACTCCATGTATATGATCGGACCCTGCCATATATCATACGGCCTCTACAACGTTTCGCCCGAAACTTGAGAAACTGTCTGTGGGGGACTCTAAAGACTCGTCAATACTTTGGCTGTGGATTTAACCACTAGCACGTCAGAGGTACTAGACGTACATAATGGGCTACCAGGTATTGACCAAAAGGGAGGTCGATGAGCGAACTCATCCTGACACCCTACTGAGCCTGTCAGTGACAATATCCGTACAGTCTGGTCCGTTCGTCTATGAGCATCGCATGGCGGGCCTAGGGGGTTGGTAAAAGTCAGACCCCCAAAAGTGGTATAAGTCGTGTCGTAGAGTAGCCCAGAACACCCTGAGATACTACTGGAATACCCACCAGTAAATCTCCTGCCTTGGCCAAGGACTTCGTGTAATGGCTCTCCTAGACATAGCACGATCTCACCTCCAATACCGGAAGAGACGAAACCCCTGCCGATCCACTCACTGCCTCCGTTTGGCTCGGGACTGTACCCAACTAAAACCTGTTTGCACGACTCCTTTGAGCCGTGGTAGGGTAGTAATCAAAGCACAGTGGGAACTCACACGAGACAAATGACGAACTCAGGTCGATGAACTAACCTGTACACATATCACCAGGGAACTGCTATTTGACGTCAGGTATAATACCAACTAGCATGTTCCCGGCGAGTCCTGTCCGGTGTACTCATAACCCAATGAGCACCTGTATACATCTTAGATGATCCAACTGACACCAATTGCTTGTGAGACCGGCCATCGCCCCTCGTCGGGGTCTCGACTGTATACACTAGTCTGCTAATGGAGTATCGATGCCCAGTCTCGAAACTCCCAGGACTGGGGACAAATTTAAGGATGCGCTTATAGACCCCAGCTCCCACGTATATGATCGCCATCATACTGCTGGCCGTCAAGCAAGAATCCTATGGGCTCTATCAACGTACAATAGTGACCGGTAATGTTACCTAAAGCATGTACACGATGATAAAGATAAACCAGATAGCATACTATCATCTCGAGTAAGACTATCCTACTGGCATAGGTCCTCCCTCAATCATTGCAATCACGTGCCTATGATCCAATAATTGACTCTGAGGGCACTATATCCAACAATATTGCGCACACCCAGCAGGCCAGAGTTCGGCATCGTCGACGAGATAGTTGACCAGGTTCGGATAAAGGACCTCAACCAGCTGTGTCGTAAGTTGAGTAAGAATGGATCGCGAGATTGGTAATCCACAGATAAGATAAGGGCCCGGAGACAGAGGATGTCAGACCGTGAGCAAGAGACAAGTAGATATCTTGCGCTGCTAGCATTGGATGCACCGACACCTTCTCAACATTGAAGGAGGATATATCGACGACGGTATTTATGATTTGTGATTTGGTGATTCGATTATCACGTATCCATCACCTTGGATCGCGGTGTTTTTGGGCGATCTATTCGCATGATTTAGTCTCGATGACTGAGTTCCATGATATTTGTTTTCGTGCACCATGGTTGCACCTACTGGATATTCATATTTGTGCACAGTTATTGCACCTGATATCGTTTTTGTGCCTTGGTTGCACATGCTTATGACTTCATGGATTTCTTACCGTTGGGTTGATTTTGTGCACATGGTATGCACACGATTTGGCTTTTTGCACTCGGTATAGCTTATATGTGCTTGTAGTGCACTGATATGTGTTTTGTGCATGCAGTTGCACACGTTTATGATTTTCTTTACACCTGGGTACACCCGGTGTTGTTATTTACGCATTTGAGTTATTGCTTAGTATTTGTGCACAGGATGCACCGTATTTGTATTTCTTTCCCAGGACGCACTAGTTTTATGTTTCATGCGTTTATCGCACCGGATTTATATTTTGTGCACTACGGTTGCACCTGACTTCGATTTGATGTCATTCGATATGTTGATTTTGATTTCATGCCTATGTTATGCATGCAATTTGACTTATGCCTTTGGCATCTTTTACATCCACTTTTAGTGTTTTGATTTGATTTGTGCACGCCGATGCACATAGTTGTGAGCTTATATACCGCGGTATACCTGTTTTTGATTGAGCCGTATTGTATACCATCGATTTTGATTCTACTATTGTTGTTGATTTCTTGCACTCCGTGCACCAGATTTGGATTTTCGCGCGTGTTGAGCGCATGTTTTGAGATGCGATTTTGGTGCACACCAGATGCACTAAATCGGGACTCTTCTTGCATGTCTGATGCACCTGATTTTGCTGCCAGGCACACACGTTGCCCTTGGCAGATGTTTCGTGCACACCCGTTGCACCTAGATGTTGTTTCTGTGCACATGTATGGCACATATATGGATTTTGATTTCCTTGCGCACCAGACACACAGGGTATTCTTATATACATTTTGGGATTTATTCCTTATGGACCAGTACGTTTTTATGATATTTACGATTTGTTTTCGTACTGAGCAGGACTAGTCAGAGGACAGTACCTGGAGATATTTTGCATACATTGATAGTTATTGAAGGGATTTCCAAAAGGGGAGCTATAGTCTCCGTATTTACCTACGTGTCTGATATGACACGACACGTTTAAAACAAGGGAACCCTTCTAAATTGTTTTCAAAACGGCGATACGTACATATTAAACAAAGATAAGTATTTATATAGCTATTTTCTTACAATAGACGTCCGCCACTGTGCCGCGATACACGCATAGCACAACAACAGGAAAGGTTTTGCATGCATTTCTTTTACATATCTACATGTATGGTTTTGATATATATCATATTGGTTTTGTTTCGGATTTGACATTTGTGTCTTTACCATAACTCCGATGATTGCGGGATGCTTGACGGAGATTTGATTTTGAGTTATCTGCTCATTGTTCATGCGCATGCATTGCGCTATGATACGTTTTTGTATTGATGATTTCGGAGCCCCGACGACTTGGACTTTTACTGAAGTGTTTTAATATTTGAGGGGTTTTAAATTAAATTCGGGGACCGAATTTCTTTAAGGGGGGGAAGATTGTAACATTTCAAAAAAATAAAATATTATTTTTGGGAATTTTTATAATTTAATATTAATTGTAAATGAATATTTTAATATTTCGGTATAATTAAATACCGATAAATGGGGAAAATTTTGGAAAATTATAGAAATTACTAGAAAGATGGTGTTTTATGTGAATTATGCAAATTTTAAGTTTTTTTGATTAGTTTGACACTAATTTAGTGCTAATCGCGATTAAAAATCGCTAATCGCGCTTTAAGCGTATTTTGTGCAAAATATGCACCATATCTTTTCTACACTAGTTGCATTCTCCTATATGTTTTGGGTGCATGGCTTGTCATTTTGGGGTTACTATTGATGTGAGAATGAAAATAGAAAAGAAAAGGAATGAATAGAATATATAGGTATGGGTGAGAGAGAGAAAGTGAGGGTTTACCTTTGACCCAACTCTTAAGCCATCCTCCTTCATTGTTTTCACTCATTTCTCTCCCTCTCCCTCATGTTGCTACTGCTGCTACTGCACTCTCTCTCCCTCTCCACAAAATCCCCCAAAAGACCATGAAAATCACCTCAAAACCCTATCCCCATTTCACAAAAGTTATGCACAAGCTCAAGAGAAGCACATTGGACCAAGAAAGCTAGGATTTTGGCCACTTGGGGTAACCCAAGAAAATTCTTGAGTTGCCAAATAAGGTAATTTCTAAACCTTTAGCTTAGTATTTGCATTACTTTTACCCCCATGTTATGATAGAACCGATATCGTGTGATTTTGTGGACTTAGGAAAAACCTAGTTAGGGTTAATGGGAATTGAGAGTGGTGATGGGTAATTAAGCCCAGTAGTGGCCACACAAACCCCCTAGTGCTAGAATCCAAGCATAAACCTGAGACTAGAAACCCGGAATACGGATTTAGAAAAGCCGATATCGGGAAATTGTGGAATCTGTGAGGGTTATATGAAATCTGCTATCACCCCGAGACTCTGAAAATTATTTTTCAAACACAAAGAGATGTGCAGGCACCCAGGAAGCTAACCCCAAGACCCCAGCCCCTGATTTCTTCTTTTGGCCACAGATTTATTCTTTCTGGCCGCAAATTGCGGCCAGACCTAGAGCATTTTGGCTCGTTTTTGTTTTGTAGCTCCTACATTTATTAATTAGACCCCTGGCATATGCAAAATTGTATGATTTGACCTAGGGTGAAATCTGGAACCCTTTTCTATAGTTGCTGTTTTAATTCGTGTTTTCGTATTGCGTATTTTAAATTCTGGATTTGTATAATTGCGGTTTACCTCAATTACTTGGCGGTTATACGACAATATCGAGGATTGTTTGATGGTTTTGAAAGCGTAGTCCATAGGTTCTAACCTATAGGCCTTAGCGCGTCGTTTGGTTTTCTCGATGTTATTTTAAGATGCTTTTGCGATTGTGTTACCTTGTAGGTACCTTCTCAAGGGCTTCATACGAGGAAGAAGATGAAGGCGACATCGACACCGACACGCAGGATGCAAGGTGAGTAGATATATCTACGGGGGAAGTTGGGTGGATGGCGTATAGCACCCCCGTAGTTCGTTGTTTAGTATAGTATATATATACTATATATGATAGCTTATTGTGTGTCGTGGATATTTGAGATGAGACTAGGTGTACTATGGTTAGATTAGGGCGTAGAAGTAAACTAGTATAGTTCCTGTTGGATATATGTATGCCCTAGAGGCCATTATGTGATAGTGGATGTATTTATACATGTATATATATATTCAGTGTACATTCTTGCTCGACATGATAGTATGCTATCTGGTTATTCTTTATCTAACATGTTGATTTGATCATGCTTTTATTCATTCACACATGTTGATAAAGCCCTGAGGATATTGGCTTGACTACTGTGATTATGATAGAGATCATACTAGTGGGACATCTGTAGTTTATAAGCATATCCTGAAATATCCCTAGTCGTAGGTATATCGAGACGGAGCATCGATATACCAGAGTAGACTAGCGTATATGATACTTGACCCATATGATGGGCGATGAATGTTCCCACATTCATCGATGTTTGATATCAAGATCGTATACGGGTGCTTAGTGGTGACTGGGTACACTGGATGGACTCGCCGAGAACTCTTATATGGAATTAAATCTATCTTCGGATAGCAGTTCTCAGGTGACACTGGTGCAGGTTAGTCTGTAGACCCGAGATCGTCATAGAGTTTTGTGTATTCTCCCACTGTACTTTGATTACCACCCTACCACGGCTCTACTGAGTCGTGCAAACAGGTGGCCGTTAGGTACAGTCCCGAGACACACGAAGGCGATGAGCGATAGGAGGGGTTTCATATCTACCGGTATTGGGAGTTGATGCTGTGCTGTGCTCGACTGGCTATATCAGTAAGTCCCTGGCCAGGGCTGTTGAGATTTACTGATAAGTGTTATCAGTAGTTTCTCGATCTGTTATTGACCTTTCATCGGCACGACTTATTGAGTTATTGGGGTCGACTTTACCATCCCTGGACTCGATATGCAGCATATCTGACGAAGAGACCGGACTGTACGGTAGTGTTGCCGGTTGGCTCAACGGGAGTTGTAACAGGTTCGCTTGTTTTCTTATGATCGCTCAATACCCGGGTGGCCATTACGTTTAGCTGACCGCTTGCGGCTTGGGGGTGCTTGATATGATCGTCACCCACTGCCGGCGTATTGACGAGTCTTAGAGTCCCACAAAGGAGTTACCTAGTCCAGGCAAAACGTTGTGGTGCGCATATGCGATATGCGCTTGGACCCGGTTAAAATGTGCGTATAAGATACCGTATATTAATCGGGCGGCTTGCTTTTCGTCAGGTCGTATGTGATATGACCGGATTGCTAAATCAAGTGTTGATTTATCATTTAACCAATATTTTCTCACTATAAATCCTTTCTTGTAATTTTGGATGTATGCATGCATGCATTCATTGATTCTTGTTCATGCGCATATGGATGTGCATGCACACATACATACATACATCATCCTTCATGGTTGTATATACATAGAAAATGGTGGCAATATAAGACTCACACCTTAGGTTTATATATGGATTATTATTTGTATTTATGTTAAAACAAAAAGAAAAGGAAAAGGATAATTCATGGTTTAGTTTCTACACTCTTCTTTGACCTAACCTTGCTCACCCACTTTTTGACCATAGGTTAACTTTTCTTTTGTGTTTTAACTCAAATACAATAATATCTTTATTATTTAACCATGGTTTGAGATGAAGAGTGAAAAATATATATACATATATTTTCTACTTTTTCATTAGTGATTATCATTTCTCTTCTTCTTCAAAAGCCATCATCTTCTTCTTCCTTACTTTTTTGCTCTCTAGATCTCTCAAATGAGCAAAATACTCAACAAGATAGGATTTTGAAGTGAGAAAAAGAACCACCACACCATTCTACAGTAGTCTTGCCTATTAGTGGAGAGTGTTAGCTTCCTTTTTCTTTCTTGATCAAGTGAAGTTGCAAGCTTGGACAAAGGAGCTTCGGGTGGATCGTCGTGGACATTAGAAGACCTCAAGCGGACCTTTTTCAAACCCCAATTAGCCGAGGAGTATAGCGTAGGGAGCTACAAAGGTTGTACTCTCAAAACCCTAACCTTTTCTACTTGTGTTGTTGGTTTGTTTAAGAAACCTTAAATTTCTAGTGATGATTCTTTGCATGTTCACTTAGCACCTTAAAAAATTTAATTTTGAGACATGTGATGCTTGAAAACCCTTCATAAGGTGCTAGGTAAAACTAACATTGGTATCAGAGCCGACCTAGAACTTTAGGCGACATTTTAACGAAGTTAAAACTCCGATCGAACCAAAATACGGTTTTTTAGAACCCTCTCTGGACAATTTTTGAAACTGTGGTTTTTCCAGAATTAAAAATACTTAAAAAATACAGCAGGGAAATCTAAGCACTACTGTGAAACACGAGGCCATGAACAGTAAAGACCACCGCGGAACCGTGGCCATTGCTTGCATGGGCCGCGGCTCCGCGGCCGTACAGAAGAGATGATGACTCGTTTTTATACAGTAATGTTTAGAACTGTATGTATATATTTTTAGGTATGTTTAATCTGAATCTAGTGTTGAATGTTCTGGGGATGGTTTTGGATTCTACGATTCGATCGGAATTTTAATTTCGTGCCTTTTTCCGGGTAACTTAGAAAGTATTAAAAAGTTCGAACGAGTATCATTAACTCACTTTTTCACTGGGTTTAAATCTTTCGGAAATACGTGCAAGTTTTTGTGGTGGACCCTCTAGAAGACAACAAACCTTAACTCGATTATGTGACCGTCTTGAACTGCCTTTTGAACCTTAGGGTTTGAGGCAGTACAACGTGCCACATATGAGGCGTTGGCTTGACCCTTCTACGGCTGGACCGCTACTACTGTGTCACATTCCGGGTTTTTTGAACTCCGCTCAAGTGTTGAGCTTTAGGGAATTTTTGGGTATTTGATTATTCGATCGAAAAGTTTAATACTGTCTATTTATCTGGAATGTGATACAATATGTGGAATTCATATAGTTAGGCATGAAATGCGAGGTATGTGATATCTCGGATTTACGATGTATAAAGAGAATGCGGATTCCAAATATTGTAGTTTTACACTTTCTTTTCTGTGACCGTAAGTGTAGTATGTTGATATCGCCGGTTTCGTTGCTATACATCAACGACAATCGGGGTACGCATACTTACTTACGTTGATGATATATGATATTATGTGTTGCTGAGATATGATGTGCAGGATTGTCGCGATCGAATAGCCCGGGGGTTTTATGTGAGATGAGAGTTTTATATTTCATTCTTGTAAAATTCAAATGTAATGTAATATTCTTTTATTTGGGGCACTTCCGGGTTGAGGTTGCTGCCACCAGTGTTGTATATTATTTACTTTTCCGCATTAGGATAGACCCAAGGAGGGGAGCACAAGTGACCGAGTTCTGGGGTTCAGTGGGAGGCCATCTCGAGGAGTCGAGACCGGGTCTCCTAAACTCTAGGATTGGTAGGGTCGCTTGCCGCTCTTGTAGGGGTCTAGGGGTGTGGGCTTGGCTATTCATCGCGACTGTGGAATCCGTATTTTCTATTGTTGGCTAAATACTAAATATGGACGTCCTAGTATATCCCACATTATATATATGTTTCTGCTGCCTGTGTTCTGTGATATCTGAGACGAATGATATATTATATATGAGATATATAGTAGACGTTGCTTATGTTTTACACCCGCGCTAGTCCCGTCCCGGTATGCCGTTAGTTAAGTAACCTAACGGTGCATAACGGAACATTGTGGCGAATGCGGATGGCATAAGCGTACGTTGTATTTTCGTTTCTTTTCTGTGATTGGGTTAAGGACTTAAATGATGGGATTACATTAATATGATTAATGTAAAGAAAATAAACCTAAAAAGATGTTGTAGAATCGGATTTGAAAACCACTCGGCTCTTTATGAAAAAGCTGTATTTCAAAACTGCGGAGCACAAGCCACTCCTTTTGAAAACCATTTGATTCTACGACGATATCAAGTTCAAAGCGTTAAAGATTTTCTTAAAAATCATCCGCAACCCTCCGTCATTTTAGGAAGTAGAGTACTTAGTATTCGTGCTACGTTTGTTGACTTTAGTTAAGGCGTAGTGTACGGTAGCTAAGTGATGTCTTCCTACACTGCATATGATGCAGATTAATTAGGACATTCATGCGACTTTGTTGACCATAGTTAAGGGTCATATGGGTGGGTCTAATTGATCAAGAAATGACGGATAGAACTTGACTGGTACTTATGATTTGTTGACTATAGTTAAGGTCATAAGTATTAGGGGTAAAAATCATATCGGGAATTTCAAGTGTTGAGATTTGCAATGAGATTGCATACCTTCCATATGATGGTTGGATCCCGATCCCACTGTGGGCAATAGTTGCTCCCAGGAGAGTTTTGCAGTTTACAATTAGCTAACTCATTAGGTGTCTAGAAAGGTGTTAACGGGGCTACGCCTCTGGAAAAACGAGGTTTACTTTAATTAGGTCCGTGCGATAGCACGGGGAACCTCCCTCAAGTACCGACACTGGCCTGGCTGAACGGTTAGCGAAGTTGTAGACTGTAATTAATCTTGGCTAGTTTTCTTTTTAAGGTTTGAAAGAAAAACTTGATTAAAGCAGTGGGAGACATCGATTAGACAAGATAATAACCAATCTGATCTATGCAAGAGCTTTCGCTGAGTGTATTCTTTTCTCTCTCTTAATGGCAGATACCAATGACTGGACTAAAGCTTCTACTAGATAAAAACAAATTGAATGGGACCAATTATAAAGACTGGCTGAGGAATCTGAAAATAGCCTTGACTTATGATAAAGTATCATATGTCCCCACGGCTTCAGCCCCGCCCACCCAAGGTCCAAAATCCTCAGTTGCGGACATTGAAGTCCGCAAGACATGGGACGCTGACTGTGCCACAGCCAAATGCCTCGCGCTTGCATCGATGGACAATACACATCAAAAGCAGCACGAGAATATGGACATTCATGACATATTCCTCCATACAAAGGAGTTGTATGGAGAGCAATCCCGCGTATTACGATACGAAGCATCAAAGAAATTGTTTCAGATGCGAATGGCCCCTGGCACATCAGTAGGAGACCATGTTCTGAAGATGATAGCTCTTATAGAAGAGCTTGAGGACCTTGGATGGACGATGGACAATGAACAATATACGAATATTATTCTACAGTCCCTCCCCTCCACCTTTGCTCAATTCATAGTGAACTTCAACATGCATAACATGGAGAAGGAACTACCTGAACTCCTTAATATGTTAAGGAGTGCAGAGAGCACTATGAAATCAGTAAAAACTCCCGTTATGACTGTTGGACAATCTTCCTCTTCTCGCCCAAAGGCTAAGGCCAAGGGAAAGAAAAAGAAGAAGCCCACCAATCCTAAGGGTGGAGTTAAAAAGGTGAAGGGAAAGGAAAAGTCCAAAGCTGGAGACTCGGGGAAAGGGGAATGTTTTCATTGCCACAAGACAGGACATTGGAAGCGCAACTGCACCGAGTACTTGAATCTCAAGAAGAAGCATGGGGATGCTTCCGCTTCAGGTATGTTTGTGACAGAAAACTGTTTCTCAATAAACTCTGCTTCCTGGGTATTAGATACCGGTTCAGGTTCTCACATTTGCAATTCTATGCAGGGGCTGAGAAATAGCAAGGTTTTGAAGACAGGTGACCATACTCTCAGCGTTGGAAATGGTTCCAATGTACATACAGTCGCAGTGGGGGAGTATCACTTGGGGTTGCCATCTGGGTGTATATTAGTTTTGAACCCATGTTATTTTGTACCAAGTATGCTATGTAATATAATATCAGTTTCTTTGTTAGACAATGAAGGATATAACTTTATATTGCAGAACAATGTTATGAACATTTACCTGAATCAAATGTTTGTTGGGTATGGTACACTTAATAACGGGATATACGTCCTAAATCAACACACAGTTTTCAGCATACAACACACTAATAAAAGAAAACTTTCGGAAATAAATGAAGTTTTTCTTTGGCACTGTAGACTTGGTCATATTAACGAAACAAGACTAAACAAGTTACACAAAGATGGATATTTAAACCCTTTTGAATTTAAATCTTATGCGACTTGCCAGTCTTGTATCAAGGGTAAAATGACCAAAACTCCGTTTACTGGACACGGAGAAAGAGCTACCGAGCTCCTAGGACTCATACATAGTGATGTATGTGGGCCAATGTCTACACAGGCTAGAGGCGGTTTTTCTTACTTCATTACTTTCACTGACGATTTCTCTAGATTCGGTCATGTATTTTTATTAAAGCATAAGTCCGAAGCTTTCGAGAAATTCACTGAATATAAACAAGAAGTAGAAAAACAAACCGGCTTGAGTATCAAGATGCTTCGATCAGATCGAGGTGGGGAGTACCTCAGTACAGAATTTGCAAACTTCCTAAAAGAGAATGGGATTCTCTCTCAGCTCACTCCTCCTTACACACCACAGCACAACGGTGTGTCTGAACGACGGAATAGGACCCTATTAGATATGGTCCGATCCATGATGAGTGATGCTGAGTTACCTGTCTCATTTTGGGGGCATGCATTGGAGACTGCAGCGTTTCTTTTGAACAGGGTTCCAACCAAAACCGTATCTACCACCCCATATGAGATATGGCATGGGAAGAGACCATCTCTTAAGAGAATTAAGATTTGGGGTTGCCCGGCCTATGTTAAAAAGCAGAATCCAGACAAACTCGAGTCACGGTCGGTCATGTGTAACTTTGTGGGATATCCAAAGAACTCTTATGGATATCTATTCTACCACAAGGAGGAACAAAAGGTGTTTGTTTCTCAGTATGCCACATTTTTAGAAAAAGAGTTTTTCACAGATAAAGATGATGGCAAAGTGGTGGATCTAGAAGAGGTTCTAGAGACACAAACGACAAATGACGACTTGGTTGAACAGGCTGTTGCAATAGAAACTGAGGAACCTCAGCCACTCCGTAGGTCTGGTAGGACTTCTCGCCCACCAGAGAGGTACTACGGTTTCCTCATTGATGGTGATAGAGAAGACTGCATCATAGAGGATGATGATCCTACCAGTTTTCAGCAAGCTATCACGAGTGGTGACTCTGTGAAGTGGCTGGATGCCATGAGATCCGAAATGGAGTCTATGTACACCAACAAAGTTTGGACATTGGACGTTGTACCCCCTAGGGTAAAACCTGTGGGATGCAAATGGATCTTTAAAAGAAAGATTGGTGTAGATGGACAGGTAGAGACCTACAAGGCAAGACTTGTGGCGAAGGGTTTTCGTCAAAGACCAGGTTTGGAATATGATGAGACTTTTTCGCCCGTAGCCATGCTTAAATCCATTCAGATCCTACTTGCTATTGCTGCTCACTATGACTATGAAATCTGGCAGATGGACGTTAAAACGGCATTTCTAAATGGGGATTTAGAAGAATGCGTTTATATGGATCAGCCGGAGGGCTTCATTGACAGTGGGAGCAGCGGGAAGGCATGTGTAGGGTTCCTAGGCACGCTAATGAGGTCTCACAAGGCATCAACCATGCCAATTTCAAAGTTTAGGGGTGCCGAGAAACCCTAGACTACGGATCGTTGGCTAGATGTCTAGGCGAAACAAGAACTAGTAAACTACTTTACTAAGAGAACGGAAATACAACCTTTGTAGATCCGGTGCTCCACCTCCATAGCTCCGTGATGATGTCTCCTCCGCTGTCCAAATCGAACCATGACTCTAGCATCGGCTTCATCGGTGAAAAAGCGGGCTAGGTCATCGACGACGATGCCGAAGATGATCTACGTCGAGGCATCACTAGATCAAGCTCCACCTTCACCAAGCCATGAAAACTTGTGAAGGAAACACCCTATACTACTTGGCAAGAGGTAGAGGATGAAGAAATAGGAAGTGGGTTCACTTTAGAATTGGATTTCTCACTCATTTTCTCACTTTGCCATTGTTGGTAGCAAGCTTCTTCATGTGAAGAAGAAGAAGAAGATCAAGATAATGATATGATAAGTTAATTAGAATAGAAAAGAAAAAGAATACTTATCATAACATTAACCATAGTTAGGTGTAGAGAATTGACTATGGTTAAAAGAATGGTTAGGTTAAGCTTGAAGACAAAATGGTCATATGGTCAAAGCTTCATGAAGCTTCATGAAAGTAAGAAAGAAAGAATGAAACCATTTTGTTTTCATTTGTCATTTCATTTTAATCCAAAATAAAAAGTTAAATGAATGGACAAATAAATAGAAACCTTAACCATTTACTTAACCTAGGTTTAATTCTTTACACAAACCCTAGTGAGCATGTATCATCAAACATGATACAAACTTGTGTACAAAAGTATATCACATATACAATGTGCACAAACAAGTGAGAAAAAAAAACATTTAAAGTGAACCAATACTAGTTAATGCAAAGTAATATATCAAATATATAATTATGCATTAAATCATTAAATCAACACTTGATTTAACGATCCGGTCATATCGCATATAACCGACTAATATACAATGTATCGATTTATCGAATCAATCCTTGATTCGATAACTAGGTTATATCGCATACCACCAATCGATACATTCATCGCGAGAATAGAATACGGTATCACATACACGCATTATTCTCGGTCCCGCGCATATCTCATATGCGCTCCTATTTCGTTTCGCTTGAGCCAGGAAACCTCTGTGTAGGACTCTAAAGACTCGTCAATACGCCGGCAGCAGATGATGATCATATCAAACACCCACAAGCCGCAAGCGGTCTGCTAAACGTAACGGCCACCCGGGTATTGAGCGATCAGAAGATTGACAAGCAAGCCCGCTCACACTCCTGTGAATCCAACTAGTAACACTTACCGTACAGTCCGGTCTGATCGTCTGATATGTTGCATATCTTGCCTAGGGGTGGTAAACGTCAGACCCCAATAGCTCGATAAGTCGTGTCGATATGAGGTCTATAACAATTCGAGAAACTACTGGTAACACTTACCAGTAAATCTCAGCAACCCTAGCCAGGGATTTCCGGTTATAGCCAATCGAACACAGCGCAACATCAACTCCCTATACCGGGAGAGATGAATCCCCTCCTATCGCTCATTGCCTCCATGTGACTCGGGACTGTACCCAAAAACCACCGTTTTGCACGCCCTCTTGGACGTGGTAAGATGGAAATCAAAGCACAGTGGGAACCACACAAGACTCTATGACGATCTCGGGTCAACAGACTACTCTGTACCAGTGTCACCAGAGAACTGCCATCTGACGTAAGGTATAATACCATCTGGGAGTTCTCGGCGAGTCCGTCCAGTGTACCCAGTCTCCACTGAGCACCCGTATATTATCTCTGATGTCAAACACCGATGGATATAGGATCATCCATCGCCTATCTGTATGGGTCGAGAAGGTATACACTAGTCTACTCTGGTATATCGATGCCCCGTCTAGATACACCCACGACTAGGGACTTTGAAGGATGTACTTATAGACTACCATGTCCCCACTAGTATGATCCGCATCATAGTCCAGGTAGTCAAGTACACATCCTAAGGGCTTTACCAACATGTAACAGAGAGACAATCAATGTACACGTTAAGGTAAAGAGTAACCAGATAGCATACTATCATGTCGAGCAAGAAAGTCCTCCCTATATATGTCCCAGCATCCACTACAATATACATCCAATGTACAGTAATGGCCTCTAGGGCATACATATAACTAACAATCTCCCACTTGCACTAGGGCCATCTGATAGCAGTGGTTGTAGTATTTCATACTCAACCATCCCATAAAAATCTCTCTCTGGGAAAAGGCCTTTGTGAGTGGATCCGCCGTGTTGTCCTCTCAGTCTACTCTCCTAACCTTGATCCCTTGGAGATCAACCATCTCCATGATCAGGTGACACTGCCTTAGAATATGTCTGGATCACTGATGGGACCGGCGTTCCTTGGCATAAGCCACAACTCCATTGTCTCACAATGGTTGGAACGTAGTTCATCTCTTGAACCAATATACACCCAAACAGCCTCTTTGGTAGCATCTTAAGTAGCGATGTATCCTGCCTTTATCGTCTAGTATGTCACGGTATCTAGCTTGGAACTCTTCCAACACACCGTCCCTTTACTGAGGGTAAAGACAATGCCTGTGACTGACATTCAGTCGTCTTTATCTCCCTGGAACCATTCCAGTGATTCTCCCCAGGGTCGATTGATACCTTCTCACTACAACTAGTGAGAATCCTAACATCCATTTAGATCTATCTCATAGATCCAAAACCCAGGATTTAGTAGGTATCACTTTGATCCTATATGGAGAATTATTGTGATAAGCGGAGATTGATCGAGCGTAGTATAGGAAACTCCTTCCCTATCAAGAGTATGTCATCCACGTACTCTACGAAGATCATCACCATACTCCCTATTACCTTTTTGTATATACAAGGTCTATCTACCATTTTGATGATGTCAAACTGTTTGACTAACACATCAAAACAGATGTTCCAACTCTGCGATGTCTGCTTTATCCTATAAAGCATCTTGCACACGTTTCCGCTGCTCCCACTGTCTACGAAGCCCTCTGGCTGTGTACTTATAGACGTTCTCTTCTAAAACATCATTTAGAAAAGCATTCATGGCACCCAACCGCCAGATATCGTAGTTGTAAGTCGATGTACAACACCCCAGTACTTATGGGGAGGCGGAATTTTCAAAAACGAACTTGTTTAGTGAATGAACATCGACTAACCGCTTGAATCGAAGCTAAACTATAAATAACCAAACACAAAGTGTTTCTAAACTACTGTGTTTAGGGATTATACCTATCGAACCAAGTCCTTCGGCTTTACGATCTCCTCGTCCTCCTCGGCCTTCTCGATGTAGTAGATGATCCACCCGAGAGCAAAACTCCAAGCTTAGCCTCTAAACTTGAGGCAACTAACCTTCTTGGATTGCTAATCAAAGAAGATAGATAAGATAGAGTGAGGGTTATGGATTGTTTAGTCTAACTAATCCTTGTTCTCAACACATGAGGGGTGAGGATTAGGGTTTGAAGAGAGTGAGCTTGAGGAGAGAGAATGTGAATGATATTATGAGTGAGAATAGTAAGTTATCATAATATATATGAAGCATTATCTTTTAAAAGAGAAAAGAAAATAAGTGATGAATAATCATGCTTCATAAATATCAAGTGGTGATTCATTATCATGAGTCATTAAGCATTTATGATGCATTAATGACTATGATGAATCACACTCATGACTCACTAATCTCATTCAATGCATATGACACCTAAACCTCCTTAGTCACCATCTTCTAGAAGCTTCTCGAGTAATTACGAGAACGCCCCTCCGATCCGTAAAAATACGGAAAAACTTTAGACTGTATAAATCCAATAACCGGATACCAGTAACTTGCTTAAACCAAAGCCGACTGGTAAAAACTGTCCAAACGACGTAAGTGTGTAAACACACATATGCGTCCGAACCCTTTGTCGTAAAACCATACGACCTCTATATCGTTTCGCCTGGAGTAGGAAACTCTCTGTGTGGGACTCTAGAGACTCGACTACTACGCTGGCAGTGGGTTTAACCATAGACCGTAAGCGGCACTAGCTGTACGTAACGGTCCCCAGGTAGTTGTCGATAAGAAGGCCGATGATGAAACCCATCCGAACTCCTACTGAGCCTGCTGTGACAATCTCCATACAGTCCGGTCCGTTCGTCCAAGACTATCGCATATCGGGCCTAGGGGGGCGGCAAGCGTCAGTCCCCTAATAGCGGTATAAGTCGTGTCGGAGCGAAGCCCATTACTCCCTGAGAAACTACTGGAACCTACCAGCAAATCTCGCTTGCCCTGGCCAGGGACTTTGCGTAATGGCTCTCTGACACAGCACGATATCTACTTCCAATACCGGGAGGGACAAATCCTGTCTAACCGCCACTGCCTCCAAGTGCTCGGGACCGCACCCAACTGCTACCTGTTTGCACGACTCCTTTGAGCCGTGGTAGGGTAGCAATCTAAGAACAGTGGGACACACTCGAGGCGAAGTAGCAGTGTCAAGTCTGCGGACTATGCTGTACTCATGTCACCTGGGAACTGTTTACTGACGACTGGTATAAAACCAACCAACAGTTCCCTGTGAGTCCTGTCCGGTGTACCCGTAACCTAACGAGTACCTGCATACTATCTCCAGTACGACGTACTGACGGCTGTGGAACAGACCATCTCCCCAACTGGGATGAGAAGCGTACACACTAGTCTACTCCGGAGTATCGATGCTCTGTCTCGATAATCCAACGACCAGGGACCTGAATAAGGATGTGCTTGTAGACTACCCAGCCCCTACTAGTGTGACTGCCATCACAACGCTGGTAGACAAGCAAGATCCTAAGAGCTCTATCAATTCGTACACTCACATATTAAGATAGAAAAACCAAGTAGCATACTACCTAGTTTAGCAAGACTGTTATATATATGTGAATATCCCAAGCTTCCATTAAGTAATATACAAACTAGTATGATACAGTAATGGCCTTCTAGGGCATAAACACTAACAATCTCCCACTTGCACTAGGGCCATGTACTGGCATATCGTAGACCAATGATCTCGAGTAGCCTCTCGAACTGAATCTGGGGTAGGGCCTTCGTGAATGGATCAGCAATGTTCTCTTCAGAAGCAACTCTCCGAACCTCGATCTCCTGACGATCAATGATCTCCCTGATCAGGTGATACCGCCTCAAGATGTGTCTGGACTTCTAATGGGACCTTGGTTCCTTCGCTAAAGCTATAGCTCCATTGTTGTCGCAATACAGAGGTATTGGATCAACTATGGTAGGAACCACCTGAAGTTCTGTTAGGAACTTCTTCATCCAGACTGCTTCTTTTGCGGCATCGCAAGCAGCTATATACTCCGCTTCCATCGTCGAGTCAGCAACGGTGTCCTGCTTGGAGCTCTTCCAGCACACCGCCCCTCCATTGAGGGTAAAGACATATCCCGACATGGACTTGGAATCGTCCTTATCACTCTGGAAGCCGGAATCAGTAAAGGCCTCCAACCTGAGGTCTTTTCCGCCGTAAACCAAGAACATCTCCTTAGTCCTTCTCAGATACTTGAGAATGTTCTTTACTGCTATCCAGTGCTTCTCCCCTGGGTCTGACTGATACCGGCTTACCACGCTCAGTGCGTAAGCTACATCTGGTCTGGTGCACAACATCGCATACATTATAGAGCCTACCGCAGAAGCGTAGGGTATAATAGACATGTGTTCCCTTTCCAAATCAGTCTTGGGAAACATCTCTTTGGAGAGGGTGATTCCGTGACAAGCCGGTAGATTACCGCGCTTAGAATCTTCCATACTGAATCTTTTCAGTACAGTGTCGATATACCTGGACTGTGAAAGTCCCAACATCCTCTTGGATCTATCACGATAGATCCGGATCCCCAGAATGTAAGAGGCATCACCCAGGTCTTTCATGGAGAACCTGTGTGACAAGAATCCTTTGACAGATTGTAGCATAGGAATGTCATTTCCTATCAATAGAATGTCATCCACGTATAAGACGAGGAATACAACACTTCTGGCTACAACTTTACTATATATACACGGTTCATCTGGATTTTTGATAAAGTCATATTCTTTGACTGTCTCATCAAAACAGATGTTCCAACTCCGCGATGCCTGCTTTAGTCCATAAATGGACTTAAGCAGCTTGCATACTTTCCCGCTGCTCCCACTCTGATTGAAACCCTCTGGCTGATCCATATAGACGCTTTCTTCTAAATTTCCATTCAGAAAAGCCGTCTTTACGTCTATCTGCCAGATTTCATAATCATAGAAGGCAGCAATAGCAAGAAGGACCCGAATGGATTTGAGCATAGCCACTGGAGAAAAAGTTTCGTCATAGTCCAAACCAGGTCTTTGACGAAAACCCTTTGCAACAAGTCTAGCCTTATAGGTTTCCACCTGTCCATCTACACCAATCTTTTTCTTGAAGATCCATTTGCATCCTATGGGTTTTACCCCATCTGGAGCAAAGTCCAAAGTCCATACTTTGTTGGTGTACATGGACTCCATTTCGGTCCGCATTGCATCTAGCCATCGTACCGAGTCGCCGCTCTGGATGGCCTGCTGGAAGTCAGTAGGTTCATCATCATCTATGATGCAATCCTCTCTATCCCCATCTATGAGAAAACCGTAGTATCTCTCAGGCGGATGAGACGGCCTACTACTCCTGCGGAGGGGTGCGGGAATGTCCAGTTCTTCTTGAACTATCGGTTCTACCAAACTTTCAGTAGCAGCTTGTGGTTCTGGAATTTCATCCAGTTCTATTTCGCTCCCACTTATTTCCTTTTCTAAAAACTGATATTCTAGAAAATGGGCATTACGAGAAACAAACACCTTTTGTTCCTCTGCGTGATAGAATAGATACCCCTTGGAGTTCTTTGGATATCCCACAAACTGACACTTTACTGATCGTGCCTCGAGCTTGTCCACATGCTGCTTTTTAACAAAAGCTGGATATCCCCATATTTTCAGATACTGAAGATAGGGTTTCTTCCCACTCCACATCTGATATGGTGTGGTAGGCACAGTCTTGGTAGGAACCATGTTCAAAAGGTATGCCGCTGATTCTAGCGCATAACCCCAGAAAGATCGCGGTAACTCAGCATTACTCATCATGGATCGTACCATATCCAATAGGGTTCGATTCCGTCTCTCCGATACACCGTTATGCTGTGGAGTGTATGGAGGAGTAAGCTGAGAGAGAATTCCTTTCTCTTTTAGGTAACCAAGGAACTCGGCACTCAAGTATTCACCACCTCGATCAGATCTAAGTGTCTTGATACTTTTGCCGGTTTGGTTTTCTACTTCATTCTTATACTCTCGGAATTTCTCAAAAGCCTCGGATTTATGTTTCATCAGATAAATGAATCCGTATCTTGAGTAATCATCCGTGAAAGTAATGAAATAGGAAAAACCACCTCTTGCATGTGTAGACATCGGACCACATACATCGCTGTGTATGAGTCCTAAGAGCTCGCTCGCTCTTACTACTTGTCCAGTAAATGGAGTCTTTGTCATCTTTCCTTTGAGACAAGATTGACAAGTGTCATAAGTTTGATATTCGAACGAGTCCAAATATCCTTCTCTATGCAACTTAGTCAACCTTCTCTCATTGATGTGACCCAGTCTACAATGCCATAAGAAAGCTTTATTTAAATCTGGAGACTTTCTTTTTAGTGTGTTCTGGACATTGAAAATTTGGAGTTGGTTTAAAACATATATACCGTTATTTAGAGTACCGGACCCAATCAAACCATGATTAAGGTAGATGTTGACATTACAAACGTGAAATCATAACCTTTATTTGATAACAAGGAAACTGATATGATATTACACGTTAAGCTTGGTACAAAATAACAGTTATGTAAAACCAAAATGTGTCCACTCGTCAATCCTAGGTGATAATCCCCGACGGACGCAGCTCCCACGCTAGCTCCGTTAGCAACCTTTAGGGTCATATCACCTTCCTTCAGCACTCTACGGTTTCTCAGTGCCTGCAATGAATTGCAAATATGAGATCCTGATCCGGTATCCAATACCCAGGAAGTAGAGTTGATCGACAGACAATTCTCAATTACAAACACACCTGAAGTCGAAGCCACAGCTTGCTTCGGTTCCTGGTTCTTGGCGTTCCACGCCTTGCAATCCTTCTTCCAGTGCCCTTTCCTGTGACAATGGAAGCACTCATCCTGGCCAACTACCGGTACTGCAAACTTTTTCTTTCTCTTCTTTCCTACCTTACTAACACCTCCTCTAGGTTTGGGTGCGGCCTTCTTCTTCCTTCCTTTGGCCCTAGCCTTGGACCCGGAAGAAGATGCACCGCCAACAAACATAGCGGGTGTTTCCCTTGCCTTCCGCAAGGTGCCCTCTGCACTCCTTAACATGTTCAGGAGTTCCGCAAGTTCAACTTCTTTTCCTTGAAGGTTGAAGTTGAGGATAAACTGGGCGTAGGTGGGAGGAAGGGACTGGAGAATAAGGTCTGTATAGAGCTCATTATCCAAAGTCGTCCCAAGGTCTGCGAGCTCTACAATATAGCCGATCATCTTTAGGACATGTTCACCTACCGATGACCCGACAGCCAACCTCGCTCGAAACAAGTTCTTAGAGGTCTCGTATCTTGCTATACGAGATTGCTCTCCATAAAGTTCCTTTGTATGGAGAAATATGCCATCTAGGGACATATCCTCGTGCCTCCTCTGATGTTCATTGTTCATTGAGGCAAGCACGATGCACTTGGCTCTCGCGCAATCTAAATCCCAGGTTTTGCGGATTTCCTTATCCGCATTGCTGGATTTGGGACCAGGGACAGCAGGTGCCGTAGCGGTGAGGATGTACCCCAATTTGTCATAGGTCAAAGCCATTTTGACATTCCGCAGCCAATCTTTATAGTTTGGCCCTGTCAGTATATTTTTTTCTAAAAGTAACTTAAGTCCAGTCATTTTCAGGGTCGCTGCAATTAGGAGAGAGAGAAGAAAACTCTTTAGCATGATGCTCTTGCAAGTTTAGAGTGGTTTTTAGTTTATCTAAACTGGATGGCTCCCACTGTTTCTCGAATCCTTCCTCAAACCATAAAAGAAGAATTAGCCAGGACTATTCTCACCGTACAATACTTGCTTAACCGTTCAGCCAGGCCAGTGTCGATACTTCGAGGGAGGTTTTCCAACGCTTTCGTGAAGTTCCTTAATTAAATAACCTCTTTTCTCTTGGGGCGTAACCCCGCTGACACCTTTCTGGACACCTACTAGGTTTATAGCATTGATCGTTAAGTGACGAATCTCCTGATAAGTAGCATATACTCACAGTAGGATCGGGATCCAAATATCATCGTATGATAATGTTGAAGGAATCCTACCAACATTCATCAAACTCCAAATGGTATGCATCTCTTTGCAAATTTCAGTTTCTTTAGAAATTCCCGATATATGTTTTTGCCCCATGCTCTTATGACCTTGGCGTTGGTCAAAATATCATAAGTCACATGTCAAGTTCTACCCATCATTATCTTATTAATTTGAACCCATCCGTACATATCCTTGACGTTGGCCAAAATGATCATACGACTGTCCCAAACTAACTCATCTATCTATGCAACAAATGAATACCCAGCAGCTACCAAACACTATGCCTTGGCGTTGGTCAAAATACATAGCTTGAATACTACTGAATATCCAGATGAAATGACGGAGGGCTACGAATGGTTTTGGCGAAACCGTGAACGTAGTGAACTTGATATAACCGAAGGAACCTGATAGCTTTTAAAAGGAGTGGTTAAAGCTCCGCATTTAAAAATATCTGCTTTTTAAAATTAACCGAGTGGTTTCTTTTAAACTGTTCCAACGATTTAAACTTTGGTTTGTTTTTCTTTGCATTATAGATAATGCGTCCCATCATTAACCTATCATTGCAGAAAACAACGAAAATACAACGTCCTCTTATGCCATCCGCATTCGCCACGGGGTCCCGTCATCACCCGTTAGGTTACTTAACTAACGACAGAGCGGGGGCTGGGCTAGCGCGGGTGTAAAACATAAGTGACGTCTAAATAGCTATCATATATATAGATATTTTACATTCGTCTGACGCAATGATATACATTCCAGAACACAGATGAACTTAATTGGATTTGCAAGCAATCCGTATTTCTTTTGAGCCTGCAAGAAAAGACGGATAACACAGTTGTGATGAATAGCCATTACCCCACCCTCGACCCCTACGGGTACGGCAAACTACCCGCCCGGCAGTTTGGGCACCCCACCTTGGGTCAGTCCTAGGAGCAGAAACAGTAAAATGAAATAATACAACGGTGGCTACAACCGCAACCTGGATGTGCCCCGCAAAAATAATATTACAACAAATTACATTTACAACAAATGAATTAAATAATAACCCATTACACAACCCCGGCTATACACCACAACAGTCCAATACAGTTCATATGCACAAACAGATAAATCATTACTGAAATGTGCAACCCCCTGCCAACCGACATACTAGCAGTTAGGGGAGGTTTACGAACACATTAAACAATCACAGGTATAATCCAATATGCAAATACTGTACAATTTCGATCGATCAAACGCTTTTAATCTTGCTCCAATACTGCTCTGTAAACTTGAAACCTGAGCAAAATTAAAAAATACCAGAGAATCCCAAATATCACAGAGAACCACCACAAGAAAAATGGCTCCCTGAATCGTCAACTCGGCGGCGGAAGCGCGGCGCTACATGTGCTAGCCGCCGCGGATCCGCGGCGCCGTAGGCGATTCAGGGGACCAAATTTTTTGTGTGTTCTACTGCTGTCATTTTAAGCTTTCTGAACATCCCTGAAAAATTTTTGGACTTCATTTAAAATTCGACAGAAACTTAACAGTTCGGGGTTTTCCGGTTTCGTTTTTTCCGTTCGAAATTCGTACAAATTTGCAATAAAGTTATTTATTGTTTAGCGAGGCTCTGATACCACTGTAAGTCGATGTACAACACCCCAGTACTTATGGGGAGGCGGAATTTTCAAAAACGAACTTGTTTAGTGAACGAACATCGACTAACCGCTTGAATCGAAGCTAAACTATAAATAACCAAACACAAAGTGTTTCTAAACTACTGTGTTTAGGGATTATACCTATCAAACCAAGTCCTTCGGCTTTACGATCTCCTCGTCCTCCTCGGCCTTCTCGATGTAGTAGATGATCCACCCGAGAGCAAAACTCCAAGCTTAGCCTCTAAACTTGAAGCAACTAACCTTCTTGGATTGCTAATCAAAGAAGATAGATGAGATAGAGTGAGGGTTATGGATTGTTTAGTCTAACTAATCCTTGTTCTCAACACATGAGGGGTGAGGATTAGGGTTTGAAGAGAGTGAGCTTGAGGAGAGAGAATGTGAATGATATTATGAGTGAGAATAGTAAGTTATCATAATATATATGAAGCATTATCTTTTAAAAGAGAAAAGAAAATAAGTGATGAATAATCATGCTTCATAAATATCAAGTGGTGATTCATTATCATGAGTCATTAAGCATTTATGATGCATTAATGACTATGATGAATCACACTCATGACTCACTAATCTCATTCAATGCATATGACACCTAAACCTCCTTAGTCACCATCTTCTAGAAGCTTCTCGAGTAATTACGAGAACGCCCCTCCGATCCGTAAAAATACGGAAAAACTTTAGACTGTATAAATCCAATAACCGGATACCAGTAACTGGCTTAAACCAAAGCCGACTGGTAAAAACTGTCCAAACGACGTAAGTGTGTAAACACACATATGCGTCCGAACCCTTTGTCGTAAAACCATACGACCTCTATATCGTTTCGCCTGGAGTAGGAAACTCTCTGTGTGGGACTTTAGAGACTCGACTACTACGCTGGCAGTGGGTTTAACCACAGACCGCAAGCGGCACTAGCTGTACGTAACGGTCCCCAGGTAGTTGTCGATAAGAAGGCCGATGAGGAAACCCATCCGAACTCCTACTGAGCCTGCTGTGACAATCTCCATACAGTCCGGTCCGTTCGTCCAAGACTATCGCATATCGGGCCTAGGGGGGCGGCAAGCGTCAGTCCCCTAATAGCGGTATAAGTCGTGTCGGAGCGAAGCCCATTACACCCTGAGAAACTACTGGAACCTACCAGCAAATCTCGCTTGCCCTGGCCAGGGACTTTGCGTAATGGCTCTCTGACACAGCACGATATCTACTCCCAATACCGGGAGGGACGAATCCTGTCTAACCGCCACTGCCTCCAAGTGCTCGGGAATGCACCCAACTGCTACCTGTTTGCACGACTCCTTTGAGCCGTGGTAGGGTAGCAATCTAAGAATAGTGGGACACACTCGAGGCGAAGTAGCAGTGTCAAGTCTGCGGACTATGCTGTACTCATGTCACCTGGGAACTGTTTACTGACGACTGGTATAAAACCAACCAACAGTTCCCTGTGAGTCCTGTCCGGTGTACCCGTAACCTAACGAGCACCTGCATACTATCTCCAGTACGACGTACTGACGGCTGTGGGACAGACCATCTCCCCAACTGGGATGAGAAGCGTACACACTAGTCTACTCCGGAGTATCGATGCTCTGTCTCGATAATCCAACGACCAGGGACCTGAATAGGATGTGCTTGTAGACTACCCAGCCCCCACTAGTGTGACTGCCATCACAACGCTGGTAGACAAGCAAGATCCTAAGAGCTCTATCAATACGTACACTCACATATTAAGATAGAAAAACCAAGTAGCATACTACCATGTTTAGCAAGACTGTTATATACATGTGAATATCCCAAGCTTCCATTAAGTAATATACAAACTAGTATGATACAGTAATGGCCTTCTAGGACATAAACACTAACAGTAGTCATGGTACGTAGCCGTGGCAAGTGGATCCGGATGGACTTAAGCATAGCTACTTGAAAAGGTTTCATCATTTTCCACGCCTGGTCGATGACGAAAAGCTTTAACAAGTCTAGCTTTGAAAATCTTAACCTTTCCATGTACACCAAGTAATCTTCTCAAGATTTACTTGCTCCTAATGGGGATTTAACCCTTCAGATATAGCAACTAAAGTCCATACTTTGTTGGTGTATAAGGATTCCATCTCAGATCGCTAAGCATCCAGCTATTCTTACAGAGTCACACTCCTGATGGCCAGCTCGAAACTAGTTGGGTCATCATCTCATGATGCAATCCTCGCTCCCACTGTCATAGAGAAACCGAAGTATCTCTCAGGTGGGTGAGGAACCCTACTAGATCGGCGGAGAGGCTGAGGTTCGTTGGAATCTACTGAATCCTTTGGTTCTACCAAATCATCTGCTGTTGTTTGAACCTTTCCAGTTCTACATTACAGACTTTGCCTCGAGCTTGTCCGGATTTTGCTTTCAGACATAGGCCGGTCAACCCCAAATCTTAACTAGCTTAAGACATGGGCTCTTCCCTTTCCATATCATATATGAAATGGTAGGCAACTGATTTGATTGGAACCCTATTCAATAGGTATGCAACTTCATAAGTGCATAACTCCCAAAAGGAAAAAGGTAACTCAGCAGTACTCATCATAGAGCACACCATATCAAATAGGGTGTATCTGCTCTGCCCCGATATACCATCGTGCTATGGTGTATACGGAGGAGTAATGCTGAGAGAGAATCTCATTCTCCTTTAGAATAGTTCAGGAATTCCGTGCTCAAGTATTCTCCTCCCTGATCACATCAAAGGACATAATACTTATACCCGTATTAGTTCTCTACTTCTAACTTATATTCTGTGAATATCTCAAAAGGTTCGGACTCATGTTTCAACAGGAACATAGGTCTGAATCTCGAAAGATCATCAGAGAATGTAATGAAGTACAAAGAACCAGTCTTGGCATGTGTAGACAGGGGACCTACATACATCAACATGTATCATCCCAAAAGTTCACTAACTCTTTCTCTGTTTCCAATAAACAGAGCTATGGTCATCTTATCTCTGTGACATGACTGGCAAGTTTCACAAGATGTAAATTCAAACTCATTTAAATATGCATCTTTATGTAACTTCAGCTAGTCGGGTCACATTGATATGACCTAGTCTACAATGCCTCAAGAAGGATCCGTTCATTTCTGAACTCTTCCTCTTGTGTGTGTTCCGTATACTAAAGAACTGTAGTTTGATTTAGAACATCAACGCTTTTAGATAACATGCCTGAACCGATCAACTTTTGATATAGGAAATGTTCAAAACATTATCCAACAATACAAAATTATATCCTTTCTTTACTAATAAAGAGACTGATATGATTTTGTATATCAGGTTCAGTATCTAATAACATTCGTTCAGAATCAATGTATTGGTAATACAGGGTGACAGTGACCAACAGACTTGGCTGCAACTCTTACCCCGTTTTCTGCCTCATGAAACTTATCATCCGTTCTCAGTTCTTTACCTATCTGTAGCCCTATGTAACAGATTACATATATGGGATCCTGATCTGGTATCACATACCCAGGACGTAAAGGATACAGAGAAACAGTTCTCTGTAATGAACACACCCGAAGATGATGCATCAGCATGCACTCTCTTCGTTTGGGCGGCATGGGAAATCTGGTATTCCCCAATTTCCTGCTCTGTCTTATAACAATTATATGTTGGAGCGGGACCAACATTCCCCAGCTCAGTATAACAAGCGGGTTCGGTCAATAATCCGTATTATAATCTTGATTAAGGCGTGATATGGTCGCTACCTGGAGAGAGAGAGAAGAAAACACTCAGCGTGCGCTCTTTCAAGAATAGATTGGTTTTTATTTTATCTAATCAGGATGGCTCCCACTGCTTTTTTATCAAATCTTCCTTCAAACCATAAAAGGAAAGACTAGCCGGGATTAATTACACACTACAAGTTCGCCAATCTTTCGGCCAGGCCAGTGTCGGTACTTTGAGGGAGGTCCCCCGTGCTTTCGCACGAACCTAATTAATGTAAACCTCGTTTTCCTAGAGGCGTAACCCCGTTGACACCTTTCTAGACACCTACTTGATCGGCTAATTGTATTGTATAAAACTCTCCCAGGAGTAACTCTTACTCACAGCGGGTATCGGGATCCAACTATCTCATAGAAGGTATGCAATCTCATTGCAAATCTCAACACTTGAAATTCCCGATAATATTTTACCCCTAGTGTTCTATGACCTTGACGAATGCCAAACAACCCATAGTCCACTAGTCAAGTTCAACCCGTACATTTCTTGATCGAATTAAACCCACCCGCACGACCCTTGACGAATGCCAAACAACGCCGTACGAATACCCTAATCCAATCTGCATCATATGCATAAGCAGATAAATACTAGTTAGCTACCGTACACTACGCCTTGTCGAATGCCAAACTACCGCAGCACGAATACTAACTAGTACTTATCTGAAATGGCGGAGGGCTACGACAGGTTTTTCTGAAAACCTATTGCGTAATGAACTTGATATTGTTGTAGGATCGAATGAATTTTGAAATGGAGTGTTTTTGAGGCTTTTCTAGTTTTGCTAAAGGAGTCACTCCCGGTGAAGGGATCGTCGGTCCTTTCCTCGTCGAATGAGGTGCGGGATATATCATATATATCACTGTGCAAAGCAAAAACACTTAAAAGCAATCAAAAGACAAACCGAGTGTATAGCATCTGCCAGTTATTGCTAAAGGAGTCACTCCCGGTGAAGGGATCTCGGTCCTTTCCTTATCGAATAAGGTGCAGGATATATCATATATACCGCTGTGCAAAGCAAGAACTGTAGCTACCTGATTTATTTTGAAATTCAATTCTACAACATCTTAGGTTTCTTTTATTTCATTAATCACATTAATGAAGTCCCATCATTTAAATACCTAAACATCACAGATAAATACGACGTACACTTATGCCATCCGCATTCGCCTCGATGTCCCCTCGTGCACCGTTAGGTTAGGTAACTAACGGCAGAGCGGGGCAGGGCTAGCGCGGGTGTAAAACATAAGTAACGTCTATATAATATATCATATATACTATATACTGTATCTATCACAGAACATCACAGATATCGCAGCAGAAGAAACATATGAAATATTGGATATACTAGGACGACCGTGTTTTCAATACGAGCCAGTATAAAACACGGATTCCACGGTCGCGATGAATAGCCAAACCCACACCCCTAGACCCTTACGAGAGCGGCAAGCAACCCTACCAATTCTAGAGTTAGGAGACCCGGACTCGACTCCTCGAGTTGGTCTCCCACTGGACTCCAGAACCCGGTTACTTGTGCTCCCCTCCTTGGGTCTATCCTAGAGCAGAAAAGTAAATAATATACAAACGGTGACAACTTCCGCAACCTGGAAGTGCCCCGATAAAAGAATATTACATACAAGTTTTTACATGAATGAAAATGAAAAAACACTCATCTCACATAAAACCCCCCGGCTATTCAAACACGACGATCCAATATAACATATCCAGCAACACATAACATCACATGTCATCAACGTAAGTAAATATGCACATCCCAATTGTCGTTGACATATAGCAACGAAACCGGCGATATCACATATTACACTTACGGTCACAGAAAAGAAAGTGTAAAACTACAACAGTTGGAATCCGCAACCACCTCAGACATCACATGCCTGACCAAATGAATTCTTTAGACATCGCATGCCTAACAATTATAAACCCCGCATTTTAGTCTCAAAATCGAAAACACTTTTCAATACCAAGTCGGGTAATTTAACAAGATTCCCGACATTTTGATCGAATGCTCGTCGCAAACTTCAGTAAACGGCTGCACCCCTGATACCGTCGACGAAGTGCACCAAGGCAGAACACCGCTACCGCGAGCACCCGGACGGATGCTTTCGGCGACGGGGTTCTCCTACAGTCACTTGGTCGGGGCTACGGAGTGAGGCTGTCTATTAAGTTTACCCGGCGAGTATCCGCGTACGCTACGTGATTGCGACGGACTTTTGATCACATCAAAATTCCATGGCAACCGATCAAGTGAAAGTAAACCGCTAGATTTATAACATTCATTCAGTTATCTCATAACCCTTTGTGAATTCCAATTATTGTATCCCGTTCCAGATAATTAGAAAATGTTAAACTTTCCGATCGAACATTCAAACACCCAAGTTTTCCCGATACAGATCAACACATGAAACAAGTCTAAAAACATTCAGTTCGTGCCTCAGTACCAACGGTCCAGCCGTAGAAGGGTCAAGCCAACGCCTCACATGTGGCACGCCGTACTGCCCCAAACCCGAAGGTTCAAAGGGCAGTTCAAGACGGTCACATAATCGAGTTAAGGTTTGTTGTCTTCTAGAGGGACCATCGCGTTACTTGCACTATTTAGAACGTCTTTAAACCACGGAAAAATCCAACACTTGGAAATTTCCCGACAGGGGAAAAATTGGGTATTTATATCCGGTCGAACTTTTTAACATATTCAAAAATTATCCGGAATCCACATAGACAAAATCTGATAATCCGATCGAATCATCGAATCCCCAAAACAACCCCAGAAAATTCAACTCTTGAATAAATATTAAAAATCCCAGAAAATCCAGCACCAGAAAAGAGGAATTACTGTGCAAAAACGGGAAGCTGACGTCATCAATTGGCCGTGAAACCGCCGCAGAAGCTAGGCTTCTGCCGCGGTTCCGCCGCAGTTTGGACTGTTCATGAGTAAAATTTTGCACCGTGATTCTTAGATTTCCCTGCTGAATTTTTTAAGCATTTTTAATCTAGAAAAAACCGAGTTTTTAGAAAAAGTCCAGAGAGCGGGTCGGATTAGGGTTTCGGGGTTTGTTCGGATTTGAAATTCCGTCTACGCATCGCCTAAGGCTCTAGATAGGCTCTGATACCACTGTAGGGTTCCTAGGCACGCTAATGAGGTCTCACAAGGCATCAACCATGCCAATTTCAAAGTTTAGGGGTGCCGAGAAACCCTAGACTACGGATCGTTGGCTAGATGTCTAGGCGAAACAAGAACTAGTAAACTACTTTACTAAGAGAATGGAAATACAACCTTTGTAGATCCGGTGCTCCACCTCCATAGCTCCGTGATGATGTCTCCTCCGCTGTCCAAATCGAACCATGACTCTAGCATCGGCTTCATCGGAGAAAAAGCGGGCTAGGTCATCGACGACGATGCCGAAGATGATCTACGTCGAGGCATCACTAGATCAAGCTCCACCTTCACCAAGCCATGAAAACATGTGAAGGAAACACCCTATACTACTTGGCAAGAGGTAGAGGATGAAGAAATAGGAAGTGGGTTCACTTTAGAATTGGATTTCTCACTCATTTTCTCACTTTGCCATTGTTGGTAGCAAGCTTCTTCATGTGAAGAAGAAGAAGATCAAGATAATGATATGATAAGTTAATTAGAATAGAAAAGAAAAAGAATACTTATCATAACATTAACCATAGTTAGGTGTAGAGAATTGACTAAGGTTAAAAGAATGGTTAGGGTTAAGCTTGAAGACAAAATGGTCATATGGTCAAAGCTTCATGAAGCTTCATCAAGCTTCATGAAAGTAAGAAAGAAAGAATGAAACCATTTTGTTTTCATTTGTCATTTCATTTTAATCCAAAATAAAAAGATAAATGAATGGACAAATAAATAGAAACCTTAACCATTTACTTAACCTAGGTTTAATTCTTTACACAAACCCTAGTGAGCATGTATCATCAAACATGATACAAACTTGTGTACAAAAGTATATCACATATACAATGTGCACAAACAAGTGAGAAAAAAACCATTTAAAGTGAATCAATACTAGTTAATGCAAAGTAATATATCAAATATATAATTATGCATTAAATCATTAAATCAACACTTGATTTAACGATCCGGTCATATCGCATATAACCGACTAATATACAATGTATCGATTTATCGAATCAATCCTTGATTCGATAACTAGGTTATATCGCATACAACCAATCGATACATTCATCGCGAGAATAGAATACAGTATCACATACACGTATTATTCTCGGTCCCGCGCATATCTCATATGCGCTCCTATTTCGTTTCGCTTGAGCCAGGAAACCTCTGTGTAGGACTCTAAAGACTCGTCAATACGCCGGCAGCAGATGATGACCATATCAAACACCCACAAGCCACAAGCGGTCTGCTAAACGTAACGGCCATCCGGGTATTGAGCGATCAGAAGATCGACGAGCAAGCCCGCTCACACTCCTGTGAATCCAACCAGTAACACTTACCGTACAGTCCGGTCTGATCGTCTGATATGTTGCATATCTTGCCTAGGGGTGGTAAACGTCAGACCCCAATAGCTCGATAAGTCGTGTCGATATGAGGTCTATAACAATTCGAGAAACTACTGGTAACACTTACCAGTAAATCTCAGCAACCCTGGCCAGGGATTTCCGGTTATAGCCAATCGAACACAGCGCAACATCAACTCCCTATACCGGGAGAGACGAATCCCCTCCTATCACTCATTGCCTCCATGTGACTCGGGACTGTACCCAAAAACCACCGTTTTGCACGCCCTCTTGGACGTGGTAAGATGGAAATCAAAGCACAGTGGGAACCACACAAGACTCTATGACGATCTCGGGTCAACAGACTACTCTGTACCAGTGTCACCAGAGAACTGCCATCTGACGTAAGGTATAATACCATCTGGGAGTTCTCGGCGAGTCCGTCCAGTGTACCCAGTCTCCACTGAGCACCCGTATATCATCTCTGATGTCAAACACCGATGGATATAGGATCATCCATCGCCCATCTGTATGGGTCGAGAAGGTATACGCTAGTCTACTCTGGTATATCGATGCCCCGTCTCGATACACCCACGACTAGGGACTTTGAAGGATGTACTTATAGACTACCATGTCCCCACTAGTATGATCCGCATCATAGTCCAGGTAGTCAAGTACACATCCTAAGGGCTTTGCCAACATGTAACAGAGAGACAATCAATGTACACGTTAAGGTAAAGAGTAACCAGATAGCATACTATTATGTCGAGCAAGAAAGTCCTCCCTATATATGTCCCAGCATCCACTACAATATACATCCAATGTACAGTAATGGCCTCTAGGGCATACATATAACTAACAGCATGTTGATTGCTTAAATCCATATATGGGTTAAAGCAGGCATCACGGAGTTGGAACATCTGTTTCGATGATGTTATCAAAGAGTTTGATTTCATCAAAAATCCAGATGAACCTTGTGTTTATAAGAAGGCTGTAGGGAGAGCTGTCACATTCCTCGTATTGTACGTGGATGACATTCTTCTGATAGGAAATGACATTCCTATGCTGCAGTCAGTCAAATCTTTCTTATCACTAAGGTTCTCCATGAATGACCTGGGTGATGCCATATACATTCTGGGCATAAGGATCTATAGGGATAGATCCAAGAGGTTATTGGGATTGTCCCAAACCAAGTACATCAACACCATCCCAAAAAGGTTTAGTATGGAAGACTCTAAGCGGGGTTCCTTACCCGCTTGCCATGGGGTCACTCTCTCCAAGGATTCTTGTCCAAAGACCGATGAAGAAAGAGCTCGCATGAGCATTATACCCTATGCTTCGGCAGTAGGATCTATAATGTATGCGATGTTATGTACACGCCCAGATGTAACTTATGCACGTAGTGTTGTAAGCAGGTATCAATCCAACCCAGGGAAGAATCACTGGATAGCTGTCAAGAACATTCTTAAGTACTTGCGAAGGACTAAAGAATTGTTCTTGGTGTATGGTAATGGAGATCTCCAAATGGAGGCCTTTACCGATTCGAGCTTCCAGAGCGATAAGGACGACAGCAAATCTATCTCAGGGTTTGTATTTACCCTCAATGGAGGGGCGGTATGTTGGAAGAGTTCCAAACAAGATACCGTTGCAGACTCTATGATGGAGGCTGAGTACATTGCTGCAAATGATGCCGCCAAGGAAGCCGTCTGGATAAGGAAGTCCGTCTCGGAGCTAGGAGTAGTTCCAACCATTATTGATCCAATACCATTGTATTGTGATAATAATGGGGCTATGGCATTAGCCAAGGAGCCCAGGTCCCATCAGCGGTCCAGACACATCCTGAGGCGCTTTCATTTGATCCGTGAGATTGTAGATCGCCGCGAGATCGAGATTAAGAGAGTAGACACAAAGAATAACGCCGCGGATCCACTCACCAAGGCCCTCCCTCAGCCGCAGCATGAGCGACTTTTTGAGATGTTGGGTATGAGATACACCAATAACTGGCCTTAGTGCAAGTGGGAGATTGTTGGATATATGTATGCCCTAGAGGCCATTATGTGATAGTGGATGTATTTATACATGTATATATATATATATATATATATATATATATATATATTCAGTGTACATTCTTGCTCGACATGATAGTATGCTATCTGGTTATTCTTTATCTAACATGTTGATTTGATCATGCTTTTATTCATTCACACATATTGATAAAGCCCTGAGGATATTGGCTTGACTACTGTGATTATGATAGAGATCATACTAGTGGGACATCTGTAGTTTATAAGCATATCCTGAAATGTCCATGGTCGTAGGTATATCGAGACGGGGCATCGATATACCAGAGTAGACTAGCGTATATGATACTTGACCCATATGATGGGCGATGAATGTTCCCACATTCATCGATGTTTGACATCAAGATCGTATACGGGCGCTCAGTGGTGACTGGGTACACTGGACGGACTCGCCGAGAACTCCTATATGGAATTATATCTATCGTCGGATAGCAGTTCTCAGGTGACACTGGTGCAGGTTAGTCTGTAGACCCGAGATCGTCATAGAGTATTGTGTGTTCTTCCACTGTACTTTGATTACCACCCTACCACGGCTCTACTGAGTCGTGCAAACAGGTGGCCGTTGGGTACAGTCCCGAGACACACGAAGGCGATGAGCGATAGGAGGGGTTTCGTCTCTCCCGGTATTGGGAGTTGATGCTGTGCTGTGCTCGACTGGCTATATCAGTAAGTCCCTGGTCAGGGCTGTTGAGATTTGCTGATAAGTGTTATCAGTAGTTTCTCGATCTGTTATAGACCGTTCATCGGCACGACTTATTGAGTTATTGGGGTCGACGTTACCATCCCTAGACTCGATATGCAGCATATCTGAGGAAGAGACCGGACTGTACGGTAGTGTTGCCGGTTGGCTCGACGGGAGTTGTAATAGGTTCGCTTGTTTTCTTCTGATCGCTCAATACCCGGGTGGCCGTTACGTTTAGCTGACCGCTTGCGGCTTGGGGGTGCTTGATATGATAATTACCCACAGCCGGCGTATTGACGAGTCTTAGAGTCCCACAAAGGACCTAGTCCAGGAAAAACGTTGTGGTGCGCATATGCGATATGCGCTTGGACCCGGTTAAAATGCGCGTATAAGATACCGTATATAAATCGGGCGGCTTGCTTTTGGTCAGGTCGTATGTGATATGACCGGATTGCTAAATCAAGTGTTGATTTATCATTTGACCATTATTTTCTCACTAGAAATCCTTTCTTGTAATTTTGGATGTATGCATGCATGTATGCATTCATTCTTGTTCATGCACATAGGGATGTGCATGCACACATACATACATACATCATCCTTCATGGTTGTATATACAAAGAAAATGGTGGCAATATAAGACTCACACCTTAGGTTTATATATGGATTATTATTTGTATTTATGTTAAAACAAAAAGAAAAGGAAAAGGATAATTCATGGTTTAGTTTCTACACTCTTCTTTGACCTAACCTTGCTTACCCACCTTTTGACTATGGGTTAACTTTCCTTTTGTGTTTTAACTCAAATACAATAATATCTTTATTATTTAACCATGGTTTGAGATGATGAGTGGAAAATATATATACATATATTTTCTATTTTTTCATTAGTGATTATCATTTCTCTTCTTCTTCTTCAAAAGCCATCATCTTCTTCTTCCTTGCTTTTTTGCTCTCTAGATCTCTCAAGTGAGCAAAATACTCAACAAGATAGGATTTTGAAGTGAGAAAAAGAACCACAACACCATTCTACACTAGTCTTGCCCATTAGTGGAGAGTGTTAGCTTCCTTTTTCTTTCTTGATCAAGTGAAGTTGCAAGCTTGGACAAAGGAGCTTCGGGTGGATCGTCGTGGACATTAGAAGACCTCAAGCGGACCTTTTCCAAACCCCAAGTAGCCGAGGAGTCTAGCGTAGGGAGCTATAAAGGTTGTACTCTCAAAACCCTAACCTTTTCTACTTGTGTTGTTGGTTTGTTTAAGAAACCCTAAATTTCTAGTGATGATTCTTTGCATATTCACTTAGCACCTTAAAAAATTTAATTTTGAGACATGTGATGCTTGCAAACCCTTCATAAGGTGCTAGGTAAAACTAACAGTTCCTAGTTGCGAACCCTAGAATAGGTTTACACCTACACGCACACACATGCTTATTTGTTATACATATACCAAGATGATCAGGATAGTGGATGATATTTGGAGATGAGTCGATGATATTGAGCATAGCGCCATGAGATCGGTGATATAATGCGATTCGTATTTGGGATACGACATGAGATTTTAGCGGGACTTTGGATGTGTGTTTCACACACGCATTTATATTTATATAGATGGTATTCGATTTGTACTAGACTTAGACAGTACCCCAGATCATGAGATATGATGATAAAGATACTGGTTAATTGATGAGATAAATGTGATATTGACCCGTACCCAGATTTGGGATGTCGTACGATGATTTACCATACGAACTTTATATTGATGATAAGATCCGCACTCGTGACTCGAGGATGTCATATGATATTGTATCATACGCGGTACCTTTGAGGCGTGATCACCGACTATTATATATATATATATATATATATATATATATCGACTCAGATTTAGGTGGTTTCCATACCCCTCCCGACTAGCTTGTTAGTTAGATCTATAGTTGTATAGTAGATGCTAGACTAGACCCGAGTCATACCTATTTCAAAAGCTAACGAATCGGGAGTATTTTAAAGACAGGCAAAGGGATTCTGCGGATATTTTCAAAAGATGCGCCTTTTCTTAAAAACACCGTACCCCTTATTTTCCTAAAAACCCCGATTCATCTTCTTTCAAATGGCAAAACAGTATGACATAGATACATTGATGTAGATACTGCACTGTTGTGTTTATTATCCATTTGCCGCATATACTTGCTTTTCGCATCGCATTGCATGTTGAAATATGTTTATTGTTATATTAAAACCATGCTGTTAGGACACCAACACCATTATCGATGATGCATATGTTCTACGTACACCTGCTTGCCGGCTCACACACTTCATCATCGATAATTGCCATGTCACTACACAGTAGGATTGTTGCATCAGGATATGACCCTTGCATGATATACTGATATGCTTACATTTCTTTTATATGTCGCACACATCATGCTTATGATTATACGCATTGAAATATTTGTTTTCATGAGATTTCTGGATTTGGGAACCGTGGTTATTTCCAAAGAGAATATGTATTGTTTTAAAAACCCGGTTTCCCTTGATATGATATTTTAGTGCGTCCACAATGCGTTTTCTCGGTTCTGAGACGTGTGATATGTGAACCCGAATCGAGGAGCTGGATGAGGCCGATTGCGGGTACATGGTGGACCCGGTATGGTTCCCCGGGGAGAGAAATGTTTTTCGTAGAGCAGACGATAAGCCTGGCAGGGTGCCGATGATTGTATTTGAGCTCGGCGGATATCCGGAGGATACCGACCGGAGTTGAGAGATGATGTGGGCCGATCCGGACCGACGAAGCCCGATATATGAGGATTTACGTGCCGATGCTGGGCACAGCTTTCATGATGTTTTCGAGTGTCGATGCTGGACACTCCGGTTCCATGATTTTGATGTGCGACGAGGGACACATGTTGATTATATCCTCATACTTCCATGCATATGCTTTATGATATTTACATGCATGATGTTTATTGTCATTGGGTGACACGTGGATGATATCCACATACTTATAGACTTCATGATATAGTCGACGTTGATCATACCTTATATTTATGATATGTTATTACCTAAGGCACTCGCACGAGCACTTGGCACTACACTGATGTATTGATGTTACATTGCCACCTTATCATGCTTCTGACTTATTCATTTGAGGTTTATATATATATCTGATCGTATTGACCTAGGATTGTTTCATACATACGATTTCTGCTCTGCGATGTTTTCTATTCACGAGTTGGCAACTCCCCCCCGTTGTGCCACAGTTCTTGCAGGTTTTGCCGTACAGGTTTCATTACGGCTTTTCTGGCACACTGCTTCCTTTCTGGGTGATTGCATTGGTAGGTGGGTTCACTCGCATCGTGACCACACTTGTATTTATGGTATTCAGTTGTATCTAGTAATTCCATCAACCAAAACTTGTATATTGTTTCAGACTTAGAAAACCAGATGTGTATTATTTCGACCTTAGAGTCGCGCGTTGTAGTATTATGGTTTTTATGCTGATTTTGAGTTTCCTTTTTGAGTTTGATCCTCGCCCTTTGGCGTTGTATATTATACTGCTTGCGTTGTTGTGACCGTCGATTGACGAAGAGCTAGCTCCCGCTTGGGAATGCCTTTTGTCATCATATATATATATATATATATATATATATATATATATATATATATATATATATATTTCATGTTGTACCCCGTTTGGGGCCAGTATTTACAAAGGAAACTCTGCCGAAATTTTCAGAAAAAGACTATAGATTTTAAAAATGCATATTCGGCTTACTTATTTCAAAACCTTGTTTTTAAACATGTTTTCCTTACTTCTTAAAAACTAGTTTCTTTATTTACTCCTTAAAATGGTTTTAGATTTCTGGGCTTTTGGCTTACTTGAATTAGATGGGGTCATATAGGCTTCATATGATTCAAGTGCCAGTCACGTGCTATTTCGGGTCGTGACAATCGTATCGTAAATATGCCGCGGAACATACGTACGGTACATTACTCTACTCAAGCTACCTGCTCCATCAATCAGGGTCAGCCTATAAAACGAAAGTTCGGGTCTAATACCCTCATGTTCAAGTCTATGTTCCGTAAGGTCAAGCCTATGTAACGAAATAAATTACGCCCCGACTCCACATAGTCAAACCTAAACTCGAACCAAGGTTAAACCTAGCGCTTTGATACCAACTTTGTCACGACCCGAAATATTAGTTCGTGACCGGCACTTAGATCACGCAACGTCTACAGGCATAACGTAACTTAAGTAAGCCGAAACCCAGAAATCTAAACCTTTCAAAAGAAGTAATGAAAACATTGATACAACATTTGGAAACCTTAAGTAAAAGTCCCACCTTTTTTTATAGAAATTTCGGCAGCACCTCCTTTGTAAAAACTAGCTCCGAAACGGATACAACATAGAATATAAATAAAGCATCCCTAAATGGGAGCAAATCACGCCCAACGGCGAAAACAACCACCATAAGCATATATATGTATATGACGCCTAACGGCAAAGATCAACACAAGGAAAATTAAAGCAAGACACCAAACCCACCAAGCGAACATATAACCTATCGCTCAAGTCTCGCAACTACAAGTCTTGCTAAGTCTTACTGCTTATACAAATACTAGTTTCTGATTGATGGAGTTGACTAGATACAATAAAAATAATAATACAAGAGGGGCACGATTCAACCTACCACCTACCAAAGCAAATCACCCGAATGCAAGCTGCACGCCAGCGATGCCGCTACTGATCCATGCGGTCAACCTGCAAGAACTGTGGCACAACGGGGGTGAGTTGCCAACTCGTGAGTAGAAAACATCATCGGGTAGAAATCGAAATAAACAACGATTCCTAGGTCAACTATATCATAAAGGTAATACTATGATATCTAGGGTGACCGTATCTGCATATGTACCAACAACATAATCAATGCCTATCAGCAAGTGGATATCATCGAACCATATAAACAAAAGCCTGTATGCATGTGGATCTCATCCACGTGTCAACCAATGACACAACAACATCATGCATGTAAATATCATAAAAGCATATGCAGGTAAATATGAGGATATAAATCAACATATGTCCCTCGCGACACATCAAAATCATGGAACATGAGTGTCCAACATCGACACTCGAAACATCATGAAACCCGTGTCCAACATAGACACGTAAATTCTCATACCTCAGGCACCGCATCCTCAGATCGACCCTCAAATCTATATGCCTTATGGAACTTGAGTGTCCAACATCGACACCCGAAACATCATGAAAACATATGCCTGTATATATATGTGTGTGTGTGTGTGTGTGTGTGTGTGTGTCCCTCAACGACACATCGAAATCATGGAACCTGAGTGTCTAACATCGACACTCGAAACATCATGAAACCCGTGTCCAGCATCGACACGTAAATACTCATCTGTCAGGCACCGTCACCACGACTGGCCCTGATATCATGTCCGTACATAACTCCGATCGGTATCCCCACGATAACCGCGGAGTCCAAATACTATCACCGGTTGGTACTAGCCCGCCTACCAGGCTCATCGTCTATACCAAGAAAATCACCTCTTGCCTCGGGGAACTATACCGAGTCCACCATATACCCGCAGATGGTGCCTACCGCTCCTCGAATCGGGTATCTAACACAAGTCTCAGAACCGAGAAAACTCATGGTGGACGCACTGAAATATCATATTAAGAGAAGCCGTGTTTTCAAACAATACATATTTTCTTGAAATACCCCTACGGTTTTCAAATCCATAAATCATATGAAATCCACATCTCAATGCGTAAATCCATGAAATATAATGTATGCAACATAAAACAACAATATGAGCATATTAAGGGAAAACCGCTCTTTAAAATGAATTCGGTTTTAAAATATATCATGCGGTTCCCAATTCCTCCAAAATCAAGTGCAGCATCATATGAGATGTACATGTAACTATAGCAAGATATGCGTATCTACATGTAAGCATGTATAATCAACGTCTCAATGTCAAATGACAATACAATACAACTTGGGGGTATATGTAGCTATAGCAAGGTATGTGAGTGTACATGTAAGTATGTATGCATGATGTACATGTAGCTATAGCAAGTATATCATAGCCTGATGTAGCAACTCTACTGTGTAACATAGCAATTATCAATGAAGACAGTGTGTAAGCCGGCAAATCTGTGTAAGTGTAACATATGCATCATCGATAATGGTGTAGGTATACTGGCACAAGTATATGTAATGCAATGAGGATGACATGAACGTAGCATAAGGTACATCGTAAGCGAAAAAGCTAAAAGGTGTACGTATCTACCACTTATCCGAGTCGGTGAATCTATCAATCGGCATCCAGCCTCACCGCATTACGTACGGTAAAAGCTATCGTACGGCATCCTCTAATCAAGGGTATGGATCAATCAACAGGTAAAACTCATCGCGTACGGCAATCCATCGTACGACGGCATTAAACAATTAGGGATTCTATCAACCTATACAACAACAGGGGTACGGATCTAAGTCTCGTACGACATATCACTCATTATGCACATCATTATCCAAATATATATACCTATCTCTCAGGTCACATCCGTGTCAATCTCATATCAGGGGACCGACAAGGCATCAACTATTTCTTATCGACTCACATCCATATAACGACTCGTATACTCTTTTCATCGCATCAATCTCTCATATCAAGTCATTTTGACATGTGCATTCTATCATATGAATCTCATGTTACGCTACTCTAAATCTCATACTTAATCGCGTGCAACTACATATCTATATATTGTGATTCACATTCACTTTTTGTATCCTTAAAAAATCAATTCGAGACATCATTTCTGTCATATCAAGTCCAAGAGTTATGTCCCGGTAGCTTTCATCTCATATCTCGATATATACTCAATTATTAATATCACCTCTAACTATCTTTTTAACCATATCTATAGTTTTCTAATATAGGTTTCTCTTGTTGGGTTACCCTTGCACGTAGTCTAGGGTTTGGTAGCATCACTCATGCCAATTTATAAATTAGAGAGGTGCAAAGCTAACTAACCATGAATCTTGCTAGAATTTCTAGGGTAAACAAAATTGTATCACATACAAAGAAGTAAAGAGATAGGGATTACAATCTTTGTAGTTCGTTCCTTCGCTTCATAAGCTCCGTGTTGAGGTCCCTTCGCTGCGATCAGCATGAACTCTGACTCTCGAGTGGCTCCATGAGGTAAATGAGACACCTTGCTTGAAGTCTTCATGATCTAACTTGAAGAATCTCTAACCCAAGCTTACACTTCACTAAACAACTTATTAGAGAAGTGAACACCCTAATCTAAGTGGCTAGAATAGATGAGGATGATGAAGTAGGATTTTTGCTCTCTTTTGTTTTCAAATTCTCACTCAATATCATCACAAATCAAAAGACTAGTGAAGCTTTTTCAAGAGCACATGGAAGAAGAAGAAGAATATGAAACTAATTCCTTTTGTGATGAATAATAAATTATTGTTGTGGTTACAAATCCAACCATGGATTAAGAATGAAGGAGTTAACCCTTGTAGATAATGAACTAAAGGTTAAGATTTGGGTTGGGTTAACAAATATCTTCACAACAAAACAAAGAATGAAGACAAATTCAAATGTTCATGAAGCTTCATGAAAGCTCATGAAAAAGCTAACCCAAATCCAAACCCTAACTTGGTTTAAACTCAACAAAACATGTTGCATTTGTAACCCTAACATGTTACAATATTATATATCACATATACAATATATTTTGTAACAAAAGAAAATAACACAATTAACATATATCGCATATATATCAATGTATTATCCCGTGAGAAAATGAAACAATAAAGCGAGCTTATATTAGTTTACGTAATGTAATATATCACATATATAATTATACATTAAATTATCGAATCAACTCTTGATTCGATAATCCGGCTATAATACATATAACCGACTAATATAACATGTACCATTTCATCGAATCAACACTTGATCCGATGACCCGGCCATATCACATATACCCGGCCGATATCACATATCGCGAGAATAGAATATGGTATCTCATATCGTATTATTCTCGCTCCCGCACATATCACATATATGCTCCTACTCCGTTTTGCCTGAGCCAGGAAACCTCTGTGTTGGACTCTAAAGAATCGTCAATACGCCGGCAGTAGGTGATGATCATATCAAACACCCACAAGCTGCAAGCGGTCAGCTAAACGTAACAGCCACCCAGGTATTGAGCGATCAGAAGATCAACAAGCAAGCCTGTACATTCTCATGTGAATCCAATCAGTAACACTCCCATACAGTCCGGTCTCTTCGTCTCATATGTCGCATATCAAGTCTAGGGGTGGTAAACGTCAAACCCCAGTAACCGATAAGTCGTGTCGATGTGAGGCTCATAACGGGTCGAGAAACTACTGATAACTCTTACCAGCAGCACTCCATATCATCCCTGGCCAGGGACTTCCAGTTATAGCCAATCGAACACAGCACAACATCAACTCCCTATACCGGGAGAGACGAAACCCTTCCTATCGCTCATTGCCTCTATGTGATTCGGGACTGTACCCAAAATCCACCGTTTTGCATGCCCTCTTGGAAGTGGTAAGGTGGAAATCAAAGCACAGTAGGAATCACACAAGACTCTATGAAGATCTAGGGTCTACAGATTAACCTGTACCAGTGTCACCGGAGAACTGCTATCTGACGATAGGTATAGTACCATCTAGGAGTTCTCGGCGAGTCCATTCAGTGTACCCAGTCTTCACTGACCACCCGTACACCATCTTTGATGTCAAACACCGATGGATATGGGATCATACATCGCCCATCATAGGGTCAAGATGTGTATATGCTAGTCTACTCTGGAGTATCGATGCCCTGTCTTGATACTCCCTCGACTAGGAAAAGTTATAGGATGTACTCGTTGACTACCATGGCCCTACTAGTATGATCTCATCATAGTCCTCATAGTCAAGTACATATCCTAAGGGCTTTATCATCATGTGAGAGCAAGACAGTAAACCAATACAAGTCAACATGTTAAGACAAAGTGAAACCAAATAGCATACTATTATGTCGAGCAAGAAAGTCCTCTCTATATATATCCAAGCATCCACTATAATATACATCATATGTACAACAATGGCCTCTAGGGCATATATATAACTATCAATCTCCCACTTGCATTAAGGCCAGCTGTTGTAGTATCTCATACCCAACATCCCGAAAAGTCTCTCAAATTGTATCAGGGTAATGGCCTTCGTGAGTGGATCCGCAGTGTTGTCCTTCGTGTCAACTCTCCTGACCTTGATCTCGCGGCGATCAACTATCTCCCGGATCAGATGATACCGCCTCAGAATATGTCTGGACTTCTGATGGGACCTGGGTTCCTTGGCCAAAACCACAGCTCCATTGTTATCACAATACAAAGATATTGGATGCTCAATGGAAGGAACCACACCAAGTTCAGTGATGAACTTCTTCATCCAGACAGCCTCTTTGGCAGCATCGTTGGCAGCGATGTTTTTAGCCTCCATCGTTGAGTCTGCCACGGTTTCTTTCTTGGAACTCTTCCAACAAACCACCCCTCCATTTAGGGTAAAGACAAAACCCGAGTGCGACTTAGAGTCGTCCTTATCACTTTGGAAGCTTGAATTGGTAAAGGACTCCACCTGGAGTTCGCCGTTACCATACACCAAGAACATCTCTTTAGTCCTTCTCAAGTACTTGAGAAGGTTCTTCACAGCTGTCCAGTGATTCTCTCATGGATCTGCTTGATACCTACTCACTACACTTAGTGAGTATGCTACATCGGGTCTGGTACATAGCATCGCGTACATGATAGAGCCTACTGCTGAAGCATAGGGTATCCCTTGCATGCGAGCTCTCTCCAAATCAGTCTTGGGAGACATCTCTTTTGAGGGAGTGAGTCCAGAGATCGTGGGTTGGTTCCCACGCTTGGATTCTTCCATACTAAACCTCTTTAGTATGGTGTCAATGTACCTGGATTGGGACAATCCCGGTATCCTTTTAGATCTATCTCTATAGATCTTGATTCCCAAAATGCAGGAGGCATCACCTAGATCTTTCATTGAGAATCTATGTGATAAGAAGAGCTTGACCGAGTGCAGCATAGGAACATCATTTCCTATCAAGAGTATGTCATCCACGTACAATATGAGGAAGACGACCCTACTCTTTGCATCCTTCTTGTAAATACAAGGTTCATCTACGTTCTTGATGAAGTCAAACTCTTTGAGTACAACATCAAAGCAGATGTTCCAACTCCGCGATGCCTGCTTTAACCCGTAGATGGATTTAAGCAGCTTGCACACCTTTCCGCTGCTCCCACTATCTACGAAGCCCTCTGGCTGAGTCATGTACACGCACTCCTCTAGATCACCATTTAGAAAGGCGGTCTTAACATTCATTTGCCAGATTTCGTAGTCATGGTATGCAACAATGGAAAGTAAGATCCGGATGGATTTAAGCATAGCCACTGGTGAAAAGGTTTCGTCATAATCCACACTTGGTCGTTGACGAAAACCCTTTGCAACAATTCTAGCTTTAAAAGTCTTAACTTTTCCATCTACACCAAGTTTCTTCTTAAAGATCCATTTGCTCCCAATGGGTTTTACCCCTTCAGGAGCAACTTCCAAAGTCCATACTTTGTTGGTGTACATGGATTCCATCTCAGATCGCATTGCATCCAGCCATTTCACAGAGTCATCACTCGTGATGGCCTGCTCGAAGCTAGTCGGGTCATCATCTTCCATGATGCAATCCTCGCTTCCACCGTCAATAAGAAAAACGTAGTATCTCTCATATGGATGAGGAACCCTACTAGATCGGCGGAGAGGCTAGGGTTCGTCGGGAACTACTGAATCATCTGGTTCCACTAAATCTTCAGTTGTAGTTTGTGGTGCTGGAACTTCTTCTAGCTCTACCTCTTCGCCACTAATTTCTTTTGCAAGAAATTCCTTTTCTAAAAAGGTGGCGTGTTGAGCAACAAACACCTTTTGTTGTTCAGTGTGGTAGAATAGATATCCATACGAATTGCTTGGATATCCCACAAACTTGCAAAGAACTGATCTTGCCACGAGCTTGTCTGGATTTTTCTTTTTAACATAGGCCGGACAACCCCATATCTTAACTCTTTTAAGAGATGGTCTCTTCCCATTCCATATCTCATATGGAGTGGTAGGCACTGATTTAGTTGAAACTCTATTCAATAGGTATATGGCTGTCTCAAGCTCATACCCCCAAAAAGAAATATGCAACTCAGCAGTGCTCATCATAAAGCCCACCATATCTAATAGGGTATGATTCCTCCGCTCCGATATACCGTTATGCTATGGTGTATAGGGAGGAATAAGCTGAGAGAGAATCCCATTCTCTTTTAGATAGTCCAGGAACTTATTGCTCAGATATTCTCCTCCTTAATCTGATCGAAGGATCTTAATACTTTTGCCCGTTTGGTTCTCTACTTCGTTCTTATATTCTCTGAATTTCTCAAAAGCTTCAGACTTATGTTTCAACAGGAACACATGTCCGTATCTTGAGAGATCATCAGTGAATGTAATGAAGTACGAGGAACTGTTCGTGGTGTAAGTCCACGTTACCTACCCCGGTGCTTACGGGGAGGCGGAATAGGTAAAAAAACAAATTTTTAACACAAGGTAACATGGAATAAAACTTGAGGATCTTTGCCAAACCATTGCTAACAAACTACATGAGGTTCTATCTACTATGTTCAAGAGATTATACCTCACGAACCAAGTCCTTCGGGTCTTCTCTCCGCTTTCTTCCTCGTCCATGCAAGCTCCGAGGATCGATCCGGATCTTGGTCACCTCCGCGGCCTCCTTGAGTCGAAGACGATCTACCCAAGAGTTTGTAATTGGAGCTCCACCTCAAGCCGAGGTAACTAGGGCAACAAGTATGCTACTCTTGAGGTCCTAGGGATGTAGAATATGATGGTGGATTTATTTGTCTATTTAAATCCTAATCATCTCAACACATGAGAACTAAAGGATTTCTTAGTGAGGATGAAGAAGAAGAACAAAAATTGAGAGCTCAAGTGAAGAGAGAGAATGCCAAAAGAATAATGAACCATAGAAAAAAATAAAAACCAATCTTTTATGATAATTATGATGGCTAAGATTGATTTGACCACCATCATGTCTTGATAAAGCAAAAGAAGAGTCTAGAGCTCAAGAGAAAGATCCAAGTCAACAATGGTCAACAAGGTCAAAATATCAAGCATGGTCAAATGGTCAAAGCAATTAGCCATATCACAATTATCATTAAAAAGATTAGTAAATATTTTCCTCACCTCATAATGGTTCTTACCGAATCAACGGTCAAAACCCCAATGAGGCACCTCCTTCTTCTTCGCTCCTCACAACCGTGCATACACACCCGCACCCACATTCCGTAGAATGCGAATGCCCCGAAGACAAAACTAATCCATCCATACAATACTAGGATCCGGCTTAAACCAAAGCCCACTAGCAAAGTCTGCCCGAACAGCATACGCGTACAAGTGCATGTAAGTGATCGTAGCCCTGCCGTAAAACTATACGGCTTCTACACCTTTCGCCCAGTGCAGGGAAACTCTCTGTGTGGGACTCTAAAGACTCAACACTACGCTGGAAGTGGGTTTAAACACAGACCGCAAGCGGCACTAGCTGTACGTAACGGTCCCCAGGTAGATGCCGATAAGAAGGCCGATGAGGTAAACCTATCCGAACTCCTACTGAGCCTGAATGTGACAATCTCCGTACAGTTCGGTCTGTTCGTCTAAGAGTATCGCATAGCGGGCCTAGGGGGCGGTAAACGTTAGTCCCCTAATAGCGGTACAAGTCGTATTGGAGTGTAGCCCAGAACTCCCTGAGATAACACTGGAAACGCTACCAGTATATCTCACTTGCCCTGGCCAGGGACTTTGTGTAATGGCTCTCCTAGACACAGCGCGATATCAACCCCCAATACAGGGAGAGACGAATCATATCTAACCGCTATTGCCTCCAAGTGCTTCGGGACTGCACCCAACTGCTACCTGTTTGCACGACTCCTTTGAGCTGTGGTAGGGTAGTAATCAAAGTACGGTGGGAACACACTCGAGGCGAAGCAGCAGTGTCAAGTCGACGGACTAAGATGTACTCCTGTCACCTGGGAACTGATAACTGACGATAGGTATAGTACCAACCAACAGTTCCCGACGAGTCCTGTCCAGTGTACTCGTAACCTAACGAGCACCCGCATACTATCTCCAGTACGACGTACTGATGGCTGTGGGACAGACCATCTCCCCTGCTGGGATGAGAAGCGCATACGCTAGTCTACTCCGGAGTATCGATGCCCCGTCTCGATAATCCTACGACTAGGGACCTGTATAAGGATGTGCTTGTAGATTACCCAGCCCCCACAAGTGTGACTGCCATCACAACGCTGTTAATCAAGCAAAGATCCTAAAGGCTCCACTAATATGTATAAGCGATATGCTAAAAGAAACATATGAACATATTAAAGTAGAAACAAACCAAGTAGCATACTACCATTTTGAGAAAGATTGTCTATACAACTGTGAATATCCCAAGCTTCCATTAAGTAATATACAAACTAGTATGATACAGTAATGGCCTCTAGGGCATATACACTAACAATCTCCCACTTGCACTAAGGCCATGTACTGGCGTATCGAAGACCTATCATCTCGATTAGCCGCTCGAACTGAGTCTGGGGTATGGCCTTTGTGAATATATCTGTTGTGTTATTCTCCGAATCTACTCTCTTCACCTCGATCTCCCGGTGATCTACGATCTCCCTGATCAGGTGGTACAGCCTCAAAATGTGCCTGGACTTCTGATGGGACCTGGGTTCCTTCGCTAAAGCTATAGCGTTGTTGTTGTCACAATACAACGGTATTGGATCAACAATGGTAGGAACCACCTGAAGCTCCATGAGGAACTTCTTCATCCAGACATCTTCCTTTGCGGTATCGCAAGCAGCTATGTACTCCGCTTCCATAGTTGAGTCAGCAACGGTTTCCTACTTGGATCTCTTCCAGCAAACCGCCCCTCCATTGAGGGTAAAGACATAACCCGACATGGACTTGGAGTCATCCTTGTCACTCTGGAAGCTGGAGTCAGCAAAGGCCTAGATCTGGAGGTCTTTTCCGCCATACACCAAGAACATCTCCTTAGTCCTTATAAGGTACTTGAGAATGTTCTTTACTGCTATCCAGTGTTTCTCCCTTGGGCCCGACTGATACCGGATTACAACGCTTAATGCATATGCTACATCTGGTCTAGTAAACAACATCGCATACATTATAGAGCCTACCGCGGATGCGTAGGGTATATATGACATGCGAGCCCTTTCCAAATCAGTCTTAGGAGACATCTCTTTGGAGAGGGTGATTCCGTGACAAGCCGGTAAATTACCGCGCTTTGAATCTTCCATACTGAATCGTTTCAGCATGGTGTCGATGTACCTGGACTGCAAAAGTCCCAACATCCTCTTAGATCTATCACGATAGATCTGGATCCCCAGAATGTAGTTGGCATCGCCCAGGTCCTTCATGGAGAACCTCTGTGACAAGAATCCTTTGACTGACTGTATCATAGGAATATCATTTCCTATTAGGAGAATGTCATCCACGTACAAGACGAGGAATACCACAGTTCTCCCTACAATCTTACTGTAAATACATGGTTCATCTGGATTCTTGATAAAGCCGAATTCTTTGACAGTGTCATCAAAGCAGATGTTCCAACTCCGCGATGCCTGCTTCAGTCCATAGATGGACTTAAGCAACTTGCACACTTTACCGCTGCTCCCACTCTGAATGAAACCCTCCGGCTGATCCATATAGATGCACTCTTCCAAATTTCCATTTAGGAAAGCCGTGTTTACGTCCATCTGCCAGATCTCATAATCGTGGAAGGCAGCAATGGCAAGAAGGATCCGAATGGATTTGAGCATAGCCACTGAAGAAAAGGTCTCGTCATAGTCTAAACTAGGTCTTTGACGAAAACCCTTTGCAACAAGTCTAGCTTTATAGGTTTCAACCTGCCCATCTACACCAATCTTCTTTCTGAAGATCCATTTGCAGCCTACGGGTTTTACCCCTTCTGGAGCAATGTCCAAAGTCCAAACTTTGTTGGTGTACATGGATTCCATCTCGGTCCGCATTGCATCCAGCCACTTTACCGAGTCACCGCTCTGAATGGCTTGCTGGAAGCTAGTAGGCTCATCATTTTCAATGACGTAATCCTCTCGATCCCGGTCTATGAGAAAACCGTAGTATCTCTCGGGCGGATGAGACTGCCTACTACTCCTGCAGAGTGGCGCTGGGATGTCCGGCTCTTCTGAAACTTCTGGTTCTACCAAGCTTTCAGTAATAGCTTGTGGTTCTGGAATTTCTTCCAGTTCTATTGCGCTCCCACTTATCCGATTTTCTAAAAATTCAGTTTCCAAGAAGTCGGCATGCTGAGAAACAAAAACATTTTGTTCTTCTGCGGAATAGAAAAGATATCCCCTGGAGTTCTTCGGGTATCCCACAAACTTACACAGTACTGAGCGTGTCTCGAACTTGTCCGCATGCTGCTTTTTTACAAAAGCTGGACATCTCCATGTCTTAAGATACTTAAGACAGGGTTTCTTTCCACTCTACATTTGATATGGGGTGGTAGGCACAGTCTTGGTTGGAACCTTGTTCAAAAGTATGCAGCTGTTTCTAGTGCATAACCCCAGAAAGATCACGGTAACTCAGCCTTACTCATCATGGAACGAACCATATCCAACAGAATTCGATTCCGCCTTTCCGATACACCGTTGTGTTGTAGTGTGTATGGAGGAGTAAGGTGAGAGAGAATTCCATTCTCTTTTAAGTAGCCCAGAAACTCGACACTTAAGCATTCACCACCTCGATCAGATCTCAGTGTCTTGATACTTTTGCCTGTTTGTTTTTCAACTTCATTCTTGTATTCCCGAAATTTCTCAAAGGCCTCGAATTTATGCTTCATCAGGAAGACATGTCCATACCTAGAGAAATCATCCGTAAAAGTAATGAAGTATGAATAACCACTTCGCGCATGTGTAGACATTGGACCACACACGTCACTGTGTATGAGTCCCAAGAGCTCGCTCGCTCTTACTCCGTGTCCAGTGAACGGAGTCTTTGTCATCTTTCCCATGAGACAAGATTCACAAGTAGCATAAGACTGATACTCGAACGGATTCAAGTATCCCCTTTTATGTAACTTTGTTAACCGTGTCTCATTAATGTGACCGAGTCTACAATGCCACAAGAAAGCCTGATTTGTTTCCGGAGACTTTCTTTTAAATGTGTTCTGGACACTGAAAACCTGAGCTTGATTCAATACGTATATCCTGTTTTCTAATGTACCTGACCCAATCAGAACTTGATTTAGGTGGATGCGGACCACATCGCTTACAAAAGTAAAATCATATCCTTCCTTAGAATGTAAGGATACAGATATGATATTACAAGCCACACTAGGTACATACAAACAGTTACGCAGAATCAATATTTGCCCGGTTGTCAATCCAAGATGATATTCCCTTACGGATTCAGCGTCCATGCTCATTCCGTTGGCAACCCTGAGAGTCATATCACCTATCCTGACAACTCTACGGTTTCTCAGAGCCTGTAATGAATTACAGATGTGAGATCCTGATCCGGTATCCAATACCCAGGAAGTAGGGTTAATTGAAATACAGTTTTAGATTACAAACACACCCAAAGCCGAAGCCACAACATGCTTCAAATCCTGGCTACTGGCTTTCAAATCCTTGCAATCCTTCTGCCAATGTCCTTTCCCGTAACAATAGGAACGTCCCTCTTTCACTACATCTAGTCCGGAAACTTTTGCCCTTCCCTTTCCTTCTTCTTCCATGGTTTCCTTCAAGGTATAAGTAGAGGGCAGAGACTGTAGAATCAAGTCAGTACTTGACCCGTTCTTCAACGTGGTCTTCAGGTCCGTGAGCTCATTAAAATAGCTAGTGTCTGTAAGGACGCAGATGACCCGAAAGCCAACCTCGCTTGAAGCAATTCGTTCGAGGTCTCATATCTTGCGATACGAGATTGCTCTCCATATAAATCTTTGTTATGGAGGAAGATAGAGACTAAGTCCATCTTCTCGTGCTACCTCTGGTATGCACCATCAACTGAGTCCAACACGAGGCACTTGTCATTCGCACAGTCTTTTTCCGATGTCTTACGGATATCAATATCCATGACAGGGGAAACTGGTCCTGAGACGGCAGAGGTTTGATTAGTTAGGAGGTGTCCCAGCTTGTCATGGGCAATGGACATCTAGACAGACCTTTTCCAATTATAACAGTCAGATTCAGTCATTTTATTATCTAGATGTAACCTATGTCTGGTCACTGAGTCGCTGCAATTAAGAGAGAGAGAGAGAAAAAAACACTCAGCATGATGCTCTTGCAAATTTAGATTGGTTTTTAGTTTATCTAAACAGGATGGCTCCCACTGTTTCTCGAATCCTTCCTCAAACCATAAAAGAAGAATTATTCGGGATCAATCTCACCGTACAATACTTGCTTAACCGTTCAGCCAGGCCAGTGTCGGTACTTCGAGGGAGGTTTTACGACGCTTTCGCGAAGTTCCTTAATTAAATAACCTCTTTTCCCTGTGGGCGTAGCCCCGCTAACACCTTTCTAGACACCTACTTAGTTTATAGCATTGATCGTTAAGTGAAAAGTTTCCCGAGGAGTAGCGGATACTCACAGTAGGATCGGGATCCAAATATCATTGTAAGATAATACTGAAGGAATCCTACCAACATTATCAAACTCCAAATGGTATGCAGCACTAGTAAGTTTCAGTTTCTTTAGAAACTCCCGATATGGATTTTTGCCCCATGCTCTTATGACCTTGACGAAGGTCAACAAATTATAAATCATATGTCAAGTTCTACCCATCATTGTCCAGGTTAATTTGAACCCACCCGTATATACCCTTGACGAAGGTCAATAAGGTAATACGACTATCCCAAACCAACGCATCTATCTATGCTACATATGAACACCCAACAGCTACCAATCACTATGCCTTGATGAAGGTCAACAAACATAGCTTAAATACTATTGAATATTCATATGAAATGATGGAGGGCTAAGAATGGTTTTGGCGAAACCATGAACGTAGTGAACTTGATATAATCGAAGGAACCTTGATAGCTTTTAAAAGGAGTGGTTTAAGCAAAGCGTTTTTAAAAGTTTTCTGTTTTGAAAAGAAACCGAGTGGTTTTGAAATTGTTCCAACGATTTAACTTTGGTTTATTTTCTTACATTAAGTTAATGCGTCCCATCAATTAATCCTACCATTGCAGAAAACAACGAAAATATGACGTACGCTTATGCCATCCGCATTCGCCACGGGGCCCCGTCATCACCCGTTAGGTTACTTAACTAACGACAGAGCGGGTGCTGGACTAGCGCGAATGCAAAACATAAGCAACGCCTACTAGATATCATATATAGATATATACATTCGTCAGATGAAATGATAGCCATTCCAGATCACAGATGAACACATTGGATATACTAGGAATCCGCACTTCGTTTGAGCCTGCAACGAAAGACGGATTACACGGTCGCGATGAATAGCCAAACCCCACCCTAGACCCCTACGTATGCGGCAAACTACCCGCTAAGTAGCCAAAGTGGAGCAACCTCCCTCAACAACGTGAGTAGGCCACTCGGCACTTCAAAATACCCGGTAGTTTGTGCACCCCACCTTAGGTCTATCCTAGGAGCAAAAACAGTAAAAGAAATAATATATAATGGCGGCTACAACCTCAGCCCGGATGTGCGGCCATAAAATAATATTACATCAAATTACAAATTTTACATTGAATGAAAGATAAATAAACTCTCATCTCACAAACCCCGGCTATTCATCCGCGACAATCCAACAAGTTCAACACAGCACTCAGCAAAATCTGGGCAGAAACAAACTATCTTAAAAATCACAAAACATCACAGAGAACCCAGAAGAAATTTGTTGCGCAACCGAGTTGACTCGGCCGCTGATCCGCGGCGGATCGGTTGGATCGGCCGCGGATCTGCGGTCTTCTGAGTGACTCAGGCACCCAAATTTCTACAGTTTTCTCAAAAAAGCCTGCACGTATTTTTATGGTCCCCTGAAAAAAATTTGGACTAGTCTTTAAAAAAGACAGAAAAGTGTATTTTTCGACGTGTTTTGCGATTTTTTCCGGCGATCGAATTTCTAACACTTTGCTAACAAGTTAGTAATGGTTTAGCGAGGCTCTGATACCACTGTAAGTCCACGTTACCCACCCCGGTGCTTACGGGGAGGCGGAATAGGTAAAAAACAAATTTTTAACACAAGGTAACATGGACTAAAACTTGAGGATCTTTGCCAAACCATTGCTAACAAACTACATGAGATTCTATCTACTATGCTCAAGAGATTACACCTCACGAACCAAGTCCTTCGGGTCTTCTCTCCGCTTTCTTCCTCATCCATGCAAGCTCTGAGAATCGATTCGGATCTTGGTCACCTCCGCGGCCTCCTTGATTTGAAGACGATCCACCCAAGAGTTTGTAATCCGAGCTCCACCTCAAGCCGAGGTAACTAGGGAAACAAGTATGCTACTCTTGATGTCCCAGGTGATGTAGAATATGACGGTGGATTTATTTGTCTATTTAAATTCTAATTATCTCAACATATGAGAACTAAAGGATTTCTTAGTGAGGAGGAAGAAGAAGAACAAAACTTGAGAGCTCAAGTGAAGAGAGAGAATGCCAAAAGAATAATGAACCATAGAAAAAAATAAAAACCAATCTTTTATGATAATTATGATGTCTAAGATTGATTTGACCACTATCATGTCTTGATAAAGCAAAAGAAGAGTCTAGAGCTCAAGAGAAAGATCCAAGTCAACAATGGTCAACAAGGTCAAAATGTCAAGCATGGTCAAATGGTCAAAGCAATTAGCCATATCACAATTATCATTAAAAAGATTAGTAAATATTTTCCACACCTCATAATGGTTCTGACCGAATTAACGGTCAAAACCAAAATGAGGCACCTCCTTCTTCTTCGCTCCTCACAACCGTGCATATACACCCGCACCCGCATTCCGTAGAATACGAATGCCCAGAAGACAAAACTAATCCATCCATACAATACTAGGATCTGGCTTAAACCAATGCCCACTAGCAAAGTCTGCCCGAACAGCATACGCGCACAAGTGCACGTAAGTGATCGTAGCCCTGTCGTAAAACCATACGGCTTCTACACCTTTCGCCTAGTGCAGAGAAACTCTCTGTGTGGGACTCTAAAGACTCGACACTACGCTGGCAGTGGGTTTAACCACAGACCGCAAGCTGCACTAGCTGTACGTAACGGTCCCCAGGTAGATGCTGATAAGAAGGCCGATGAGGTAAACCCATCTGAATTCCTACTGAGCCTGAATGTGACAATCTCCGTACAGTCCGGTCTGTTCGTCTAAGAGTATCACATGGCGGGCCTAGGGGGCGGTAAATGTCAGTCCCCTAATAGTGGTACAAGTCGTGTCGGAGTGTAGCCTAGAACACCCTGAGATAACACTGGAAACGCTACCAGTATATCTTGCTTTCCCTGACCAGGGACTTTGTGTAATGGCTCTCCTAGACACAGCGCGATATCAACCCCCAATACCGAGAGAGACGAATCATATCTAACCGCTACTGCCTCCAAGTGCTTCGGGACTGCACCCAACTACTACGTGTTTGCACGACTCCTTTGAGCCGTGGTAGGGTAGTAATCAAAGTACAGTGGGAACACACTCGAGGCGAAGCAGCAGCGTCAAGTCGACGGACTAAGCTGTACTCCTGTCACCTGGGAACTGATAACTGACGATAGGTATAGTACCAACCAACAGTTCCCAACGAGTCCTGTCCAGTGTACTCGTAACCTAATAAGCACCCGCATACTATCTCCAGTACGACGTACTGATGGCTGTGGGACAGACCATCTCCCCTGCTGGGATGAGAAGCGCATACGCTAGTCTACACCGGAGTATCGATGCCCCATCTCGATAATCCTACGACTAGGGACGTGTATAAGGATGTGCTTGTAGATTACCCAGCCCCCACAAGTGTGACTGCCATCACAACGCTGGTAATCAAGCAAAGATCTTAAGGGCTCCACTAATATGTATAAGCGATATGCTAAAAGAAACACATGCACATATTAAAGTAGAAACAAACCAAGTAGCATACTACCATTTTGAGCAAGATTGTCTATACAACTGTGAATATCCCAAGCTTCCATTAAGTAATATACAAACTAGTATGATACAGTAATGGCCTCTAGGGCATATACACTAACACCTGGCATGTGTAGACATGGGACCACCTACATCACTATGTATCATCCCTAAGAGTTTTGTAACTCTTTCTCCGTGTCCACTAAACCGAGTGTTGGTCATCTTACCTTTGAGGCATGACCGGCAAGTATCATAAGATGAAAATTCGAACGGATTCAAATATCCATCCTTATGTAACTTGGCCAGCTGTGTCGCATTGATATGACCTAGTCTACAATGCCACAAGAAGGATTCGTTCATTTCTGAACTCTTTCTCTTGTGTGTCTTTTGTACATTCAGGACTGTAGTTTGATTGAGAACGTATATGCCATTATTTAACGAGCCTGATCCAATCAACTTTTGATTCAGGAAGATGTTCATAACATTATCCTGTACTACAAAATTATATCCCTCTTTACTAAATAAAGATACTGACATAAGATTGCATATCAGGGTCGGAATGTAATAGCATTTGTTCAGAATCAATGTATTACCATTTGGTAACACTAGGTGATATGCGCCAACTGCTTTGGCTGCAACATTTGCACCATTCCCTACTCTTACGGAATGATCACCCTCTCCCAGTTCCCTACCTTTACGTAGCCCATCTAACATATTACAAATATGGGATCCTGATCCGGTATCTAATACCCAGGACGTAGAGTGAACTGAGAAACAGTTCTCGATAACTAACACACCCGAAGAAGATTCATCAACATGCTTATTATTCGTTTGGTTGGCGTGAGAATCTGGATATTCTCGTAATTCCTGCTCTGCCTTATAACAATTATAAGAAAAAACGGGACCAACATTCCCCTGCTCAGTATAATAAGCGGGTTCGGTCAATACATCCATATTATTATCTTGATTAAGGCCTGACAGGGTCGTTACCTGGAGAGAGAGAGAAGAAAACACTTTAGCGTATGCTCTTGCAAGATTAGATTGGTTATTATCTTATCTAATCAGGATGGCTCCCACTGCTTTTTATCAAATCTTCCTTAAAACCCTAAAAGGTAAGACTAGCCGAGATTAATTACACTTTACAAGTTCGCCAATCTTTCAGCCAGGCCAGTGTTGGTACTTTGAGGGAGGTTCCCCGTTCTTTCGCACGGACCTATTTAAAATAAACCTCGTTTTCCCAGAGGCATAACCCCGTAAACACCTTTCTAGTCACCTACTTGATCGGCTAATTGTCCTGTGTAAAACTCTCCCAGGAGTAACTCTTATTTGCAGTGGGTATCGGGATCCAACTATCTCATAGGAGGTATGCAATCTCATTGCAAATTTCAGCACTTGAAATTCCTGATAATGCTTTTGCCCCTAGCAACTTATGACCTTGTCTAAGGTCAACAAATCATAAGTGCTAGCCAAGTTCAACACGTCATTTCCCGATTGAATTAAAACCACCCGTACGACCCTTGGCTAAGGTCAACAAAGTCGTACGACTACCCTAACTCAATCACATCTCATATTTTAGCAGATAAACACTAATTAGCTACCGTACACTGTAGGGTGTTTTTCTTCACCCCAGTGAGATGGGAATACGCGCGCGCTTGTCAGGCGTACTACAGATTCCCCCTGCCTAGGGTAGGCCGGGGTTTAATGATTGTGGGGATCCGAATCTCCGGCAGCCGCGGACTAAGCTGCCGTTAATTACCCCTCGCCTTTGGGGCGAGGGAACCTCCGATTAACGGGTTAAACTGGTCATGCGAACCCAATGTGCGGTGTGCGTGTGTTATGTTTTGAAGGGGGGTTTTGGATATATCGGGAGCCACGCAGAGTTTTTACGGGGGTCCCGCTACCCGGATAGCGGGCTGGGGGTCAAGGGGGCTAGCAGCCCCCTTGCGGGGTTCAGGGTAGCGCCCCGGCCCGAAAATTTTTTGGAGGGGGACAATGTTGCGGGGTATGTGCATGTGTACATTTGTATACAAATGTATATATATACATATATATATAAATAAAGGGGAAAAGGCATCCAAAGGATGCGTGGAGCAGCACCTTGGGCGCTGTGCGCTTAGGCGCTGCGCGCTCAGGCGCAAACGCGCCACGTGTCGGCACGTGGGCGCTTTGCGCATGAGCGCTGCGCGCAGGCGCGCGCGCCACGTGGGCGCTTTGCGCATAAGCGCTGCGCGTTGGTGCGCAAGCGCGCGCGCCACGTGTCGGCACGTGGGCGCTTTGCGCACGAGCGCTGCGCGCAAGCGCGCGCCACGTGTCGGCACGTGGGCGCTTTGCGCACGAGCGCTGCGCGCTGAAGCGCAAGCGCGCGCGCCACGTGTCGGCACGTGGGCGCTTTGCGCTCGGGCGCAGTGCGCGGGAGAGGAAAAGAGGGCTTTTAGCCCCAAATATTTCTCTGAAGAGAAATCAGAGAGGAGTTGGACTCCTGAGTGTATTCTTTTCTTTTGGGGTTTAATGAAAGATGTTCTTCTTCTTCCTCCTCTGTTAAGCTGGATCTTGAAGGTCAAGAGATGTGAGATCTCAAAATCTCTCCTTTTTGAGATCTGATGGCAGATCCAAGTTTCCCTTTGTGGGTTTTGTGGTGAAAAACTATTTTGTTTTGAAAAAGGAAGAGTAAAACTCTTGATTTAATTCAAAAGAAAGAAGAAGGTTTTGGAACCTTGAAGAAGGAAGAAAGATCTCAGATCTGAAACTTTTTTGGAGAGAGAAAAAGTTGTTAGATATTTCCATTATCTTTGCCTTTATAGGCTATACACTTTATACATAGCCCCTTGGGCTTCACAAAATGGCATTTTGCCTATCCCATGGCTCATGTGCCATTTCTTTTTGCACATAAGCCATGGGCTTTACAAAAATTTGGCTTTATGCCCATTTTCTTACATTTATCCATAAAATAAAATAAAAGAAAATGCAACAAAATTATTTATCACAAAATTTTTATCTTGGCATGGGGGGAGGCCGGCCGCTTCATGTTCGGGCTCGACCCGGGCATGGGCCCACTGGGTCTGGGCTTGGGCCCACTTGGCTTGGGGTTGACTTGGATTTTGACTTGGTCAACCGGGGTGTAAATTTTTACCCCAACAAATTGCCCCCCATCAATAAATGCACACCACATATGTAGGTCGTGTGCATGAAATTGATGGATCTTCTTTCACGTGGAGGCGACTTGATTCGGTTCCCGCTTTTTGGGAAGCTGGCACTGCCCTTTATACGACATGGACGGTCGTTGCTTGACATGTCTCCGAGACGGAGTGTCCATGATAGACGTTTTCCCTGGCCCGGAGTTATCTGGTTCCCGCTTTGTAGGAATCCTGCGCTGCCCTTTTTGCGACTTGGACGGTCGGTGCTGCCCTTTTAGCGACGTGGACGGTCGGTTCTGCCCTTTTTGCGACTTGGACGGTCGATACTGCCATTTTAGCGACTTGGACGGTCGATGCTGCCCTTTTAGCGACGTGGACGGTCGATGCTGCCCTTTTAGCGACGTGGACGGTCGGTGCTGCCATTTTAGCGACGTGGACGATCGGTGCTGCCCTTTTAGCGACGTGGACGGTCGATGCTGCCCTTTTAGCGACGTGGACGGTCGGTGCTGCCCTTTTAGCGACGTGGACGGTCGGTGCTGCCCTTTTAGCGACGTGGACGGTCGGTGCTGCCCTTTTAGCGACTTGGACGGTCGGTGCTGCCCTTTTAGCGACGTGGACGGTCGGTTCTGCCCTTTTTGCGACGTGGACGGTCGATGCTGCCCTTTTTGCGACTTGGACGGTCGATGCTGCCCTTTTAGCGACTTGGACGGTCGGTGCTGCCCTTTTAGCGACGTGGACGGTCGGTTCTGCCCTTTTTGCGACGTGGACGGTCGATGCTGCCCTTTTAGCGACTTGGACGGTCGGTGCTGCCCTTTTAGCGACGTGGACGGTCGGTTCTTGATTTGACTTGCTCTGCTTCTTGCAGTGTCAGGGGAAGGCTTGACTTACTCCGCTTCTTGCGGTGTCGAGATTGGATTCTGACTTGCTCCGCTTTTTGCGGTGTCGGAGTGGAAGTTGACTTGTTGATTTTGATTTAGGTTGACATCAGCATCGCTATACTGGAATATGGTACCAGGAGCGAATCATCATCTGTCATTTAGAGGATTTTGGGATTTTGGTTTTTGTTTGGCATCTGCATTGCTGCACTGGTATAATGCCAGGAGCAACTCATCATTTGCCCCGAGAGGATTTGGGAATTTTTTTTTTGGGACTTTGAATGTGGTCTTACCGGTAGGACTTGGGAGAGGTTGGGACTGTTTTACGCCCGTGGATTGTATACGGTTTTGCAGGATGTATGATCCAGACCGTAGGGCCGGAAAAATTTCAGGGCTTTGTTGGCGTCTGCATCGCTGGACTGGAATGTGCTACCAGGAGCGACTCATCATTCGCCGTTGGGGTATAGGATTTGGAATTTGGTTGGCGTCTGCATCGCTACACTGGAATAATGCCAGGAGCGACTCATCATTCGCCACTTTGGGGTTGGGGACTTGGAATTTGGATCTTGTTTGGCATCAGCATTGCTGCACTGGAATAATGCCAGGAGCAACTCATCATTTGCCTTGGGAGGACTTGGGATTTGGGTTTTTGGTCGGCATCAGCACCGCTAACACTGAAGCGAAATGCCAGGAGCGACTCATCATTTGCCGTTGCCCGTTGGGGAACGATGGCTTAGGAGATAGGTTTGGGTCCCTATCACCTAAGGCTTTTCAATTTTATGGGCTGTGAGGGTCCCATAAAGCATTTTCTCCCTACGAGTCGTAAGGATCCCGCAGGTGTATTTTCTCCTTAGGAATCGTGAGGATTCCTAAGTGTGTTGCTCCATTGTGAGTCGTAAGGATCTCACGCAGGGGTTTTCTCCTCACAAGGTCGAGAGGACTTTGCGAGTGTATTTCATCTTTTTTCACGAGTTTGCGCCCTTTCGGGTTTTCACAGACTCGCCGGTAGTCTTGCTGTTTTTACTCACGGAGCCCTTTCGGGTTTTCATCCGTGCCCGTTTTGCTTGTGGACATACCATTTATTTCTTCTTCTTTTTTTTTCTTTTTCTTTCTTTTTCTTTTTTTTTGCCGCTGGTGGGACTTTAAAAGTAGTCTCACCGGCAGGATTTGGGAGAAATAGGGGTTATTTACGCCCGTGGATTGTATACGGTTTTGCAGGATGTCTGATCCAGACCGTAGGGCCGATGTGCTCGATTCGCCTGCGACTTGGAGCATTCATGTGTAGTATTTCTTGAGATATCGACCATTGATGGGTGGCATGGGCCTTTCTCCCTCGGCACTTATTAGTTGGTAGGATCCTCCGTCGAACACTTTCTCGATGACGTATGGTCCTTCCCAGTTCGGCTCGAATTTTCCCTTGGCATGTCGATTGGGGATGATCGGTCTTTTGAGGACCAACACCAATTCACCTTTCTTGAAAGCGCGGAGACGGGTTATCTTGTCATAGGCCCGTGACATTTGGGCTCGGTATAGTGATTGTTAATGTTACGAGCGTGTTCAAGTTCTAGTTTAAGTACCGCAATCAAGACGGTTTCGCACGTAGCTAGCCGGTTGAGTACGGGTCGTCCGCAGGGAGATGGGAATCTTTTTCTATGTGTTTTTCAACGAGTTAAGTCCGGTTGTTCAGATTTTGTTTGTAGTTATCTAAGTGTTGAGTTGATATTTAAAGAGAGCTTGTTAGGGTTAGGATTAGGTTAGTTTGAGTTAGGAGTCTCCACATCTTTCGTTGCCCCACTTAATATCGGTGTTACGGTAATCGGCAACAACGGGGATTAGCACGACTAGGAAGGAACTTGCGAGTATAAGCTAGGCTTTCCGACGCATAGTCCTTCCTTTTGGTGCTTGTCCGTCCGTTCTTGGCTCTTATCCATAACCTCCGGTTAATTCAACCACAACCGGTCTCACTACGGAATCACCGCTATCATGTAGGATAGGGTGCCGTAAGGAGCGGATTGTGGTTGGGTTAACGGGAGTTGATTTAAGTTGTTGGGCAAGGAAAGAGTGAGAGAGATTTCCTTCTCTCAAACTTCCCTTATCCTACCCTAACAAGTATAGAACTACTCACACTTCATAATACGGAAAAATAAAACAACACAAAAGAGGAAGATAGAAAGAAAGAGATTAGAAGAATACGACTAACTGTTTGCGACCTCACCTTGGCGAGGATCAAGCGTAAGTATCATTGTCGTATGAATGGATAAAGAAAAAGAGAGAAGAAACAAACAACAAGGAAATAACAACAACTACTTAACAATTAAAATTACAACAATTATAACAAGTAAAGAAAGAGACAAGCATGATAATAAAAATGGTCTTCTTTATTCATCACTCTTCACTCAAAAGCTCACTTACAAGTTTAATGGAGAAGAGGTGAGAAGAGGAAGAAGAACATGTACTAAAACTTAGCAAAGAAAAATACAAGATTATGGACCCCTTCCTTCTTAAACTTCTGGGCTATTTATAGGCTGGAGAATGAAAACCTAGGGCAACCACCAGACCAAAAATGCAAATACCAAAATACCCCTGAAAATTGGTCGGCTGAAGGCACTGTACTGCCGCGGATCCGCGGCCTAGACCCCCCTTTGGCCGCGGATCCGCCGCACCTTGGTAGGTTTAGGGTGTGGGCTTTGGGGTACTTCCCTGTTCTTCTGTCCCCTCTTGTCTGTTGTATGTATTTTCTGAAAATACATCCAAAATTCTTCCAGAATTTCTGTTGAGGGAAAGGTGTTATGAAGTGGACTTTTTGTGGATGATTGCCTCGAGCTCCGTGTAGATCTCTTGGATTATGTGCTACCATAGTGCTTTGTGCATGAAGGTGACAATTGATTTGTCCTTTTGTCTCCTAAACTGGTATCTGGCAACATACGGATGAAGAGCGGAGACCGTGTTTTATCTGTGGTTGGCAGGAACCCGGATTTTGTCGTGTTTTTCCATGAATTTCACCGTTTTGGAACCGAGGACCTGTATCCTGCAATTGACTAGCAAACACGGCTCAAGAGTATCTACGGATATGCAATGTGATAAAAATTGGACGGTATGAAAATGCAAAAATCTGATATGAACAAATACCCCCAAACTTATCATTTGCTCGTCCCGAGCAAAGTCCATTTATTCACAAAAAATTTCCTAACCTCACTTTCGCAGGGAACGCGATTGCACTGAGCATGTGCAACAAGCCGTTAAACCTCTAGGTGTCCCTAGTAGGAGGAGTGTTGTCTCCTGAGGGTTTTCAGCGGATACTACCCACAAAATCCGGTCAAGTTGGTTTGTAAAAATGACTAAGTTTCAAACCCTAAAGTTTTGTTTTAGAAAATAACAATTCTATAATCCTTAGTCTAGACTATCGAACCTTTATTTTTCACACCTCACATCTTATTTAACTACAGATTTTATATGTCTTTACGTGCAGTGCGGATAGTGTCGTTAAGTTCCAGAAGGATCGATTAGAGTCATCATGTCGCACAATAAAGCCCAGATAATAATTTTAAGAGGATCACATAAGTTTTATAACGAGTTAAGCATTTTTCAAGTTTCGTTTTCCAGTAAGGTTTTAACTTCAGAATTTTCTATCTTCCTTAACAGGAAACTACGTCGTATTTTTCACTCCACCTTTTTCTTGTTTTCATTTCATACACACCACTGTGAACGTGCAATAGTCTTTATCAAAGAGTAAAACCTTCATATCTCCGTTAAAATTTTTTAAAAGCCTGTCTTTTATCAAGATTATTCTCACACAAAGAACCGTTAGGAATTTTAACTCGGAGAGAACACTTGCTTGACTTTGTTTTAAACTGGACTTTCTAGACTTCTTAGCGAGCTTTGGGCCAATGCACCCAAACCAGTTGGTTTTAGGGCATTAGGTGTAGAAACACCCCAGCGGACTTAATTACTCAAGTTACCTAGGTCCAAAAACAAAAGACAGTTTGGCGTGAAAATCAGATGATTTAATACGAACGGAGATATAACCGGCAGTTCAAATATTTTTTTGGATAAAAGACGTGTCTAGTGGGTTTGGTGTGTAATCATTCCAATCAAGTTTTAGATGGGTTATTTTTCAGACTTAGCTCCTATTACGGCATCAATAACATTCCTTCATATTCGCTTTACTTCATAAACTATTCTTGTCATTACTTATTTCAGAACAAACCTATTTGATTCTCAGAAAATCATTTATCTGTTTAAAAGTTTGAACATGAAAGACTTGTCATCTAATTCCCAAAACTCACGACACGTGTAGTGTGATGTAAAGACGTATATCAGCTATAGTTAACTTCAAAGGAGAGTTATCTTTCAGGTTTTCAAAATCCAAACATAAGATCTAGTTATTCCTATTTTATCAAACAAAAACCGTCGAATGTTGAATCAGAGTTCTTCCACAAGCTAACTTGACAAAAAAGTTTTTATATTTTTGGAAAATTTACAAATTTTTATGGATTTTATGGATTTTAATATGCAGATGCAAAATATACATATGAATGCGAAGGTAAGAAATGCGTACCGAGTGTACCCCCAAACTTAAACTGGACAGTGTCCTCACTGTCATTGCATGAAGAGAGTAGTTTGAAGGTTCAAAATTGTTGGTTAGCGATACACAATTTTTATTTGTTTTTGTTTTGAAAGAAAAGAAAAAGAATATACAAGAATATAAACAAAATGGTTTGTACATACCCCCAAACTTATTTGGAACAGTGTCCACTGTTCTTGGCTGGATAACCGAGGTTTGGAGGTAGGCAGAGGAAGATCAAGCAAGGTAAACCGGCTCCTGTAAGAACAGGAGCTCCTCTGTTGGTTCGGCGCTAAGGTACGGTTTGCATCGGTGTCCGTTCACTTTGAAGAGTGAACCGTCCTTTGGATTTTCCAAATCCACAGCGCCCTGCGGATACACAGTCCGCACAAAATACGGCCCTTTCCAGCGAGATCGGAGCTTTCCAGGATGGAAGTGAAGTCGGGTGTCGTAAAGAAGTACCTGCTGACCAGGTACGAAGGTTTTGCGCACAAGGTGTTTATCATGAAACACCTTCGTTCGATTCTTAATGACAACCGCGTTGTCGTAAGCCTCATCCCTAAGCTCGCTCAGTTCGTTCAGCTGCAGCTTCCGATGGCTGCCCGCGTCCTCCAGAGACAGATTCAGCTCCTTTATCGCCCAAAACGCGCGATGCTCGATTTCGACAGGAAGGTGGCAGGCTTTTCCGTACACAAGCCGATAGGGAGACATGCCAAGGTCGGTCTTATAAGCGGTTCTAAATGCCCAAAGGGCATCAGTGAGTTTCAAAGACCAATCCTTACGGTTCTTGGAAACCGTTTTCTCCAGTATCTGCTTGATTTGCCGATTTGAAACTTCGGCCTGCCCGCAGGTTTGGGGGTGGTAGGGCATAGAAAGCTTATGATTAATGGAGTATTTCCGCATCAAGGCCTCGAAAGTCCTATTGCAGAAATGACTTCCATTGTCGCTAATGATCGCTCGGGGGTGCCCAAACCGTGAGAAAATGTTTTCTTTAAGGAACCTAACGACAACCTTGTTGTCGTTAGTTCGGCTGGGCACAGCCTCGACCCATTTAGAGACGTAATCAACAGCTAGAAGAATGTACAAGTTCCCAAAAGAGCTGGGAAACGGCCCCATGAAGTCTATCCCCCAAACATCGAAAATCTCCACAACCAAGATCGGTTGGAGCGGCATCTCATTCCTCCGGGATATCCGGCCCATGTGTTGGCACCGGGAGCAAGTCTTGCAATAGTCGTGAGCGTCTTTGAAAAGTTGTGGCCAGTAGAAACCACATTGCAAGATCTTCTCAGCTGTCTTTCTGGGCCCAAAATGCCCGCCACATGCTTGGTCGTGGCAAAATGACAGCACACTCTTGAATTCCTCATCAGGGACACACCGACGAATAATCTGGTCGGGACAGTACTTGAACAAGTAGGGTTCGTCCCAGTAAAAATGTTTTACTTGGGATAAGAAGCGAAGTCTGTCCTGACTCGACCATTTGGTCGGTAGCAATCCCGTGGCCAAATAGTTCACAATATCTGCGAACCAGGGTTCGCAAGATACTGTCAAGAGTTGTTCATCCGGGAAAACGTCGTTTATCGGAATTGGAAGCGAAGGCGAAGAAGGAAGTCGCGAGAGATGGTCGGCAACCACGTTTTCACATCCTCGTTTGTCCTTAATGACAAGGTCAAACTCTTGAAGCAAGAGGATCCAACGGATCAACCGAGATTTGGCATCTTTCTTCGCAAAAAGATGGCGCAGAGCTGAGTGGTCAGTGTAGACAATGACTGGAGAGCCGATGAGGTAGGGCCTGAACTTTTCTAAGGCAAATACAACAGCTAAGAATTCCTTCTCAGTTGTTGTATAATTGAGTTGTGCGTCGTTCAGGGTTCGGCTTGCGTAATAGATTACATGCGGCATCTTGTTGATGTGCTGTCCAAGGACAGCACCGATGGCAAAGTCGGATGCATCGCACATAATCTCGAATGGGTGCGTCCAGTCAGGAGAAGAGAGAACGGGAGCAGAGGTGAGTGAGAGTTTCAGTGACTCGAAAGCAGCCGCACAGCTTGAGCTGAAGTCGAATGGCGTGTCCTTGGCCAGGAGAAGAGTCAAGGGCCTAGCAATCTTGCTAAAGTCCTTGATAAACCGTCTATAAAAACCGGCGTGGCCAAGGAAGGCTCGGATATCTCTGACGCATCGGGGAGGAGGCAGATTGGAAATGACCTCAATCTTTGCTTTGTCAACCTCTATGCCATTTTGCGAGATGATATGTCCTAAGACAATACCTTCGCGCACCATGAAGTGGCATTTCTCCCAGTTCAAAGTGAGATTCTTGTCCTTACATCGTGTAAGGACAGCGTCAAGATGCAGCAAACACTCGTCAAAGGAGTCGCCGAAAATGGAGAAGTCATCCATGAAAATCTCCAGAAATTTCTCCACCATGTCTGAGAAAATCCCCATCATACACCGCTGGAAGGTAGCGGGCGCATTGCATAACCCAAAGGGCATGCGTCGATATGCAAACGTGCCGAAAGGACAAGTGAAAGTGGTCTTGTCCTGGTCTTTTTCGGCGATGGGAATTTGATTATAGCCAGAGTAGCCATCTAGAAAGCAATAGTACTCATGTCCAGCCAATCGTTCGAGCATCTGGTCAATAAAAGGTAGCGGAAAGTGGTCTTTCCGCGTTGCAGCGTTGAGTTTTCTGTAATCAATGCAAACTCGCCACCCGGTTTGGGTGCGAGTAGGGATTAACTCATTCGCTTCGTTGGTTATGACCGTGATGCCCGACTTCTTGGGGACAACGTGAATGGGGCTAACCCACTGGCTATCAGAGATAGGGTAAATGATACCACTATCTAGACATTTGACGATCTCCTTCTTCACAGCCTCCTTCATGACTGGATTAAGACGTCTTTGTGGATCCCGGGCTGGTTTGGCATCATCCATCAGATGAATGTGATGCTCAACGATGAGGGGACTAATCCCCTTGATGTCCGCCATGGACCAGCCAAAAGCTTGCCTGTTGCTGTGCAAGACCGCGAGAAGGGCTTTCTCTTGCTCGGGAGCTAGAGAAGCCGAGATGATGACAGGAAGGGTCTCGTTCTCACCTAAGTAAGCATACTTAAGGTGAGACGGCAACGGCTTGAGTTCGAGCGTTGGAGGTGAAATGATGGAAGGCAAGACTGGTGCAAAGGTCTCGAACTCAAAGGACTCCAGCAAAGGTTCAAAACGAGTGTAGGCAACCGAGTCGGATGGTTCAGGTAACTCATCCGAAAAGTCGAAAGATTCAAACTCGGGTTGTGCGCGGCTAAGATCGTTCGTGAACGTGAAACACTCGTAGTCGTTATCGGGCGCAGAAACAGCAGCAGGTTCGAAGAGACACGCACTAGTGGCGTCAAGATTATTGTATTCAAACAAAAACTCCTCGAATTCACACTCTTCGGGGGTGATCTCCTGGATCGAGCAAACATCCAGTATATGAGCATTAGGTTCGGCGGGCTGATTCCCCAACCTAAAAATGTTGAGTTCAATTGTCATATTTCCAAAAGAGAGGTTCATTGAACCATTGCGACAATTGATCACAGCATTTGAGGTTGCGAGAAATGGGCGACCGAGTATCACCGGAATTTGATTCCGGGGGTTAGCTACAGGCTGTGTATCTAAGACAATGAAGTCGACGGGGAATATGAAATCCCCGACTTTGATTAACACATCCTCTAGCTCACCCCTAGGATGGGTGATCGATCGGTCGGCCATCTGGAGAGTGCAGTGTGTGGGTTTCAGCTCTCCGACGCCTAATTGCTCGTATACTGAATACGGAAGCAAGTTAACACTGGCACCAAGATCTAATAGTGCGCGGTTGATGTTCTTATCCCCAATAGTAATTGAAATAGTAGGACAGCCAGGGTCCTTCCGTTTTTGTGGTAAAGATTGGGTAAGGGCATCACTCACAGCACTAGCCAAGAAAACTTTCTTGGGTACCTGAGACTTCCTCTTTTTCGTGCACAAGTCCTTTAAGATTTTCGCGTAAGAAGGGACTTGTTGGACAGCATCTAAAAGAGGAATGTTAATGTTAACTTGCTTGAATAACTCCAAAATCTTCTCCATTTGTGGATTTTGTTTGTTAGATCTCAACCGGTTTGGAAATGGAACATTTTGAAAATTGGTTGAGTCTAATGCTGGAGGAGGAGATTTTGGAGTTGGAACGGATCCCAGAATAGGTGTTTTCATGGAGTGAGAAGCGGGTCCGTTTAGAGAAGAAGAGGAAGGAGAGCCTTGTGAAGAAAGGAGAATAGGCTCGGAAGACGAAGAAGAAGAAGCAGGAGAAGAAGAAGAAGAAGAAGCGGCCGGGGTGTCATCGTTGATTTGCTTGCCAATGTTGTTTTGCAGCACCCTCCCTGATCTCAGTGTGGTCACGGCACTCACATTATGGTTTTGTTGTTCAAGAGCAACAAGTGCATTATGTGGGTGGCCGGGATTTGGAAGTGGCTGGGACGGGAGCTTCCCCTTCTCTCGCTCGCTCAAGGCCGCGTTCAGCTGTGCAATCTGGGCCTCGATGGTCTTGATGCTCTGCCCGTGTGCGGCGGTGTGTTGCACTAAAGATTGGATTGAAGACTGGATGTTGGCGGTGGATTGAGTCGATTGTTTAACAAACGCATCCAGACTTCGCTCGAGCGAGGAAACCTTATCATTGTTCGACGGAACAAAGTTGTTTGGTGGAAAGGAATTGTTCGGTGCAAAGTTGTTCGTCTGGTTTTGGTAAGGCTGGGGTTGGAAGGGCTGCTGATACTGAGTTTGTTGTTGCGCTTGTTGTTGCGGTGGAGGGGCCCTTTGGAAATGGTTGCCCTGGAATTGATTCTGATTCTGATTCCAGGCGAAATTGGGGTGGTTCCTCCAACCGGGATTGTAGGTCGAAGAGTATGGATCATTCCTTGGTCTTTGCTGGAATGCATTAACCTGATCATGTCCTTGCGAGGGTGGATTGTAAGGACACTCTTCAGTCAAGTGGGACGGATCGGAACAACAAGCGCAGATGGTACGAAGGGGGAGAACAGGGGCAGGAGTAGGAGAAGAAAATTTGCTCTCTATTGCTTCAAGCTTTTTTGTGATAGCAGCCATTTCAGCTCTCATCGCAATAGAGACATCAAGCTGGTGAATTCCTACCCTAGACTGACCGGTAGAAGTGGAGGGAGAAGAAGAAGAAGGAGTCGGTCTGGTGCTCTCCCACTGTAGCGTTTGCTCCGCAAGATCGTCAAAGAACTGCCACGCTTCCTCGTCAGATTTGGATAGGAAGTGGCCCTGACAGATGGTTTCCAGCAACTGCTTCGTTGCTGGGTTCAGTCCCTCGTATAAGGTTTGGCAGAGTTGCCATTTCTCTATACCGTGGTGAGGACACTGAACAAGAAGGTCTTTGTATCGGTCAAAGCACTTCCAAAAGGGTTCAGAAGGAAGCTGGGAGAATTGGTTGATCTCATTTCGAATTCTTGCGGTCTTATGATTTGGGTAGAATTTTTTCAGAAACGCTTTAACAAACTCGTCCCAGCTGGTGATTGAGTGGGAAGCGGTGCTATACAGCCATTTTTCTGCGAGATCGCATAAAGTGAACGGAATGACCCGTAGACGTATAGCATCGTCCGACAGCTGGGTTGTTTTCATCAAGGCACAGACGTTTTGAAATTTGTTAATGAAGATATAGGCATCTTCAGATTCAAGCCCATGAAAACGTGGAAGCATGTTGATGAAATGGGGCTTAATTTCAAAGTTGTCCCCATTGGCCGGAGGAAGAGAAAGGCAGGTTGGAAGTGCAGAACGGGTAGGGTAGAAACGATCCTGGAGCGCAATTCGCTGCGGCGCTACAACAGGCGGTGGTGGTGGGAGATTGGTCTCCATAGGAGGTGGAGCCAATCCAGGGGTGGTCAACGAGATGTTTGGAATAAATCCCGACATCGCGGAAGAAGAGGTTGGTGAAGGTGAAGGTGAAGGTGAAGATGTATGAACAGAATTCCGGTCAACGTCGGAGTTGGCCGGCAAAGGAAGGGGAGAAAGAGGAGTGGACGGAGTATCGATTTCGGAGTCGATCGCGTAGTCGGTCGCGACTAACGTAACGCGGACTAGACGGGCGCTAGTGTCCCGAGTCCAAGCGGACATACACTAAACGAGTTTAGTATAGTCAAAGCGGAGAAGGTGAGGGTAAGAAAACGTCAATGAAGAACGGCGATGGGTGTTGGGTGAAAATGGATTTGGCGACAAAAGGGCAAGTTTTTATAAACGTTTTTGATTTTTTTTTTTTCTTTTTTTTTTTTTTTTAGAAAAAGATTTACAGAAGTATGTACGGAAATACGGCTTAAGCAATCACAAACAAGATATGCACAATCACACCTAGATCTAGGGTAACCTAGGTCTACTAGACCTGCTCCTGAACTTGATTGTCGAAGTTAAACAGTGTCGAGAAACGGGCTTAAAAATACACTGATCACGAGGCCAGGTAAGTGCAGAGATAAGGGGAGGTTGTCCAACGCTTTCGCGAAGTTCCTTAATTAAATAACCCTTTCTCTTTCGGCGGTTGCGCCTTTAACACTTTCCTAGACACCCCGTAAACAATATACGGTTAAGCGAGCTTCTAAACAAGGTTTATCTTCTCCTAATGAGCGCGAAGTCCTTAGGACTGAAGTCTAGTATTTTTTTTAATTACAATGGACAATGCATATGCTTTAGTGATTTCCGGGGTCCTGGGAAGGGTGATGAAATCCCCACCCAATCTGGATTGGTTTCAAGCCCCTTAAGTCCGTATTAAAGAATGCAAAACAGTAACAATATCAACAGCAAACAATTTTTATTTGCGGCGCAAAGAATCCTGCACAAGAACAGTTTATTGGAAGGGGGAGAAGAATTTGCGCAAAGAAGGCTGCAGAAAACACAATTCAGTGGAGCTTAGAGGAGTGGAGAGAGGCAGAGAGACTCACCAGAGAAAAATGGGGCCCTGAAGCCAAAAGATGGCCGCGGAAGCGCGGCCAAATGCATGTAATTGCCGCGCTTGCGCGGCAGTCCTGAGGCTTTGGTGCTCTGGAAAAATTTGGTGTTCTCTGTTGGGTGTCCTCTGCTTGTCTGGATATACTGAATCTTGATTTGCTCACTGTATTTGCTCCAGATTTGTACAGTAAACCGGATGCTTCGTTTTGTCCGTCGCGGTGTAGCCGCGAAAATGTGGGTCTATCTTCCCACGTCTTTGGCACTGTACTTGAACTCCGTATTTCCAACGTCTTTGGCGTCGATCTTGAGCTTCGTATTTCCTGCACACTTGCACAAAAACTAATCAAAAATAACAAGATGGTTTCTTTTACAAAGTATATATTTTTTTGGTTTTTGGTTGTTTTTATATTCACAAATTAACCCGAAATTTCACTTAGAAATAGACTACCGTCTCCCCGGCAGCGGCGCCATTTGATTGTTAATGTTACGAGCGTGTTCAAGTTCTAGTTTAAGTACCGCAATCAAGACGGTTTCGCACGTAGCTAGCCGGTTGAGTACGGGTCGTCCGCAGGGAGATGGGAATCTTTTTCTATGTGTTTTTCGACGAGTTAAGTCCGGTTGTTCAGATTTTGTTTGTAGTTATCTAAGTGTTGAGTTGATATTTAAAGAGAGCTTGTTAGGGTTAGGATTAGGTTAGTTTGAGTTAGGAGTCTCCACATCTTTCGTTGCCCCACTTAATATCGGTGTTACGGTAATCGGCAACAACGGGGATTAGCACGACTAGGAAGGAACTTGCGAGTATAAGCTAGGCTTTCCAACGCATAGTCCTTCCTTTTGGTGATTGTCCGTCCGTTCTTGGCTCTTATCCATAACCTCCGGTTAATTCAACCACAACCGGTCTCACTACGGAATCACCGCTATCATGTAGGATAGGGTGCCGTAAGGAGCGGATTGTGGTTGGGTTAACGGGAGTTGATTTAAGTTGTTGGGCAAGGAAAGAGTGAGAGAGATTTCCTTCTCTCAAACTTCCCTTATCCTACCCTAACAAGTATAGAACTACTCACACTTCATAATACGGAAAAATAAAACAACACAAAAGAGGAAGATAGAAAGAAAGAGATTAGAAGAATACGACTAACTGTTTGCGACCTCATCTTGGCGAGGATCAAGCGTAAGTATCATTGTCGTATGAAAGGATAAAGAAAAAGAGAGAAGAAACAAACAACAAGGAAATAACAACAACTACTTAACAATTAAAATTACAACAATTATAACAAGTAAAGAAAGAGACAAGCATGATAATAAAAATGGTCTTCTTTATTCATCACTCTTCACTCAAAAGCTCACTTACAAGTTTAATGGAGAAGAGGTGAGAAGAGGAAGAAGAACATGTACTAAAACTTAGCAAAGAAAAATACAAGATTATGGACCCCTTCCTTCTTAAACTTCTGGGCTATTTATAGGCTGGAGAATGAAAACCTAGGGCAACCACCAGACCAAAAATGCAAATACCAAAATACCCCTGAAAATTGGTCGGCTGAAGGCACTGTACTGCCGCGGATCCGCGGCCTAGACCCCCCTTTGGCCGCGGATCCGCCGCACCTTGGTAGGTTTAGGGTGTGGGCTTTGGGGTACTTCCCTGTTCTTCTGTCCCCTCTTGTCTGTTGTATGTATTTTCTGAAAATACATCCAAAATTCTTCCAGAATTTCTGTTGAGGGAAAGGTGTTATGAAGTGGACTTTTTGTGGATGATTGCCTCGAGCTCCGTGTAGATCTCTTGGATTATGTGCTACCATAGTGCTTTGTGCATGAAGGTGACAATTGATTTGTCCTTTTGTCTCCTAAACTGGTATCTGGCAACATACGGATGAAGAGCGGAGACCGTGTTTTATCTGTGGTTGGCAGGAACCCGGATTTTGTCGTGTTTTTCCATGAATTTCACCATTTTGGAACCGAGGACCTGTATCCTGCAATTGACTAGCAAACACGGCTCAAGAGTATCTACGGATATGCAATGTGATAAAAATTGGACGGTATGAAAATGCAAAAATCTGATATGAACATATAGCTCCAGATTTTGCTGCACCGCGAGCCTCTTTTCTTCGAGGGCATCGAGTTCTTCAAGTCGAAGGAGCACGTTTTCTTTCTCCGTCAACTCATGTTGGATGGCCATTCTTAAGCTTGGAACTTCAACTTTGAGGGGGAGGACCGCCTCCACTCCGAAGAGCAATGAGTATGGAGTGGACTGAGTTGGAGTACGGTGCGTGGTACGATATGCCCACAACGCCTCGTGAAGTTTGAGATTCCAGTCTCTCTTGTTGGCTGAAGCATTTTTCCTCAGGAGCTTGCATAGAGTCTTATTGAAGGCTTCGGCTAGCCCATTGGCTTTTGGATTATAGATGGAGGAATATCTCCAGTCTATCTTGTGCTGAGTAGCGAACCTTGAGACATCAAAGCTCTTGAAAGAAGGCCCGTTGTCAGAAATGATTCTTCTTGGTGTACCGAAGCGGTATAGAATATTATGCTGGAAGAATGTCAGAATATCTTTTGTCTTGACTTCATTTAGCGGGACGGCTTCAGCCCATCTGGAGAAGTAATCTGTCACGGCCAGTATGAACCGATGGCCTTTGGATGATGGAGGATCAATTGGGCCAACAATGTCGGTGCCCCAGACTTCGAAGGGCCACGACGCCACCGTAGGATGCAATGGATTGGGATGCTTGTGAATAAAATCACCGTGAATTTGGCAGATATAACATTTCTTTGCATGCTCTCCGCAATCCCGTATCATCGTGGGCCAGTAATACCCAAGCCGTTTGATTTGAAGTCGCATCTTGGGGCCAGATTGGTGAGCACCGCAAACGCCAGAGTGAACATCTTTCATGACCTTTTGGGCTTCGGCCGATGATAGGCACCTGAGCCAGAGTTGGTCATATGACCTGCGGTATAACGCGTCATTTACAAACACGTATCGGAGAGCTCTTTTCTTCAGCTGAATCCTCGTAGATTTTTCTTCGGGCAGCTTGTCGTATCGGAGGTACTGTATGAAGGGTTCTCTCCAATCGGGCTCGTCTTGGATGATCGAAGCTTCTTCGGCAGGGCTCCTCTCCTGTTCCGTGCTTTCCTCTTCTCGTAGAGAGACTGGGGGTAGAATTTGCCGGCTCCTGACTGTGATCAGAATTTCGTCCATGTCAGGATCAGCCAGCTCCTTGGCCAAGCGAGCGAGTACATCAGCCTTTCCGTTCAACGCTCTAGGGACTCTCGTTAGTTCAATATGAGTGAACCGTTTCATGAGTTCCACCACTCGACCTCTATATCGAGCCAACTCGGGTTTGTATATCTCATAATTGCCGCTTACTTGGTTGATGACAAGCTGGGAGTCACCGTAAACCCGTAGCCGACGGATTTCCATTTCTATGGCGAGCTCCAAACCAGCTATCAGAGCTTCATACTCAGCTTCGTTGTTCGTTCGAGGCTCGGTGAGAGCGAAAGAACGCCGTAGGGTTCCCATTGATGGCGTGATGAATACCAATCCTATCCCTGCTTTTATCTCCGGGACGTTTGATTTACTGGAGGTCCTTATTGACGAGGCTCCATCGAAGTAGAGCTCCCAACATGGCTCATCTTCTTCAAGGTGCAGCACTTGTTCATCGGGTAACTCACAATTTAGCGGCGACCCTTCTGGTATGGGATGAGCAACAAGAAAGTCTGCAAGAGCTTGCCCTTTTACTGCTTTCTGAGGAGTATAAACTATGTCAAACTCAAGTAGCATGACAGCCCATCTTGCCATCCTGCCGGCTAGGCTTGCTTTGGTCATCAAGTGTTTGAGCGGGTCGACCTTGGAGATCAGCATAACCCGATGAGCGAGCAAATAGTGCCTTAGCTTCTTCACAGCAAATATTAGAGCCAGGCATTGCTTTTCGATTGGGGAGTAGTTGTGTTCCGCCCCGACTAGAGTTCGACTGAGGTAGTAGAGGGCATTTTCTTTTCCATCCTCACTATTCTGGGCAAGGAGCGCACCGAGTGACTCGCCCAGCGCGGCAGTGTAGAGAATCAGTGGTTTATTTGGAATGGGAGCGGCCAGCACTGGAGGGTGCAACAAGTATTGTTTGATGCTTTCGAACGCTGCTTGACATTCGGCATCCCAGATAAAAGGAGCTCCTTTCTTCATGAGCTTTGAGAAGGGCCTACATCTCCTCGATAAATTTGAGATAAACCTCCGTATATAAGCAAGCTTGCCTTGAAAAGATCTTAGCTGCGTCAGACTCTTCGGAGGGGGCATCTCCATGATGGCCTTTATCTTTGATGGGTCAACTTCGATCCCTCGATGCCGGACTATGAAGCCCAGGAATTTTCCCGATGACACGCCAAAAGCGCACTTCAGAGGATTCATCTTCAGATCGTATTCCCTCAGTCTGGTGAGAACGGTCCTAAGATCTTGGATGTGGTCGATCTTGGCCTTAGTTTTGACGACCAGGTCATCAACATAACATTCGACGACTTTATGGATTAGGTCATCAAAGATATTAGTCATTGCCCTTTGATATGTAGCACCTGCGTTCTTCGGTCCGAACGGCATCACCTTGTAGCAATATATCCCGATCGGGGTTTGAAATGCTGTGTGTTTCTCATCCTCAGGCGACATCTTGATCTGATTGTATCCAGACGAGCCATCCATAAAGGTGAACAGCTCGTAATTTGAGGTGTCATCGACCATCATTTCCATGACCGGTAGCGGGAAGTCGTCTTTAGGACATGCCTTGTTGAGGTCCCTGAAATCGACACAAACTCGGATCTGCCCATTTTTATTCTTCACTGGGACTATGCATGCGATCCAGTCCGCATATTTCTCTTCCCTGATAAAGCCGGCATCGATGAGTTTCTTGGTTTCCTCGATGACCTTTTCTTCCAACTCCCTTCTCATTCTTCGAGGAGCTTGTTTGACTGGTTTAGCATCGGGAGATATAGCCAACTTATGTACGGCTACTTCAGGGGAAAGGCCAGGCATTTCTTTGTATGTCCACGCGAAGCAGTCGACGAACTCATGCAGCAGGGCAATTATCAGCGCTTTCATTTCCTCCGACAAGAGTGAGCTGATGTAGGTCGGCCTTGGATTATCGGGCATTCCTAAGTCAATCTCGGTTAGCTCATCAAAGGTTGCTTGTCTGCCATCTTCGAGCTCTTGAGGAGCTTCTTCTGGCTCGGCTATTTCGTCATCACCATTTGATCTTTCGCTGGTCCCACCAACATGGATCATGTAGCACGCTTTAGAATTAGGTTGAATGTAGCCTATGCCCCGTCTATCTGGAATTCGTCCATCGATGAGCGCTCGGACCTGGGGAGGATGCCATAGCCCTTCGTAAAACTTTGCTTCGGACTCCGTTTGATATAACCGGCATCCGCACTTCTTAAAGTATTCCCGCATCTCGGGCGCATAGTATCTGGGATTGAGGACGACTCTTATGCCTCTCTTATATGGAAGGCACGCGATAGACAAATCGTCCGGGTGCGCAACGGGGTTTGACCGATAAAACAAGATGCCCTTCTGTCCACTTTTCCTCCCGGGAACGTAGAAAGTTTTCAGCTGGTCCACGGTGGAGATTGATAATGCATCGAGCTCTTTGCACATTTGCTCTGGTACCCTTGTAACGGCTAGGGATCCTTCTGCAACTTCGAAGGTCTCTCGTAGTTTCGCTTGTTGCGTGGGGGTCCAATCTGCACCGCTATTGCACGACAGGTCCTCCTCCTCTGACTCTTCAGTGTCGCTGCCAAGATGAGGGCGGACTTTACTGCTAGATGGGGCTTCAGTGACGGATTCATCCGTATCGCTGCCGAAACGAGGGCGAGTTTTATGGAAGGACGGGCTTCCAGCGTCGGACTCATCAGTGTCGCTACCGAAATGCGGGCGCACTTGGGCAGTTTTGCTTTTGAAAGTGACAGCCGGCGCAGATTTGCTTTTGAGCCTTGGGGCTGGTCTATCCTCAGTCAGTTGTGGCTTAGCATTTTGGTGGTTCATAAAGTACCGAGAATCTTCATATCGGACTTCATGCACACCGAACGGTTGGCTGTCTCCGTCAATGCGTCTTTCTTCGCCATTTTTAGTATACTTCATGCATTGATGGAGAGTTGACGGAATGATGCCGTAATCGTGGAGCCACGGCCGCCCTAGGAGAATCTTATAAGACGTGTCGGCGTCGATCATGTATATCTTAGCACCAGTTTGCAGATCCCCGAATTTGATTAGCAAAGCTATAGACCCCAGAACTTGCTGGCAATTTTGGTTGAAGCCTTGAATGACAATCCTTTCCCTTGATAGGTGTCGGAAGTCCATTGACAAACTCTTCAGAGTTCGCAAGTTCATGATGTTCACTGAGGACCCCGGATCAATCAATATGCGATTAATTCGATCTCCGTCGCTGTACCCGGTCACGTAAAGCGGCCGATTATGCTCAGCCGTTCCCAGTAGCAAGTCTTCATCCTTAAATATGACTGCGGCGGCATACAAAGCGTGTTGGGCTTCTTTCATATTAATTTCCGCAATGTGAGCCTGGTACCGCTCGGGGTTTTATAGAGCGTGAATGAGAACATCTCTAAGCTCCTTAGATAGGACCAAGGCGTCGTAGATGCTCAGAAGAGACGGAAGCTTCCGGAGATGTGCCAAGACATTATAGTCCACCGAGGAAGGACTTATGTTTTCATCAGCCGGTTCTCTGCCATCTTCTTCATTAGCGACTTGTTTTTCCTTCCCTTTTGGGACGTTGCCCTGATTTGGCGGTAGAGCCCTGCCGCTTCTAAGCTGGATTTGATTGGCCGTTGTGGCGAGCTCCTCGTCCTCTTCGGGAAAACAGAGCTCATCCTCGGAGTCGCTGCCAAGATGGATGGCGTAGCAGGTCACTACTGGGATCTCTTCATTGGAGTCTTCTTCTAACTCCTCCAGAATTTCAGCCGCTTGTACAGGGAAGAACTCTTTCAATTGAATCAATGTTCTTTCCCTTTGTTCATATTCTTCGAGGGAATCGATATATTTTTGAATGGTCGATCTCCCTGCAGACTCTTTTTCGTGCCGAGCTGCACTTTTCTTCTTCTTGAGCTTCTTGGATTTTGAGCTTGATGGAGCCGCGTTGGCAGCTGGACTGGTAGGCTTCTTCTGCCCTTCCCATTCCATCCTGGGTTCTTTCCGAAGTAGCTTTATCATCTTCTTCGTCTTATTAGATATGTGTGTACTCCACGGAGGCCGCGATGAGTCGGTTTCGTTTGTCATGGCAGCAGGTTCAGCTGTCTGCTCCCAGAAGGCTTCAACTTTTGTCTGTATAAAGTTGACGGTTGCAACTTGATTGTTCACCAACACGCTTTTAGACAGCTCGATCTCTCCAGCCTTGTACTGCTTCTCGACCCAGTCTTTGAAGATATAGCAATCCTCGATCGCATGGCTCACTACTCGGTGGTACTGGCAATACAGAGGATTGTCGGTCATTTTTGCTTCTTGGGGTCTTTTCGACTCCAGCAATTGTAGGCCGTTGTTCAAGGCATCTTTAAATATCTTGCGAACCTTGTCCCTTCTGAAAGAGTAAACCTTGTTCTTTTTCTCCTCTAGGGAAGGCCCATCTCCTCCCAGCAATGGCTTTCGAGACCGGTTAGTTTTGGATTCGGCCGCCCTTCGCTTTTCTTCATTGTCGGAGGCATTGAAGACATTGGTACTGCTGGAACTCCCGCTTCTACGGTTGTCGTCCCGCTTGCTTTTCCATGTTTTGTCTCTCTGAGAGTCTGGCGGGGACTCTTGCTTCGAGTGTTCCAGCATCTGGACTTTCTTGGTTAGCTCCTGAAATGTCTTGAGGCCCGCTGTACACAAGAATGGGACCATCCAATTGCTGAGGTTCCCAATAAGAAGGCTGACGGACTGGTCCTGCTCCAGCGGCGGTTCGCACTTGACCGTGAGATTACGCCATCGGGCGATAAAGTCAGTGTTGCTTTCATTCTTCCCCGGCTTGGTCCTCACAAGGTCGGCAATGGAGATTTTATCACTGACGCTCATGAATCTTTGCCGGAACAGAGACTCCATTTGGGCAAAGGTAATGACGGACCCGTCTGGTATGCTCGCGTACCAGTCGAAAGCGACACCGGTCAGGCTGTTGACAAATTGACGAAGAAGGAGCGCGTCATTGCCCCCTGTATTTCCGCACGATGCTTTGAAGTGGGCAACGTGCTGATTTGCATTCCCCGTTCCATCAAATCTTCCGAACTTAGGAATGACGTAGCCGCTTGGGAACTCAATCAGATCGTACTGCGCGGGGTATGGCCGCCCACTACTGCCGATTTCTTTCTGAGCTTCAGCTTCGGCCACCAATGTTTTAACCTTGCTGGTGACCAAATCCATTATCCGATCCTGTGTTAGCGGGATAGTGCTATCTGGGGCCAAGGCGTCCCCAGAAGCGGAGTGTGGCCGGCTTTCATGCGGCTCGACCAGTCTTGGACCCAAAGGAACAGGCATTGGCTGCCTCAGATTGTCATCACCCGGCTGATTAGTAGCGGCTTGTGCTTGATTGGGAGGCGCTCGAGCAATTTGAGCCGTAAGCTGCATCACCACGTTCGTTAAGTCGTCTACCTTCGAATAGAGCTTGGCCATCTCTTTATCTTTGCTCCTGAGCTATTTTCGAAGCTCTTGAAGCAGCTCTTGCTCCGCAGTCCTTGGGCGGAAAGTCGGCTCTTCCTCGCTGTCCGAGCTTGACTCTGCATGGACCGAGGGGTCTTTCTGCCTATCATCCTCATCGAGAGGGTTTTCTTCATCCAGCGGGGGCGGCTGTTCTTGGACAGCGGCAACCACATTCAGGCCAGATTGGGCTTGGGATGTGGTGGCCCCATCCTTGCTTTTGCTGCGAAGGTTGTCGCTGGGGCTCCCGCCTGCCATATAGACCGTATGGATGATATATCCGGCCGTCTTTCTATCACTGGAAGCTGATTTCACGGATCGCTGTCTTGACCCCCTTGTTTCGGTAGCTGGTAGTTGATTGAAGGCGGCTGGCCTAACCCGGTTCTTGAATGGTGCTGGCGCTTCTTTTTTGGGTTTGCCCCACTGCTTTCGTGCGGCGCAGAGTGCTTGATAGACTCTTGAAGAGACAGTGTCATACTTCTTCTGTTGGGGCCAGGACACGTCTCTTTGTGGCACTATTCGGACCGCTGTCTTCTTGATTCTGGCGGTCATGGCATTTTTCTGAACCCACTTCAGAGGCTCGAAGGAATTGCTGATTCTTACGTCCGACTCAGCCGTCGTCGCGGGGCAACCTTGCACTTGGAACTTCACATGATTCCATTTGGCCGAAGCCTTGGCCCTCTTGTTGGCTCGATACCTGAGCCGCTTCTGCCTTAACTTTTCTGTTCTAAGCACCTGGCAGACTTCAGCTCTTTGGGAAGACGCCGCAGACCGGGCGATGGAGGGCCTTGGAGATACGCTCGATTGTGCATATGTTGGAGTCATCGCATGAGCTCGTCCGCAACATTTGATTTTGCCCTTTGTACCGAAGTTCTTGCACCCCGCTGGAGCACCAGAGAATCGTTCAGATACAGTCTTAAGTTTCGGTTGTGGTGCCTTGGCGATCACGACATTCGGCCTCTTGCCCCGTGAGACCGGCTTGGCCACCTGTTCCGCTGGGATCTCCGCCAGATGAGCGCTCCCGGCAGGGTAGATGATGACAGAACCAAATTGGCGGGGCGGTTCCTCCCACTGTCGACTGAGGCTCGCGGGGAGAACCACACGAGCGTTGATCTTGACCACGTATGGAATCGGGGTCACGTTGGAAGCTGAATTCGTCTGGGGAGACATTGTCGTCGAAGGTTGATTGCTGCATGGAAAAAAAAGAACATCATTTCAGTATAGGCAATCGATATGTATATTGATTGAGTTCGCATGAACGTTTAACCCGAAATATGGGAGGAGAGATAGGGTCCCACCGGGCATGCCAGAATCTGTAGGGTGTTTTTCTTCACCCCAGTGAGATGGGAATACGCGCGCGCTTGTCAGGCGTACTACAGATTCCCCCTGTCTAGGGTAGGCCGGGGTTTAATGATTGTGGGGATCCGAATCTCCGGCAGCCGCGGACTAAGATGCCGTTAATTACCCCTCGCCTTTGGGGCGAGGGAACCTCCGATTAACGGGTTAAACTGGTCATGCGAACCCAATGTGCGGTGTGCGTGTGTTCTGTTTTGAAGGGGGGTTTTGGATATATCGGGAGCCACGCAGAGTTTTTACGGGGGTCCCGCTATCCGGATAGCGGGCTGGGGGTCAAGGAGGCTAGCAGCCCCCTTGCGGGGTTCGGGGTAGCGCCCCGGCCCGAAAATTTTTTGGAGGGGGAGAATGTTGCGGGGTATGTGCATGTGTACATTTGTATACAAATGTATATATATACATATATATATATAAATAAAGGGGAAATGGCATCCAAAGGATGCGTGGGGCAGCACCTTGGGCGCTGTGCGCTTAGGTGCTGTGCGCTCAGGCGCAAGCGCGCCACGTGTCGGCACGTGGGCGCTTTGCGCATGAGCGCTGCGCGCAGGAGTGCAAGCGCACGCGCCACGTGTCGGCACGTGGGCGCTTTGCGCATGAGCGCTGCGCGCAGGAGTGCAAGCGCGCGCGCCACGTGTCGGCACGTGGGCGCTTTGCGCATGAGCGCTGCGCGCTGGTGCGCAAGCGCGCGCGCCACGTGTCGGCACGTGGGCGCTTTGCGCATGAGCGCTGCGCGCAAGCGCGCGCGCCACGTGTCGGCACGTGGGCGCTTTGCGCATGAGCGCTGCGCGATGGTGCACAAGCGCGCGCGCCACGTGTCGGCACGTGGGCGCTTTACGCATGAGCGCTGCGCGCAAGCGCGCGCGCCATGTGTCAGCACGTGGGCGCTTTGCGCACGAGTGCTGCGCGCTGGAGCGCAAGCGCGCGTGCCACGTGTCGGCACGTGGGCGCTTTGCGCTCGGGCGCAGTGCGCGGGAGAGGAAAAGAGGGCTTTTAGCCCCAAAGATTTCTCTGAAGAGAAATCAGAGAGGAGTTGGACTCCTGAGTGTATTCTTTTCTTTGGGGGTTTAATGAAAGATGTTCTTCTTCTTCCTCCTCTGTTAAGATGGATCTCGAAGGTCAAGAGATGTGAGATCTCAAAATCTCTCCTTTTTGAGATCTGATGGCAGATCCAAGTTTCCCTTTGTGGGTTTTGTGGTGAAAAACTATTTTGTTTTGAAAAAGGAAGAGTAAAACTCTTGATTTAATTCAAAAGAAAGAAAAAGGTTTTGGAACCTTGAAGAAGGAAGAAAGATCTCAGATCTGAAACTTTTTTGGAGAGAGAAAAAGTTGTTAGATATTTCCATTATCTTTGTCTTTATAGGCTATACACTTTACACATAGCCCCTTGGGCTTCACAAAATGGCATTTTGCCTATCCCATGGCTCATGTGCCATTTCTTTTTGCACATAAGCCATGGGCTTTACAAAAATTTGGCTTTATGCCCATTTTCTTACATTTATCCATAAAAGAAAATAAAAGAAAATGCAACAAAATTATTTATCACAAAATTTTTATCTTGGCATGGGGGGAGGCCGGCCGCTTCGTGTTCGGGCTCGACCCAGGCATGGGCCCACTGGGTCTGGGCTTGGGCCCACTTGGCTTGGGGTTGACTTGGATTTTGACTTGGTCAACCGGGGTGTAAATTTGTACCCCAACATACACTACGCCTTGGCTAAGGTTAACAAACGCAGCACGAATACTAAGTAGTACCTATCTGAAATGACGGAGGGCTATGCAGGTTTTTCAGAAAACCATGAGCGTAATGAAATTGATATCGTTGTAGAAACATATGGCTTTGAAAAGGAGTGTTTTTGATGCTTTTCTATTTTCGCTAAAGAGGTCACTCCCGGTGAAGGGATCGTCGGCTCTTTCCTTATCGAATAAGGTGCAGGATATTTCACAAATACCACTGTGCAAAGCAAGAACTATTGAAGCAATCAAAAACTAAATCGTGAGTTTGTAACATCTGCCAGTTTTGCTAAAGAGGTCACTCCCGGTGAAGGGATCTCGGCTCTTTCCTCATCGAATAAGTTGCATGGTATATCGCATATACCACTATGCAAAGCTAAAAACTGTAGCTACCTTTTTATAAATTTGATTCTACAACATCTTTTAGGTTTCTTTTCTTTCATTAATCTCATTAATAAATCCCATCATTTATGCTTCCTAAGCATCACAGAAGAAACGAAAATACAACGTACGCTTATGCCATCCGCATTCGCCACAATGTTCCGTTATGCACCGTTAGGTTACTTAACTAACGGCATACCGGGATGGGACTAGCGCGGGTGTAAAACATAAGCAACGTTTATTATATATCATATATACAACAATAAAGCATTCGTCTCACGCATATAATATGATCACATCACAGTATATCGGCAGCAGAAGAAACATATGAAATATTGGATATACTAGGAGGTCCGTGTTTTATCTCGAGCCTGTATAAAATACGGATTCCACGGTCGCGATGAATAGCCAAACCCACATTCCTAGACCTCTACAAGAGCAGCAAGTAACGCTGCCAATTATAGGGTTAGGAGACCCAGTATCGACTCCTCGAGATGGCCTCCCACTGGACCCTAGAACCCGGCTACTTGTGCTCTCCGCCTTGGGTCTATCCTAATGCGGAAAAGTAAATAATATACAATGGTGACATCATCCTCAACCTGGAAGTGCCCCAATAAAAGAATATTACATACAAATGAATTTTACATGAATGAAAATAAAAACCCTCATCCCACATAAAACCCCCGGCTATTCAGAACACGACGATCCAATATAACATATCACAACAACACATAATATCTCATATCATCAACGTAAGCAAGTATGCGTATCCCGATTGTCGTTGATGTATAGAAACGAAGCCGGCAATACCCCACATACTACACTTACGGTCGCAGAAAAGAAAGTGTAAAACTACAACATTTGGAATCCAACACCTTAGACATCGTAAACCCGAAATATCACATATTGCGGATTTCATGCCTAACTAATTGAATTCCACATATTGTATCACATTACAGATATATCATAACGATGTTTAACGTTTCGATCGAATCAACATACACTCACAAATTACCCCCGTGAGCTCAACACTTGAGCAAAGTCAAAACACTCAAAAACCGTGCCACAGTGTCTATGGTCCAGCCGTAGAAGGAGTTAACCAACGCCCCGCCTATGACACCAGGGAACTATGGCAAACCCGAAGGTTCATTTGCGGTTCCGTGGGCATAGAATCGAGTTAAGGTTATTATAATCTTCTAGGGGGTCCATAGGGGTATTTGCACGATTTAACGAATACAATCAACTTCGGAAAATTACAACACTTGGAAATTTCAGCGGGGTACAAACTGTGGTGTGCGAACTTCGATCGAACTGCTAAAAATAGTCAAGGTTAACAATACAGTGTTAAGTTATATGACTACGAAGCACTACGAATTAGCCCCAGGTCAAACAGATCATCACATGAAAATTGGGCTAAATAAACAATACTAGGAAACCTAAAATGGAGTTAAATGAGCACAGGAGCAATACGGGAGCCAGAGGAGGTGGTGGGGACGGCCTGGCCGGAATTCCCTCTAAGGTGGCCGTTCTAAAACCGAGGACCCCCCCCCCCCGTATTTCACCTGTGTTCATATTTTGCTCCAGAGACCATTCTTCACCTGTTTGAAAATTTTTTAAAGGACTTTTTTGAAAATTTCTAGAGAGAAAAATAGGGTATTCATAATTTCATTTTTCGAAGTGATTTTCGTTTTCGTAATTGTTATAATACCGTATCTAGAATTCTAGTTTGGCTCTGATACCACTGTTGGGTTACCCTTGCACCTAGTCTAGGGTTTGGTAGCATCACTCATGCCAATTTAAAAATTAGAGTGGTGCGAAGCTAACTAACCATGAATCTTTCTAGAATTTCTAGGGTAACAAAAATTGTATCACATATAAAGAAGTAAAGAGATAGGGATTACAACCTTTGTAGTCCGTTCCTTCACTTCATAAGCTCCGTGTTGAGGTCCCTTCGCTGCGATCAACATGAACTCCGACTCTCGAGTGGCTCCATGAGGTAAATGAGACACTTTGCTTGAAGTCTTCATGATCTAAGATGATCTATCTTGAAGAATCTCTAACCTAAGTTTACACTTCACTAAACAACTTATTAGAGAAGTGAACACCCTAATCTAAGTGGCTAGAATAGATGAGGATGATGAAGTAGGAATTTTGCTCTCTTTTGTTTTCAAATTCTCACTCAATATCATCACAAATCAAAAAGCTAGTGAAGCTTTTTCAAGAGCTCATGGAAGAAGAAGAAGAATATGAAACTAATTCCTTTTGTGATGAATAATGAATTATTGTTGTGGTTACAAATCCAACCATGGGTTAAGAATAAAGGAGTTAACCCTTGTAGAGAATGAACTAAAGGTTAAGGTTTGGGTTAGGTTAACAAATATCTTCACAACAAAACAAAGAATGAAGACAAAGTCAAATGTTCATGAAGCTTCATGAAAGCTAACCCAAATGCTAACCCAAATCCAAACCCTAACTTGGTTTAAACTCAACAAAACTTGTTGCATTTGTAACCCTAACATGTTACAATATTATATATCACATATACAATATATTTTGTAACAAAAGAAAATAACACAATTAACATATATCGCATATATATCAATGTATTATCCCGTGAGAAAATGAACAATAAAGCGAGCTTATATTAGTTAACATAATGTAATATATATAATTATACATTAAATTATCGAATCAACTCTTGATTCGATAATCCGGCTATAATACATATAACCGACTAATATAACATGTACCATTTCATCGAATCAACACTTGATCCGATGACCCGGCTATATCACATATACCCGGCCGATATCACATATCGCGAGAATAGAATACGGCATCTTATATCGTATTATTCTCGGTCCCGCACATATCACATATATTCTCCTACTCCATTTTTCCTGAGCCAGGAAACCTCTGTGTAGGACTCTAAAGAATCATCAATACGCTGGCAGTAGGTGATGATCATATCAAACACCCACAAGCTGCAAACGGTCAGCTAAACATAATAGCCATCCAGGTATTGAGCGATCAGAAGATCAACAAGCAAGCCTGTACATTCTCCTGTGAATCCAATCAGTAACACTCCCGTACAGTCTAGTCTCTTCGTCTCATATGTCGCATATCAAGTCTAGGGGTGGTAAACGTCAGACCCCAGTAACCGATAAGTCGTGTCGATCTGAGGCTCATAACGAGTTGAGAAACTACTGATAACTCTTACCAGCAGCACCCCATATCAGCCCTGGCCAGGGACTTCCAGTTATACCCAATCGAACACAGCACAACATCAACTCCGTATACCGAGAGAGACGAAACCCCTCCTATCGCTCATTGCCTCTATGTGATTCGGGACTGTACCTAAAATCCACCATTTTGCACGCCCTCTTGGACGTGGTAAGGTGGAAATCAAAGCACTGTGGGAATCACACAAGACTCTATGAAGATCTCGGGTCTACAGACTAACCTGTACCAGTGTCACCGGAGAACTGCTATTTGACGATAGGTATAGTACCATGTAGGAGTTCTCGGCGAGTCCGTTCAGTGTACCCAGTCTCCACTGAGCACCCGTACACCATCTTTGATGTCAAACACCAATGGATATGGGATCATCCATCGCCCATCATATGGGTCAAGATGCGTATACGCTAGTCTACTCTGGAGTATCGATGCCCTGTCTCGATACTCCCTCGACTAGGAATAGTTATAGGATGTACTCGTTGACTACCATGGCCCTATTAGTATGATCTCATCATAGTCCTCGTAGTCAAGTACATATCCTAAGGGCTTTATCAACATGTAAGAGCAAGACAGTAAACCAATACAAGTCAACATGTTAAGACAAAGCGAAACCAAATAGCATACTATTATGTCGAGCAAGAATGTCCTCTCTCTATATATCTAAGCATCCACTATAATATACATCATATGTACAACAATGGCTTCTAGGGCATATATATAACTAACATTTCAAACTGTATTCTATATATATAAATCGGTTTCCATTCATAAATTTGCGGGGGTGCTAAACGCCATCCACCCGACTCCCCCTGTAGATATAAATCTACTCACCTGCTAAACTCCTCGCTTAGCCATAGTCGATGTGTTTCGTCGTCTCGGAATTCACGCGAAGGTACCTACAATATCAACACATATCGCAATACCATTAAAATCAAGTTCTGAAATCCAATACGGCATGAGGCGCGCTCATAGGTTAGAACCTATAGCCTACGCCTGCAAAACAATCAAAACAACCCTTGTCGTTAACGTACAAATATCCAACGACCAAATACAATATCAATTCTCAAAACCACGAATCCCAATACCGGAAAACATAGCCAAAAACTCTAACTAGGGTCGCTATTCGTGAAAACCCCAAACCTAACACCCAAACATACCAAACAACCTATACTAGTAAACTGTAAACCGGTTTAAGAGATTATACCGATCGATCCGTTTCTTTCGGCCTTCAATCTCTGCCCTTAGCATGTTGCGGCTGCCTCAACGAAGTTCGCGCTCCGGTCACGCTCGTCGAAGAGGACACAAGTCGAGGATTCATTATACGGGCTCCTGCTTCTAAACCGAAGCAACTCGGGCATCCAATTTGCTAGCCTAAATACCCAAGACGAAGTAGAAACAGTTTGTGAATACTTTGTCTCAAGGCACCCAACGATTTGGGTGGAGGTAAATGAAGTTGCCACTTGGTGAAGTGAAGATGTGAGCAAGAGAAATTTTGCTTGTCAAGAAAAGAAATGGCCGAGCCCCTTATTAAAACCCTCTTTGTCAATTTCGAAATTGCTTACTGGGAAATCAAATGGAGAGTGGTGAGTGTGTGTTAATTGAAGTGGTGAGTATAGGAATTGAAGAGGTGAGCGTAAGCTATGATGACTGGTGAGTGTAATAAAAGAATAAATTAATCCCTCACAACATTCTAGCAGCCTCCCCAAAAGATCAAGCTCACAAAACAAATATCCAACACATAATACCTTCAACATGGACAAAACAAATAAATGCAATTGCATGACCCACTCACCATACCATGACTCACGAAATTTGCTAGCAAGGAAATATCCAGCATATGAAATTTTTTTGGCCAAAAACAAATGCTCATAATTTCACAATAATTATATTTTATATTTTTCTGAAATGTTACAATCTTCCCCCCTTAAATAAATTCGGTCCCCGAATTTAAATTTAAACCCCCAATTGATAAAACATTTAAATAATCTACTCAAATCAACGGGGCTCCGAAATCACGGAAGATATAGAAATACCACAGCGCATCCTTTTTGCCGGAAAATGAGTACGAAACTCAAAACCGAACTCCGACAAGCGTCACACAAATCATCGGACTTGCACGCATATCATCGGAGTCACAAAGGAGTACAGATCTCGAAATCCACTACCGAAATCCCATATACACTAATCAAATACTATAATACATATATAGTACGCATCGTTGGAAAATCTTCTAAAACAGAATAAAACACATGCAAAATCTTTTCTGAATAGCCGCGTGATGCGTAACTCACGGCATAAGTGACGGACGCTCATTGGTAAAGTAATAACTATATGTTCATATATGTTTTACTCAGATATACGTTCCGCCCTTTTTAAAATATCCTAAAAAGGTTTTCCTTTATAAACGTTCGTGTCACTCGCGGACACGTAAGAATAGCGAGACTATAGCTCCTTTTTGAAAACCTATTGTTAAACTTTTAATGCATGCAAAGCACTCAGGTACTGTACTCAGATCAGTCCTGTTCGGCTACTACATAATATAGTACTATCATGAAAACAAAGCGCTCAATAGCAAAATCAGCCTCAAAAGGCGTATCCAACAATCACGTGCATCTGGTGCGCACGGAAATCAAATCCAAATACAGGTGCCACAATATGCACAAAAGTAAAACTAAGTGCAGCGGGTGTGCATGAAAGCATCTGTCCAATGCAACTGGTGTGCACGACAACAACAACTAGTGCATCTATAGTGCACGAAAATCTCGATCCAGTACAACTACCATGCACGAACGAAAATCCCAATCGAGTGCATCAGGTGTGCACAAAATCATATCTCATATCATGCGCCCAACGTGCGCGAAAATCCAAATCAAGTGCATCCGTCATGCACGAGTGAAATCGAAATCAAGTGCATCTCACATGTACGAATCAAATCGCATCCAATATGCACGGATAAAAATCTAAATCAAGGGCATCCAATATGCCCGAGTAAAATCTCACTCAAGTGCATCCGATAACCACAAAATCCAATACCAAGCGCATAATATGCGCAAAAATCCGACCCAAGAGCGTCAGGTCCGTAAAACATCTGGTGCGGTAGCATGCACGAATACGAACATTAAGTGCAAACGTGCACAAAAACACAAATCTTGTAACACAAATGCTCAAGACATAAATCGGGTGCGACCAAGGCACGAAATAACAATCTAGTGCAACAAATGCACGAAATACGAATCGGGTGCATCCAGTGCACGAAATACAAATCCAGTGCATATAGTGCACGAAATACAAATCCAGTGAAATAAATGCACGGGAACTCATCAAAAACTCAAATGCGTATAAAAGCAACACCGAGTGTACCAAGGTGTATAAAGATCATAAACGTGTGCAACTGCGTGTACACAACACGTATCAATGCACTGCAAGCATATGTGAGTTATAACGAGTGCAAAAATCAAATCGAGTGTGTACCACATGCACAAAATCAAATCAACCGTTTGAAATCCACAAAAACATAAACACGTGTAGCAAAGGCACAAAACCGATATCAAGTGCAATAAATATGCACAAATCATAAACCAACACAACGGAGTGTAAAACGTATATCAAGTGCAATAACTATGCACAAAATGTAAATACCCAGTAGGTGCGGCCATGGTGCATGAAAACAAATTCATGAAACTCAATCATCAAAACTCAAATCCAAGCGATATAAGCGTGATACTCGGATCAAAACGCAAATCGAAACAAAGGACATTGAGGTACACCACCTACAATGTCGAAAAATGTCGGTGCGCCTAAACTGGCAGAGCAAGTACATCCGCTTGCCTCCTGCTTACAGTCTGGCATCCTCTATCTCTGGGTCCTCATTCCTCTGCGGATTACCAATCTCGCAATCTATCGGCCCGGTCGGGTGTGCTAATGGAAACGATTCCGCTCTGGCACTCCTCTGGTCATCTCTCGGCCAATTAGCATGACTACTCGTAAAGTAGCACGTCACTGGCGTCGTCCTCTGGTCCTCTGAATACCCGTAACAAATCTAATCATCGGTGCAACTCTTATCGCAGCAGTGTCCTGTAAGGCATCTGCTTAAGGTCTCTTCCGATCTCGCCTATGCTGAACTATACGGAGGCTGATACTCTGGCATAATCTTTTCTCGCTTTCTGGACATCTGCGTTCTCAGCACAACATTTCCTCGGGAACTGGCCGTATCCCAACGCCTCTGTATACATATCAGATCTCTAATCTCAAAGGGGAGTAACAACAGCTCATTAACATCTCGCACGAACATCTTGTTCCATTCGTCTTTATTTTCGTCCACCTCGACGTCACGTCTTGCTATCTGCATACTGCAATTGTTCTCGGCTACAGTAAATCCGGAGTCTCTCACACGGACTCGAAATTACGAACTCGGTATCTTCATCACTCAGTAGAAGATATCTAGCCAAACACGTCCTCGGGAACTCGCCCCAATCATCAAAGGAACACTCTATATTCGTCCGTTCTCGATCAACTCACAACATATCTGGGTGAGGTCCTCTATCTGAAGCTGGTCCACTTACTGATCTCACATCGGATCATCCAATGAACAACGTCATCTCTGGATCGATCTACTCTAGATCTGAGTAAGATTCTCCACACTGGAAATCTTCAACTCAACTCGGCCTGCGTCGGCACGTCAAATATGACGAATTACCTTCGTCTCTTAACTCAAGATAGTCTAGCTATCATCTGTCGCATCTCTGCCTGAAAGCTCCAGCGATTTCAGCTCATAAGCTCTGGAAGCGATATCACATCAATCTCAGCAACAGCTGGGTTATCTGTCTGCACGGTAGATGACATCACAATCTCTGAGGTATGCTGTACATCAACAGTCCTCTCAGAACAAGCAGCATCTAACAATGGCCCGATCATCCGGTGCAAATCCGAACACTCGTCTCAACGAGAGGTCACAACACAAGCACTAAATCGATACGTTCCCATGTCACCAAGAAAAACACGATGGTCAGTCCTCGTCCATGATGAGCTCGCCCTGACCGCATCACTAGCAACAGCCCAATATGCGCTCAAACCATGGTGACAGGAACCTCAAGCAAGTATCGACGAAAATAGCTCAAAGGGATGGAAAGAATCAACAGATCCAGAATGAATACATGATCATAAGGAGGAACAGAATCAGTGAGAGTATGATCATGGAAACAAATAGAATCAAGGATCTCAAATGGATGTATAATCAAGAGAACGAAAAAAATCATAAGTCTCAAGATATGTACATCCTAAAGTCGCTTAAGTGGAGTATCGTATCGTAAATATGCCGCGGAACATACGTTCGGTACGTCACTCTACTCAATCTACTTGCTCCATCAATCAGGGTCAGCCTATGAAACGAAAGTTCGGGTCTAATACCCCCATGTTCAATTCTAAGTTCCGTAAGGTCAAGCCTATGTAACAAAATAAATTACGCCCCGACTCCACATAGTCAAACCTAAACTCGAACCAAGGTTAAACCTAGCGCTTTGATACCAACTTTGTCACGACCCGAAATATTAGCTCGTGACCGGCACTTAGATCACGCAACGTCTACAGGCGTAACGTAACTTAAGTAAGCCGAAACCCAGAAATCTAAACCTTTCAAAAGAAGTAAGTAATGAAAACATCGATACAACATTTGGAAACCTTAAGTAAAAGTCCCCCCCCATTTTTTATAGAAATTTCGGCAGCACCTCCTTTGTAAAAACTAGCTCCGAAATGGATACAACATAGAATATAAATAAAGCATCCCCAAACGGGTTAAAATCACGCCCAACGGCGGAAACTGTTGGAGATAGTGCCCTCAGAGTCAATTATTGGATCACAGGCACGTGATTGCAATGATTGATGGAGGACCTATCCCGGTAGGACAGTCTTACTCGAAATGATAGTATGCTATCTGGTTTATCTTTATCATCGTGTACTGCTTTAGGTGACCTGACATGTCGCTATTACACGTTGATAGAGCCCCTAGGATTCTTGCTTGACCACCAGCAGTATGAGGGCGATCATATAAGTGGGAGCTGGGGTCTATAAGCACATCCTTAAAAGGTCCCTAGTCGTGGGAGTTTCGAGACAGGGCATCGATACTACAGAGTAGACTAGTGTATACAGTCGAGACCCCGAAGAGGGGCGGTGGCCGGTCTCACAAGCCACTGGTGTCAGTTTGTTCACCTAAGATGTATACAGGTGCTCATTGGGTTATGAGTACACCGGACAGGACTCGCCGGGAACATGCTAGTTGGTCTTATACCTGACGTCAGATAGCAGTTCCCTGGTGACATGTGTACAGGTTAGTTCATCGACCTGGGGATCGTTATTTGTTTCGTGTGAGTTCCCACTGTACTTTGATTACTACCCTACCACGCTCAAAGGAGACGTGCAAACAGGTTTTAGTTGGGTACAGTCCCGAGCCACATGGAGGCAGTGAGCGGATCTTCAGCGGTTCGTCTCTCCCGGTATTGGTGGTGAGGTCGCGCTGTGTCTAGGAGAGCCATTACAATAAGCCCTCGGCCGAGGCAGGAGATTTACTGGTAGGTATTCCAGTAGTATCTCAGGGTGTTCTGGGCTACACTCCGACACGACTTGTACCGCTTTTGGGGGTCTAACTTTTACCAACCCCCTAGGCCCGCCATGCGATGCTCATAAACGAACGGACCGGACTGTACGGATATTGTCACTGACAGGCTCAGTAGGGTGTCAGGATGAGTTCGCTCATCGACGTCCCTTTTGGTCAATACCTGGTAGCCCGTTACGTATTGGCTTATACCTCTGACGTGCTAGTGGTTAAATCCACAACCAAGGTGTTGACGAGTCTTTAGAGTCCCCCACATTCAGTTGCTCAAGTTTTCGGGCGAAAAGCTGTAGAGGCCGTATGGAGATATGGCAGGGTTCGATCAGATACGTGCGGTATTGCACGGATCAGGATCGAACGGATAATACTAGCCGGCTTTGGTTTAAGCCGGATCCTAGTATTGTACAGTGTAGAGTTAGTCTCATTGCATTTGTATTTCGGTCGGAATACAGATGCAGGTGTGTATGCACAGTAGCGGGGGTTTTCCTGTAATTTATTACGGGACCAGTTTTCTGGAGTTGCCGGTTTGCTTTCCGTTTCGGCCATATTTCATTTGTAGCTTTCAATGGCCGAAGATTGGTGGAGGAGGGCTTATTTGCATTTGTGCAAATAAGCATTTGTGGAGGGTGTTCTTTGCATTCTGTTGCATCATAATGGCTTTCATGATGGGTGCACCATTCATTGACTTGATTAATCCATCATTGCTTGACTTTCTTTAGTCATCATGCTTTGACTTGTGGTATCATGATAGTTGTGGTGGTGTGTTGGATTTAGGTTGTGATCATGCTTGATCATGATCCTTTTTCTCTCTCTCTCTTGCATGATTGGGGTTTACTCTTTTTGATTGCTACACACTCTCCCTCATTCTTTCTCTCCTCTCCTACCATGCCATGGCCGGCCAAAGATTATGGGGGCTGTCCAAACATTTTGGTGGGGGGATTTTGGTTCATTTCATGTTGGAAAAATCCCACAACACCATCTCCAAAAGCTTATATCACTACTTCCACCATATGGCAATTCCAGAAACCCCAAAATGAGACACAAGTTCCACACTACATTCTACAGCAAATCTTGGGCACGTCGACTCGCCAGCTTCGTGCCCGAGTTGCCTCGGTATAGAGGTGGGAGCCCGTAAAAGAAGCCGGCGACGTGGTGCCCTTTCCGGCGAGGAGGTGGAGACCGGACATTCCGCGGGAGATCGGGACGACGACGAGAAGACCGGAGGACACGGATCGCTCGGTATATCTCTCTTCCCCATCTTGTAGTTAGCTCGAACTAGTTAATGGCCCGATCAGGGTTTTTTAGTGCGCGGTGGTGCCGGTTTGAAAAATTAAAGTTAACCATCGCTTCCGCATTTGGCCTCGGGATGGAGGCCGGGGCGCCGCCGTGCACTTACAGTGGTATCAGAGACTCGCTATTAACATACTCTAGCTTTGTCTAATGTGTTTTACATTTCCGATCGAACAATTTTCCGAAAACCGTATTTTTCTTCACATCAGTTTCTGTCGAAATTTTTTTAAGTCCAAAAATTTTTCAGGTTGTTTCAGAATGATGTGTAGGACAATCTAAGAGTTCTGGGAAAATTTGGTCTCGTGAACAGTCTAAACGACCGCGGAACCGCGGCCAAACCCATGCTTGGGCCGCGGTTCCGCCGCGACTTGAACTGATCAGTGTACCAAAATTTTCCAGAAAGCTCCTGAGTTGAAAATATGGGTTTTGGAATATTATTTTGGGCCCAGAATTTCTTGATGTGCTACAGCAGTACTTGGGGCCCACTTGTTATAATTTTGATCGATCGGATATTATAAATACATTTGTTCATAGTATTTACATTATATCTGCGACCGTGAATGTCACTTGATCGGTAAATCCTGTCTAACTGCTATAGCTCGGTTAGACGGATTTGCGAACGTGACTTTCACGTTGATGTTCTGTGTATTGCTGTGATGTTGCGGATCGGTCGTGGGGATAGCCTGGATGCAATGCTAGTACAGTTTTGTTGTATTATGTACATTTGATATTGCGGGGCGAGCGTCCGACATGTGGACTGCCGTCACTGCCTGTTTGTATTATTATTTTGGGGCACGGCCAGGTTGCGGTCGATGTACCCGTTGTATGTATATTTTACTTTCTGTACTAGGATTACCCCGCGGAGGGGTGCATGGATAGCCGGGTTCTAGAGGGCAACGGGCCCGCATATCATGGCATTGAGACGGAGGGGGCTTCACTCTAGAATTGGCAGGCTATTCGCCGCACTCGTAGGGGGTACAGGTTAACCCAGGAGGGGTGCCCAAGTTACCGGATTCCGTGAAGTGCCGGGTGGTCCATTCACGTTACTGAAGGGGGCTGCCTCGCTTCAGGTTTTGGCGGGTAACTTGCCGCGCCCGTAGGGGTCTAGGATTTCATTGCACAGGCTATCCACACGACCAGGGGAACGTCAGGTTTCAGTAGTGGCTCTGTGAAACCCGGGGATCCCAGATATCTGTATTGTTCTGTGATGCTGTACATTTCTGTGATGTTGCATTTTTATCACGCCTTGAGTGAAATATTATATATTGGTATATATATTATTAGATGTTGTATATGTTTTGCATCCGCGCTAGTCCAGTCCCCGCTCTGTCGTTAGTTAGCTAACCTAACGGGTAATGACGGGACCCAGTGGCGAATGCGGATGGCATATACGTACATCAGTATATTTTCGTTCTTTGTGGTGTGGTCAATTGATGGGACTGCGTTGATTCGGATCAATGCAAGTTAAAAACAAACCTAATCTGATGTTGTTGGAACACTTTTCAAAAGGCTGTTATTGCAAGGACATTCACTTTTGTTTTGCATCGTGATATTCAGTTGGAATATCCTGCTCCTCAGTCGACGAGGCAAGGGACGAGATCCCTTCACCGGGAGTGACCCCTTGGACAAAAAGTTTGCGTCAAGGCAATGACTTCACTATAGCCGATTACTTTTGCTTTGCACCGTGGTATTCAGTTGGAATATCCTGCACCTCATTCTACGGGGAAAGAGCCGAGATCCCTTCACCGGGAGTGACCTCTTTAGCAAAGGTTTTCGTCACTATATTTTTATAAAAGCTATCCGTTCCTTCAACGATATCAAGTTCACTACGTTAAAGGTTTTCGCCAGAAACCATTCGTAGCCCTCCGTCGTTTCATATGGATGGTCAATAGTATTCAAGCTGTGTATGTTGGCCAAAGTCAAGGCACAGTGATTGGTAGCTATTGGGGTATTCATATGCAGCATAGATAGATGCGTTGGTTTGGGACAGTCGTACTGCCATTTTGGCCAAAGTCAAGGGTAGGTACGGGTGGATTCAAATTAACCTGGAAAATGATGGGTAGAACTTGACATGCGACTTATGATATGTTGGCCAAAGTCAAGGTCATAAGAGCATGGGGCAAAAATCACATCGGGGGTTTCAAAAGAACTGAAACTTGCCAGATATTCGCATACCTTCTGGAGTGTGATACCGTGAGCGGATTCCGTCACGTTGTCATGCGATGATAGTTGGATCCCGATTCCCACTGATGAGTTAGTTTACTCCTCGGGTGATCCCGACTAATTCTTCTTTCAGGTTTGGAGGAGAATTTGACGGTACAGTGGGAGGTTTCCAGATTAGATAAATTGGTGACCATTCTGATCTAGGTTAGAGTGCACGCTGAGTGTTTCTTTTCTCTCTCTCTTTGGCAGCGACCATTGACCCGACCCTAAGACTATGACTCAGAGACCAAAATTAACCGAACCTTCTTAACACTGGCTTTTGGATTGTCAGAGTTGCAGACCTCATTGCCACTCCTACTTTTACCCTTTTCTCTAGGACACCCCGTATTACTACGAACGTCCACTTCTATTGGACAAAACCATCGTATGGTTATATACGAACTCGAAGGGATTTATTCGAGGATGGTTTCCGGTTTTGGAGAAAACGAATAGGACTATTCAGTTGTCTTTTCCTTTTACCTTCTCTCAAGTTGCGGGTACTCCTTGGTTTAGGAGATAGTACACATATTAGGCAAATTGGATAGTCTTCTTCCAAACCTAAGGCTGGTGCCGAACGGTAGGGAATGAAGAAAACCAATTAGCCTAACGATGGTGTACAGAAGGTATTAAGTTAAGACAAAGTAAGAGATTAGTAAGAGGGCAAAGTAAATTGCGACTAATATTCACGACAAAACCAGGTATTTCATTATCACTCCCACTTCACCTTTGTATTTCTCCAGGACACTCCGTATCACTATAAAGATCCACAGTTTATTGGATACTCCATCGTATGGTTATATACGAACTCGAAAGGAACTTGTTTCAGTTTGGGGATGGATTCTGGTTCAGGAGAAATAGGAATAAGGTTTATTCGGTTGTCTTTTATCCTCACCTTATCTCGCATTGCGAGTGCTCCTAGGATTAGGACAGTACACCCATTATGCTTATTGGATAGTCTTCTTCCAAACCATAGGCTGGTGTCGAACGGTAGGGAAGGAAGAAAACCATTTGGCCTAAAAGGGTGTGCAGAAGGTAATGACTAAAGACATATGAAGGGATGTGGAGAGGTGGCAAAGAATTATACGGTTACAGTCGTGAATCTGGAAGAGGCATTACTAAGAATACCGGGATACCCCATCGAAACATTTCAATGTTTCAGTTTCACTGTGTACTGTTAAAGGAAGACTGATTTCCCAATTAGTCCTTACTCCAGGGTATGTATTTACCAGGTATGATTCTCACATCTGTATGGTTTTACAGATGATGAGTGGGAGTAAGTTATTGGGAATTAGGTGATCATCCTCATTATATCGGGAATCGTTGTAATCGGTGATATTTGAGGAAGTCACCTGGGCGGTTTGCCGGACGGCAAATATTTGGTTTTGAATATCCGTTGTTATGCACCAATTTCAAATTGATATATCTGTACGTCTATTTTTATAGAGTGAGATATACCTTTTTGAAATTATGTCTATGACATTTACCTATATCAGTGGATGGTTAGGTAAGGAGCATTAAACAGCGGTGTAATTCTTCATAACCAAAGGTACAGTTTTCAACCTACGACACACAGGGAGTGAGTTATCAGACTCAAGGGACTTATACAGAGTATTGTATGTTGTCCAGGGTCCATCAGGACAGAGGGGTTGGTCCTCGTACTATATTCGGTTTACTTATGACTTCTCTAGTTTTTTAGACAGGTGTTTCGTGCAAACACAGGGTCTAAGTTTTGAGGAGTTATAGGTATAAGAGTAAAGTAGAGAACCAAGTATTGCAAGTATCGGGATTCTTCAAGGTGATCGAAGATGTAGATACTTGTCAATGGTATTCAGTTGATAGTAGTGATTAAGAGATCTTGCTTCTCTTTCAGGTTACTCATAATTGGAAGCATTCCTGAGTTGAGTAACGCTGATCGGCCTTCTTCCATTTAGTTGACATGCACTAGAGACAGTTGCATGATTTGAATCTGGTTCAATTAAATCAGTGCCTCTGGTTCTATATTGGATATAGAACAGTTCATATCTTAACGATGTTAAGGTACGGGGAGTTGTCCGGCTTATGATTAAAACCAGACACTGGACAACTCAAGGCACGTTTCTGTAATGGCTGTTTGTGGGTTGACCCAGGCTATGATGAGGGTTGACTTTCTACCATCTGAAAGATCAATAGTGATATTGTTCTAAACTCGCCACAGTTTTAATAAAAATGGATTTTTCAGAAAACAGTAGTGGGAGTATGGTAGAACTGGAAGTGATTCCAGAACCACAAACGATTACTGAAGATTTGATAAGAACCTAAAGTTTCAATCTGGTTTAACATTCCATTGGCCACTCCGCAGATAAGGTGGGTAACCTCAGGCACCCAAGAGGTACTTCGGTATGCTCAAGGACGGTGGCAGGGAGGTTCTTGTTTACCCACACTTGCCATTGCTGTTGTTCCAGACTGTGAGACCCGACAGGAGGATGAGTATAGCGTCGTTCTAAACTTGCTTTAGAAGTAAACGTTTATATGACTATGCCAGAGGGTTGTCATGATCAGTGGGAGCAGCGGAAGCATTGGTGGACAGGTGGCTTATGTCTATTTATAGACTAAAGCAGATGTAGCAGAGATAGATCATCTATTTCTGATGTGACAGTTATAGGTTTGACTTCATCAGAATAGGGGATGGATCTGTTAAGAAGATAGTAGGGTGTGATATCATGGTATTTGGATGACATACACAGAGTAGGAAAAGAAACTCCTATACTACAATCGGTTATACTTTGGTCGTCACACAGTAGTTTCTCCACATGGGACTTGGACATTATATCTTACATACTGGTTACTAGATCTATGGTTTTAGATCTAAATTTGGGTGGTTTCCCAATCTGGGTACTTAGACAGCATTCTAAGAGTATTTAGAATGGATGACTCCTGGCACGGTAGTGTACCTGCAGGTAATGGAGTCACCCTCTCTAAAGGTGTCTTACAGACTAAAGAGGAGAGGGATGTGCATGATTGCCAGATCACTTGCTCAGGCAATTGAGTCAATCATGAGATGTCAAGTACCACACCAGATGTTATTCTTGCATTACATGCAATAAGTTGACATTGATCCAATCCTGGAGAAACAGTTGGAAGCAGTTTTAGAACATAAGTGGATGTTCTAGGGATATGATAACGACAGCCTCTTTCGGGAGACAGTTATCATTCCAGGTTTCCAAGGTGACCTAGACGACAAGGAGGTTGTCAGAGTTATAGTTTTTCCTTCTGACGAGGGGCAGTATTTTGGACAGGTGGTCCAAGGCAATACTGAGGGAGGCATGGCGCTGGATACTGATTAAGTTCAGTTGACTACAGTCTAAGAAGTTTGGATTTGGAGTTCATTTATGAGCTAGGTCCCATCAGACATCCAGACACATTCTAAGATAGGTATTGCTCATTTCAGGAGATGGCTTTCTCCGCGAACTTGAGATATAGAGAGACATAGAAAGAAACATCAAAGCGGATCCACTCACTGAGGCTATTTCTCGAACGCAATAGTTTCGCAAGCGAGCTTTGTGAGGCTGACTAGTAGAGGAGTTGGGTGTTCAGTATCACACGGGCTGTGAGTATGCGATATCGCAATAATTAGCCTTGAGTGCAAGTGGGAGATTGTTGGAGATAGTGCCCTCAGAGTCAATTATTGGATCACAGGCACGTGATTGCAATGATTGAGGGAGGACCTATCCCGGTAGGACAGTCTTACTCGAAATGATAGTATGCTATCTGGTTTATCTTTATCATCGTGTACTGCTTTAGGTGACCTGACATGTCGCTATTACACGTTGATAGAGCCCCTAGGATTCTTGCTTGACCACCAGCAGTATGAGGGCGATCATATAAGTGGGAGCTAGGGTCTATAAGCACATCCTTAAAAGGTCCCTAGTCGTGGGAGTTTCGAGACAGGGCATCGATACTCCAGAGTAGACTAGTGTATACAGTCGAGACCCCGACGAGGGGCGGTGGCCGGTCTCACAAGCCACTGGTGTCAGTTGGTTCACCTAAGATGTATACAGGTGCTCATTGGGTTATGAGTACACTGGACAGGACTCGCCGGGAACATGCTAGTTGGTCTTATACCTGACGTCAGATAGCAGTTCCCTGGTGACATGTGTACAGGTTAGTTCATCGACCTGGGGATCGTCATTTGTCTCGTGTGAGTTCCCACTGTACTTTGATTACTACCCTACCACGCTCAAAGGAGACGTGCAAACAGGTTTTAGTTGGGTACAGTCCCGAGCCATATGGAGGCAGTGAGCGGATCTTCAGGGGTTCGTCTCTCCCGGTATTAGGGGTGAGGTCGCGTTGTGTCGAGGAGAGTCATTACACGAAGCCCTCGGCCGAGGCAGGAGATTTACTGGTAGGTATTCTAGTAGTATCTCAGAGTGTTCTGGGCTACACTCCGACACGACTTGTACCGCTTTTGGGGGTCTGACTTTTACCAACCCCCTAGGCCCGCCATGCGATGCTCATAGACGAACGGACCGGACTGTACGGATATTGTCACTGACAGGCTCAGTAGGGTGTCAGGATGAGTTCGCTCATCGACGTCCCTTTTGGTCAATACCTGGTAGCCCGTTACGTATTGGCTTATACCTCTGACGTGCTAGTGGTTAAATCCACAACCAAGGTGTTGACGAGTCTTTAGAGTCCCCCACATTCAGTTGCTTAAGTTTTCGGGCGAAAAGCTGTAGAGGTCGTATGGAGATATGGCAGGGTTCGATCAGATATGTGCGGTATTGCAGGATCAGGATCGAACGGATAATACTAGCCGTCTTTGGTTTAAGCCGGATCCTAGTATTGTACAGTGTAGAGTTAGTCTCATTGCATTTGTATTTCGGTCGGAATACAGATGCAGGTGTGTATGCACAGTAGCGGGGTTTTTCCTGTAATTTATTACGGGACCAGTTTTCTGGAGTTGCCGGCTTGCTTTCCGTTTCGGCCATATTTCATTTGTATCTTTCAGTGGCCGAAGATTGGTGGAGGAGGGCTTATTTGCATTTGTGCAAATAAGCATTTGTGGAGGGTGTTCTTTGCATTTTGTTGCATCATAATGGCTTTCATGATGGGTGCACCATTCATTGACTTGATTAATCCATCATTGCTTGACTTTCTTTAGTCATCATGCTTTGACTTGTGGTATCATGATAGTTGTGGTGGTGTGTTGGATTTAGGTTGTGATCATGCTTGATCATGATCCTTTTTCTCTCTCTCTCTTGCATGATGGGGGTTTATTCTTTTTGATTGCTACATACTCTCCCTCATTCTTTCTCTCCTCTCCTACCATGCCATGGCCGGCCAAAGATTATGGGGGCTGTCCAAACATTTTGGTGGGGGGATTTTGGTTCATTTCATGTTGGAAAAATCCCACAACACCATCTCTAATAGCTTATATCACTACCTCCACCATATGGCAATTCCAGAAACCCCAAAATGACACACAAGTTCCACACTACATTCTACAGCAAATCTTGGGCACGTCGACTCGCCAGCTTCGTGCCCGAGTTGCCTCGGTATAGAGGTGGGAGCCCGTAAAAGAAGCCGGCGACGTGGTGCCCTTTTCAGCGAGGAGGTGGAGACCGGACATTCCGCGGGAGATCGGGACGACGACGAGAAGACCGGAGGACACGGATCGCTCGGTATATCTCTCTTCCCCATCTTGTAGTTAGCTAGAACTAGTTAATGGCCCGATCCGGGTTTTTTAGTGCGCGGTGGTGCCGGTTTGAAAAATTAAAGTTAACCATCGCTTCCGCATTTGGCCTCGGGATGGAGGCCAGGGCGCCGCCGTGCACTTACAGAAACAACCACCACAAGCATATATATGTATACGATGCCCAACGGCGAACATCAACACAAGGAAAAGTAAAGCAAGACACCAAACCCACCAAACGAACATATAACCCATCGCTCAAGTCTCGCAACTATAAATCTTGCTAAGTCTTACTGCTTATACAAATACTAGTTTCTGATTGATGGAGTTGACTAGATACAATAAAAATAATAATACAAGAGGGGCACGATCCAACATGTACCACCTACCAAAGCAAAACACCCGAATGCAAGCTGTGTTGCAGCGATACCTCTTCTGATCCATGCGGTCAACCTGCAAGAACTGTGGCACAACGGGGGTGAGTTGCCAACTCGTGAGTAGAAAACATCATCAGGTAGAAATCGAAATAAACAACGATTCCTCGGTCAACAATATCATAAAGGTAATACTATGATATCTAGGGTTACCGTATCTGCATATGTACCAACAACATAATCAATGCCTATCAGCAAGTGGATATCACCCAACCATATAAACTGTAACATTTCAGAAAATATAAAATATTATTTTTGGAATTTAATATTAAAATAATATTTTTCCCGAAAACTGTCCGATTTGCGAAATTGGGATTTTCGAAAATGGGTATAAATATATACCAATAATTATGAAATAAATAGAAATTAAAATGATTTATTCATTTAATTATATAATTAAAGGATTTGGCATTTTTAAAATTTATTTTATGCAGTTTTGATAAAAACCCGATTAGTGCACTTCTAATCGCGATTAAGCCAAATCCGCGTTTTTACAGTTTTCATGGTTAGTGCACCATGACATGTTTCATTTTGTTACATGTTTCATTTCATTTGGGTTATTGGTGGTGAGAAAAGAAAAAGAAAAAGAAAAAGGTCAAAGGGGACAAAATGACGAGGTTAGGTAGATTAGGTGAGAGAGAGAGTGTGTGATTTAGTGAGAGAGAGGGATGGGGCTGCTGCCTCATTTGGATCCCCCATCATTTTCTCTTCTCTCTTTCACCTTCCTCGAGCTCACAACCCTCCCCTTCCATCCCTAGATCTATCTCCTAATAAGCCCCAAAACCCTACACACCCTTCACAAAAATTAATCCCCTCTTCAACCTCTACACATGGGACCAAGAAAATTCAGATTTTGATGACCTTAGGGATTCGTGGGTGCTTTATGAGGTAATCCCTTCACCAATTGGGTAGTTTTTCGTTTACTTTAGTATTCTTATGTGTTTAGATGTGAAATTGTGAAGACTAGTGAGACTTTGGGAAACCCTAGTGAAGGTTTGAGTGTTGTTTGAAATTGGTGATGTGCTGTGGCTGTTAACTAGACTTGGGTGCTATTTAATGACCTGGACCAGAGCTTAGAAACCCCAAAACACGGATTTAGAAACCCCGACATCGGATAAATGTATGATTTGAGAGGGTATTTTGGAATCTGGAGCGACCCGGGGGCACTAAAAATGATTTCGCAATTACTGGGAGTCGTGCAGGCACCTAGGAAGCTACCACTGAAACCCTAGCCTCATACCCCAACCAAAGGCCACAGATTTATCCATTCTGGCCGTAATTTGTGGCCAGAGCAAGGAAATAGGGTCCCAGATTTGGTCCATGGCTCCTTTTGCACTAAAATAGACCCCTTCTATATGCAGAATTGGCTAATTGTCACCTGGGGAAAATCTGAGAGCATTTTAGTGTGTTTTCGGCTATGTTTTCCAAATTTTGAAATGCAATTTCTTGACATTTGGATTTGTATTTGGTTTTATGATGTTTGTGCATCGACAACCGGGGTTGTTTGATTGTTTTTGCACGTGTAGGCCATAGGTTCTAACCTATGAGCGCATCGTGCACCGTATTGGTTTTCCGGATTCGATTTTAATACGTATTGAGATTGTTTATTAATGTAGGTACCCTCGGATGGATTCCGAGAAGAAGGAGCGCGGCGTCATCGATTTTGGCAAGCGAAGACCAGGTGAGTGGATCTATATCCACGGGGGAAGTCGGGTGAAGGGCGTATAACACCCCCGCAATGTTTCGGTGGAAACCGATTATAGAATATGGTTAGGAAACCTAGATTTGGAAACTAGGGTTAGAAGAGGTATCTACGAAACCATATTAGGAACTAGAGGATAGTTAGAAGTGATATGATACTACTATCATAGGATGACGTTTAGCGATATTGCCGCTTAGGGTACTGTAGGACTAGATAGTCGATGTAGATGCGTCATTCGAACCATACCATTTTGTAAAACAAAGAGTCCTATGTATCTTTTAAATATATACTTTGAGGGATGTTGATCAGTCGAAAATACTGCATCTTTTAACCGGCAATTTCCCTATCATTTGCATTCATATAGAAGTGTTCGGCATTCATATCACACATATTAGCAAATCAGTCGTTAAATATCAGATTGCATGTGTTAGACTCTGAAACCGGCACTAAAAGGGAAATTGACCGCATTTCATAGCATGGCATCATTCCTATATATCGCAACTTGTGTTCCGAAGTTTGTGCAGGAAAATCCAGAAGAATGGTCAATTTACAAAACAAAGACTGCTAAAGAATACGCCAACTCAAGGATTTAGAATCTGGTATTGTTCTAAGAAGCATTCAGAGATTTAACATATCAGAAAATACATCAAAATACAGAAGAAGCCAACACTGCAAGTTTGAAGCCCCACAGAAGCCACATGGCCGCGGAACCGCGGCCGGAGCCGCCTTGCGCCGCGGTTCCCCGGCGGCTTGTCCACGTCACCCCCTCTGCTTCAGCCTAAAACTCCTACCTCAGCTCCTACAGCTCTTCAAGACTCTACATTTTCCAGAAGACTCCAGAAGCTTCTGCCAGTTCAGCAAACTTAGGGTTTCTAAGCTAAATATTCCTAGCTTAAAGTCTAAGCTAAGCTCCTAACTAACTTACAACAAACTTTTGGAGGGAATTGAAAATTCAAAAACCTAGACCTAGGGTTTGGGAAACCTATAAATAGACCCCTAGGCTCACTTGTAAAATATCATCTCATATCATAGATCTTAGACAACTCATTGTTGGCTAAACCCTAGTTCTTCATCTACCCTCATTCTTGCCACCGCCAAACCCTAACCCTAATCCAATCTAGAAATACCCAATTCAAGATCCATGGAGTTCAAGCAAAGCAAGTCTTCAAACATCCTTTAGAAGCCGGTATTCAACGGAGCACGAGATCGAAGCGATCCAAGACTCAAGAAGCCGAGCAATGCAAGATTCGACGAGCGAAGTTCCTACCTCTTGTAAATCTCTAGAGTTGTAACTACTTGTTGATGTAATAAAGGTGAAGATTCTTTAACTTGTTTACATTTCAATTCGAGCATTATGCTTTTATTTCGATTCTTGAATCTGTACTTTGTAATGATGCTTGAATAAAACTCCGCTCGTGGAGGAATCGAAACAATTGTAAAATGATGATGTTGATGAATTGTTAAACGTTTCCTTAAGTATTAAAACAATTGTAAATTCTTGAAAATCGATTGATCGATGATCTAGATCGATGTGAATGTGTTCTTGATTCCTTCCGCACGATCTAGAGATCGACAATTGATCATTCGACTTTCAAGAAGCTATCTAGTGAATGTTATTCATCGAAAGGACAAAGGATAGGATGAGGAACCCTAATTCCTTGCAAGATCCTTGATCCTCGATGAATTCGACATCGATTTAGAATCAATTTGTTACTAGATAAGAAATCGTAATCTTGAATCTTCATCACATCTACAATTTACTCGATTCCTACGAGCTTTACTTCAAATCTTGAAACCCTAAAGTGATTGGAATTCTATCGAAACTCGATTCTCGATGTTTATCATTTTCTTGATTCTTGATTAGAATAGTGACACTTGAAACCCATCGATAAAAATCTTGAATCATGTTTTCTTCTCTTTTCTATTAACTTTTCAATTCAAACAAATCAAAATTACAAACGAATCGCACAATCCCTGTGAACGATCTGCACTCGCTAACGATCTACATCCGACACCGTAGTTGATTGCGGTCAAATAATTCTTTGATTGTGAATTCTATTCATTTTCTAAATACCGACACAAAGAAACTTATTCGTGTTACACGACACAATCGGAATTAAGAATCAATCAAATGGCGCCGTTGCCGGGGATCGCGCGCTATTTCGTTTTATATTGAAATTTAAATTGAAAGATTTATTCCATTGTAATTTTGTGATCAAAATTCGCGCAAAACACTAAACGGTTTGTTGTGGTTTATTGCAAGGAAATCTGGAGCTTGCTGTGAAATTGGAATTTTTTTTGGAGAATTCCAGAGGACTCAGAGGGTGAACAGAAGCATTCTGTAGAATTTTTGTGCAGTAATTCCTCAACATCACCGCGTTTCCGCGGCATCAAGCGTCTCCTGCGGCGGTTCCACGCCTGGGTAGAGGGTTCTCTGTGCAAATTTTTCTCAGGTAACTTCTTACTTTCTTATCTCCTTCTCAAATCTGCTCCAATTAACATTTTGTGCAGGTTTCTATGCAAATAAATCGCAACGCGCAAAAAGCAAAATTAAATTGTGCTTGTTTTGATTTTAGTGGTTGTTTGCATAATTAATACGGATATTAAGGTGCAAAGACCAAATCCAGATTAGGTAGGGAGTTCATTACCCTTCCTAAGCCCCAAAAATCGCAAACTTGCATCCGCATTTACCCCAATGAACTAAAAAAGATCTAGAGATGACTCTAAGGACTGTCGCGCTCACTTAGGACAGAAGAAGGCCGTGGGTAATTCATTGCTTATCCGCGTTTCTCTTGTGGTGTCTAAGGCACGTGTGTCGAAGGCTAGTGGTTACTTAATTAGGCCCACTACTTACGTAGTGGAAAACCTCCCATTTACCTGGCACTTACCTGGCCACAGCAGAGACAAAGAGGCAGTGGAGGATTTATCCTGGGTCTTGTCTTCTGGCAGTTAGGAGCGGTCTAGAGATCTGACCTAGGCGACCATAGAATTAGGGTTTTGTGTGTTGCATTTGTTGTGTTGCATCATATTTTCAAAAATCCGTCCTATTTTTCAAAACAAACACCGCATTCATTCATTCATTACCCCTAATTATAAATTCACGCTGCCACTTGTACTAACCCTTTTTAGTACAAGATAGGCTGGACACGGGATTCTAGTGCCCGTTTAGTCCGCGTACCCTTTATCGACTCCGAAGTCGGTATTTCTCCATTTACTTCTTCTTTACCCACTACCACACCCACATCGATGGATCCATCTCCATCGAATTTCTTTAACACTAATCTTCCGCCGTCCGTTGGTGCACAGAATCCACCCCGCATCTCTCTCCAAGAGAGGTGCTATCCACTGCGAGGTCCTCTTTCGACCTGCTTATCCATTCCACCAGCCAAAGAGGATAATTTTGAAATTAAACCCCAATACATCAACCTTTTACCCAAATTCCACGGACTCGAGACTGAGGACGCTTACGTTTTCATTACCAAATTTGAAAACGTATGCGCAATGATGGGTACGTCACAACTTTCAGTGGATGCTATGCGTCTACGACTTCTTCCATTTACTTTGTGCGATATAGCCGAGAAGTGGCTATATAACACTACCGCACACTCTATCACGAATTGGGAAGAATTCGTTGCGGCATTCCTTAAGAAATTTTACCTAATGCAAAAGACAGCTCGAATCCGTAGCGAACTGAATCAATTTACCCATCTCCCTACTGAACCATTTTCAAAATGCTTTGAACGTTTCAAGGATCTATTGGTTCAATGTCCTCATCACGGCATCTTGAGATGAGATCTTTGCCGAATCATTTATGAGGGCATTAACCCAAACACTAAACAGAACCTTGAAAACATGTGTCAAGGTACCTTTATGACCAAGGATGATGGGGAAGCTTGGAAATTTTTAGAAGAGTTCGCTGAAAAATCACTACAGTGGGAGAGTGGAACCCAATCATTGAATAGGGGTGGCGTACACCAAATAGATGTGTCCATAGGTGTTCGAGCTGAGATGGCAGCAATGCAAAAGAAGCTCGACGCTATGGAACACAAATTTTCTGCAGCCTCCCTAAACCCAATGTCGCTCCCCAAAACTGTATGTGGCTGCTGTTCTGATCCGTCTCATTTAACGGAAGAATGTCCATTAAACTCTGCGTTTCAAGGTCACGAGCATACAAATGCCGCATTTCAAAGACCTAGAAACGATCCATATTCTTCCACGTACAATCAGGGTTGGAGGAATCACCCGAATTTAGCTTGGAACCAACAACAATCTCAAAACACGGTTCCAAGCCAAAATAATTTCCAAAGGGCTCTTCCACCACAACAGCAACCACTTCAACTCACTCAGCAACCCTACCAGTCACAAAATTTCCATAACCAGGTCAACACTCCTGCACAGTCTAATCCTATGCAGTTGACCGGTTCTGACGAGCTCTCTCAATTCACTCAAACCATGAAATCACTTTTGTCAAATTTCATAGAGGTTTCGGCTGAGGTTAGAACTTCCGTCAGTGAGATAAAGAAAAACTCAGCGTCCCAAGCTGAGAGTATCAGATCGATGGAGCTGAAATCGCACGACTTAAAGCCGAAATGAGTGCGAGAGAAAAAGGGAAACTTCCTTCTCAACCCCTACAGAATCCTAGGCATTACAATGTAAATGCCGTCACAACGTTGAGATCGGGAAGAGTGCTGAACAATCATGTCGGGGAAGGAATTGATGATATTGAAAATCCTATCATTAACACCCCGGCTGAGACCTTTCCTCACACACACACTTCTATTTCTGATCCTTGTTCTTCTACCCCACCACCTTCTCGCGAGCCTATTCTCCATTTCCCACTAGGCTCGACACCTCAGTATAGCCCTTCTAGTTCTCCACAGACGGTCCCCACTCCTCTTTTGGGATCTCTTCTACCCCCTCTTCCTTCTCCTATGATGGACCCGGCGCTTATTGCGAAAGCTCCTTACCCGAATCGGTTAAGGGGTAATAGAACGAGTCCTCATATGGAGAAAATTATGGAAATGTTCAAACAGGTTAACATCAATATCCCTCTCCTAGATGCGATTCAACAAGTCCCCGCTTATGCGAAAATTCTTAAGGACTTGTGCACTAGGAAGAGGAAGACTCAAGTGCCAAAGAAGGTCTTTATGTCTAATAATATTAGCACTGCTTTTATCCCCCAGCTACCAAAGAAACGAAAGGACCCAGGATGTCCTACAATATCGATTTCTATTGGGGGTAAAAACATAAATCGTGCTCTTTTAGACCTTGGCGCAAGTGTTAACCTACTTCCATATTCTGTATACGAGCAACTAGGGATTGGAGAGCTGAAACCTGCTCACTGCACTCTCCAAATGGCAGACCGTTCAATCACCAAACCAAGGGGTGAACTAAAGGATGTGTTGATAAAGGTCGGGGAATTTGTATTCCCTGTAGACTTCATTGTACTTGATACACAGCCTGTAGCAAACCCCCGGGGCCAAATTCCGGTGATTCTGGGTCGTCCTTTCCTTGCCACTTCCAACGCTGTTATAAACTGTAGAAATGGTTCAATGAACTTATCATTTGGAGATATGACCATTGAACTAAACATCTACAAAGTTGGAAGTCAGCCATCAGAACCCTCTGCTCATATTCTCGATGTGTGCTCTGTCCACGAGATCGCTCCCGATAGTTGTGGAGCTGAGGAACTATGCTTTACTGATCTCGATGACATTACCACATCTCTGTTTGACTTTACACATGATCTTAGTGAGGACACTTTTCCTATACTTGAGTCCTGCACTCCTGACTTTTCTCCACCCGAGTCTGTATCTTTCACAGGCTCTGAGCTTCTTTGTAAATCCAAAAATCACTCGATGATCCCTCCTTCTATCATTTCTCCGCCCAAATTAGATCTCAAAATTTTACCTTCTCATCTTAAATATGCTTATTTAGGTGAGAAGGAGTCTTTACCGGTTATAATATCCGCTTCTCTAACATTAGAGCAAGAGAATGCACTTTTATCGGTATTAAGATCTAACAAAGAGGCGTTTGGTTGGACTATGGCGGACATCAAAGGGATTAGTCCCTTGATAGTAGAACATCATATACATGTGATGGATAATGCCAGACCAACCCGAGAACCACAGACACGGTTCAATCCCGTCATGAAGGAAGCAGTGATGAAAGAGATCGTCAAATGCCTAGATAATGGTATTATATACCCCATCTCCGATAGCCAATGGGTGAGTCCTATACATGTTGTCCCTAAGAAATCCGACATCACTGTTATAACCAATGAGGCAAATGAGTTGATTCAGACACGCGTCCAAACTGGGTGGCGTGTATGTATTGATTATAGAAAACTCAATGCTGCCACGAGGAAAGACCACTTTCTTCTACCATTCATTGATCAAATGCTGGAACGCTTAGCAGGACGAGAGTATAATTGTTTTATGGACGGATACTCAGGCTATAATCAGGTCCCCATCGCCAAAAAGGATCAAGATAAAACCACTTTTACTTGTCCTTTTGGTACCTTTGCTTACAGTCGTATGCCCTTTGGGTTATGCAATGCTCCCGCTACCTTTCACCGGTGTATGATAGGGATATTCTCTGATATGGTAGAGAATTTTCTAGAGATCTTTATGGACGATTTCTCGATTTTTGGAGACTCTTTTTCTAATTGCCTATCGAATCTTGACGCTGTTGTTACTCGTTTCAAAGAGAAGAACTTAACTTTGAACTGGGAAAAATGCCATTTCATGGTCCAAGAAGGAATTGTTCTTGGACATGTTATTTCACAGAAAGGCATTGAGGTTGACAGAGCTAAGATAGATGTCATTCAAAACCTCCCTCATCCCAAAAGCGTCAAAGATATTCGATCTTTCCTTGACCATGCGGGCTTTTATAGGAGATTCATTAAGGACTTTAGCAAAATTGCTAGACCTTTAACTCTTCTCCTGGCCAAGGATACGACTTTCCACTTTGACTCGGACTGTGAGACAGCTTTCGACTCACTTAAACACTCACTCACTTCAGCCCCCGTTCTATCATCTCCAAATTGGGACTACCCCTTTGAGCTGATGTGTGACGCATACGACTTTGCAGTAGGTGCAGTCTTAGGGCAGCACATTGAAAAGATGCCACACGTGATATACTATGCAAGTAAGACCTTGAATGATGCACAAATCAATTATACAACCACCGAAAAGGAACTTTTAGCGGTTGTATTTGCATTAGAAAAATTCAGGCCTTACTTAATTGGCTCTCCTATAGTTGTGTACACTGACCATTCCGCTTTAAAACATCTTCTGGCGAAGAAAGATGCAAAAGGTCGACTAATACGTTGGATCCTTCTGTTACAACAATTTGATCTTGTTATCAAAGATAAGAAAGGATGTGAAAACGTAGTAGCCGACCATCTTTCACGCATCTCTTCTTCCCCTGTGACCCTGCCGATCAATGATTCGTTTCCCGACGAACAACTCTTGAACGTATCCAATGAACCTTGGTTCAGGGATATTGTGAACTATCTGGTCACGGGACTTATACCCAGCGATTGGTCAAAATAGGACAAATACCGCTTTCTATTCCAAGTAAAACACTTTTACTGGGATGATCCATATTTTTTTAAGTATTGTCCTGATCAGATCATTTGTCGGTGTGTCCCGGAAGAAGAGTTCAAGAGTGTTCTTTCTTTTTGTCATAATCAGGCCTGCGGGGGACACTTCGGTCCTAAAAAGACGGCGGAGAAGGTTTTGCAATGTGGATTTTATTGGCCGACCTTATTCAAGGACGCATTTGACTATTGCAAAACCTGTACACAATGTCAGTACACGGGTAGAATCTCCCAGAGAAATGAAATGCCTCAGCAACCCATTCTGGTTGTTGAAATATTCGATGTTTGGGGCATTGATTTTATGGGTCCCTTTCCCAACTCCTTTGGGAATTTGTACATACTGATGGCAGTTGATTATGTCTCAATGTGGGTTGAAGCCATTCCATGTCTCACTAATGACAGGAAAGTTGTCATTAAGTTCTTGAAAGAGAATATCTTTTTGCGATTTGGACACCCACGCGCTATTATTAGCGATAATGGGACACATTTCTGCAACAGGTCTTTCGAGACTTTGATGCGGAAATACTCAATCAACCACCGACTTTCTACACCCTATCATCCCCAAACGAGCGGGCAGGCTGAGATCTCAAACAGACAGATCAAACTAATCCTGGAGAAGACTGTTGCTAAGAATAGAAAAGACTGGTCAACTAAACTGACGGATGCTCTTTGGGCATTCCGAACTGCATTTAAAACCAACCTAGGGATGTCTCCATATAGGATAGTGTTTGGGAAGGCATGTCACTTACCCGTCGAGATTGAGCATAAAGCATTGTGGGCTATTAAGGAAATCAACTTTGACCTAAACCAAGCCTGCAACTTTCGGAAGCTACAAATAAATGAGCTAAGCGAACTCCGCGATGAAGCTTATGATAACGCTGTAATCATAAAGAATAGGACTAAGGTTTTTCACGATAAAAACATTTTGAGGAAAACATTTTCACCAGGTCAACAAGTCCTTCTTTATGATTCACGACTACACCTTCACGCGGGTAAGCTTCGATCTCGGTGGAAGGGACCTTTTGTTGTGCGGACTGTATACCCGCACGGGGCAGTAGAAGTAGAAAATGTTAAAAACGGCACATCTTTCAAAGTGAATGGACATAGACTAAAGCCGTATTTTTCCACTGACCCCACGGAGGAGCTCCTGTTCTTACAGGAGCCATTTTATTTGGATTAAAATTCCTCCGTCTCACCTTCATGTCCTTTATATCACTGCATCATCTTTTGAATGGAGGTGAGTGAAAAGAGTAAGTTTGGGGGAAGTTCTTCACTTACATATTTTGCCCCCACTAATAATTCCTCCCAGACTTACAGGTTTTGTAGATATAGTTGTTGGCAACAGTGAGGACACTGTTGAAAACAAGTTTGGGGGAGGTTTGTGCTTATTTTTTGCATAATTTGCATATCATTTGCATAAGCACAAAACATTTCTATAAAAACTATAAAAATTTAAAATTTTCAAAATACAAAAATAATTTAACATTAAAACAATTTTTTTGTACATAAATAAGATAATGAAAGTTTAGATAGTGAAAAATTACATCCATGAGATTAGAAAAATTTAAGAAAACCAAGAAAATTAAAAGTTTTCTTATACGAACTACTAATAAGTAGTTATGAGCCGTTGTCCCAAGGGTTAGTAAGATGAAAGACGTCACTAATCTGAAGATAAAAATAAGTCTGAAAAATAGTTTCTATTCTGGAAGCCAAACATTTTGAACGTTGATACCCTGCTATTCGCACTTACACACGTCTTAAAGCCTGGGATAGTAGAGGATACCTTGAAATGCTCTTGTCTTAAAGCCAAAAGTATGAAGGAAATAAAAAATTGAAGAAAATATAAAGTGGTGAGAAAAATGAATACTGGTTTTGTTATCGCCAAGGCAGCAATAAAAAAATATAGCGAGGGTGCCTCTTCACCTAGTGCCCTAAGGCCAACTGGTCTGGGAGTCACTGCTAAGCCTTAGGTGGTGCAAGACAAGGAAAATACACCAAGTAAGCAAGCACAGGAGTAATCCGTCGGTTAGTTCCTCAAGAAGTATTAACGGTCGCATAAAAGTGTGTGAGCAATCTCATATAAATATTCATTAATTAAAAAGTACTGAGGCTGATGGACAAGAGTATGATAGCTTGAATTGAATTCTCCGGGTGTAGGGATGTATTTACACACACGCAGGGTTAGATGATCGATGTTTGGAAGAAAGATAGGAATGAAGAATAAGACGATGTTTTATTGAGGGAGGACGTGATTTCCGATATCTTTTCATGACTATTAAGATAGGGCTCATGACAACCGAAAAGCTAGTTTAGTTGGAAACCCTAATTTTCAAAGTCTTTCTTTTACAATTCTTTTCTTTAAATGTAATATTCATGATCTTCCTTTTGTTATTGGATTTTGTGGGTGCAATCCGCTGAAAACCCTCAGGAGACAACACTCCTCCTACTAGGGACGCCTAGAGGTTTAAAGGCTTGTTGCACGTGCTCAGTGCAATCGTGTTGCCTACGAAAGTGTGCTAGATAGTTTTTCTCTTTTTTTATTTTCTCCTTCTCTTGTTAATAAAAAGTTCGCTCGAAACGATCGAAAATAAGTTTGGGGGAATTTGATCAGTCGAAAATACTGCATCTTTTAACCGGCAATTTCCCTATCATTTGCATTCATATAGAAGTGTTCGGCATTCATATCACACATATTAGCAAATCAGTCGTTAAATATCAGATTGCATGTGTTAGACTCTGAAACCGACACTATAAGGAAAATTGACTGCATTTCATAGCATGGCATCATTCCTATATATCGCAACTTGTGTTCCGAAGTTTGTGCAGGAAAATCCAGAAGAATGGTCAATTTACAAAATAAAGACTGCTAAAGAATACGCCAACTCAAGGATTTGGAATCTGGTATTGTTCTAAGAAGCATTCAGAGATTTAACATATCAGAAAATACATCAAAATACAGAAGAAGCCAACACTGCAAGTTTGAAGCCCCACAGAAGCCACATGGCCACGGAACCGCGGCCGGAGCCGCCTTGCGCGGCGGTTCTGCGGCGGCTTGTCCACGTCACCCCCTCTGCTTCAGCCTAAAACTCCTACCTCAGCTCCTACAGCTCTTCAAGACTCTACATTTTCCAGAAGACTCCAGAAGCTTCTGCCAGTTCAGCAAACTTAGGGTTTCTAAGCTAAACATTCCTAGCTTAAAGTCTAAGCTAAGCTCCTAACTAACTTACAACAAACTTTTGGAGGGAATTGCAAATTTAAAAACCTAGACCTAGGGTTTGGGAAACCTATAAATAGACCCCTAGGCTCACTTGTAAAATATCATCTCATATCATAGATCTTAGACAACTCATTGTTGGCTAAACCCTAGTACTTCATCTACCCTCATTCTTGCCACCTCCAAACCCTAACCCTAATCCAATCTAGAAATACCCAATTCAAGATCCATGGAGTTCAAGCAAAGCAAGTCTTCAAACATCCTTTAGAAGCAAAGCCGGTATTCAACGGAGCACGAGATCGAAGCGATCCAAGACTCAAGAAGCCGAGCAATGCAAGATTCGACGAGCGAAGTTCCTACCTCTTGTAAATCTCTAGAGTTGTAACTACTTGTTGATGTAATAAAGGTGAAGATTCTTTAACTTGTTTACATTTCAATTCGAGCATTATGCTTTTATTTCGATTCTTGAATCTGTACTTTGTGATGATGCTTGAATAAAACTCCGCTCGTGGAGGAATCGAAACAATTGTAAAATGATGATGTTGATGAATTGTTAAACGTTTCCTTAAGTCTTAAAACAATTGTAAATTCTTGAAAATCGATTGATCGATGATCTTGATCGATGTGAATGTGTTCTTGATTCCTTCCGCACGATCTAGAGATCGACAATTGATCATTCGACTTTCAAGAAGCTATCTAGTGAATGTTATTCATCGAAAGGACAAAGGATAGGATGAAGAACCCTAATTCCTCACAAGATCCTTGATCCTCGATGAATTCGCCACCGATTTAGCATCAATTTGTTACTAGATAAGAAATCGTAATTTTGAATCTTCATCACATCTACAATTTACTCGATTCCTACGAGCTTTACTTCAAATCTTGAAACCCTAAAGTGATTGGAATTCTATCGAAACTCGATTCTCGATGTTTATCATTTTCTTGATTCTTGATTAGAATAGTGACACTTGAAACCCATCGATAAAATTCTTGAATCATGTTTTCTTCTCTTTTCTATTAAATTTTCAATTCAAACAAATCAAAATTACAAACGAATCGCACAATCCCTGTGGACGATCCGCACTCGCTAACGATCTACATCCGACACCGTAGTTGATTACGGTCAAATAATTCTTTGATTGTGAATTCTATTCATTTTCTAAATACCGACACAAAGAATCTTATTCGAGTTACACGACACAATCGGAATTAAGAATCAATCAGATGTTACGGATTTCCAAATGATATCTTTTTGTTAAAAACACCGTAACCCCTATTTTCAAAATTACGATTCACTTCTTTAAAAATCTAATTGTATGGTTCGGGTGTGTTTGTTAGATTAGATACTTATACTCAGTAGAGATAGAATGTTTATGTAGATTCAATTTGATGATATGATGACTTGATGATATGATGATATGATGACCTGATGATATGTTGGTATACGGATGCGAGTCGATCGAGATGATTTATACCCTGTCGGTCCCCTGATATGAGATTATTACGGATGTGACCTGGGACATAGATATATATCCATATATAGAATGTTGTGAATCATGGATGATAGGCTGTATGTGATATTAGGCCGTACCCTCATTTGTCATATAGGATGTTAGGATCCTTATTGGCTTAATGCCGCCGCACGATGATTTTCCGTGCGTGATGAGTTTGACTTGATGTTGATCCATACCCTTGACTAGACGACACCGTACGATGGATTATACCGTACATGATGCTGTGAGGCTAGATGCCGATTATTAGATTCACCGACTCGATCATGTTAGATACGTATACCCGTCAGCATTTGCATATGATTTACCCTATGCTGCATTCATATTATTTCCATTGCATTGCTTATACTTGTGCTAGTATACTTTCACCATTATCGATGATGCGTATGTTACACGTACACATATTTGCCGGCTCACACACTTCATCATTGATAATTGCGATATCACTACACAGTAGGATTGCTGCATCATGATATGATTCTTCGCATAACATGCTTACATATACATTGATACATCTATACTTTTGGATATACCCATTTGTATATCCATATTGGTTCACATATATATTGATACATCTATACTTGCGGATATACCCATTTGTATATCCATATTGGTGCACACATACATTGGTACATCTATATTTGCGCATATACATATTGCACCTACATAGATAACTGGTTTTAATTGGAAATTGGGAACCGCATGTTATATTTTAAAAACTGGAATCATTTTAAAAGAGCGGTTTTCCCTTAATATGTCATATCACTATTCCATGTTGCATGATACACGGATATGCTCGCATTTCTTTTATATGTCGCATACATCTTGCTCTATTACTTTACCCATTGAGATATGTTGTTTTCATAAGATTTCTGGATTTGAGAACCGTGGATATTTCAAAAGAGATTATGTACTGTTTTAAAAACCCGGTTTCTCTTGATATGATATTTCAGTGCGTCCACCATACGTTTTCTCGGTTCTGAGACGTGTGACATGTGGAACCCGATTCGAGGAGTGGACGATGCCGATTGTGGGTACATGGTGGACCCGGTATGGTACCCCGGGGCGAGAACGGATTGCTGTGTAGTAGACAGTGAGCCTGGCAGAGGGACTACTACCTACCGGTGATAGTATTTGGGCTAGGCGGATATCCGGAGGATACCGACCGTAGTCGAGAGATGATATGGGCCGATCCGGTCTGACGGAGCTCGTGGGCCGATACGGACTGACGGAGCCCGATATATGAGAATTTACGTGCCGATGCTGGGCACTGTTTTCATGATGTTTTCGAGTGTCGATGCTAGGCACTCAGGTTCCATGATTTTGATGTGTCGGGAGGGACACCGTTGATATACATCCTTATACTTTCATGCACACTCTTTTATGATATTTACGTGCATACAGACATTGATTATATGGATGGACGGGATCCACATGCATACATACCTTGATTATGGTTGGACGAGATCCATATACATGTATTGATTATTACTGTTGGTTGTTATCCGCATGCATATAGGTATTGACTACCTTGTTGGTACATACAGACCTGGTCACCCTAGATATCATAGTATTACCTTTATGATATAGTTGACCTAGGAGTCGTTGTTTATTCGATTTCTATCTGTTGATATTTTTCTACTCATGAGTTGGCAACTCACCCCCGTTGTGCCACAGTTCTTGCAGGTTGACCGCTTGGATCAGTAGCGGCTTCGCTGGCACACAGTTGCATTCGGGTGTTTTGCATTGGTAGATTGGATATTTGTATCATTCCCACTCTTGTATCTACATTTCACATTGTATCTAGTTAACTCCATCAATCAAAACTTGTAAATTGTATAAGTAATGAGACTTAGTGGGATTGTGGTTGCGAGACTTAGAGCGAGGGGTTTTCCGCTACTTGTGATTTATATGTCTTTCTTTTCTTTTATTCGTTTGTGGTGAATTTCGCCGTTGGGCATCGTATACTTATTTTTTATTATCTTGTGTGGTTGTGATCCGCCGGTTGGCGAAGAGCTAGCTCCCGCTTGGGGATGCCTTTATCATTATTATGTATTTGTGGTTTTGGATCAAAATAAACAAAGGAGGTGCTGCCAAAATTTTTAAAAGACGAAACAGGTTTTCAAACTAGTAAACTTTACTTGCATTATTCATGTTCCTTTTTTTATGCATTAAGAAAACTTGATTTCATTATACTTTTATTTAAGAACCTCACCTCCTTTATTTTTCTTAAAAGGTTTAGATTTCTGGGTTTCAGCTTACTTGAATTCCGTTACGCCTTTAGACGTTGCGTGATTCAAGTGCTGGTCACGAGCTAATATTTCGGGTCGTGAAAAAGTTGGTATCAGAGCGCTAGGTTAAACCTTGTTCGAGTCTATGTTTGACTATGCGGAATCTAGGGCGGGTATGTATTTCGGAACCTAGGCTTGACCTTATGGAACTTAGACTTGAACGAGGGGGGGTATTAGACCCGAACTTTTGTTTCATAGGCCGACCCTGATTGATGGAGTAGGTAGCTTGAGTAGAGTGACGTACAGTACGTATGTTCCACGGCATATTTACGATACGATATTCCACTTAAGAAACCTTAGGATGTGCATATTTTTGAGATCAGTGATTCTCTTTGTATCCATGATTATACATCCATTGGAGATCCTCGATTCTATTAGTTCCATGATCATACTTCATTATTGTTGTTCCTTCTTATGATCATGTATCCATTCTGGATCTGTCGTTTCCTCTCATGCCGTTGATCTGCTTTCTTCGATACTCGATTGAGGTTCCTATCACTATAGTTTGAGCGCAGTTTGAGCTGCTGCTTGTGATGCGGTCAGGACGAGCTCGTTTGATACGAGGGCCGACCACTGTGGTTTTTTTGGTCACATGAGAACGTCTCGATGTAGTGTTGTGTTGTGACCTCCTGATGAGGCGAGTGCTTGGTTTTATACCGAACGATCGGGCTATTGTTAGAGCTTCCAGTTGTGAGAGGACTGTTGATGTACACCAGACCTCAAAGATTTTCATGTCGCCTACCGTGCAGACAGGTGACCCAGCTGTTGCTGAGATGATGGGATGTCGCTTCCAGTGCTTACGAGCTGAGATCGCCGGAGCTTCCATGCAGATATGAGACAGATGATAGCTAGTCTACCCCGATTTGAGAGATGAAGGTGATTCGTCCGATTGATGCGCCGACGCAGGCCCAGTTGAGTTGAAGATTTTTAGTATGAGAGTCTTACTCAGATCTAGAGCAGACTGATCCAGAGATGACCGCTGATGTATCGCCTTTCCTGGAGGATTGAGGCATTGTTTAGCGTATGGACGAAGAATATTCACATGTTGTATAGGCGAAGCTAAAAGGTTCGAACGAGTGTCAGAAACCCATTTTCCCAAGTTTAAAGTGTTCGGAGGAACATTCAGGTAATTCTGTGGACCCTTTAGAAGAATGAAACCCTAACTCGACATGATGACCATGGAACCGCTCTGAACCTTAGGGTTTGCGGCAGTTTAGTGGTGCCATCAGTGAGGCTTGGGTTTGCCCTTCTACGGTTGGTCCATAGGTGCTGTAGTATGTACCAGATATTTTTAGACTGCGCTCAGGTGTTGAGCCTTCGGAAAATTTTGGGACCTTGATGACTCGATCGAAAAGTCTGACGTCGTCCGGATATCATGTGATAAGAGATCAGCAAGCTGACCAGCTTTGAATGGAGGACCTTACCCTGATGCGTTGTGAGTTGATCGAGAACGACGAGTACTGAGTATTCCTCCAAGGGTTGGGACGAGTTCCCGAGGACGTGTTTGGCCAGACATCTTCTAGAGAGTGATGAAGATACCGAGTTTGTGACTTCGAGTCCGTGCGAGAGACTTCGGATTGACCGTGGCTGAGAATAGTTGCAGTGCGCAGATAGCATGGTGTGACGTCATGATGGACGATGATACATACGAGTGGAACCAGAGGTTCGTGCGAGACGCTGACGAGTTGTTATTACTCCCCGTCGAGATCAGAGACCTGATATGCTTACAGAGGCGTTGGGATACGGCCAGTTTCCGAGGAAATGTGTGCGGAACACGCAGATGTCCAGAAAACGAGAAAGGATTATGCAAGAGTACCAACCTCCGTACAGTTCGGCATAGGCGAGATCGGAAGAAACCTTGAGCAGGATTCCCTCCAGGACACTGCTGTAATAAGATTTGCACCCAGGATCAGATGTGTCACGTGTATTCAGAGATCCAGAGGCCGACGCCAGTGACGTGCTACCTTACGAGTGGTCGTGATGAATGACCGAGAGATGACCAGAGAAGTTCCAGAATGGAATCGTCCCCGTTAGCACACCTGACAGGGCCGATGAGCCGATAGATTGCGAGATTGGTAATCCGTAAAGAAGATAATGACCCAGAGACCGAGGATGCCAGACCGTGAGTAGGAAGCAAGCGGATGTTCTTGTTCTGCCAGTTTCTAGGCGCACCGATTCATTTTTCGACATTGTAGGAGGTGTACCTCAATGTCCTTTGTTGCGATTTGCGTTGTGATCTGAGTATCACGCTTATATCGCTTGGATTTGAGTTTTGATGATGAGTTTCCTGATATTGATTTCGTGCACCATGGCTGCACCTACTGGGTATTTACATATTTGCACATAGTTATCGCACCTTATATATATATATATATATATATATATATATATATATATATATATATTTTATACACCGTTATGTTGATTTGCGATTTGTGCGTATCTATTACACTTGAGATTCGGTTTTGTGCCTTGGCTGCACATGTTTATAATTTCATGGATTTCATACGGATGATTTGATTTCTGCACTCGATATAGCTTATATGTGCTTGTAGCGCATTTGATACGTATTTTGTGCACCACAGTTGCACCTGACTTCGTTTTGATGTCGTTTGAGATATTTATTGTGATTTTATGCCTAGGGCATGCATATGATTTGATTTATGCTTTCGGCATAGTTTTCATGCACTTTTAGTATTTGATTTTCTTTTGTGCACATTGATGCACATGGTTGTGAGATTATATACCACGGTATACCTGATTTGGATTTGGATTGAAATGTGTTGGATACCGTCAATTCAATTTTCATACTCGATATTTGTTTTGTGCACCTTGTACACTTGATTGGATTCTTGTGCACTTTAGATGCACCCGATATTGTTGTCATGCACACCAGTTGCACTGGACAGATGTTTTTGTGCACACCCGTTGCACTTAGTTTTGCTTGTGCGTATTATGGAACCTGTATTTAGATTTGATTTCCATGCGCACTAGATGCATGTGATTATTGGATACGCCTTTTGAGGCTGATTTTGCATTTGAGCACTTCGTTTTCATGTTGGGCACTATATTGTGTAGTAGCCAAACAGGACTGATCTGAGGACAGTAACTGAGTAATCTGCATGCATTAAAAAGATTACCAAAGGGTTTTCATGAGGAGCTATAGTCTCGCTATTTTCCTAAGTGTCCGTGAGCGACACAAACGTTTATAAAAGAAAACCTTTTGGGATATTTTCAAAACGACGGAACGTGTATTTAAGAAAACATATATGGACGTATATTATTATTTTAAAATGGGCGTCCATCAGTTATGCCGTGAGTTACGCATTCCCGCGGCAATTTAAAAAAGATTTTGCATGTATTTTATTCAAATTTTGGAGTTTTCAAAGATGCGTACTATACACGTATTATAGTATTTGACTAGTTTATATTGGATTTCAGTAGTGGATTTCGAGATCTGTATCTCCATTGTAACTCCGAGGATATGCGTGCAAAATTTGTTGATTTGCGTAACGCTTGACGGAGTTCGATTTTGAGCTTTGTACTCATTTTCATGCGCACTTGACGCGTTGTGCTATTTCAGCGTTTTCCATGATTTCGGAGCCCCGTTGTTTTGAGCCGATTATTGAAATGTTTTAGATTTTGGGATTTAAATTTAAATTCGGGGACCGAATTTATTTAAGGGGGGAAGATTGTAACATTTCAGAAAATATAAAATATTATTTTTGGAATTTAATATTAAAATAATATTTTTCCCGAAAACTGTCCGATTTGCAAAATTTGGGTTTTCGAAAAAGGGTATAAATATATACCAATAATTATGAAATAAATAGAAATTAAAATGATTTATTCATTTAATTATATAATTAAAGGATTTGGCATTTTTAAAATTTATTTTATGCAGTTTTGAAAAAAAAAAAAACCCGATTAGTGCACTGCTAATCGCGATTAAGCCAAATCCGCGTTTTTACAGTTTCCATGGTTAGTGCACCATGACATGTTTCATTTTGTTACATGTTTCATTTCATTTGGGTTATTGGTGGTGAGAAAAGAAAAAGAAAAAGAAAAAGAAAAAGAAAAAGAAAAAGAAAAAGAAAAAGAAAAAGGTCAAAGGGGACAAAATGATGAGGTTAGATAGATTAGGTGAGAGAGAGAGTGTGTGTGATTTAGTGAGAGAGAGGGAGGGGGCTGCTGCCTCATTTGGATCCCCCATCATTTTCTCTTCTCTCCTTCACCTTCCTCAAGCTCACAACCCTCCCCTTCCATCCCTAGATCTATCTCCTAATAAGCCCCAAAACCCTACACACCCTTCACAAAAATTAATCCCCTCTTCAACCTCTAAACATGGGACCAAGAAAATTCAGATTTTGATGACTTTAGGGATTCATGGGTGCTTTATGAGGTAATCCCTTCACTAATTGGGTAGTTTTTCGTTTACTTTAGTATTCTTATGTGTTTAGATGTGAAATTGTGAAGACTAGTGAGACTTTGGGAAACCCTAGTGAAGGTTTGAGTGTTGTTTGAAATTGGTGATGTGTTGTGGCTGTTAACTAGACTTGGGTGCTGTTTAATGTCCTAGACCAGAGCTTAGAAACCCAAAAACACGGATTTAGAAACCCCGACATCGGATAAATGTATGATTTGAGAGGGTATTTAGGAATCTGGAGCAACCCGGGGGCACTAGAAATGATTTTGCAATTACTGGGAGTCGTGCAGGCACCTAGGAAGCTACCACTGAAACCCTAGCCCCATACCCCAACCAAAGGCTGCAGATTTATCCATTCTGGCCGCAATTTGTGGCCAGAGCAGGGAAATAGGGTCCCAGATTTGGTCCATGGCTCCTTTTGCACTAAAATAGATCCCTCCTATATGCAGAATTGACTAATTGTCACCTGGGGAAAATCTGGGAGCATTTTGGTGTGTTTTAGGCTATGTTTTCCGTATTTTGAAATGCAATTTCTTGACATTTGGATTTTTATTTGGTTGTTGGATGTTTGTACATTGACAACAGGGGTTATTTGATTGTTTTTGCACGTGTAAGCCATTGGTTCTAACCTATGAGCGCACCTTGCACCGTATCGGTTTTCCGGATTCGATTTTAATACGTATTGCGATTGTTTATTATTGTAGGTACCCTCGCATGGATTCCGAGGCGAAGGAGCACGTCGTCATCAATTTCGGCGAGCGAAGACCAGGTGAGTGAATCTATATCCACGGGGGAAGTCGGGTGGATGGCGTATAGCACCCCCGGAATGTTTTGGTGGAAACCGATTATAGAATATGGTTAGGAAACCTAGATTAGGAAACTAGGGTTAGAAGAGGTATCTACGAAACCATATTAGGAACTAGAGGATAGTTAGAAGTGATATGATACTACTATCATAGAATGACGTTTAGCGATATTGCCGCTTAGGGTACTGTAGGACTAGATAGTCGATGTAGATGCTGTAAGTCCACGTTGCCCACCCCGGTGCTTACGGGGAGGCGGAAAACATAATAAAAATTGGATTTTTATCAACTATAGGCAACATGGACGACGCTTTAAGGATCTTTTCTAAACATAAACTTGCTAAAGCTAACTACAAAGTAGCTAAGTGATGGAAAGGTTATACCTTGAGCTCAAAGTCCTTCTCTCCTTGCTCCTAGGAATGGTAGAAAGAGGTCACCTTGCTTGTCTTCTTCCGTCAAAGAAGGATCCACCCGAAAGCCTCGACCTTTAGCTTCAACTCCAAGCTAGGAGTAACTAGAGTGCAAGAAATGCTAAGACTTGAACCCTAGAAGAGAGTAAAGAAGATCAAGTGAAGGTTTTTCTCAAGCTTTTTGTTTCTCAACACATGAGAGGGAGAGAGCTTAAGGGAGAGGATGAACAAGAGAGAGAAATGATATGAGAGAATGAATTATTAGTGAGCCATTCTCACTAATATGTGTGCATTATTTTAATTCAATAATTAGCTTGAAAATTGTCATGGTAAATCATGACATGACCATTATCATTTCAATTTTGCAAAGATCAAAGAGCATCTTCCAAAAGAAATGATGATGGTCAAAGTGTCAACCTTGGTCAACAAGTCAATGAAGTCAAATTGTCAACAACAACAACCATGCACAACTATTAAGCTAATTATCAATTAACTATAATACACACAAAAGCAATAGGGTTAATAAAATGACAATAACCATTAACCCTAAACAAGGTCCTCTCCCCCAATCTCAAGCAACTGTGCATACGCACCCGCATTCGTGATTCGAGGAACACGAATACACTGAGAAAAACCAATCTCAAATCATATACTAGGATGCGGCTTAAACCAAAGCCCGCTAGTATAAACTGTCCGGACAGCAAACGTGCACAAGTGCGCGGATGCTAACGAACCCTGTCGCAAAACCATGCGACCTCTACTCATTTTGCCTAAAGGCGAATAGCTCTCTGTGTGGGACTCTAAAGACTCGACACTACGCTGGCAGTGGGTTTAACCACAGACCGCAAGCGGCACTAGCTGTACGTAACGGTCCCCAGGTAGATGTCGATAAGAAGACTGACGAGGTGAACCCCATCTGCACTCCTACTGAGCCTGTATGTGACAGTCTCCGTACAGTCCGGTCTGTTCGTCTGATACATCGCATGGCGGGCCTAGGAGGGCGGTGAACGTCAGTCCCCTAATAGCGGTACAAGTCGTGTCGGAGTGTAGCCCAGAACACCCTGAGATAACACTGGAAACCTACCAGTATATCTCGCTTACCCTGGCCAGGGACTACTCGTGTAATGGCTCTCCTGGACACAGCGCGATGTCAACCCCCAATACCGGGAGAGACGAATCCTGTCTAACCGTCACTGCCTCCAAGTGCTTCGGGACTGCACCCAAAAACTACCTGTTTGCACGACTCCTTTGAGCCGTGGTAAGGAAGTAATCAAAGTGCAGTGGGAACACACTCGAGGCGAAGTGGCAGTGTCAAGTCAACGGACTAAGCTGTACTCATGTCACCTGGGAACTAATAACTGACGATAGGTATATTACCAACCAACAGTTCCCGACGAGTCCTGTCCAGTGTACTCGTAACCTAACGAGCACCCGCATACTATCCCAAGTACGACGTACTAACGGCTGTGGGACAGACCGTCTCCCACACTGGGATGAGAAGCGCATACGCTAGTCTACTCCGGAGTATCGATGCCCTGTCTCGATAGTCCAACGACCAGGGACCTGTATAAGGATGTGCTTATAGATTACCCAGCTCCCACGAGTGCGAGCGCCATCACAACGCTGGTAATCAAGCAAAGATCCTAAGGGCTCTACTAATATGTATACCAGCAATATGCTAAAAGAAACACATGCACATATTAAAGCAGAGACAAACCAAGTAGCATACTACCATTTCGAGCAAGATTGTATATACAACTGTGAATATCCCAAGCTTCCATTAAGTAATATACAAACTAGTATGATACAGTAATGGCCTCTAGGGCATATACACTAACAGATGCGTCATCCGAACCATACCTTTTTTGTAAAACAAAGAGTCCTATGTATCTTTTAAATATATACTTTGAGGGATGTTGTAACACCTTAGAATGTGATTAGTGGTAATTGTGTTTTAATGTGGGGTTTTTGGTAAAAAGTTTACCAAAACGGTTTTCAAATAATTTATCTGGTTTTATGAATATTTTATTAGAATTTTATCTGGACTGCACATACTTGTGCATGTTAACTAGGGTTAAGGGTAGGGTTAAACCATGTTTAGATAACTATGGTGGACTAACCCATTTGTTAAGTTAATTTGTTTTTAATTAAGGGTATTAGTTTTTAAAATTGAATTGGTATTAGGGGTTGACTAGTATAGGTGAGAGAGAGGCCATGATGGATGGTGCCATGCTTGGCATTTAATGAGGAGAGAGGGTGAGGGGTTGACTCTCATCTTTTGATTTCAAATCAATTATACTTTTTCCCTCACACTCATTCTCACACATATCTCTCCCTCTCACTCTCACACACACTTAACACCAACTACAACAGCAGCATCGGCATCAGCAGCAGCTGCAACAGAAGCAATACAGCAGCAGCAGAAATAGCAGCAGCAGAAATAGCAGCAGCATCCAACAACAGCAGCTGAAGCAGCAGCAGCAGCACACACACTCTTCTCCTTCTTATTCTCTTTCTCCTGCATCCTAGGATCTCTAGAGGTATAATCTTTAAACTTGATTCCTTGCTTGCTTAACTTAGGTATTGTTTAGTTTTGTTTAGTGTTTATTATGTGGTTTGGTGCTAGTTTTGGTGATTTGGGTGAAGTTTTGGCCAAGTGATGGTCATTATAGTTAATGTAGCCTAACTAAGTGTGTTTAAGGCCAGTTAACCTAAGATTTACCCCAGATTTCATTAAAATACCAGATTGTTTCAAATTGGTGTAACTTAGCATTTTATATAGACTTTTTAGCCTTTCTGGGATCTGCTCTTGACCCGGGTACTTCAGGAAAAAGTTGTGGACACTGTAACCTAGTGACCAAGCCTGAGACACACACACGAAGCACGAGGACCCCTCTCCCCCTTTGGGCCGCAGATTTAATCTGTCTGGCCGCAAATTGCGGCCAGAAGGTGGGTGTGGGTGTTGGGGTTTTTCCTATAGGGTTCTGCTGTATAATTAGGGTTTTTGGTATGTGCAACTTCTTCTATTCTAACTCGAGTCAAAATCTGGAGCATTAAACCCTTTTTCGATGCTTTTTAACTCGTGCGACACATGTGTGATCTGTGTTGGTTCTGTGGTGCACTGCGCGACACAGTGTGTCGGGGTGGTTTCTGGTGAGGTTACGCACGTCTTGACGTATCGAGTGTACGCGTGTTTAGTTTCACACGCGAGTTATTCCTTTGATCTATATATCACGTTTTTGCAGGATTTGCCTTATGTGTGTTACGTTATGTAAATTCTAGGTTCACAGGCGGGGACTTCGGGCACCGCAGAGAAAGGAAAGCAGGTTGTCGGGCACACCTAGCGCGAGATCACAGGTGAGTAGATGTAACATCTACGGGGGACAATCGTTTGGATAGCGCAAGTCGTCCGATAGTTTAAGTAATTTAAAAGATTCCTAGTGATATTAGTAATTATGAGTATAATGCTTGCCTGACTTCTTTCTACATTCATGATCCATATTTTTACCTACATATGCATTCCATAGGCCACCTGCACCATTGCCAGGGTTTTTATATGCAGCACGAGCACTATTCATGCGTACACACACGCCTTGGTAATTGCTATGCCACAACACTAGATAACTTATAATCTAGAATATTTTCACCATATTTGATGCTTAAACCTATGCTATTGCATTTAAATCCTTAAGATGAACATGTAGGATTGCTATTCATGTGCATGTACCTCATTACATCATTCGTTCATGCCTAGTCTATTAATCATACATTGCAACTTGATTGTTGATACCATATGCATTCATTATCATTGACATATCCACTTATGATGATTTCTTGAGATTTATGATATTTCAGGATTTCGGGGGAAAGCCGCAAGAATGTATAAACTTATTAACCCTTTTAAAATATGCAAAGTTGCAGTTTTCTAGTGATATAAGTGTCGTCCACCATGAGTTTTTCTTTGGTTTTCGAGACCCGTTTCGAGGAGTTGGATGAACCGTCTCGGGTACATGGTGGGCCCGGTAAGGTACCCCGGGGAAAGAAGATCGAGTAGTAGACGATGAGCCTGGCAGGGGATGGACTACCTACCGGTGACTTTTTGGCATGGCGGATATCCAGAGGATACCGACCGTGGCCGCGAGATGTTGAGATATTGATATTTGAGATGGGTCAGCCGGACGGCTGAGGCCAAAGATGCTGTGACATGGATACATGAGATTTGAGATAGTTATTGAGGTGTCGATGCTGTACACGAATTCTTGATGATTCTAGTGATGTTTTGCTGATATTTCAAAAGAGATTCCTAAAAGAAAATAATGATTTCTTATACTTACATATTCAGATCACGAGTTGATTCATGTTGCATACATACCTGCTAGCATATCCTGCTATATCAGTATTGTAGATGCTATGATACTTGCGTGCCTGGTTGCGATAACCTCTATAGATGTTATTTATTACTCACGAGTTGGCAACTCACCCCCGTTGTGCCACAGCCTTTTTGCAGGTCCGCTCCGTCAGCACAGTAGCGGCGGGCGCACTAGCTTCTTTTGCCTGGACTCGAGGCTTTTGCTCGTAGATGGGTTGTGTTATTATTTTGTACCACCTTGTATACTCATTGTATCTAGATTACTCCATCTACTGTATCTACTGTACCTGCTTTTTGCATTGTTGTATATTGACTTAGAGACGAGGCTGTAAGATTTGTGGACCTTATGCTGTATTTGGGGTCGAGCTCACTTGAGTCGACATGATATTTTACTTGTGCTTCTCATGCTTATTTTTGCACATTGCTGTTTTATATTGCATGGGATTTGTGACCGCCTTGGGGCGAAGAGCTAGCTCCCGCTTGGGGATGCCATATTTCATTTTATTCATTTATACTCCAGTTTTGTACCCGTTGGGGGCCTGTTTTTACAAAGGAGACTCTGCCGAAATTTTTGGAAAAATGGATGTTGCTTTTAAAAAGCTTGATGTGACTTAATGGACTAAATCGCTTTCAATAAATTGGTTTTTCCTTCACACTATTTTCTTAATCGGGTTTGGATTTCTGGGCTTTGGCTTACTTATTTTACGGACGCCTTGAGAAGTTTCATAACTTAAGTGCCAGTCACGTTCCGTAACTTGCGGGTCGTGACAAAGTTGGTATCAGAGCGATATGTTTTGCCTTTCTGAGTGTAGGATGACCCTTGGTAGATGGAGTAAGTGACTTAAGCAGGGTAACGTAGCGTGCGTATGTCTGCAGCATACTTGAGATACTGTACTCCGCCTAGGTGACTTTATGATATACTTGCTTGGAATTCCTTCTTCAATTCCCTGTATCATATGATTCTATTGCACTGTTCTTACTATCCTGTTTCCTGTACCAGCCACTATACCGCCGAAGGCTACGAGAGCGCAGAGGGCTTCCGCCCGAGATGAGATCCGAGCAGGCTCGTCCGAGACGAGGACCGAGCAGGGTGGCATACCTACGCCTCAGGGACAGACTGATCCGCCTTCTCCAGGCCGCATGGATAGGCTAGAGTCTGGTATGGAGGAGCTACGACAGATGATGGGAGGTATGCAGGAGCTACGACAGCTGGTGGGATCCTTAGTAGAGTCTAGTCGTGCACCGAGATCAGAGGACGTACCCACCACATCACAGACTACCATAGTACCTACTGCCCAGACAGTTGCTCCTACTACTACTACCATGGCTATCCCAGTATCGCTACAGGATTTCATGAGGCTGAGACCTCCAGTCTTCACCGGCACAGATGCAGTGGAGGATCCACAGACATTCCTTGACAGATTAGCCAGGATTTGTCGTTCGCTCAGATGTTCTGACGATCGATGGGTGGAGCTTGCGAGTTTCCGTCTAGAGGGCCTTGCGCAGACGTGGTGTGAGTCCGTCGAGAGAGGTCGAGCTGCAGGTCTACCTCCTATGACTTGGGCCGAGTTCACAGCAGTATTTCTAGCTCATTTCCTTTCAGAGAGCGTTCATGATGCTAGAGCTCATAGTTTTGAGGCTTTGATCAAGACTCCAGGGATGACAGTATCTGAGTATGATGTCCAGTTCACGCAGTTGTCCAGATATGCTCTGTATTTGGTGGATACTGAAGAAAAGAGAGTGAAGAGGTTCGTGCAGGGACTTGACACCCTGTTATTTCTTGCCATCGGCGCCCAGCACTTCGACACTTATGCAGCGGTTATGGACACAGCATTACGGATGGAGGCACGTATTTCAAAGACTTCGGTTGTTTCTGGGCCGAAGAGGATTCGTACCGATATGCCAGCTCAGAGGCATCGTGCCAGATTCTTTCCGAGAGATGGTGCCGGCAGAGGAGTTGGACGAGGTCAGTTATATGGTTCATATCCGCAGGGACAGCAGGCGTTGCCAGGATGTTATGGGTACGGGAGTCCGCACCATCGTATCAGAGACTGTTCGGTGAAACGACAGGGAGCGGCGACAGTTCCGCACGTGACTTTACCACCATCACCACCTCCTTAGAGAGATCTTCTTCCTACCCCCGGCAATGCTCCACGTCAGTTAGGTGCACCCAGAGGCCGTGGACGTGGCGGTCCTATTCAGAGAGGACGAAGAGGCCGAGGCAGGGGTCAGCCAGCTATTGGTGGGGGACAGGCCCGAGTTTTCGCATTGACACCGCAGGATGCACAGGCATCCAATGTCGTTGTGACAGGTACCTTGCCAGTATGTTCTTTCGACGCACGAGTATTATTCGACCCAGGTTCCACACATTCGTATGTCTCTACATACTTTGCACCGATGTTGGGCCGTGAGTCATCGTCGTTAGATCAACCGCTTGTGGTTATTACTCCGGTAGACGAGTCGTTCGTCGCTCGTTTTGTGTTTCGATTGTGTTCCATTCGTATCGGAGAGAGGGATTCATCGGTTGATTTGATTCTCCTCGACATGTTGGACTTTGATGTGCTTCTGGGCATAGATTGGCTAGCCGTTTGTTATGCTTCTGTGGACTGCCGTGAGAAGGCAGTCAGATTTAGCTTTCCGGGAGAGCCAGTCCTTGTTATTCAGGGAGACCGCAGTGTCACCCTTCCCAGCTTGATTTCGTCTCTTCGCGCCGGTCACCTACTACGGAAGGGATGTCAGGGATTCTTAGCTTATGTTTGTGATACTCGAGCTGCAGAGGTTCCTTTGGACCGGGTCCCGATTGTTAGTGAGTTCCCTGATGAGCTGCCTGGGCTACCGCCTGAGAGCGACGTTGAATTCTGCATTGACGTGATTCCCGGCTCGGGGCCTATTTTCATACCGCCCTATCGGATGGCCCCGGCGGAGCTTAGAGAGCTGAAGGATTAGTTGCAGGATTTGTTTGATAAAGGGCTTATTCGACCTAGCGTTTCTCCGTGGGGTGCTCCTGTCCTGTTTGTCAAGAAGAAAGACGGCAGCTTACGTTTGTTCATTGATTACCACCAGCTGAACAAAGTTACCGTACGGAACAGGTATCCCTTACCACGTATCGACGATTTGTTCGACCAGCTTCAAAGGGCAGGATATTTTTCGAGGATCGACTTGCGATCAGGATACCATCAACTGCGAGTTCAACAGGAGGATATACCGAGGACAGCTTTCCACACGCACTACGGCCACTATGAGTTTTTGGTGATGTCGTTCGGACTCACCAATGCCCCAGCAGCATTGATGGATTTGATGAACCGTATATTCAGGCCGTATCTTGACTTGTTCATCATCGTGTTTATTGATGATATTTTGGTGTATTCCCGGAACCGAGAGGAGCACGAGCAACACTTGCGGATCACGTTACAGACTTTGAGGGAGCACCAGCTGTTCGCGAAATTCTCCAAGTGTGCATTTTAGCTTGACAACGTTGGTTTCTTGGGCCACGTGATTATGAGAGATGGCATATGTATGGACCCGAAGAAGATCGAGGCCGTTCAGCAGTGGCCCAGACCGACATCAGTTATGGAGATCCGCAGTTTCCTAGGCCTGGCTGGCTACTACAGGCGATTTATACAGGAATTCTCCTGCATTGCTGCACCTTTACCGGATTGACCCGGAAGGGAGTTCCTTTCGATTGGACGGAGGAGTACGAGCACAGATTTCAGCAGCTACGGACATGTTTGACTACGGCGCCGGTGTTATCATTGCCTTAAGGATCAGGAGGATTTGTGGTCTATTGTGACGCTTCACGAGTGGGGCTAGGGTGAGTATTGATGCAGCATGACAGGGTGATCGCGTATGCTTCACGGCAGTTGAAGAAACATGAACAGAACTACCCCACTCATGATTTGGAGATAGCTGCAGTGGTCTTTGCACTTAAGATCTGGCGACATTACCTATACGGCGAGTCGAGCCAGATATTCACTGATCACAAGAGCTTAAAGTATATATTTCAGCAGCGAGACCTGAATCTCAGACAGCACCGTTGGATGGAACTAGTAAAGGACTACGATTGCGAGATTTTGTATCACCCGGGCAAGGCTAATGTAGTAGCGGATGCTTTGAGCAGGAGGCCCGGGGGTAGTCTATCTTGTTTGAGTGCAGTACAGATGCAGTCGTCAGCAGATTGGCAGATTTTATGCGACAGCCGGGTTGAGTTCGAGTTCACTCCGACAGGGGGACAGCTTACGCATGTTCGTGCACGTTCGCAGTAACTTGACCGTATTCGAGAGGCACAACCCAGTGATGACCGTCTTTCAGAGATCATGGAGCAGATTAGGTAGGGCAGAGTTTCCGAGTTCGTGATCGATGATCAGGGAGTACTGCGATTTGGGACTCGATTGTGCGTACCAGATTCTGAGGGACTGCGGCGTGAGATTCTTGAGGAGGCGCATAGATCGATATACAGCGTTCATCCGGGTTCCACCAAGATGTACCGCGATTTGAGAGATGTTTATTGGTGGTATGGGATGAAGAGGGACGTCACAGACTTCGGGTCAAGATGCCTGACTTGTCAGGAAGTCAAGGCCGAGCACCAAAGGCCAGCAGGAGAGTTGCAGCCTTTGCCCATTCCGGAGTGGAAATGGGAGCAGATTTCTATGGACTTCATTGTGGGTCTACCCAGGACCAGGAGTGGGTACGACTCCATTTTGGTGATCGTGGATCGATTGACAAAAGCGGCTCACTTCCTGCCAGTGAAGACAACTTTCATTTTTGCTCAGTATGCCTAGATTTACATCGACGAGATCGTACGGTTGCATGGCGTACCGACAGGTATCGTGTCAGACCGAGACACCCAGTTTACCAGCCGACTTTGTTAGAGACTTCAGGAGGCATTGGGCACCCGTTTGAGTTTCAGCACAGCATTTCATCCGCAGACCGACGGCCAGTCAGAGCGGACTATTCAGACTCTCGAGGACTTGCTCCGAGCGTGCGTTTAAGACTTCGGAGGTAGCTGGGATCATCATTTACCTTTAGTGGAGTTCTCCTACAACAACAGCTTCCAGGATACTATTCAGATGGCACCTTTCGAGGCCTTGTATGGGACGAGATGTAGATCGCCCGTCTGTTGGACTGAGCTTAGCGAGAGCAGTATTTTGGGGCCGCAGATCGTGTAGGATTACTAGGCACTCTAAAAAGGTTCTACAATGCATCAACCATGCCCGTTTAAAATTTAAGCCGTGCCGAATAACCCTAAACAAGATCGTTGCTAGAAAATTAGGGTTTCAAATGCTAGTAAACTACGTTTACGACTAAGTAAATATGAAATACAACCTTTGTAGATCGGTCCTTCACTTCTTTAGCTCCTTGTTGAAGTCCCTTCGCTGCGATCGTGGTTCTCTCGGTCTCTTGCATGGCTTCACGAGGCTAAAGGAGCATTCTTGCTTGAAGTCTTCGAGGCCGAAGATGATCTACGTCGAGAGGATGCCAACTCAAGCTTCTACTTCACTAACTAGAGAATTAGTGAAGCAAACACCCTAAACTAAAGTGCTAGTCTAGTAGAGGATGGAGAAATAGGAAGTGGGTTCTCTTTAGAATTTTATTTCTCACAATCTTTCTCACTTTGGATCAAACCCTAGCAAGCTTTTTCTTTTTAACAAAATGAAGAAGAAGATGAACAAAAGAAAGAGATGAGGATAATGATCAAGTGAGAAGTCTAACCATGGTGAGTGAATATCATATACTAACTCTTGTAGAGACATAACCATGGCTAAAGCTTATGGTTGGGTTAACAAATATCCATGGTAAAAACAAACTTAGTGGACTTAGTCAATGCATCCACAAGCTTCCACAAGCTTCATGCATTGTGCTAATCCTCCACTAATTTTGTAATTACTTTAAATATAAAAACCCAACATAATAAATAGCATGGTGTAAGTCTCATACACCCAAGTCATGTGTATCATCAACCATGATACAAAAAGAAAACACAATTTTAATATATATCACATATATATCAAAGTTGTGTACATGTGAAAAAAAACCTAAAGTGAACAAGTGTTAGTTAATGTAAACTAGTATATCAAATATACAATTATACAATAAATTATTAAATCAACACTTGACTTAATAATCCGGTCATATCACATATAACCGACTAACATCCAATGTATCGACTTATCGAATCAACACTTGATTCGATAACCCGGCTATATCATATATAACCGACCGATACAAAAAGTCACGAGAATAGAATACGGTATCACTTACACGCATTATTATCGGTCCCGCACATATCACATACGTGCTCCTATTTCGTTTTTCCTGAGCCAATAAAACCTCTATGTAGGACTCTAAAGACTCATCAATACGCCGGCAGTAGGTGATGATCACATCAAGCACCCACATGCCGTCAGCGGTACTAGCTGGACGTAACGGCTACCCGGGTATTGAGCGATCAGAAGATCAGCAAGCAAGCCCGCTCGAACTCCTTTAAAAGCCTGCCGGTAACACTTCCCGTACAGTCCGGTCTCCTCGTCTGATATGTCGCATATCAAGTCTAGGGGTGGTAATCGTCAGACCCTAATAACCGATAAGTCGTGCCGATGTGAGGCTCATAACTGGTCGAGAAACTACTGGTAACACTTACCAGTAAATCTCTAAATCAGCCCTGGCCAGGGAGTTCCCTGTTACGGCCAATCGAGCACAGCGCAACATCAACCCCCAATACCGGGAGAGACGAAACCCCTCCTATCGCTCATTGCCTCCATGTGACTCGGGACTGTACCCAAAAACCACCGTTTTGCACGCCCTCATGGATGTGGTAAGGTGGAAATCAAAGCACAGTGGGAATCACACAAGACTCTATGACGATCTCGGGTCTACAGACTAACCTGCACAAGTGTCACCAGAGAACTGCCATCTGACGTAAGGTATAATACCATCTGGGAGTTCTCGGCGAGTCCGTCCAGTGTACCCAGTCTCCACTGAGCACCCGTATACCATCTCTGATGTCAAACACCAATGGATATGGGATCATCCATCGCCCATCTCATGGGTCGAGAAGCGTATACGCTAGTCTACACTGGTATATCGATGCCCTGTCTCGATACACCCACGAATAGGGACCTTGAAGGATGTACTTATGGACTACCATGTCCCCACTAGTATGATCCACATCATAGTCCAGGTACTCAAGTACACTTCCTAAGGGCTTTACCAACATGTAACTATAAAACAGTATCAAGAGACAAGTATACTTGTTAAGATAAAGAGCAACCAGATAGCATACTATCATATCGAGCAAGAAAGTCCTCTCTATATATGTCCAAGCATCCAATATAACATGCATCATCTGTACAATGCTGGTCTCTAGGGCATACATACAACTAACAATCTCCCACTTGCACTAGGGCCAGCTGCTGTAGTATCGCATACCAAGCATCCCGAAGAGTCTCTCAAACTGTATCTGGGGAATGGCCTTCGTGAGTGGATCCGCTGTGTTGTTCTTCGTATCAACCCTCCTGACCTCGATCTCCCGGCGATCAACTATCTCTCGGATTAGGTGATACCGCCTCAGAATATGCTTGGATCGCTGATGGGACCTGGGTTCCTTGGCCAAAGCCACCGCTCCATTGTTATCACAATACAAAGGTATTGGATGCTCAATGGATGGAACCACTCCAAGTTCAGTAATGAACTTCTTGATCCAGACAGCCTCTTTGGCAGCATCGTTGGCAGCGATGTATTTAGCCTCCATCGTCGAGTCTGCCACGGTTTCCTGCTTGGAACTCTTCCAGCTAACCGCCCCTCCGTAAAGGGTAAAGACAAATCCCGAGTGCGACTTAGAGTCGTCCTTATCACTCTGGAAGCTCGAATCGGTAAAGGACTCCACTTGGAGTTCTCCGTTACCATACACCAAGAGCATCTCTTTAGTCCTTCGTACGTACTTGAGAATGCTCTTCACAGCTGTCCAGTGCCTCTCTCCAGGATCAGCTTGATACCTACTCACTACACTTAGTGAGTTTGCTATATCGGGTCTGGTACATAGCATTACGTACATGATAGAGCCTACAGCCGAAGCATAGGGTATCCCTTGCATGCCAGCTCTCTCCAAATCAGTCTTGGGAGACATCTCTTTGGAGAGAGTGAGCCCTGAGATTGTGGGTAAAAACCCACGTTTGGACTCTTCCATACTAAACCTCTTTAGTATGGTGTCAATGTACCTGGATTGGGACAATCCCAATATCCCTTTAGATCTATCTCTGTAGATCATAATTCCCAGTATGCAGGAGGCATCACCTAGATCTTTCATTGAGAATCTTTGTGATAAGAAGAGCTTGACCGATTGCAGCATAGGAATGCCATTTCCTATCAAGAGTATGTCGTCCACGTACAATACAAGGAAGACAACCTTACTCTCTGCCACCTTCTTGTAGATACAAGGTTCATTTACATTTTTGACGAAATCAAACTCTTTGATAACGACGTCAAAGCAGATGTTCCAACTCCGCAATGCTTGCTTTAATCCATAAATGGATTTAAGCAGCTTGCACACCTTCCCGCTGCTCCCACTATCTACGAAACCCTCTGGCTGAGTCATGTACACGCACTCTTCTAAATCACCGTTTAGAAAGGCGATCTTAACATCCATTTGCCAGATTTCGTAGTCATGATATGCAGCGATGGCAAGCATGATCCGGATGGATTTAAGCATAGCCACTGGAGAAAAGGTTTCGTCATAGTCCACACCTGGTCTTTGACGAAAACCCTTTGCAACAAGTCTAGCTTTGAAAGTCTCCACTTTCCCATCTACACCAAGTTTTTTCTTGAAGATCCACTTGCTCCCAATGGGTTTTACCCCTTCAGGAGCATCTTCCAAAGTCCATACTTTGTTTGTATATATGGATTCCATCTCGGACCGCATTGCATCCAGCCATTTCACTGAGTCCCCACTTGTGATGGCCTGCTCGAAGCTAGTTGAGTCATCATCTACCATGATGCAATCCTCGCTCCCACCATCCATGAGAAAACCGTAGTATCTCTCAGGTGGGTGAGGAACCCTACTAGATCGGCGGAGAGGCTGAGGTTCGTTGGGAACTACCGAATCCTCCAGTTCCACTAAATCTTCAGTCTGAGTTTGTGTAGCCGGAATTTCTTCCAGTTATACCTTGTCGCCACTAATTTCTTTTGCAAGAAATTCCTTTTCTAAAAAGGTGGCATGTCGAGAAACAAACACCTTTTGTTCTTCACTATGGTAGAAAAGCTATCCATGTGAATGTTTGGGATATCCCACAAACTTGCATAAAACTGACCGTGCCTCGAGTTTGTCCGGATTTTGCCTTTTGACATAGACCGGACAACCCCATATCTTAACTCGTTTAAGACATTGTCCCTTCCCACTCCATATATCATATGGTGTGGTAGGTACAGATTTAGATGGAACTTGATTCAATAGGTATGCTGCTGTCTCCAGCGCATACCCCCAGAAGGAAATAGGTAACTCAGCTGTGCTCATCATAGAGCGCACCATATCTAATAGGGTGTAGTTCCACCGTTCCGATACACCGTTGTGCTGTGGTGTATATGGAGGAGTTAGCTGAGAGAGAATCCCATTCTCTTTTAGGAAGTCCAGGAATTCATTGCTCAAGTATTCACCTCCTCGATCAGATCGAAGGATTTTAATACTTTTCCCGGTTTAGTTCTCGACTTCTTGTTTATATTATCTAAATTTCTCAAGAGCTTCTGATTTTTATTTCATCAGGAACACATATTCGAATCTAGAGAGATCATCAGTGAATGTAATGAAGTACGCAGAACCATTCCTGGCATGTGTAGACATGGGGCCGCATACATCACTATGTACCAGTCCCAAGAGTTCCGTAACTCTCTCTCAGTGTCCCGTAAACGGAGTTTTGGTCATCTTGCCTTTGAGACATGACTGGCAAGTGTCATAAGATGAAAATTCAAACGGATTCAAATATCCATCCTTATGCAAGTTAGCTAGTCGGTCGCATTGATGTGACCCAGTCTACAATGCCACAAGAAAGATTCGTTCATTTCTGAACTCTTCCTCTTGTGTGTATTTGTTATGCTCAGAACTGTTGATTGATTTAGAACATAAATGCCATTGCACAACGTGCCTGATCCAACCAACTTTTGGTTTAGGAAAATGATCATAACATTATCCTGTAATAAAAAATTATATCCCTCTTTACTCAACAATGAAACCGATATAATGTTGCATATCAAGTTCGGTATGTAATAGCATTCGTTCAGAATCAATGTATTACCATTTGGCAATACAAGGTGATATTCCTCGACGGTTTTAGCTGCAACAATTGCACCATTTCCAACCCTTATGTCTTTATCACCTTCTCCAAGTTCTCTACCTTTCCTAAGCCCATGTAACTGATTACATATATGGGATCCTGACCCGGTATCTAATACCCAGGACGTAGAGCAAATGGAGAAACAGTTCTCTGTAACGAACACACCCGAAGAAAATGTATCAACATGTACTTTCTTCATTCGGGTGGCATGGGAATCCTGCCATTCCCCTAAATCCTGTTCAGTCTTATAACTTTTATAAGAAAGAACGGAACCAACGTTCCCCAGCACAGTATAACATGCGGGTTCGGTCAATACATCCATATTATTATCTTTATTAAGGCATGATATGGTCGCTACCTGGAGAGAGAGAGAAGAAAACACTTTAGCATATGCTCTTGCAAGATCAGATTGGTTATTATTTTATCTAATCAGGATGGCTCCTACTGTTTTTATCAAATCTTCCTTCAAACCTTAAAAGGAAAGACTAGCCGGGATTAATTACACCCTACAACTTCGGCAATATTTCAACCAGGCCAGTGTCGGTACTTTGAGGGAGGTTCCCCGTGCTTTCGAACAGGCCTAATTAAAGTAAACCTTGTTTTCCCAGAGGCGTAACCCCATTGACACCTTTCTAGACACCTACTTGATCGGCTAATTGTCTTGTGTAAAACTCTCCCGGGAGTAACAATTACTCGCAGTGGGTATCGAGATCCAAATATCTCATAGAAGGTATGCAATCTCATTGCAAATTTCAACACTTGAAATTCCCGATAATATTTTGCCCCTAACCCCTATGACCTTGACAAAGGCCAACAAATCATAGGATGCTAGTCAAGTTCAACCCGTCATTTCTTGATTGAATCAAACCCACCCGCACGACCCTTGACAAAGGCCAACAAGGTCGTACGACTACCCCAAAACAATCTGCATCATATGCATAAGCAGATAAGCACCATTCAGCTACCGCACACTACGCCTTGACAAGGGCCAACAAACGCAGCACGAATACTAAATAGTTCTTATCTGAAATGACGGAGGGCTGCGACAGGTTTTTCTTAAAACCTATTGCGTAATGAACTTGATATCGTTGTAGAATCGAGTGAATTTTGAAATGGAGTGATTTTGAGGCTTTCATTAGTTTTGCTAAAGAGGTTACTCCCGGTGAAGGGATCTCGGCTCTTTCCTCATCAAATAAGGTGCAGGATATATCATATATATCGCTATGCAAAGCAAAACTCCAAAAGCAATCAAAAGACAAACCGAGTGTTGTAGCATCTGCCAGTTTTGCTAAAGAGGTCACTCTCGGTGAAGGGATCTCGGCTCTTTCCTCATCGAATAAGGTGCGGGATATATCATATATATCGCTATGCAAAGCAAAACTGTAGCTACCCTTTTTGAAAAATTTGATTCTAAAACATCTTTTTAGGTTTCTTTTCTTTCATTAATCACATTAATGAAGTCCCATCGTTTAAGTCACCTAAACATCATAGATAAATACGACGTACACTTATGCCATCCGCATTCGCCTCGATGTCCCCTCATGCACCGTTAGGTTAGGTAACTAACGGCAGAGCGGGACAGGGCTAGCGCGGGTGTAAAACATAAGTAACGTCTATATAATATATCATATATACTATATACAGTATTTATCACATCACATCACAGATATCGCAGCAGAAGAAAGATATGAAACATTGGATATACTAGGACGTCCATGTTTTATTTTGAGCCTCTATAAAAACACGGATTCCATAGTCACGATGAATAGCCAAACCCACACCCCTAGACCCCTATGAGAGCGGCAAGCAACCCTTCCAATTCTAGAGTTAGGAGACCCGGACTCGACTCCTCGAGTTGGTCTCCCACTGGACTCCAGAACCCGGTTACTTGTGCTCTCCTCCTTGTGTCTATCCTAGTGCAGAAAAGTAAATAATATACAAATGGTGACATTGTCCTTATCCCGGAAGTTCCCCAATAAAAGAATATTACATACATTTAATTTTACATGAATGAAAATAAAAACTCTCATCTCACATAAAAAAACCCGGCTTTTCAGAACGCGACGATCCAATATAACATATCCAACAACACATAACATCACATGTCATCAACGTAAGTAAATATACGTATCCCAATTGTCGTTGACATATAGCAACGAAAATGGCGATATCACACATTACACTTACGGTCGCAGAAAAGAAAGTGTAAAACTACAACATTTGGAATCCACAATCTCTTTAGACATCGTAAATCCGAAATATCACATACTTCGCATTTCATGCCTAACTATATGAATTCCACATATTGTATCACATTCCAGATAAATAGACAGTATTAAACTTTCCGATCGAATAATCAAATACCCAAGTTTTCCATAAATAGCTCAACACTTGAGCGGAGTTCAAAAATTCCAGAATACGTCACAGTAGCAACGGTCCAGCCGTAGAAGGGTCAAGCCAACGCCTCACATGTGGCACGCCGTACTGCCCCAAACCTTAAGGTTCAAAAGGCAGTTAAAGACTGTCACATAATCGAGTTAAGGTTTGTTGTCTTCTAGAGGGTCCATCGCGTTACATGCACGTTTTTCCGAAAAATTTAAACTCAAGAAAAAATTCAACACTTGAAAGTTTTTCGTGCCGGGAAATAATGAGTTAATGATATCCGTTCGAACATTTTAATACTTTCTAAATTATCCGGAAAACAATTAAACGAAGTTAAAATATCCGATCGAATCAACGAGTCCCCAAAACACCCCAAAAAAACCCAACACTTGAGTATATTTAAAAGTACCCAGAAACATCAGGAAACACATACGGATGAAACTGTACAAAACTGAAACCCTAACTCTAATGTTGCGCCGCGGAACCGCCGCTAATGGCATGTCATTGCCGCGGTTCCGCGACCGTTTAAGTGAGTTAGTGTCTCGTTTTTCACATATGTCCATAGAATTCCCTGCTGATTTTTTTAAGTTTTTTTAATTTGGAAAAAATCACATTTTCAGAAAATGTCCAGAGAGGGGTGTAATTTAACGTATCAGGGTTCGTTCGGGGTTTTAACTTCGTTAACATATCGCCCAATGCTCTAGCTAGGCTCTGATACCACTGTAGGGTTACTAGACACTCTAAAAAGGTTCTACAATGCATCAACCATGCCCGTTTAAAATTTAAGCCATGCCGAATAACCCTAAACAAGATCGTTGCTAGAAAATTAGGGTTTCATATGCAAGTAAACTACGTTTACGACAAAGTGAATACGAAATACAACCTTTGTAGATCGGTCCTTCACTTCTTTAGCTCCTTGTTGAAGTCCCTTCGCGGCGATCGTGGTTCTCTCGGTCTCTTGCATGGCTTCACGAGGCTAAAGGAGCGTTCTTGCTTGAAGTCTTCGAGGCCGAAGATGATCTACGTCGAGGGGATGCCAACTCAAGCTTCTACTTCACTAACTAGAGAATTAGTGAAGCAAACACCCTAAACTAAAGTGCTAGTCTAGTAGAGGATGGAGAAATAGGAAGTGGGTTCTCTTTAGAATTTTATTTCTCACAATCTTTCTCACTTTGGATCAAACCCTAGCAAGCTTTTTCTTTTTAACAAAATGAAGAAGAAGATGAACAAAAGAAAGAGATGAGGATAATGATCAAGTGAGAAGTCTAACCATGGTGAGTGAATATCATATACTAACTCTTGTAGAGACATAACCATGGCTAATGCTTATGGTTGGGTTAACAAATATCCATGGTAAAAACAAACTTAGTGGACTTAGTCAATGCATCCACAAGCTTCCACAAGCTTCATGCATTGTGCTAATCCTCCACTAATTTTCTAATTACTTTAAATATAAAAACCCAACATAATAAATAGCATGGTGTAAGTCCCATACACCAAAGTCATGTGTATTATCAACCATGATACAAAAAGAAAACACAATTTTAATATATATCACATATATATTTAAGTTATGTACATGTGAAAAAAACCTAAAGTGAACAAGTGTTAGTTAATGTAAACTAGTATATCAAATATACAATTATACAATAAATTATTAAATCAACACTTGACTTAATAATCCGGTCATATAACATATAACCGACTAACATCCAATGTATCGACTTATCGAATCAACACTTGATTCGATTACCCGGCTATATCATATATAACCGACCGATACAAAAAGTCGCGAGAATAGAATAAGGTATCACATACACGCATTATTCTCGGTCCCGCACATATCACATACGTGCTCCTATTTCATTTTGCCTGAGCCAGTAAAACCTCTATGTAGGACTCTAAAGACTCGTCAATACGCTGGCAGTAGGTGATGATCACATCAAGCACCCACAAGCCGTCAGCGGTACTAGCTGGACGTAACGGCTACCCGGGTATTAAGCGATCAGAAGATCAGCAAGCAAGCCCTCTCCAACTCCTGTAAAAGCCTGCCGGTAACACTTCCCGTACAGTCCGGTCTCCTCGTCTGATATGTCGCATATCAAGTCTAGGGGTGGTAATCGTCAGACCCCAATAACCGATAAGTCGTGCCGATGTGAGGCTCATAACGGGTCGAGAAATTTCTGGTAACACTTACCAGTAAATCTTTAAATCAGCCCTGGCCAGGGACTTCCCTGTTACGGCCAATCGAGCACAGCGCAACATCAACCCCCAATACCGGGAGAGACGAAACCCCTCCAATCGCTCATTGCCTCTGTGTGAATCAGGACTGTACCCAAAAACCACCGTTTTGCATGCCCTCATGGACGTGGTAAGGTGGAAATCAAAGCACAGTGGGAATCACACAAGACTCTATGACGATCTCGGGTCTACAGACTAACCTGCACAAGTGTCACCAGAGAGCTGCCATCTGACGTAAGGTATAATACCATCTGGGAGTTCTCGGCGAGTCCGTCCAGTGTACCCAGTCTCCACTGAGCACCCGTATACCATCTCTGATGTCAAACACCAATGTATATGGGATCATCCATCGCCCATCTCATGGGTCGAGAAGCGTATACGCTAGTCTACACTGGTATATCGATGCTCTGTCTCGATACACCTACGACTAGGGACCTTGAAGGATGTACTTATGGACTACCATGTCCCAACTAGTATGATCCACATCATATTCCAGGCAGTCAAGTACACTTCCTAAGGGCTTTACCAACATGTAACTATAAAACAGTATCAAGAGACAAGTATACATGTTAAGATAAAGAGCAACCAGATAATATACTATCATATCGAGCAAGAAAGTCCTCTCTATATATGTCCAAGCATCCAATATAATATACATCATCTGTACAATACTGGCCTCTAGGGAATACATAAAACTAACAGGTCGTGCAGGAGACGACCGAGAAAGTACTGTTGATTCGAGATCGGATGAGAGCGGCTCAGAGCAGGAAGAAATCGTATGCATACAGGCGCCGTCACAGACTAGAGTTCGCAGTTGGCGATCATGTTTTTCTGAGGGTCTCTCCGATGAAGGGCGTGATGCGATTTGGGCGAAAAGGAAAGCTTAGTCCCAGATTTGTGGGTCCCTTCAAGATTCTCGAGCGTATCGGCGCAGTTGCATATCGTTTGGCTCTTCCACCTGACTTCCCAGATGTTCACACCGTCTTCCACGTGTCGATGCTACGCAGATATCTTCATGTCCCTTCTCACACGATTCAGCATCAGACCGTTCAGCTTGGGCGCGATCTTTCGTTCACCGAGCAGCCAGTAGTGATATTGGATCGGCAGGTGAAGAAACTTCGATCAAAGGTCCTGCCATCTGTGAAGGTTCTTTGGCGCAGCCCAAATGGTGAAGAGATCACTTGGGAGGCTGAGGGAGAGATGCGGAAGAAATTCCCTCATCTCTTTGAAGGTACGCGTAGCTATATATTTAAATTCGGGGACGAATTTTCTTAAGGGCGAAGATTGTAACACCTTAGAATGTGATTAGTGGTAATTGTGTTTTAATGTGGGGTTTTTGGTAAAAAGTTTGCCAAAACAGTTTTCAAATAATTTATCTGGTTTTATGAATATTTTATTAGAATTTTATCTGGACTGCACACACTTGTGCATGTTAACTAGGGTTAAGGCTAGGGTTAAACCATGTTTAGATAACTATGGTGAACTAACCCATTTGTTAAGTTAATTTGTTTTTAATTAAGGGTATTAGTTTTTAAAATTGAATTAGTATTAGGGGTTGACTAGTATAGGTGAGAGAGAGGCCATGATGGATGGTGCCATGCTTGGTATTTAATGAGGAGATAGGGTGAGGGGTTGACTTTCATCTTTTGTTTTCAAATCAATTATACTTTTTCCCTCACACTCATTCTCACATATATCTCTCCTTCTCACTCTCACATAGACTTAACACCAACTACAACAGCAGCATCAGCAGCAGCAGCAGCTGCAACAGAAGCAACACAGCAACAGCAGAAATAGCAGCAGCATCCAACAACAACATAACAACAACAACAGCTGAAGCAACAGCAGCAGCACTCCAGCAGCGGCACACACCCTCTTCTCCTTCTTCTTCTTCTCTTTCTCCTACATCCTAGGATCTCTAGAGGTATAATCTTTAAACTTGATTCCTTGCTTGCTTAACTTAGGTATTATTTAGTTTCGTTTAGTGTTTATTATGTGGTTTAGTGCTAGTTTTGGTGATTTGGGTGAAGTTTTGGCCAAGTGATGGTCTTTATGGTTAGTATAGCCTAACTAGGTGTGTTTAAGGCCAGTTAACCTAAGATTTACCCCAGATTTCATTAAAATACCAGATTGTTTCAAATTGGTGTAACTTAGCATTTTATATAGACTTTTTAACCTTTTTGGGATCTGCTTTTGACCCGGATACTTCAGGAAAAAGTTGTGGATACTGTAACCTAGTGACCAAGCCAGAGACACACACACGAAGCACGGGGACCCCTCTCCCCCTTTGGGCCGCAGATTTAATCTGTCTGGTCGCAAATTGCGGCCAGAAGGTGGGTGTGGGTGTTGGGGGTTTTCCTGTAGGGTTCTGCTGTATAATTAGGGTTTTTGGTATGTGCAACTTCTTCTATTTTAACTCGAGTCAAAATCTGGAGCATTAAACCCTTTTTCGATGCTTTTTAACTCGTGCGACACGTGTGTGATCTGTGTTGGTTCTGTGGTGCACTGCGCGACACAGCGTGTCGGGGTGGTTTCTGGTGAGGTTACGCACGTCTTGACGTATCGAGTGCACGCGCGTTTAGTTTCACACGCGAGTTATTCCATTGATCGATATATCACATTTTTGCAGGATTTGCCTTTTGTGTGTTACGTTATGTAAATTCTAGGTTCGCAGGCGGGGACTTCGGGCACCGCGGAGAAGGGAAAGAAAGTGGTCGGGCACACCTAGCGTGAGATCACATGTGAGTAGATGTAACATCAACGGGGGACAATCATTTCGATGGCGCAAGTCGCCCGATAGTTTAAGTAATTTAAAAGATTACTAGTGATATTAGTAATTATGAGTATAATGCTTGCCTGACTTCTTGCTACATTCATGATCCATATTTCTACCTACATATGCATTCCATAGGCCACCTGCACCATTGCCAGGGTTTTTATATGCAACACGAGCATAATTCATGCGTACACACACGCCTTGGTAATTGCTATGCCACAACACTAGATAACTTATAATCTAGATCATTTTCACCATATTTGATGCTTAAACCTGTGCTATTGCATTTAAATCCTTAAGATGAACATGTAAGATTGCTATTCATGTGCATGTAACTCATTACATCATTCGTTCATGCCTAGTCTATTAATCATACATTGCAACTTGATTGTTAAAACCATATGCATTCATTATCATTGACATATGCACATATGATGATTTCTTGAGATTTATGATATTTCAGGATTTCAGGGGAAAGCCGCAAGAATGAATAAACTTATTACCCCTTTTAAAATATGCAAAGTTGTGGTTTTCTAGTGATGTAAGTGTCGTCCACCATTAGTTTTTCTTTGGTTTTCGAGACCCGTTTCGAGGAGTTGGATGAACCGTCTCGGGTACATGGTGGACCCGGTAAGGTACCCCAGGGCAAGAAGATCGAGTAGTAGACGATGAGCCTAGCAGGGGATGCACTACCCACCGGTGAGTTTTTGGCACGGCGGATATCCAGAGGATACCGACCGTGGCCGCGAGATGTTGAGATATTGATATTTGAGATGGGTCAGCCGGACGGCTGAGGCCAGAGATATTGTGACATGGATACATGAGATTTGAGATAGTTATTTAGGTGTCGATGCTGTACACGGATTCTTGATGATTCTAGTGATGTTTTGCTGATATTTCAAAAGAGATTCCTAAAAGAAAATAATGATTTCTTATACTTACATATTCAGATCACGAGTTGATTCATGTTGCATACATACCTGCTAGCATATCCTGCCATATCAGTATTGTAGATGCTATGATACTTGCGTGCATGCTTGCGAAAGCCTCTATAGATGTTATTTATTACTCACGAGTTGGCAACTCACCCCCGTTGTGCCACAGCCTTTTTGCAGGTCCGCTCCGTCAGCACAGTAGCGGCGGGCGCACTAGCTTCTTTTGCCTGGACTCTAGGCTTTTGCTCGTAGGTGGGTTGTGTTATTATTTTGTACCACCTTGTATACTCATTGTATCTAGATTACTCCATCTACTGTACCTGCTTTTTGCATTGTTGTATATTGACCTAGAGACGAGGCTATGAGATTTGTGGACCTTATGCTGTATTTGGGGTCGAGCTCACTTGAGTCGACATGATATTTTACTTGTGCTTCTCATGCTTATTTTTGCACATTGCTGTTTTATATTGCATGGGATTTATGACCGCCTTGGGGCGAAGAGCTAGCTCCCGCTTGGGGATGCCATATTTCATGTCATTCATTTATACTCCTGTTTTGTACCCGTTGGGGGCCTGTTTTTACAAAGGAGACTCTGCCGAAATTTTTGGAAAAATGGATGTTGCTTTTAAAAAGCTTGATGTGACCTAATGGACTAAATCGCTTTCAATAAATTGGTTTTTCCTTCACTCTATTTTCTTAATCGGATTTGGATTTCTGGGCTTTGGCTTACTTATTTTACGGACGCCTTGAGACGTTTCGTAACATAAGTGCCAATCACGTTCCGTACCCTGCGGGTCGTGACAGATGTTACGGATTTCCAAATGATATATTTTTCTTAAAAACACCGTAACCCCTATTTTCAAAACTACGATTCACTTTTTTAAAAATCTGATTGTATGGTTCGGGTGTGTTTGTTAGATTAGATACTTATACTTAGTAGAGATAGAATGTTTATGTAGATTCGATTTGATGATATGATGACTTGATGATATGATGATATGATGACCTGATGATATGTTGGTATACGGATACGAGTCGATCGAGATGATTTATACCCTGCCGGTCCCCTGATATGAGATTATTACGGATATGACCTGGAACATAGATATATATCCATATATAGAATGTTGTGAATCATGGATGAAAGGCCGTATATGATATTAGGCCGTACCCTCATTTGTCGTATAGGATGTTAGGATCCTTATTAGCTTAATGCCGTCGCACGATGATTTTTCGTGCGTGATGAGTTTGACTTGATGTTGATCCATACCCTTGACTAGAGGACACCGTACGATGGATTATACCGTACGTGATGCTGTGAGGCTAGATGCCGATTGTTAGATTCACCGACTCGATCATGTTAGATACGTATACCTGTCAGCATTTGCATATGATTTAACTTATGTTGCATTCATATTATTTCCATTGCATTGCTTATACTTGTGCTAGTAACTTGCACCATTATCGATGATGCGTATGTTACACGTACACATATTTGCCGGCTCACACACTTCATCATCGATAATTGCCATGTCACTACACAGTAGGATTGCTGCATCGTGATATGATTTTTCGCATAACATGCTTTCATATACACTGATACATCTATACTTGCGGATATACCCATTTGTATATCCATATTGGTGCACACATACATTGGTATATCTATACTTGCACATATACATATTGCACCTACATAGATAACTGGTTTTAATTGGAAATTGGGAACCGCATGTTATATTTTAAAAACTGGAATCATTTTAAAAAAGCGGTTTTCCCTTAATATGTCATATCACTATTCCATGTTGCATGATAAATGGATATGCTCGCATTTCTTTTATATGTCGCATACATCATGCTCTATTATTACTTTACGCATTGAGATATGCTGTTTTCATAAGATTTCTGGATTTGGGAATCGTAGATATTTCAAAATAAATTATGTACTGTTTTAAAAACCCGGTTTCTCTTGATATGATATTTCAGTGCGTCCACCATGCGTTTTCTCGGTTCTGAGACGTGTGACATGTGGAACCCGATTCGAGGAGTGGACGAGGCCGATTGTGTAAGTCGACGTTAGACACCCCACGAATTACAGGGAGGTGAAATAGGTAAAACAATCATTTTGTTTAAAACAAACATCGACTAACTTACGGATCTTTGCCAAACCCTAACTAACAACATCATAGGAGGGATTAGGTACTATGAAAGAAGATTATACCTAATGAACCAAGTCCTTCTTGTTCTCGATGACCACCTCCTCGTCGGCCTCCTCTTTGTGATAGAAGATCCACCCGAGAGCTACTACTCCAAGCTTGACCTCTAACTTGAGGTAACTAGGTTACTAAAAGTGCTAATCAAAGCAACTTTGGGGATATAGAGTGGGATTAGGGATCAATTAGTCTTGCTAACCCTTGATCTCAACATATGAAAGGTTAGGGTTAGGGTTTGAAAAGAGAGAGCTTGAGGAGAGAGAAGGTGAGAGTAATAGTGAAATGAATCATGTCTCATTTTCAATATATCAAGAAGCATAAAGAATATCAAATAAATAATTAAATGATATTAACAAACATGCTTCATTTAATATATGCAATGAATCATCTCATGAGTCATTAAGCAATAAATGCCTCATTAACTCATTTTGATGATTCATCTCATGAGTCACTAATCCATTTAATGCATATAACACCTAAGCCTCCACCTCATCAAACTTCTAGAAGCTTCTCGAGTAATTACGAGAACGCCCCTCCTATCCGTGAAAACACGAAATTGTTAGTAATATGTATGCCCTAGAGGCCATTACTGTACATTGGATGTATATTGTAGTGGATGCTGGGACAAATATAGGGAGGACTTTCTTGCTCGACATGATAGTATGCTATCTGGTTGAACTTTACCTTAACGTGTATACTGGGTGTCTCTCTGTTACATGTTGGTAAAGCCCCTAGGATATGTACTTGACTACCTGGACTATGATGCAGATCATACTAGTGGGGACATGGTAGTCCATAAGTACATCCTTCAAAGTCCCTAGTCGTGGGTATATCGAGACGGGGCATCGATATACCAGAGTAGACTAGCGTATACCTTCTCGACCCATACAGATGGGCGATGGATGATCCCATATCCATTGGTGTTTTACATCAGAGATGATATACGGGTGCTCAGTAGAGACTGGGTACACTGGACGGACTCGCCGAGAACTCCCAGATGGTATTATACCTTACGTCAGATGGCAGTTCTCTGGTGACACTGGTACAGAGTAGTCTGTTGACCCGAGATCGTCATAGAGTCTTGTGTGGTTCCCACTGTGCTTTGATTTCCATCTTACCACGTCCAAGAGGGCGTGCAAAACGGTGGTTTTTGGGTACAGTCCCGAATCACATGGAGGCAATGAGCGATAGGAGGGGATTCGTCTCTCCCGGTATAGGGAGTTGATGTTGCGCTGTGTTCGATTGGCTATAACCGGAAATCCCTGGCCAGGGTTGCTGAGATATACTGGTAAGTGTTACCAGTAGTTTCTTGAATTGTTATAGACCTCATATCGACATGACTTATCGAGCTATTGGGGTCTGACGTATACCACCCCTAGGCGAGATATGCGACATATCAGACGATCAGACCGGACTGTACGGTAAGTGTTACTGGTTGGATTCACAGGAGTGTGAGCGGGCTTGCTCGTCGATCTTCTGATCGCTCAATACCCGGGTGGCCGTTACGCTTAGCAGACCGCTTGCGGCTTGTGGGTGTTTGATATGATCATCACCTGCTGCCGGCGTATTGACGAGTCTTTAGAGTCCTACACAGAGGTTTCCTGGCTCAAGCAAAACGAAATAGGAGCGCATATGAGATATGTGCGGGACCGAGAATAATGCGTGTATGTGATACCGTATTCTATTCTCGTGATGAATGTATCGAATGGTTATATGCGATATAACCTAGTTATCGAATCGAGGGTTGATTCGATATGCCGATACATTGGATACTAGTCGGTTATATGCGATATGACCAGATCGTTAAATCAAGTGTTGATTTAATGATTTAATGTATAATTATATATTTGATATATTACTTTGCATTAACTAGTATTGGTTCACTTTAAATGGATTTTCTCACTTGATGTGCACATTGTATATGTGATATACTTTTGTACACTAGTTTGTATCATGTTTGATGATACTTGCTCACTTGGGTTTGTGTAAAGATTAAACCATGGTTATATGAATGGTTAGGGTTTTGATTATTTACTTAGTTATTTATTTATATATTCATCTTGGAAATTTTTAAGGATGGTGGCTTATTTTGTTTTTATGTTGAAGCTTCTTGAAGGTTTGAACAAGTCAACCATTCTTATCTCATCCTTAACCCTAACCATTCCAACTAACCTTGGTTTAATCTCTACACTTGACCATGGTTTACATTATGATAAGTATTCATTTTCTTTTCATTTTAAATAACTCATCATAATATTCATCTTCTTCTTCTTCTTCTTCTTCTTCACTTGAAGAAAAAGCTTGCCTCATCAATGGCAACTTGATGAAAAGAGTGAGAAATCCAATTCTAAAGTGAACCCACTTCCTATTTCTTCATCCTCTACCTCTTGCCAAGTAGTAGAGTGTGTTCTCTTCACCAGTTTCATGACTTGGTGAAGTAGGAGCTTGATCTAGTGATGCCTCGACGTAGATCATCTTCGGCACGAAGCCGACGACCTTGCCCGCCCATTTCTCCGATGAAGCCAACGCTAGAGCCCGGGATTTGTTTTGGACAGCAAGGGGACTTCATCGCGGAGCTATGGAGGTGGAGCACCGGATCTACAAAGGTTATATTTCCGTTTACCTAGTTAAGTTGTTTTCTAGTTTTATTTTATCGCCTAAACTTCTAGCCAACGATCCGTATTAGGGTTTCTCGGCACCGAATTTTTGAAATTGGCATGCTTGATGCCTTGTGAGACCTCTTGGGAGTGCCTAGGAACCCTACAGTGGTATCAGAGCCTAGCTAGAGCCTTAGGCGATGCGTAGACAAAGTTTGAAACCCGAACGAACCCGAAACCCTAAAATTTTCATGCTATCTGGACTTTTTTCAAAAACAGGGATTTTTGTGAATTAAAAATTGCCAAAAAATTCAGCAGGGAATCCTATGAGTTACTGTGAAGCACGTGACTCTAAATCGACCAAAGAGCCGCGGAACCGCGGCCCCACCCTGGGTTTCGCGGCGGTTCCGCGGCCATGTTGGTGATTTAGACCACGTGTCTTGCACAGTAATTCTTGTGTCAAAGTGCAGAGTCTTCTGGAAATTTTTATATTTTATTCAAGAGTTGAATTTTCTGGGGTTGTTTTGGGGATTCGGTGTTTCGATCGGAGTATCAGATTTTGCCTATGTCGCTTTCCGGATAAATTTTAGAATATGTTAAAAAGTTCGACCGGATATAAATACCCAATTTTTCCCCTGTCGGGAAATTTCCAAGTGTTGGATTTTTCCGTGGTTTAAAAACGTTCTAAGTAGTGCAAGTAACGCGATGGTCCCTCTAGAAAACAACAAACCTTAACTCGATTATGTGACCATCTTGAACTGCCCTTTGAACATTCGGGTTTGGGGCAGTACGGCGTGCCACATGTGAGGCGTTGGCTTGACCCTTCTACGGCTGGACCGTTGGTACTGAGGCACGAACTGAATGTTTTTAGACTTGTTTCATGTGTTGAGCTGTTTCGGGAAAACTTGGGTGTTCGATTGTTCTATCGGAAAGTTTAACATTTTCTATCTTATTCGGAATGTGATACAATAATTGGAATTCACAAGCAGTTATGAGATAACTGAATGAATGTTATAAACATAGCAGTTTAGTCTCACTTGATTGGTTGCTACGGAATTTTGATATGATCAAAAGTCCGTCGCAATCACGTAGCGTACGCGGATACTCGCCAGGTAAACTTAATAGACAGCTTCACTCCATAGCCTCGACCAAGTGACTGTAGGAGAACCCCGTCGCCGAAAGCATCCGTCCGGGTGCTCGCGGTAGCGGTGTTCCGCCTTGGTGCACTTCGTCGACGGTATCGGGGGTGCAGCCGTCTACTGAAGTTTGCGACGAGCATTCGATCAGGATGTCGGGAATCTTGTTGAATTACCCGACTTGGTATTGAAAAGTGTTTTCGATAATGAGACTAAAATGCGGGGTTTATAATTGTTAGGCATGCGATGTCTAAAGAATTCATTTGGTCAGGCATGCGATGTCTGAGATGGTTGTGGATTCCAACTGTTGTAGTTTTACACTTTCTTTTCTGTGACCGTAAGTGTAATATGTGATATCGCCTGTTTCGTTGCTATATGTCAACGACAATTGGGATGCGTATATTTACTTACGTTGATGACATGTGATGTTATGTGTTGCTGGATATGTTATATTGGATCGTCGTGTTTGAATAGCCGGGGGTTTTTATGTGAGATGAGTGTTTTTCATTTTCATTCATGTAAAAACTTGTATGTAATATTCTTTTATTGGGGCACTTCCAGGTTGCGGAAGTTGTCACCCTTTGTATATTATTTACTTTTCCGCTCTAGGATAGACCCAAGGAGGAGGGCACAAGTAACCGGGTTCTGGAGTCCAGTGGGAGACCAACTCGAGGAGTCGAGTCCGGGTCTCCTAACTCTAGAATTGGTAGGGTTGCTTGCCGCTCTCGTAGGGGTTTAGGGGTATGGGTTTGGCTATTCATCGTGACCGTGGAATCCGTGTTTTATACTGGCTCGTATTGAAAACACGGACGTCCTAGTATATCCAATATTTCATATGTTTCTTCTGCTGCGATATCTGTGATGTGATCATGTGATGTTCTGTGATAGATACAGTATATAGTATATATGATATATTATATAGACGTTACTTATGTTTTACACCTGCGCTAGCCCTGTCCCGCTCTGTCGTTAGTTACCTAACCTAACGGTGCATGAGGGGACATCGAGGCGAATGCGGATGGCATAAGTGTACATCGTATTTATCTGTGATGTTTAGGTACTTAAATGATGGGACTTCATTAATGTGATTAATGAAATAAAAGAAACCTATGATGTTGTAGAATCGGATTTCAAAATAAAACAGGTAGCTACAGTTCTTGCTTTGCACAGCGGTATATGTGATATATCCTGCACCTTATTCGATGAGGAAATGACCGAGATCCCTTCACCGGGAGTGACTCTTTTAGCAATAACTGGCAGATGCTACACACTCGGTTTGTCTTTTGATTGCTTTTAAGAGTTCTGCTTTGCACAGTGATATATATGATATATCCCGCACCTCATTCGACGAGAAAAGGACCGACGATCCCTTCACCGGGAGTGACTCCTTTAGCAAAAATAGAAAAGCCTCAAAAACACTCCATTTCAAAATCATTTGATTCTACAACGATATCAAGTTCATTACGCAATAGGTTTTCAGAAAAAACCTGTCGTAGCCCTCCGTCATTTCAGATAAGTACTAGTTAGTATTCGTGCTACGTTTGTTGACTATGTTAAGGCGTAGTGTGCGGTAGCTAATTAGTGCTTATCTGCATAAGCATATGATGCGATTGGATTAGGGTAGTCGTGCGACTTTGTTGACTATGTTAAGGGTCGTGCGGGTGGGTTTAATTCAATCGGGAAATGACGGGTTGAACTTGACTAGCACTTATGATTTGTTGACTATGTTAAGGTCATATAGCTGCTAGGGGCAAAATATTATCGGGAATTTCAAGTGTTGAAATTTGCAATGAGATTGCATACCTTCTATGAGATAGTTGGATCCCGATACCCACTGCGAGTAAGAGTTACTCCTGGGAGAGTTTTACACATTACAATTAGCCGATCAAGTAGGTGTCTAGAAAGGTGTCAACGGGGTTACGCCTATGGGAAAACGAGGTTTACATTAATTAGGTCCGTGCGAAAGCACGGGGAACCTCCCTCAAAGTACCGACACTGGCCTGGCTGAAAGATTGGCGAACTTGTAGTGTGTAATTAATCCCGGCTAGTCTTTCCTTTTAGGGTTTGAAGGAAGATTTGATGAAAAGCAGTGGGAACCATCCTGATTAGATAAAATAATAACCAATCTGATCTTGCAAGAGCATACGCTGAGTGTTTTCTTCTCTCTCTCTCCAGGTAGCGACCATATCACGCCTTAATCAAGATAATAATACAGAACACACACAAGAGGAAGAGTTCAGATATGAACGAATCCTTCTTGAGGCATTGTAGACTAGGTCATATCAATGCGACCCGACTGGCTGAAGTTACATTTTAGATGCATATTTAAATCAGTTTGAATTTACATCTTGTGAAACTTGCCAGTCATGTCACAAAGATTAGATGACCATAGCCCTGTTTATTGGAAACAGAGAAAGAGTTAGTGAACTCTTGGGATGATACATGTTGATGTATGTAAGGTCCCCTGTCTACACATGCCAAGACCGGTTCTTTGTACTTCATTACATTCTCTGATGATCTTTCGAGATTCAGACCTATGTTCCTGTTGAAACACAAGTCCGAACCTTTTGAGATATTCACAGATATAAGTTAGAAGTAGAGAACCAAATACGGGTAAAAGTATTATATCCTTTGATGTGATCAAGGAGGAGAATACTTGAGCACGGAATTCCTGGACTATTCTAAAGGAGAATGAGATTCTCTCTCAGCATTACTCCTCCGTATACACCATAGCACGATGGTATATCAGGGCGGAGCAATAGCACCCTATGTGATATGGTGTGCTCTATGATGAGTACTACTGAGTTTCCTATTTCCTTTTGGGTGTTATGCACTTGAGAAGTTGCATACCTATTGAATACGGTTCCAATCAAATCAGTTGCCTACCGCTTCATATGTGATATGGAAAGGGAAGAGCCCATATCTTAAGTTAGTTAAGATTTGGGGTTGACCGGCCTATGTCTAAAAGCAAAATCCGAACAAGCTCGAGGCAAGGTCAGTTATGTAGAACTGGAAAGGTTCCAGCTATACAAACAACAGCAGATGATTTGGTAGAACCAAAGGATTCAGTAGATTCCAACGAACCTCAGCCTCTCCGCCGATCTAGTAGGGTTCCTCACCCACCTGAGAGATACTTCAGTTTCTCTATGACAGTGGGAGCGAGGATTGCATCATGAGATGATGACCCACTAGTTTCGAGCTGGCCATCAGGAGTGGGGCTCTGTAAGAATGGATGGATGTTTAGTGATCTGAGATGGAATCCATATACACCAACAAAGTATGGACTTTGGTTGCTATATCTGAAGGGTTAAATCCCCATCAGGAGCAAGTATATCTTGAGAAGATTACTTGGTGTAGATGGAAAAGTTAAGACTTTCAAAGCTAGACTTGTTAAAGGTTTTCGTCATCGACCAGGCGTGGACAATGATGAAACCTTTTTCAAGTGGCTATGCTTAAGTCCATCCAGATCCTACTTGCCACGGCTACATACCATGACTACGATATCTGGTGGTTGGGTGTCATGACTGCTTTTCTAAATGATGTTTTAGAAGAGAGCGTCTGTAAGTACACAGCCAGAGGGCTTCGTAGACAGTGGGAGCAGCAGAAACATATGCAAGATGTTTTATGTGATAAAACAGGCATCGCGGAGTTGGAACATTTGTTTTGATGATTTAGTTAAAGAATTTGACATCATCAAAATGGTAGATGAACCTTGTATAAACAAAAAGGTAGCAGGGAGTATGGAGTTGATCCTCGTAGAGTACGTGGATAACATACTCTTGATAGGGAAAGAGTTTCCTATGCTACGCTCGATCAATCTCCGCTTATCACAATGATTCTCCACACAGGATCAAAATGATACCTCCTAAATCCTGAGTTATCATCTATGAGATAGATGTAATTGGATGCTAGGAATCTCACTAGTAGTAGTAAGATGGTATCAATCGATCCTGAGGAGAATCACTGGAAGGGTTCCAGGGTGATAAAGACGACTGAATGTCAGTCACAGGCATTGTCTTTACCCTCAGTGAAGGGACGGTATGTTGGAAGAGTTCCAAGCTAGATACCGTGACATACTAGACGATAAAGGCTGGATACATCGCTACTTAAGATGCTACCAAAGAGGATGTTTGGGTGTATATTGGTTCATGAGATGAATTACGTTCCAACCATTGTGAGACAATGGAGTTGTGGCTTATGCCAAGGAACGTCGGTCCCATCAGTGATCCAGACATATTCTAAGGCAGTGTCACCTGATCGTGGAGATGGTTGATCTCCAGGGGATCGAGGTCAGGAGAGTAGACTCAGAGGACAACACGGCGGATCCACTCACAAAGGCCTGTTCCCAGAGAGAGATTTTTATGGGATGGTTGATTATGAGATACTACAACCACTGCTATCAGATGGCCCTAGTGCAAGTGGGAGATTTTTAGTTATATGTATGCCCTGGAGGCCATTACTGTACATTGGATGTATATTGTAGTCGATGCTGGGACATATATAGGGAGGACTTTCTTGCTCGACATGATAGTATGCTATCTGGTTGAACTTTACCTTAACGTGTATACTGGGTGTCTCTCTGTTACATGTTGGTAAAGCCCCTAGGATGTGTACTTGACTACCTGGACTATGATGCAGATCATACTAGTGGGGACATGGTAGTCCATAAGTACATCCTTCAAAGTCCCTAGTCGTGGGTATATCGAGACGGGGAATCGATATACCAGAGTAGACTAGCGTATACCTTCTCGACCCATACAGATGGGCGATGGATGATCCCATATCCATTGGTGTTTGACATCAGAGATGATATACGGGTGCTCAGTAGAGACTGGGTACACTGGACGGACTCGCCGAGAACTCCCAGATGGTATTATACCTTACGTCAGATGGCAATTCTCTGGTGACACTGGTACAGAGTAGTCTGTTGACCCGAGATCGTCATAGAGTCTTGTGTGGTTCCCACTGTGCTTTGATTTCTATCTTACCACGTCCAAGAGGGCGTGCAAAACGGTGGTTTTTGGGTACAGTCCCGAATCATATGGAGGCAATGAGCGATAGGAGGGGATTCGTCTCTCCCGGTATAGGGAGTTGATGTTGCGCTGTGTTCGATTGGCTATAACCGGAAATCCCTGGCTAGGATTGCTGAGATATACTGGTAAGTGTTACCAGTAGTTTCTCGAATTGTTATAGACCTCATATCGACACGACTTATCGAGCTATTGGGGTCTGACGTATACCACCCCTAGGCGAGATATGCGACATATCAGACGATCAGACCGGACTGTACGGTAAGTGTTACTGGTTGGATTCACAGGAGTGTGAGCGGGCTTGCTCGTCGATCTTCTGATCGCTCAATACCCGGGTGGCCGTTACGTTTAGCAGACCGCTTGCGGCTTGTGGGTATTTGATATGATCATCACCTGGTGCCGGCGTATTGACGAGTCTTTAGAGTCCTACACAGAGGTTTCCTGGCTCAAGCAAAACGAAATAGGAGCGCATATGAGATATGTGCGGGACCGAGAATAATGCGTGTATGTGATACCGTATTCTATTCTCGCGATGAATGTATCGAATGGTTATATGCGATATAACCTAGTTATCGAATCGAGGGTTGATTCGATAAGCCGATACATTGGATACTAGTCGGTTATATGCGATATGACCAGATCGTTAAATCAAGTGTTGATTTAATGATTTGATGTATAATTATATATTTGATATATTACTTTGCATTAACTAGTATTGATTCACTTTAAATGGATTTTCTCACCTGATGTGCACATTGTATATGTGATATACTTTTGTACACTAGTTTGTATCATGTTTGATGATACTTGCTCACTTGGGTTTGTGTAAAGATTAAACCATGGTTATATGAATGGTTAGGGTTTTGATTATTTACTTAGTTATTTATTTATATATTCATTTTGGAAATTTTTAAGGATGGTGGCTTATTTTGTTTTTATGTTGAAGCTTCTTGAAGCTTTGAACAAGTCAACCATTCTTATCTCATCCTTAACCCTAACCATTCCAACTAACCTTGGTTTAATCTCTACACTTGACCATGGTTTACATTATGATAAGTATTCATTTTCTTTTCATTTTAAATAACTCATCATAATATTCATCTTCTTCTTCTTCTTCTTCTTCTTCACTTGAAGAAAAAGCTTGCCTCATCAATGGCAACTTGATGAAAAGAGTGAGAAATCCAATTCTAAAGTGAACCCACTTCCTATTTCTTCATCCTCTACCTCTTGCCAAGTAGTAGAGTGTGTTCTCTTCACCAGTTTCATGACTTGGTGAAGTGGGAGCTTGATCTAGTGATGCCTCGACGTAGATCATCTTCGGCACGAAGCCGACGACCTTGCCCGCCCATTTCTCCGATGAAGCCAACGCTAGAGCCCGGGATTTGTTTTGGACAGTAAGGGGACTTCATCACGAAGCTATGGAGGTGGAGCACCGGATCTATAAAGGTTGTATTTCCGTTTACCTAGTTAAGTTGTTTTCTAGTTTCATTTTATCGCCTAAACTTCTAACCAACGATCCGTATTAGGGTTTCTCGGCACCGAATTTTTGAAATTGGCATGCTTGATGCCTTGTGAGACCTCTTGGGAGTGCCTAGGAACACTACAGAAAATACTTTAGACTGTATAAATCCAATAATCCAATACTAGAATCTGGCTTAAACCAAAGCCCGCTAGTAAAAACTGTCCGAACATCGTACGTGCGTAAAAACACGTATGCGTCCGAACCCTGTCGTAAAACCATACGACCTTTATATCGTTTCGCCCGAAGTAGGGAAACTCTCTGTGTGGGACTCTAAAGACTCTACTACTACACTGGCAGTGGGTTTAACCACAGACCATAAGCGGCACTAGCTGTACGTAACGGTCCCCAGGTAGATGTCGATAAGAAGGCCGATGAGGAAACCCATCCAAACTCCTACTGAGCCTAATGTGACAATCTCCGTACAGTCCGGTCTGTCCGTCTAGGACTATCGCATATCGGGCCTAGGAGGCGGCAAGCGTCAGTCCCCTAAAAGCGGTATAAGTCGTGTCGGAGTGAAGCCCATTACACTTTGAGAAACTACTGGAAAACCTACCAGTAAATCTCGCTTGCCCTAGCCAGGGACTTTGCATAATGGATCTCCAGACACTGCGTGATATCAACTCCCAATATCGGGAGAGACGAATCCTGTCTAACCGCCACTGCCTCCAAGTGCTCGGGACTGCACCCAACTGCTACCTATTTGCACGATTCCTTTGAGCCGTGGTAGGGTAGCAATCTAAGAACAGTGGGAACACACTCGAGGCGAAGAAGCAGTGTCAAGTCTGCGGACTATACTGTACTCATGTCACCTGGGAACTGTTAATTGACGACGGGTATAATACCAACCAACAGTTCCCTGCAAGTCCTGTCCGGTGTACCTGTAACCCAATGAGCATCTGTATACTATCTCCAGTACGACGTACTGATGGCTGTGGGACAGAGCATCTCTCCAACTGGGATGAGAAGCGTACACACTAGTCTACTCCGGAGTATCGATGCCCTGTCTCGATAATCCTACGACTAGGGACCTAAAAAAGGATGTGCTTGTAGACTACCCAGCCCCCACTAGTGTGACTGCCATCACAACGCTGGTAGTCAAGCAAGATCCTAAGGGCTCTATCAATACGTACACACATATTAAGATAGATATAAATCAAGTAGCATACTACCATGTTTAGCAAGACTGTTAATATAACTGTAAATATCCCAAGCTTCCATTAAGTAATATACAAGCTAGTATGATACAATAATGGCCCCTAGGGCATATACACTAACAATCTCCCACTTGCACTAGGGCCATGTACTGGCGTATCGAAGACCGATCATCTCGAGTAGCCTCTCGAACTGAATCTGAGGTAAGGCCTTTGTGAATGGATCAGCAGTGTTCTCCTCTGTAGCAACTCTCCAGACCTCGATCTCCCGGCAATCTATGATCTCCCTGATCAGGTGATACCGCCTTAAGATGTGTCTGGACTTTTGATGGGACCTGGATTCCTTCGCTAAAGCTATAGCTCTGTTGTTGTCGCAATACAGCGGTATTGGATCAACAATGGTAGGAACCACCTGAAGTTCTGTTAGGAACTTCTTCATCCAGACCTCTTCTTTTGCGGCATCGCAAGCAGCAATATACTCCGCTTCCATCGTCGAGTCAGCAACGGTGTCCTGCTTGGAACTCTTCCAGCACACCGCCCCTCCATTGAGGGTAAAGACATAACCTGACATGGACTTGGAGTCATCCTTGTCACTCTGGAAGCTGGAATCAGCAAAGGCCTCGATCTTGAGGTCTTTTCCACCGTAAACCAAGAACATCTCCTTAGTCCCTTCTCAGGTACTTGAGAATGTTCTTTACTTCTATCCAGTGCTTGTCCCCTGGGTCTGACTGATACCTGCTTACCACGCTTAGTGCGTAAGCTACATCTGGTCCGGTGCACAACATCGCATACATTATAGAGCCCACCGCAGAAGCGTAGGGTATAATAGACATGCGATCCCTTTCCAAATCAGTCTTGGAAGACATCTCTTTGGAGAGGGTGATTCCGTGACAAGCCGGTAAACTACCGCGCTTAGAATCTTCCATACTGAATCTTTTCAGTTTAGTGTTGATATACCTGGACTGGGAATGTCCCAACATCCTTTTGGATATATCACGATAGATCCGGATCCCCAGAATGTAAGAGGAATCACCCAGTTCTTTCATGGAGAACCTGTGTGACAACAATCCTTTGACAGATTGTAGCATAGGAATGCCATTTCCTATCAATAGAATGTCATCCACATACAAGACGAGGAATACGACAGTTCATGCTACAATTTTACTATATATACATGGTTCATCTGTATTTTTGATAAAGTCATATTCTTTGACCGTTTCATCAAAACAGATGTTCCAACTCCGCGATACCTGCTTCAGTCCATAAATGGACTTAAGCAACTTGCACACTTTCCCGCTGCTCCCACTCCGATTGAAACCTTCTGGCTGATCCATATAGACGCACTCTTCTAAATTACCATTTAGAAAAACCGTTTTTACGTCCATCTGCTAGATCTCATAATCATGGAAGGCGGAAATAGCAAGAAGGACCCGAATGGATTTGAGCATAGCCACTGGAGAAAAAGTTTCGTCATAGTCCAAACTAGGTCTTTGACGAAAGCCCTTTGCAACAAGTCTAGCCTTATAGGTTTCCACCTGTCCATCTACACCAATCTTTTTCTTGAAGATCCATTTACATCCTATGGGTTTTACCCCATCTGGAGCAAAGTCCAAAGTCCATACTTTGTTGGTGTACATGGACTCCATCTCGATCCGCATTGCATCCAGCCATCGTACCGAGTCGCTGCTCTGGATGGCCTGCTGGAAGCTAGTAGGTTCATCATCATCAATGATGCAATCCTCTCTATCCCCATCTATGAGAAAACCGTAGTATCTCTTAGGCGGATGAGACGGCCTACTACTCCTACGGAGGATTGCGGAAATGTCCTGTTCTTCTTGAACTACCGGTTCTACCAAACTTTCAGTAGTAGTTTGTGGTTCTGGAATTTCTTCCAGTTCTATTGTGCTCCTACTTGTTTCCTTTTCTAAAAACTGCAGTTCAAGAAAATGGGCATTACGAGAAACAAAAACCTTTTGTTCCTCTGCGCTATAGAAGAAATACCCCTTGGAGTTCTTTGGATATCCCACAAGCTTACACTGCACTGATCGTGCCTCGAGTTTGTCCGCATGCTGCTTTTTAACAAAAGCTGGACATCCCAATATCTTCAGATACTAAAGATAGGGTTTCTTCCCACTCCACATCTGATATGGTGTGGTAGGCACAGTTTTGGTAGGAGCCCTGTTCAAAAGATATGCAGCTGATTCTAGCGCATAACCCCAGAAAGATCGCGGTAACTCAGCATTACTCATCATGGAACGTACCATATCCAATAGGGTTCGATTCCGTCTCTCCAATACACCGTTATGCTGTGGAGTGTATGGAGGAGTAAGCTGAGAGAGAATTCCTTTCTTTTTTAAGTAACCTAGGAACTCGGCACTTAAGTATTCACCACCTCGATCAGATCTCAGTGTCTTGATACTTTTGCCGGTTTGGTTTTCTACTTCATTCTTATATTCTTGGAATTTCTCAGAAGTCTCGGATTTATGTTCCATTAAGAAAACGAATCCGTACCTAGAGTAATCATCCGTAAAAGTAATGAAATAGGAAAAACCACCTCTTGCATGTATAGACATTGGACCACATACATCGCTGTGTATGAGTCCTAAGAGCTCGCTCGCTCTTACTCCATGTCCAGTGAATGGAGTCTTTGTCATCTTTCCTTTGAGATATGATTGACAAGTGGCATAAGATTGATATTCGAACGAATCCAAATATCCTTCTCTATGTAACTTAGTTAACCTTGTCTCATTGATGTGACCTAGTCTATAATGTCATAAGGAAGCCTTATTTAAATCCGGAGACTTTCTTTTTAGTGTGTTCTGGACATTGAAAATCTGTAATTGGTTTAAGACATATATACCGTTATCTAGTGTACCGGACCCAATCAAACCATGATTAAGGTGGATGTTAACAACATCGCTTACAAACGTGAAATCATAACCTTCTTTTGATAACAACGAAACCGATATGATATTACACGTTAAACTGGGTACACACAAACAGTTATGCAAAACCAAAATATGTCCACTCGTCAATCCAAGGTGATAATCCCCTACCGGCACAGCACCCACGCTAGCTCCATTAGCAACCTGGAGGGTCATATCACCAACCTTCAGCACTCTACGGTTTCTCAGTGCCTGCAATGAATTGCATATATGAAATCCTGATCCGGTATCTAATACCCAGGAAGTAGAGTTGATTGATAGACAATTTTCAATTACAAACACACCTGAAGTCGAAGCCACATCTTGCTTCGGTTTCTGGTTCTTAGTATTCCAAGCTTTGCAATCTTTCTTCCAGTGCCCTTTCCTACGACAGTGGAAGCACTCGTCCTTTTCCACTACTGGAACCACAACCTTTGTTTTTCCCTTGACTCCCACCTTACCAACACCACCTCTCGGTTTGGTGGCGGCCTTCTTCTTCCTTCCTTTGGCCCTAGCCTTGGACCCAGAAGAAGAAGCACCGTGAACAAACATAGCGGGTGTTTCCCTTACCTTCTGCAAGGTGCCCTCTGCACTCCTCAACATGTTAAGGAGTTCTGGAAGATCAACTTCTTTTCTTTGAATGTTGAAATTCAGAATAAACTGGGCATAGGTGGAAGGAAGGGACTGAAGAACCAAGTCTGTATAGAGCTCGTTCTCTAAAGTCGTCCCGAGATCCGCGAGCTCTTCTATATAGCCAATCATCTTTAGGACATATTCTCCTACAGATGATCCGACGGCCATCCTTGACTGAAACAAGTTCTTCGTGGTCTCGTATCTTGCTATACGAGATTGCTCTCCATACAGTTCCTTGGTGTAGAGAAATATGGATTCAAGATCCATATCCTCGTGCCTCCTCTGATGTTCATTATTCATAGAGGCAAGCACGATGCATTTGACCCTCGTGCAATCTAACTGCCAGGTCTTGCGGATTTCCTTATCCGCATTACTGGATTTTGGACCAGGGACAGCAGGTGCCTTAGCAGTAAGGACATACCCCAATTTGTCATAAGTCAAAGCCATTTTGACATTCCGCAGCTAATCTTTATAGTTTGGCCCTGTCAATATATTTTTCTCTAACAGTAACTTAAGGCCTGTCATGTTCTGGGTCGCTGCAATTAGGAGAGAGAGGGAACACTTTAGCATGATGCTCTTGCAAGTTTAGAGTGGTTTTTAGTTTATCTAAACTGGATGGCTCCCACTGTTTCTCGAATCCCTCCTTAAACTAAAAAGGAAGAACTAGCCAGGACTATTCTTATCGTATAATACTTGCTTAACCGTTCAGCCAGGCCGGTGTCGGTACTTCGAAGGAGGTTTTCCAACACTTTCGTGAAGTTCCTTAATTAAATAACCTCTTTTCTCTGGGGGCGTAGCCCTGCTGACACCTTTCTCGGTTCCTACTTGGTTTATAGCATTGATTGTTAAGTGATGAATCTCCTGATGAGTAGCGGATACTCACAGTAGCATCGGGATCTAAATATCATCGTGTGATAATGCTGAAGGAATCCTACCAACATTCATCAAACTCCAAATGGTATGCATCTCTTTGCAAATTTCAGTTTCTTTAGAAATTCCCGATATAAATTTCTGCCCCATGCTCTTATGACCTTGGCATTAGTCAAAATGTCATAAGTCGCATGTCAAGTTCTACCCATCATTATCTTGTTAATTTGAACCCATCCATACATACCCCTGACATTGGCCAAATGATAATACGACTGTCCCAAACTAACTCATCTATCTATGCAACAAATGAATACCCAGCAGCTACCAAACACTATGCCTTGGCGTTGGTCAAAATACATAGCTTGAATACTACTGAATACCCAAATGAAATAACGGAGGGGTACGAATGGTTTTGGCGAAACCATGAACGTAGTGAACTTGATATGATCGAAAGAACCTGATAGCTTTTAAAAGGAGTGGTTAAAGCTCCGCAATTTTAAAAAATATCCTCTGTTTTAAAATAACCGAGTGGTTTCTTTTAAACTGTTCCAATGATTCAACTTTGGTTTATTTTCTTTGCATTATTATAATGCGTCCCATCAATTAACCTATCATTGCAGAAAACAACGAAAATACAATGTCCTCTTATGCCATCCGCATTCGCCACTGGGTCCCGTCATCACCCGTTAGGTTACTTAACTAACGACAGAGCGGGGGCTGGGCTAGCGCGGGTGTAAAACATAAGTGACGTCTAAATAGCTGTCATATATAGATATTGTACATTCATCTGACGCAATAATAGGCATTCCAGATCACAGATGAACATATTGGATTTTCTACGAATCCGCATTTCTTTTGAGCCTGCAAAGAAAGACGGATCACACAGTCGCGACGAATAGCTAAAACCCCACCCTAGACCCCTACGGGTACAGCAAACTACCCGCCAAGTACCCGAAGTGAAGCAGTCTCCCTCAACAACGTGAGTAGGTCACTAAACACTTCAAAGTACCCAGTAGTTTGTGCATCCCACCTTGGGTCTATCCTAGGAGCAAAAATCAGTAAATGAAATAATACAACGGTGGCTACAACCGTAACCTGGATGTGCCCCGCAAAAGAATATTACAACAATTTACAAATTACATTTGAATGAAAGAAATGCTCGTCTCACATCCCCGGCTATCCATTCACGACAATCCAACAAGTCTATAAACACAAACGGTAAAAACTATTACAGAAATGTGCAACCCCCTGCCAACCGACATACTAGCAGTTAGGGGAGGTTTACGAACACATTATACAAATCACAGATATAATCAAATTAGCCAAACATCTTAGAATTTCGATCAAGAAAATGCAAATGATTCTACTCCAAATAATTTCCCTGTGCACCTGAGACTTGAGCAGAAACAAAACATCCCAGAAAGAACAAAATTAACACGGAAGAGTTACTGGGGAATTTTGGACTGACTCGGCCCCAACTCGGCCGCGGATCCGCGGCGAATCGCGTTGGATCGGCCGCGGTTCCGCGGCGGTTTGGACGAGTTAGAACCCCAAATTTCTCCAGTAACCTTAAGTTTCCCTTCTTGTAATTTTAAGGGTCCCTGAAAAAATTTTAGACCCCGTTTTAAAATCGACAGAAACTATTTGAAAATGATGTTTTTTCCGGTTCGTTTCACGATTGAATTTCTAACGACTTTGCTAACAAGTTAGTTATGGTTTAGCGAGGCTCTGATACCACTGTAAGTCGACGTTAGACACCCCACAAATTGCGGGGAGGCGGAATAGGTAAAACAATCATTTTATTTAAAACAAACATCGACTAACTTACGGATCTTTACCAAACCCTAACTAACAACATCATAGGAGGGATTTGTTAGATATGTATGCCCAAGAGGCCATTATTGTATAGTACTAGTTTGTATAATACATTTTGGAGGCTTGGGATATATATATGGTTTTACGACAGTCTTGCTCGATATAGTAGTATGCTACTTGGTTTGTTTCTATCTTAATATATGTATACGTTTCTTTTAACATATCGCTAAAAACATATTGGTAGAGCCCTTAGGCTTTTTGCTTGACTACCGGCATTGTGATGGCGATCACACTAGTGGGGGCTGGGTAGTCTATAAGCACATCCTTATTTTGGTCCCTAGTCGTAGGATTATCAAGACAGAGCATCGATACTCCAGAGTAGACTGGTGCATACGCTTCTCTTCCCAGCAGGGGAGATGGTCTGTCCCACAGCCATCTGTACGTCGTACTGAAGATAGTATGCAGGTGCTCGTTAGGTTACGAGTATGCTGGACAGGACTCATCGGGAACTGTTGGTTGGTATTATACCTATCGTCAGTTAACAGTTCGCAGGTGACATGAGTACAGCTTAGTCCGCTGACTTGACACTGTCACTTCGCCTCGAGTGTGTTCCCACTGTTCTTAGATTACTACCCTACCACGGCTCTACTGAGTCGTGCAAACAGGTTGTAGTTAGGTGCAGTCCCGAAGCACTTGGAGGCAGTGACGGTTAGACAGGATTCGTCTCTCCCGGTATTGGGGGTTGATATCGCGCTGTGTCTAGGAGAACCATTACACAAAGTCCCTGGCCAGGGCAAGCGAGAATTGCTGGTAGGTTTTCCAGTAGATTCTCAGGGTGCTTTGGGCTACACTCCGACACGACTTGTACCGCTATTAGGGGACTGTCGTTTACCGCCCCCCTAGGTCCTCCATGCGATATTCTCAGACGAACAGACCGGACTGTACGGAGATTGTCACATTCAGGCTCAGTAGGAGTTCGATGGGTTCAACTCACCAGTCTTCTTATCGGCATCTACCTAGGGACCGTTACGTACAGCTAGTACAGCTTGCGGCCTGTGGTTAAACCCACTGCCAGCGTACCGTCGAGCCTTTAGAGTCCCACACAGAGGGTTACTCGCCTTTGGGCAAAACAGAGTAGAGGTTGCATGGTTTTGCGACGGGGTTCGTTCACATCCGCACACTTTTGCACGTTTGGTGTCCGGAAAGTAGTTAATAGCGGGCTTTGGTTTAAGCCGGATCCTAGTAACTGTTTTGGGATTGGTTTTGTCTCAGTGTATTCGTGTTCCTTGGAGCACGGATGCGGGTGTGTATGCACAATTGACAGAGGCAGAGGCAGAGGATTCTCATTAGGGTTGTTGACCATTTGGCTTTGGTTGACTTGTTGACCGTTGACTTTTCTTTAAACCCTAATGAGAATATGATATATGATTAATAATATTAATTAAGTATTATTGTGCCATGATTGAGTTGGAAGTTTGACTTTTTTTGACTTATTGACTTTGTTGACCGGTTAACCATTTTGGACTTGTTGACCATCATTATTTCAGGGCTATCATTTCATGGGTGTGACTTTTGCTTGCTTGTTGTTTGCAAAAGCAATAATAGCATAAAATGATAATGGTCATTGAAACTAACCATCACCATATACTCAATTATTATTATTATTATCATTATTCTCACTTTTGTGAGAAGGGTTGGATTATGAGAGCTCATTCTATTACTCTTTTTCTCTCTCCTAGAACGACAGCTCTCACTCTTCCTCTTCCTCTCTCAAGGTTCAAGTGTTCCATGAGTTGGAAATCATGAACCTATGAGACAAAACCACCATCACTCTTCTCTACTCAATCTAAGGTATTAGGTTTAGCAAACCAAACACCATAGTCATCTCTAGGTTGAGATAGGAGCCCAATTTCGAGACCCTCGGGTGGATCCATCTATGGCAAAAATAAGACGACAAGGAGGATCCGTTCAAGCGACTACGAGGAACAAGAAAGAGGAAGAACCACAACAAGAAGAGAAGGAGTTCAAGACCAAGGTATAGCCATTCTACATAGTAGTTAGAACTTGTAGAATATTTGTTAGTTTTTGTTTAGCAACGATCCTTCATGAAACGGTTCATGTTACCTAGCTAGGGAAAATTTTCGTTTTACCTATTCCGCCTCCCCGAAAGGACCGGGGTGGGTAACGTTGACCTAACAGTGGTATCAGAGCCCAGCTAAGCAAAAAATAACTGTTAGCAAAGTTTTTAGAATCTCGATCCGGAAAAAATCCCGAAAACAAACCGAAAAATGTATTTTCTGTCGATTTTCAAAACAGGCCTAAAAATATTTTGTACGACATGAAAAATACAGGCAGGGTTTTCTGGGAATTTACAAGAAATTTGAGACCCCGAATCGGCCAACTCGCCGCTGAAGTGTGGCGGAACCATGCGTTCCGACGCGGATCCGCGGCCGAGTCAACTCGGCCGCGGCTCAACCTTGTTGCAGATTCCCCTGTTTGCTATTTTAGGATTTTTGGGATATTTTGTTTCTGCCCAGATTTTCCAGAGAAAAATGTTATTTTTTTGGGGTAGTTACAATTTTGTATTTTGATCGGAATTCTACAAACTTTGACTAAATGGTTATATCTGTAATGTGATATATGCACTGAACGTCGGCTAATCACTATACGTCGATTAGTGGGGTTGTGCATATCTGTGATCTGAAATGTTATTGGATTGTGTATATGAATTCATTGGATTGTCGCGGATGAATAGCCGGGGGGTTGTGAGATGAGAGTTTTGTTTACCATTCAATTCATGTAATTTGTAATTGATGTAATATTATTTATATGGCCGCACAACCGGGATGGGGTTGTAGCCGTCATTGTATAATTTGTTTTACTGTTTTTGCTCCTAGGATAGACCCAAGGAGGGGTGCACAAACTACCGGGTACCTCGAAGTGCCAAGTGGCCTACTCACGTTGTTGAGGGAGGTTGCTTCACTTCGGGTATTTGGCGGGTAGTTTGCCGCACCCGTAGGGGTCTAGGGTGGGGTATTGGCTATTCATCGCGACCGTGTAATCCGCTTTTCGTTACAGGCTCGTACGGAATGCGGATTCCTAGTATATCCAATGTGTTCATCTGTGATCTGGAATGGCTATCATTGCATCTGACGAATGTGTATATATATCTATATGATATCTATTTAGGCGTTGCTTATGTTTTGCATCCGCGCTAGTCCAGCCCCCGCTCTGTCGTTAGTTAAGTAACCTAACGGGTAATGACGGGGCCCCATGGCAAATGCGGATGGATAAGCGTACGTCATATTTTCGTTGTTTTCTGCAATGGTAGGATTAATTGATGGGACGCATTAAATTAATACAAGAAAACAAACCTGAAAAGAACGTTGTTGGAACAATTTTTCAAAAAGCTGTTATTGCAAGGACGCTCTCTTTTGTTTTGCATAGAGGTATTCGGTTATGAATGCCCAGCACCTCATTCGACGAGGCAAGGGCCGAGATCCCTTCATCGGCAGTGAACCCTTGGACAAAAAGTTTGCGGCAGGGTAATAACTTCACTATAGTCGATTATTCTTGCTTTGCATCGAGGTATTCAGTTTGGAATATCCTGCACCTCATTCGACGAGGAAAGAGCCGAGATCCCTTAACGGGGAGTGACCTCTTTAGCATAAGTTTTCGCCATTATATTTTCAAAAAGGGTAATCAGGTTCCTTCAATGATATCAAGTTCATTACGTTAACGGGTTTTTCGCCAAAAACCCAGCCGTAGCCCTCCGTCATTTCTTACAGGTAACACTTAGTATTCGTGCTTCGTTTGTTGACTCCGTCAAGGCATAGTGTACGGTAGCTGAGTGCTGCTTGTTTGTTGCAGTATATGGTGTTAGTTATATGTATGCCCTAGAGGCCATTACTATACATAGGATGTATATTGTAGTTGATGCTTGGACATATATAGGGAGGACTTTCTTGCTCGACATGATAGTATGCTATCTGGTTACTCTTTACCTTAACGTGTATACTGATTGTCTCTCTGTTACATGTTGGTAAATCCCTTAGGATGTGTACTTGACTACCTGGACTATGATGCAGATCATACTAGTGGGGACATGGTAGTCCATAAGTACGTCCTTCAAGGTCCCTAGTCGTGGGTGTATCGAGACGGGGCATCGATATACCAGTGTAGACTAGAGTATACCTTCTCGACCCATACAGATGGGCGATGGATGATCCCATATCCATTGGTGTTTGACATCAGAGATGATATATGGGTGCTCAGTGGAGACTAGGTACGCTCGACGGACTCGCCGAGAACTCCCAGATGGTATTATACCTTACGTCAGATGGCAGTTCTCTGGTGACACTGGTACAGAGTAGTCTGTTGACCCAAGATCGTCATAGAGTCTTGTGTGGTTCCCACTGTGCTTTGATTTCCACCTTACCACGTCCAAGAGGGCGTGCAAAACGGTGGTTTTTGGATACAGTCCCGAATCACAAGGAGGCAATGAGCGATAGGAGGGGATTCGTCTCTCTCGGTATAGGGAGTTGATGTTGCGCTGTGTTCGATTGGCTATAACCGGAAATCCCTGGCCAGGGTTGCTGAGATTTACTGGTAAGTGTTACCTGTAGTTTCTTGAACTGTTATAGACCTCATGTCGACACGACTTATCAAGCTATTGGGGTCTGATGTTTACCACCCCTAGGCGAGATATGCGACATATCAGACGACGAGACCGGACTGTACGGTAAGTGTTACTGGTTGGATTCACAGGAGTATGAGCGGGCTTGCTCGTCGATCTTCTGATCGCTCAATACCCGGGTGGCCGTTACGTTTAGCAGACCGCTTGCGGCTTGTGGGTGTTTGATATGATCATCACCTGCTGCCGGCGTATTGACGAGTCTTTAGAGTCCTACACAGAGGTTTCCTGGCTCAAGCGAAACGAAATAGGAGCGCATATGAGATATGTGCGGGACCGAGAATAATGCATGTATGTGATACCGTATTCTATTCTCGCGATGAATGTATCGATTGGTTGTATGTGATATAACCTTGTTATCGAATCAAGGATTGATTCGATAAGCCGATACATTGGATATTAGTCGGTTATATGCGATATGACCGGATCGTTAAATCAAGTGTTGATTTAATGATTTAATGTATAATTATATATTTGATATATTACTTTGCATTAACTAATATTTGTTCACTTTAAATGGATTTTCTCACTTGATGTGCACATTGTATATGTGATATATTTTTGTGCACTTGCTTGTACCATGTTTGATGATACATGCATATTTGGGTGTATGTTTAGATTAAACCATGGTTATGTAATGGTTAGGGTTTTGTTTTTATTTATTTATTCATTTATTTATTTATTTCTATGGCATAAAAGAGAAAATGGTGGCTTTCTTTGTTAGATGTTGAAGCTTCATGAAGCTTTGACTAAGTCACCATTTTTGTCTTCATGTTTAACCCTAACCATTCACCTAACCCTAGTTTGCTCTCTACACTTGACCATGGTTAGAGTATGATAAGTATTCATTTTATTTTCTATTTTAAAAAATACTCATTATATTCTATCATCATCTTCTTCTTCTTCTTCAAGAAGAAAAAGCTTGCAACCATCAATGGTGATTTGATGAAAAGAGTGAGAAATCCAATTCTAAAGTGAACCCACTTCCTATTTCTTCATCCTCTACCTCTTGCCAAGTAGTATAGGGTGTTTTCTTCACAAGTTTCATGACTTGGTGAAGTGAGAGCTTGATCTTGTGATGCCTCGACGTAGATCATCTTTGGCATCGTAGTCGATGACCTACCCCGCCCTTTTCTCCGATGAAGCCGACACTAGAGTCCAAGATCCGATTTGTACAGCGGAGGGACGTCTACGTAGAGCTAAGGAAGTGGAGAACCGGATCTACAAAGGTTGTAGCCTCTTTCTTTTAGTTAAGTTGTTAACTAGTTTCACTTTTCGCATAAACTCTAGTCAACGAATCCGTATTAGGGTTTCTCGGCACTTGTAAAATTTGAAATTGGCATGGTTGATGCCTTGTGAGACCTCATTAGAGTGCCTAGGAACCCTACATATGGGATTGGTTAGGACAGTCGTATAACCTTGTTGACTCCGTCAAGGGTTATGCGAGTGGGTTTAATGCAATCCAGATAATGACGGGTTGAACTTGACTAGGACTCTTTGATTTGTTGACTCCGTCAAGGTCACTTGAATCCTAGGGGCAAAAATCCACATCGGGAGTTTCTAAAGAAATTGAAACTTGCAGATTTAGCATACCTTCTGGAGTGTAGTGACTAGAGTGGATCCCATCTAGGTCATTACACAATGATAGTTGGATCCCGATCCCATTGATGAGTTGGATTACTCTCGGGAGATTTTTTTCTCTTAACAATCAATGCTATAAACCAAGTAGGTGTCTAGAACGGTGTTAGTGGGGCTACACCTCTAGGGAAAAGAGATTATTTAATTAAGGAACTTCGCGAAAGCGTTGAAAAACCTCCCTCGAAGTACCAACACCAGCCTGGCTGAAAGGTTAAGCAAGTATTGTGACGTGCGATTAATCCTGACTAATTCTTCTTTTAGGGTTTGAAGAAGAATTTGAGAAAACAATGGGAGCCATCCTGGTTAGATAAATCAATAAACTAATCTAATCTTGCAAGAGCGCACACTGAGTGTTTCTTTTCTCTCTCTCCAGGTAGTAACCATTTCACGCCCTAATCAAGATAATAAAATGTATCGCTTGAACGATCCGAATTCTTATTCGGGGCTGGGGAACGTTGGTTTGTCTCTAACTTACGACAACAGTCATAAGTATGAGCAAGGGAAAGAGGATTGTATGGATTCCAAGGATACCCAGTGGAAGAAGAAGCATGGTTTTGCATCTACTTCAGGTGTTCTTGTAATTGAGAACTGCTTTACGGTCAGCCCTACCTCCTGGGTACTTGATACCGGATCAGGATCTCATATCTGTAATTTATTGCAGGGACTGAGAAAAAGTAGGAGAGTTGTACCTGGTGATATGTCGCTCAGAGTAAAGAACGGAGCACAAGTTAATGCTGCAGCCGTCGGTGAATATCACCTTGTGTTGCCAAATGGCAATACTATGATTTTGAACGATTGCTACTATGTACCTTCCATGGTTTGCAACATCATATCAGTTTCTTTACTCGATAAAGATGGATATAACTTTGTTCTTGATAGAAATATCATGAACATCTACCTTCATAAGGTACTGGTTGCAGAAGGTACACTGTGTAATGGTATCTACGTTCTAAATCAGAATACAGTTCTCAATGTACAAAACACACGCAAGTTGAAGAATTCAGATACGAATGAATCCTACTTATGGCATTGTAGACTTGGTCATATCGGAGAGAAAAGACTAAGTAAGTTGCATAAAGATGGACTCTTGAATACGTTCGAGTTTTCATCTTATGAAACTTGTCAGTCTTGTCTCAAAGGAAAGATGACCAAATCTCCGTTCACCGGACATGGAGAAAGGGCAGCAAAGCTCTTGGGACTCATACACAGTGATGTATGTGGTCCGATGTCTATACATGCAAGGGGTGGGTTCTCCTACTTCATCACATTCACTGACGATCTCTCTAGATTCGGATATGTGTATCTTATGAAACACAAATCTGAAGCTTTTGAGAAATTCAAGGAATTCAGAAACGAAGTAGAGAACCAGACTGGCAAAAGTATCAAGATCCTCCGGTCTGATAGAGGAGGGGAGTACTTAAGCACGGAATTCCTAAATTACTTAAAAGAGAATGGTATTCTCTATCAGCTTACTCCTCCTTATACACCACAGCAAAACGGTGTATCGGAACGGAGAAATCGTACCATACTGGATATGGTTCACTCCATGATGAGTAATGCCGAGTTGCCTCTTTCATTTTGGGGACATGCGCTTCAGACAGCGGCATACCTACTGAATTACGTTCCATCCAAATCTGTGCCTAAGACTCTATATGAAATATGGAGTGGACGAAATCCGTATCTTAAGCGGTTCAAGATATGGGGTTGTCCGGCCTATGTAAAAACACAGAAACCGGACAAGCTAGAGGCAGGGTCAGTTCCGTGTAAATTTATGGGATATCCTAAAGACTCATTAGGATATCTGTTCTACCATACTGAGGATCAGAAGGTGTTTGTATCTCGTCACGCTACCTTTTTAGAAAGGGAGTTTCTTGCAAAAGAAACTAGAGAGAGTTCGGAAGAACTAAAAGAAATTCAGCGACCACAAAATATAACTGAAAATTTAGAGGAACCACTGGATTCAATAACCCCAAACGAACCTCAGCCACTTCGCAGATCTGGTAGGATTTCTCATCCGCCCGAGAGATACTACGGTTTTCTCTTAGACGGGGATCGAGAGGATTGCATCTTGGAAGAAGATGACCCTACCAATTTCAGGCAGGCCATTATCAGTAGGGACTATGATAAGTGGCTGGAAGCAATGCAATCCGAAATGGAGTCCATGTACACCAATAAAGTGTGGACCTTGGATATTGCTCCACCTGGTGTGAAACCCGTTGGTTGCAAATGGATCAACAAAAGGAAACTTGGTGTAGATGGGCAGGTGGAAACCTATAAAGCTAGACTCGTTGCAAAAGGTTTTCGTCAAAGACCTGGTTTTGACTATGACGAAACTTTTTCTCCAGTGGCTATGCTCAAATCCATTCGGATCCTACTTGCCATTGCTGCCTTCCATGACTATGAAATCTGGCAGATGGACGTTAAAACGGCTTTTCTAAACGGTTGTTTAGAAGAGTGCGTTTACATGGATCAGCCAGAAGCTTTCGTAGATAGTGGGAGCAGCGGGAAGGTGTGCAAGTTTCTTAAATCCATTTATGGATTAAAGCAGGAATCGCGGAGCTGGAACATCTGTTTTGATGAGGCAATCAAGGAATTTGATTTCATCAAGAACGAAGATGAACCTTGTGTCTATAAGAAGATTGTAGGACGAACTGTTGTATTCCTAGTCTTGTACGTGGACGACATTCTTTTGATAGGAAATGATATTCCTATCCTACAATCGGTCAAGCTATTCTTGTCACAACGGTTCTCCATGAAGGACCTGGGTGATGCCTCGTACATTCTGGGGATCAAGATCTACAGAGATAGATCCAAGAGACTACTGGGACTTTCGCAGTCCAGGTACATAGAGACCGTACTAAAGAGATTTAGTATGGAGGATTCCAAGCACGGTAACATACCTGCATTGCACGGAATTACCCTCTCCAAGAAGATGTCTCCTAAGACTGACGAGGAGAGGGTTCGCATGAGCATTATACCCTACGCTTCGGCGGTAGGATCTATAATGTATGCGATGCTATGTACAAGACCAGATGTAGCTTACGCGCTGAGCGTGGTGAGCCGGTATCAGTCAGACCCAGGTGAGGACCACTGGACGGCAGTGAAGAACATTCTTAAGTACATGAGAAGGACTAAGGAGATATTCCTGGTTTACGATAATGGAGACCTCAGGGTCGAGTCCTTTACCGATTCAAGCTTCCAGAGTGACAAAGATGTCAGCAAGTCTGTCTCGGGTTTTGTGTTTACCCTCAATGGAGGGGCGGTATGTTGGAGGAGTTTCAAACAGGATACCATCGTTATTCGACGATGGAGGCTGAATACATTGCTGCAAGCGATGCCGCAAAAGAGACGGTCTGGATGAAGAAATTCATTAGTGAACTTTAGGTGGTTCCGTCCATTGTTGACCCAATACCTTTGTATTGCGATAACAATGGGGCTATAGCTTTAGCGAAGGAACCAAGGTCCCATCAGAAATCCAGACACATCTTAAGGCGGTATCACCTGATCAGGGAGATCATTGATCGCCAGGAGACCGAGGTACGGAGAGTGGACACAAAAGACAACACAGCGGATCCATTCACGAAGGCCCTCCCTCAAACACAGTTCGAGCGACTTTTTGAGCTATTGGGTATGCGGTACGCCGGCAGCTGGCCTTAGTGCAGATGTTGGGTATGCGGTACACCAATTACTGGCCTTTAGTGCAAGTGGGAGATTGTTAGATATGTATGCCTTAGAGGCCATTATTGTATAGTACTGGTTTGTATAATATATTTTAGAGGCTTGGGATATATATATGGTTTTACGACAGTCTTGCTCGATATAGTAGTATGCTACTTGGTTTGTTTCTATCTTAATATGTGTATATGTTTCTTTTAACATATCGCTAAAAACATATTGGTAGAGCCCTTAGGATTTTTTCTTGACTACCGGCGTTGTGATGGCGATCACACTAGTGGGGGCTGGGTAGTCTATAAGCACATCCTTATTTTGGTCCCTAGTCGTAGGATTATCGAGACAGGACATCGATACTCCAGAGTAGACTCGTGCATACGCTTCTCTCCCCAGCAGGGGAGAAGGTCTGTCCCACAGCCATCTGTACGTCGTACTGAAGATAGTATGCAGGTGCTCGTTAGGTTACGAGTACACTGGACAGGACTCGTCGGGAACTGTTGGTTGGTATTATACCTATCGTCAGTTAACAGTTCCCAGGTGACATGAGTACAGCTTAGTCCGCTGACTTGACACTGTCACTTCGCCTCGAGTGTGTTCCCACTGTTATTAGATTACTACCCTACTACGGCTCTACCGAGTCGTGCAACCAAGTAGTAGTTGTGTGCAGTCCCGAAGTACTTGGAGGCAATGACGGTTAGACAGGATTCGTCTCTCCCGGTATTGGTGGTTGATATCGCGCTGTGTCTAGGAGAGCCATTACACAAAGTCTCTGGCCAGGGCAAGCGAGAATTGCTGGTAGGTTTTCCAGTAGATTCTCAGGGTGTTTTGGGCTACACTCCGACACGACTTGTACCGCTATTAGGGGACTGATGTTTACCGCCCCCTAGGCCCGCCATGCGATATTCTCAGACGAACAGACCAGACTGTACGGAGATTGTCACATTCAGGCTCAGTAGGAGTTCGATGGGTTCACCTCATCAGTCTTCTTATCGGCATCTAGCTGGGGACCGTTACGTACAGCTAGTCCCGCTTGCGGCCCGTGGTTATACCCACTGCCAGCGTAGTGTCGAGCCTTTAGAGTCCCACACAGAGGGTTACTCGCCTTTGGGCAAAATAGAGTAGAGGTTGCATGGTTTTGCGACGGGGTTCGTTCACATCCGCGCACTTGTGCACGTTTGCTGTCCGGACAGTAGTTACTAGTGGGCTTTGGTTTAAGCCGGATCCTAGTAACTGTTTTGGGATTGGTTTTGTCTCAGTGTATTCGTGTTCCTTGGAGCACGGATGCGGATGTGTATGCACAGTTGACAGAGGCAGAGGCAGAGGATTCTCATTAGGGTTGTTGACCATTTGGTTTTGGTTGACTTGTTGACCGTTGACTTTTCTTTAAACCCTAATGAGAATATGATATATGATTAATAATATTAATTAAGTATTATTGTGCCATGGTTGAGTTGGAAGTTTGACTTTTGTTGACTTGTTGACTTTGTTGACCGGTTGATCATTTTGGACTTGTTGACCATCATCATTTCATGGATATCATTTCAGGGGTATGACTTTTGCTTGCTTGTTGTTTGCAAAAGCAATAATAGCATGAAATGATAATGGTCATTGAAACTAACCATCACCATATACTCAATTATTATTATTATCATTATTCTCACTTTTGTGAGAAGGGTTAGATTATGAGAGCTCATTCTATCATTCTTTTTCTCTCTTCTAGAAAGAAAGCTCTCCCTCTTCCTCTTCCTCTCTCAAGGTTCAAGTGTTCCATGAGTTGGAAATCATGAACCTATGAGACAAACCACCATCACTCTTCTCTACTCAATCTAAGGTATTAGGTTTAGCAAACCAAACACCTTAGTCATCTTTAGGTTGAGATAGGAGCCCAATCTCGAGACCCTCGGATGGATCCATCTATGGCAAAGAGGAGACGACAAGGAGGATCCGTTCAAGCGACTGCGAGGAACAAGAAAGAGGAAGAACCACAACAAGAAGAGAAGGAGTTCAAGACCAAGGTATAGCCATTCTACATAGTAGTTAGAACTTGTAGAATATTTGTTAATTTTTGTTTAGCAACGATCCTTCATGAAACGGTCCATGTTACCTAGCTAGGGAAAATTTTCGTTTTACCTATTCCGCCTCCCCGAAAGGACCGGGGTGGGTAACGTGGACCTGACAGGATTAGCTACTATGAAAGAAGATTATACCTAATGAACCAAGTCCTTCTTGTTCTCGATGACCACCTTCTCGTCGGCCTCTTCTTTGTGATAGAAGATCCACCCGAGAGCTACTACTTCAAGCTTGACCTCTAACTTGAGGTAACTAGGTTACTAAAAGTGCTAATCAAAGCAACCTAGGGAATATAGAGTGGGATTAGGGATCAATTAGTCTTGCTAACCCTTGATCTCAATACATGAGAGGTTAGGGTTAGGGTTTGAAGAGAGAGATCTTGAGGAAAGAGAAGGTGAGAGTAATAATGAAATGAATTATGTCTCATTTTCAATATATCATGAAGCATAAAGAATATCAAATAAATAATTAAATGATATTAACAACCATGCTTCATTTAATATATGCAATGAATCATCTCATGAGTCATTTAGCAATAAATGCTTTATTAACTCATTTTGATGATTCATCTCATGAGTCACTAATCCATTTAATGCATATAACACCTAAGCCTCCACCTCATCAAACTTCTAGAAGCTTCTCGAGTAATTACGAGAACGCCCCTCCTATCCGTGAAGACACGGAAATACTTTAGACTGTATAAATCCAATAATCCAATACTAGAATCGGGCTTAAACCAAAGCCCGCTTGTAAAAACTGTCCGAACATCGTACGTGCGTAAAAACACGTATGCGTCCGAACCCTGTCGTAAAACCATACGACCTCTATATCGTTTCGCCCGAAGTAGGGAAACTCTCTGTATTGGACTCTAAAGACTCGAGTACTACGCTGGCAGTGGGTTTAACCACAGACCGCAAGTGGCACTAGCTGTACGTAACGGTCCCCAGGTAGATGTCGATAAGAAGGCCGATGAGGAAACCCATCCGAACTCCTACTGAGCCTGATGTGACAATCTCCGTACAGTCCGGTCTGTTCGTCTAGGACTATCGCATATAGGGCCTAGGGGGCGGCAAGCGTCAGTCCCCTAAAAGCGGTATAAGTCATGTCGGAGTGAAGCCCATTACACCTTGAGAAACTACTGGAAAACCTACCATTAAATCTCGCTTTCCCTGGCCAGGGACTTTGCATAATGGCTCTCCAGACACAGAGCGATATCAACTCCCAATACCGGGAGAGACGAATCCTGTCTAACCGCCACTGCCTCCAAGTGCTCGGGACTGCACCCAACTACTACCTGTTTGCACGACTCCTTTGAGCCGTGGCAGTGTAGCAATCTAAGAACAGTGGGAACACACTCGAGGCGAAGCAGCAGTGTCAAGTCTACGGACTATGCTGTACTCATGTCACCTGGGAGCTGTTAACTGACGACGGGTATAATACCAACCAACAGTTCCCTGGGAGTCCTGTCCGGTGTACCCGTAACCCAACGAGCACCTGTATACTATCTCCAGTACGACGTATCGATGGCTGTGGGACAGACCATCTCCCCAACTGGGATGAGAAGCGTACACACTAGTCTACTCTGGAGTATCGATGCCCTGTCTCGATAATCCTACGACTAGGGACCTAAAAAAGGATGTTCTTGTAGACTACCCAGCCCCCACTAGTGTGACTACCATCACAACGCTGGTAGTCAAGCAAGATCCTAAGGGCTCTATCAATAAGTACACACATATTAAGATGGATATAAACCAAGTAGCATACTACCATGTTTAGCAAGACTGTTAATATAACTGTGAATATCCCAAGCTCCATTAAGTAATATACAAGCTAGTATGATACAATAATGTCCCCTAGGGCATATACACTAACAGATTTCGGGTACATGGTGGACCCGGTATGGTACCCCGGGGCGAGAACGGATCGCTGTGTAGTAGACGGTGATACTGGCAGACGGACTACTACCTACCGGTGATAGTATTTGGGCTCGGCGGATATCCGGAGGATACCGAACGTAGTCGAGAGATGATATGGGCTGATCCGGTCTGACGGAGCTCGTGGGCCGATACGGACTGACGGAGCCCGATATATAAGGATTTACGTGCCGATGTTGGGCACTGTTTTCATGATGTTTTTGAGTGTCGATGCTAGGCACTCAGGTTCCATGATTTTGATGTGTCGGGAGGGACACCGTTGATATACATCCTCATACTTTCATGCACACTCTTTTATGATATTTACGTGCATACAGACATTGATTATATGGATGGACGGGATCCACATGCATACATACCTTGATTATGGTTGGACGAGATCCATATACATGCATTGATTATTACTGTTGATTGTTATCCGCATGCATATAGGTATTGACTACCTTGTTGGCACATACAGACCCGGTCACCCTAGATATCATAGTATTACATTTATGATATAGTTGACATAGGAGTCGTTGTTTATTCGATTTCTATCTGTTGATATTTTTCTACTCACGAGTTGGCAACTCACCCCCGTTGTGCCACAGTTCTTGCAGGTTGACCGCTTGGATCAGTAGCGGCTTTGCTGGCACACAGTTGTATTCGGGTGTTTTGCATTGGTAGGTGGGATATTTGTATCATTCCAACTCCTGTATCTACATTTCACATTGTATCTAGTTAACTCCATCAATCAAAACTTGTAAATTGTATAAGTAATGAGACTTAGTGGGATTGTGGTTGCGAGACTTAGAGCGAGGGGTTTTCCGCTACTTGTGATTTATATGTCTTGCTTTTCTTTTATTCTTTTGTGGTGAACTTCGCCGTTAGGCGTCGTATACTTATTTTTTATTATCTTGCGTGGTTGTGATCCGCCGGTTGGCGAAGAGCTAGCTCCAGCTTGGGGATGCCTTTATCATTATTATGTATTTGTGGTTTTGGATCAAAATATACAAAGGAGGTGCTGGCAATATTTTTAAAAGACGAAACTGGTTTTCAAACTAGTAAACATTACTTGCATTATTCATGTTTCTTTTCTATGCATTAAGAAAAATTGATTTCATTATACCTTTATTTAAAAACCTCACCTCCTTTATTTTTCTTAAAAGGTTTAGATTTCTGGGTTTCAGCTTACTTGAATTCCGCTACGCCTTTAGACGTTGCGTGATTCAAGTGCTGGTCACGAGCTAATATTTTGGGCCGTGACATAAACAAAAGCCTGTATGCATGTGGATCTCATCCACGTGTCAACCAATGACACAACAACATCATGCATGTAAATATCATAAAAGCATATGCAGGTAAATATGAGGATATAAATCAACGTGTGTCCCTCGCGACACATCATAATCATGGAACCTGAGTTTCCAACATCAACACTCGAAACATCATGAAACCCGTGTCCAACATTGACACGTAAATCCTCATACTTCAGGCTCCGCATACTCAGATTGGCCCTCAAATCTGTAAGCCTCATGGAACCTGAGCGTCCAATATCGACACCCGAAACATCATGAAAACATATGCCTGTATATATATGTGTGTGTGTGTGTGTCCCTCAACGACACATCGAAATCATGGAACCTGAGTGTCTAACATCGACACTCGAAACATCATGAAACCCGTGTCCATCATCGACATGTAAATACTCATCTATCAGGCGCCGTCACCACGACTAGCCCTGATGTCATGTCCATACATAACTCCGGTCGGTATCCCCAAGATAACCGCCGAGTCCAAATACTATCACCGGTAGGTACTAGCCTGCCTGCCAGGCTCATCGTCAATACCATGAAAATCACCTCTTGTCCTGGGGAACCATACTGTCACGACCCGAAAGAGCACATGACTGGCCCTTGAACCATATGAAGTCTATAGGACCCCATCTGTTTCAAGTAAGCCAAAAGCCCAGAAATCTAAAACCATTTAAAGAGTAAATAAGGAAAACTGGTTTTAAGAAGTAAAGAAATCATGTTTCAAAAATCAAAGTTTTTAAATAACTAAGCCGAATATGCATTTTTAAAATGTGTAACCTTTCCTGAAAATTTCGGCAGAGTTTCCTTTGTAAAAACTGGCCCCGAACGGGGTATAACAAGAATAATATATATGAAATGATAAAAGGCATCCCCAAGCGGGAGCTAGCTCTTCGTCAAACGACGGTCACAACCACGCAAGCAATAATAATATTCAACGCCAAAGGGCGAGGATCAAAACCCCAAAAAGAAACTCAAACAGCCAGAAAACCGTAATACTACAAGCGCGACTCTAAGGTCGAAATAATACAATACTAATGTCTAAGTCTGAAACAATATACAAGTTTTGGTTGATGGAATTCTAGATACAAAGGAATAATACAAGTACAATGGTGGTTCTTGATGCAAAGGAACCCACCTACCCAAAGCAACTCACCCGCAAAGAAGTAATGTGCCAGAAATGCCGCTATGGAACCTGTACGGCAAAACCTGCAAGAACTGTGGCACAACGGTGGTGAGTTGCCAACTCGTGAATAGAGAATATCTACAAGCAGAAACCGAATGCATGACATAATCCTAGGTCAATACAATCAGATATAAATAAACCTCAATATGAATAAGTCTGAAGCATGCTAAACTGGCAAGGTAATCTCTATGCATGAGTGTAGTGCCAAGTGCTCGTGCCAGTGCCTCAGGTAATAGCATATCATAAATGTGAGGTATGATCAATGTAATCAAATCTGCATGTACGTGGATCCCGTCCACTCGTCACCCAATGACAAAACCATCATGCATGTAAATATCATCAGCATATGCATGGAAATATGAGGATATAAACCACCTGTGTCCCTCGCGACACGTCAAAATCATGGAACCGGAATGTCCAGCATCGACACTCGAAAACATCATGAAAACTGTGCCCAGCATCGGCACGTAAATCCTCATATATCGGGCTCCGTCGGTCCGGATCGGCCCACGGGCTCTATCTGCGGTATCGGCCCTCGGCCCCGGCAGTACGTCCATATTCATCTATCGACTCTGGTCAGTATCCTCCGGATAACCGTCAGGTCCAACCAATCACCGGTAGGTACTCGCCACCCTGCCAAGCTCATCGTCTACTCCACGAAAAACATTTCTTGCCCCGGGGAACAATACCGGGTCCACCATGTACCCGCAATCAGCCTCATCCGTCTCCTCGAATCGGGTTTCACATGTCGATCTCAGCACCGAGAAAACATATGGTGGACGCACTGAAATATCATATCAAGGGTAACCGGGTTTAAAAACAATTACATATTCTTCTTTTGAAACACCCACGGTTCCCAAAAACCAGAAATATCATGGAAACAACATATCTCAATGCGTATAATTAGAAAGCATGATGTATGTGACATGTAAAGAAATGTAAGCAACATACACTGAATGCAACAGTACTACAGTGTAGTGACATGGCAATTATCGATGATGAAGTGTGTGAGCCGGCAAACAAGTGTACGTGGAACATACGCATCATCGATAATGGTGCTGGTGTCCTAGCAGCATGACTGAAATATATCAACAATACAAGCGATGCAATGCAAATAGCATGAATATGCTGAATCGAATAATCAACGCAACAGTAAAGAACCTGCCTCAATAAATATATCATGCAACCTTTCCTTTTTAAATAAGACGAATCAGGGCTTTTGGTAAAATAAGGGCTACAGTGTTTTAAGAAAAGATGCGTCGCTTGAAAATATCTGTAGAATCCCTTTTTGCCTATCTTTAAAATATCCCCGATTCGTTAGTTTTGAAATAGGTATGACTCGGGTCAAGTCTAACGCCTACTATGCGAACCACGGACCCAACAATCAAGTCAATCGGGAGGGGCATGGAAACCACCTAAATCTGAGTCGATATACATATATATATATAGTCGGTGATCTCGCCTCAATAGTATCACGTACGATACAGTATATCATATAACATCCTTGAGTCATGAGTGCGGATCTAATATCAATATAAAGCTCGTACTGTAAATCGTCGTACGGCATCCCAATAGCTTGGTATGGGTCAATATCACATTCATCTCACCATATATCAGGTATCACTACCATCGTATCACATCTCAAATACGAACTCTGTCATATCGCCGAATCTCACGGCCTCAATCAAACCTCATCGACTCATCTCAATCCCAGGTACCCTCCTCAATCCCGTATATGAACACATAGTCCCATACCCATGTGTAGATATACACACCTCTATATGCACACAGATAAATGAACGAATGTATGCAAGTATATGTGTACGTGTATGTGTGGGTGCAACCACTACTCTAGGGTTTCGCACTATACTAAACCAATACATCCTTATCATCAATAATTCCATTATTACCATCAATAATCCTAAACAACACATAATAAATATATGTGTGTATACGTATTCGTATACATCACCACGGACTGCGGGGGTGCTATACGCCATCCACCCGACTTCTCCCCGTAGATATAAATCTACCCACCTTGCTTCTCATGTGTCGGTGCCGATGTCGCCATCTTCATCTTCTTTGCCTCAACATCATGTAGGGTACCTACAAGTATATCACAACGCTAAAGCACATGAAAATCATATCGGAAACCAAAATAGCACACGCTACTCGCATAGGTAAAAACCTATCGTCTCGCATGTAAACACGTTCAATATCCACTTGTCGTTGACGTCCAAACGCCACCCGACAGAAACGAATCACCAAATACCAAAATCCATGTTAAAACAAGTCGTAAATCATATGCCAACTCAAGCAAATCAACCCACATTTTACCCTAACTGGAATCAGTCAAAACTAGATATACCCAGGGTCAAGTCTACAGGGTAAAAGGCTACAGAACCAAAACGAGCACCAGAACCCCTGCTCTAGCCGCAATTTGCGGCCAGGGGGATTAAATCTGCGGCCAAGGAAATGAAGTGGGGGCTAGGGTTTGGTGTGGTGGTTCCATGGTACCTGCACATCTCACTGTCAACTCAGTTTTATTTTTGGGGTCTCGGGGTGATAGCAGATTCTTAAATACGATCACAGATTCACAGTTTTTCTCCTACATCGTCTCGTAAATCCGTATTCTGGTTTCAAGTTCAGGTTTGGGTCCAAATTAACATCACACAAGGATTTCTAAGGTCACCACAATCCTCAATTTCATCTTTAATTTCAGATCTCACATAAACCTTAACTTGAAGTTTCACAAATCCATCAAACGACACCATATCGACACAAAACTAGTTTTGATGCAATAAGAATTGAATTACCAAACTCGGGGTGCAGAAATTACCTCCTTTGGCAACTCAAGAATTTTCTTGAGTTGCTCAAAGTCCTCCAAATCCAATCTTGCTAGGTTCAATGTGTAGCTAGTGAGCTTGGGAGCAAGTTTTGTGAAGTGGGAATGGGGTTTTGGTGAGGGAAATGAGAGGGATCTATGAAGTGAAGGGGAGGGAAATGAGAGGGAGCAGGAGCAGCAGCAGCTCCATGAGAGGGGAGAGAGAAATGGGTGTGAGGAAATGATGGGTATGGTTCAAAAAGTCAAAAGCAACTACTCTCTCTCTCTCTCATCATACTTACTTTTTCTTTCTTTTCTTTTCTTTTCCTTCTCACTCCAATAGTGAACCCAAAAGAACAACTATGGCAATAGAAATGTAACACAAGTGTAACAAGTGTGGAAAATGATATGTGCACATTTTTGCAAAAAAATGCCAAAAATCCGATTAGCGATTTTTAATCGCGATTAGCACTAAATTAGTATATAACTAATCATAAAAACTTAAAAATGGCATAATTCCATAAAATACCCTATTTTAGAATTTTCCATAATTTTTCCCCATTTATTTGTATTTAATTATACCAGAATTTTAAAATATTCATTAAAATAATATTAAATTATAAAAATTCCCAAAAATAATATTTTATTATTTTGAAACGTTACAATCTACCCTCCTTAAAAGAAATTCGGTCCCCGAATTTAAATTTAAACCCCCAAATACTAAAATATTTCAATACAAATTCCAAGTCATCGGGGCTCCGAACTCAGCAATACATAAAACGTATCATAGCGCAATGCATGCGCATGAGTACTGAGCAGATAACTCAAAAGAAATACTCTGTCAAGCATCCCGCAATCATCGGAGTCATGGTAAAGACATAAATGTCAAATCCAATACAAAACCAATATGATATAAATCAGAACTATACATGTAGACATCCAATCTATACATGTGATTAGCTGATGTAAATGCATGCCAAATCATTTTAAGTCGCTGTACGATGCGCGTAACACTGCACAGTGGCGGACGTTTTTCATAAGAAAATAACTACATACGTATATATATCCTTTGTTTAATAGGTACGTTCCGCCGTTTTGAAAACAATTTAGAAGGGTTTCCTTGTTTTTAAACGTTTCGTGTCATATCGGACACGTAGGTATATATATATCGAGACCATATCTCGCTCTTTGGAAATCCCTTCGAACTATCAATGCATGCAAAATATATCCAGGTACTGTCCTCTGACTAGTCCTGCTCAGTATAAAAACAAATATCCAATATCATAAAAATGTACTGCTCCAAAAGGAATAAATCCCAAAAATGCACATAACACCACCCTGTGCGTTCGGTACGCACGGAAATCAAAATCCATATATGTGCCATACAGGTGCACAAAACAACATTTAGGTGCAACGGGTGTGCACGGAGTATCTGTCATAGGCAACGTGTGTGCCTGACAGCCAAAACAGGTGCATCTGACATGCACGAAGAATCTCAATTTAGTGCATCTGGTGTGACCCAAAATCGTATCTCAAAACATGCGCCCAACATGCGCGAAAATCCAAATCGGTGCACCCATCGTGCACGAATGAAAGTCTAAACCCTAGGCATTCAACATGCACAGAATCACGAAATCCAATAGCAAACGCCGAACATGCGTAAGTCCAGTCGAAAGCACAGAGTGCAAGAATAAAAAATATCAGGGTCAAGTCGACGATATATAATGCGGCTCAATCAAGATCAAGTGTACCGCGATGGAAAATCTCACAACCGTGTGCATCAGCGTGCACAAATCAAATCAAAACACTAAAAGTGCATGAAATCACCATCAATACCTCCAAAATAATAACTATGCGCAAGGTATAAATACCCAGTAGGTGCAACCATGGTGCACAAAATCAAATATCATGTAACTCAGTCATCAAGACTAAATCATGCGAATAGATCGCCTAAAATACCGGAATACAAAGCGACGGATACGTGATAGTCAAATCACAAAATCACAAATCATAAATCATAAATCATAAATACTGTCGTCGGTATATCCTCCTTCGAGTCGAGAAGGTGCCGGTACATCCAATGCTAGCGGCGCAAGATATCTACTTGCCTCATGCTCGCGGCTGGCGTCATCTGCCTCTGGTTCCTTATCCTCCCTATGGATTACCAATCTCGCAATCCATCGACTCATCGGCCCGGTCAGGTGTGCTGACAGGAACGATTCCGTTCTGGCACTTCCCTGGTCATCTCTCGGTCAATCCTCACGACCGCTCGTAAAGCAGCACATCTCTGGCGCCGACCTCGGGTCCTCTAAATGCACATCACGCATCTGCTCCTGGTGCAAATCTTATTGCAGCAGTGTACTGGAAGGAATCCGACTCAAGGTCTCTTCTGATCTTGCCTAAGCCAAACTGTACGGAGGCTGGTACTCTGGCGTAATCTTTCCTCGCTCTCTGGACATCTGCGTCCTTAGTACAACATCTCCTCGGAAGCTGGTCGTGCCCCAACGCTCCTGTAGACATATTCGACCCTTAAATCTTAATGGGGAATAGTAACAGCTCGTCTGCACCTCGCACGAACTTCTTGTCCCGCTTGTCTGTATCATCGACCATTTCGACATCGCGTCTCTATCTGCGCACTGCAATGTCCTCGGCTACGGTCCCTCCGAAGTCTCTAACACGGACTCGAAATCACGAACTCGTTATCTTCGTCACTCAGTAGGAGATATCTAGCCGATCACGTCCTCAGCGTGCATATCGCATCTCTGATGTCAGTGGAGTGGAACGTCATCTCGTCGAAATCTCATGCGAACTCTTTACTCCACTCTGCTTCAATATCGACTGATTCGGACTCATCTCATCGTGGCTACACAGACTGCGCTCCAATGGCTATGCTCATATCTGGAGTCTCCCAAGCAGTGTCCCATCACAATATCCGAAAGATGTCGAACCATCCGATCGACTCGTCAGAACCTCATAATCCCCCAAGAGCTCAACATCTTAGGTACAGTTTAATAGTATCGAGTACATACCACAGCATCGGTGGTCCAGCCGTAGAAGGGCAAACCCAAGCCTCACTAATGGCGCCGCGGAACTGCCGCAAACCCTAAGGTTCAAAGGCTTTCACACGGTTATTATGTCGAGTTAGGGTTTCATTCTTCTAGAGGGTCCATAGAATCGCTTGCATGTCTTTCCGAATACTTTAAACTTGGAAAATGGGTTCCTGACATTCGATCGTCTCAATCGACTCTCAACGAATCTGCGTGAATTCGCCTCTAGCTGGAATCAATCTAACTGATGACCTTGCATCCGGGTAAGCGAACGAACCATATGTCCTAGTCATTAATCCTCGGTGACTAGAGACTCACTATCATATCTCTAAGAATATTCTCATGCTGCAGTAGCTCCAATCATCTGGGCGATATCTCATCACTCGCAGCAACAACTGGATCATCCGTCCGTACGCTGAACAGCGCCTCAATCGTCCTGGATAAGCGATAATATCAACGGTCATCACATCCTGGCTGGCCTCTATCAGTGGCTCAATCCTCTGGTACCGATCAGCACATCCGGAAATCTCATAAAAACGATCAATCCAACGCTCATGGCACGAAAACACAATAAGACGACTCCTCAATTTGCAATCGTAAGTCTCTGGAATCACGCCCTGGTCAGTCCTCATCCACGACGAGCTCACGCTGACGCAACTCGAGCCGTAGCTCACTCTGCCCGTGCAATCGTGGCGGCAAAACCATAACCAGTATCGATGAGGATAGATCATAGGAAGGAATATAATACGGTGCAAGGAAATGTACATCCTAAGGTTTCTTAAGCGGAGTGGCGTGTCGTAAGTATGCCGCGGAACATACGTACGGTACGTCTCTCTACTCAAGCTACCTACTCCATCAACCAAGGGTCATCCTATGTGACGAAAGTTCGGGTATAATACCCCCTCGACTAAGTCTAAGTTCCGTAAGGTCAAGCCTAAGTTCCGTATATAGATAACGCCCTAGGCTCCACATAGTCAAACTTAGACTCAAACCAAGGTCAACCTAGCGCTCTGACACCAACTTTGTCACGACCCGAAAGAGCACGTGACTGGCCCTTGAACCATATGAAGTCTATAGGATCCCATCTGATCCAAGTAAGCCAAAAGCCCAGAAATCTAAAACCATTTAAAGAGTAAATAAGGAAAACTGGTTTTAAGAAGTAAAGAATCATGTTTCAAAAATCGAAGTTTTTAAATAACTAAGCCGAATATGCATTTTTAAAATGTGTAACCTTTCCTGAAAATTTCGGCAGAGTTTCCTTTGTAAAAACTGGCCCCGAACGGGGTACAACAAGAATAATATTTATGAAATGATAAAAGGCATCCCCAAGCGGGAGCTGGCTCTTCGTCAAACGACGGTCACAACCACGCAAGCAATAATAATATACAACGCCAAAGGGCGAGGATCAAAACCCCAAAAAAGAAACTCAAGCAGCCAGAAAACCGTAATACTACAAGCGCGACTCTAAGGTCGAAATAATACAACACCAATGTCTAAGTCTGAAACAATATACAAGTTTTGGTTGATGGAATTCTAGATACAAAGGAATAATACAAGTACATTGGTGGTTCTTGATGCAAAGGAACCCACCTACCAAAAGCAATTCACCCGCAAAGAAGTAATGTGCCAGAAATGCCGCTATGGAACCTGTACGGCAAAACCTGCAAGAACAGTGGCACAACGGGGGTGAGTTGCCAACTCGTGAAGAGAATATCTACAAGCAGAAACCGAATGCATGACATAATCCTAGGTCAATACAATCAGATATAAATAAACCTCAATATGAATAAGTCTGAAGCATGCTAAACTGGCAAGGTAATCTCTATGCATGAGTGTAGTGCCAAGTGCTCGTGCCAGTGCCTCAGGTAATAGCATATCATAAATGTGAGGTATGATCAATGTAATCAAATCTGCATGTACGTGGATCCCGTCCACTCATCACCCAATGACAAAACCATCATGCATGTAAATATCATCAGCATATGCATGGAAATATGAGGATATAAACCACCTGTGTCCCTCGCGACACGTCAAAATCATGGAACCGGAGTGTCCAGCATCGACACTCGAAAACATCATGAAAACTGTGCCCAGCATCGGCACGTAAATCCTTATATATCGGGCTCCGTCGGTCCGGATCGGCCCACGGGCTCTGTGTGCGGTATCGGCCCTCGGCCCCGGCAGTACGCCCATATCCATCTATCGACTCTGGTCAGTATCCTCCGGATAACCGCCAGATCCAACCAATCACCGGTAGGTACTCGCCACCCTACCAGGCTCATCATCTACTCCACGAAAAACATTTCTTGCCCCGGGGAACCATACCGGGTCCACCATGTACCCGCAATCGGCCTCATCCGCCTCCTCGAATCGGGTTTCACATGTCGCTCTCAGCACCGAGAAAACACATGGTGGACGCACTGAAATATCATATCAAGGGTAACCGGATTTTAAAACAATTACATATTCTCCTTTTGAAACACCCACGGTTCCCAAAAACCAGAAATATCATGGAAACAACATATCTCAATGCGTATAATCAGAAAGCATGATGTATGCGACATGTAAAGAAATGTAAGCAACGTACACTGAATGCAACAGTACTACAGTGTAGTGACATGGCAATTATCGATGATGAAGTGTGTGAACCGGCAAACAAGTGTACGTGGAACATACGCATCATCGATAATGGTGCTGGTGTCCTAGCAGCATGATTGAAATATATCAACAATACAAGCGATGCAATACAAATAGCATGAATATGCGGAATCGAATAATCAACGCAACAGTAAAGAACCTGCCTCAATAAATATATCATGAAACCTTGCCTTTTTAAATAAGACGAGTCAGGGCTTTTGGTAAAATAAGGGCTACCGTGTTTTAAGAAAAGATGCGTCGCTTGAAAATATCCGTAGAATCCCTTTTTGCCTATCTTTAAAATATCCCCGATTCGTTAGTTTTGAAATAGGTATGACTCGGGTAAAGTCTAACGCCTACTATGCGAACCACGGACCCAACTATTAAGTCAATCGGGAGGGGCATGGAAACCACCTAAATCTGAGTCGATATACATATATATATATAGTCGGTGATCTCGCCTCAATAGTATCACGTACGATACAGTATATCATATAACATCCTCGAGTCATGAGTGCGGATCTAACATCAATATAAAGCTCGTACGGTAAATCGTCGTACGGCATCCTAATAGCTGGGTAGGGGTCAATATCACATTCATCTCACCACATATCAGGTATCACTACCATCATATCACATCTCAAATACGAGCATTTGAAGATCGCACTGCAAACGTTGAAACAAGAGAAGTTATATGCGAAGGTGAGTAAGTGCGAGTTTTGGCTGGAGGAAGTAAAGTTTGTGGGGCATGTTGTGTCTGGCGATGGAATTGCCGTCGATCCAAAAAAAAAAGATTGCAGCAGTATTGTTGGGGTAAAAATTTACACCCCGGTTGACCGAGTCAAAGTCAAGGTCAACCCCCAAGCTAGGTGGGCCCAAGCCCAGGTCAAGCGGGCCCATGCCCAAGTCGAGCCCGCGGCCAGCCTTTCCATGCCAACAACAAAATCATGTCATAAATAATTTTTATGTAATTTTTTATGCATGAATGTAAACAAAATGGGCATAAAGCCAATATTTTGTAAGCCCATGGCTTATGTGCAAAAATGAAATGGCACATGAGCCATGGGATGGCTAAAATGCCAGTTTTGTAAAGCCCAAGGGGCTATATGCAAATATGTAAGCCTATAAAAGGCAACATGATGAATAAAAAAAACAACAACTTCTTCTCTCTCTAAAAAAAAAGTTTCAGATCTGAGATCTTTCTTCCTTCTTCAAGGTTCCAAAACCTTCTTTTTTTCTTGAATTAAATCAAGAGTTTTACTCTTCCTTTTTCAAAACTAAATAGTTTTCCACCACAAAACCCATTAAGGGGAACTCAGATCTGCCATCAGATTTCAAAAAAGAGAGATTTTGATATTTCACATCTCTTGATCTTCAAGATCCAGCAAACAACAGAAGGAAGAAGAAGAACCCCTTCCATTAACCCCAAAACACATTCAGGAGTCCAACTCCTCTCTGATTTCTCTTTTGAGAAATCTTTTTTGAGGCTAAAAGCCTCTCATCCTCGCCGGCGCGCTAGCGCTCGAGCGCAAACCACCTACGTGCCGACACGTGGCGCATTTGCGCTCCAGCGCACTGCGCGCGAGCGCAAAGCGCCCACGTGGCGAGCGCGCTTGCGCTCCAGCGCGCAGCGCAAGTGCGCAAAGCACCCACGTGCCGACACATGGCGCGCGCGCTTGCGCTCGTGCGCAAAGCGCCCGCATGCCGACACGTGGCGCGCGCGCGCTTGCACTCCTGCGCGCAGCGCACTTGCGCAAAGCGCCCGCGTGCCGACACGTGACGCGCACGCGCTTGCGCACCTGCGCGCAGCGCTCATGCGCAAAGCGCCCGCGTGCCGACACGTGGCGCGCGCGCGCCTGAGCGCACAGCACCGAAACGCACAGCGCTTAAGGCGCTGGTCCCACGCATCCCTTGGATGCCCTTTTCCCCCTCTTTTTATGTACATACATATACATATACATATGTATACAAATTCACACATACACATACTCCGCAACATTCTCCCCCTCCAAAAAAATTTTCGGGCCGGGGCGCTGCCCCGAAACCCGCAAGGGGGCTGCTAGCCCCCTTGACCCCCAGCCCGCTATCCGGGTAGCGGGACCCCCGTAAAAACTCTGCGTGGCTCCCGATATATCCAAAACCCCCCTTTCAAAACAGAACACACGTACATTGCACATTGAGTTCGCATGACCATTTTAACCCGTTAATCGGAGGTTCCCTCGCCCCAAAGGCGAGGGGTAATTAACGGCAGCTTAGTCCGCGGCTGCCGGAGATTTGGATCCCCACAATCAATAAACCCGGCCTACCCTAGGCAGGGGGAATCTGTAGTATACGCCTGACAAGCGCGCGCGTATTCCCATCTCAATGGGGTGACGAAAAACACCCTACAGATTCTGGCACGCCCGGTGGGACCAATCTCTCCTCCCATATTTCGGGTTAAGCGTTCATGCGAACTCAATCAATATACATACCTGTATTTATACTAAAAATAATGCTTTTTCATACAGGTTTTCAAGCAATCACTCTCCAACAATGTCTCCAAGGACGATCTCAGCTCTCAGCACGACTCCCGTCTCCTACACGATGAAGATAGACTCCAGGACGGTCCTTCCGGTCAGTCTCGGGCGACAATGGGAGGAGGAGCTGCTACCATTCGGCTCTATCATGTTCATGCCAGTTGGCGCCATCCCATCTCCTCGAGCCCTGGTGGCAGACAAACCGGTCTCGAAAGGCAAGAGACCAAATGTGGTGATCTCGAGGGCGCCCAAACCCAAAAGCAAGTCGGTATCTGAACGACTTTCCTTGGCCCCAGCTGGGGGCAAGGCCATCAACACCAACAAAGAAACAAGGCATCTCGGGCAAACTCCAGCGACGCCTCTGACAACTGCTCGATTGGGTGTCTTCTCAAGCCTCCCCATCACTCAACTTATGGCGGCTTCCCGAAGAGCAGAAGCCTGCCAGACGCTCAAGGCAGAGAAACTGAGGAAGAAGCGGCTCGGACACAGAGCCAACAAAAGGGCCATGGCTCCGGCCATGTTAGAATTTATGAATTTCCAAAGCCCGGACTGCTCCGCGAAATCAGCCGCCAAAGATAAAGAGATGGCTGGGTATGTGGTCCACACTGTCTACATGGCCGGACAAGAAGAAACGAACCCTCCTCTTCTTCACAGCCATGGTGATGATATGGTTGACGCTACCCAGCATCGACTCGATCTAAATGATGAAGAGCTCGCTCACGCCGATAAGCCAGAGGAGCCCGTGGTTCCTACGGAATTGAGCTCAGGCAATAAAGATTACCCGGTTGTCATAGCCGGAACTACAGAACAAGCATTATTCCAATGGCTTCAAAGGCAATTTCAGGACAGGGATGAGAAGATGGCCGAGGTCTATTCCAAAGTCGACGAGCTGGCAAACGTCGTGGCAGATCTCGCGACCCAAGTCGCCCGATTGCAATTACAACAGAGTCAAATTTTGGCTCATAAGCCAGGGATTGATACCCGGGGGCAGCCAACTGATATCCTTTCCAACCTAAAAGCGGAACGCCTTCGCGAAAAACGGCCGCAATCAGCCTCCAGTCCTTCCGATACATACGCCGGGGGGGAATCGCCTCTAAAAGAGAAGCTGGAGAAGGTCTATTCCTTCAAGAGGGAAAAGGTCCACAAGATATTCAGGGACGCCCTAAGAAACGGTCTACAACTGCCAGAATCAAAAAGACCGCAAGAAGAGAATATGACCGACGACCCAAAATATTGCCCCTATCACAGGGTGATAGGTCATGCCATTGAGGACTGCTTCGTCTTCAAAGATTGGGTCGAAAGGCAATACAGGATGGGAGAGATAGAACTGTCTAAATGCGTGTTAGCAAACAGTCAAGCTACGATCGCCGATTTCATGCAAATAGAGACCGAAACCTTTCGGGAACCTAATCCTCCCAGACATGTGCCTCGAGGACCAGCATCAGCAAAGGAACCTACTCCAATGGAGAGAAAGAAGAAGGTATACTCCTTCAGTAGGGATGAAGTCCGCAAAATATTCGTGGACGCCTTGAACAATGGCCTGCAACTGCCTGTTCCAAAGAGGCCACAGGAAATGAACATGACCGGCAATCCCATATACTGCCTATATCATAGAGTGGTGGGTCATATCATTGAAGACTGCTATATTTTCAAAGATTGGGCAGAGGACCAATATAAGCTTGGAAAAACCTCACAATCCTCGGATGTATCGGCAAGCCACAGAGCTAGGTCATCAACACAGCTCCGCCAAGATAAAAGTTCAAGGAGCTGGGATAAGCAAAGAGGACCACCACGTCGTTAAACTGGAAACAGTCGACCTCTAAGTCGTTAAACTGGGAATGTAAAAATATATGTATACATATATATGTAAATAAACAAAAAATGTGTAAATAAAAAAAAAATAGAGAAAAGCCGAAATGATAGGGCAACTCGCAATAAAAATCAGCGAGTAAAAATAAAAATGAAAATAAAGCCGAAATGATGGGGCAACCGCGAATAAATAGCCGAAATGATAGGGCAATCGCGACCTTCGCAATAAGAAAAGCTGAAATGATAGAGCAATCACGGTAAAAAAAAATTAAAATAAAAAAAAATACAAAAAAAAACGGCGAATGATGAGTCGCTCCTGGTACCATATTCCAGTGCAGCGATGCAGACGCCAACAAAAATTCAAATTTCCAAAATTCTCCCAGCCCTACGGTTAGTCCCCAAATTGACTACCGTATACAATCCACGGGCTCAAATAATTATCATCATACCCATGCCCCACCGTAATCACCAGTTACGCGGCTGGTCTCCGCCTTTAGAATTATGCTCCATTGAGAAGACCCACTCATGTGTCCTCACGATACATGAGGAGAACAAACCTTTGTGGGATCCTTACAACTCACAAAGGAAAAACACACTTAGGAGTCCTCACGACTCCTAAGGAGAAAATACATCTGCGGGATCCTCACGACTCGCAGGGAGAAAATGCTTTTATGGGACCCTCACGGCCCATAAAATTGAAAAGCCTTAGGCGATAGGGACCTAAACCCGTCTCCTAAGCCATCGCTCCGCCAACAAGAGTAGGCAAATGATGAATTGCTCCGAGCACCTCGCTTCAGTGTTAGCAACGCTGATGCCGGCCCTTACCCCAAAATTCCAAGCTCGCCATCAATAGACCCCTAAGTCTTTAAACTGGAAACAGATGACCTCCAAGTCGTTAAACTGGAAACAGATGACCACCAAGTCGTTAAACTGGAAACCGATGACCTCTAAGTCGTTAAACTGGAAACATTGGACCTCTAAGTCTTTAAACTAGAAATAGAAGACCTCTAAGTCTTTAAACTGGAAACAGATGACCTCTAAGTCGTTAAACTGGAAACATTAGACCTCTAAGTCTTTAAACTGGAAACAGATGACCACCAAGTCGTTAAACTGGAAACAGATGACCATCAAGTTGTTAAACTGGAAACATTAGACCTCTAAGTCTTTAAACTGGAAATAGAAGACCTCTAAGTCTTTAAACTGGAAACAGCAGACCTCTAAGTCGTTAAACTGGAAACAGATGACCTCTAAGTCGTTAAACTGGAAACAGATGACCTCTAAGTCGTTAAACTGGAAACAGCAGACCTCCAAGTCGTTAAACTGGAAACAGATGACCACCAAGTCGTTAAACTGGAAACAGATGACCTCCAAGTCGTTAAACTGGAAACAGATGACCTCTAAGTCGTTAAACTGGAAACAGTCGACCTCTAAGTCATTAAACTGGGAACGAGGGAAATCCACTCATGTGTCCTCACGATACATGAGGAGAACAAACCTTTGTGGGATCCTTACGACTCACAAAGGAAAATCACACTTAGGAGCCCTCACGACTCCTAAGGAGAACATACACCTGCGAGATCCTTACGACTCGCAGGGAGAAAATGCTTTTATGGGACCCTCACGGCCTATAAAATTGAAAAGCCTTAGGTGATAGGGATCTAAACCTGTCTCCTAAGCCATCGCTCCCCAATCCCCAAGTGGCGAATGATGAGTCGCTGCTGGGTACATTCCAGTACAGCGATGCAGACGCCAACCAAATTCCAACTCCCATACCCCAACGGCGAATGATGAGTCGCTGCTGGTACTACATTCCAGTGCAGCGATGCAGACGCCAACCAAATTCCAACTCCCATATCCCAACGGCGAATGATGAGTCGCTGCTGGTACTACATTCCAGTGCAGCGATGCAGACGCCAACCAAATTCCAAATCTCATACTAACGGCGAATGATGAGTCGCTCCTGGTACCATATTCCAGTGCAGCGATGCAGACGCCAACCAAATTCCAAATCCCATACCCCCACGGCGAATGATGAGTCGCTCCTGGTACCATATTCCAGTGCAGCGATGCAGACGCCAACAAAGTCCTGAAATGTTTCTGGCCCTACGGTCTGGATCATACATCCTGTAAAACCGTATACAATCCACGGGCGTAAAACGATCTCAATCTCTCCTAAGTCCTACCGGCGAGACCACATTCAAAGTCCACCGGCAGGGAAGATTCAAAAAAAAAAAGATTAAAAAAAAGAGAAGAAAAAAAAAAGAAGGTATGTCCACAAGCAAAATGGGCACGGATGAAAACCCGAAAGGGCTCCGTGAGTAAAAACAGCAGGACTGCTGGCGAGTTTGCGAAAACCCGAAAGGGCGCAAACTCGTAAAAAAAAAGAGATGAAATGCACTCGGAAAGTCCTCTCGACTTTGTGAGGAGAAAATTCCCGCGTGAGATCCTTACAACTCACAAAGGAGCAACACACTTGGGAGTCCCCACGACTCCTAAGGAGAAAATACACTTACGGGATCCTTACGACCCGTAGGGAGAAAATTCTTTGTGAGACCCTTACGGCTCACAAAATTGAAAAGTCTTAGGTGATAGGGACCTAAAACCTGTCTCCTAAGCCATCGCTTCCTGATAAGCAAGCGCAAATGATGATTCGCTCCTGGTACCATATTCCAGTGTAGCGATACTGATGCCAAACAAAAACCAATTTACAAATCCTTCCGGGGCAAATGATGAGTTGCTCCTGGCATCATTCCAGTGCAGCAATGCAGATGCCCACAAAAAAAAAATCTCCAAATCCTCTCGGGGCAAATGATGAGTTGCTCCTGGCATTATTCCAGTGCAGCAATGCAGATGCCAAACAAAAAAAAACAATTCCCACATCCTCTAAAGACAGATGATGATTCGCTCATGGTACCATATTCTAGTGTAGCGATGCTGATGTCAACCAAAATCAAATCAAACCAACAACCTCTATGGCGGAATCATGCTCCGTCCCAGAATTTACCCCGTGTTGAAATCATGCTTCGCCTCGGGATATCTACCTTCCCTGCAGGAATTATGCTCCGCCTCAAAAAAAAGTCAACCCGACACTCCGCGCCGGGGAAAAGTCCATCAGCGACACTCCGTGCCGGGGAAAAGTCAACCCGACACTCCGCGCCGGGGAAAAGTCGATCAGCGACACTCCGTGCCGGAGAAAAGTCAACCAGCGACACTCCACGCCGGGGAAAAGTCGATCAGCGACACTCCGTGCCGGGGAAAAGTCCATCAGCGACACTCCGCGCCGGGGAAAAGTCAACCCGACACTCCGAGCCTGGGAAAAGTCCATCAGCGACACTCCGCGCCGGGGAAAAGTCAACCCGACACTCTGTGCCGGGGAAAAGTCGATCAACGACACTCTGCGCCGGAGAAAAGTCGATCAACGACACTCTGCGCCGGAGAAAAGTCGATCAGCGACACTCCGCCCCGGGGAAAAGTCGATCAGCGACATTCCGCGCCGGGGAAAAGTCAATCCGACACTCCGTGCCGGGGAAAAGTCAACCAGCGACACTCCGCACCGGGGAAAAGTCCATCAGCGACACTCCGTGCCGGGGAAAAGTCAACCCGACACTCCGAGCCGGGGAAAAGTCGATCAGCGACACTCCGTGCCGGGGAAAAGACAACCACCGACACTCCGCACCGGGGAAAAGTCCATCAGCGACACTCCGTACCGGGGAAAAGTCAACCACCGACACTCTGCGTCGGGGAAAAGTCGATCAGCGACACTCCGTGCCGGGGAAAAGTCAACCCGACACTCCGCACCGGAGAAAAGTCCATCAGCGACACTCCGTGCCGGGGAAAAGTCAACCCGACACTCCGCACCGGGGAAAAGTCGATCAGCGACACTCCGTGCCGGGGAAAAGTCAACCAGCGACACTCCGCGCCGGGGAAAAGTCGATCAGCGACACTCCGTGCCGGGGAAAAGTCAACCACCGACACTCCGCGCCGGGGAAAAGTCCATCAGTGACACTCCGTGCCGGGGAAAAGTCAACCAGCGACACTCCGTGCCGGGGAAAACTCGATCAGCGACACTCCGTGCCGGGGAAAAGTCAACCCGACACTCCGCGCCGGGGAAAAGTCGACCACCGACACTCCGCGCCGGGGAAAAGTCTATCAGCGACACTCCGTACCGGGGAAAAGTCAACCACCGACACTCCGCGCAGGGGAAAAGTCGATCAGCGACACTCCGTGCCGGGGAAAAGTCAACCCGACACTCCGCGCCGGGGAAAAGTCCATCAGCGACACTCCGTACCGGGGAAAAGTCAACCATCGACACTCCGCGCCGGGGAAAAGTAGATCAGCGACACTCCGTGCCGGGGAAAAGTCAACCCGACACTCCGCGCCGGGGAAAAGTCCATCAGCGACACTCCGTGCCGGGGAAAAGTCAACCCGACACTCCGCGCCGGGGAAAAGTCCATCAGCGACACTCCGTGCCGGGGAAAAGCCAACCCGACACTCTGTGCCGGGGGAAAAGTCGATCAGCGACACTCCGTACCGGGGAAATGTCAAACAACGACACTCCGTGCTGGGGAGACGTCAAGCAGACACTCCGTGCCGGGGATACGTCAGCAAGCGACACTCTGCATCGGGGAAACGTCCAACATAGACACTCCACATCAGGGATACGTCCAACAACGACACTCCGCCTCGAGGAAACGTCGGCCAGCGACACTCCGTGCCAGGGACACGTCAACCAAATCGCTCCGGATCAGAGCGTCGACCGTCCATGTCGCAAAAAGGGCAGTGCAGGCTTCCTACAAAGCAGGAACCAGATCGCTCCGGGCCAGGGAAACGTCTACCACGGACACTCCGTCTCGGAGACGCGTCAAGCGTCGACCGTCCACGTCGTAAAAAGGGCAGTGCAGGCTTCCTACAAAGCAGGAACCAGATCGCTCCGGGCCAGGGAAACGTCTACCACGGACACTCCGTCTCGGAGACGCGTCAAGCGTCGACCGTCCATGTCGCAAAACGGGCAGTGCAGGCTTCCTACAAAGAAGGAACCAGATCGCTCCGGGCCAGGGAAACGTCTACCACGGACACTCCGTCTCGGAGACGCGTCAAGCGTCGACCGTCCACGTCGTAAAAAGGGCAGTGCAGGCTTCCTACAAAGCAGGAACCAGATCGCTCCGGGCCAGGGAAACGTCTACCACGGACACTCCGTCTCGGAGACGCGTCAAGCGTCGACCGTCCACGTCGTAAAATGGGCAGTGCATCCCAAAAAGTGGGAACCAAAGCAAGTCGCCGCCACGTGAAAGAAGATCCATCAATTTCATGCACACGACCCACATGTGCGGTGTGCATTTATTGATGGGGGGCAATTTGTTGGGGTAAAAATTTACACCCCGGTTGACCGAGTCAAAGTCAAGGTCAACCCCCAAGCTAGGTGGGCCCAAGCCCAGGTCAAGCGGGCCCATGCCCAAGTCGAGCCCGCGGCCAGCCTTTCCATGCCAACAACAAAATCATGTCATAAATAATTTTTATGTAATTTTTTATGCATGAATGTAAACAAAATGGGCATAAAGCCAATATTTTGTAAGCCCATGGCTTATGTGCAAAAATGAAATGGCACATGAGCCATGGGATGGCTAAAATGCCATTTTTGTAAAGCCCAAGGGGCTATATGCAAATATGTAAGCCTATAAAAGGCAACATGATGAATAAAAAAAACAACAACTTCTTCTCTCTCCAAAAAAAAAGTTTCAGATCTGAGATCTTTCTTCCTTCTTCAAGGTTCCAAAACCTTCTTTTTTTTTTTGAATTAAATCAAGAGTTTTACTCTTCCTTTTTCAAAACTAAATAGTTTTCCACCACAAAACCCATTAAGGGGAACTCAGATCTGCCATCAGATTTCAAAAAAGAGAGATTTTGATATTTCACATGTCTTGATCTTCAAGATCCAGCAAACAACAGAAGGAAGAAGAAGAACCCCTTCCATTAACCCCAAAACACATTCAGGAGTCCAACTCCTCTCTGATTTCTCTTTTGAGAAATCTTTTTTGAGGCTAAAAGCCTCTCATCCTCGCCGGCGCGCTAGCGCTCGAGCGCAAACCACCTACGTGCCGACACGTGGCGCATTTGCGCTCCAGCGCACTGCGCGCGCGCGCAAAGCGCCCGCGTACCGACACGTGGCGCGCGCGCTTGCGCTCCAGCGCGCAGCGCAAGTGCGCAAAGCGCCCGCGTGCCGACACGTGGCGCGCGCGCGCTTGCGCTCCTGCGCGCAGCGCACTTTCGCAAAGCGCCCGCGTGCCGACACGTGGCGCGCGCGCGCTTGCGCACCTGCACGCAGCGTTCATGCGCAAAGCGCCCGCGTGCCGACACGTGGCGCGCGTGCGCCTGAGCGCACAGCACCGAAGCGCACAGCGCTTAAGGCGCTGGTCCCACGCATCCCTTGGATGCCCTTTTCCCCCTCTTTTTATGTACATACATATACATATACATATGTATACAAATTCACACATACACATACTCCGCAACATTCTCCCCCTCCAAAAAAATTTTCGGGCCGGGGCGCTGCCCCGAAACCCGCAAGGGGGCTGCTAGCCCCCTTGACCCCAGCCCGCTATCCGGGTAGCGGGACCCCCGTAAAAACTCTGCGTGGCTCCCGATATATCCAAAACCCCCCTTTCAAAACAGAACACACGTACATTGCACATTGAGTTCGCATGATCATTTTAACCCGTTAATCGGAGGTTCCCTCGCCCCAAAGGCGAGGGGTAATTAACGGCAGCTTAGTCCGCGGCTGCCGGAGATTTGGATCCCCACAATCAATAAACCCCGGCCTACCCTAGGCAGGGGGAATCTGTAGTATACGCCTGACAAGCGCGCGCGTATTCCCATCTCAATGGGGTGACGAAAAACACCCTACAAGTATGAGATTGGCCGATTCCAAAGAATGTTGCGGAGATAAGAAGTTTTCGTGGACTCGCCGGGTATTACAGGAGATTTGTGGAGAACTTTGCTCGTCTGGCGGAGCCGTTAACCAAGCTTACGCGCAAGGAGGTACCTTTTATATGGACGGATAAATGTGTGTTAGCTTTTGAGACGTTGAAGCAGAAGTTGATAACCGTCCCTATTCTGACCGTGACAGACAATTCCGGAGGATTGGTGATTCATAGCGACGCATCTGGGAAAGGATGTGTGTGAGCCGGCAATTACCGATGAAATAGTACTTTCTAAAGTGTTCGTGACATGGCAATTACCGATGAAGATGTGTGTGAGCCGGCAAGTAAGTGTACGTGGTACATACACGTCATCGGTAATGGTGCTGGTGTCCTAACAGCATGATATTAGTAATGCAATAAGAAATTATAATATAAGTATGCGATGCGGAGCGAACAGTAAAAATGAGCAGGAGCTGAATACTAGACGCAACTATAACTAATCTGCACTAATCTAATTTAAGTCCTACAAATGGTGCCTTTTGAAATAACACGAATCATGGGGTTTTGAAAATAGGGGCTACGGTGTTTTTAAGAAAAGATACGTTTTTGAAATATCCGTAGAATCCCTTGACCTGTCTTTTAAAATACGCATGATTCATAAGCTTTGAAATAGGTAAGAATCGAATCTAATCTAACAACTAAACTAAACTAAAGGGCTAAGCTAACAAGCTGGACTACAGGTAAGGAAACTGCCTAACATCTGAGTCGATACATATACATACCTGTATATATATTAGTCGGTGATCCCGCCTCAATAATATAATATCTGATACCATATCTATAATCAGACATCCCAAGTCAAGAGTGCGGATCAATCATCAGTATATAGCTCGTACGTAAATCTGTCGTACGGCATCCCAAATCTGGGTACGGGTCAAAGTCACATCAATCACACTATTCATCTAGTATCTTCTTTATCAAATATCATGATCCGGAATAATGTCCTACGTCTAGTACAATATTGATACCATCTATGTATGCATGCAGGTGTAAGAATCACTACGTCAAAAGACCCGCTAAAACATCGTGTCGTATCTCAATACGAACCAAATCACATCACCGATCTCCTGGCCTCAAGCCCAATCTCATCGACTCATCTCAAATCCCAAAAACTATCCTCAAATCCAGTATATAAACACATAGTCCCATATCCATGTGTAAATATACACATCAATATATAATCCCATGTACGCACATATGAAAAAAGAATGTATGCAAGTATGGGTGTGTGTATGTGTGATGTAACCACTACTCTAGGGTTTCGCAACACTAACCAATCCGATCACACCTAGGATCCATCTCTATCATCAATAATCTCAAACAATAAATAAACAATATATATGTGTGTGTATACGTGTCCGTATACATCACTACGAACTGCGGGGGTGCCATACGCCATCCACCCGACTTCTCCCCGTAGATATAAATCTACTCACCTGCACTCAGTGTGTCGGTGTCGATGTTGATGCCTCCATCATCTTCTGCATCGTCTCGGAATCCACGTGAAGGTACCTACAATGATCAACCATAGCAATGCGTATGAAAATCAAGGCAGAAAACCGATACAGCGCACAGTGTGCTCATAGGTTTGAACCTATGGCCCAAACATGCAAATCCAACAAACAACCCCTGTTGTCGATGTACGAACACCCGACAACCAAATACAAATCCAAATATCAAGAAAGTACATTTAAAAATACGGAAAACACTGCCTAAAACACACCAAAATGCTCCCAGATTTTCCCCAGATGACAATTAGCCAAAACTGCATATTGGGGGGGTCTAATTTAGTGCAAAATGAGCCGTGGAACAAAAATTGACGGATTCACTTCTACTTTGGCCGCAAATTGCGGCCAGAATGATTAAATTTGCGGCCGTAGGTTTGAGTTAGGGGCTCGGGTCTTGGTGGTAGCTTCCTAGGTGCCTGCACGACTCACTGTCAGCTCAATTTTATTTTTGGTGCCCCCGGGTTGCTCCAGATTCCAGAACACCTTCACAGATCACACAAACCGACATGAAAGTCCCATAATTCCGTATTTTTTTTGGGTTTCAGGTTGTGCTAGGTCAGGGTTCTAGTCAATATAGGGTCTAAGGTCACCATTTAAGTCCAATTACAAAGCCACATCTCAACTTTACTCTAACCCTCTCTAAGTTGGTCCAAAATACACCAAATTACACGATATCGATATGAAACTTGAATTGAAGCTTAAGCACAAGCAATAACACTCTAATTGTGAAGAAATTACCTCATAATACCCTCATGAATGCTCAACAGCGCCAAAATGACTACTTTCTTGGTCCAAAGGCATGCTTGTGAGCTTGTGTACAATTTTTGTGAAAGCGATATGGGATTTTGGGGTGAATTTCATGGAGAAATGGGGGTTTGAAGGTGGAGGAAGAGGAGGGCAGCAGGAGCAGCAGCAGCTCATGGAAGAGGGGGGAGAAATGAGAGGAGAAAACAAGAGGGAATGGCCAAGTCAACACTTTCACCTACCCTCTCTCTCTCACCATACCTATTTCTTATTCCTTTCTCTTTCTCTTTTTCTTTTCTTTAATTCCCTCTCACTCAAATAATGATCCCAAAATAAAAACCATGGCAAGAAAAATGTAACACAAGTCCAAAAATGATATGTGCAAGTTTTGCACAAAAACCCAAAAAAATCCGATTAGCGATTTTTAATCGCGATTAGCACTAAATTAGTATATAAATGCTCATAAAAACTTAAAAATGACTAATTTCCATAGAATACATAATTTTTGAATTTTCCATATTTTTTTCAAAATTTTTCCCTTTTATCGATATTTAATTATAAATTTAATATTAAAATAATCAATAAAATAATATTAAATTATAAAAATTCCCAAAAATAATATTTTATTATTTTGAAATGTTACAGGAACGACCAATTGAAATTGTGGATCGAAGGAAAAAGGTTCTTAAGAACAAGATGATCCCTCTTGTGCTTATTTCTTGGGGTAATCGCTCGCATGGGGAGTCCACTTGGGAACGAGAAGATGAGATCCGGCAGAAGTTTTCTCACATTTTCTTGTAGTTATCTGTCTTTGTATTCTTGGAATTTTGAGGACGAAATTATTTCTGTAGTTGGGTATAATGTAACACCCGAGCCCAATGCTACTAATTTCAGTTACTGTTTGAGCGTAATGTGGTACTCTTTTCACTTATCTTTCTTGATTGTTATTTACTGTAAATTTTACCCGATAAATTCATTTCTGCATATAACAATTTATGGCATCTAAAATAAAATTAAAAATATTCATCTTGGCCTGCTTGACACCCCTAACCCTGCTGTAGCGTCCGTGCATCGTGTTCTCGTCCCGTTCAGTGAAACGGGCGAGTTTGGATGGCTACGTGCACGTACGTGTGTCCGTTTTGGGGGTATGCTTTTTGATCATAAAATACTTCATTTTAAATTTTGGATCCCGCTTAAAATTCTATTATTTCAATTTCAAATTTTTGGACCCGACCCGGGCGCGATTTGGAAATGTTTTACTTTGCGCCAAAACCCCAAATTTTAATATTTTTAAAACCATCGTATATTTCTATTTAACTATATATTTTTACTGTTCATACATAATCTTTTAAATCTTTTATTCCTAACCTCTAATCTCTCAGCCAATCAAGGCTCTCTCTTTTCCCGTGGGCCCCACTCCCGTATCTCTCCCTCTTTCTCCCCCCTAAACCCCCCCTCTCTCTCCCTTAAATCTCTCTCTATCTCTCTCTCTCTCTCTCCCCCGGCTCTCTCTCTCTCCCCATTCTTCACTCTCTCATCTATCTCTATCTTCTTCATCTTATATTTTCTCTTTCACGTAACCAAACCCAACCCCACGTAACCGACCACCGTCTCCCTCGCCGCCGCAGCCCCAACTCCGGCACCACCCTCGCCGGCCTCGCCGTCTCCTCGCCCTCAACCGAGCCCCCTCTCCTCACCACTTCCTCCTCTTCCCTTTCTATCTCCAGAACCCACGACGCCATCCCTACACAGCCCCGGCGCGACCCCAGAAGCTTCACCGCCGATCACCACCCGACCTCGTCACTTCCTCACCTCCCTCTCTGATCCCCAACACCACAAACCACCACCACCATCAACCTCACCACCTTCCCGAGCCCTCACCTGCACACACAAGAATGCCGGAACCCTCTCCCGTCGCCGTTCCTTCACCTCCGACGACCCTAACCTTTCACCACCATCATCACTATCTCCTTTCTCTCCCTAGCTCCTCAGTCCTTCCTTCTACCACCTAGCAACGTTCCTGCACTCAACCCAAACCCTAAGCGAACCCTAACAGCGAGATCCCATCGCCGGAGCTCTGTTCGCCGGCGTTGACCCCTTCACATCCCCTCTCTGCACATACAGGAAACCTCTACGGTAATCCCTCTCTCGTACTTCTCTTCATCATTCTTTCTTTTCTTGCTTCATGTCTTGTTTCTCAATTTTTTAACTGTTCTTGTGTTGCCGGAATTCCGTCGTGCCGGCGACGTGTCCCGACGTTCCAGCGAGGTACCCCGACCCGTGTGGTTCCATTGTTCGTCGTTTGGGTTCATTCCGTGAACCGTGTGACCGTCGCGAGTTTTCCCCGCCGACGGTTAACGTTCCGTTTTTCCCGGTTCGCGACCCGTCGAGGCAAGTACCCCTTGCTACATGCTATACAATATTTACATATATATTATGACACCCTAAACCTGTAAATTTAACTTTGGTACAATCATTTCTCATTTTCATGTACAATATTGTTATATATCATTTTATCTTTAAACTTGGAACCTGCAGTTTGCAATTGAACCTAATAATGACATTTACCTGTTTAATTACATTTTTAATATTGACATAGCTTATGGCATTTATCTCTATAGTTATGTTTCATTCGGACACTCGTACGCATTTTAACCTGTAATAGCTGTATTGAACCTTTATATAAATCATTGCACCTCTAAAGTTCTTAAACTTGTTAACATGATTAAAAGGCCATAATTATCATACTGCATTCGCATAACATTGAAATCATCTCTGTGACACAACTGATAACTGTACTTCAAATTGAGTAAATCTGCCTATTGCTTAATTCATTGCTTATATCATGTTGATGATAACCATGCTTGCTTGTATAACTGATTGTGAGCACACCCATGATATTGTTTACATCTTGACCTAACTTGCTACATCTATATTGATTTACCCGACATGGTACCGTACTGCTTGACTTGACCTGATGTACCATGACCTGATCTATTGCCTGATCTTGTGTCTAATGCCAACAAACCTGATATGTAGTCCTCATGGACCGTTCCTGTTGTCTATCCAGACAAACCTGTTTACCTGATCCTGTGTTGGCATTAGTTTCTTGATTTCGGGATACCTGACTTGACTTGCACATATAACTTGGGGGTATGGGGAAATCAAAGGTGAAACCTGACTTGTAACTCAACAGTTCACTGCCTGTACTGATCAGTTTTAGAGGCCAGGCCCGCCTCGTGACGATGCTGCTGACATCGTTGGTCTTTATCCTTTCCCTGTTAGTGCCTAGCGGCACGTCTCGGCTTCAGCCCGAGAGTCTTAGACCGTGGTCCCGGCATGCACGGGATACTATTAAGTTACATCGATGATTCATCAATTTGGTTTCAAAGACTTTAGAATAGAGAACCTGATAAAACAGTTTAGTTTACTCACTGCATACTACCCTGCACTGCTCTGATTCATATTATTGTTACCCTTGCTTTATTCATGTTTATATTCGCATTTCCTGTTTATTATTGTTATTACTTGATGACTTGACGCGCTGACGTCCGGGTTTTGCATGGCCCAGATTCTTCTACCTCGCTGCAGACTGATTAGGAGTTTTGCCGCTGTTAGACGAGCGGTGAGGTTCCTGTCGGTACGTAGTTTCACTCCAGGTGTTTCATTTATTGTATCTTTTGGCTTCCACATATTGTTATCTCTTGACTCTTTTGCTCTGGCTTATGGACATGTACAAGATAGTTAGTTTACTTTTCCTGTTCTTGATATCTCCACAGCCGTAATGTGACTGTGGAAGGATTTTTCCTATCCACAGGTAGCATGGTTGGCTATATCACGTGCCCACCTTAGCAAACTTTGGGAAGCGGGGCGTGACAACAGTGGCGGACGTTTTTCATAAGAAAATAACTACATACGTATATATATATCCTTTATTTAATAGGTACATTCCGCCATTTTGAAAACAATTTAGAAGGGTTTCCTTATTTTTAAACGTTTCATGTCATATCGGACACGTAGGTATATATATATATATCGAGACCATAGCTCGCTCTTTGGAAATCCCTTCGAACTATCAATGCATACAAAATATATCCAGGTACTGTCCTCTGACTAGTCCTGCTCAGTATGAAAACAAATATCTAATATCATAAAAATGTACTGCTCCAAAAGGAATAAATCCCAAAAATGCACATAACACCACCCTGTGCGTCTGGTGCGCACGGAAATCAAAATCCATATATGTGCCATACAGGTGCACAAAACAACATCTAGGTGCAACGGGTGTGCACGAAGTATCTGTCATAGGCAACGTGTGTGCCTGACACCAAAACAGGTGCATCTGACATGCATGAAGAATCTTGATTTAGTGCATCTGGTGTGCCCCAAAATCGTATCTCAAAACATGCGCCCAACATGCGCAAAAATCCAAATCGGTGCACCCATCGTGCACGAATGAAAGTCTAAACCCTGGGCACTCAACATGCACAGAATCACGAAATCCAATAGCAAACGCCGAACATGCGTAAGTCCAGTCGAAAGCACAGAGTGCAAGAATAAAAAATATCAGGGTCAAGTCGACGATATATAATGCGGCTCAATCAAGATCAAGTGTACCGCGATGGAAAATCTCACAACCGTGTGCATCAGCGTGCACAAATCAAATCAAAACACTAAAAGTGCATGAAATCACCATCAATACCTCCAGAATAATAACTATGCGCAAGGTATAAATACCCAGTAGGTGCAACCATGGTGCACAAAATCAAATATCATGGAACTCAGTCATCAAGACTAAATCATGCGAATAGATCGCCTAAAATACCGGAATACAAAGCGACGGATACATGATAGTCAAATCACAAAATCACAAATCATAAATCATAAATCATAAATACTGTCGTCGGTATATCCTCCTTCGAGTCGAGAAGGTGCCGGTACATCCAATGCGAGCGGCGCAAGATATCTACTTGCCTCATGCTCGCGGGTGGCGTCATCTGCCTCTGGTTCCTTATCTTCCCTGTGGATTACCAATCTCGCAATCCATCGGCTCATCGGACCGGTCAGGTGTGCTGACAGGAACGATTCCGTTCTGGCACTTCCCTGGTCATCTCTCGGTCAATCCTCACGACCGCTCGTAAAGCAGCACATCTCTGGCGCCGACCTCGGGTCCTCTGAATGCACATCACGCATCTGCTCCTGGTGCAAATCTTATTGCAGCAGTGTACTGGAAGGAATCCTACTCAAGGTGTCTTCTGATCTTGTCTAAGCCAAACTGTATGGAGGCTGGTACTCTGGCGTAATCTTTCCTTGCTCTCTGGACATCTGCGTCCTTAGTACAACATCTCCTCGGAAGCTGGTCGTGCCCCAATGCTCCTGTAGACATATTCGACCCTTAAATCTTAACGGGGAATAGTAACAGCTCGTCTGCACCTCGCACGAACTTCTTGTCCCGCTTGTCTGTATCATCGACCATTTCGACATCGCGTCTCTATCTCCGCACTGCAATGTCCTCGGCTACGGTCCCTCCGAAGTCTCTAACACGGACTCGAAATCACGAACTCGGTATCTTCTTCACTCCGTAAGAGATATCTAGCCGATCACGTCCTCAGCTTGCATATCGCATCTCTGATGTCAGTGGAGTGGAACGTCATCTCGTCGAAATCTCATGCGAACTCTTTACTCAACTCTGCTTCAATATCGACTGATTCGGACTCATCTCATCGTGGCTACACAGACTGCGCTCCAACGGCTATGCTCGTATCTGGAGTCTCCCAAGCAGTGTCCCATCACAATATCCGAAAGATGTCGAACCATCCGTTCGACTCGTCAGAACCTCATAATCCCCCAAGAGCTCAACATCTCGGGTACAGTTTAATAGTATCGAGTACATACCACAGCATCGGTGGTCCAACCATAGAAGGGAAAACCCAAGCCTCACTAATGGCGCCGCGGAACTGCCGCAAACCCTAAGGTTCAAAGGCTTTCACACGGTCATTATGTCGAGTTAGGGTTTCATTCTTCTAGAGGGTCCATAGAATCGCTTGCATGTCTTTCCGAATACTTTAAACTTGGAAAATAGGTTCCTGACATTCGATCGTCTCAATCGACTCTCAACGAATCTGCGTGAAGTCGCCTCTAGCTGGAATCAATCTAACTGATGACCTTGCATCGGGGTAAGCGAACGAACCATATGTCCTAGTCATTAATCCTCGGTGACTAGCGACTCACTATCATATCTCTAAGAATATTCTCATGCTGCAGTAGCTCCAATCATCTGGGCGATATCTCATCACTCGCAGCAACAACTGGATCATCCATCCGTATGCTGAACAGCGCCTCAATCGTCCTGGATAAGCGATAATATTAACGGTCATCACATCCTGGCGGGCCTCTATCAGTGGCTCAATCCTCTGGTACCGATCAGCACATCCGGAAATCTCGTAAAAACGATCAATCCAACGCTCATGGCGCGAAAACACAATAAGACGACTCCTCAATTTGCAATCGTAAGTCTCTGGAATCACGCCCTGGTCAGTCCTCGTCCACGACAAGCTCACGCTGACGCAACTCGAGCCGTAGCTCACTCTTCCCGTGCAATCGTGGCGGCAAAACCATAACCAGTATCGATGAGGATAGATCATAGGAAGGAATATAATACGGTGCAAGGAAATGTACATCCTACGGTTTCTTAAGCTGAGTGGCGTGTCGTAAGTATGCCGCGGAACATACGTACGGTACGTCCCTCTACTCAAGCTACCTACTCTATCAACCAAGGGTCATCCTATGCGACGAAAGTTCGGGTATAATACCCACTCGACTAAGTCTAAGTTCCGTAAGGTCAAGCCTAAGTTCCGTATATAGATAACGCCCTAAGCTCCACATAGTCAAACTTAGACTCGAACCAAGGTCAACCTAGAGCTCTGATACCAACTTTGTCACGACCCGAAAGAGCACGTGACTGGCCCTTGAATCATATGAAGTCTATAGGACCCCATCTGATCCAAGTAAGCCAAAAGCCCAGAAATCTAAAACCATTTAAAGAGTAAATAAGGAAAACTGGTTTTAAGAAGTAAAGAAATCATGTTTCAAAAATCAAAGTTTTTAAATAACTAAGACGAATATGCATTTTTAAAATGTGTAACCTTTCCTGAAAATTTCGGCAGAGTTTCCTTTGTAAAACTGGCGCTGAACGGGGTACAACAAGAATAATATATATGAAATGATAAAAGGCATCCCCAAGCGGGAGCTAGCTCTTCGTCAAACTACGGTCATAACCACGCAAGCAATAATAATACACAACGCCAAAGGGCGAGGATCAAAACCCCAAAAAAGAAACTCAAACAGCCAGAAAACCGTAATACTACAAGCGCGACTCTAAGGTCGAAATAATACAACACTAATGTCTAAATCTGAAACAATATACAAGTTTTGGTTGATGGAATTCTAGATACAAAGGAATAATACAAGTACATTGGTGGTTCTTGATGCAAAGGAACCCACCTACCAAAAGCAATTCACCCGCAAAGAAGTAATGTGCCAGAAATGCCGCTATGGAACCTGTACGGCAAAACCTGCAAGAACAGTGGCACAACGGGGGTGAGTTGCCAACTCGTGAAGAGAATATCTACAAGCAGAAACCGAATGCATGACATAATCCTAGGTCAATACAATCAGATATAAATAAACCTCAATATGAATAAGTCTGAAGCATGCTAAACTGGCAAGGTAATCTCTATGCATGAGTGTAGTGCCAAGTGCTCGTGCCAGTGCCTCAGGTAATAGCATATCATAAATGTGAGGTATGATCAATGTAATCAAATCTGCATGTACGTGGATCCCGTCCACTCATCACCCAATGACAAAACCATCATGCATGTAAATATCATCAGCATATGCATGGAAATATGAGGATATAAACCACCTGTGTCCCTCGCGACACGTCAAAATCATGGAACCGGAGTGTCCAGCATCGACACTCGAAAACATCATGAAAACTGTGCCCAGCATCGGCACGTAAATCCTTATATATCGGGCTCCGTCGGTCCGGATCGGCCCACGGGCTCTGTGTGCGGTATCGGCCCTCGGCCCCGGCAGTACGCCCATATCCATCTATCGACTCTGGTCAGTATCCTCCGGATAACCGCCAGGTCTAACCAATCACCGGTAGGTACTCTCCACCCTGCCAGGCTCATCGTCTACTCCACGAAAAACATTTCTTGCCCCGGGGAAACATACCGGGTCCACCATGTACCCGCAATCGGCCTCATCCGACTCCTCGAATCGGGTTTCACATGTCGCTCTCAACACCGAGAAAACACATGGTGGACGCACTGAAATATCATATCAAGGGTAACCGGGTTTTAAAACAATTACATATTCTCCTTTTGAAACACCCACAGTTCCCAAAAACCAGAAATATCATGGAAACAACATATCTCAATGCGTATAATCAGAAAGCATGATGTATGCGACATGTAAAGAAATGTAAGCAACATACACTGAATGCAACAGTACTACAGTGTAGTGACATGGCAATTATCGATGATGAAGTGTGTGAGCCGGCAAACAAGTATACGTGGAACATACGCATCATCGATAATGGTGCTGATGTCCTAGCAGCATGACTGAAATATATCAACAATACAAGCGATGCAATGCAAATAGCATGAATATGCGGAATCGAATAATCAACGCAACAGTAAAGAACCTGCCTCAATAAATATATCATTCAAACTTGCCTTTTTAAATAAGACGAATCAGGGCTTTGGTAAAATAAGGGCTACGATGTTTTAATAAAAGATGCGTCGCTTGAAAATATCCGTAGAATCCCTTTTTGCCTATCTTTAAAATATCACCGATTCGTTAGTTTTGAAATTGGTATGACTCGGGTCAAGTCTAACGCCTACTATGCGAACTACGGACCCAACTATCAAGTCAATCGGGAAGGGCATGGAAACCACCTAAATCTGAGTCGATATACATATATATATATAGTCGGTGATCTCGCTTCAATAGTATCACGTACGATACAGTATATCATATAACATCCTCGAGTCATGAGTGCGGATCTAACATCAATATAAAGCTCGTACGGTAAATCGTCGTACGGCATCCCAATAGCTGGGTACGGGTCAATATCACATTCATCTCACCACATATCAGGTATCACTACCATCATATCACATCTCAAATACGAACTCTGTCATATCGCCGAATCTCACGGCCTCAATCAAACCTCATCGACTCATCTCAATCCCAGGTACCCTCCTCAATCCCGTATATGAACACATAGTCTCATACCCATGTGTAGATATACACACCTCTATATGCATACAGATAAATGAAAGAATGTATGCAGGTATATGTGTACGTGTATGTGTGGGTGCAACCACTACTCTAGGATTTCGCACTATACTAAACCAATACATCCTTATCATCAATAATTCCATTATTACCATCAATAATCCTAAACAACACATAATAAATATATGTGTGTATACGTATTCGTATACATCACCACGGACTGCAGGGGTGCTATACGCCATCCACCCGACTTCTCCCCGTAGATATAAATCTACTCATCTTGCTTCTCATGTGTCGGTGCCGATGTCGCCATCTTCATCTTCTTTGCCGCAACATCACGCAGGGTACCTACAAGTATATCACAACGCTAAAGCACATGAAAATCATATCGGAAACCAAAATAGCACACGCTACTCGCATAGGTAAAAACCTATCGTCTCGCATGTAAACACGTTCAATATCCACTTGTCGTTGACGTCCAAACGCCACCCGACAGAAACGAATCACCAAACACCAAAATCCATGTTAAAACAAGTCGTAAATCATACGCCAACTCAAGCAAATCAACCCAGATTTTACCCTAACTGGAATCAGTCAAAACTAGATATACCCAGGGTCAAGTTTACAGAGTAAAAGGCTACAGAACCAAAACGAGCACCAGAACCCCTGCTCTGGCCGCAATTTGCGGCCAGGGTGATTAAATCTGCGGCCAAGGAAATGAATTGGGGGCTAGGGTTTGGTGTGGTGGTTTCATGGTGCCTGCACATCTCACTGTCAACTCAGTTTTATTTTTGGGGTCTCGGGGTGATAGCAGATTCTTAAATACGATCACAGATTCACAGTTTTTCTCCGACATCGTCTCGTAAATCCGTATTCTGGTTTCAAGTTCAGGTTTGGGTCCAAATTAACATCACACAAGGGGTTCTAAGGTCACCACAATCTTCAATTTCATCTTTAATTTCAGATCTCACATAAACCCTAACTTGAAGTTTCACAAATCCATCAAACGACACCATATCGACACAAAACTAGTATTGATGCAATAAGAATTGAATTACCAAACTAGGGGTGCAGAAATTACCTCCTTTGGCAACTCAAGAATTTTCTTGAGTTGCTCAAAGTCCTCCAAATCCAATCTTGCTAGGTTCAATGTGTAGCCAGTGATCTTGGGAGCAAGTTTTGTGAAGTGGGAATGGGGTTTTGGTGAGGGAAATGAGAGGGATCTATGAAGTGAAGGGGAGGGAAATGAGAGGGAGCAGGAGCAGCAGCAGCTCCATGAGAGGGGAGAGAGAAATGGGTGTGAGGAAATGATGGGTATGGTTCAAAAAGTCAAAAGCAACTACTCTCTCTCTCTCTCATCATACTTACTTTTTCTTTTTTTTCTTTTCTTTTCCTTCTCACTCCAATAGTGAACCCAAAACAACTATGGCAATAGAAATGTAACACAAGTGTAACAAGTGTGGAAAATGATATGTGCACATTTTTGCAAAAAAATGCCAAAAATCCGATTAGCGATTTTTAATCGCGATTAGCACTAATTTAGCATATAACTAATCATAAAAACTTTAAAATGGCATAATTCCATAAAATACCCTATTTTAGAATTTTCCATAATTTTTCCCCATTTATTTGTATTTAATTATACCAGAATATTAAAATATTCATTAAAATAATATTAAATTATAAAAATTCCCAAAAATAATATTTTATTATTTTGAAACGTTACACATACCGGGTCCACCATGTACCCGCAGACGGTGCCTACCGCTCCTCGAATCGGGTATCTAACACAAGTCTCAGAACCGAGAAAACTCATGGTGGACGCACTGAAATATTATATCAAGAGAAACCGTGTTTTCAAACAATACATAATTTCTTGAAATACCCCTACGGTTCTCAAATCCATAAATCACATGAAATCCGCATCTCAATGCGTAAATCCATGAAATATAACATATGCAACATAAAACAGCAATATGAGCATATTAAGGGAAAACCGCTCTTTTAAGTGAATCCGGTTTTAAAATATATCATGCGGTTCCCAATTCCTCCGAAATCAAGTGCGGCATCATATGAGATGTACATGTAACTATTGTAAGATATGTGTATCTACATGTAAGCAGGTATGTATGATGCATTTCATAAGCGCAATAGCACAATAATCAACGTCTCAATGTCAAATGACAATACAATACCACTTAGGGGTATATGTAGCTATAGGAAGGTATGTGAGTGTACATTTAAGTATGTATGCATGATGTACATGTAGTTATAGCAAGTATATCGTAGCATGATGTAGCAACTCTACTGTGTAACTTAGCAATTATCGATGAAGAGAGTGTGTGAGTGTAACATACGCATCATCGATAATTGTGTAGGTGTACTACCACAGGTATATGTAATGCAATGAGGATGACATGAACGTAGCATAAGGTATATCGTAAGAGAAAAAGCTAAAAGGTGTACGTATCTACCACATATCCAAGTCGGTGAATCTATCAATCGGCATCCAGCCTCACAACATCACGTATGGTAAAAGCTATCGTACGACATCCTCTAATCAAGGGTATGGATCAATCAACAGGTAAAACTCATCGCGTACGGTAATCCATCGTACGACGGCATTAAACAATCAGGGATTCTATCAACCTATACAACTACGGGGGTACGTATCTAAGTCTTGCATGGCATATCACTCATTATGCACATCATTATCCATATATATATATATACCTATCTCTCAGGTCACATCCATGTCAATCTCATATCAGGGGACCGGAAAGGTATCAACTATTTCTTATCGACTCGCATCCATAAAACGACATATCAACCAAGTCATCATATCTCATCGTATACTCTTTTCATCGCATCAATCTCTCACATCAAGTCATTTTAACATGTGCATTCTATCATATGAATCTCCTGTCATGCTACTCTAAATCTCATACTTAATCTCGTTCTAATACATATCTATATATTGTGATTCACATTCACTTTTCGTATCCTTACAAAATCAATTCGAGACATCATTTCTATCATATCATGTCCAAGATTTATGTCCCGATAGCTTTCATCTCATATCTCGATATATACTCAATCATTCAGATCACCACAAACTATCTTTTTAACCATATCTATAGTTTTCTAATATAGGTTTCTCCAACTGTATTATATATATATATATATATATATATCGGTTTCCATTCATAAATTTACGGGGGTGCTATACGCCATCCACCCGACTCCCCCCATAGATATAAATCTACTCACCTGCTAAACTCCTCGCTTAGCCGTAGTCGATGAGTTTCGTCGTCTCGGAATCCACGCGAAGGTACCTACAATATCAACACGTATCGCAATACCATTAAAATCAAGTTCCGAAATCCAATACGGCATGCGGCGCGCTCATAGGTTAGAACCTATAGCCTACGCCTACAAAACAATCAAACAACCCTTATCATTGACCTACAAACATCCAATGACCAAATACAATATCAAATCTCAAAACCAAGAATCCCAATACCGAAAAACATAGCCAAAAACTCTAACTAGGGTCGCTATTCGTGAAAACCCCAAACCTAACACCCAAACGTACCAAACAACCCTATACTAGTAAACTGTAAAGTTGTTTAAGAGATTATACCGATTGATCCGTGTCCTTCGGCCTTCAATCTCTACCCTTAGCATGTTGCGGCAGCCTCGATGAAGTTCGGTCCTCGGTCACGCTCGTCGATGAGGACACACGTCGAGGATTCATTATACGGGCTCCCGCTTCTAAACCGAAGCAACTTGGGCATCCAGTTTGCTTGCCTTGATACCCAAGACGAAGTAGAGATAGTGTGTGAATATTTTGTCCCAAGGCACCCAAGGATTTTGGTGGAGGTAAATGAAGTTGCCACTTGGTGAAGTGAAGATGTGAGCAAGAGAAATTTTGCTTGTCAAGAAAAGAAATGGCTGAGCCCCTGATTAAAACCCTCTCTGTCAATTTCGAAATTGCTTACGGGGAAATCAAATGGAGAGTGGTGAGTGTGTGTTAATTGAAGTGGTGAGTGTAGGAATTGAAGAGGTAAGTGTAAGCTATGATGAGTGTAATGAAAGAATAAATTAATCCCTCACAACATTCTAGCAGCCTCCCCAAAAGATCAAGCTCACAAAACAAATATCCAACACATAATATCTTCAACAAGGACAAAAAAAATAAATGCAATTGCATGACTCACTCACCACACCATGACTCACGAAATTTGCTAGCAAGGAAATATCCAGCACATGAAATTTTTTTGGCCAAAAACAAATGCTCACAATTTCACAATAATTAGATTTTATATTTTTCTGAAATGTTACAGTAACGTCCACAAGCGTAACACAATCTAACTAAGCCAAAAACCCAGCAAATCTAAACCATCAAAAGTAGTAAGTGATAAGAACATTGTCAAAAGCTTTTGGGAATCTTAAGTAAAAATCTTTAAAGTCCAAATTTACTTTCTTTAAAAATTGGCAGCACCTCTTTTGTGAAAACTAGCCCCAAAAAGCGTACAACAAAATATATATATCAGTAAGTCCCTGGTTAGGGCTGTTGAGACTTACCGATAAGTGTTATCAGTAGTTTCTCGATCTGTTATAGACCATTCATCGGCATGACTTATTGAGTTATTGGGGTCGACGTTACCATCCCTAAACTCGATATGCAGCATATCTGACGAAGAGACCGGACTGTGCGGTAGTGTTGCCGGTTGGCTCGACGGGAGTTTTGACTGCTTCGCTGGTTTTAATTTGATCGCTTAATACCCGGGTGGCCGTTACGTTTAGCTGACCGCTTGCGGCTTGTAAGTATTTGATATGATCATTACCTACTGCCGGCATATTGACGAGTCTTAGAGTCTCACAATGAAGTTTCCTGGCTCAGGCGAAAAGATGTGGTGTGCATATGAGATATGCGCGGGGACCCGATTAAATACGGATATGTGATACCATATATTAAACGGGCATTTTCTATTGGTCGGGTCGTATGTGATATGACCGGTTTGCAAAATCAAGTGTTGATTTAACAAATGACTTTTAGATTAATTCTTTAATCAAACTCTTTTTCTAATTTTGTATGCACGCATGTATGCACATGATGATGTGCATGGATACATACATACATACATGGTATCATGGTTGTTGATACATTTTTGGTGGCAATGCAAGACTCATATTGTAGCAATTATCTATTTATTTATCATTTTGAATAAAGAAAAGGATAATTCACACAAGGTTAATGTTTATCATCTTTGACCATGCTTCAACAACTTTTTAACCTTGAGTTAATTATCCTTTTGCCTTTTAAACTCATTTGATAAAGATCTAGATAATTCTAACCATGGTTGAAGTGAGAAGGATTAATATGGATTATTCTTTTCTCATTTCAATAATTCACTCATAACATTTTCTTTTGAGCTCAAGTTTAGCCACCATCTTCTTCATCCTCTCTTGAAAATTTCTTTGAGTGAAGTTGATAAAAAGAAAGAGTTTTGATTATAGAATATGAACCACATCATCATACTGTTAGTTGTATGTATGCCCTAGAGGCCAGTATTGTACAGATGATGTATATTATATTGGATGCTTGGACATATATAGAGAGGACTTTCTTCCTCGATATGATAGTATGCTATCTGGTTGCTCTTTATCTTAACATGTATACTTGTCTCTTTATACTGTCTTATAGTTACATGTTGGTAAAGCCCTTAGGATGAGTACTTGACTACCTGGACTATGATGCAGATCATACTAGTGGGGACATGGTAGTCCATAAGTACATCCTTCAAGGTCCCTAGTCGTGGGTGTATCGAGATGGGGCATCGATATACCAGAGTAGACTAGCGTATACGCTTCTCGACCCATGAGATGGGTGATGGATGATCCCATATCCATTGGTGTTTGACATCAGAGATGGAATACGGGTGCTCAGTGGAGACTGGGTACACTGGACGGACTCGTCGAGAACTCCCAGATGGTATTATACCTCACGTCAGATGGCAGTTCTCTGGTGACACTTGTGCAGGTTAGTCTGTAGACCCGAGATCGTCATAGAGTTTGTGTGATTCCCACTGTGCTTTGATTTCCACCTTACCACGTCCATGAGGGCGTGAAAAATGGTGGTTTTTGGGTAAAGTCCTGAGTCACATGGAGGCAATGAGCGATAGGAGGGGTTTCGTCTCTCCCGGTATTGGGGGTTGATGTTGCGCTGTGCTCGATTGGCCGTAACAGGGAAGTCTCTGGCCAGGGCTGATTTAGAGATTTACTGGTAAGTGTTACCAGTAGTTTCTCGACTCGTTATGAGCCTCACATCGGCACGACTTATCGGTTATTAGGGTCTGACGTTTACCACCCCTAGACTTGATATGCAACATATCAGACGAGGAGACCGGACTGTGCGGGAAGTGTTACCAGCAGGCTTTTACAGGAGTTAGAGCGGGCTTGCTTGCTGATCTTCTGATCGCTCAATACCCGGGTAGCCGTTACGTCCAGCTAGTACCGCTGATGGCTTGTGGGTGCTTGATGTGATCATCACCTACTGCCGGCGTATTGACGAGTCTTTAGAGTCCTACATAGAGGTTTTACTGGCTCAGGCAAAACGAAATAGGGGCGCATATGTGATATGTGCGGGACCGAGAATAATGCATGTATGTGATACCGTATTCTATTCTCGCGACTTTATGTATCGGTCGGTTATATATATGATATAGCCGGGTTATCGAATCAAGTGTTGATTCGATAAGTCGATACATTGGAAGTTAGTCGGTTATATGTGATATGACCGGATTATTAAGTCAAGTATTGATTTAATAATTTATTGTATAATTGTATATTTGATATACTAGAATACATTAACTAACACATGTTCACTTAGGGTTTTTTCTCACATGTACACATCTTTACTATATATATGATATATATTAAAATGTGTTATATTTTTGTATCATGGTTGATGATACATCATCCATGGGTGTATGAGACTTACACTATGCTAATTTTTAGTTTGGGTTTTTAATATTCAAAGTAAATACAAAATCAAGTGGAGGATTAGAAAATGCATGAAGCTTGTGGAAGCTTGTGGATGCCATGACTAATTCAACTTGAGTTTGTATTTTACTATGGATATTTATTAACCCAACCATAACAATTAGCCTAGGGTTAAGTATTTACAAGAGTTAGTATATGATACTCACTCACCATGGTTAGATCACACACTTGATCATTATCCTCTTCTCTTTTCTTTTTTTTCATCTTCTTCATTGTTCAAAAGAAAAGCTTGCTAGGGTTTGATCCAAAGTGAGAACTAAAGTGAGAAATAAAAATCCAAAGAGAACCCACTTCCTATTTCTCCATCCTCTACTAGACTAGCACTTTAGTTTAGGGTGTTTGCTTCACTAATTCTCAAGTTAGTGAAGTAGAAGCTTGAGTTGGCATCCCCTCGACGTAGATCATCTTCGGCCTCGAAGACTTCAAGCAAGGACGCGTCTATCGCCTCGTGAAGCCATGCAAGGGTTCGGGAGAACCACGATCGCAGCGAAGGGACTTCAACAAGGAGCTAAAGAAGTGAAGGACCGATCTACAAAGGTTGTTTTTCATGTTCCCTTAGAAGTAAAGTTGTTTACTTATTATTAGTTTCGCCTAAACTCTAGTATACAATCTTGCTTAGGGTTATTCGGCACATAAAAATTTAATTTTGGCATGGTCGATGCCTTGTAGAGCCTTGTTAGTGTGCCAAGTAACCCTACAGTAGTATCAGAGCCTAGCTAGAACATTAGGCGATGTGTTAACGAAGTTAAAACTCTGAACTAACCCGAACACATCAAGATGAACCCCTCTCTGTACATTTTTTAAAAACTGTGTATTTTCAGAATTAAAAATACCTAAAAAAATCAGCAGGTAATTTTAAGGGTTACCATGAAAAACGAGCTCTCAAAGCCTCCACGTGGCCGCGGAACCGCGGCACTAAGCCACCATTTGCGGCGGTTCCGCGGCAGAGAAGGAGTATTGGGACGGTTCTTCATGCAGTAATTTCCAGTACCATTCCTGCATCTTTCTGGGTATTTTTATTGTGACTCATGTGTTGAGTATTTTGGGGTTTATTTTGTAATCGTCGATTCGATCAGAGAATTTAATTTTGTTTTGTTATTCCGGATAATTTAGAAAGTATTAAAATGTTATAAACGGATATCATTAACTCAATTTTTCCCGGCACGAAAAACATTCAAGTGTTGAATTTTTCTCGGGTTTAAATCTTTCGGAAAAACGTGCATGTGACGCGATGGACCCTCTAGAAGACAACAAACCTTAACTCGATTATGTGATCGTCTTGAACTTCCTTTTAAACCTTTGGGTTTGGGGCAGTACGACGTGCCACATGTGAGGCGTTGGCTTGACCCTTCTACGGCTGGACCGTTGCAACTGTGACGTATTCTGGAATTTTTGAACTCCGCTCAAGTGTTGAGCTATTATGGAAATCTTGGGTATTTGATTATTCGATCGGAAAGTTTAATACTGTCTATTTATCTGGATTGTGATACAATATGTGGAATTCATACAGTTAGGCTTGAAATGCGAAATATGTGATATTTCGGATTTACGATGTCTAAAGAGATTGTGGATTCCAAATGTTGTAGTTTTAAACTTTCTTTTCTGTGGCCGTAAGTGTAATATGTGATATCGCCGGTTTTGTTGCTATATATCAACGACAATTGGGATGCGCATATTTACTTACGTTGATGACATGCGATGTTATGTGTTGCTGGATATGTTATATTGGATCGTCGCGTTTTGAATAGCCGGGGGTTTTATGTGAGATGAGAGTTTTTATTTTCATTCATGTAAATTTAAATGTTTGTAATATTCTTTTATTGGGGCACTTCCGGGATGAGGTTGATGTCACCTTTTGTATATTATTTACTTTTCCGCACTAGGATAGACCCAAGGAGGAGAGCACAAGTAACCGGGTTCTGGACTCCAGTGGGAGACCAACTCGAGGAGTCGAGTCCGGGTCTCCTAACTCTAGAATTAGTAGGGTTGCTTGCCGCTCTCGTAGGGGTCAAGGGGTGTGGGTTTGGCTATTCATCGCGACCGTGGAATCCGTGTTTTATAGAGGCTCAAAATAGAACACGGACGTCCTAGTATATCCAATATTTCATATGTTTCTTCTGCTGCGATATCTGTGATGTGATCATGTGATGTGATGTGATAAATACTGTATATAGTATATATGATATATTATATAGGCGTTACTTATGTTTTACACCCGCGCTAGCCCTGCCCCGCTCTGCCGTTAGTTACCTAACCTAACGGTGCACGAGGGGACATCGAGGCGAATGCGGATGGCATAAGTGTACGTCGTATTTATCTGTGATGTTTAGGTGACTTAAATGATGGGACTTCATTAATGTGATTAATGAAAGAAAAGAAACCTAAAAGATGTTGTAGAATCAAATTTTTCAAAAAGGGTAGCTACATTTTTGCTTTGCATAGCGATATATATGATATATCCCGCACCTTATTCGATGAGGAAAGAGCCGAGATCCCTTCACCGGGAGTGACCTCTTTAGCAAAACTGGTAGATGCTACAAAACTCGGTTTGCTTTTGATTGCTTTTGGAGTTTTGCTTTGCATAGTGATGTATATGATATATCCTGCACCTTATTCCATAAGGAAAGAGCCGAGATCCCTTCACCGGGAGTGACCTCTTTAGCAAAACTAATAAAACCCTCAAAATCACTCCATTTCAAAATTCACATGATTCTGCAACGATATCAAGTTCATTACGCAATAGGTTTTCAGAAAAACCTGTCGTAGCCCTCCGTCATTTCAGATAAGAACTGTCTAGTATTCGTGCTGCGTTTGTTGGCCTTTGTCAAGGCGTAGTGTGTGGTAGCTGAATGGTGCTTATCTGCTTATGCATATGATGCAGATTGTTTTGGGGTAGTCGTACGACCTTGTTGGCCTTTATCAAGGGTCGTGCGGGTGGGTTTGATTCAATAAAGAAATGACGGGTTGAACTTGACTTGCATCCTATGATTTGTTGGCCTTTGTCAAGGTCATAGGGGTTAGGGGCGAAATATTATCGGGAATTTCAAGTGCTGAAATTTGCAATGAGATTGCATACCTTCTATGAGATAGTTGGATCCCGATACCCACTACGAGTAATTGTTACTCCCGGGAGAGTTTTACACAAGACAATTAGCCGATCAAGTAGGTGTCTAGAAAGGTGTCAACGGGGTTACGCCTCTGGGAAAACGAGGTTTACTTTAATTAGGTCCGTGCGAAAGCACGGGGAACCTCCCTCAAAGTACCGACACTGGCCTGGCTGAAAGATTGGCGAAGTTGTAGGGTGTAATTAATTCCGGATAGTCTTTCCTTTAGGGTTTGAAGGAAGATTTGATAAAAAACAGTGGGATCCATCCTGATTAGATAAAATAATAACCAATCTGATCTTGCAAGAGCATACGCTAAAGTGTTTTCTTCTCTCTCTCTCCAGGTAGCGACCATATCATGCCTTAATCAAGATAATAATATGGATGTATTGACCGAACCCGCATGTTATACTGTGCTGGGGAACGTTGATTCCGTTCTTTCTTATAAGAGTTATAAGACTGAACAGGATATAAGGGAATACCAGGATTCCCATGCCACCCGAATGAAGAAAGTACATGTTGATGCATTTTTTTCGGGTGTGTTCGTTACAGAGAACTGTTTCTCCATTTCCTCTACGTCCTGGGTATTAGATACCGGGTCAGGATCCCATATATGTAATCAGTTACATGGGCTTAGGAAAGGTAGAGAACTTGGAGAATGTGATAAAGACATAAGGGTTGGAAATGGTGCAATTGTTGCAGCTAAAACCGTCGGGGAATATCACCTTGTATTGCCAACTGGTAATACATTAATTCTGAATGAATGCTATTATATGCCGAACCTGATATGCAACATTATATCGGTTTCTTTGTTGAGTAAAGAGGGATATAATTTTGTATTACAAGATAATTTTATGAATATTTTTCTAAACCAAAAGTTGGCTGGATCAGGCACGATGTGCAATGGCATTTATGTTCTAAATCAATCAACAGTTCTGAGCATAACAAACACACACAAGAGGAAAAGTTCAGAAATGAACGAATCCTTCTTGTGGCATTGTAGACTGGGTCACATCGATGCGACAAGACTCGCTAAGTTGCATAAAGATGGATATTTGAATCCGTTTGAATTTTCATCTTATGATACTTGCCAGTCATGTCTCAAATGCAAGATGACCAAAACTCCGTTTACGGGACACGGAGAGAGAGTTACGGAACTCTTGGGACTGGTACATAGTGATGTATGCGGCCCCATGTCTACACATACAAGGAATGGTTCTACGTACTTCATTACATTCACTGACGATCTCTCTAGATTCGGATATGTGTTCCTGATGAAACACAAATCAGAAGCTTTTGAGAAATTTAGAGAATATAAACAAGAAGTCGAGAACCAAACCGGGAAAAGTATTAAAATCCTTCGATCTGATCGAGGAGGTGAATACTTGAGCAATGAATTCCTGGACTTCCTAAAAGAGAATAGGATTCTCTCTCAGCTGACTCCTCCATATACACCACAGCACAACGGTGTATCTGAACGGAGGAACCGCACCCTATTAGATATGGTACGCTCTATGATGAGCACAGCTGAGTTACCTATTTTCTTCTGGGGCTATGCACTGGAGACAGCAGCATACCTATTGAATTAAGTTCCATCTAAATCTGTACCTACCACACCATATGAGATATGGAGTGGGAAGAGACCATGTCTTAAACGAGTTAAGATATGGGGTTGTCCGGCCTATGTCAAAACGCAAAATCCGGACAAACTCGAGGCACGGTCAGTTATATGCAAGTTTGTAGGATATCCCAAACATTCACATGGATATCTTTTCTACCATACTGAGGAACAAAAAGTGTTTGTTTCTCGACATGCCACCTTTTTAGAAAAGGAATTTCTTACAAAAGAAATTAGTGGGCGACGAGGTAGAACTGGAAGAAATTCCGGCTACACAAACTCAAACTGAAGATTTAGTGGAACCGGAGGATTCGGTAGTTACCAACGAATCTCAGCCTCTCCGCTTCGAGCAGGCCATCACGAGTGGGGACTCAGTGAAATGGCTGGATGAAATGCGGTACGAGATGGAATCCATGTACACCAACAAAGTATGGACTTTGGAAGATGCTCCTGAAGGGGTAAAACCCATTGGGAGCAAGTGGATCTTCAAGAAAAAACTTGGTGTAGATGGGAAAGTGGAGACTTTCAAAGCTAGACTTGTTGCAAAGGGTTTTCGTCAAAGACCAGGTGTGGACAATGACGAAACCTTGTCTCCAGTGGCTATGCTTAAATCCATCCGGATCATGCTTGCCATCGCTGCATATCATGACTATGAAATCTGGCAAATGGAAGTTAAGACCGCCTTTCTAAATGGTGATTAGAAGAGTGCGTGTACATGACTCAGCCAGAGGGCTTCGTAAATAGTGGGAGCAGCGGGAAGGTGTGCAAGCTGCTTAAATCCATTTTTGGATTAAAGCAAGCATCGCGGAGTTGGAACATCTGCTTTGACGTCGTTATCAAAGAGTTTGGTTTCGTCAAAAACGTAGATGAACCTTGTATCTACAAGAAGGTGGCAGAGAGTAAGGTTGTCTTCCTCGTATTGTACGTGGACGACATACTCTTGATAGGAAATGACATTTCTATGCTGCAATCGGTCAAGCTCTTCTTATCACAAAGATTCTCAATGAAAGATCTTGGTGATGCCTCCTGCATACTGGGAATTATGATTTATAGAGATAGATCTAAAAGGATATTGAGATTGTCCCAATCCAGGTACATTGACACCATACTAAAGAGGTTTAGTATGGAAGAGTCCAAACGTGGGTTTTTACCCACGATCTCAGGGCTCACTCTCTCCAAAGAGATGTCTCCCAAGACTGATTTGGAAAGAGCTCGCATGCAAGGGATACCCTATGCTTCGGCAGTAGGCTCTATCATGTACGCGATACTATGTACCAGACCCGATGTAGCATACTCACTAAGTGTAGTGAGTAGGTATCAAGCTGATCCTGGAGAGAGTCACTGGACAGCTGTGAAGAGCATTCTCAAGTACTTACGAAGGACTAAAGAGATGCTCTTGGTGTATGGTAACGGAGAACTCCAAGTGGAGTCCTTTACCGATTCGAGCTTCCAGAGTGATAAGGACGACTCTAAGTCGCAGTCGGGATTTGTCTTTACCCTTTACGGAGGGACGGCTAGCTGGAAGAGTTCCAAGCAGGAAACCGTGGCAGACTCGACGATGGAGGCTGAATACATCGCTGCCAACGATGCTGCCAAAGAGGCTGTCTGGATCAAGAAGTTCATTACTGAACTTGGAGTGGTTCCATCCATTGAGCATCCAATACATTTGTATTGCGATAACAATAGAGCGGTGGCTTTGGCCAAGGAACCTAGGTCCCATCAGCGATCCAGGCATATTCTGAGGCGGTATCACCTGATCCGGGAGATAGTTGATCGCCAGGAGATCGAGGTCAGGAGGGTTGACACGAAGAACAACACTGCGGATCCACTCACGAAGGCCATTCCCCGGATATAGTTTGAGAGACTCTTCGGGATGCTTGGTATGCGATACTACAGCAGCTGGCCCTAGTGCGAGTGGGAGATTGTTAGTTGTATGTATGCCCTAGAGGCCAGTATTGTACAGATGATGTATATTATATTGGATGCTTGGACATATATAGAGAGGATTTTCTTGCTCAATATGATAGTATGCTATCTGGTTGCTCTTTATCTTAACATGTATACTTGTCTCTTTATACTGTCTTATAGTTACATGTTGGTAAAGCCCTTAGGATGAGTACTTGACTACCTGGACTATGATGCGGATTATACTAGTGGGGACATGGTAGTCCATAAGTACATCCTTCAAGGTCCCTAGTCGTGGGTGTATCGAGACGGGGCATCGATATACCAGAGTAGACTAGCGTATACGCTTCTCGACCCATGAGATGGGCGATGGATGATCCCATATCCATTGGTGTTTGACATCAGAGATGGAATACGGGTGCTCAGTGGAGACTGGGTACACTGGACGGACTCGCCGAGAACTCCCAGATGGTATTATACCTCAAGTCAGATGGCAGTTCTCTGGTGACACTTGTGCAGGTTAGTCTAGAGACCCGAGATCGTCATAGAGTCTTGTTTGATTCCCACTGTGCTTTGATTTCCACCTTACCACGTCCATGAGGTCGTGCAAAACAGTGGTTTTTGGGTACAGTCCTGAGTCACATGGAGGCAATGAGCGATAGGAGGTGTTTCGTCTCTCCCGGTATTGGGGGTTGATGTTACGCTGTGCTCGATTGGCCGTAACGGGGAAGTCCCTGGCCAGGGCTGATTTAGAGATTTACTGGTAAGTGTTACCAGTAGTTTCTCGACCAGTTATAAGCCTCACATCGGCATGACTTATCGGTTATTAGGGTCTGACGTTTACCACCCCTAGACTTGATATGCGACATATCGGACGAGGAGACCGGACTGTGCGGGAAGTGTTACCGACAGGCTTTTACAGGAGTTGGAGCGGGCTTGCTTACTGATCTTCCGATCGCTCAATACCCGGGTAGCCGTTACGTCCAGCTAGTACCGCTGACGGCTTGTGGGTGCTTGATGTGATCATCACCTACTACCGGCGTATTGACGAGTCTTTAGAGTCCTACATAGAGGTTTTACTGGCTCAGGCAAAACGAAATAGGGGCGCATATATGATATGTGCGGGACCGAGAATAATGCGTGTATGTGATACAGTATTCTATTCTCGCGACTTTATGTATCGGTCGGTTATATATATGATATAGCCGGGTTATCGAATCAAGTGTTGATTCGATAAGTCAATACATTGGAAGTTAGTCGGTTATATGTGATATGACCGGATTATTAAGTCAAGTGTTGATTTAATAATTTATTGTATAATTGTATATTTGATATACTAGTTTACATTAACTAACACATGTTCACTTAGGGTTTTTTTCTCACATGTACACATCTTTACTATATATATGATATATATTAAAATGTGTTATCTTTTTGTATCATGGTTGATGATACATCATCCATGGGTGTATGAGACTTACACTATGCTAATTTTTAGTTTGGGTTTTTAATATTTAAAGTAAATACAAAATCAAGTGGAGGATTAGAAAATGCATGAAGCTTGTGGAAGCTTGTGGATGCATTGACTAATTCAACTTGAGTTTGTATTTCACTATGGATATTTATTAACCCAACCATAACAATTAGCGTAGGGTTAAGTCTCTACAAGAGTTAGTATATGATACTCACTCACCATGGTTAGATCACACACTTGATCATTATCCTCTTCTCTTTTCTTTTTGTTCATCTTCTTCATTGTTCAAAAGAAAAGCTTGCTAGGATTTGATCCAAAGTGAGAACTAAAGTGAGAAATAAAAATCTAAAGAGAACCCACTTCCTATTTCTCCATCCTCTACTAGACTAGCACTTTAGTTTAGGGTGTTTGCTTTACTAATTCTCAAGTTAGTGAAGTAGAAGCTTGAGTTGGCATCCCCTCGACGTAGATCATCTTCGGCCTCGAAGACTTCAAGCAAGGACGCGTCTATCGCCTCGTGAAGCCATGCAATGGTCCGGGAGAACCACGATCGCAGCGAAGGGACTTCAACAAGGAGCTAAAGAAGTGAAGGACCGATTTACAAAGGTTGTATTTGTAGGGTTCCTAGGCACTCTCTAGAGGTCTCACAAGGCATCAACCATGCCAATTTCAAATATTATAGGTGCCGAGAAACCCTAATACGGATCGTTGGTTAGATTTCTAGGCGATAATTGAAACTAGTTAACACTTTAACTATAAGGAAACGGAAATACAACCTTTGTAGATCCGGTGCTCCACCTCCATAGCTCCGCAGCGAAGTCCTCTCGCTGTCCAAATGAATTCCCGGGCTCTAGTGTCGGCTTCGTCGGAGAAATGGCGAGCTAGGTCGTCGATGTCTATGCCGAAGATGATCTACGTCGAGGCATCGCTAGATCAAGCTCCACCTTCACCAAGCCATGAAAACTTGTGAAGGAAACACACTTTACTACTTGGCAAGAGGTAGAGGATGAAGAAATAGGAAGTGGGTTCACTTTAGAATTGGATTTCTCACACTTTTCATCAATCCACCATTGATGAAGTGAAGCTTTCTTCATTGAAGAAGATGAAGAAGAATAAGAAAGTGTTATGATAAGTTCATTTAAAATAGAAAAGAAAATCAAAACTTATCATAATCCAACCATGGTTATGTGTAGAGAGAAAACTATAGTTAGGTGAATGGTTAGGTTAGGCATAAAACAAAAATGGTGGACTTTATTCAAAGCTTCATGAAGCTTCAACAAAGAACAAAATTAGCCATCATTTTCCTTTTGCCAAAATGAAATAAACAATTCAATAAATGAATGAATAAATATTTAATAACCCTAACCATTTACTTAACTAAGGTTTAACTCTTTACACAAACCCTAGCATTCATGTATCATCAAACATGATACAATCAAGTGCACGAAAGTATATCACATATACAATGTGTACACCCGAGTGAGAATATCCATTTAAAGTGAACCGATACTAGTTAATGCAAAATAATATATCAAATATATAATTATACATTAAATCATTAAATCAACACTTGATTTAACGATCAGGTTATATCACATATAACCGACTAATATCCAATGTATCGGCTTATCGAATCAATCAATGATTCGATAACTAGGTTATATCGCAAACAACCTTCCGATACATTCATCGCGAGAATGGAATGCGGTATCACATACACGTATTATTCTCGGTCCCGCACATATCTCATATGCGCTCCTATTTCGTTTCGCTTGAGCCAGGAAACCTCTGTGTAGGACTTTAAAGACTCGTCAATACGCCGGCAGCAGGTGATGATCATATCAACCACCCACAAGCCGCAAGCGGTCTGCTAAACGTAACGGCCACCCTGGTATTGAGCGATCTGAAGATCGACGAGCAAGCCCGCTCACACTCCAGTGAATCCAACCAGTAACACTACCGTACAGTCCGGTCTGATCGTCTGATATGTCGCATATCTCGCCTAGGGGTGGTAAACGTCAGACCCCAATAGCTCGATAAGTCGTGTCGATATTAGGTCTATAACAATTCGAGAAACTACTGGTAACACTTACCAGTAAATCTCAGCAACCTTGGCCAGGGATTTCCTGTTATAGCCAATCGAACACAGCGCAACATCAACCCCCTATACCGGGAGAGACGAATCCCCTCCTATCGCTCATTGCCTCCATGTGACTCGGGACTGTACCCAAAAACCACCGTTTTGCACGCCCTCTTGGACGTGGTAAGATGCAAATCAAAGCACAGTGGAAACCACACAAGACTCTATGACGATCTCGGGTCAACAGACTACTCTGTACCAGTGTCACCAGAGAACTGCCATCTGACGTAAGGTATAATACCATCTGGGAGTTCTCGGCGAGTCCGTCCAGTGTACCCAGTCTCCACTGAGCACCCGTATATCATCTCTGATGTCAAACACCAATGGATATGGGATCATCCATCGCCCATCTGTATGGGTCGAGAAGGTATACGCTAGTCTACTCTGGTATATCGATGCCCCGTCTCGATACACCCACGACTAGGGACTTTGAAGGATGTACTTACGGACTACCATGTGCCCACTAGTATGATCCGCATCATAGTCCAGGTAGTCAAGTACACATCCTAAGGGCTTTACCAACATGTAATAGAGAGACAGTCAGAGTACATGTTAAGATAAAGAGCAACCAGATAGCATACTATCATGTCGAGCAAGAAAGTCCTCCCTATATATGTCCCAGCATCCACTACAATATACATCCTATGTACAGTAATGGCCTCTAGGGCATACATATAACTAACAATCTCCCACTTGCACTAGGGCCATCTGTAGCAGTGGTTGTAGTATCTCATACTCAACCATCCCATAAAAATCTCTCTCTGGGAACAGGCCTTTGTGAGTGGATCCGCTGTGTTGTCCTCTGAATCTACTCTCCTAACCTCGATCACCCTGGAGACCAACTATCTCCATGATCAGGTGATACTGCCTTAGAATAAGTCTGGATCACTGATGGGACTGGCGTTCCTCGGCATGAGCCACAACTCCATTGTCTCACAATGGTAGGAACGTAGTTCATCTCATGAACTAATATACACCCAAACATCCTCTTTGGTAGCATCTTTAGTAGCGATGTATCCTGCCTTTATCGTCTAGTATGTCACGGTATCTAGCTTGGAACTCTTCCAACATACCGTCCCTTTACTGAGGATAAAGACAATGCCTGCGACTGACATTCAGTCCTCTTTATCACCCTGGAACCCTTCCAGTGATTCTCCCCAGGATCGATTGATACCATCTCGCTACAACTAGTGAGAATCCTAACATCCAATTAGATCTATCTCATAGATCCAAAACCCAGGATTTAGGAGGTATCACTTTCATCCTATATGGAGAATCATTGTGATAAGCGGAGATTGATTGAGCGTAGCATAGGAAACTCCTTCCCTATCAAGAGTATGTCATCCACGTACTCTACGAGGATCGTCACCATACTCTCTACTACCTTTTTGTTTATACAAGGTTCATCTACCATTTTGATGATGTCAACTTCTTAGACTAATCCATCAAAACAGATGTTCCAACTCCGCGATGCCTGCTTTATCCTATAAAGCATCTTGCATACGTTTCCGCTGCTCCCACTGTCTACGAAGCCCTCTAGCTGTGTACTTATAGACGCTCTCTTCTAAAACATCATTTAGAAAAGCTGTCATGACACCCAACCACCAGATATCGTAGTCTTGGTATGTAGCCGTGGCAAGTAGGATCTGGATGGACTTAAGCATAGCCACTGAAAAAGGATTCATCATTATCCACGCCTGGTCGATGATGAAAACCTTTAACATGTCTAGCTTTGAAAGTCTCAACTTTTCCAAGTACACCAAGTAATCTTCTCAAGATATACTTGCTCCTGATGGGGATTTAACCCTTCAGATATAGCAACCAAAGTCCATACTTTGTTGGTGTACATGGATTCCATCTCAGATCACTAAGCATCCAGCCATTCTTACAGAGTCTCACTCCTGATGGCCAGCTCGAAACTAGTTGGGTCATCATCACATGATGCAATCCTCGCTCCCACTGTCATCGAGAAACCGAAGTATCTCTCAGGTGGGTGAGGAACCCCACTAGATCGGCGGAGAGGCTGAGGTTCGTTGGTAACTATTGAATCATTTGGTTTTACCAAATCATCTGCTGTAGTTTGTATAGCTGGAACCTTTCCAGTTCTACATAACAGACTTTACCTCGAGCTTGTCCGGATTTTGTTTTTAGACATAGCCCGGACAACCCCAAATCTTAACCAACTTAAGATATGGGCTCTTCCCTTATCACATATGAAATGGTAGGCAACTGATTTGATTTGAACCCTATTCAATAGGTATGCAGCTTCTCAAGTGCATAACTCCCAAAAGGAAATAGATAACTCAGTAGTACTCATCATAGAGCACACCTTATCATATAGGGTGTGATTGCTCCGCCCTAATATACCATCGTGCTATGGTGTATACGGAGGAGTAATGCTGAGAGAGAATCTCATTCTCCTTTAGAATAATCCAGGATTTCCGTGCTCAAGTATTCTCCTCCTTGATCTCATCAAAGGACATAATACTTATACCCGTATTGGTTCTCTACTTCTAACTTATATTCTGTGAATATCTCAAAAGGTTCGGACTTGTGTTTCAACAAGAACATATGTCTGAATCTAAAGAGATTATCAGAGAATGTAATGAAGTACAAGGAACCAGTCTTGGCATGTGTAGACAGGGGACCTTACATACATCATCATGTATCAGTCCCAAGAGTTTACTAACTCTTTCTCTGTTACCTATAAACAGAGCTGTGGTCATCTTATCTCAGTGACATGACTGGCAAGTTTCATAAGATGTAAATTCAAACTGATTTAAATATGCATCTATATGTAACTTCAGCTAGTCAGGTCGCATTGATATGACCTAGTCTACAATACCTTAAGAAGAATTCGTTCATTTCTGAACTCTTCCTCTTATGTGTGCTCCATATACTAAGAACTGTAGTTTGATTCAGAACATCAATGCTTTTAGATAACGTGCCTGAACCGATCAACTTTTGATATAAGAAATGTTCAAAACATTATCCATCAATACAAAATTTTATCATTTCTTTACTAATAAAGAGACAGATATGATTTTGTATATCAGGTTCGGTATCTAATAACATTCGTTCAGAATCAATGTATTTGTAATACAGGGTGACAGTGACCAACAGACTTGGCTGCAACACTTGCCCCGTTTTCTGTCTCATGAAACTTATCACCCGTTCTCAGTTCTCTACCTTTCTGTAGCCCTATGTAACATATTACATAAATAGGATCCTGATCTGGTATCACATACCCAGGACGTAGAGGATACTGAGAAACAGTTCTTTGTAATGAAGACACCCGAAGATGATGCATCAGTATGCACTCTCTTCGTTTGGGCGGCACGGGAAATCTGGTATTCCCCAATTTCCTGCTCTGTCTTATAACAATTATAAGTTGGAGCGGGACCAACGTTCCCCAGCTCAGTATAACAAGCGGGTTCGGTCAATATTCCGTATTATTATCTTGATTAAGGCGTGATATAGTCGCTACCTGGAGAGAGAGAAGAAAACACTCAGCGTGCGCTCTTGCAAGAATAGATTGGTTATTATTTTATCTAATCAGGATGGCTCCCACTGCTTTTTATCAAATCTTCCTTCAAACCCTAAAAGGAAAGACTAGCCGGGATTAATTACACACTACAAGTTCGCCAATCTTTCAGCCAGGCCAGTGTCGGTACTTTGAGGGAGGTCCCCCGTGCTTTCGCACGAACCTAATTAATGTAAACCTCGTTTTCCCAGAGGCGTAACCCCGTTAACACCTTTCTAGACACCTACTTGATCAGCTAATTGTAATGTATAAAACTCTCCCAGGAGTAACACTTACTCGCAGCGGGTATCGGGATCCAACTATCTCATAGAAGGTATGCAATCTCATTGCAAATTTCAACACTTGAAATTCCCGATAATATTTTGCCCCTAACGTGCTATGACCTTGACGAAAGCCAACAAACCATAGCCTGCTAGTCAAGTTCAACCCGTACATTTCTTGATTGAATTAAACCCACCCGCACGACCCTTGACGAAGCCAACAAAGCCGCACGACTACCCTAATCCAATCGTATCGTATGCTGGCAGATAAGCAGCATATAGCTACCGCACACTGCACCTTGACGAAAGCCAACAAATGCAGCACGAATACTATATACAACTTATCTGAAATGACGGAGGGCTACGACAGGTTTTTCTGAAAACCTATTGCGTAATGAACTTGATATCGTTGTAGAATCAAATGATTTTGAAATGGAGTGTTTTTGAGGCTTTTCTAGTTTTGCTAAAGGAGTCACTCCCGGTGAAGGGATCGTCGGTCCTTTCCTCGTCGAATGAGGTGCGGGATATATCATATATATCACTGTGCAAAGCAGAAACTATAGAAGCTATCAAAAGACAAACCGAGTGTGTAGCATCTACCAGTTATTGCTAAAGGAGTCACTCCCGGTGAAGGGATCTCGGTCCTTTCCTCATCGAATAAGGTGCAGGATATATCACATATACCGCTGTGCAAAGCAAGAACTGTAGCTACCTGTTTTATTTTGAAATTCGATTCTACAACATCTTAGGTTTCTTTTCTTTCATTAATCATATTAATGAAGTCCCATCACTTAAGTACCTAAACATCACAGATAAATACGACGTACACTTATGCCATCCGCATTTACCTCGATGTCCCCTCGTGCACCGTTAGGTTAGGTAACTAACGGCAGAGCGGGGCAGGGCTAGCACGGGTGTAAAACATAAGTAACGTCTATATAATATATCATATATACTATATACTGTATCCATCACGGAACATCACATGATCACATCACAGATATCGCAGCAGAAGAAACATATGAAATATTGGATATACTAGGACGTCCGTGTTTTCAATACGAGCCAGTATAAAACACGGATTCCACGGTCGCGATGAATAGCCAAACCCACACCCCTAGACCCTTACGAGAGCGGCAAGCAACCCTACCAATTCTAAAGTTAGGAGACCCGGACTCGACTCCTCGAGTTGGTCTCCCACTGGACTCCAGAACCCGGTTACTTGTGCTCCCCTCCTTGGGTCTATCCTAGTGCGGAAAAGTAAATAATATACAAAGGGTGACATCTTCCGCAACCTGGAAGTGCCCCAATTTAAAAGAATATTACATACAAGTTTTTACATGAATGAAAATGAAAAACACTCATCTCACATAAAAAACCCCGGCTATTCAAACACGACGATCCAATATAACATATCCAGCAACACATAACATCACATGTCATCATCGTAACTAAATATGCGCATCCCAATTGTCGTTGACATATAGCAACGAAACCGGCGATATCACATATTGCACTTACGGTCACAGAAAAGAAAGTGTAAAACTACAACAGTTGGAATCCGCAACCATCTCAGACATCGCATGCCTGACCAAATGAATTTCTTAGACATCGCATGCCTAACAATTATAAACCCCGCATTTTAGTCTCAAAATCGAAAACTCTTTTCAATATCAAGTCGGGCAATTCAACAAGATTCCCGACATCCTGATCGAATGCTCGTCGCAAACTTCAGTAGACGGCTGCACCCCCGATGCCGTCGACGAAGTGTACCAAGGCGGAACACCGCTACCGCGAGCACCCGGACGGATGCTTTCGGCGACGGGGTTCTCCTACAGTCACTTGGTCGGGGCTATGGAGTGAGGCTGTCTATTAAGTTTACCCGGCGAGTATCCACGTACGCTACGTGATTGCGACGAACTTTTGATCACATCAAAATTCCGTGGCAACCGATCAAGTGAGACTAAAGTGCTATGTTTATAACATTCATTCAGTTATCTTATAACTTTTTGTGAATTCCAATTATTGTATCCCATTCCGGATAAACAGAAAATGTTAAACTTTCCGATTGAATATTCGAACACCCAAGTTTTCCCGAAACAGGTCATCACATGAAACAGGTTTTAAAACATTCAGTTCATGCCTCAGTACCAACGGTCCAGCCGTAGAAGGGTCAAGCCAACGCCTCACATGTGGCACGCCGTACTGCCCCAAACCCGAAGGTTCAAAGGGCAGTTCAAGACGGTCACATAATCGAGTTAAGGTTTGTTGTCTTCTAGAGGGACCATCGCGTTACTTGCATTACTTAGAACGTCTTTAAACCTCGGAAAAATCCAACACTTGGAAATTTTCCGTCAGGGGAAACATTGGGTATTTATATCCGGTCGAACTTTTTAACATATTCAAAAATATCCGGAAAGCCACACAGACAAAATCTGATAATCCGATCGAAACTACGAACCCCCAAAACAATCCCAGAAAATTAAACTCTTGAATAAATATTAAAAATTCCCAGAAAATCCAACTCCAGAAAATAGGAATTACTGTGCAAACAAAAGAAGCTGACGTCATCAATGGGCCGCGGAACCGCCGCAGAAGCTAGGCTTCTGCCGCGGTTCCGCCGCAGTTTGGACTGTTCATGAGAAAATTTTTGCGCCGTAATTCTTATATTTCCCTGCTGAATTTTTTAGCAATTTTTAATTTGGAAAAATCCCAGTTTTTGAAAAAAGGACAGAGAGCAATTTTGAAATGGGTTTTCGGGTTCGTTCGGACTTCAAACTCCGTCTAGACTTCGCCTAAGGCTCTAGCTTGGCTCTGATACCACTGTAGGGTTCCTAGGCACTCTCTAGAGGTCTCACAAGGCATCAACCATGCCAATTTCAAATATTATACGTGCCGAGAAACCCTAATACGGATCGTTGGCTAGATTTCTAGGCGATAATTGAAACTAGTTAACACTTTAACTATAAGGAAACGGAAATACAACCTTTATAGATCCGGTGCTCCACCTCCATAGCTCCGCAACGAAGTCCCCTCGCTGTCCAAATGAATTCCCAGGCTCTAGTGTCGGCTTCGTCGGAGAAATGGCGAGCTAAGTCGTCGATGTCCATGCCGAAGATGATCTACGTCGAGGCATCGCTAGATCAAGCTCCACCTTCACCAAGCCATGAAAACTTGTGAAGGAAACACACTCTACTACTTGGCAAGAGGTAGAGGATGAAGAAATAAGAAGTGGGTTCACTTTAGAATTGGATTTCTCACACTTTTCATCAATCCACCATTGATGAAGTGAAGCTTTCTTCATTGAAGAAGATGAAGAAGAATAAGAAAGTGTTATGATAAGTTCATTTAAAATAGAAAAGAAAATCAAAACTTATCATAATCCAACCATGGTTATGTGTAGAGAGCAAACTATAGTTAGGTGAATGGTTAGGTTAGGCATAAAACAAAAATGGTGGACTTTATTCAAAGCTTCATGAAGCTTCAACAAAGAACAAAATTAGCCATCATTTTCCTTTTGCCAAAATGAAATAAACAATTCAATAAATGAATGAATAAATATTTAATAACCCTAACCATTTACTTAACTAAGGTTTAACACTTTACACAAACCCTAGCATTCATGTATCATCAAACATGATACAATCAAGTGCACGAAAGTATATCACATATACAATGTGTACACCCGAGTGAGAATATCCATTTAAAGTGAACCGATACTAGTTAATGCAAAGTAATATATCAAATATATAATTATACATTAAATCATTAAATCAACACTTGATTTAACGATCCGGTCATATCACATATAACCGACTAATATCCAATGTATCGGCTTATCGAATCAATCCAAGATTCGATAACTAGGTTATATCGCAAACAACCTTCCGATACATTCATCGCGAGAATGGAATGCGGTATCACATACACATATTATTCTCGGTCCCGCACATATCTCATATGCGCTCCTATTTCGTTTCGCTTGAGCCAGGAAACCTCTGTGTAGGACTCTAAAGACTCGTCAATACGCCGGCAGCAGGTGATGATCATATCAACCACCCACAAGCCGTAAGCGGTCTGCTAAACGTAACGGCCACCCGGGTATTGAGCGATCTGAAGATCGACGACCAAGCTCGCTCACACTCCAGTGAATCCAACCAGTAACACTACCGTACAGTCCGGTCTGATCGTCTGATATGTCGCATATCTTGCCTAGGGGTGGTAAACGTCAGACCCCAATAGCTCGATAAGTCGTGTCGATATTAGGTCTATAACAATTCGAGAAACTACTGGTAACACTTACCAGTAAATCTCAGCAACCCTGGCCTGGGATTTCCTGTTATAGCCAATCGAACACAGCGCAACATCAACCCCCTATACCGGGAGAGACGAATCCCCTCCTATCGCTCATTGCCTCCATGTGACTCGGGACTGTACCCAAAAACCACCATTTTGCACGCCCTCTTGGACATGGTAAGATGGAAATCAAAGCACAGTGGGAACCACACAAGACTCTATGACGATCTCGGGTCAACAGACTACTCTGTACCAGTGTCACCAGAGAACTGCCATCTGACTTAAGGTATAATACCATCTGGGAGTTCTCGGTGAGTCCGTCCAGTGTACCCAGTCTCCACTGAGCACCCGTATATCATCTCTGATGTCAAACACCAATGGATATGGGATCATCCATCGCCCATCTGTATGGGTCGAGAAGGTATACGCTAGTCTACTCTGGTATATCGATGCCCCGTCTCGATACACCCACGACTAGGGACTTTGAAGGATGTACTTACGGACTACCATGTGCCCACTAGTATGATCCGCATCATAGTCCAGGTAGTCAAGTACACATCCTAAGGGCTTTACCAACATGTAATAGAGAGACAATCAATATACACGTTAAGGTAAAGAGCAACCAGATAGCATACTATCATGTCGAGCAAGAAAGTCCTCCCTATATATGTCCCAGCATCCACTACAATATACATCCTATGTACAGTAATGGCCTCTAGGGCATACATATAACTAACAGTATTTCGTGTTCCCTTAGAAGTAAAGTTGTTTACTTACTATTAGTTTCGCCTAAACTCTAGTATACGATCTTGCTTAGGGTTATTCGGCACATAAAAATTTAATTTTGGCATGGTCGATGCCTTGTAGAGCCTTGTTAGTGTGCCAAGTAACCCTATACATACTACACACATCTAGACCATTTGTGTAGGGTGTTTGCTCTACTTCATTCACATACCAAGTAAAGCAAGGAGCTTTGGGCAAAAGGGACTTCGGGTGGATCTTCGTGGACTAGGAAGGCTTCCATCGATCCGTTCCAAACTCTTAAAGTACCAAGGAGTCACCAAGGGAGGTCTACAAAGGTTGTAATCTCCACTCTTAGTGATACTTTTTCTTTTGCATATGATGCTTAGTCATAAGAAACCCTAAATTTCTAGTTTTGTTTCATTGCATGTTCACTTAGCACCTTAAAAAATTTGATTTTGGCACATGTGATTCTTCAAAACCCTTGATGAGGTGCTAGGTAAACCTAACAATGGTATCAGAGCCAAGCTAGAGTTTTAGGCAATGTTTAGGCGAAGTTAAAACTCCGATCGAACCACAAAATACGGATTTTGACCCTTCTCTGGACATTTTTTAAAACTGTGTTTTTTCTGAATTAAAAATAATTAAAAATATCAGCAGGGAAATATAAGCAATAGTGTAAAAAATGACGCCATGAGCCGTACATTCCGCCGCGGAACCGCTGCCAGACCTTACTTGGGCCGCGGATCCGCGGCCGTACTGAAGTGATATTGCCTCATTTTTGTACAGTAATGTTCTTAGCTGCTTGTACATATTTTTGGGTATTTTTAATATGACTCAAGTCTTAAGTGTTCTGGGGATTATTTTGGATTCGTTGATTCGATCGGAAAATTTAATTTCGTGTTGTTTTTTGGTAATTTAGAAAGTATTAAAATGTTCGAACGAATATCATTAACTCATTTTTCCCGGCACGAAAAACTTTCAAGTGTTGATTTTTTCTCGGGTTTAAATCTTTCGGAAATACGTGCAAGTAACGTGGTGGACCCTCTAGAAGAACACAAACCTTAACTCGATTATGTGACCGTCTGAATTGCCTCTAAACCTTAGGGTCTGGGGCAGTACGGCGTGCCACATGTGAGGCGTTGGCTTGACCCTTCTACGTCTGGACCACTGCTACTGTGACACATTCTGGGATTTTTGAACTCCGCTCAAGTGTTGAGATATTTAGGAAATCTTGGTTATTTGATTATTCGATCGGAAAGTTTAATACTGTCTATTTATCTGAAATGTTATACAATATGTGGAATTCATATAGTTAGGCATGAAATGCGAAGTATGTGATATTTCGGATTTACGATGTCTAAAGAGAATGTGGATTCCAAATGTTGTAGTTTTACACTTTCTTTTCTGTGACCGTAAGTGTAGTATGTAGTTCTATTGCCGGTTTTCGTTGCTATACATCAACGACGATCGGTGTATGCATACTTACGTTGATGATATGAGATATTATGTGTTGCTAAGATATGATGTGTAGGATTGTCGCGATTGAATAGCCGGGTTTTTTTCATGTGAGATAAGAGTTTTCTTTTCATTCATGTAAAATTCAAAATGTAATGTAATACTCTTTTATTTGGGGCACTTCCGGGTTGAGGTTGATGTCACCAGTGTTGTATATTATTTACTTTTCCGTATTAGGATAGACCCAAGGAGGGGAGCATAAGTGACCGGGTTCTGGGGTTCAGTGGGAGGCCATCTCGAGGAGTCGAGACCGGGTCTCCTAAACTCCAGAATTGGTAGGGTCGCTTGTCGCTCTTGTAAGGGTCTAGGGGTGTGGGCTTGGCTATTCATCGCGACTGTGGAATCCGTATTTTCTATTGTTGGCTAAATACTAAATACGGACGTCCTAGTATATCCTATATTATATCTGTGTTTTTGCTGCCTGTATACTGTGATGTGATATCTGAGACGAATGATATATTATATATGAGATATATAGTAGACGTTGCTTATGTTTTACACCCGCGCTAGTCCCGTCCCGGTATGTCGTTAGTTAAGTAACCTAATGGTGCATAACGGAACATTGCGGCGAATGCGGATGGCATAAGCGTACGTTATATTTTCGTTTCTTTTCTGTGATTGGCTTAAGGACTTAAATGATGGGGCTACATTAATATGATTAATGTAAAGAAAATAAACCTAAAAAGATGTTGTAGAATCGGATTTGAAAACCACTCGGCTCTTTATGAAAAAGCTACATTTCAAAACTGCGGAGCTCAAGCCACTCCTTTTGAAAACCATTTGATTCTACGACGATATCAAGTTCAAAGCGTTGAAGATTTTCTTAAAAATCATCTGCAACCCTCCGTCATTTTAGGAAGTAGAGTACTTAGTATTCGTGCTACGTTTGTTGACCTTAGCCAAGGCGTAGTGTACGGTAGCTAAGTGATGTCTTCCTACAATGCATATGATGCAGATTAATTGGGACGGGCATGTGACTTTGTTGACCTTAGCCAAGGGTCATGTGAACGGGTCTTATTAATCAAGAAATGACGAGTTGAACTTGACTAGTGCTTGTGATTTGTTGACCATAGCCATGGTCATGAGTACTAGGGGTAAAAACCACATCGGGAATTTCAATAGTTGAAATTTGCAATGAGATTGCATACCTTCTATATGATGGTTGGATCCCGATCCCACTGTGGGCAATAGTTGCTCCCAGGAGAGTTTTGCAGTTTAAAATTAGCTAACCCATTAGGTGTCTAGAAAGGTGTTAACGGGGCTACGCCTCTGGGAAAACGAGGTTTACTTTAATTAGGTCCGTGCGAAAGCACGGGGAACCTCCCTCACGTACCGACACTGGCCTGGCTGAACGGTTAGCGAAGTTGTAGACTGTAATTAATCCTGGCTAGTTTTCTTTTTAAGGTTTGAAAGAAAAACTTGATTAAAGCAGTGGGAGACATCGATTAGATAAGATAATAACCAATCTGATATTTGCAAGAGCTTTCGCTGAGTGTATTCTTTTCTCTCTCTTAATGGCAGATACCAATGACTGAACTCAAGCTTCTACTAGATAAAAATAAACTGAATGGGACCAATTATAAAGACTGGCTGAGGAATCTGAACATTGCCTTGACTTATGATAAGGTATCATATGTCCTCACGGCTCCAGCCCCGCCCGTCCCGGGTCCAAAATCCTCAGTTGCAGATAAAGAAGTCTGCAAGACATAGGACGCTGACTGTGCCACAGCCAAATACCTCGCGCTTGCATCGATGGATGACACACATCAAAAGCAGCACGAGAATATGGACGTTCACGCCATATTCCTCCATACAAAGGAGTTGTATGGAGAGCAATCCCTCGTATTACGATACGAAGCATCAAGGAAACTGTTTCAGATGCGAATGGCCCCTGGCACACCAGTAGGAGACCATGTTCTGAAGATGATAGCTCTTATAGAAGAGCTTGAGGACCTTGGATGGACGATGGATGATGAACAATATACGGATATTATTCTGCAGTCCCTCCCCTCCACCTTTGCTCAATTCATAGTTAACTTCAACATGCACAACATGGAGAAGGAACTACCTGAACTCCTTAATATGTTAAGGAGTGCATAGAGCACACTGAAATCAGTGAAAACTCCCGTTTTGAGTATTGGGCAATCTTCCTCTTCTCGCCCAAAGGCTAAGGCCAAGGGAAAGATAAAGAAGAAGCCCACCAAGCCTAGGGGTGGAGTTAAAAAGGTTAAGGGGAAGGACACGTCCAAAGCTGGAGAATCGGGGAAAGGGGAATGTTTTCACTTCCACAAAACAGGACATTGGAAGCGCAACTGCACGGAGTACTTTAATCTCAAGAAGAAGCATTGGGATGCTTCCGCTTCAGGTGTGTTTGTGACAGAAAACTGTTTTTCAATAAACTCTGCTTCCTGGGTATTAGATACCGGTTCAGGTTCTCACATTTGCAATTCTATGCAGGGGCTGAGAAATAGCAAGGTTTTGAAGACAGGTGACCATACTCTCCTCGTTGGAAATGGTTCCAATGTACATACAGTTGCAGTGGGAGAGTATCATCTGGGGTTGCCGTCTGGGTGTATATTGGTTTTGAACCCATGTTATTTTGTACCTAGTATGCTTTGTAATATAATATCCGTTTCTTTGTTAGACAATGAAGGATATAATTTTGTATTGCAGAACAATGTTATGAACATTCACCTGAATCAAATGTTGGTTGGGTATGGTACGCTTAATAACGGGATATACGTCCTAAATTAACACATAGTTTTCAGCATACAACACACTAATAAAAGAAAACTTTCAGAAATAAATGAAGCTTTTCTTTGGCATTGTAGACTTGGTCATATTAACGAAACAAGACTAAACAAGTTACACAAAGATGGATATTTAAACCCTTTTGAATATAAATATTATGCGACTTGCCAGTCTTGTATCAAGGGTAAAATGACCAAAACTCCGTTTATCGGACACGGACAAAGAGCTACTGAGCTCCTAGGCCTCATACATAGTGATGTTTGTGGGCCAATGTCTACACAAGCTAGAGGCGGTTTTTCATACTTCATTACTTTCACTGACGATTTCTCAAGATTCGGTCATGTAGTTTTATTAAAGAACAAATCCGAAGCTTTCGAGAAATTCACTGAATATAAACTCGAAGTAGAAAAACAAACTGGCTTGAGTATCAAAATGCTTCGATCAGATCGAGGTGGGGAGTACCTCAGTATAGAATTTGCAAACTTCCTAAATGAGAATGAGATTCTCTCTCAGCTCACTGCTCCTTACACACCACAGCACAACGGTGTGTCTGAACGACGGAATCGGACCCTATTAGATATGGTCCGATCCATGATGAGTGATGCTGAGTTACCCGTCTCATTTTGGGGGCATGCATTGGAGACTGCAACGTTTCTACTGAACAGGGTTCCAACCAAAACCGTATCTACCACACCATATGAGATATGGCATGGGAAGAGACCATCTCTTAAGAGAATTAAGATTTGGGGTTGCCCGGCCTTTGTTAAAAAGCAGAATCCGGACAAACTCGAGACACGGTCGGTCATGTGTAACTTTGTGGGATATCCAAGGAATTCTTATGGATATCTTTTCTACCATAAGGAGGAACAAAAAGTGTTTGTTTCTCAGCATGCCACATTCTTGGAAAAAGAGTTTTTCACAAATGAAACCGATGGCAATGTGGTAGATCTAGAAGAGGTTCTAGAGACACAAACTACAAATGACGACTTGGTTGAACCGGCTGTTGCAACAGAAACAGAGGAACCTCGGCCACTCCGTAGGTCTGGTAGGACTTCTCGCCCACCGGAGAGGTACTACGGTTTCCTCATTGATGGTGACAAAGAAGACTGCATCATGGAGGATGATGATCCTACCAGTTTTCAGCAAGCTATCACGAGTGGAGACTCTGTGAAGTGGCTGGATGCCATGAGATCCGAAATGGAGTCTATGTACACCAACAAAGTATGGACTTTGGACGTTGTTCTGCACACTCTGTGCTGTGGTTGGGCCGAGAGTTATGTATGGACATGCTATGTAGATTGCGAGTGTTGGACACTCAGGTTCCATGTGATGTACGGATATGACATCAGGGCCAATCGTGGTGACGGCGCCTGACAGATGTGATATGATGTCATAGATCAAGAGCATACGCTGAGTGTTTTCTTCTCTCTCTCTCCAGGTAGCGACCATATCACGCCTTAATCAAGATAATAATACGGATGTATTGACCGAACCCGCTTGTTATACTGAGCTGGGGAACGTTGGTCCCGCTCCAACTTATAATTGTTATAAGACAGAGCAGGAAATTGGGGAATACCAGATTTCTCGTGCCGCCCAAACGAAGAAAGTGCATGTTGATGCATCATCTTCGGGTGTGTTCATTACAGAGAACTGTTTCTCAGTATCCTTTACGTCCTGGGTATGTGATACCGGATCAGGATCCCGCATATGTAATCTGTTACATGGGCTACAGATAGGTAGAGAACTGAGAACGGGTGATAAGTTTCATGAGATAGAAATGATGCAAGTGTTGCAGCCAAGTCTGTTGGTCACTATCACCCTGTATTACCAGAATACATTGATTCTGAACGAATGTTATTAGATACCGAACCTGATATACAACATCATATCACTCGTTGGACGAAACCTCTATCCGAACCCACTTGTTATACTGTGCTGTGCTATGATTGGTTATCTAATATATCTAATCAGGATGCCTCCCACTGTTTTAATCAAATCTTCCTTGGCTATATCAGTAAGTCCCTGGCCAGGGCTATGCTCGATTGGCTATATCAGTAAGTCCCTGGCCAGGGCTATTGTGATTTACTGATAAGTGTTATCAGTAGTTTCTCGATCTGTTATAGACCATTCATCGGCACGACTTATTGAGTTATTGGGGTCGACGTTACCATCCCTAGACTCGATATGCAGCATATCTGACGAAGAGACCGGACTGTGCGGTAGTGTTGGCGGTTGGCTCGACGGGAGTTTTGACAGCTTCGCTGGTTTTCTTCTGATCGCTCAATACCCGGGTGGCCGTTATGTTTAGCTGACCGCTTGCGGCTTGTAGGTATTTGATATGATCATTACCTACTGCCGGCATATTGACGAGTCTTAGAGTCCCACAATGAAGTTTCCTGGCTCAGGCGAAAAGATGTGGTGTGCATATGAGATATGCGCGGGGACCCGATTAAATACGGATATGTGATACCGTATATTAATCGGGCATTTTCTATTGGTCAGGTCGTATGTGATATGACCGGTTTGCAAAATCAAGTGCTGATTTAACAAATGACTTTTAGATTAATTCTTTAATTAAACTCTTTTTCTATTTTTGTATGCATGCATGTATGCACATGATGATGTGCATGGATACATACATACATACATACATGGTATCATGGTTGTTGATACATTTTTGGTGGCAATGCAAGACTCATATTGTACCAATTATCTATTTATTTATCATTTTGAATAAAGGAAAGGATAATTCACACAAGGTTAATGTTTATCATCTTTGACCATGCTTCAACCACTTTTTAACCTTGAGTTAATTATCCTTTTGCCTTTTAAACTCATTTGATAAAGATCTAGATAATTCTAACCATAGTTGAAGTGAGAAGGATTAATATGGATTATTCTTTTCTCATTTCAATAATTCACTCATAACATTTTCTTTTGAGCTCAAGCTTAGCCACCATCTTCTTCTTCCTCTCTTGAAAATTTCTTTGAGTGAAGTTGATAAAAAGAAAGAGTTTTGATTATCGTTCTCACAACTCGTCTCTAAGTCAATATATGAAAGTAGTAGATGGAGAATACTAGATACAACGAATATACAATGAGCAACATCGGATAACCGCAAAACCCACCTATAGCAAAACTGCACACAGTCAGCCGTAGCGGTATCCGTTGCAAAAGATGATACGATAAGAAGAAGCCCTGCCGCGACTACTCTGAGGGGCTACCTGCAAAACAATGTGGCACAATGGGGGTGAGTTGCCAACTCTTGAATAGTAAATAACATATGCAGGTAATCGCAAGTATGCACGTACTGCGATAATCTATCACATGCAAGCTGATAGCAATAATATGGCAATATGTATATGCAACAGTCATGAAAGGTACTCTATCAGGTACTACTAATATATGAAGCAATGCATATCAAATAAATGCTGAGTATGGGATAAAAAATGTCATCCACACGGAATCCTCATCGTGGAAGGACCAGTGTCCACCAAGACAATCCAAATCCTAAATTCCCCTGACGCCGTCACCAGGACTGGCCCTCATATCCTGTAAGTCTCATGAAACCTGAGTGTCCAACATCGACACCTGAAAACATCATGAAAACTAGTGTCCAGTATCGACACGTAAATACTCATCTGTCAGGCGCCGTCACCACGATTGGCCCTGATGTCATGTCCGTACATCTCATGGAACCTGAGTGTCCAAAACTCACAATCTACATAGCATGTCCGTATATAACTCCGGTCAGTATCCCCAAGATATCCGCCGAAACCAAATAATATCACCGGTAAGGTAGTACTCCCCTGCCTCGAGCTCATCTTCATCATCTGCGATCTTCTTGCTCCGGGGTACCTCTCCGGGCCCCACCATGTACCTGCACACGGCCGCATCCAACTCCTCGCATAGGGTTTATAACACAAATCTCAGAACAGAGAAATCTCTTGGTGGACGCATCGAAATATCATATCAAGAGAAACCGGGTTTTTCAAAGAATGCATAATTTAATGAACTACCATGGTCCTCAAATCCAGAAAACATCATGTGAAATCCATATCTCAATGCGAAAATCCATGAAATATAATATATGCAACACAACACAGTAATATGAGCATATAAAGGAAAAACCTCTATTTAAATGCATCAAGTCATTAAATATATCATGAGGTTCCTAATTTCTCCGAAATCCAAAGCAACATCATATAAAGGTGAACATGTGGCTAGCAAGGTATATGGGTGTACATGTAAGCATGTATGCATGAGGTACATGTAGCTATATCTCATATGTGTATATACCTGTCAATAATGGTACAATACCATATAGGTATATGTGTAAGCATGTAGGCATAGCAAGGCATATATGTAAGCATGTAGGTTTACATGTATGCTATATCTCATATGCAGAATGGAATACGAATCAAAGTCTCAATGTCACTAACTATACAATATCACATATGTATATGGGTTGTGTGTGTCATGGCAATTATCGACGGTGTGTGTGGCATACAATTAGTGCTCGTGAAACATGAACCGTCAATAATAGTACAGTGTCCAATGGGTACAAGTCCAAGCACAACTAGTAATAATATGCAATGAAGTTTATGCACAATCTCTATTTGTGCAATATACTTATAATCAAGAACCATATTATTTAATCTAGCCCAGACGCATAACTCCATGTGGGCGATTCTCCTGTAGATGCTAAATCTACTCACCGATGATCTTAGGGTAAGTAAAACCAACCACTCGCTTTCCCCTCTTCGCAGCGTCCGAAGTCCCCGCCTGCGACCCTAAGATCATATAACAATATAACAAGTTCACATTAGCAATCGACCAATAATACGTATAACTACGTTTGACCGACGTACCAACTCCAAACTTACTCTCAAGTGTTCGTCTAGTGGCTAACATGCGTAGCGACACTACGAAACCAACCCAAGAGCAACAGCTACACAAGTACATGAACCGTGTCTGATAACGTAATGCGCGTAGTCGTAACACTAGAAACAAGCAAAGTAATCCCAGATTTTGCTACACAAACAATTTGTGAAAGTTGCAAGTGCCACGAGACCACATACAATCCCAGAGACCCCTAGACTAAAACTCAAAACCCCAGTCCCCATTCTGGCCGCAAATTGCGGCCAGAAGCAATAAAATTGCGGCCAAGTTGGGAGGGAATTGTCTCAGGTTTTTAGGGTAGCTTCTAGGTCACTGTGATGGGAACTTTTCCAACAAACACCTGGTTTGATAGCAGATTCATCCGAGACCCAAAACTACACTAAAATACGATATGTGCACGAAACTAAACTTTACGTGTTCTAAACTAAAACTAATAAGCTACATAAAATTAAAAAAACCTACTTAACAGATAGAGATCATTATCTAACCACACAAGCTCAAAGATCCTAACTTTCCAAGCTCCAAGGGATCTGTTTATCACAGAAAATTGCATTTCAATACCGCTCATTCATTATCCGTTTTGTTATATATCGGTACTATTAACCAGTGTCTTCTCAATAATTACCGATTACAAGTATCCATGACAAAATACTAGAAATACACTTAAAATCACGGATATATCGTTTGTGAGCCGACACTGCAAACAGAACAGAAAACCTATCATTGTCCAAAGAGTTCTTTTGGCAAATAGATGTGTGCACACAATTTTGGTCCAACACAATGCAAGTGTGCACATGGACCATGGGGGGGCTGCCTAGGCTACATGACATGATGAAATGGTGCAAGTAGGGAACATGTGCATTAAATGCAAAAAGAGGTGATGCGATGTGCATTAAATGCTAAAGAGGTGATGTGATGTGCATTAAATGCTGAAAGAGGTGGTGTGATTTAAAGCATCATGATGTCCCTCCAAAAGCTACTAAGCAATCCATGTTGCCTATAAATACCAAGTCATGGGCAAGGAGAGAAGATACTTTTCTCTTTAGTTTTGTTTTAGAACTCTTGTAATTTGTAACTTGTTTTCCTTTGAACCCTTGAGTTCTTTGCCTTCTCTTGATCTTGCAACCTCTTCATTGAGCTTGCAAGTTTAAGTTTTGGTTATTGATATTAAGGATTGTATCTTCATTTGGAATCAATAAAGCTTTCTTTTTTCCATCATTTGCCTTGTGTTCTTAGCCTTCTCTTGATCTTGCAACCTCTTCATTGAGCTTGCAAGTTTATGTTTAGGCTATTGAACCCATGGTTTGTAATGTGTTCTACGGTTCCTAGTATCTTTATTTCTTTCTTTACATTCTTGCAATTTATTTCCATGCTTTACTTACGTGCAATTTTATTACCATGTCATTATCACGACCCGAAAATGGCACGTGATGGCCCTTAAACTACGCAACATCTACAGGCGTAACGCAATTTAAATAAGCCGAAAACCCAGCAATCTAAACCATCAAAAGTAGTAAGAAATAGGAATATTGATAAAACTTTTGAAATCTCAAACCAAATTCTTTAAAGTCCCACTTTTCTTCCCTTAAAATTTTGGCAGCACCTCCTTTGTAAAACAAACCCCCCAAAATGGGTACAACATAATATAAGTAAAAGCATCACAAACGGGAGAAAAATCCACGCCCAACGGCGGAAAACAACCACCATAACAGATATGCGATGCCGTAGTGAAGAAAGAGACAATATAAATTAAACTTCATCAAAGACCACCACGTCATAAAATAATATACAATATCGTTCTCACACCAAGTCTCTAAGTCATACAAGATAATGGTAGATAGAGAGTACATGATACAAAGAATATACAACAAGCAACATCGGATAACCGCAAAACCTACCTAAGCAAAACTGCACACTGTCAGGCGAAGCGTTATCCGCAGCAAAAGATGATACGATGAATGAAAATAGCCCTGCCTCTGACTATCCTGAGGAACACCTGCAAAACACTGTGGTACAACGGGGGTGAGTTGCCAACTCGTGAATAGTAAATAATATATGCAGGTAATCACAAGTATGCACGTATAACGCGAATCTAACACATTTCAAGCTGATAGCAATAAGATGGCAGTATGTATGTGCAATAGTCATGAAAAGTACTCTAGCAGGTACTACAATACATGAACAATAATATGACAATATGTATGCGACCATCATGTAAGGTACTCTATCAGGTACAACTAATACATGAAGCAATGCATATAATAGTATGTAAATGCAACAGTCATGGAAGGTACTCTATCAGGTACTACTAATACATGAAACAGTGGATAAACAATAAATGTGGAGTATGAAATAAAACATGTCATTTCCACGAAAATCCTAACCTCGTGGTAGGACCAAAATCCAACAAGACAATCCAAATCCCAATTTCCACAAATCAGCCCCCAAATTGGCTCTCATATCATGTAAGTCTCATATATCCTTAATGTACAACATCAAGTAAATCTCATATATCCTGAATGTCCAACATCAAGTATATCTCATATATCCCGAATGTACAATATCAGTATATCCCACATATCCTGTGTGTACAATATCAGTATATCCCACATATCCTGTGTGTACAATATCAGTATCAAGTAAGTTTCATATAAGGTGAGTGTCTAACATCGACACCCAAAATATCATGAAACTAGTGTCAAGCCTCGACACCGAAATACTGATCTAACAGGTGCTCTCACAACGACTGGTCCCCTGATAGGTACGTATCATACGCTATACCGAACCTATATCTCAATGCGAAAATCCATGAATATAATATACGCAACATGAAACTGAAATGCAAGCGTATAAAGGAAAAGCCGCTATTTAACTGCAACCAGTTAAAATATAAATCATGCGGTTCCTAATTCTCCAAGTCCAATATAACATCAAATAAAGGTGCACATGTAGCTATAACCAGAAATATGGGTAACATGTAGGTATAGCAAGGTATATGTATCTACCTATCAGTAATGATGTAATATACCCTCCAGGTATAAGTAAGGTATGTAAGCAGGGTACATATGTAACTATATCATTATGTGTGTATGTACCTATTGCTAGTGGTACAATACCCTATAGGTATACAGGTAACTAGCATGTAAGCAAGTCATGGCATATGTGTAAGCATGTAGGTATACAGGAAGCTATAAGTCATATGCATAAAGAAATATGAATCAATGTCTCAATGTCCCTAACCAAACAATATCATATCTATAAGGGTGATGTGCGTGACATGGCAATTATTGACGGTGTGTGTGGCATACAATCAGTGCTCGTGCAACATGAGCCGTCAATAATAGTGCAGTGTCCTAAGGATACTAGTCTAAGCACAACAATAACTAAGCAGTAATGTGTTTGCGCAACTCTATATATGCAATATAATATGCGACAAAACGTAACATCTCTAGCCCAGACGCATAACGCCATGCGGGCGATTCCCCAGTAGATGTTAAATCTACTCACCAACCGTCCTGACTAAGCAAAGCCAACCACCTGTTTCCCCTTCTTCGCAGCGTACGAAGTCCCCGCCCGCTAACCTAAAACAACAAAATGATAACACAAGTGTATATTAGCAAACGACCAAAAACACGTACAAACTACGTTTTACCGACACACCAACTCCAAACTAACTCTCAAGTGTCCGTATTGTGGCTAACATTCACAGCGACACGACGAAACCAACCCAAGAGCAAAACCAGCACGAAGTGAACGGACCGTGTCGGATAACGTATCGCACGTAGTCGTATCACTAGAAACTACCTATGTGATCCCAGTTTTTTCATACAGAGAAAACTAAACAATCAAACAGATCCAAACACACCTAAACTAAAGCATAGAGCTACCCTCTAAAATCCACACCCCAACTCCAACTAAAGGCCGATGTCGCCGGAAATGCTCTTCACGTCGTCGGCCGTGGTCCGAGCAGGGTGATTCGTGCTCCAGGTGAAGGCCTATGGTCACTGGTACAACACAACTACATTGTTTGGTTTTCTAGTAAAATATCGAGGTCACAGCAGGTCACAGATATTACGAATCGACACTAAAATACGATATTACGCACAAAACTTAATTTTACACTATCTAAACTGAAACTAAGAGTCTACACAACACAAAAACTAACTAAAGAACAGATAGGGATCATTACCTAACCAAAAGAATTCAAGGATCCAAGCTATCCAAGCTCCTAGGCATCCAAGTGGCAAATCCAAGCAAAAGGTGTGATTTTTGTGAGTTTGGATAAGGTTTGTGATGAATTTGATGAAGTTTGGTGTAGTGAAAGCATGTGTTCAGTTGAGGGAAGTGAGGAATGAGAAATAATGCTAAGGGAATAAGTGTGAGAGAATCGGAAAAAGAAATGATAAATAGAAAGAGAGAGGTGAGTGCAAGAGGTGAGTGCAACATGCATTAATTCACCATTAATGCCTTCACACACCAGCAATAGTCACCATGCCACCTTTATCTTCCAAAAGAAATATCTCTCTCTCTCACACAACAATAACCTAGAAGATAAAGGCTAGGTTAAAGCAAAGAATGGATTAAAGCAAAGGATTGGATTAGGGTTAAGTGTCATGGTCACTAAAAACTAGATTAGCGCAAACCAACCCTCACATTTACGTGCACACGTGCGTGCATGCCCATAACAAATAATATTAAAATAATAATTAAATGTTATAAAATGTGAGGAACCCGAATTGGTAAACTTTTTACAGTAAACCTGCATTAACGTTTAAACTAACACTAACCGAAATCTAAGGCGTTACAATCTCCCCCCTTATAAAAATTCGTCCTCGAATTTAAAATTCTCACTAAGCATACCTTCAAAGAGATGAGTACAAACTCCCAATTCTCGCTCGCAGCTTCCTAAGTGATCACTTTACTATTCAGTTACGTCCAAGAAAACCCTCCACAGATGGCAAGACCCTTGACCGAAGTTTCTTCACCTGCCGAGCCACTAACAAGATTGGCTGCCGGTGAACGAAAAGATCGCGTCCAAGCTAAATAGTCTGATGCTAATTCATGTGAGAAATGTCATGAAGGTATTTTCAAAGTATCGACACAAGGAATACGGGGTGAAAACTCGATAATCCGGCCGGAAGTGCCAAATCAAAGGCAACAGAACTAACTCGCTTTAAGGATCTCAAAAGGACCAACAATCCTGGGATAAGCTTCCCAAAACTCAACACGTCATTCATCGTAAAATCCGTAGGAATACATGATCTCCCACTGCGAACTCAAGTCTGCGACCACCACGATCGACATAAGAGCTCTGTCTGCACTGGGCTGTCCTCATCCTGACCTGAACCAACTGGATCATCTCCGAGATCTCTAGACTAGCTGGGGTCTAAAAATCCTACTCATGCAGAGTCAGAAAAACAGAATGGCGATCGACACAACGTAACAACCAAACCTAAAGGTTTCCAATTGGAGTGTCTCCTGATAACAGCTATCGAAGGAGAACCCTAACAATGGCAAGTGACGATCCCAACTGCCAACAACAACAAGTACGTACGCACAAGCATAACCTCCAGGGTATGTATAGTCCGCTCTAACTGACCATCATCCCACAGATAGAAAAGCAGAGATAAAACTCAACCAGTACCCAAGGCTTCCTGAAGCTTCTGCCAACTACGGCAAGCGAACAGGGTACCTCAATTGGATACAACGCATGAAGGAACTCCTTGCAAACACACGAAGTTAACTAGAACAACTGAGCAAACTGAGCATAGCCGGACAACAAACACACAAATGGAGTCACACCCTGACTAAACCTGGGTAGACGCCACAACGAAAAATCATGGAGATCTGCTCCCATTCCCCCTCCGGAACGGTTAAAGATTGCAACTCTCCAGCCGGTCTCAATGCTCAACCTAAGCTCACAACAAGAAACACCTTGAACGAAATCCGAAACTTCACTCTTCATTCCTGTCTACCCGTAACTATCTCACAAGTCACGTTACAAATTGGTGGAACTTGAATGAACTCAAAAGGCTGACTGATGTGCCTGCTCAAGGATTTAGCGTCTCTACCCAACAGTAATAGGTACACACAAACGCGTCCCTAAACGTAGCACGTCCTGGTCACAAATCAAGGACTCCGAATCTTTACCCTGCCGAACATGCTCAAGTAACACAGAAAACGAGCATCGGTGGGCTGTGCCTCATGAAAACGATTAAGGAAAAAGTGGTCGGGCGCGGACATGAGCAAGTTGTCCGCTCAGTAGAGGCGAACCTAGCTATACTCCACGATCACACAAGAACTGTAAATCTGCAGAAGACTGTCTCTGAACTGCGCACAACTGGAACAAGCTAACCCCGGGCCTACGACTCAAGCATCAGCTACCACAATCGCCTTGCCACGGGTAACCAAAGGATCTCACAAAACACAATCCTCTACAAGCTCCATCCAACGGCGCCGTCTCAACAATCAAAATCCGCTGCAGGAAGATGTACTTTAGGCTCTGATGGTCCGTGAAAATATGACACGACTCTCCGAACAAGTAGTGTTTCCGAATCTCTAACGCACGACCACTGCGGCCATTCCAGATCATGAGTGGGATATCCTGCTCGTACTTCCTCCTACTGTAGGGAAGCAAAAGCGATAACTCTATAATACCACATCAACGTAAAATCGAGCCCCACTCGCGAAACATCACAGTAAAACAACAAAGTCGCCCGAACCAGAAAACAAGAAAGAACTGGTGCAGTTGTCAACTGAATCTCCAACTGCTGAAAACTCCGCACACATGCCTCAGTCCAAAGAAAAAGAACCTCCTTCCCGGTCAGTTCAGTCAACGGTGCAGCGATACACAAGCAATCCTGCACGAAACGGCGGTAAGAACCTGCTAAGCCCAAAATATGCGGACCTCTGTCCCGGATATAAGTATGGGCCAAAGCTGTACGGCCTCGATCCTCCTCGGGTCCATACGAAAACCATCTCCTGTAACTACTAGACCTAGGAGTCAACACAATCAAGCCTGAAAGAACACTCCGAGAATTTAGCAAACAGCTGGTGCTCTCCCAGTATCTGCAAAACAAATCCTCAAGTGTAGCTCACGTTCCTCACGACTCTTGGAATAGACCAGTATGTCATCAGTGACACAACAATAAACTGGTCGAGGAACGGCCTGAAGAAATCTGGTTCATCATATCCACGATTGCTGCTAGGGCACTGGTGAGTCCAACGACACCACCAAAACACATAAATCCCGTAGCACGCACAAAAGCAGTTTTCAGAATGCCATCACTCCGAACACACAACCAATGATGACCTGATCCCAAACAAACTTAGAAAATGTCTCGCACTCTGGAGCTGATCAAGAAATAATCAAAGCGAGGTAAAGTATACCTATCCGCACTGTAATTCGGTTCAATTGACGATCAATCAACACACAACCTCAAACTGCCGTCTTCTCCCTGACGTACAAAAAAGGAGCTCCCCAAAGCGAAACACTCGGACGCACAAGTCCCCCAACAAAAAACTCTGCAGCTTATCCTTAAGCTCCCTAAGCTCCGCCGGCTCATCTGGAACAACGTCGGAAAACTCTCGCACGAAAGGAACCCGGTCCAACCAACCCACTATGGCTCCGGTATCACGAATGAAAGCCATGAATCCTCAACATCCTCTCCTCAAAAAGACGACAAGCGAAAAAGGCAGAATTTAAGCTGTGAGAGGCGGCACCACTGTCCCTCTGCACAACAAGAACTGACTCGTCGGGAAAAAAAACCCTGTCTGTTTTCTCGCGGCAGTCCACAGACGCCTAGCACGTAGCTAACCAGTCCGTGCCCAGGAGAACGTCAAATCCAACATCTCTAGAAGGATCACAACGACGGACGAATCTCTATCTCCTATCCGACTGGCACACGACCGAAACACGTGTCGCGCAACAAAAGAATCGCTGACAGAAGTTAACACAACAAACGGCTGATCTAGCAAACACAACTCTCAGCCCAACCAAGGCACAAAGTGTGTAGAACAACAAGTGCAAAGATCCCGAACAAAACCAACCTATGAATCAAAAGAACATACAAATTAAGAATACCTGAAAACTCTGCACTGGACGCCCATGCGTCCCGATAAGTAGAAGCAAACTCTCGTGTCTGCCTTCTACCCGGAATTGTCAGAACTCTTCCAATGCAAGATCGTTCTCTCGGAACCAACCCTCCGTGACCACGACCTCTCTGAACATGGGTCTGACGCGGTGCTAAGGAACAATCCCTGATGTGGTGATGAAGGCTCCCGCATCGAAAACATCCATACGATGGCTGCTGACCCTCCTAGGGATGAGAGCTGAACGACTGTCCTCGTCCCAAGCCTCTGCTACTCCCGCGACGGTCACGAAATCTGTCTCGACGACTAAGCCTCTATCTCGGGGCTGGCATACCGGTACGAGCCCTCCTCTTCTCCGGAACTCCCAAAGTCTCGGAAAGGCGCTCCTCGTCAAAACGGGCTGCGTCCATTGGTGCTGTATACGTAACACAAGGCTGAGTGCTGAATGCAAGGAACAACTGGGTAACAGGGGTGACAACCTCCTGTCGCCGCACTCTACTGGCCTCAACCAAAGACCTCATTGTCTGGCGCAAGTCCTGCATCTCTGCCACAAGCCTATCAATATGATCTATCGAAGGCGGATCCATCTGCTCCGGTGCAACGAGCGTGCCATCCTGGTCAGTCCTCGTCCCACACGAGTCAACTCTGACCTCGGCTCTCGCTGCATCACTCTGAGTCCTCATAGTCATCGGCGGCAAAAGCTATAATGGAAATAGGATTCAATAAGAACACTGAAATCGAATCTCAAGGATATGTATCATCAAGGAAGGAATTTCAAGCAATTTGTACTTAGGTCACTTTAGGTGGAGTACCGCGTCGTGAGTATGCCGCGGACATACACACACTACGTTACTCTGCTTAAGTTACCTACTCCATCATACCAGGGTCATCCTACACTCCGAACGGTAAAACCTAGCGCTGTGATACCAACATTGTCACGACCCAAAAATGGCACGTGATGGCCCTTAAACTACGCAACGTCTAAAGGCGTAACGCAATTTAAGTAAGCTGAAAACCCAGCAATCTAAACCATCAAAACTAGTAAGAAATAGGAACATTGATAAAATTTTGAAATCTCAAACCAAATTCTTTAAAGTTCCACTTTTCTTCCCTTAAAATTTTGGCAGCACCTCCTTTGTAAAACAAGCCCCCAAAAATGGGTACAACATAATATAAGTAAAAGCATCCCAAACGGGAGAAAAATCCATGCCCAACGGCGGAAAACAACCACCATAACAGATATACGATGCCGTAGCGAAGAAAGAGACGATATAAATAAAACTGCATAAAAGACCACCAAGTCACAAAATAATATACAATATCGTGTTCACACCAAGTCTCTAAGTCATGCAAGATAATGGTAGATGGAGAGTACAGGATACAACGAATATACAACAAGCAATATCGGATAACCGCAAAACCTACCTAAGCAAAATTGCACACTATCAAGCGAAACGGTATCCGCGGCAAAAGATGATACGATGAATGAAAATAGCCCTGCCGCTGACTATCCTGAGGAACATCTGCAAAACACTGTGGCACAATGGGGGTGAGTTGCCAACTCGTGAATAGTAAATAACATATGAAGGTAATCGTAAGTATGTACGTACAACGCGAATCTAACATATTTCAAGCTGATAGCAATAAGATGGCAGTATGTATGTGCAATAGTTATGAAAAGTACTCTAGCAGGTACTACAATACATTAACAATAATATGACAATATGTATGCGGCATCATGTAAGGTACTCCATCAGGTACAACTAATACATAAAGCAATGCATATAATAGTATGTAAATGCAACAGTCATGGAAGGTACTCTATCATGTACTACTAATACATGAAATAGTGCATAAACAATAAATGTAGAGTATGGAATAAAACATGTCATTTCCACGGAAATCCTAACCTCGTGGTAGGACCAAAATCAAACAAGACAATCCAAATCCCAATTTCCACAAGTCAGCCCCCAAATTGGCTCTCATATCATGTAAGTCTCATATATCCTTAATGTACAACATCAAGTGAATCCCATATATCCTGAATGTCCAACATCAAGTATATCTCATATATCCCGAATGTACAACATCAGTATATCCCACATATCCTGTGTGTACAATATCAGTATATCCCACATATCCTGAGTATATCCCACATATCCTGTGTGTACAATATCAGTATATCCCACATATCCTGTGTGTACAATATCAGTATCAAGTAAGTTTCATATAAGGTGAGTGTCTAACATCGACACCCAAAACATCATGAAACAAGTGTCAAGCCTCGACACCGAAATACTGATCTATCAGGTGCTCTCACCACAACTGGCCCCCTGATAGGTACATATCATACTCTATACCGAAAAGCCCGAGTGCCTAGCTCTGACCCTCGTCTTTCCACGTACCCATACGTACATGACTCCCGTCGGTATCCGCACGATAACCGCCGAGTCATAGGTAATGTCACCGGATGGTATGGTTCCCCTGCCAGGCTCATGGGCATGTTACATCGACTCTTGCCCCGGGGTACCTCCGGGCCACACCATATACCCACAGACGGTACCTCCCGCTCCTCGAATCGGGTATATAATCAGAACCGATAAAACTCACGGTGGCTGCAGAAATATCATATCAAGAGAAACCGGTTTTTTTTCAAATAATGCATAATTTCATGAAACTACCACGGTCCCCAAATCCATAAAACATCATGAAAAATCCATATCTCAATGCGAAAATCCATGAATATAATATACGCAACATGAAACTTAAATGCAAGCGTATAAAGGAAAATCCGCTATTTAACTGCAACCAGTTAAAATATAAATCATGCGGTTCCTAATTCTCCAAGTCCAATATAACAACAAATAAAGGTGCACATGTAGCTATAACCAGAACTATGGGTAACATGTAGGTATAGCAAGGTATATGTATCTACCTATCAGTAATGATTTAATATACCATCCAGGTATAAGTAAGGTATGTAAGCAAGGTACACACGTAGCTACTGTAAGTCCATGCTACCTCTCCCGGTACTTTCGGGCATGCGGAATTTGATAAAAAATGATTTTTATAGAGGTGGCAACATGGACTTATAACCCGGATCTTGGTTAAACATCTAACTAACAACCTAACTACGAGTTGCTAACTACTCGGTTAGGGGGTTATACCTTGCTTGTCTTGAACTCCTTCGTCTTCAAACTCCAATGGTGGTCCGGATCGGTTTCTTCCCGTCGTCTCTTTACGCCGAAGATAGATCCACCTGAAAGCTCCAACCTTTGGCTCCTTTTTCGTTCTTTGAAGAAACTAGTTCACTTGGTTTGCTAAACCTTGTGAACTAGAATGAGTAGAGAAGAGTTTGTATGGGATTTTATCTATGGTTCTTGATTCTCAACTCATGAGACATATGAACCATAGAGTCAAGAGAGGGAGCAAGAGGAAGAGGGTGAGAGCAAAAACAAGAGAGCTCAAGAACAAGAGAGAGAATGGTCAAGTGAGAATGAGCCTCTCTTTTGTCTTTCACTCTCTCATAATCCAAAAGTATCATAACTCATCATACCAATCAAGTGTTATGTGATGGTTGAAGCAACCATAACCATATCATTTCATGCACTCATTTTGCACAAATGAGCAAGCAAGCAAAAGTCTTTGCCCTAAAATGATGGCTATGGTTATCATGATGGTCAACTAGTCAAGCCTAGTCAACCGGTCAACAAAGTCAACAAGTCAACAAAAGTCAACAAGTCAACAAAGTCAACAAAAGTCAACAACCATGTCACCATAATACTTAATTAATATAATTGTTAATCACATATCATATTCTCATTAGGGTTGAGCAAAAAGTCAATAGTCAACGGTCAACTGTCAACAACCCTAATGAGAATCCGCTGCCTCTGTCTCCCCGTCAACTGTGCATACACACCCGCATCCGCGTTCCGAGGAACACGAATGCATACTGGATAAATCCAATCCCAAAAGGTACACTAGGATCTGGCTTAAACCAAAGCCCGCTAGTGTAAACTGTCCGGACACTGTACGTGCACAAGTGGACGGATGTGACCGAACCCTGTCGCAAAACCATGCGACCTGTCGCAAAACCATGCGACCTCTACTCTTTTGCCTAAAGGCGAAAAGCTTTCTGTGTGGGACTCTAAAGACTCGACACTACGCTGGCAGTGGGTTTAACCATAGACCGCAAGCGGCACTAGTTGTGCATAACGGTCCCCAGGTAATGCCGACAAGAAGACTGACGAGGCGAAACCCATCTGAACTCCTACTGAGCCTGAATGTGACATTCTCCGTACAGTCCGGTCTGTTCGTCTGATACATCACATGGCGGGCCTAGGGGGCGGTAAACGTCAGTCCCCCAATAGCGGTACAAGTCGTGCCGGAGCGAAGCCCAAAACACCCTGAGATAACACTGGAAGCCTACCAGTATATCTCGTTTGCCCTGGCCAGGGACTACTCGTGTAATGGCTCTCCTAGACACAGCGCGATGTCAACCCCCAATACCGGGAGAGACGAATCCTGTCTAACCGTCACTGCCTCCAAGTGCTTCGGGACTGCACCCAACTACTACCTGTTTGCACGACTCCTTTGAGCCGTGGTAGGGTAGTAATCAAAGTGCAGTGGGAACACACTCGAGGCGAAGTGACAGTGTCAAGTCAGCGGACTAAGCTGTACTCATGTCACCTGGGAACTGATAACTGACGATAGGCATAATACCAACTAGTCAGTTCCCGACGAGTCCTGTCCAGTATACTCGTAACCTAACGAGCACCCACATACTATCTCAAGTACGACATACTGACGGCTGTGGGACAGACCGTCTCCCACACTGGGATGAGAAGCGCATGCGCTAGTCTACTCCGGAGTATCGATGCCCTGTCTCGATAGTCCTGCGACCAGGGACCTGCATAAGGATGTGCTTATAGATTACCCAGCCCCACTAGTGTGACTGCCATCACATCGCTGGTAATCAAGCAAAGATCCTAAGGGCTCCACTAATGTGTATAGGTGATATACTAAAATAAACACATGTACACATTGAAGTAGAAACAAACCAAGTAGCATACTACTATTTTGAGCAAGATTGTATATACAAGGTGAATATCCCAAGCTTCCCTTAAGTAATATACAAACTAGTATGATACAGTAATGGCCTCTAGGGCATATACACTAACAATCTCCCACTTGCACTAAGGCCATGTACTGGCGTATCGAAGACCTATCATCTCGATCAGCCGCTCGAACTGAGTCTGGGGCAGGGCCTTGGTGAATGGATCTGCAGTGTTATCTTCTGAAGCGACTCTCCGAACCTCGATCTCCTGGCGATCCACGATCTCCCTGATCAGGTGATACCACCTCAAGATGTGCCTGGATCTCTGATGGGACCTGGATTCCTTCGCTAAAGCTATAGCCCCGTTGTTGTCGCAATACAGAGGTATTGGATCAACAATGGACGGAACCACCTGAAGTTCTTTCAAGAACTTCCTCATCCAGACAGCTTCTTTTGCGGCATCAGATGCAGCGATGTATTTCGCTTCCATCGTCGAGTCCGCAACGGTTTCTTGTTTGGAACTCTTCCAACACACGCCCCTCCATTGAGGGTAAAGACAAAACCCGACATGGACTTGGAATCATCCTTGTCACTCTGGAAGCTGGAGTCAGCAAAGGCCTCGATCTGGAGGTCTTTTCCGCCATACACCAAGAACATCTCCTTAGTCCTTCTCAGGTACTTGAGAATGTTCTTTACTGCTATCCAGTGTTTCTCCCCAGGGTTTGACTGATACCGGCTTACACACTCAGTGCATAAGCTACATCCGGTCTGGTTACACAACATCGCATACATTATAGAGCCTACCGCAGAAGCGTAGGGTATAATAGACATGCGAGCCCTCTCTAAATCAGTCTTGGGAGACATCTCTTTAGAGAGGGTGATCCGTGATAAGCCGGTAGGTTACCGCGCTTGGAATCTTCCATACTGAATCTTTTCAGTACGGTGTCGATGTACCTGGACTGAGAAAGTCCCAATATCCTCTTGGATCTATCACGATGGATCCGGATCCCCAGGATGTATGAGGTATCACCCAGGTCTTTCATGGAGAACCTGTGCGACAAGAACCCCTTGACAGATTGTAGCATAGGAATGTCATTTCCTATTAAGAGAATGTCATCCACGTATAAAACGAGGAATACTACAGTTCTCGCTACAAATCTACTATAGATGCATGGTTCATCTGGATTTTTGATAAAGCCAAATTCCTTGACCGTCTCATCAAAACAGATGTTCCAACTCCGCGATGCCTGCTTTAGTCCGTAGATGGACTTAAGCAACTTGCACACCTTTCCGCTGCTCCTACTCTGAATGAAACCCTCTGGCTGGTCCATATAGACACACTCCCCTAAATTTCCATTTAGAAAAGCTGTCTTTACGTCTATCTGCCAAATCTCATAATCGTGGAAGGCAGCAATGGCAAGAAGGATCCGAATGGATTTCAGCATAGCCACTGGAGAAAAGGTTTCGTCATAGTCCAAACCAGGTCTTTGACGAAAACCCTTTGCTACAAGTCTAGCTTTATAGGTCTCAACCTGTCCATCTACACCAATCTTCCTTTTGAAGATCCACTTGCATCCTACGGGTTTTACCCCGTCTGGAGCAATGTCCAACGTCCATACTTTGTTGGTGTACATGGACTCCATTTCGGTCCGCATTGCATCCAGCCATTTTACTGAGTCAACGCTCTGAACGGCCTGCTGGAAGCTGGTAAGCTCATCATAATCTATGATGCAATCTTCTCTATCCCCGTCTATGAGAAAACCGTAGTATCTCTCGGGCGGATGAGACTGCCTACTACTCCTGTGGAGCGGCGTAGGAATGTCCGGTTCTTTTGAACCCTCTGGTTCCACTAAACTTTCAGTAATAGTTTGGTTCTGGAATTTCTTCCAGTTCTACTGCGCTCCCACTAATTTCCTTTTCTAAGAACTGGTGTTCTAGAAAGTGGGCATTACGAGAAACAAGGACTTTTTGTCCCTCTGCGTGGTAAAAAAGATACCCCCTGGTGTTCTTTGGGTATCCCACAAACTTGCACAGTACTGAGTGCGCCTCGAGTTTGTCCGCATGCTGCTTTTTGACAAAAGCTGGACATCCCCAGATCTTCAGATATTGAAGATAGGGTTTCTTCCCACTCCATAACTCATAAGGTGTGGTAGGCACAGTCTTAGTGGGAACTCGGTTCAAAAGGTATGCAGCTGATTCTAGCGCATACCCCCAGAATGATCGCGGTAACTCAACGTTACTCATCATGGACCGTACCATATCCAATAGGGTTCGGTTCCGTCTCTCCGATACACCGTTATGTTGCGGAGTGTATGGAGGAGTAAGCTGAGAGAGAATTCCATTCTCTTTTAAGTAATTCAGGAATTCGGCACTTAAGTATTCTCCACCTCGATCCGATCTTAGAATCTTGATACTTTTGCCGGTCTGTTTTTCTACTTCATTCTTATATTCCTGGAACTTTCCAAAGGCTTCGGATTTATGTTTCATTAAGAAGACATGTCCGAACCTTGAAAAATCATCCGTAAAAGTGATGAAGTAAGAATAACCGCTTCGCGCATGTGTAGACATTGGACCGCACACGTCGCTGTGTACGAGTCCCAAGAGTTCGCTCGCCCTTACTCCGTGTCCAGTAAACGGAGTCTTTGTCATCTTTCCTTTGAGACAGGATTGACAAGTGGCATACGATTGATATTCGAACGGATTCAAATATCCTTCTGTATGTAACTTCGTCAACCTTCTCTCATTGATGTGACCCAGTCTACAATGCCATAAGAAAGTCTGATTTATTTCCGGAGACTTTCTTTTGTGTGTATTCTAGACGTTGAAAATCTGTGGTTGGTTTAATACGTATATACCATTACTCAATGTACCTGACCCAATCAAAACTTGATTAAGATGAATGTTTACAACATTACTTACAAACGCAAATTCATAACCTTCTTTAGAAACTAAAGATACAGAAATGATATTATAAGTTGCGTTGGGTACAAAAAAGCAATTACGCAAAACCAAAACATGTCCATCTGAAATTCCCAGGTGATAGTCCCCCACGGCTTTAGCATCCATGCTAGCTCCGTTCGCAACTCTGAGGGTCATGTCACCTGCCTTCAAAACCCTACGGTTTCTCAATGCCTGCAAAGAATTACAGATATGAGATCCTGATCCGGTATCCAATACCCAGGAAGTAGAGTTTATTGAAAGACAGTTTTCAATAACATACACACCTGAAGCTGAAGCTGCAACCTGCTTCAATTCCTGTGTTCTGGCCTTCCAGGCCCTGCAATCATTCTTTTAGTGTCCTTTCTTATGACAATAGAAGCATTCTTCCTTATCCACAAGCTTCCCCGCTTTCTTTGTTGCTTTTGCTTTTCCCTTCGTATCCACTTTACTAACACCGCCTCTTGGTTTGGCGGGGGCTTTCTTCTTCTTTCCCTTGGCTTTCGCCTTGGACCTAGAAGAAGATGATCCTCCTACAAACAAAGTGGATGTTTCCCTACCTTTCTGTAGGGTGCCCTCTGTTGGAGATAGTGCCCTCAGAGTCAATTATTGGATCACAGGCACGTGATTGCAATGATTGAGGGAGGACCTATCCCGGGACGACAGTCTTACTCGAGATGATAGTTTGCTATCTGGTTTACCTTTATCATCGTGTACTGTTTCAGGTGACCTTACAGGTCGCTATTACACGTTGATAGAGCCCCTAGGATTCTTGCTTGACTGCCAGCAGTATGAGGGCGATCATATAAGTGAGAGCTGGAGTCTATACGCACATCCTTAAAAGGTCCCTAGTCATGAGAGTTTCGAGACTGGGCATCGATTCTCCAGAGTAGACTAGTATATACAGTCGAGACCCCGACGAGGGGCGGTGGCCGGTCTCACAGGCCACTGGTGTCAGTTGGTTCACCTAAGATGTATACAGGTGCTCATTGGGTTATGAGTACACCGGACAGGACTCGCCGGGAACATGCTAGTTGGTCTTATACCTCATGTCAGATAGCAGTTCCCAGGTGACATGTGTACAGGTTAGTTCATCGACCTGGGGATCATCATTTGTCTCGTGTGAGTTCCCACTGTGCTTTGATTACTACCCTACCACGGCTCAAAGGAGTCGTGCAAACAGGTTTTAGTTGGGTACAGTCCCGAGCCACATGGAGGCAGTGAGCGGATCTTCGGGGGTTCGGCTCTCCCGGTATTGGGGGTGAGGTCGCGCTGTGTCTAGGAGAGCTATTATACGAAGTCCTTGGCCAAGGCAGGAGATTTACTGGTAGGTATTCCAGTAGTATCTCAGGGTGTTCTGGGCTACACTCCGACACGACTTGTACCGCTTTTGGGGGTCTGACTTTTACCCACCCCCTAGGCCCGACATGCGATGCTCATAGACGAACGGACCGGACTGTACGGATATTGTCACTGACAGGCTCAGTAGGGTGTCACGATGAGTTCGCTCATCGACGTCCCTTTTAGTCAATAGCTGGTGGCCCGTTACGTATTGGCTTATACCTCTGACGTGCTAGTGGTTAAATCCACAGCCATAGTATTGACGAGTCTTTAGAGTCCACCACACTTTCAGTTACTCAGCTTTCGGGCGAAACGCTGTAGAGGCCGTATGGAGATATGGCAGGGTCCGATCAGATACGTGCGGTATTGCACGGGTCAGGATCGGACGGTTTGTACTAGTGGCCGTATGGATATATGGCAGGGTTCGATCAGATACGTGCGGTATTGCACGGATCAGGATCGGACGGATATTACTAGCCGGCTTTGGTTTAAGCCGGATCCTAGTATAGTACAGTGTAGATTTTGTCTCTTTGCATTTGTATCCGGACGGAATACAGATGCGGGTATGTATGCACAGTATCGGGGTTTTCCTGTAATTTATTACGGGACCAGTTTTCTGGAGTTGCCAGTTTGCATTCCGTTCCGGCCGGTTTTCCTTTGTTCTTTCCCGGCCGGACTTTTCCGATGGAGGGTGTTATTTGCAAGTTTGCAAATAACACATTGTGGAGGGGTTTCTTGCAAATGTTTTAATTATGAAAGCATCTTTTGATACCATTCTTTTCTATCATCATCACTTGCTTTTTGTTGATTTGAGGTGATTAGTAGTTGATGTGAGTTTGTTATGATGATGTTTGGATATGGTCACCCTCTCTCTTTTCCTACACTCACCTCCCTCTTGCTTATGTATTCTTTCCTCCACCATTCTAAAAGGATAAGGGTTTTTCATTTTGAGAAAAAAAAAGATGAGAGCTTCATCTTTGAGAGTGTGGCATTCTTGATCTCATTTTCATGCTAGAAAAATGCAAGCACCATTTTTCTTATCTTGATTCCTCCATCATCTTCAAAGGCAACAAACCCCAAATGAGACACAGCTTCAACCCTACACATTCTACAGCAAATCTTGGACGCGTCGGCCAGCCAACTTCGCGCCCGAGTTGCCTCGGTATTGAGGTGGGAGCCCGTAAAAGATGCAGGCGATGTGGTGCCCTTCCGGCGAGGAGCGACGACCGGAGTTTCCGCAGAGATCGGGACGACGACGAGAAGACCGGAGGACTCGGATCATTCGGTATTTCTCTTCCCCACTTTGTTGTTAGCTAGGACTAGTTAATGGCCCGATCCGGGGTTTAGTGCGCGGTGGTGCCGGTTTGCTAAGTTCGCAAAAATTAAAATTTATCACCGCTTCCGCATTTGGCCGTCGGATTGACGGCCGGGGCGCCGCCGTGGACTTACAGTGGTATCAGAGCCTCGCCATTAACTTATTCTAGCTTCGTTTGATGTGTTTGCATTTCCAATCGACCAAAATTTCCAAAAACCGTATTTTTCCTTCACATCAGTTTCTGTTGAAATTTTTTGGTCTCGAAAAAAATTTTCAAGTTGTCTCAGAATGATGTGCAGGGAGTTCTAAGAACACTGGAAAAATTCGACAACACGATCCCTCCGTACGACCGCGGATCCACGGCCATTACCACTCTGGAGGCCGCGGATCCGCCGCATGAATGAGGGATCATGTCATCATCTTTTTGCAGTGGGCTTGTGGGCTAAAAATAGGGGTTCTGGAATATTAAAATTGGGCCCAGATTTTCTGTGAGTGCTACAGTATTGCTTGGGGGCCCACTTGTTAATTTTTGATCGATCGAATATTTTAAACACATTATTTCACAGTATTTACATTATATCTGCGACCGTGAATGTCACTCGATCGGTAAATCCGGTCTAACTGCTATAGCCCGGTTAGACGGATTTGCGAACGTGACTTTCACGTTGATGTTCTGTGTTTTTGCTGTGATGTTGCGGATCGGTCGTGGCGGTAGCCTGGATGCAATGCTAGTACAGTGTTGTTGTATTATGTACATTTGATATTGCGGGGCGAGCATCCGACATGTGGACTGCCGTCACTGCCTGTTTGTATTATTCTTTGGGGGCACGACCTGGTTGCGGTCGATGTACCCGTTGTATGTATATTTTACTTTCTGTACTAGGATTGCCCCGCGGAGGGGTGCACGGATAGCCGGGTTCTAGAGGGCAACGGGCCCGCATCTCAGGGCATTGAGACGGAAGGGGCTTCAGTCTGGAATTGGCGGGCTATTCGCCGCACTCGTAGGGGGTACAGGTTGACCCAGGAGGGGTGCCCAAGTTACCGGATTCCGTGAAGTGCTGGGTGGTCCATTCACGGTGCTGAAAGGGGCTGCCTCGCTTCAGGTTTTGGCGGGTGACTTGCCGCGCCCGTAGGGGTCTAGGTTTTCATTGCACAGGCTATCCACACGACCAGGGGAACGTCGTGTTGGAGTTAGTGCCCTCAGAGTCAATTATTGGATCACAGGCACGTGATTGCAATGATTGAGGGAGGACCTATCCCGGTAGGACAGTCTTACTCGAGATGATAGTATGCTATCTGGTTTATCTTTATCATCGTGTACTGCTTTAGGTGACCTGACATGTCGCTATTACACGTTGATAGAGCCCCTAGGATTCTTGCTTGACTGCCAGCAGTATGATGGCGATCATATACGTGGGAGCTGGTGGTCTATAAGCACATCCTTAAAAGGTCCCTAGTCGTAGGAGTTTCGAGACAGGGCATCGATACTCCGTTAGTAGACTAGTGTATACAGTCGAGACCCCGACGAGGGGCGGTGGCCGGTCTCGCAAGCCACTGGTGTCAGTTGGTTCACCTAAGATGTATACAGGTGCTCATTGGGTTATGAGTACACCGGACAGGACTCGCCGGGAACCTGCTAGTTGGTCTTGTACCAGATGTCAGATAGCAGTTCCCTGGTGACATGTGTGCAGGTTAGTTCATCGACCTGAGGATCGTCATTTGTCTCGTGTGAGTTCCCACTGTGCTTTGATTACTACCCTACCACGGCTCAAAGGAGTCGTGCAAACAGGTTTTAGTTGGGTACAGTCCCGAGCCACATGGAGGCAGTGAGCGGATCTTCAGGGGTTCGTCTCTCCCGGTATTGGGGGTGAGGTCGCGCTGTGTCTAGGAGAGCCATTACGCAAAGCCCTCGGCCGAGGCAGGAGATTTACTGGTAGGTATTCCAGTAGTATCTCAGGGCGTTCTGGGCTACACTCCGACACGACTTGTACCGCTTTTGGGGGTCTGACTTTCACCAACCCCCTAGGCCCGCCATGCGATACTCATAGACGAACGGACCGGACTGTACGGATATTGTCACTGACAGGCTCAGTTGGGTGTCGGGGTGAGCTTCCTCATCGACGTCCCATTTGGTCAATACCTGGTGGCCCGTCACGTATTGGCTTATACCTCTGACGTGCTAGTGGTTAAATCCACAGCCAAGGTATTGACGAGTCTTTAGAGTCCACCACACTCAGTTTCAGTTACTCAAGTTTCGGGCGAAACGCTGTAGAGGCCGTATGGAGATATGGCAGGGTTCGATCAGATACGTGCGGTATTGCACGGATCGTGATCGGACAGTTTTTACTAGCCGGCTTTGGCTTAAGCCAGATTCTAGTATTTGATAGTGTAGTTTTGTCTCTTTGCATTTGTGTTCAGTGGGAATACAAATGCGGGCATATATTTGCAGTAGCGGGGTTTTCCTGTAATTTATTATGGGATCGGTTTTCTGGGGTTGCCAGTTTGCATTCCGTTCCGGCCGGTTTTCCTTCATTCCTTCTCGGTCGGACTTTCTTGGTGGAGGGTGTTAATTGCAAGTTTGCAATTAACATTTTGTGAGGGGTTTCTTTGCATATTTGTGGCATCATGATTGTTATTTCATGATGAGATTCCTTTTTAATCTCATCACTTGCTTTTCATTTGATGGATGGTGGAAAGGTTTTTGAAATGAAATGAAAGTGACAAATTTCCATATTGTTGATATATTCTTTCTTGCATTCTTTTTCTCTCTCCAATCTCAAAAAAAGAGAGAAGGGGCCGGCCACATTGAAAATGAGAGGGATAATTATTTGGTGTGGCATTTTTCATCTCATTCCATGGTGGTAAAATTAGCTTCAAAGCTCAATTCCTTCTCTCCTTCTCTTCTTCATTCCTCCACATCAAGGCAACCTCAATAACCCCTAAAGAGACAAGTTCACTACACTATTCTATAGCAAGCCTTGGACGCGTCGGCTAGCCAACTTCGCGCCCGAGTTGCCTCGGTCAAGAGGCGGGAGCCCGTAAAAGATTCCGGCTACGTGGTGCCCCTTTCCGACGAGCGAGGAGGTGACGGAGATTCCGCAAGAGATCGGAGTGGAGATGAAGACCGAAGGACACGGATCGCTTGGTATATCTTCTCACCCTATCTCTTTAGTTTGCTAGCATAGGTTAATGGTTTCGATCCGGGTAATTGTCCGCGGTAGCGCCGGTTTCCGAGTTAGGAAAAATTTTTATTCCGCATTTTGGCCTCGAGTACGAGGCCGGGGCGCTTCCGTGGCGCAACATGGTATCAGAGACACGCCATTAACCTTAGTCTAGCTTTGTGTAATGTGTTTTACTTATCCGATCGACCGAAATCCCGAAAACCCCATATTTGTTCACATCAGTTTCTGTTGAAAATTTTTGGCCTCAGAAAATTTTTCAGGTTGTATAAATCTAATCTACTGGACATTATAAGACTTCTGCAAAAATTCGACACATTCAGTCGACAACCCTAGCGCGGAAGCGCGGCCAAACCCCCCCTTGGGCCGCGCTTCCGCCGCGCACTGTTGTCTTCTCTGTGTCAAATTGTTACAGTGGGCTTGTGGGCTAATTTTAGGGCTTTTGGGATATTAAAATTGGGCCAATTATTTCTGTGAGTGCTACAGTTTTCTTTGGGGCCCACTTGTTAATTGTTTGATCGATCGGATATTTTTAAACACATTATTTCACAGTATTTACATTATATCTGCGACCGTGAATGTCACTCGATCGGTAAATCCGGTCTAACTGCTATAGCCCGGTTAGACGGATTTGCGAACGTGACTTTCACGTTGATGTTCTATGTTTATGCTGTGATGTTGCGGATCGGTCGTGGGGATAGCCTGGATGCAATGCTAGTGCAGTTTTGTTGTATTATGTACATTTGCTATTGCGGGGCGAGCGTCCGACATGTGGACTGCCGTCACTGCCTGTTTGTATTATTCTTTTGGGGCACGACCTGGTTGCGGTCGATGTACCCGGTGTATGTATATTTTACTTTCTGTACTAGGGTTGCCCCGCGGTGGGGTGCACGGATAGCCGGGTTCTAGAAGACAACAAGCCCGCATCTCATGGCATTGGGACGGAGGGGGCTTCACTCCAGGATTGGCTGGCTATCCGCCGCACTCGTAGGGGGTACAGGTTGACCCAGGAGGGGTGCCCAAGTTGCCGGATTCCGTGGAGTGCTGGGTGGTCCATTCACGGAGCTGAAGGGGGCTGCCTCGCTTCAGGTTTTGGCGGGTGACTTGCCGCGCCCGTAGGGGTCTAGGATTTCATTGCACAGGCTATCCACACGACCAGGGGAACGTCGGGTTTCAGCAGCGGCTCTGTGAAACCCGGGGCTTCCAGATATCTGTATTGTTCTGTGTTGCTATACATTTCTGTGTTGCTGCATTTTATTCACGCCTTGAGCGAAATACTATATATTGGTATATATATTAGTAGATGTTGTATATGTTTTTCATCCGCGCTAGTCCAGTCCCCGCTCTGCCGTTAGTTAGCTAACCTAACGGGTGATGACGGGACCCAGTGGCGAATGCGGATGGCATATACGTACGTCAGTATATTTTCGTTCTTTGTGGTGTGATCAATTGATGGGACTGCGTTGATTCAGATCAATGCAAGTTTAAACAAACCTATTCTGATGTTGTTGGAACAATTTTTCAAAAAGCTGTTATTGCAAGGACGTTCACTTTTGTTTTGCATCGCGGTATTCATTTGGAATATCCTGCTCCTCAGTCGACGAGGCAAGGGCCGAGATCCCTTCACCGGGAGTGACCCCTTGGACAGAAGTTTGCGTCAGGGCATTAACTTCACTATAGCCGATTACTTTTGCTTTGCATCGTGGTATTCAGCTGGAATATCCTGCACCTCATTCTACGGGGAAAGAGCCGAGATCCCTTCACCGGGAGTGACCTCTTTAGTAAAGGTTTTCGTCACTATATTTTTATAAAAGTTATCCAGTTCCTTCAACGATATCAAGTTCATTACGTTAAAGGTTTTCGCCAGAAACCATTCGTAGCCCTCCGTCATTTCGGATTAGTATTGCATAGTATTCGCGCTACGTTTGTCGTTGCTATTCGCCGAGGCGTAGTGAGCGGTAGCTCTGTAATGCTTTCTGTTGCATGGATATGTGGATTGGTTAGGACAGTCGTGCGACTTTGTTGATTATTCGTCAAGGGTCGTGCGGGTGGGTTTAACGCAATCAAGATAATGACGGGTTGAACTTGACTAGGACCTTTTGATTTGTTGATTATTCGTCAAGGTCACTTGGGTCCTAGGGGTAAAAATCACATCGGGAGTTTCAAAAGAACTGAAACTTGCCAGGCATGCGCATACCTTCTGGAGTGTGGTGACGTGAGTGGATTCCGTCACGTTATCATGCGATGATAGTTGGATCCCGATTCCCACTGATGAGTTGGTTTACTCCTCGGGTGTTCCCGACTAATTCTTCTTTCAGGTTTGGAGAAGAATTTGAGGTACAGTGGGAGGTTTCCAGATTAGACAAAGTGATAACCATTCTGATCTAGGTTAGAGTGCACGCTGAGTGTTTCTTTTCTCTCTCTCTCTGGCAGCGACCATTGACCCGACCCTAGACTATGACTCAGTGACCAAGTTGACCGAACCTTCTTAACACTGGCTTTTGGATTGTCAGAGTTGCAAACCTCATTGCCACTCCTACTTTTACCCTTTTCTCCAGGACACCCCGTATTACTACGAACGTCCACTTCCATTGGACAAAACCATCGTATGGTTATATACGAACTCGAAGGACTTCGAGGATGGTTTCTGGTTCTGGAGAAAACGGATAGGATTATTCAGTTGTCTTTTCTTTTCACCTTCTCTCGCATTGCGAGTACTCCTTGGTTTAGGAGTAGTACACCTATTACGCAAATTGGATAGTCTTCTTCCAAACCATAGGCTGGTGCCGACCGGCAGGGAATGAAGAAAACCAGTTAGCCTAAAACGGTGTACAGAAGGTATTAAGTTAAGACAAAGCAAGGGATTAGTAAGAGGGCAAAGTAAGTTGCGACTGCTATTCACGACCAAACCAAGTATTTCTTCGCCAATCCTAAATCACCTTTGTATTTCTCCAGGACACTCCGTATCACTACGAAGATCCCATTTTATTGGATAATCCATCGTATGGTTATATACGAACTCGAAAGGAACTTGTTCCAGTTCGGGGATGGATCCTGGTTCAGGAGAAATAGGAATAAAGTACATTCAGGTGTCTTTTATCTTCACCTTCTCTCGCATTGCGAGTGCTCCTAGGATTAGGACAGTACACCCTTTATGCTTTTTGGATAGTCTTCTTCCAAACCATAGGCTAGTGCCGAATGGTAGGGAAGGAAGAAAACCATTTGGCCTAAAGGGGTGTACAGAAGGTAATGACTAAAGACACATAAAGGGATTTGGAGAGGTGGCAAAGAATTATACGGTTACAGTTGTGAATCTGGATAATGGAAGAGGCATTACTAGGAATACCACGATACCCCAACGAAACATTTCAATGTTTCAGTTTCACTGTGTACTGTTAATGGAAAACTGATTTCCCAGTTAGACACTTGCTCCAGGGTATGTATTTACCAGGATGGATTCTCACATCTGTATGGTTTTACAGATGCTGAGTGGGAGTAAGTTATTGGGAATTAGGTGACCATCCTCATTATATCGGTGATATTTGAGGAAGTCACCTGGGTTGTTTGCCGGTCGGCAAATATTTGGTTTTGAATATCCGCTGTTATGCACCAATTTCAAATTGATATATCTGTACGTCTATTTTTCATAGAGTGAGATATACCTTTTGATATTATGTCTATGACATTTACCTATATCAGTGGATGGTTAGGTAAGGAGCATTAAACAGCGGTGTAATTCTTCTTAACCATAAGTACAGTTTTCAACCTACGACACATAGTGAAAGAGTTGTTAGACTCAGCGGACTTATACAGAGTATTGTATGCTGTCCAGTGTCCATTAGGACAGAGGGGTTGGTTCTCATACTATATTCTGTTTACTTTTAACTTCTCTAGTTCTTAGACATGTGTTTCATGGAAACACAGGGTCTAAGTTTTGAGGAGTTATAGGTATTTGAATAAAGTAGAGAACCAGGTGTAGCAAGTATCGGGATTCTTCAAAGAGATCGAAGATGTAGATACTTGTGTATGGTATTCAGTTAATAGTAATGATGAAGACAGATAGCTTCTCTTTCAGGTTACTCATAATTGGAAGCATTCCTAAGTTGAGTAACGCTGATCGGCCTCCTTCCATTTAGTTTACATGCACTGGAGATAGCTGCATGATTTGAATCTGGTTCAATTGAATCAGTGCCTCTGGTTCTATATTGGATATAGAACAGTTCATATCTTAACGATGTTAAGGTACGGGGAGTTGTCCGGCTTATGCTTAAAACCAGACTCCGGATAACTCAAGGCACGTTTCTGTAATGGCTGTTTGTGGGTTGACCCAGGCTATGACGAGGGTTGACTTTCTACCATCTGGCAGATCAATAGAAATATTGTTCTTGACTCGCCACAGTTTTAATAAAAATGGATTTTTCAGAAAAAGTAGTGGGAGTATGGTAGAACTGGAAGTGATTCCAGAACCACAAACGATTACTGAAGATTTGATAAGGAACCTAAAGATTCAATCTGGATTGACATTCCATTGGCCACTCCGCAGATACGGTGGGTAACTTCAGGCACCCGAGAGGTACTCCGGTAGCCTCAAGGACGGTGACAGGGAAGTTCTTGTTTACCCATACTTGCCATTGCTGATTGTTCCAGGCTGCGAGACCCGGCAGGAGAATGAGTATAGCGTCGTTCTAAACTAGCTTTAGAACTGCACATCTATATGACTCTGGCAGAGGGTTGTCGTAGTCAGTGGGAGCAGCGGAAGCATTGGTGGACATCAGGCTTATGTCTACAGACTAAAGCAGATGTAGCGGAGATAGATCATCTGTTTCTGATGTGACAGTCATGGGTTTGACGTCATCAGAATAGGGGATGGATCTGTTGAGAAGGTAGTAGGAAGTGATATTCCTATACTACGATCGGTTATACTTTGGTCGTCACACAGTGTTTTTCTCCACATGGGACTTGGATATTATATCAGACATACTGGTTACTAGACCTATCGTTTTAGATCTAGATTTGGGTGGTTTCCCAATCAGGGCACCTTGACAGCATTCTATGAGTATTTAGAATGGACGACTCCTGGCATGGTAGTGTACCTGCAGGTAATGGAGTCACCCTCTCTAAAGGTGTCTTATAGACTAAAGTAGAGAGGGATGTGCATGATTGACAGATCACTTGCTTAGGCAATTGAGTCAGTCATGAGATGTCAAGTACCACACCAGATGTTGTTCTTGCAGTAGGTGCAATAAGTTGATATTAATCCAATCCTGGAAAAACAGTCGGAAGCAGTTTTAGAACATAAGTGAATGGTTCTAGGGATATGATAACGGCTGCCTCTTTTAGGAGACGGTTATCACTCCAGGCTTCCAAGGTGACATGGACGACAAGGAGGTTGTCAGAGTTATAGTTCTCCCTCTGACGAGGGGCAGTATTTTGGACAGGTGGTCCAAGGAAATACTGAGGGAGGCATGGCGCAGGATACTGATTAAGTTCAGTTGTTGATACAGTCTAAGAAGTTTGGATTTGGAGTTCATTTATGAGCTAGGTCCCATCAGACATCCAGACATTCTAAGACAGGTATTGCTCATTTCGGGAGATGGCTTTCTCCGCGAACTTGAGATATAGAGAGACATAGAAAGAAACATCACAGCGGATCCACTCACTGAGGCTATTCCTCGAACGCAATAGTTTCGCAAACGGGTTTTGTGAGACTGACTAGTAGAGGAGTTGGGTGTTCGGTATCACACGGGCTGTGAGTATGCGACATCGCAATAATTAGCCTTGAGTGCAAGTGGGAGATTGTTGGAGTTAGTGCCCTCAGAGTCAATTATTGGATCACAGGCACGTGATTGCAATGATTGAGGGAGGACCTATCCCGGTAGGACAGTCTTACTCGAGATGATAGTATGCTATCTGGTTTATCTTTATCATCGTGTACTGCTTTAGGTGACCTGACATGTCGCTATTACACGTTGATAGAGCCCCTAGGATTCTTGCTTGACTGCCAGCAGTATGATGGCGATCATATACGTGGGAGCTGGTGGTCTATAAGCACATCCTTAAAAGGTCCCTAGTCGTAGGAGTTTCGAGACAGGGCATCGATACTCCGTTAGTAGACTAGTGTATACAGTCGAGACCCCGACGAGGGGCGGTGGCCGGTCTCGCAAGCCACTGGTGTCAGTTGGTTCACCTAAGATGTATACAGGTGCTCATTGGGTTATGAGTACACCGGACAGGACTCGCCGGGAACCTGCTAGTTGGTCTTGTACCAGATGTCAGATAGCAGTTCCCTGGTGACATGTGTGCAGGTTAGTTCATCGACCTGAGGATCGTCATTTGTCTCGTGTGAGTTCCCACTGTGCTTTGATTACTACCCTACCACGGCTCAAAGGAGTCGTGCAAACAGGTTTTAGTTGGGTACAGTCCCGAGCCACATGGAGGCAGTGAGCGGATCTTCAGGGGTTCGTCTCTCCCGGTATTGGGGGTGAGGTCGCGCTGTGTCTAGGAGAGCCATTACGCAAAGCCCTCGGCCGAGGCAGGAGATTTACTGGTAGGTATTCCAGTAGTATCTCAGGGCGTTCTGGGCTACACTCCGACACGACTTGTACCGCTTTTGGGGGTCTGACTTTCACCAACCCCCTAGGCCCGCCATGCGATACTCATAGACGAACGGACCGGACTGTACGGATATTGTCACTGACAGGCTCAGTTGGGTGTCGGGGTGAGCTTCCTCATCGACGTCCCATTTGGTCAATACCTGGTGGCCCGTCACGTATTGGCTTATACCTCTGACGTGCTAGTGGTTAAATCCACAGCCAAGGTATTGACGAGTCTTTAGAGTCCACCACACTCAGTTTCAGTTACTCAAGTTTCGGGCGAAACGCTGTAGAGGCCGTATGGAGATATGGCAGGGTTCGATCAGATACGTGCGGTATTGCACGGATCGTGATCGGACAGTTTTTACTAGCCGGCTTTGGCTTAAGCCAGATTCTAGTATTTGATAGTGTAGTTTTGTCTCTTTGCATTTGTGTTCAGTGGGAATACAAATGCGGGCATATATTTGCAGTAGCGGGGTTTTCCTGTAATTTATTATGGGATCGGTTTTCTGGGGTTGCCAGTTTGCATTCCGTTCCGGCCGGTTTTCCTTCATTCCTTCTCGGTCGGACTTTCTTGGTGGAGGGTGTTAATTGCAAGTTTGCAATTAACATTTTGTGAGGGGTTTCTTTGCATATTTGTGGCATCATGATTGTTATTTCATGATGAGATTCCTTTTTAATCTCATCACTTGCTTTTCATTTGATGGATGGTGGAAAGGTTTTTGAAATGAAATGAAAGTGACAAATTTCCATATTGTTGATATATTCTTTCTTGCATTCTTTTTCTCTCTCCAATCTCAAAAAAAGAGAGAAGGGGCCGGCCACATTGAAAATGAGAGGGATAATTATTTGGTGTGGCATTTTTCATCTCATTCCATGGTGGTAAAATTAGCTTCAAAGCTCAATTCCTTCTCTCCTTCTCTTCTTCATTCCTCCACATCAAGGCAACCTCAATAACCCCTAAAGAGACAAGTTCACTACACTATTCTATAGCAAGCCTTGGACGCGTCGGCTAGCCAACTTCGCGCCCGAGTTGCCTCGGTCAAGAGGCGGGAGCCCGTAAAAGATTCCGGCTACGTGGTGCCCCTTTCCGACGAGCGAGGAGGTGACGGAGATTCCGCAAGAGATCGGAGTGGAGATGAAGACCGAAGGACACGGATCGCTTGGTATATCTTCTCACCCTATCTCTTTAGTTTGCTAGCATAGGTTAATGGTTTCGATCCGGGTAATTGTCCGCGGTAGCGCCGGTTTCCGAGTTAGGAAAAATTTTTATTCCGCATTTTGGCCTCGAGTACGAGGCCGGGGCGCTTCCGTGGCGCAACACGTCGGGTTTTCAGTAGTGGCTCTGTGAAACCCGGGGATCCCAGATATCTGTATTGTTCTGTGATGCTGTACATTTCTGTGATGTTGCATTTTATTCACGCCTTGAGCGAAATATAATATATTGGTATATATATTAGTAGATGTTGTATATGTTTTTCATCCGCGCTAGTCCAGTCCCCGCTCTGCCGTTAGTTAGCTAACCTAACGGGTGATGACGGGACCCAGTGGCGAATGCGGATGGCATATACGTACGTCAGTATATTTTCGTTCTTTGTGGTGTGATTAATTGATGGGACTGCATTGATTCGGATCAATGCAAGTTTAACAAACCTATTCTGATGTTGTTGGAACACTTTTCAAAAAGCTGTTATTGCAAGGACGTTCACTTTTGTTTTGCATCGTGGTATTCATTTGGAATATCCTGCTCCTCAGTCGACAAGGCAAGGGCCGAGATCCCTTCACCGGGAGTGACCCCTTGGACAGAAGTTTGCGTCAGGGCATTAACTTCACTATAGCCGATTACTTTTGCTTTGTATCGTGGTGTTCATTTGGAATATCCTGCACCCCATTCTACGGGGAAAGAGCCGAGATCCCTTCACCGGGAGTGACCTCTTTAGTAAAGGTTTTCGTCACTATATTTTCTAAAAAGCTATCCGTTCCTTCAACGATATCAAGTTCATTACGTTAAAGGTTTTCGCCAGAAACTATTCGTAGCCCTCCGTCGTTTCATATGGATAGTCAATAGTATTCAAGCTGTGTTTGTTGGCCAAAGTCAAGGCACAGTGTTTGGTAGCTGTTGGTTATTCATATGCAGCATAGATAGATGCGTTGGTTTGGGGCAGTCGTATAGCCTTGTTGGCCAAAGTCAAGGGCTTGTACGGGTGGGCTCAAATTAACCTGGAGAATGACGGATAGAACTTGACATGTGACTTATGATTTGTTGGCCAAAGTCAAGGTCATAAGAGCATGGGGTAAAAATCACATCGGGAGTTTCAAAAGAACAGAAACTTGCCAGATATGTGCATACCTTCTGGAGTGTGATACCGTGAGCGGATTCCGTCGCGTTATCATGCGATGATAGTTGGATCCCGATTCCCACTGATGAGTTAGTTTACTCCTCGGGTGACCCCGACTAATTCTTCTTTCAGGTTTAGAGGAGAATTTGAGGTACAGTGGGAGGTTTCCAGATTAGATAAAGTGATAACCATTCTGATCTAGGTTAGAGTACACGCTAAGTGTTTCTTTTCTCTCTCTCTGGTAGCGACCATTGACCCGACCCAAGACTATGACTCAGTGACCAAGTTAACCGAACCTTCTTTACACTGGCTTTTGGATTGTCAGAGTTGCAGACCTCATTGCCACTCCTACTTTTACCCTTTTCTCCAGGACACCCCGTATTACTACGAACGCCCACTTCCATTGGACAAAACCATCGTATGGTTAGATACGAACTCGAAGGAATTCGAGGATGGTTTCCGGTTCTGGAGAAAACGGATAGGATTATTCAGTTGTCTTTTCCCTTTTACCTTCTCTCAAGTTGTGAGTACTCCTTGGTTTAGGAGATAGTACACCTATTATGCAAATTGGATAGTCTTCTTCCAAACCTTAGGCTAGTGCCGACCGGTAGGGAATGAAGAAAACCAATTAGCCTAAACGGTGTGCAGAAGGTATTAAGATTAAGACAAAGCAAGGGATTAGTAAGAGGGCAAAGTAAATTGCGACTGATATTCACGACCAAACCAAGTATTTCTTCGCCAATCCTAAATTACCTTTGTATTTCTCCAGGACACTCCGTATCACTACGAAGATCCACAGTTTATTGGATAATCCATCGTATGGTTATATACGAACTCGAAAGGAACTTGTTCCAGTTCGGGGATGGATTCTGGTCCAGGAGAAATAGGAATAAGGTTTATTCAGTTGTCTTTTATCTTCACCTTCTCTCGCATTGCGAGTGCTCCTAGGATTAGGACAGTACACCCATTATGCTTATTGGATAGTCTTCTTCCAAACCATAGGCTGGTGCCGAACGGTAGGGAAGGAAGAAAACCAATTGGCCTAAAGGGCTGTGCAGAAGGTAATGACTAAAGACATATAAAGGGATTTGGAGAGGTGGCAAAGAATTATACGGTTATAGTTGTGAATCTGGATAATGGTAGAGGCATTACTAGGAATACCAGGATACCCCATCGAAACATTTCAATGTTTCAGTTCAACTGTGTACTGTTAAAAGAAAACTGATTTCCCGATTAGACACTTGCTCCAGAGTATGTATTTACCAGGTTTGATTCTCACATCTGTATGGTTTTACAGATGATGAGTGGGAGTAAGTTATTGGGAATTGGGTGATCATCCTCATTATATCGGGATTCGTTGTAATCGGTGATATTTGAGGAGATCACCTGGGCTGTTTGCCGGTCGGCAAATGTTTGGTTTTGAATATCCGCTGTTGTGCACCAATTTCAAATTGATATATCTGTACGTCTATTTTCATAGAGTGAGATATACCTTTTGATATTATGTTGATGACATTTACCTATATCAGTGGATGGTTAGGTAAGGAGCATTAAACAGCGGTGTAATTCTTCTTAACCATAAGTACAGTTTTCAACCTACTGTAAGTGCACGGCGGCGCCCCGGCCGTCGATCCGACGGCCAAATGCGGAAGCGGTGATAAACTTTAATTTTTACTGAACTGGCAAACCGCCGCGCACTACTACCCGGATCGAACCATTAACTAGTCCTAGCTAACTACAAGAAAGGGAATAGAGATATACCGACGATCCAAGTCCTCCGGTCTTCTCGTCATCGTCCCGATCTTCTGCGGAATGTCCCGTCTCCTCCTCGTCGCCGGAAGTGCACCACATTGCCTACTTCTTTTACGGGCTCCCACCTCAATGCCGAGGCAACTCGGGCACGAAGCCGGCTACTCGACGTGCACAAGGTTCGCTGTAGAATATGTAGTCCTCAAGTCTCACTTTGGGGTTCTTGGAGATGCCATTTTAGGTGGAGGGATGATACAAGAACAATGTGGAGGAACTTGGGGATTTTTCTAACATCAAGAGAGCAAAAATCCCCACTACAAAAATGGGCAACCCCCCCTCCAAGCTTGGCCGGCCATGAGAGGTGAATAGAGAGAATGAGAGAGAGTGAGCCAAGGAATGAGTGGTGCAACCATAACAATAATGCAAAAGGGAATCATGAAAGAACATGATAACAAAATACATCCACACTCAATCACCAACCATCATCAAACATGATGGCTTAAAAGTCATGCCATCATGAAGATACAAGTCAAGGTCAAAAGAATGGTGCACCATCATGATACAAGGAAACATGCAAAGACCCCCTTCCACAAAAGCTTATTTGCAACAATGCAAATAAGCCCTCCGCCACCAATCTTCGGCCAATGAACGGAACAATGGAAATTGGCCGAAACGGAAAGCAAACTGGCAACTCCAGAAAACTGGTCCCGTAATAAATTACAGGAAAACCCCGATACTGTGCATACACACCCGCATTTGTATTCCGACCGAAATACAAATGCAATGAGACAAACTCTACACTGTACTATACTAGGATCCGGCTTATACCAAAGCCGGCCAGTAATATCCGTTCGATCCTGATCCGTGCAATACCGCACGTATCTGATCGAACCCTGCCATATATCCATACGGCCTATAGTACAGACTGTCCGATCCTGATCCGTGCAATACCGCACGTATCTGATCGGACCTTGCCATATCTCCATACGGCCTCTACAACCTTTCGCCCGAAAGCTGAGTAACTGAATGTGGGGGACTCTAAAGACTCATCAACACCTTGGTTGTGGATTTAACCACTACCACGTTAGAGCTATAAGCCAATACATAACGGGCTACCAGGTATTGACCAAAAGGGACGTCTGTGAGCGAACTCAGCCTGACACCCTACTGAGCCTGTCAGTGACAATATCCGTGCAGTCCGGTCCGTTCGTCTATGAGTATCGCATGGCGGGCCTAGGGGGTTGGTAAAAGTCAGACCCCCAAAAGCGGTACAAGTCGTGTCGGAGTGTAGCCCAGAACACCTTGAGATACTACTGGAATACCTACCAGTAAATCTCCTTGCCTTGGCCAAGGACTTTGTGTAATGGCTCTCCTAGACACAGCACGACCTCACCCCCAATACCGGGAGAGACGAACCCCTGAAGATACGCTCACTGCCTCCATGTGGCTCGGGACTGTACCCAACTAAAACCTGTTTGCACGACTCCTTTGAGCCGTGGTAGGGTAGTAATCAAAGTACAGTGGGAACTCACACGAGACAAATGACGATCCCCAGGTCGATGAACTAACCTGCACACATGTCACCAGGGAACTGCCATCTGACGTCTGGTATATGACCAACTAGCATGTTCCCGGCGAGTCCTGTCCGGTGTACTCATAACCCAATGAGCACCTGTATACATCTTAGGTGATCCAACTGACACCAGTGGCTTGTGAGACCGGCCACCGCCCCTCGTCGGGGTCTCGACTGTATACACTAGTCTACTAAGGAGAATCGATGCCCTGTCTCGAAACTCTCACGACTAGGGACCTTTTAAGGATATGCTTATAGACCCCCAGCTCCCACTTATATGATCGCCCTCATACTGCTGGTGGTCAAGCAAGAATCCTAGGGGCTCTATCAACGTGTAAGAGCGACGTGTCAGGTCACTTAAAACAGTACACGATGGTAAAGGTAAACCAGATAGCATATTATCATCTCGAGTAAGACTGTCCTACCGGGATAGGTCCTCCCTCAATCATTACAATCACGTACCTGTGACCTAATAATTGACTCTGAGGGCACTATCTCCAACAATCTCCCACTTGCACTCAAGGCTAATTATTGCGATGTCGCATACTCACAGCCCGTGTGATACCGAACATCCAACTCCTCTACTAGTCAGTCTCACAAAGCTCGTTTGCGGAACTATTGCGTTCGAGGAATAGCCTCAGTGAGTGGATCCGCTTAGTTGTTTCTTTCTATGTCTCTCTATATCTCAAGTTCACGGAGAAAGCCATCCCCCGAAAAGAGCAATACCTGTCTCAGAATATGTCTGGATGTCTGATGGGACCTAGCTCATAAATGAACTCCAAATCCAAACTTCTTAGACTGTATCGTCAACTGAACTTAATCAGTATCCTGCGCGCCATGCCTCCCTCAGTATTGCCTTGGACCACCTGTCCAAAATACTGCCCCTCATCAGAAGGAAAACTATAACTCTGACAACCTCCTTGTCGTCCATGTCACCTTGGAAGCCTGGAATGATAACTGTCTCCTGAATGAGGCTGTCGTTATCATCTCCCTAGAACATCCACTTATGTTCTAAAACTGCTTCCGACTGTTTCTCCAGGATTGGATTAATGTCAACTTATTGCATCCAGTGCAAGAACAACATCTGGTGTGGTACTTGACATCTCACGATTGACTCAATTGCCTGAGCAAATGATCTGCCAATCATGCCCGTCCCTCTCCCCTTTAGTCTGTAAGACACCTTTGGAGAAGGTGACTCCATTACCTGCAGGTACACTACCGTGCCAGGAGTCGTCCATCCTAAATACTCTTAGAATGCTGTCAAGTACCCTGATTGGGAAACCACCCAAATCTAGATCTAAGACCATAGATCTAGTAACCAGTATGTCTGATATAAAATCCATTTCCTTTGTGGAGAAACAACTGTGTGACGACCAAAGTATAACCGATCGTAGTGTAGGAGTTTCCTTTCCTACTCTGTGTATATCATCCAAATACCAGGATATCACACCCTACTACCTTCTCAACAGATCCATCCCCTATTCTGATGAAGTCAAACCTATGACTGTCATGTCAGAAATAGATGATCTTTCTCCGCTGTATCTGCTTTAGTCTATAAATAGACATAAGCCACCTGTCCACCAATGCTTCCGCTGCTCCCACTGACTACGACAACCCTCTGGCAGAGTCATATAGACGTACACTTCTAAAACTGGTTTAGAACGACGCTATACTCATCCTCCCGCCGGGTCTCGTAACCTGGAACAACAGCAATGGCAATTGTGGGTAAACAAGAACTTCCCTGTCACCGTCCTTGAGGCTACTGTAGTGCCTCTCGGGTGCCTGAAGTTACCCACCTTATCTACGGAGTGGCCAATGGAATGTCAATCCAGATTGAATCTTTAGGTTCCTTATCAAATCTTCAGTAATCGTTTGTGGTTCTGGAATCACTTCCAGTTCTACCATACTCCCACTACTGTTTTCTGAAAAAAATCCATCTTTAATAAAACTGTGGCGAGTCTAGAACAATATCTCTATTGTTCATCCAGATGGTAGAAAGTCAACCCTCGTCATAGCCTGGGTCAACCCACAAACAGCCATTACAGAAACGTGCCTTGAGTTGTCCAGTGTCTGGTTTTAATCATAAACCGGACAACTCCCCATACCTTAACATCGTTAAGATATGAACTGTTCTATATCCAATATAGAAACAGAGGCACTGATTTAATTGAACCAGATTCAAATCATGCAGCTGTCCCCAGCGCATGTCAACTAAATGGAAGGAGGCCGATCAGCGTTACTCAACTTAGGAATACTTCCAATTATGAGTAACCTGAAAGAGAAGCAAGATCTCTTTATCATTACTATCAACTGAATACCATACACAAGTATCTACATCTTCGATCTCTTTGAAGAATCCCGATACTTGCTATACCTGGTTCTCTACTCTATTCAAATACCTATAACTTCTCAAAATTTGGACCCTGTGTTTCCGCGAAACACCTGTCTAAAAACTAGAGAAGTCATAAGTAAACCGAATATAGTACGAGGACCAAGCCCTCTGTCCTGATGGACCCTGGACAACATACAATCCTTTGTATAAGTCCCTTGAGTCTGATAACTCATTCACTGTGTGTCGTAGGTTGAAAACTGTACTTATGGTTAAGAAGAATTACACCGTTGTTTAATGCTCCTTACCTAACCATCCACTGATATAGGTAAATGTCGTAGACATAATTTCAGAAAGGTATATCTCACTCTATGAAAATAGACGTACAGATATATTAATTTGAAATTGGTGCATAACAGCGGATATTCAAAACCAAATATTTGCCGACCGGCAAACAGCCCAGGTGATTTCCTCAAATATCACTGATTACAACGAATCCTGATATAATGAGGATAATCACCCAATTCCCAATAACTTACTCCCACTCATCATCTGTAAAACCATACAGATGTGAGAATCGTACCTGGTAAATACATACCCTGGAGTAAGTATCTAATCGGGAAATCAGTTTTCCTTTAACATTACACAGTGAAACTGAAACATTGAAATGTTCCGATGGGGTATCCCGGTATTCCTAGTAATGCCTCTTCCAGATTCACGACTGTAACCGTATAGTTCTTTGCCACCTCTCCAAATCCCTTCATATGTCTTTAGTCTTTACCTTCTGCACACCCTTTTAGGCCAAATGGTTTTCTTCCTTCCCTACCGTTCGGCACCAGCCTATGGTTTGGAAGAAGACTATCCAATAAGCATAATGGGTGTACTGTCCCAATCCTAGGAACACTCGCAATGAGAGAGGGTGAAGATAAAAGACAACCGAATAAACCTTATTCCTATTTCTCCTGAACCAGAATCCATCCCCGAACTGGAATAAATTCCTTTCGAGTTCGTATATAACCATACGATGGAGTATCCAATAAACTGTGGATCTTAGTAGTGATACGGAGTGTTCTGGAGAAATACAAAGGTGATTTGGGAGTGGTAATGAAATACCTGGTTTGGTCGTGAATATCTGTTGCAATTTACTTTGCCCTCTTATTAATCCCTTGCTTTGTCTTAACTTAATACCTTCTGCACACCACCGTTATGCTAATTGGTTTCCTTCATTCCCTACCTGTCGGCACCTGCCTATGGTTTGGAAGAAGACTATCCAATTTGCATAATAGGTGTACTATCTCCTAAACCAAGGAGTACTCACAACTTGAGAGAAGGTAAAAGGAAAAGACAACTGAATAATCCTATCCGTTTTCTCCAGAACCGGAAACCATCCTCGAATAAATTCTTTCGAGTTCGTATCTAACCATACGATGGTTTTGTCCAATGGAAGTGGACGTTCGTAGTAAAACGGGGTGTCCTGGAGAAAAGGGTAAAAGTAGGAGTGGCAATGAGGTTTGCAACTCTGACAATCCAAAAGCCAGTGTTTAAGAAGGTTCGGTCAACTTGGTCACTGAGTCATAGTCTAGGGTCGGGTCAATGGTCGCTGCCAAAGAGAGAGAGAAAAGAAACACTCAGCGTGCACTCTAACCTAGATCAGAATGGTTACCAATTTATCTAATCTGGAATCCTCCCACTGTACCTCAAATTCTCCTCCAAACCTGAAAGAAGAATTAGTCGGGGTTACCCGAGGAGTAAACTAACTCATCAGTGGGAATCGGGATCCAACTCTCATCGCATGACAACGTGACGGAATCCGCTCACGGTATCACACTCCAGAAGGTATGCGCATATCTGGCAAGTTTCAGTTCTTTTGAAACTCCCGATGTGATTTCTGCCCCATGCTCTTATGACCTTGACTAAGGCCAACAAATTATAAGTCACATGTCAAGTTCTACCCGTCATTATCCAGGTTGATTTGAACCCACCCGTACAAGCCCTTGACTAGGGCCAACAAGGCTATACGACTGTCCCAAACCAACGCATCTATCTATGCAGCATATAAACACCCAACAGCTACCAAACACTGTGCCTTGACTATGGCCAACAAACACAGCTTGAATACTATTGACTACCCATATGAAACGACGGAGGGCTACGAATGGTTTCTGGCGAAAACCTTTAACGTAATGAACTTGATATCGTTGAAGGAACGGATAGCTTTTAAAAATATAGTGACGAAAACCTTCGCTAAAGAGGTCACTCCCGGTGAAGGGATCTCGGCTCTTTCCCCGTAGAATGGGGTGCAGGATATTCCAACTGAATACCACGGTGCAAAGCAAAAGTAATCGGCTATAGTGAAGTTAATGCTCCGACGCAAACTTTTTGTCCAAGGGGTCACTCCCGGTGAAGGGATCTCGGCCCTTGCCTCGTCGACTGAGGAGCAGGATATTCTAAAAGAATACCGCGATGCAAAACAAAAGTGAACGTCCTTGCAATAACAGCTTTTTGAAAAGTGTTCCAACAACATCAGATTAGGTTTGTTTTTAACTTGCATTGATCCGAATCAACGCAGTCCCATCAATTGATCACACCAAAAAGAACGAAAATATACTGATGTACGTATATGCCATCCGCATTCGCCACTGGGTCCCGTCATTACCCGTTAGGTTAGCTAACTAACGACAGAGCGGGGACTGGACTAGCGCGGATGTAAAACATATACAACATCTACTAATATATATACCAATATATTATATTCGCTCAAGGCGTGAATAAAATGCAACATCACAGAGAATGAACAGCATCACAGAAACAATACAGATATCTGGGATCCCCGGGTTTCACAGAGCCGCTGAAACCCGACGTTCCCCTGGTCGTGTGGATAGCCTGTGCAATGAAATCCTAGACCCCTACGGGCGCGGCAAGTCACCCGCCAAAACCTGAAGCGAGGCAGCCCCCTTCAGCGCCGTGAATGGACCACCCAGCACTTCACGGAATCCGGCAACTTGGGCACCCCTCCTGGGTCAACCTGTACCCCCTACGAGTGCGGCGAATAGCCCGCCAATCCTAGAGTGAAGCCCCCTCCGTCTCAATGCCATGAGATGCGGGCTTGTTGCCCTCCAGAACCCGGCTATCCGTGCACCCCTCCGCGGGGCAATCCTAGTACAGAAAGTAAAATATACATACAACGGGTACATCGACCGCAACCAGGTCGTGCCCCAAAAGAATAATACAAACAGGCAGTGACGGCAGTCCACATGTCGGACGCTCGCCCCGCAATATCAAATGTACATAATACAACAAAACTATACTAGCATTGCATTCAGGCTATCCCCCACGACCGATCCGCAACATCACAGCAAAAACAAAACATCAACGTGAAAGTCACGTTCGCAAATCCGTCTAACCGGGCTATAGCAGTTAGACCGGATTTACCGATCAAGTGACATTCACGGTCGCAGATATAATGTAAATACTGTGAAAAAAATGTGTTTAAATATTCGATCGATCAAAAATTAACAAGTGGGCCCCAAAGGAATACTGTAGCACTCACAGAAATAATTGGCCCAATTTTAATATTCCAAAACCCATATTTTAAGCCCAGAAGGCCTCTGTAAAAAATTGGTGAAGTGATCTCCACAGTGTGCGGCGGAAGGGCGGCGGGAAGGGGGTTTTCGCGGCGGTTCCGCGCTCCCACTGTGGAGTTACTTCGTCGAATTTTTACAGAGCTCTTAGATTTTCCAGTACATCAATATTTTACAACCTGAAAAATTTTTCGACACCAAAAATTTCCAACAGAAAACTGATTCTAACAAAAATGTAGTTTTGGAACATTCGATCGATCGAAACAGAAAAACACACTACACCAAGCTAGACTAAGTTAATGGCGAGGCTCTGATACCACTGTAAGTGCACGGCGGCGCCCCGGCCGTCGATCCGACGGCCAAATGCGGAAGCGGTGATAAACTTTAATTTTTACTGAACTGGCAAACCGCCGCGCACTACTACCCGGATCGAACCATTAACTAGTCCTAGCTAACTACAAGAAAGGGAATAGAGATATACCGACGATCCAAGTCCTCCGGTCTTCTCGTCATCGTCCCGATCTTCTGCGGAATGTCCCGTCTCCTCCTCGTCGCCGGAAGTGCACCACATTGCCTACTTCTTTTACGGGCTCCCACCTCAATGCCGAGGCAACTCGGGCACGAAGCCGGCTACTCGACGTGCCCAAGGTTCGCTGTAGAATATGTAGTCCTCAAGTCTCACTTTGGGGTTCTTGGAGATGCCATTTTAGGTGGAGGGATGATACAAGAACAATGTGGAGGAACTTGGGGATTTTTCTAACATCAAGAGAGCAAAAATCCCCACTACAAAAATGGGCAACCCCCCTCCAAGCTTGGCCGGCCATGAGAGGTGAATAGAGAGAATGAGAGAGAGTGAGCCAAGGAATGAGTGGTGCAACCATAACAATAATGCAAAAGGGAATCATGAAAGAAGATGATAACAAAATACATCCACACTCAATCACCAACCATCATCAAACATGATGGCTTAAAAGTCATGCCATCATGAAGATACAAGTCAAGGTCAAAAGAATGGACCATCATGATACAAGGAAACATGCAAAGACCCCCTTCCACAAAAGCTTATTTGCAACAATGCAAATAAGCCCTCCGCCACCAATCTTCGGCCAATGAACGGAACAATAGAAATTGGCCGAAACGGAAAGCAAACTGGCAACTCCAGAAAACTGGTCCCGTAATAAATTACAGGAAAACCCCGATACTGTGCATACACACCCGCATTTGTATTCCGACCGAAATACAAATGCAATGAGACAAACTCTACACTGTACTATACTAGGATCCGGCTTATACCAAAGCCGGCCAGTAATATCCGTTCGATCCTGATCCGTGCAATACCGCACGTATCTGATCGAACCCTGCCATATATCCATACGGCCTATAGTACAGACTGTCCGATCCTGATCCGTGCAATACCGCACGTATCTGATCGGACCTTGCCATATCTCCATACGGCCTCTACAACCTTTCGCCCGAAAGCTGAGTAACTGAATGTGGGGGACTCTAAAGACTCATCAACACCTTGGTTGTGGATTTAACCACTACCACGTTAGAGGTATAAGCCAATACATAACGGGCTACCAGGTATTGACCAAAAGGGACGTCTGTGAGCGAACTCAGCCTGACACCCTACTGAGCCTGTCAGTGACAATATCCGTGCAGTCCGGTCCGTTCGTCTATGAGTATCGCATGGCGGGCCTAGGGGGTTGGTAAAAGTCAGACCCCCAAAAGCGGTACAAGTCGTGTCGGAGTGTAGCCCAGAACACCTTGAGATACTACTGGAATACCTACCAATAAATCTCCTTACCTTGGCCAAGGACTTTGTGTAATGGCTCTCCTAGACACAGCACGACCTCACCCCCAATACCGGGAGAGACGAACCCCTGAAGATACGCTCACTGCCTCCATGTGGCTCGGGACTGTACCCAACTAAAACCTGTTTGCACGACTCCTTTGAGCCGTGGTAGGGTAGTAATCAAAGTACAGTGGGAACTCACACGAGACAAATGACGATCCCCAGGTCGATGAACTAACCTGCACACATGTCACCAGGGAACTGCCATCTGACGTCTGGTATATGACCAACTAGCATGTTCCCGGCGAGTCCTGTCCGGTGTACTCATAACCCAATGAGCACCTGTATACATCTTAGGTGATCCAACTGACACCAGTGGCTTGTGAGACCGGCCACCGCCCCTCGTCGGGGTCTCGACTGTATACACTAGTCTACTAAGGAGAATCGATGCCCTGTCTCGAAACTCTCACGACTAGGGACCTTTTAAGGATATGCTTATAGACCCCTAGCTCCCACTTATATGATCGCCCTCATACTGCTGGTGGTCAAGCAAGAATCCTAGGGGCTCTATCAACGTGTAATAGCGACGTGTCAGGTCACTTAAAACAGTACACGATGGTAAAGGTAAACCAGATAGCATACTATCATCTCGAGTAAGACTGTCCTACCGGGATAGGTCATCCCTCAATCATTACAATCACGTACCTGTGACCTAATAATTGACTCTGAGGGCACTATCTCCAACACCTACGACACACAGTGAAAGAGTTGTTAGACTCAGCGGACTTATACAGAGTATTGTATGTTGTCCAGTGTCCATTAGGACAGAGGGGTTGGTCCTCATACTATATTCTGTTTACTTTTAACTTCTCTAGTTCTTAGACATGTGTTTCGTAGAAACACAGGGTCTAAGTTTTGAGGAGTTATAGGTATTTGAATAGAGTAGAGAACCAGGTGTAGCAAGTATCGGGATTCTTCAAAGTGATCGAAGATGTAGATACATGTGTATGGTATTCAGTTGATAGTAATGATAAAGAGAAATTGCTTCTCTTTCAAGTTACTCATAATTGGAAGCATTCCTAAGTTGAGTAACGCTGATCGGCCTCTCTCCATTTAGTTGACATGCACTGGAGATAGCTGCATGATTTGAATCTGGTTCAACTAAATCAGTGCCTCTGGTTCTATATTGGATATAGTACAGTTCATATCTTAACATTGTTAAGGTACGGGGAGTTGTCCGGCTTATGATTAAAACCAGACTCTGGATAACTCAAGGCACGTTTCTGTAATGGCTGTTTGTGGGTTGACCCAGGCTATGACGAGGGTTGACTTTTTACCATAAGAAAGATCAATAGTGATATTGTTCTTGACTCGCCACAGTTTTATTAAAAATGGATTTTCTCAAAAACAGTAGTGGGAGTATGGTAGAACTGGAAGTGATTCCAGAACCACAAACGATTACTGAAGATTTGATAAGGAACCTAAAGATTCAATCTGATTTTATATTCCATTGGCCACTCCGCAGATAAGGTGGGTAACTTCAGGCACCCGAGAGGTACTCCGGTAGCCTCAAGGACGGTGACAGGGAAGTTCTTGTTTACCCACACATGCCATTGTTGTTGTTCCAGGCTGCGAGACCCGGCAGGAGGATGAGTATAGCGTCGTTCTAAACTAGCTTTAGAAGTGCACGTCTATATGACTCTGCCAGAGGGTTTTCGTAGTCAGTGGGAGCAGCGGAAGCATTGGTGGACATCAGGCTTATGTCTATTTATAGACTTAAGCAGATATAGCGGAGATAGATCATCTATTTCTGATGTGACAGTCATGGGTTTGACGTCATCAGAATAGGGGATGGATCTGTTGAGAAGGTAGTAGGGTGTGATGTCATGGTATTTGGATGACATACACAAGGTAGGAAGTGACATTCCTATACTACGATCAGTTATACTTGGGTCGTCACACAGTGGTTTCTTCACAAAGGAAATGGATTTTGTATAAGACATACTGGTTACTAGATCTATGGTTTTAGATCTAGATTTGGGTAGTTTCCCAATCAGGGTACTTTGACAGCATTCTAAGAGTATTTAGAATGGACGACTCCTGGCACGGTAGTGTACCTGCAGGTGATGGAGTCACCCTCTCTAAAGGTGTCTTATAGACTAAAGTAGAGAGGGATATGCATGATTGGCAGATCACTTACTTAGGCAATTGAGTCAATCATGAGATGTCAAGTACCACACCAGATGTTGTTCTTGCACTAGATGCAATAAGTTGACATTGATCCAATCCTGGAGAAACAGTCGGAAGCAGTTTTAGAACATAAGTGGATGTTCTAGGGATATGATAACGACAGCCTCATTTGGGAGACAGTTATCATTCCAGGCTTCCAAGGTGACATGGACGACAAGGAGGTTGTCAGAGTTATAATTTTCCTTCTGACGAGGGGCAGTATTTTGGACAGGTGGTCCAAGGAAATACTGAGGGTGGCATGGCGCAGGATACTGATTAAGTTCAGTTGACGATACAGTCTAAGAAGTTTGGATTTGGAGTTCATTTATGAGCTCGGTCCCATCAGACATCCAGACACTCTAAGACAGGTATTGCTCATTTCGGGAGATGGCATTCTCCGCGAACTTGAGATATAGAGAGAGACATAGAAAGAAACTTCAGAGCGGATCCACTCGCTGAGGCTATTCCTCGAACGCAATAGTCTCGCAAACGAGCTTTGTGAGACTGACTTGTAGAGGAGTTGGGTGTTCAGTATCACACGGGCTGTGAGTATGCGACATCGCAATAATTAGCCTTGAGTGCAAGTGGGAGATTGTTGGAGATAGTGCCCTCAGAGTCAATTATTGGATCACAGGCACGTGATTGCAATGATTGAGGGAGGACCTATCCCGGGACGACAGTCTTACTCGAGATGATAGTTTGCTATCTGGTTTACCTTTATCATCGTGTACTGTTTCAGGTGACCTTACAGGTCGCTATTACACGTTGATAGAGCCCCTAAGATTCTTGCTTGACTGCCAGCAGTATGAGGGCGATCATATAAGTGAGAGCTGGAGTCTATAAGCACATCCTTAAAAGGTCCCTAGTCGTGGGAGTTTCGAGACTGGGCATCGATTCTCCAGAGTAGACAAGTGTATACAGTCGAGACCCCGACGAGGGGCGGTGGCCGGTCTCACAGGCCACTGGTGTCAGTTGGTTCACCTAAGATGTATACAGGTGCTCATTGGGTTATGAGTACACCGGACAGGACTCGCCGGGAACATGCTAGTTGGTCTTATACCTCATGTCAGATAGCAGTTCCCAGGTGACATGTGTACAGGTTAGTTCATCGACCTGGGGATCGTCATTTGTCTCGTGTGAGTTCCCACTGTGCTTTGATTACTACCCTACCACGGCTCAAAGGAGTCGTGCAAACAGGTTTTAGTTGGGTACAGTCCCGAGCCACATGGAGGCAGTGAGCGGATCTTCGGGGGTTCGTCTCTCCCGGTATTGGGGGTGAGGTCGCTCTGTGTCTAGGAGAGCCATTACACGAAGTCCTTGGCCAAGGCAGGAGATTTACTGGTAGGTATTCCAGTAGTATCTCAGGGTGTTCTGGGCTACACTCCGACACGACTTGTACCGCTTTTGGGGGTCTGACTTTTACCCACCCCCTAGGCCCGACATGCGATGCTCATAGACGAACGGACCGGACTGTACGGATATTGTCACTGACAAGCTCAGTAGGGTGTCACGATGAGTTCGCTCATCGATGTCCCTTTTAGTCAATAGCTGGTGGCCCGTTACGTATTGGCTTATACCTCTGACGTGCTAGTGGTTAAATCCACAGCCATAGTATTGACGAGTCTTTAGAGTCCACCACACTTTCAGTTACTCAGCTTTCGGGCGAAACGCTGTAGAGGCCGTATGGAGATATGGCAGGGTCCGATCAGATACGTGCGGTATTGCACGGGTCAGGATCGGACGGTTTGTACTAGTGGCCGTATGGATATATGGCAGGGTTCGATCAGATACGTGCGGTATTGCACGGATCAGGATCGGACGGATATTACTAGCCGGCTTTGGTTTAAGCCGGATCCTAGTATAGTACAGTGTAGATTTTGTCTCTTTGCATTTGTATCTGGACGGAATACAGATGCGGGTGTGTATGCACAGTATCGGGGTTTTCCTGTAATTTATTACGGGACCAGTTTTCTGGAGTTGCCAGTTTGCATTCCGTTCCGGCCGGTTTTCCTTTGTTCTTTCCCGGCCGGACTTTTCCGATGGAGGGTGTTATTTGCAAGTTTGCAAATAACACATTGTGGAGGGGTTTCTTGCAAATGTTTTAATTATGAAAGCATCTTTTGATACCATTCTTTTCTATCATCATCACTTGCTTTTTGTTGATTTGAGGTGATTAGTAGTTGATGTGAGTTTGTTATGATGATGTTTGGATATGGTCACCCTCTCTCTTTTCCTACACTCACCTCCCTCTTGCTTATGTATTCTTTCCTCCACCATTCTAAAAGGATAAGGGTTTTTCATTTTGAGAAAAAAAAAGATGAGAGCTTCATCTTTGAGAATGTGGCATTCTTGATCTCATTTTCATGCTAGAAAAATGCAAGCACCATTTTTTTTATCTTGATTCCTCCATCATCTTCAAAGGCAACAAACCCCAAATGAGACACAGCTTCAACCCTACACATTCTACAGCAAATCTTGGACGCGTCGGCCAGCCAACTTCGCGCCCGAGTTGCCTTGGTATTGAGGTGGGAGCCCGTAAAAGATGCAGGCGATGTGGTGCCCTTCCGGCGAGGAGGCGACGACCGGAGTTTCCGCAGAGATCGGGACGACGACGAGAAGACCGGAGGACTCGGATCATTCGGTATTTCTCTTCCCTACTTTGTTGTTAGCTAGGACTAGTTAATGGCCCGATCCGGGGTTTAGTGCGCGGTGGTGCCGATTTGCTAAGTTCGCAAAAATTAAAGTTTATCACCGCTTCCGCATTTGGCCGTCGGATTGACGGCCGGGGCGCCGCCGTGCACTTACACCCTCTGCGCTCCTCAGCATGTTGAGGAGCTCTGAAAGTTCAACCTCCTTTTCTTGTAGGTTGAAGTTCAGTATGAACTGGGCGTAAGTGGAAGGAAGGGACTGGAGAACTAAGTCCGTATAGAGTTCAGTCTCCAATGTGGTCCCTAGGTCCGCGAGCTCCTCAGTGTAGCTGATCATCTTTAGCACGTGCTCTGCTACTGATGATTCGACGGCCATCCTTGCCGAAAATAACTTTTTCGACGCTTCGTATCTTGCGATACGAGATTGCTCTCCATACAGTTCTTTTGTATGAAGAAATATGGATACCAAGTCCATATTCTCGTGCCTCCTCTGATGTTCATTGTCCATAGAGGCAAGTACGAGGCATTTGGCCTTCGCGCTATCAATCTCCCAAGCCTTACGGATTTCCTTATCCGCGACGCTGGAAGTGGGACCAGGGACAGGGGGAGCTTTGGTGGTAAGAAGATACCCCAGCTTGTCGTAAGTGATTGCCATCTTGACATTCCTGAGCCAATCTTTGTAGTTTGGCCCTGTCAGTATGTTTTTATCTAGAAGTAACTTAAGTCCAGTCATGTTGATAGGTCGCTGCAATTAGGAGAGAGAAGAAACACTCAGCTTGATGCTCTTGCAAGTTTAGAATGGTTTTTAGTTTGTCTAAACAGGATGGCTCCCACTGTTTCTCGAATCCCTCCTCAAACCAAAAAGGAAGAATTAGTCGGGATCAATCCCACCGCACAATACTTGCTTAACCGTTCAGCCAGGCCAGTGTCGGTACTTCGAGGGAGGTTTTCCAACGCTTTCGCGAAGTTCCTTAATTCAAGAACCTCTTTTCCCTGAGGGCGTAGCCCCGCTAACACCTTTCTAGGCACCTACTGGGTTTATAGCATTGATCGTTTAGTGAGAAATTTCCCGAGGAGTAGCATATACTCACAGTAGGATCGGGATCCAAATATCATTGCGTGACGAAACTGAAGGAATCCTACCAGAATCATCACACTCCAAGTGGTATGCAAATCTAGCAAGTTTCAGTTCTTTTGAAACTCCCGATGTGGATTTTTGCCCCATGCTCTTATGACCTTGGCGTGAGGTCAAAATGTCATAAGTCACATGTCAAGTTCTTCCCATCATTATCCAGGTTAATTTGAATCCACCCGTACCTACCCTTGACGTAGGCCAAAATGGTAGTGCGGCTGTCCCAAACCAACGCATTCTATCTATGCAACAGATAAATATCCGGCAGCTACCAATCACTATGCCTTGGCGTGAGGTCAAAATACATAGCTTGAATACTATCGAATATTTAACTGAAATGATGGAGGGCTACGAATGGTTTTTGCAAAACCGTGAACGTAGTGAACTTGATATAATCGATGGAACGAGATAGCTTTTAAAAGGAGTGGCTCAAGCTCCGTATTTAAAAGTTAGTTTTGAAAAGAACCGAGTGGTTTTTCGAAAGTGTTCCAACGATTTTAACTTGGTTTATTTTCTTGCATTAGTTCTTTTAATGCGTGATATTCTTGCATTAGTTCTTTTAATGCGTCCCATCATTTAATCCTATCATTGCAGAAAATAACCAAAATATGACGTACGCTTATGCCATTCGCATTCGCCATGGGGCCCCGTCATTACCCGTTAGGTTACTTAACTAACGACAGAGCGGGGGCTGGGCTAGCGCGGCTGTAAAACATAAGCAACGCCTAAATAATATCATATATAGATATATTGCAATGATAGCCATTTCAGATCACAGATGAATACATTGGATATACTAGGAAGCTGCAATTCGTACGAGCCTGTAACGAAAAGCAGATTACACGGTCGCGGTGAATAGCCAAGACCCTACCCAAGACCCCTACGTTTGCGGCAAACTACCCGCCAAGTACTCGAAGCGAAGCAACCTCCCTCATCCCCGTGAGTAGGCCACTCGGCACTTCGGCATACCCGATAGTTTGTGCACCCCCTCCATGGGTCTATCCTAGGAGCAAAAACAGTAAAAAGAAATTATACAATGACGGCTACAACCCCGACCCGGTTGTGCGGCCATATAAATAATTATTACATCAATTTACAAATTTACATGAATTGAAAGAAAAGAAAACTCTCGTCTCACAACCCCGGCTATTCACCCGCGACAATCCAATGAATTCATATACACATTCCAGCAACATTACAGATCACAGATTTGTATAACCCCCACTAATCGACATATAGCAATTAGTAGACGTTCAATACAAATATCACATCACAGAAAAACCCGTTAGCTTAAGTCTTTTAGATGTTCGATCAAAAATACGGATTTTCGGGACCCAAAAATAAAATTTTCGTTCTGGAAAATCTGGGCAGAAAACACATATTCCAAAAATCCCAAAACAACCCCAGAATAACACTGCACCAAAGATGGACCTCGGCTGAGTCAACTCGGCCGCGGATCCGCGGCGGGAGCGTGCTCCTGCCGCGTTTCCGCGGCGCTTTGACTCGATCGTTGGACCAAATTTGGTGGGTGATCACACAAAAGCCTGAGCCGATTTTTGGTGTATTTCAAAAAAGTTTTCCAGCACTTTTAAAATCGACAGAAAGTTCGAATTTTGGGGTTCATTTCGGGACTTTTTTTCTTTGATCGATCTTCTAGTTACTTGCTAACATGTTAGATAGAGTTTAACTAGGCTCTGATACCACTGTAAGTCCATGCTACCTCTCCCGGTACTTTCGGGCATGCGGAATTTGATAAAAAATGATTTTTATAATGGTGGCAACATGGACTTATAACCCGGATCTTGGTTAAATATCTAACTAACAACCTAACTACGAGTTGCTAACTACTCGGTTAGGGGGTTATACCTTGCTTGTCTTGAACTCCTTCGTCTTCAAACTCCAATGGTGGTCCGGATCGGTTTCTTCCCGTCGTCTCCTTACGCCGAAGATAGATCCACCTGAAAGCTCCAACCTTTGGCTCCTTCTTCGTTCTTTGAAGAAACTAGTTCACTTGGTTTGCTAAACCTTGTGAACTAGAATGAGTAGAGAATAGTTTGTATGGGATTTTATCTATGGTTCTTAATTCTCAACTCATGAGACATATGAACCATAGAGTCAAGAGAGGGAGCAAGAGGAAGAGGGTGAGAGCAAAAACAAGAGAGCTCAAGAACAAGAGAGAGAATGGTCAAGTGAGAATGAGCCTCTCTTTTGTCTTTCACCCTCTCGTAATCCAAAAGCATCATAACTCATCATACCAATCAAGTGTTATGTGATGGTTGAAGCAACCATAACCATATCATTTCATGCACTCATTTTGCACAAATGAGCAAGCAAGCAAAAGTCTTTGCCATGAAATGATGGCTATGGTTATCATGATGGTCAACTAGTCAAGCCTAGTCAACCGGTCAACAAAGTCAACAAGTCAACAAAAGTCAACAAGTCAACAAAGTCAACAAAAGTCAACAACCATGTCACCATAATACTTAATTAATATAATTGTTAATCACATATCATATTCTCATTAGGGTTGAGCAAAAAGTCAATAGTCAACGGTCAACTGTCAACAATCCTAATGAGAATCCGCTGCCTCTGTCTCTCCGTCAACTGTGCATACACACCCGCATCCGCGTTCCGAGGAACACGAATGCATACTGGATAAATCCAATCCGAAAAGGTACACTAGGATCTGGCTTAAACCAAAGCCCGCTAGTGTAAACTGTCCGGACACTGTATGTGCACAAGTGCACGGATGTGACCGAACCCTGTCGCAAAACCATGCAACCTGTCGCAAAACCATGCGACCTCTACTCTTTTGCCTAAAGGCGAAAAGCTTTCTGTGTGGGACTCTAAAGACTCGACACTACTGGCAGTGGGTTTAACCACAGACCGCAGGCGGCACTAGCTGTGCATAACGGTCCCCAGGTAATGCCGACAAGAAGACTGACGAGGCGAAACCCATCTGAACTCCTACTGAGCCTGAATGTGACATTCTCCGTACAGTCCGGTCTGTTCGTCTGATACATCACATGGCGGGCCTAGGGGCGGTAAACGTCAGTCCCCCAATAGCGGTACAAGTCGTGCCGGAGCGAAGCCCAAAACACCCTGAGATAACACTGGAAGCCTACCAGTATATCTCGTTTGCCCTGGCCAGGGACTACTCGTGTAATGGCTCTCCTAGACACAGCGCGATGTCAACCCCCAATACCGGGAGAGACGAATCCTGTCTAACCGTCACTGCCTCCAAGTGCTTCGGGACTGCACCCAACTACTACCTGTTTGCACGACTCCTTTGAGCCGTGGTAGGGTAGTAATCAAAATGCAGTGGGAACACACTCGAGGCGAAGTGACAGTGTCAAGTCAGCGGACTAAGCTGTACTCATGTCACCTGGGAACTGATAACTGACGATAGGCATAATACCAACTAGTCAGTTCCCGACGAGTCCTGTCCAGTGTACCCGTAACCTAACGAGCACCCGCATACTATCTCAAGTACGACGTACTGACGGCTGTGGGACAGACCGTCTCCCACACTGGGATGAGAAGCGCATGCGCTAGTCTACTCCGGAGTATCGATGCCCTGTCTCGATAGTGCTGCGACCAGGGACCTGCATAAGGATGTGCTTATAGATTACCCAGCCCCACTAGTGTGACTGCCATCACATCGCTGGTAATCAAGCAAAGATCCTAAGGGCTCCACTAATGTGTATAGGTGATATACTAAAATAAACACATGTACACATTGAAGTAGAAACAAACCAAGTAGCATACTACTATTTTGAGCAAGATTGTATATACAAGGTGAATATCCCAAGCTTCCATTAAGTAATATACAAACTAGTATGATACAGTAATGGCCTCTAGGGCATATACACTAACAGCTATATCATTATGTGTGTATGTACCTATTGCTAGTGGTATAATACCCTATAGGTATACAGGTAACTAGCATGTAAGCAAGTCATGGCATATGTGTAAGCATGTAGGTATACAGGTATGCTATAAGTCATATGCATAAAAAATATGAATCAATGTCTCAATGTCCCTAACCAAACAATATCATATCTATAAGGGTGATGTGTGTGACATGGAAATTATTGACGGTGTGTGTGGCATACAATCAGTGCTCGTGCAACATGAGCCGTCAATAATAGTGCAGTGTCTTAAGGATACTAGTCCAAGCACAACAATAACTAAGCAGTAATGTGTATGCGCAACTCTATATATGCAATAGAATATGCGACAAAACATAACATCTCTAGCCCAGACGCATAACGCCATGCAGACGATTCCCCTGTAGATGTTAAATCTACTCACCAACCGTCCTTGCTAAGTAAAGCCAACCACCTGTTTCCCCTTCTTCGCAGCGTTCGAAGTCCCCGCCTGCGAACCTAAAACAACAAAACGGTAACACATGTGTATATTAGCAAACGACCAAAAACATGTACAAACTACGTTTTACCGACACACCAACTCCAAACCTACTCTCAAGTGTTCGTATTGTGGCTAACGTTCGTAGCGACACGACGAAACCAACCCAAGAGCAAAACCAGCACGAAGTGCACAGACCTTGTCGAATAACGTATCGCGCGTAGTCGTATCACTAGAAACTACATATGTGATCCCAGATTTTTCATACAGAGAAAACTAAACAATCAAACAGAACTAAACACACCTAAACCAAAGCATAGAGCTACTTTCAAAAACCTACCCCCCAACTCTACCTAGGAGCCGATGTCGCCGGAAATGCTCTTCACGTCGCCGTCCGAGATCCCAGCAGGGTGGTTCGTGCTCCAGGTGAAGGCCTATGGTCACTGGTACAACACAACTACATTGTTTGGTTTTCTAGTAAAATCTGGGGATCACAGCAGGTCACAGATATCACAAACCGACACTAAAATACGATATTACAGACAAAACTTAACTTTATACTATCTAAACTGAAACTAAGAGTCTACACAACACAAAAACTAACTAAAGAACAGATAGGGATCATTACCTAACCAAAAGAACTCAAGGATCCAAGCTATCCAAGCTCCTAGGCATCCAAGAAGCAAATCTAAGCAAAAGGTGTGATTTTTGTGAGTTTGGATGAGGTTTGTGATGGATTTGATGAAGTTTAGTGTAGTGAAAGCAAGTGTTCAGTTGAGGGAAGTGAGGAATGAGAAATAATGCTAAGGGAATAAGTGTGAGAGAATTGGAAAAAGAAATGATAAAGAGAAAGAGAGAGGTGAGTGCAGCTTGCATTAATTCACCATTAATGCCTTCACACACCATCAATAGTCACCATGCCACCTTTCTCTTCCAAAAGAAATATCTCTCTCTCACAAAAATAACCTAGAAGATAAAGGCTAGGTTAAAGCAAAGAATGGATTAAAGCAAAGGATTGGATTAGGGTTAAGTGTCATGGTCACTAAAAACTAGATTAGCACAAACCAACCCTCACATTTACGTGCACACGTGCGTGCATGCGCATAACAAATAATATTAAAATAATAATTAAATGTTATAAAATGTGAGGAACCCGAATTGGTAAACTTTTTACAGTAAACCTGCATTAACGTTTAAACTAACTGTCACGACCCGAAAGTACGGAACATGACCGGCACCTAAACTACGAACGTCTCGAGATGTACGTAATCTAAGTAAACCGAAAACCCAGAAATCCAAACCAAGAAAAGTAGTAGAGTGCAGGAAAAACCAACTTAAAGCAAGTAATTTCAATAGCATAAGCCGAATTATGCGGTTTTTAAAACATCAAAAATTTACTGAAAATTTCGGCAGAGTCTCCTTTGTAAATACTGGCCCCCAAACGGGATACAACATGAATAGTATACGAAATCAATAAAAAAGGCATCCCCAAGCGGGAGCTAGCTCTTCGTCAATCGACGGTCACAACCACACAAGCAATATAATATACAACGCCCACGGCGAGGATCAAAACTCAAAAGGAAACTCAAAACCACCAGAAATATAACGCGCGACTCTAAGGTCGAAAGAATAACATCACTGGTCTCTATCTCAAAAATAAATACATGTTTGGTTGATGGAATTTACTAGATACAACGGAATAATATTATACAAGGTAATATGATGGGTACGATACAAGAAAAACCCACCTACTAGCAAGTCACCCGAATGAAACTGAGCCCGCAAAGCCGTAATGAAACCTGTACGGCAAACCTGCAAGAAACTGGGGCACAACGGGGGTGAGTTGCCAACTCGTGAATAGAAAAACATCTACGCACAGAAATCGCATAAACAACGCAACCTAGGTCAATGATCATAATATATCCTCAATTATATACATAACAAGCAGCCTATAACAATGGCTAGGGTAATATCTAACCGAGTGAAATCTCATGTGCCCGTGTCAGTGCCTCAGGTAGCAATATATCGTATGAATGAGGTATGAAAGCATGAAAACAGCATACATGTAAATGAAGAAACTGTTTTCATAAATTAGTGAGATTTCCTTCGTATTTTTAAACTGAGGTATCATAATGAAATCAGTATAAACAGTGTCTAGCATCGACACAAAACATAAATCTCACTGTCTCGAAATATCAATGTCTCAATCTCAATATCTAGGGCGCCGTCAGTCCAGACCGGCACCTACCATCCATCTCAAGACCACGACGGTATCCTCCGGATATCCGACGCGTCGGGTAATATCACCGGTAGGTAATCTGTCCCCTGCCAGGCTCAACGTCAACACCATATTCATCTTGCCCCGGGGTACCATACCGGGTCCACCATGTACCCGAAACGGTTCCTCCACTCCTCGAATCGGGTCTCGAAATCCATCAGCAAACTCATGGTGGACGACTCATACATCATAGGAAAACCGCACTTTTTATTTTAAAAGAGAGAAAAGGTTTATTTATGTTTTTGCGGTTTTCCTCCAAATCCAGGAAATCTCATGGAAATCCGAATCCAAAACCTCAATAACACGTAAAATAGTGAATATATGCATGAGAATCCATGAATGCGGCATAACGATGAATAACACTATGCATGAAGTGACAAGTAATAACTACAATATCTAAGCTGGCATATAAGGTAAGTACACTAATATTATGTCAAACTACTAGCTATCTAGCTAAGTTAAGCAATAATATTTTCTAAGGTGTACGTGACATGGCAATTACCGATGAAGATGTGTGTGAGCCGGCAATTAAGTGTACGTGGTACATACGCATCATCGGTAATGGTGCTGGTGCCCTAACAGCATGATATCACTAATGGAGTATGAAACATAAAAATAAGCATGCGATGCGAAGCGGACCACAAAAATGAGCGGGAGCTGAAAACTAGACGCAACTATAACAATCTGCATTAATCTAATATAAGTCCTACAAATGGTGCCTTTTGAAATAACACGAATCATGGGTTTTGAAAATAGGGGGCTACGGTGTTTTTATGAAAAGATACGTCTTTTGAAATATCCGTAGGATCCCTTGGGCTGTCTTTAAGAATGCCCACGATTCGTTGGTTTTTGAAATAGGTACGAAGTCTAATCTAATCTAACAACTACACTAAACTATATGGCTGAACTAACAAGCTGAACTACAGGTAAGGGAAACCGCCTATCATCTGAGTCGATACATATACATACCTGTATATGTATAGTCGGTGATCCCGCCTCAATAATATCATATCCGATACCCTATCTATAATCAGGCATCCCAAGTCAAGAGTGCGGATCAATCATCAATATAGCTCGTACGTAAATCCGTCGTACGGCATCCCAATCTGGGTACGGGTCAATATCACATTCATCATACTATTCACCGGGTATCCTCTTTATCAAATATCATGATCGGGGTACTGATCTACGTCTAGTACCATATTGATACCATCTATGTATGCATGCATGTAAGAATCACTATGTCAAAAGACCCGCTAAAACATCATGTCGTATCTCAATACGAACCAAAACACATCACGGATCTTCTGGCCTCAAGCCCAATATCATCGACTCATCTCAAATCCCAATTACTATCCTCAAATCCAGTATATAAACACATAGTCCCATACCCATGTGTAAATATACACATCAATATATAATCCCATGTACGCACATATGAAAGAAGAATGTATGCAAATATGGGTGTGTGTATGTGTGGTGCAACCACTACCTAAGGTTTCGTAACCATGCACCAATCCAACACCAATATCCATCTAAAATCATCAATAATAAATCCTAACAACATATCATAAATTGTTGGTGTGTATACGCATGCGTATACATCACCACGGACTGCGGGGGTGCTATACGCCATCCACCCGACTTCTCCCCGTAGATATAAATCTACTCACCTGGTCCTCGTTCGCCGGTGCCGACGTCGCCACGCGCTTGCTTGTCGTCTTGAAGTTCACATGGGGTACCTACATATCATAACGCACCGTATCGCATTAAAACTAAATTCGAAATCGAAACGGCATACGAAAATCAAATCGGCACGCGTATCACGCATAGGTCCAAACCTATCGCCTACGCATGCAAGAATAGTCAAACCAACCCTCGATGTCGATGTACAGACGTCAAACAATCGAGAAAAATCCAATCACACTCATTTGCACATTCACGAACACTAATTTTAATATAAACTAGGTTAAAACTCACAAAAACCCCAACTTTACTTAAAAAGTCACTTTTCCGAAAATCTAGCAAGCACAATTCGCCGTTTTTGTACAAAACAGGATGTTTAAATGAATGTAGCGGCCAATATATTTATTAAATATCTTAAATAAGTCATAGAAACAATTTCCGGAATTTAATCTCATTAAATTCCAAAAACCCTAATATTCTAGTTTACAAAATACCCTTTTTAACAATTTCATAGCAAAATGCACAAACTACAATTTAGGTTGGATTCCTATGAACTAAAGTGTTAAACTACACTTAATAAAGTTAATAATATGATAAAAACCCTAACCATATTTTTAATCTCATATTTTGAATTAAAACTAAAAACCTAGTTTGCAATATTAACCACCTTTAACAATTTTAAACTAGAAATTAGCAAACTAGTTACAAGTTTAGCTTTTTCATTAAATTTCAAGTTAACCTACTCATTAAAACCATACTCTAACGATAGAAACCCTAATTAGATTTTAATCCCAATTATATTCATAGTTTCCAAAAACTAGTTTGTTAAAAAGCTTAAGCATGGACATTTTGCAAGTAACAATTTGTAATTATTAACTAAATTAGGTTTTCCATGTCTTCTCATGCCAAACTACACCTTGCAAACATAAACAAGTGACAACAACCATATTGAATTCAAACCCTAACTTGATCCAAACCCTTTTTCCTAGAATTTACAACTCTCCATTAACACTTAATTAAGCTAACTTAAAACAATTAACAACACGTTAAGCAAAAAGGTTAGAATTTATACCCAATTAATTTGAAGATCCCCCAAGCACACTTAGCCTCCAAAATTGAAATCTAAATCCCTAGATCCATGCTATGGTAGCCAAGGGAAAATGGGTAGGAGGTGGATTTTGATTTCGGTTTGATTTTGAGTGTTTTTCTTTGGATTTTAACGGAAATTTGGGGTTTTCTTTGAACAAGAAGGAGCAAGAAACAAGGGGGAAGGGCTGCTGTTGAGAGAGGCTGTAGGTTTCGGCTGATATGGGGAGGGGGGAGAGAGAATGTATGGTGTGGGTCAATGGAATGGTCAAAGTCAACTAAGCCCATATCTTATTATCTAATTTCATTCATTTCCTTTTCTTTTCTTTCATTTCTTTTCCTTGAAATCCAAGTGGGGACAAAAGAGGGGGCTGCTGAATTCTTCAAGGGGATAAGTGAATGGGGGTGTGTGGGTGTGCGTACGGGTGTGGGGTGATGAAAAATGATAAATACAATACCCCAAACATCCATTTACGCTAAAAAAAAGCCTTTTTTCTTCAATAATTTCTAAACCGTTTTGGCAAATGATTTCGTTCCAAAAACCACATGATAAAATTTTATTTAATGTTTTATGATGCACAAAAATTTTTTCAACTCATTCCAATTTGTAATTTTCCCTAATTAAATGTATTAGTGAAGGCTTAAATAATAATAAAATAATATTTTTTTCAGAAAATTTGAAATTTCACCAGCGGCTCAATAAACACCAAATAATATAAATTACATAGCTAGAATATGTATATTTAATTTTTATAATAAGATATTTGCATTTTGACTTTTTACAGAAAACCCCCTTATTTTACCGATTTTTCGAAATTTCACCGAAACGATTTTCAAAGCATTACAGTCTTCCCCCCTTAAAGAAATTCGGTCCCCGAATTTAAATTCAAACTCCCCCAAATACTAAAACATCTAAGAAAACCCATCAAGTCGTCGGGGCTCCGAAATTGTAAATACATAAAACAAATTATAGCGCAGCGCATGCGCTTGAAAAATGAGCATATAACTCAAATCAAAACTCCGTCAAGCATCCCGCAATCATCGGAGTCATGGAGAAGACATCAATGCCAAATCCAAATCAAAACCAATATGACATAACTCGAAACTATACATGTAAATATCGATCTATATCTGTAAGTATCTGAAGGAAATGCATGCCAAATCTCTTTAAGTAGCTGTGCAACGCGTATAACACTGCACAGTGGCGGACGTCTATCATAAGAAAATAACTATATACATATATACCTTTGTTTGAAATGTACGTTCCGCCGTTTTGGAAACAATTTAGAAGGGTCTCCTTGTTTTAAACATTTCGTGTCATATCAGACACGTAGGTAAATACTGAGGCTATAGCTCGCTTTTTGGAAATCCCTTCAATAACTATCAATGCATGCAAAATATATTCAGGTACTGTCCTCTGACTAGTCCTGCTCAGTACGAAAACACATAGCAATATCATAAAAACGTACTGCTCTATACGAAATCAATCCCCAAAATATGCACATGAATGCTACGTGCGTCTGGTGCGCACGGAAATCAAAATTCATGAATGTGCCATACATGTGCACAGAAACAACATCTAAGTGCATCGGGTGTGCACGAAACATTTGTCGTAGGCAACATGTGTGCCTGACAGCAAAATCAGGTGCATCTGACATGCACGAAAAATCTCGATTTAGTGCATCTGGTGTGCACCAAAATCGCATCTCAAGACATGCGCTCAACATGCGCGAAAATCCAAATCAGGTGCATCCATCATGCAAGAAATCATGAAATCCATTATCAAGCGCCGAACGTGCGCAAAATCAATCAGGTGCACAAGGTGCACAAAACAAATATCGAGTATCACAATCGAAATCAATAATGGCGGAATAGTATCGCTCAAGTGCATCCTCTAAGAATCTCGGGCCAACTGTCGCAGTCACTAATGGGGCGTCTCGTCGATGATCATGAACTCTGGCCTGCTGGTGTGCGTAACCATGACCACTCCTGGGTCAAGGTCTTCACTATGAATTACCAATCTTTCGGTCCATCGGCTCATCGGCCCTGTCAGGTGTGCTAACGGGGACGATTCCGTTCTGGCACTTCTCTGGTCATCTCTTGGTCAATCATCGCGACCACTCGTAAGACAGCATATCACTGGCGTCGGCCTCTGGCTCTCTGAATGTACGTGACACATCTGATCCTGAGTGCAAGTATCATTGCAGCAGTGTCCTGGAAGGAATCCTGCTCACGGTCTCTTCCATGTCTCGTCTCTGCCAACTGTCCGGAAGTCATTGTCCTTTCCTATATCTGCATCTTGCTCTGGAACGACTGCATACTCATCGCGACTCCTTCTGGAAGGTAAGTCCAAGTACAATGCCTCGGCATGCGCATCGCCTTTCTGATGTCGGCGGAGTGGAACATCATCTCATCTAGATCTGGTACGAACCTCTTACTCCACTTTTCTCTAATGTCGTCTGCTTTGGACTCGTCTCGTCGCGGCTGCATGGACTGAGCTCCAACGACTATCCTCGAATCTGGAGTCTCCCAAGAAATGCATCTCACCACCTAGCATCCGAATTAAGTCGAACCATCCAATCGATTGTCAAAACCTCATAATCCCCCAAGGGCTCAACATCTTGGGTACAGTTTAATAGTATCGAGTACATACCACAGCATCGGTGGTCCAGCCGTAGAAGGGCAAACCCAAGCCTCACTAATGGCGCCGTAGAACTGCCGCAAACCCGAAGGTTCAAAGGCTTTCACACGGTCATTAAGTCGAGTTAGGGTTTCATTCTTCTAGAGGGACCATAGAATTGCCTGCATGTCTTTTCGACTACTTTAAACTTGGAATAATAGGTTTCTGACATTCGATCGTCTCTGTCGACCCTCATGTCTCTGCGTGAAGTCGTCTCTTGCTGGAATCAATCTATCTGATGACCTCGCATCGGGGTAAGCGAACGATCCACATGTCCTAGTCATTCATCCTCGATGACTAGCGACCTTCTACCATCTCTTAGTACAACTCATTCTGCACTAACTCCAGCATCTGGGGCAATATCTCGTCGTTCCCAGGAATAACTGGCTCGCTCGTCTTCACGCTGAACGGTGCCTCAATCATCAGGAGTAAGCAATACTTCAATGGTCATCCAAATCTGGCTGGCCTCTATCATTGGCTCAATCCTCTAGTGTCGATCAGCACATCCGAGTAACCTCATAAAAGCGATCCGCCAAACGCTCGTGGCGCGGAAACACAGTAAAAAGGCACATCTCTGCAATCGTGTGTCGCCCGGAATTTCGCCCTGGTCAGTCCTCGTTCGTGACGAGCTTGTGCTGACCGCAACTCTAGCCGTAGCTCTCCCTGCCCGTAATCGTAGCAGCAAAACCAAACTGGTACCGATGAGGCTAGATCAGGAAGGAATATAATACTGAACAAGGAAATGTACATCCTAAGGCTTCATAAGTGGAGTGGCGTGTCGTAAATATGCCGCGGAACATACCAACGGTACGTCACTCTACTTTAGTCACCTATTCCATCAACCAAGGGTCATCCTACGCTCCGAAGGTTAAAACCTAACGCTCTGATACCAACTTTGTCACGACCTAAAAGTACGGAACATGACCGGCACCTAAACTACGAACGTCTCGAGACGTACGTAATCTAAGTAAACCGAAAACCCAGAAATCCAAACCAAGAAAAGTAGTAGAGTGCAGGAAAAACCAACTTAAAGCAAGTAATTTCAATAGCATAAGCCGAATTATGCGGTTTTTAAAACATCAAAAATTTACTGAAAATTTCGGCAGAGTCTCCTTTGTAAATACTGGCCCCCAAACGGGATACAACATGAATAGTATACGAAATCAAGAAAAAAGGCATCCCCAAGCGGGAGCTAGCTCTTCGTCAATCGACGGTCACAACCACACAAGCAATATAATATACAACGCCCACGGCGAGGATCAAAACTCAAAAGGAAACTCAAACCACCAGAAATATAACGCGCGACTCTAAGGTCGAAAGAATAACATCACTGGTCTCTATCTCAAAAATAAATACATGTTTGGTTGATGGAATTTACTAGATACAACGGAATAATATTATACAAGGTAATATGATGGGTACGATACAAGAAAAACCCACCTACTAGCAAGTCACCCGAATGAAACTGAGCCCGCAAAGCCGTAATGAAACCTGTACGGCAAACCTGCAAGAAACTGGGGCACAACGGGGGTGAGTTGCCAACTCGTGAATAGAAAAACATCTACGCACAGAAATCGCATAAACAACGCAACCTAGGTCAATGATCATAATATATCCTCAATTATATACATAACAAGCAGCCTATAACAATGGCTAGGGTAATATCTAACCGAGTGAAATCTCATGTGCCCGTGTCAGTGCCTCAGGTAGCAATATACTGTATGAATGAGGTATGAAAGCATGAAAACAGCATACATGTAAATGAAGAAACTGTTTTCATAAATTAGTGAGATTTCCTTCGTATTTTTAAACTGAGGTATCATAATGAAATCAGTATCAACAGTGTCTAGCATCGACACAAAACATAAATCTCACTGTCTCGAAATATCAATGTCTCAATCTCAATATCTAGGGCGCCGTCAGTCCAGACCGGCCTCTACCATCCATCTCAAGACCACGACGGTATCCTCCGGATATCCGACGCGTCGGGTAATATCACCGGTAGGTAATCTGTCCCCTGCCAGGCTCAACGTCAACACCACATTCATCTTGCCCCGGGGTACCATACCGGGTCCACCATGTACCCGAAACGGTTCCTCCACTCCTCGAATCGGGTCTCGAAATCCATCAGCAAACTCATGATGGACGACTCATACATCATAGGAAAACCGCACTTTTTATTTTAAAAGAGAGAAAAGGTTTATTTATGTTTTTGCGGTTTTCCTCCAAATCCAGGAAATCTCATGGAAATCCGAATCCAAAACCTCAATAACACGTAAAATAGTGAATATATGCATGAGAATCCATGAATGCGGCATAACGATGAATAACAGTATGCATGAAGTGACAAGTAATAACTACAATATCTAAGCTGGCATATAAGGTAAGTACACTAATATTATGTCAAACTACTAGCTATCTAGCTAAGTTAAGCAATAATATTTTCTAAGGTGTACGTGACATGGCAATTACCGATGAAGATGTGTGTGAGCCGGCAATTAAGTGTACGTGGTACATACGCATCATCGGTAATGGTGCTGGTGCCCTAACAGCATGATATCACTAATGGAGTATGAAACATAAAAATAAGCATGCGATGCGAAGCGGACCACAAAAATGAGCGGGAGCTGAAAACTAGACGCAACTATAACAATCTGCATTAATCTAATATAAGTCCTACAAATGGTGCCTTTTGAAATAACACGAATCATGGGTTTTGAAAATAGGGGGCTACGGTGTTTTTATGAAAAGATACGTCTTTTGAAATATCCGTAGGATCCCTTGGGCTGTCTTTAAGAATGCCCACGATTCGTTGGTTTTTGAAATAGGTACGAAGTCTAATCTAATCTAACAACTACACTAAACTATATGGCTGAACTAACAAGCTGAACTACAGGTAAGGGAAACCGCCTATCATCTGAGTCGATACATATACATACCTGTATATGTATAGTCGGTGATCTCGCCTCAATAATATCATATCCGATACCCTATCTATAATCAGGCATCCCAAGTCAAGAGTGCGGATCAATCATCAATATAGCTCGTACGTAAATCCGTCGTACGGCATCCCAATCTGGGTACGGGTCAATATCACATTCATCATACTATTCACCGGGTATCCTCTTTATCAAATATCATGATCGGGGTACTGATCTACGTCTAGTACCATATTGATACCATCTATGTATGCATGCATGTAAGAATCACTACGTCAAAAGACCCGCTAAAACATCATGTCGTATCTCAATACGAACCAAAACACATTACGGATCTTCTGGCCTCAAGCCCAATATCATCGACTCATCTCAAATCCCAATTACTATCCTCAAATCCAGTATATAAACACATAGTCCCATACCCATGTGTAAATATACACATCAATATATAATCCCATGTACGCACATATGAAAGAAGAATGTATGCAAATATGGGTGTGTGTGTGTATGTGTGGTGCAACCACTACCTAAGGTTTCGTAACCATGCACCAATCCAACACCAATATCCATCTAAAATCATCAATAATAAATCCTAACAACATATCATAAATTGTTGGTGTGTATACGCATCCGTATACATCACCACGGACTGCGGGGGTGCTATACGCCATCCACCCGACTTCTCCCCGTAGATATAAATCTACTCACCTGGTCCTCGTTCGCCGGTGCCGACGTCGCCACGCGCTTGCTTGTCGTCTTGAAGTTCACATGGGGTACCTACATATCATAACGCACCGTATCGCATTAAAACTAAATTCGAAATCGAAACGGCATACGAAAATCAAATCGGCACGCGTATCACGCATAGGTCCAAACCTATCGCCTACGCATGCAAGAATAGTCAAACCAACCCTCGATGTCGATGTACAGACGTCAAACAATCGAGAAAAATCCAATCACACTCATTTGCACATTCACGAACACTAATTTTAATATAAACTAGGTTAAAACTCACAAAAACCCCAACTTTACTTAAAAAGTCACTTTTCCGAAAATCTAGCAAGCACAATTCGCCGTTTTTGTACAAAACAGGATGTTTAAATGAATGTAGCGGCCAATATATTTATTAAATATCTTAAATAAGTCATAGAAACAATTTCCGGAATTTAATCTCATTAAATTCCAAAAACCCTAATATTCTAGTTTACAAAATACCCTTTTTAACAATTTCATAGCAAAATGCACAAACTACAATTTAGGTTGGATTCCTATGAACTAAAGTGTTAAACTACACTTAATAAAGTTAATAATATGATAAAAACCCTAACCATATTTTTAATCTCATATTTTGAATTAAAACTAAAAACCTAGTTTGCAATATTAACCACCTTTAACAATTTTAAACTAGAAATTAGCAAACTAGTTACAAGTTTAGCTTTTTCATTAAATTTCAAGTTAACCTACTCATTAAAACCATACTCTAACGATAGAAACCCTAATTAGATTTTAATCCCAATTATATTCATAGTTTCCAAAAACTAGTTTGTTAAAAAGCTTAAGCATGGACATTTTGCAAGTAACAATTTGTAATTATTAACTAAATTAGGTTTTCCATGTCTTCTCATGCCAAACTACACCTTGCAAACATAAACAAGTGACAACAACCATATTGAATTCAAACCCTAACTTGATCCAAACCCTTTTTCCTAGAATTTACAACTCTCCATTAACACTTAATTAAGCTAACTTAAAACAATTAACAACACATTAAGCAAAAAGATTAGAATTTATACCCAATTAATTTGAAGATCCCCCAAGCACACTTAGCCTCCAAAATTGAAATCTAAATCCCTAGATCCATGCTATGGTAGCCAAGGGAAAATGGGTAGGAGGTGGATTTTGATTTCGGTTTGATTTTGAGTGTTTTTCTTTGGATTTTAATGGAAATTTGGGGTTTTCTTTGAACAAGAAGGAGCAAGAAACAAGGGGGAAGGGCTGCTGTTGAGAGGGGCTGTAGGTTTCGGCTGATATGGGGAGGGGGGAGAGAGAATGTATGGTGTGGGTCAATGGAATGGTCAAAGTCAACTAAGCCCATATCTTATTATCTAATTTCATTCATTTCCTTTTCTTTTCTTTCATTTCTTTTCCTTGAAATCCAAGTGGGGACAAAAGAGGGGGCTGCTGAATTCTTCAAGGGGATAAGTGAATGGGGGTGTGTGGATGTGCGTACGGGTGTGGGGTGATGAAAAATGATAAATACAATACCCCAAACATCCATTTACGCTAAAAAAAGCCTTTTTTCTTCAATAATTTCTAAACCGTTTTGGCAAATGATTTCATTCCAAAAACCACATGATAAAATTTTATTTAATGTTTTATGATGCACAAAATTTGTTTCAACTCATTCCAATTTGTAATTTTCCCTAATTAAATGTATTAGTGACGTCTTAAATAATAATAAAATAATATTTTTTTCAGAAAATTTGAAATTTCACCAGCGGCTCAATAAACACCAAATAATAGAAATTACATAGCTAGAATATGTATATTTAATTTTTATAATAAGATATTTGCATTTTGACTTTTTACAGAAAACCCCCTTATTTTACCGATTTTTCGAAATTTCACCGAAACGATTTTCAAAACGTTACACTAACACTAACCGAAATCTAAGGCGTTACAGTCATTTACTTTTTTTCAATGCTATTTTCTTTTCTTTGTTTATCTTTTCTTTGCTCTTTTTGTTTGTTGTTGTGATTGATTGTGAATATGTTGATGTTAGGAAAGAAACCAATATTGTAAATTAAGATTTCCTTTCTCATTTCCTTTTCCCGATCTTTTCCATTAAACTTCGCCCAAACCTTACGCAAGCGCTCCGTTAGGCACCTTACCCTACCAAGGTATCGGTGATTCCTAACCGTGACCGGTTGCGTTCGGATTGGCCGGAGGTGAAAGCAAGCGACAAGAACGGACGGACATGGGTCAATAAGCCAGATTTCACAATACCGTGCTTAAGTACCCTAATCCACGTTGTTGCTGATTGCTCTAGCTTTAGTGGTCAAGCTCTGCTCAAAGGATTGAGTACGGATTTGCTTAACTTACACTATCCTATCTAATCCTAACAACTTATTCCTTTGCATGTATACACATAGGGTTGATACAAACATTTCCGCCACGCGCATTAACTCGTCAAAACAAGAACGTAAAACGCTCCGTCTCCCTGCGGACGACCCGTACTCATCGCGGCTAGCTGCAAAGCGATACCGTCCTGATTGCGGTTAACTTTAGAACTTTAAAACTCGACACGCCAAAAGCGTATCAATTAGGATCCTAGAGGCAAAACAGGACTTGAGAAGTGATTTGGGTGAGGTTTATTGAAGTTTTGTGAAGGTTTAGTGAAGGAGTAATGAGGGTTCAGTTGAGGGAAGAGGGAATAAAGAAATAATGAGAAAGAGATAGAGTGAGAGAGAATGAGTGTATATGAGGTGATAATGAGAGAGTTAGGTGAGTGTAGGGTAAGTGCACTCTTGCACTTACTCTCTCCCTCTCCTCATTAAAGCAAGCCATGACTCCCCTCATGACTCACCTTGCCACCTCCTCCCAATCCAAAACAATGGAAATATCTTCTCACAAATATCAAGGTGCAAGGTTTAAGCAAAGCAAAGATTAGGTTATGGTTGTCATGGTTACTAACGATATTAACACTATCTAACCCTCACATTAAGATGCACAAGTGTGTGCAAGCCATAATAAATAATAATAAAATATTAATTAATTGTTATAAAATGTGAGGAAACCAATTTAGTAAACTTTTTAAAGAAAACCCACATTATCGCTTAATTAACACTAATCGCATTCTAAGGTGTTACAATCCCCCCCTTAAAAAAATTCGTCCCCGAATTAAAAATTCTTACTATGCGTACCTTCAAAGAGATGAGTGCAAAACTTCCACATCTAGCTCCCAGCCTCCCAAGTGATCTCCTCACTAGACGGATACGCCAAAGAAAAACCTCCACAGATGGCAAGACCCTTGACCGAAGTTTCTCCACCTGCCGATCCACGAACACTATCGGTTACCGGTGAACGAAAAGATCGCGTCCAAGCTAAATGGTCTGATGCTGAATCATGTGAGAAAGGTCATCTAGGTATTTGCGAAGTATCGACCCAAGGAATACGGGGTGAATACTCAAAAATCTGGATGGAAGTGCCAACGATAGGCAACGCTACTAACTCGCTCGGGATCTCAAAAGGACCTACAATCTGGGACTAAGCTTCCCAAAACTTAACACGCCATTCATCGGAAAAAAAATCCGTAGGAATATATGATCTCCCACTGCGAACTCAAGTCTGCGACAACGACGGTCGGCATAAGACTTCTGTCTGCACTGGGCTGCTCTCATCCTGTCCTGAATCAACCGGATCTTCTCCGTAGTCTCATGACTAGTTGTGTTCCAAAAATCCTGCTCTCGCGGAGTCGGTAAAATAGACTGGCGATCGACACAACCTACCACATAAGGCCTGAAAGTTGCCATCTGAGTCGTCTCCTGATAACCGTTATTGTAGGAGAACACCATCAATGGCAAGTGACGATACCACAGCCATCAAACATTAAGCACGCACACACGAAGCATATCCTCCAGAGTCTGTATAGTCCGCTTTGTCTAACCATCGGCCTACAGATGGGAAGCGGTGCTAAAACTCAATCAGGTACCCAAGGCTTCCTAAAGCTTCTGCCAACGATGGCAAGCGAACTGGGTGCCTCTTTTGGATACAACGCATGAAGGAACTCTATGCAAATGCACAAACTGATCGAAGAACAACTGAGCAAACTGAGCATAACCAGACAACAATCACCCAAATGGAGTCACACCCTTGACTAGACCTGGGTAGACCCACAACGAAATTCATGGAGATCTGCTCCCATTCCCACTCCGGAACGGTTAAAGGTTGCAACTCTCCTGCCGGTCTAAAATGCTCAAACTTAGCTCGCTGACGAGCCAAGCACTTGAAAACGAAATCCGAAAATTCACTCTTCATCCCTGCCCATCCGTAACTATCTCTCAAGTCAAGTTACATCTTGGTGGCACTTGGGTGAACACTAAAAGCTGACTGATGTGCCTGCTCTAGGACCTCGCATTTTTACCCATCAGTATCAGGTACACACCAACGAGTCCCGAAAGGTAGCACACCCTGGCCATTAATCAAGAACTCCGAATCTTTACCTTGCCGAACATGCTCAAGAATCTCAGACAAACGAGTATCGGCGGGCTGTACGTCACAAAAATGATTAAGTAGAAGTGGATGGGCGCGGACATGAGCAAGCTATCCCCCAGTGGAGGTGAACTTAAACCGTACTCATCTGTCGCACAAGAACTGCAAATCTGCAGAAGACTGTCTCTGAACTGCGCTCAACTGGAAGAAGCTACCCCCGGGACTATGACTCAAAGCATTTGCTACCACAATCGCCTTGCCCCGGGAAATAAAGGATTTCATAATCATAATCCTTCACTAGCTCCATCCAACAACACTGTCTCAACTCAGATCCCGCTGTAGGAAGATGTACATTAAGTTCTGGTGTTCCGTGAAGATCTGACATGACTCTCCGTACAAGTAGTGTCCCTAAATCTCCAACGCAAGACCACCGCGGCCATCTCCAGATCATGAGTGGGATAATCCTTCTCTTACTTCCTCCAACTTTCGGGAAGCATAAGCGATAACTCTATCATGCTACATCAGTACACAATCGAGCCCCACTCGTGAAACATCACAATAGACAACAAAGTCGCCCGATCCAGAAAGAAAAGATAGAACTGGTGCAGTCGTCAACCGAGTCATCAACCGCTAAAAACTCAGCACGCATGCCTCAGTCTAAAGAAAAGGAACACCCTACCTTGTCAGTACGGTCAACGGTGCAGCGATACTCAAGAAATCCTGCACGAAACGGCGGTAAAAACCGGCTAAGCCTAAAAATCTGTGGACCTCTGTCACTGATATAGGTCTGGGCCAATGCTGTACGGCCTCGACCTTCCTCTGGTCCATACGAATACCGTCTCCCTAACCCTATGAGCTAGGAAGTCAACACAATTAAGCCTGAAGGAACACTTTGAGAATTTAGCAAACAGATGGTACTCTCTCAATGTCTACAAAGAAATCCTCAAGTGCTGCTCATGTTCCTCTCGACTCTTGGAATAGACCAGAATGTCAGCAATAACACAATAATAAACTGGTCAAGGAACGGCCTGAAAAAATGTCACGGCATGTGATGGCCCTTAAACTACGCAACGTCTACAGGCGTAACGCAATTTAAGTAAGCCGAAAATCCAGCAATCTAAACTATCAAAAGTAGTAAGAAATAAGAACATTGCTAAAAACTTTTGAAATCTCAAACCAAATTCTTTAAAGTACAACTTTTCCATTTAAAATTTTGACATCACCTCCTTTGTAAAAAAAAGCCCCAAAAATGGGTACATACAAAGATAAAAGTAAAGCATCCCCCAACGGGAGCAAATCCACGCCAAACGGCGGAAAACAACCACCACAAGCAAATATACGATGCTGTAGCGAAGAAAAAGACGATAAAAATTAAATCTGTATATAAAACATCCAAGTCACCAAAATATATACAATATCGTCCTCACATCTCGTCTCTAAATCAATACATAATAATGGTAGATGAAGAGTACAAGGTACAAGATAACAATAACAACAATAGATAGCCGCAAAAACCCACCTATAGCAAAACCGTGCACAATCAGCCGAAGCGGTATCTGCAGTAAAAGATGATACGAAAGATGGAAAGCCAGCCGCGACTGCCCTGGGGAAACACCTGCAAACACTGTGGCACAACGGGGGTAAGTTGCCAACTCGTGAATAGTAAATAACATATGCAGGTAATCGCAAGTATACACGTACAACGCGAATCTAAAACATGCAAGCTGATAGCAATAAGATGGCAGTATGTATATGTAATAGTCTTGAAAAGTACTCTAGCTGGTACTACAATACATGAAGCAATGCATATAAAGTAAATGAGGAGTATGGAATAACACATGTCATAAATCACGGAACCTTGACTTCTTGACATGACCAACGTCCATCAAGACAATCTAAATCCCAAAGTTCCTCAAATCAGCCCCGAAATTGGCTCTCATATCAAGTAAATCTCGTATATCCTGTATGTACAACATCAGTATATCCCACATATCCCGTATGTACAACATCAGTATATCTCACATATCCCGTATGTACAACATCAGTATATCTCACATAAGTTTCATATAAGGTGAGTGTCAAACATCGACACCCAAAAACATCATGAAATAAGTGTCTAGCATCGACACCGAAATACTGACCTTTGAGGCGCCATCACCTGGGACTGGCCCTCCAATATCAGGTACGTACATCCTAATAACCTGGGTAAGCACCAACCGCAATCCGTAAGGCATGTACGTACATAACTTCGATCGATATCCCCCAGATATATGTCGAGTCCAAATACTATCACCGGATGGCAAACGCCCCCAGCCGGGCTGAACGGCATGGACCTTCGATCTTCTTGCCCCGGGGAACCAACCGGGCTCCACCATGTACCCGCACACGGCCCACGACTACTCCTCGCATAGGGTATATATAAGCTCAGAACCGAGAAATCTCATGGTGGAAGCTAAAATATCATATCAAGAGAAACCGAGTTTTTTCAAATAATGCATAATTTCATGAAACAACCACGGTCCTCAAATCCAGAAAACATCAAGTAATGAATAAATATAACCGCATGAATCAATACATATATATTAGCGTCCCACTCTTCTAATATATATATATATATATGCATATATAACAGCGTCCCACTCCACTGTTATATATACTTAGGAGTAACAATATCAGAGAACATCATATGAAATCCAAGAATGTAACATATGCAGCATGAAACAGTAATATGAGCATATAAAGGAAAACCGCTATTTAACAGCAACAAGTTATTAAATATATATCATGCGGTTCCTGATTTCTCCGAAATCAGATGCAACATCATATACAGGTGAACATGTAGCTATAACAAGGTTTGCGTAACCATGTCGGTATAGCAAGATATGTGTGTCCATATGAAGTATGTATGATGTAAAAGTATCTGTAGGAAGGTATGTCTCTATGCTTATCCATAATACCCTCCAGGTATATGTATGTATGTATGCCAGATGTACCTGTAGCTATGTCTCATATGTGTATATACCTATCACTAATGGTACGCTACCCTATAGGTATATGGGTAACTAGCATGTAAGCATGTGAGGGCATATGTGTAAGCATGTAGGTATACAGGTATGCTATAAGTCATATGCACAAGGAAATATGAATCAATATCTCATTGTCCCTAACCAAACAATATCATATCTATAAGGATGTTGTGCGTGTCATGGCAATTATGGACAGTGTGGGTGGCATACAATCAGTGCTCATGCAACATAAGCCGTCAATAATAGTGCAGTGTCCTAAGGGTACTAGTCCAAGCACAACAATAACTAAGCAGTAATATGTATGCGCAACTCTATATATGCAATAGAATATGCGACAAAACATAACATCTCTAGCCCAGACACATAATGCCATGCGGGCGATTCCACTGTAGATGTTAAATCTACTCACCAACCGTCCTGGCTAAGAAAAGTCAATCACCTGTTTCCCCCTCTTCGCAGCGTCCGAAGTCCCCGCCTGCGAACCTAAAACAACAAAACGATAACACAAGTGTATATTTGCAAGCGACCAAAAACACGTACAAACTACGTTTTACCGACACACCAACTCCAAACCCACTCCCAAGTGTTCGTATTGTGGCTAACGTACGTAGCGACACGACGAAACCAACCCAAGAGCAAAACCAGCACGAAGTGCATGGACCGTGTCGGATAACGTATCGCGCGTAGTCGTATCACTAGAAACTACCTATGTGATCCCAGATTTTTCATACAGAGAAAACTAAACAATCAAACAGAACCAAACACACCTAAACCACAGCAGACACCTACCCACAAAAACCCAAACCACAACTCCAACCCACGGCCGATGTCGCTGTAATTCCCTCGTGTCGTCGCTGGCCGAGTCCGAGCTCCATGGGTTCGTGCTCCAGGTGAAGGCCTATGGTCACTGGTACAACACAACTACATTGTTTGGTTTTCTAGTAAAATCTCGGGGTCACAGCAGGTCACAGATATCACAAATCGACACTAAAATACGATATTACGCACAAAACTTAACTTTAAACCTTCTAAACTGAAACTAAAAGTCTACTTAACACAAAAACAAAATAAAGAACAAATAGGGATCATTACCTAACCAAAAGAACTCAAAGATCCAAGCTTTCAAGCTCCAAGGCATCCAAGAAGAAAAATCCAAGCAAAAGGTGTGATTTTGTGAATTTTGTGAAGGATTTGAGATGGATTTTTGTTGGAATAAGAAGTGTTCAGTTTGAGTTGAGGAAATGAAAAAGAATAGAGAAAGTAATAAGTGAGAGAGAATGAGAGAATGTGAGGAAATGAGATAGGGAGGTGAGTGTAGGGTGAGAATGAGAGGTGAATGCACCATTGCATCAATACACCATTATGCCTTCACACTACCTCATCATGCCACCTCCTTTCTCCAAAACAAATATCTCTCTCTCACCAACAATTAACAAGAGGATTAAAGCTAGGTTAAAGCAAGAAATTAGATTAAAGCAAAGGATTGGATTAGGGTTAAGTGTCAAGGTTGCTAATACTAGCTTAGCACAAACAAACCCTCACTTTTACGTGCACACGTGCGTGCATGCCCATAACAAATAATATTAAAATAATAATTATATGTTAAAAAATGTAAGGAACCCGAATTGGTAAACTTCTTTACAGTAAACCCGCATTACCGTCTAAACTAACACTAACCGAAATCCAAGGCGTTACAATCTCCTCCCTTATAAAAATTCGTCCCCGAATTTAAAATTCTAACTAAGCGTACCTTCAAAGAGATGGGTACAGAAATCCCAAATCTCGCTCGCAACCTCCCAAGTGATCACCTCACTACACGGCTACGCCCAAGAAAACCCTCCACAGATGGCAAGACCCTTGACCGAAGTTTCTCCACCTGCCGAGCCACTAACACAAATGGCTACCGGTGAACGAAAAGATCGCGTCCAAGCTAAATGGTCTGGTGCTGATTCATGTGAGAAAGGTCATGAAGGTATTTGCAAAGTATCGACACAAGGAATACATGGTGAATACTCAATAATCTGGGCGAAAGTGTCAAATTAAAGGCAATGGAACTAACTCGCTTAAAGGATCTCAAAAGGACCTACAATTCTGGGATAAACATCCCAAAACTCAAAACGTCATTCATCGGAAAATCCTTAGGAATACATGATCTCCCCCTGCGAACTCAATTCGGCGACCACCACGATCTACATATGACCTCTATCTGCACTGGGCTGTCCTCATCCTGACCTAAACCAACTGGATCTTCTCCGAAGTCTCTAGACTAGCTGGGGTCCAAAAATCCTATTCACTCAGAGCCCGAAAAATAGAATGGCGATCGACACAACCTAACAACAAGAAAAACACCTTGAATGAAATTCGAACTTCACTCTTCAATCCTTGCCCACCCGTAACTATCTCACAAGTTACGTCACATATTGGTGGACTTGAATGAACACAAGAAGCTGACTGATGTGCCTGCTCTAGGATTTCGTGTCTCTACCCATCAACACCAGGTACACATAAACGCATCTTTAAACGTAGCACACCCTAGTCATAAATCAAGGACTCTGAATCTTTACCCAGCCGAGTACGCTCAAGAATCACTGACGAACGAGCATCGGCGGGCTGTGGCTCACGGAAACGATTAAGTAAAAGTGGTCGGGCGCGGACATGAGCAAGTTGTCCCCTCGGTAGAGGCGCACCTAGCTGTACTCAACGATTGCACAAGAACTGTAAATCTGCAGAAAACTGTCTCTGAACTGCGCACGACTGGAACAAGCTAACCCCGGGCCTATGACTCAAGCATCAGCTAACACAATCGCCTTGCCACGGGTAATAAAGGATCTCACAAACACAATCCTCCACAAGCTCCATCCAACGGTGCTATCTCAACAATCAAAACCCGTTGCAGGAAGATGTACATTAAACTCTGGTGGTCCGTGAAAATCTGACACGACTTTCCGCACAAGTATTGTCCTCGGATCTTCAACGCACGACCACCGCGGCCATCTCCAAATCATGAGTGGGACATCCTGCTCGTACTTCCTCCAACTGTAGGGAAGTAAAATCGATAACTCTATAATGCCACATCAGCACAAAAATATAGCCCCCTCGCGAAACATCACAGTTAAAACAATAAAGTCGCCCGAACCAGCAAGAAAGAAAGATCTGTTGCAGTTGTCAACCGAATCTCCAACTGCTGAAAACTCCGCATATGTGTGTCAGTCCACAGAAAAAGAACCTCCTTTCCGGTCAGTTCAGTCAACGGTGCAGCGATACCCTAACAATCCTGCACGAAACGGCGGTAAAAACCTGCTAAGCCCAAAAATCTACGGACCTCTGTCCCGGATATAAGTATGGGGCCAAAGTTGTACGGCCTCTATCTCCCTCGGGTCCGTACGAAAAACCGTCTCCCGTAATCACCAGACCTAGGAGTCAACACAATCAAGCCTAAAGGAACACTCTGAGAATTTAGAAAACAGCTGGCGCTCTCCCAAGGTCTGCAAAATAAATTCTCAAGTGCTGCTCACGTTCCTCACGACTCATTAGAATAGACCAGAATGTCATCAATGACATAACAATAACTTGTCGAGGAATGGCCTGAAGAAATCTGGTTCATCACATCACGAATGCTGCTAGGGCATTGGTGAGTCCAACGACACCACCAAAACACATAAAGCCCGTAGCACGCACAAAAGCATTCTTCGGAATGCCATCACTCCGAACCCGCAACAATGATGACCTGATCCCAAACAAACTTAGAAAGATGTCTCGCACACTGGAGTTGATCGAAGAAATCGTCAATGCGAGGTGAAGGATACCTATCCGCACCATAAGCCGGTTCAATTGACGATCCATCAATACCCAACCTCAACCTGTCGTCTTCTCTCTGACGAACAGAAAAGGAGCTCCCCAAATAGAAACACTCGGACGCACAAGTCTCCCAACAAACAACTTTGCAGCTGATCCTTAAGCTCCCTAAGCTCCGCCGGCTCATCTGGAACAACGTCGGAAAACTCTCGCACGAAAGGAACCCGGTCTAACCAACCCACTAAGGCTCCGGTATCATGAATGAAAGCCAAGAATTTTTGACATCCTCTCCTCAAAAATCCGACAAGCGAAAAAGGCTGAATTCAAGCTGTGAGAGACGGCACCACTGTCCCTCTACACAACAAGAACTGACTCGCCGGGAAAACAAAAATTGACCGTTTCAACGCGGCAGTCCACAGATGCCTAGCACGTAGCTATCCAGTCTGTGCCCAGGAGAACATCAAATCCAACATCTGTTGGAGATAGTGCCCTCAGAGTCAATTATTGGATCACAGGCACGTGATTGCAATGATTGAGGGGAGGACCTGTCCCAGTAGGACAGTCTTACTCGAGATGATAGTATGCTATCTGGTTTACCTTTATCATCGTGTACTGCTTTAGGTGACCTTTCGAGTCGCTATTACACGTTGATAAAGCCCCTAGGATTCTTGCTTGACATCCAGCAGTATGAGGGCGATCATATAAATGGGAGCTGGGGTCTACAAGCACATCCTTAAAAGGTCCCTAGTCGTGGGAGATTCGAGACAGGGCATCGATTCTCCACAGTAGACTAGTGTATACAGTCGAGACCCCGACGAGGGGCGGTGGCCGGTCTCACAAGCCACTGGTGTCAGTTGGTTCACCTAAGATGTATACAGGTGCTCATTGGGTTATGAGTACACTGGACAGGACTCGCCGGGAACCTGCTAGTTGGGATATACCAGACGTCAGATAGCAGTTCCCAGGTGACATGTGTACAGGTTAGTTCATCGACCTGGGATCGTCATTTGTCTCGTGTGAGTTCGCACTGTACTTTGATTACTACCCTACCACGGCTCAAAGGAGTCGTGCAAACAGGTTTTAGTTGGGTACAGTCCCGAGCCACATGGAGGCAGTGAGCGGATCTGCAGGGGTTCGTCTCTCCCGGTATTGGGGGTGAGGTCGTGCTGTGTCTAGGAGAGCCAGAACATGAAAAGTCCTTGGCCAAGGCAGGAGATTTGCTGGTAGGTATTCCAGTAGTATCTCAGGGTGTTCTGGGCTACACTCCGACACGACTTGTACCGCTTTTGGGGGTCTGACTTTTACCAACCCCCTAGGCCCGCCATGCGATACTCATAGACGAACGGACCGGACTGTATGGATATTGTCACTGACAGGCTCAGTAGGGTGTCAGGATGAGTTCGCTCATCGACGTCCCTTTTGGTCAATTGCTGGTGGCCCGTCACGTATGGCTTATACCTCTGACGTGCTAGTGGTTAAATCCACAGCCATAGTATTGACGAGTCTTTAGAGTCCACCACACAGACAGTTACTCAAGTTTCGGGCGAAACGTTGTAGAGGCCGTATGGAGATATGGCAGGGTTCGATCAGATACGTGCGGTATTGCACGGATCGTGATCGGACGGATTTTACTAGCCGGCTTTGGCTTAAGCCGGATTCTAGTTTTAGATAGGGTATTTTTGTCTCTTTGCATTTGTATCCGGTCGGAATACAAATGCGGGCATGTATTTGCAGTAGCGGGGTTTTCCTGTAATTTATTACGGGATCGGTTTTCTGAAGTTGCCAGTTTGCATTCCGTTCCGGCCGGTTTTCTCTTTTTCCTTCCCGGCCGGACTATCCGTTGGAGGGGGTTAATTGCAGTTGGCAATTAACTTATTTATGGAGGGCTTTCTTGTAAAATAGCTTCATCATCATTAGATTCTATTTTGGTCATTCTCTTGCATTTAATTTGATGGATGTTTGATTTGAGTTGAAAAAGGGAATTGGTGTGACTTTATTTAGCTTGATCAATTTCCTTTTCTCCACTTGATTCTAATTTTTTCCACCCAATTTAGTTTGGGCCGGCCACTATTCCAGCAAGGGTAGAATTGATATTGAGGGGTTTAATTTTGGTGTGGATATATTCCTTCATGTTTTTCATGGGTCCCCCCATTTTTGTTGTGAGTGTGCTGTGTGAAAGACTTCCTTTTTCTCATTGGTATTAATTTGTGCAACCTTCACATTCATTAAAAAGAGAGAGAGAGCTTGCTTCTTTATTTTTCCACAGAGCACAAATCTTGATTTTGGCCGAGCTCATTTCTTGCATGCTCCATTGATTTTTCTTGCAAGCATCCATGGAAAATTCCTATGTAAAATTCCTCCAACATGGCAACCTCTTAAACCCCAAAGAGACAAGTTTACTACACTATTCTATAGCAAGTCTTGGACGCGTCGGCTAGCCAACTTCGCGCCCGAGTTGCCTCGGTCAAGAGGCGGGAGCCCGTAAAAGATTCCGGCTACGTGGTGCCCTTTCCGACGAGCGAGAAGGTGACGGAGATTCCGCGGGAGATCGGAGTGGAGACGAAGACCGAAGGACACGGATCGCTTGGTATAGCATCTCTACTCTTTTCTTTTTTGCTAGTTGCTAGGTTAATGGCCCGATCCGGGTAAAAAGTCCGCGGTGGTGCCGTTTTGCAAAGTCCGCAAAGTTTTTGTTTTCCGCGTTTCCGGCGTCGGATCGACGGCCGGGGCGCCCCCGCGGGCTTACAATGGTATCAGAGCCATGCCATTAACCTAGCCTAGCTTGCTCTAGCGCGTTTAGAACTCGATCGAACAAAAACCCGAAAACCGTATTTTTTGTGCACATGTGTTCTCTGTTAAAATTTTTTGAGCTCCTAAAATTTTTCTGGTGATTGCAGAGACATGTACAACAAATTATAAGAATTATGGGAAAATACGATCCACTGATTCTTCACTTCGACCGCTGAAGGGCGGCCAAACCCTCTGTTTGGCCGCGCTTCCGCGGCGGATAGGAGGAATCGTGGCACCATATTTTCCCAGTAAGCTTATGTGTTGAAAATAGGGCATTTGGGACATTTTCTTTGGGCCCAGATTTTCTGTAAGTGCTACAGTAGTGTGTGGGGCCCACTTTGATAAATTTGTTCGATCGGATATTTTAAACATGCTAATTCACAGTTTTTACATTATATCTGCGACCGTGAATGTCACTTGATCGGTAAATCCCGTCTAACTGCTATAGCCCGGTTAGACGGATTTGCGAACGTGATTTTCACGTTGATGTTCTGTGATTGTACTGTGTTGTTGCGGATCGGTCGTGGGGGATAGCCTGGTTGCAGTGGTAGTACAGTTTTGTTGTATTATGTACATTTGATATTGCGGGGCGAGCGTCCGACATGTGGACTGCCGTCACTGCCAATTTGTATTATTATTTTGGGGCACGACCTGGTTGCGGTCGATGTACCCGTTGTATGTATATTTTACTTTCTGTACTAGGATTACCCCGCGGAGGGGGCACGGATAGCCGGATTCTAGAGGGCAACAAGCCCGCATCTCATGGCATTGAGACGGAGGGGGCTTCACTCTAGAATTGGCGGGCTATTCGCCGCACTCGTAGGGGGTATAGGATTGACCCAGGAGGGGTGCCCAAGTTACCGGATTCCGTGAAGTGCTGGGTGGTCCATTCACGTTGCTGAAGGGGGCTGCCTCGCTTCAGGTTTTGGCGGGTAACTTGCCGTGCCCGTAGGGGTCTAGGGATTTCATTGCACAGGCTATCCACACGACCAGGGGAACGTCGGGTTTCAGCGGCTCTGTGAAACCCGGGGATCCCAGATATCTGTATTGATCTGTGTTGCTATACATTTCTGTGCTGCATTGTTTATCACGCCTTGAGCGAATACTATATATTGGTATATATATTAGTAGATGTTGTATATGTTTTTCATCCGCGCTAGTCCAGTCCCCGCTCTGTCGTTAGTTAACTAACCTAACGAGTGATGACGGGACCCAGTGGCGAATGCGGATGGCATATACGTACGTCAGTATATTTTCGTTCTTTGTGGTGTGATCAATTGATGGGACTGCATTGATTCGGATCAATGCAAGTTAAACAAACCTATTTTGGTGTTGTTGGAACACTTTTTCAAAAAGCTGTTATTGCAAGGGCGTTCTCTTTTGTTTTGCATCGTGATATTCAGTTGGAATATCCTGCTCCTCAGTCGACGAGGCAAGGGCCGAGATCCCTTCACCGGGAGTGACCCCTTGGACAGAAGTTTGCGTCAGGGCATTAACTTCACTATAGCCGATTGCTTTTGCTTTGCATCGTGGTATTCATTTGGAATATCCTGCACCTCATTCTACGGGGAAAGAGCCGAGATCCCTTCACCGGGAGTGACCTCTTTAGCAAAGGTTTTCGTCACTATATTTTTAAAAGCTATCAGTTCCTTCAACGATATCAAGTTCATTACGTTAAAGGTTTTCGCCAGAAACCATTCGTAGCCCTCCGTCGTTTCATATGGATGGTCAATAGTATTCAAGCTGTGTATGTTGGCCAAAGTCAAGGCACAGTGTTTGGTAGCTGTTGGGTATTCATATGCAGCATAGATAGATGCGTTGGTTTGGGACAGTCGTACTGCCATTTTGGCCAAAGTCAAGGGTAGGTACGGGTGGGTTCAAATTAACCAGGAGAATGACGGGTAGAACTTGACATGTGACTTATGATATGTTGGCCAAAGTCAAGGTCATAAGAGCATGGGGCAGAAATCCACATCGGGAGTTTCAAAAGTACTGAAACTTGCCAGATATGCGCATACCTTCTGGAGTGTGATAACGTGAGCGGATTCCGTCACGTTATCATGCGATGAGAGTTGGATCCCGATTCCCACTGATGAGTTGGTTTACTCCTCGGGTTATCCCGGCTAATTCTTCTTTCAGGTTTGGGGAAGAATTTGACGTTACAGTGGGAGGTTTCCAGATTAGATAAATTGGTAACCATTCTGATCTAGGTTAGAGTGCACGCTGAGTGTTTCTTTTCTCTCTCTCTCTGGCAGCGACCATTGACCCGACCCTAGACTATGACTCAGTGACCAAGTTGACCGAACCTTCTTAACACTGGCTTTTGGATTGTCAGAGTTGCAGACCTCTTTGCCACCCCTACTTTTACCCTTTTCTCCGGGACACCCCGTATTACTACGAACGTCCACTTCCATTGGACAAAACCATCGTATGGTTATATACGAACTCGAAGGACTTCGAGGATGGTTTCAGGTTCTGGAGAAAACGAATAGGACTATTCAGTTGTCTTTACCTTTTACCTTCTCTCAGGTTGCGAGTACTCCTTGGTTTAGGAGATAGTACACCTATTACGCAAATTGGATAGTCTTCTTCCAAACCTTAGGCTGGTGCCGAACGGTGGGGAATGAAGAAAGCCAATTAGCCTAAACGGTGTACAGAAGGTATTAAGTTCAGACAAAGCAAGGGATTAGTAAGAGGGCAAAGTAAATTGCGACTGCTATTCACAACCTAACCATGTACTTCTTTGTCAATCCTAAATCACCTATGAATTAAGTTCATTCGGTTGTCTTTTATCCTCACCTTCTCTCGCATTGCGAGTGCTCCTAGGATTAGGACAGTACACCCATTATGCTTATTGGATAGTCTTCTTCCAAACCATAGGCTGGTGCCGAACGGTAGGGAAGGAAGAAAACCATTTGGCCTAAAGGGGTGTACAGAAGGTAAAGACTAAAGACATATAAAGGGATTTGGAGAGATGGCAAAGAATTATACGGTTACAGTTGTGAATCTGGATAATGGAAGAGGCATTACTAAGAATACCAGGATACCCCATCGAAACATTTTAATGTTTCAGTTTCACTGTGTACTGTTAAAAGAAAACTGATTTCCCGATTAGATACTTACTCCAGGGTATGTATTTACCAGGTATGAGTCTCACATCTGTATGGTTTTACAGATGATGAAGGGGAGTAAGTTATTGGGAATTAGGTGACCATCCTCATTATATCGGGATTCGTTGGAATTGGTGATATTTGAGGAAGCCACCTGGGTTGTTTGCCGGTCGGCAAATATTTGGTTTTGAATATCCGTTGTTGTGCACCAATTTCAAATTGATATATCTGTACGTCTATTTTTATAGAGTGAGACATATCTTTTTGAAATTATGTCTATGACATTTACCTATACCAGTGGATGGTTAGGTAAGGAGCATTGAACAGCGGTGTAATTCTTCTTAACCAAAAGTACAGTTTTCAACCTACGACACACAGTGAATGAGTCACCAGACTCAGGGGACTTATACAGAGTATTGTATATTGTCCAGTGTCCATTAGGACAGAGGGGTAGGTACTCGTACTATATTCGGTTTACTTATGACTTCTCTAGTTCTTAGACAAGTGTTTCGTAGAAACACAAGGTCCAAGTTTTGAGAAGTTATGGGTAAATGAATAAAGTAGAGAACCAAGTATTGCAAGTATCGGGATTCTTCAAGGTGATCGAAGAGTAGATATTTGTGAATGGTATTCAGTTGATAGTAATGATTAAGAGAACTAGCTTCTCTTTCAGGTTACTCATAATTGGAAGTACTCCTAAGTTGAATAACGCTGATCGGCCTCTCTTCCATTTAGTTGACATGCACTGGAGACAGCTGCATGTTTTGAATCTGGTTCAATTAAATCAGTGCCTCTGCTTCTTGGATATAGAACAGTTCATATCTTGGCATTGTTAAGATACGGGGAGTTGTCCGGCTTATGCTTAAAACCAGACTCTGGACAACTCAAGGCACGTTTCTGTAATGGCTGTTTGTGGGTTGACCCAGGCTATGACGAGGGTTGATTTTCTACCATCTGGATGAACAATAGCAATATTGTTCTAGACTCGCCACAGTTTTTATTAAAAATGGATTTTTTCAGAAAAAGTAGTGGGAGTATGGTAGAACTGGAAGTGATTCCAGAACCACAAACGATTACTGAAGATTTGATAAGGAACCTAAAGATTCAATCTGGTTTGACATTCCATTGGCCACTCCGCAGATACGGTGGGTAACTTCCGGCACCCGAGAGGTACTCCGGTAGCCTCAAGGACGGTGACAGGGAAGTTCTTGTTTTCCCACACTTGCCATTGCTGTTGTTCCAGGCTGCGAGACCCGGCAGGAGAATGAGTATAGCGTCGTTCTAAACTAGCTTTGGAAGTGCACGTCTATGTGACTCTGCCAGAGGGTTGTCGTAGTCAGTGGGAGCAGCGGAAGCATTGGTGGACATCAGGCTTATGTCTATTTATAGACTAAAGCAGATATAGCGGAGATAGATCATCTATTTCTGATGAGACAGTCATAGGTTTGACGTCGTCAGAATAGGGGGTGGATCTGTTGAGAAGGTAGTAGGAAGTGATATTCCTATACTACGATCGGTTATACTTTGGTCGTCACACAGTGGTTTCTCCATATAGGACTTGGATATTAAATCAGACAGTCTGGTTACTAGATCTATGGTTTTAGATCTAGATTTGGGTGGTTTCCCAATCTGGGTACTTTGACCGCATTCTATGAGTATTTAGAATAGACGACTCCTGGCACGGTAGTGTACCTGCAGGTAATGGAGTCACCCTCTCTAAAGGTGTCTTGCAGACTAAAGGGGAGAGGGATGTGCATGATTGGCAGATCACTTGCTTAGGCAATTGAGTCAATCATGAGATGTCAAGTACCACACCAGATATTGTTCTTGCAGTAGATGCAATAAGTCGATATTGATCCAATCCTGGAGAAACAGTCGGAAGGAGTTTTAGAACATAAGTGAATGTTCTAGGGATATGATAACGGCAGTCTTCTTCGGGAGACAGTTATCATTCCAGGCTTCCAAGGTGACATGGATGGCAGAGTGGCTGTCAGAGTTATAGTTTTCCCTCTGACGAGGGGCAGTATTTTGGACAGTTGGTCCAGGTGGATACTGAGGGAAGGCATGGCGCAGGACACTGATTAAGTTCAGTTGTCGATACAGTCTAAGAAGTTTGGATTTGGAGTTCACTTATGAGCTAGGTTCCATCAGACATCCAGACATTCTAAGACAGGTATTGCTCATTTCGGGAGATAGTTTTCTCTGCGAACATGAGATATAGAGAGACATAGAAAGAAACACCAAAGCGGATCCACTCACTGAGGCTATTCCTCGAACGCAATAGTTTCGCAAACGAGCTTTGTGAGACTGACTAGTAAAGGAGTTGGGTGTTCGGTATCACACGGGCTGTGAGTATGCGACATCGCAATAATTAGCCTCGAGTGCAAGTGGGAGATTGTTGGAGATAGTGCCCTCAGAGTCAATTATTGGATCACAGGCACGTGATTGCAATGATTGAGGGGAGGACCTGTCCCAGTAGGACAGTCTTACTCGAGATGATAGTATGCTATCTGGTTTACCTTTATCATCGTGTACTGCTTTAGGTGACCTTTCGAGTCGCTATTACACGTTGATAAAGCCCCTAGGATTCTTGCTTGACATCCAGCAGTATGAGGGCGATCATATAAGTGGGAGCTGGGGTCTACAAGCACATCCTTAAAAGGTCCCTAGTCGTGGGAGATTCGAGACAGGGCATCGATTCTCCACAGTAGACTAGTGTATACAGTCGAGACCCCGACGAGGGGCGGTGGCCGGTCTCACAAGCCACTGGTGTCAGTTGGTTCACCTAAGATGTATACAGGTGCTCATTGGGTTATGAGTACACTGGACAGGACTCGCCGGGAACCTGCTAGTTGGGATATACCAGACGTCAGATAGCAGTTCCCAGGTGACATGTGTACAGGTTAGTTCATCGACCTGGGATCGTCATTTGTCTCGTGTGAGTTCCCACTGTACTTTGATTACTACCCTACCACGGCTCAAAGGAGTCGTGCAAACAGGTTTTAGTTGGGTACAGTCCCGAGCCACATGGAGGCAGTGAGCGGATCTGCAGGGGTTCGTCTCTCCCGGTATTGGGGGTGAGGTCGTGCTGTGTCTAGGAGAGCCAGAACATGAAAAGTCCTTGGCCAAGGCAGGAGATTTGCTGGTAGGTATTCCAGTAGTATCTCAGGGTGTTCTGGGCTACACTCCGACACGACTTGTACCGCTTTTGGGGGTCTGACTTTTACCAACCCCCTAGGCCCGCCATGCGATACTCATAGACGAACGGACCGGACTGTACGGATATTGTCACTGACAGGCTCAGTAGGGTGTCAGGATGAGTTCGCTCATCGACGTCCCTTTTGGTCAATTGCTGGTGGCCCGTCACGTATGGCTTATACCTCTGACGTGCTAGTGGTTAAATCCACAGCCATAGTATTGACGAGTCTTTAGAGTCCACCACACAGACAGTTACTCAAGTTTCGGGCGAAACGCTGTAGAGGCCGTATGGAGATATGGCAGGGTTCGATCAGATACGTGCGGTATTGCACGGATCGTGATCGGACGGATTTTACTAGCCGGCTTTGGCTTAAGCCGGATTCTAGTTTTAGATAGGGTATTTTTGTCTCTTTGCATTTGTATCCGGTCGGAATACAAATGCGGGCATGTATTTGCAGTAGCGGGGTTTTCCTGTAATTTATTACGGGATCGGTTTTCTGAAGTTGCCAGTTTGCATTCCGTTCCGGCCGGTTTTCTCTTTTTCCTTCCCGGCCGGACTATCCGTTGGAGGGGGTTAATTGCAGTTGGCAATTAACTTATTTATGGAGGGCTTTCTTGTAAAATAGCTTCATCATCATTAGATTCTATTTTGGTCATTCTCTTGCATTTAATTTGATGGATGTTTGATTTGAGTTGAAAAAGGGAATTGGTGTGACTTTATTTAGCTTGATCAATTTCCTTTTCTCCACTTGATTCCAATTTTTTCCACCCAATTTAGTTTGGGCCGGCCACTATTCCAGCAAGGGTAGAATTGATATTGAGGGGTTTAATTTTGGTGTGGATATATTCCTTCATGTTTTTCATGGGTCCCCCCATTTTTGTTGTGAGTGTGCTGTGTGAAAGACTTCCTTTTTCTCATTGGTATTAATTTGTGCAACCTTCACATTCATTAAAAAGAGAGAGAGAGCTTGCTTCTTTATTTTTCCACAGAGCACAAATCTTGTTTTTGGCCGAGCTCATTTCTTGCATGCTCCATTGATTTTTCTTGCAAGCATCCATGGAAAATTCCTATGTAAAATTCCTCCAACATGGCAACCTCTTAAACCCCAAAGAGACAAGTTTACTACACTATTCTATAGCAAGTCTTGGACGCGTCGGCTAGCCAACTTCGCGCCCGAGTTGCCTCGGTCAAGAGGCGGGAGCCCGTAAAAGATTCCGGCTACGTGGTGCCCTTTCCGACGAGCGAGAAGGTGACGGAGATTCCGCGAGAGATCGGAGTGGAGACGAAGACCGAAGGACACGGATCGCTTGGTATAGCATCTCTACTCTTTTCTTTTTTGCTAGTTGCTAGGTTAATGGCCCGATCCGGGTAAAAAGTCCGCGGTGGTGCCGTTTTGCAAAGTCCGCAAAGTTTTTGTTTTCCGCGTTTCCGGCGTCGGATCGACGGCCGGGGCGCCCCCGCGGGCTTACAACATCACTAGAAGGATCGCAACGACGGACGAATATCTATCTCCTATCCGACTGGCATACGACTGAAACAGGTGTCGCGCAATAAAAGAATCACTGATAGAAGTTAACACAACAACGGCTGATCTAGCATACACAACTCTCAGCCCAACCAAGGCACAAAGTGTGTAAAACAACAAGTGCATAGATCCCGAACAAAACCAACCTATGAATCAAAAGAACGAACACCACAGAAAACTCGAAAACTCTGCACTGGATTCCTGCGCATCCCGATGAGTAGAAGCAAACTCTCTTGTCTGCCCTCCAACTCGCAACTGGCTGAACTCCTCCTCTGCCAAACAGCCCCCTCAGAGTGAACCCTCCGCGTCCACGACCTCTCGAAATCGACCCTGACGCGGTGTTAGGGAACAACTCCTGATGTAGTGAAGAAGGCTCCCGCATCGAAAACATCCACACGATGGCTACTGACCCTCCTGGGGATGAGAGCTGAACGACTATCCTCGTCCCAAGCCTATGCTACTCATGCGACTGTAGGGTGTTTTTCGTCACCCCATTGAGATGGGAATACGCGCGCGCTTGTCAGGCGTACTACAGATCCCCCCTACCTAGGGTAGGGCGGGGTTTAATGATTATGGGGATCCGAATCTCCGGCAGCCGCGGACTAAACTGCCGTTAATTACCCACCGCCTTTGGGGCCAGGGAACCACCGATTAACGGGTTAAACTGGTCATGCGAACTCAATGTGCAGTGTACGTGTGTTTTGTTTTGGAAGGGGTTTAATTATATCGGGAGCCGCTCAGAGTTTTTACGGGGGTCCCGCTACCCGGATAGCGGGCTGGGGGTCAAGGAGGCTAGCAGCCCCCTTGCGGAGTATGTGTGTATGTACATATGTATACATATGTATATATATACATGTATATATATATAAAAGGGGAAAAGACATCCAAAGGATGTGTGGGGGCAGCACCTTGGGCGCTGTGCGCTTAGGTGCTGTGCGCTCAGGTGCTAGAGTGCCACGTGTCGGCACGTGGGCGCTCTGCGCTTGAGCGCTGGGCGCTTGAGCGCAAGCGCGCCACGTGTCGGCACGTGAGCGTTTTGCGCTTCAGCTCCTGACGCTCAAGCGCAAGTGCCCCACGTGTCGGCACGGGGGCGACTTGCGCTTGAGCGTTGGGCGCTTGAGCGCAAGTGCGCCACGTGTTGGCATGGGGGCGACTTGCGCCTGAGCGCTTGCGCTTGAGCGCAAGCGCGCCACGTGTCGGCACGGGGGCGACTTGCGCTTGCGCTTGAGCGCAAGCGCGCCACGTGTCGGCACCGAGGCGACTTGCGCTCGAGCGCTTGCACTTGAACGCAAGCACGCCACATGTCGGCGCAAGTCGCTCCGGTGCCGACACGTGGCGCGCTTGCGCTTGCGCTTGAGCGCAAGCACGCCACGTGTCGGCACGTGGGCGCTCTGCGCTTGACCGCCGGCGAGAAAAAGAGGCTTTTAGCCTAAAAAAAATTTTCGGAAGAGAAATCAGAGAGGAGTTGGACTCCTGAGTGTTTTTTTTGGGTTTAGTGAAAGATGTTCTTCTTCTTCCTCCTCTGTTAGCTGGATCTTGAAGATCAAGAGATATGGGATTTTTTAAAAATCTCTTTTTCTTGAGATCTAATGGAAGATCTGAGTTCCCCTTTATGGGTTTTGTTGTGAAAAACTAATTTGTTTTATAAAAAGAAGAGTAAAACTCTTGATTTAATTCAAGAGAAAAAAGAATGTTTTGGAACCTTGAAGAAGGAGAAAAGATCTCAGATCTGAAAAATTTTGAGAGAGAGAGAAAAGTTGTGAGATTTTTTCATTATCTTTGCCTTTATAGGCCATACACTTTACACATAGCCCCTTGGGCTTCACAAAATGGCATTTTGCCTATCCCATGGCTCATGTGACATTTCTTTTTGCACATAAGCCATGGGCTTTACAAAAATTTGGCTTTATGCCTATTTTTCTTACATTTATCCATAAAATAAAATAAAAGAAATACAACAAAATTATTTATTACAAAATTTTTATCTTGGCGTGGGGGAAGGCCGGCCGCTTCATGTTCGGGCTCGCCCAGGGCATAGGCCTACTGGATCTGGGCTTGGGCCCACTTGGCTTGGGGTTGACTTTGATTTTGACTTGGTCAACCGGGGTGTAAATTTTTACTCCAACAAATAGCCCCCCATCAATAAATGCACACCACATATGTGGGTCGTGTGCATGAAATTGATGGATCCTCTTTCACGTGGAGGCGACTTGATTCGGTTCCCACCTTTTGGGAAGCTGGCACTGCCCTTTTTACGATATGGACGGTCGATGCTGCCCTTTTTTTGCGACTTGGGCGGTCGGTTCTGCCTTTTTGGCGACGTAGACGGTCGATGCTGCCCTTTTTGCGACTTGGACGGTCGGTTCTGCCCTTTTTGCGACTTGGACGGTCGATGCTGCCCTTTTAGCGACGTGGACGGTCGGTGCTGCCATTTTTGCGACTTGGACGCTCTTTGCAGCCCTTTTAGCGACGTGGACGGTCGATGCAGCCATTTTTTTTGCGACTTGGACGGTCGGTTCTGCCCTTTTTGCGACTTGGACGGTCGATGCTTCCCTTTTAGCGACGTGGACGGTCGGTGCTGCCATTTTTGCGACTTGGACGGTCTTTGCTGCCCTTTTAGCGACGTGGACGGTCGATGCTGCCATTTTTTGCGACTTAGACGGTCGGTTCTTCCCTTTTTGCGACTTGGACGGTCGATGCTGCCCTTTTAGCAACGTGGACGGTCGGTGCTGCCATTTTAACGACGTGGACGGTCAATGCTGCCTTTTTTGCGACTTGGACGGTCGGTTCTGCCCTTTTCGCGACTTGGACGGTCGATGCTGCCCTTTTAGCGACGTGGACGGTCGGTGCTGCCATTTTAGCGACGTGGACGGTCGATGCTGCCCTTTTTGCGACTTGGACGGTCGGTTCTGCCCTTTTCGCGACTTGGACGATCGATGCTGCCCTTTTAGCGACGTGGACGGTCGGTGCTGCCATTTTAGTGACGTGGACGGTCGATGCTGCCCATTTTGTGACTTGGACGGACGGTTCTGCCCATTTTGCGACTTGGACGGTCGGTTCTGCCCTTTTTGCGACTTGGACGATCGGTGCTGCCATTTTAGCGACGTGGACGGTCGATGCTGCCTTTTTTGCGACTTGGACGGTCGGTTCTGCCCTTTTTGCGACTTGGACGGTCGTTGCTGCCCTTTTAGCGACGTGGACGGTCGGTGCTGCCATTTTTGCGACTTGGACGGTCGATTCTGGATTTGACTTGCCTCGCTTCTTGCGGCGTCAGGGATGAAGTTGACTTGTTGATTGTGATTTGGATTGACATCAGCATCGCTATACTTGAATATGATACCAGGAGCGAATCATCATTTGCCATGAGAGGATTTGGGTATTGGTTTTAGTTTGGCATCAGCATCGCTGCACTGGAATATGGTACCAGGAGCGAATCATCATCTGCCATGAGGAGATTTCCCTCGTTCCTAGTTTATCGACTTAGGGGTCATCTGTTTCCAGTTTAACGACTTAGGGGTCATCTTTTCCTGGTTTAAAGACTTAGGGGTCTATTGGATTGGAGTTTGGGATTTTGGGGTTAGGACAGGCATCAGCGTTGCTAACACTGAAGCACACATGCCAGGAGCAATTCATCACTTGCCTATTCCTGTTGGGGGAGCGATGGCTTAGGAGACAGGTTTAGGTCCCTATCGCCTAAGGCTTTTCAATTTTATGGGCCATGAGGGTCCCATAAAAGCATTTTCTCCCTACGAGTCGTAAGGATCCCGCAGGTGTATTATCTCCTTAGGAGTCGTGAGGACTCCTAAGTGTATTTTTCCTTTATGGGTTGTAAGGATCCCACAAAGGTTTGTTCTCCTCATGTATCGTGAGGACACATGAGTGGGTCTTCTTAATGGAGCATAATTCCAAAGGCGGAGACCAGCCGCGCAACTGGTGATTGTGGTGGGGCATGGGTATGACGAGAATTATATGAGCCCGTGGATTGTATACGGCAGTCAATTTGGGGACTGGCCGTAGGGCTGGAGAATTTTGAAAAATTGGATTTTGGTTGGCGTCTGCATCGCTACACTGGAATATGGTACCAGGAGCGACTCATCATTCGCCGTTTGGGGACTTGGAATTTGGATCTTGTTTGGCATCAGCATTGCTGCACTAGAATGATGCCAGGAGCAACACATCATTTGCCTTAGGAGGACTTGGGATTTGGGTTTTTGGCCGGCATCAGCACCGCTAACACTGAAGCGAAATGCCAGGAGCGACTCATCATTTGCCGTTGCCCGTTGGGGAACGATGGCTTAGGAGACAGGTTTGGGTCCCTATCACCTAAAGCTTTTCAATTTTATGAGCCATGAGGGTCTCATAAAAACATTTTCTCCCTACGAGTCGAGAAGATCTCGCAGGTGTATGTTCTCCTTAGGAATCGTGAGGATTCCTAAGTGTGTTGCTCCTTTGTGAGTCGTAAAGATCTCACGCAAGGGTTTTCTCCTCACAAGGTCGAGAGGACTTTGCGAGTGTATTCATCTCTTTTCACGAGTTTGCGCCCTTTCGGGTTTTCACAAACTCGCCGGTAGTCCTGCTGTTTTTACTCACGGAGCCCTTTCGGGTTTTCATCCGTGCCCGTTTTGCTTGTGGACATACCTTTTTTTTCTTCTTTCCTTTTTTTCTTCTTTTTTTTCCGCTGATGGGACTTTAAAAGTAGTCTCACCGGCAGGATTTGGGAGAGATAGGAGTCATTTTACGCCCGTGGATTGTATACGGTTTTGCAGGATGTATGATCCAGACCGTAGGGCTGATGTGCTCAATTCGCCTGCGACTTGGAGCATTCACGTGTAGTATTTCTTAAGATATCGGCCATTGATGGGTGACATGGGCCTTTCTCCCTCGGCACTTATTAGTTGGTAGGATCCTCCGTCGAACACTTTCTCGATGACGTATGGTCCTTCCCAGTTTGGCTCGAATTTTCCCTTAGCATGTCGATTGAGGACGATCGGTCTTTTGAGAACCAACACCAATTCACCTTTCATGAAAGCGCGGAGACGAGTTATCTTGTCATAGGCCCGTGACATTTGGGCTCGGTATAGCTCCAGATTTTGCTGCACCGCGAGCCTCTTTTCTTCGAGGGCATCGAGCTCTTCAAGTCGAAGGAGCACGTTTTCCTCCTCCGTCAACTCGTGCTGAACGGACATTCTTAAGCTTGGAACTTCGACTTCGAGGGGGAGGACCGCCTCCACTCCGAAGAGTAATGAGTATGGAGTGGACTGAGTTGGAGTACGGCGCGTGGTACGATATGCCCACAACGCCTCGTGAAGTTTGAGATTCCAGTTTCTCTTGTTGGCTGAAGCATTTTTCCTCAGGAGCTTGCATAGAGTCTTATTGAAGGCTTCGGCTAGCCCATTGGCTCTTGGATTATAGTTGGAGGAATATCTCCAGTCTATCTTCTGCTGAGTAGCGAACCTTGAGACATTGAAGCTCTAGAAAGAAGGCCCGTTGTCAGAAATGATTCTTCTTGGTGTACCGAAGCGGTATAGAATATTATGCTGGAAGAATGTCAGAATATCTTTTGTCTTGACTTCTTTTAGCGGGACAGCTTCAGCCCATCTGGAGAAGTAGTCTGTCACGGCCAGTATGAACCGGTGGCCTTTGGATAACGGAGGATCAATTGGGCCAACAATGTCGGTGCCCCAGACTTCGAAGGGCCACGACGCCACCGTAGGATGCAACGGATTAGGATGCTTGTGAATGAAATCACCATGGATTTGGCAGATCTGACATTTCTTTGCATGCTCTCCGCAATCCCGTATCATGGTGGGCCAGTAATACCCAAGCCGTTTGATTTGAAGTCGCATCTTTGGGCCAGATTGGTGAGCACCGCAAACGCCCGAGTGAACATCTTTCATGATCTTTTGGGCTTCGGCCAATGACAAACACCTGAGCCAGAGTTAGTCATATGACCTGCGGTATAACATATCATTTATAAATACGTATCGGAGAGCACTTTTCTTCAGCTGAATCCTCGCAGATTTTTCTTCGGGAAGCTTGTCGTATCGGAGGTACTCTATGAAGGGTTCTCTCCAATCGGGCTCATCTTGGATGATCGAAGCTTCTTCGGCAGGACTGCTCTTCTGTTCCGCGCTTTCCTCTTCTCGTAGAGAGACTGGGGGTAGAATTTGTCGGCTCCTGACTGTGATCAGAATTTCGTCCATGTCAGGATCAGCCAGCTCCTTGGCTAAGCGAGCGAGTACGTCAGCCTTTCCATTCAACTATCTAGGGACTCTCATTAGTTCAATGTGAGTGAACCGTTTGATGAGTTCCACCACTCGGCCTCTGTACCGAGCTAATTCGGGTTTGCATATCTTATAATTGCCGCTTACTTGGTTGACGACAAGCTGGGAGTCACCGTAAACCCGTAGCCGAAGGATTTCCATTTCTATGGCAAGCTCCAAACCAGCTATCAGAGCTTCATACTCAGCTTCGTTGTTCGTTCGAGGCTCGGTGAGAGCGAAAGAACGCCGTAGGGTTCCCATTGATGGCGTGATGAACACCAATCCTATCCCCGCTTTTACCTCCGGGACGCTTGATCTGCCGGAGCTCCTTATTGATGAGGCTCCATCGAAGTAGAGCTCCCAACATGGCCTGTCTTCCTCGAGGTGCAGCACTTGTTCGTCGGGTAACTCACAATTTAGCAGCGACCCTTCTGGTATGGGATGAGCAGCGAGAAAGTCTGCAAGAGCTTGCCCTTTTACTGCTTTCTGAGGAGTATAAACTATGTCAAACTCAAGTAGCATGACAGCCCATCTTGCCATTCTGACGGCTAGGCTTGCTTTGGTCATCAAGTGTTTGAGCGGGTCGACCTTGGAGATCAGCATAACCCGATGAGCCAGCAGATAGTGCCTCAGCTTCTTCACCGCAAATATCAGAGCCAAGCATTGCTTTTCGATTGGGGAATAGTTGTGTTCCGCCCCGACTAGAGTTTGACTGAGATAGTAGAGGGCATTTTCCTTTCCCTCCTCGTTATTCTGGGCGAGGAGCGCACCAAGTGACTCATCTAGCGCGGCAGTATAGAGAATCAACGGTTTATTTGGAATGGGAGCGGCCAGCACTGGAGGGTGCAACAAGTATTGTTTGATGCATTCGAACGCTGCTTGACATTCGGCATCCCAGATAAAATGACCTTTCTTCATGAGCTTTACGAAGGGCCTACATCTCCCCGATAAATTTGAGATAAAAATCCGTATATAAGCAAGCTTGCCTTGAAAAGATCTTAGCTGCGTCAGACTCTTCGGAGGGGGCATCTCTATGATGGCCTTTATCTTTGATGGGTCAACTTCGATCCCTCGATGTCGGACTATGAAGCCCAGGAATTTTCCCGATGACACGCCAAAAGCTCATTTCAGAGGATTCATCTTCAGGTCAAATTCCCTCAGTCTGGTTAGAACGGTCCTAAGATCCTGGATATGATCGGCCTTGGTTTTAGTCTTAACGACCAGATCATCAACATAACATTTGACGACTTTATGAATTAGGTCATCGAAGATATTGGTCATTGCCCTTTGATATGTAGCACCTGCGTTCTTCAATCCGAACGGCATCACCTTGTAGCAATATATTCCGATCAGGGTTCGAAATGTTGTGTTCTTCTCATCCTCAGGCGACATCTTGATCTGATTGTATCCAGACGAGCCGTCCATAAAGGTGAACAGCTCGTAATTTGAGGTGTCATCCACCATCATTTCTATGACCGGTAGCAGGAAGTCTTCTTTAGGACATGCCTTGTTGAGGTCCCTGAAATCGACGCAAACTCGGATCTTCCCATTTTTCTTCTTCACTGGGACTATGCATGCGATCCAGTCCGCATATTTCTCTTCCCTGATGAAGCTGGCATCGATGAGCTTCTTAGTTTCCTCGATGACCTTTTCTTCTAGTTCCCTTCTTATTCTTTGAGGAGCTTGTTTGACTGGCTTAGCATTAGGAGATATAGCCAACTTATGTACGGCCACTACAGGGGAAAGACCAGGCATTTCTTTGTATGTCCACGTGAAGCAGTCGACGAACTCATGCAGCAGGGCAATTATCCGCGCTTTCATTTCCTCTGACAAGAGCGAGCTGATGTAGGTTGGCCTTGGATTATCGGGCGTTCCTAAGTCAATCTCGGTTAGCTCGTCAAAGGTTGCTTGTCCGCCATCTTCGAGCTCTTGAGGAGCTTCTTCTGGCTGGCTATCTCGTCATCATCATTTGATCTTTCGCTGGCCTCACCAACATGGATCATGTAGCACGCTTTGGAATCAGGTTGAATGTAGCCTATGCCCCGTCTATCTGGAATTCGTACATCGATGAGTGCTCGGACCTGGGGCGGATACCATAGCCCTTCGTAAAACTTTACTTCGGACTCCGTTTGATATAACCGGCATCCGCACTTCTTAAAGTATTCCCGCATCTCGGGCGCATAGTATCTGGGATTGAGGACGGCTCTTATGCCTCTCTCATAAGGAAGGCACGCGACAGAAAGATTGTCCGGGTGCACAACGGTGTTTGACCTGTAAAATAGGATGCCCTTCTGTCCATTTTTCCTCTCGGGCACGTAGAAAGTTTTCAGCTGGTCCACGGTAGAGACTGACAATGCGTCGAGCTCTTTGCACATCCGTTCCGGCACCCTTGTGATGACCAGGGACCTTTCTGCGACTTCGAAGGTCTCTCGTAGTTTCGCTTGCTGCATGGGGGGCCAATCTGCACAGCTGTTGCACGGCAGGTCCTCTTCTTCTGACTCTTCAATGTCACTGCCAAGATGAGGGCGGACTTTGCTGCTAGATGGGCCTTCAGTAACAGATTCGTCCGTATCGCTGCCCAAATGAGGGCGAGTTTTACGGAAGGACGGACTTCCAGCGTCGGACTCATCAGTTTCGCTGCCGAAATGCGGGCGCACTTGGGTATTTTTGCTTTTGAAAGTGACAGCCGGCGCAGATTTGCTTTTGAGCCCGCTCTCGCTCGCCGCTACTAACGGTTTCTCTTTTGATTTTCCTTCCTTTAGCTACTCAGATGTTTCAGTTCACTAAGTTTGAAAAGTCCAAAGAGCGCAGATCTTGGGGCCGGTCTATCCTCAGTCAGTTGTGGCTTAGCATTTTGGTGGTTCATAAAGTACCGAGAATCTTCATATCGGACTTCATGCACACCAAACGGGTGGATGTCTCCGTCAATGCGTCTTTCTTCGCCATTTTTAGTATACTTCATGCATTGATGGAGAGTTGACGGAATGATGCCGTAATCATGGAGCCAGGGCCACCCCAAGAGAATCTTATAAGACGGGTCGGCGTCGATCACGTATATCTTAGCTTCAGTTTGCAGATCCCCGAATTTGATTGGTAAAGCTATAGACCCCAGAACTTGCTGGCAATTATGGTTGAAGCCTTGAATGACAATCCTTTCCCTTGACAGGTGTCGGACGTCCATTGACAAACTCTTCAGAGTTCGCAAGTTCATGATGTTCACTGAGGACCCCGGATCAATCAATATGCGATTAATTCGATCTCCGTCGCTGTACCCGGTCACGTAAAGCAGCCGATTATGCTCGGCCGTTCCCAGTAGCAAGTCTTCATCCTTAAATGTGACTGTGGCGGCATGCAAAGCGTGCTGGGCTTCTTTCATATTAACTTCCGCAAAGTGAGCCTGATACCGCTCGGGGTTTTGTAGAGCGTGAATGAGAACATCTCTAAGCTCCTTAGATAGGACCAAGGCGTCGTAGATGCTCAGGAGAGAAGGAAGCTTCCGGAGATGTGCCAAGATATTATAGTCCACCGAGGAAGGACTTATGTTTTCATCAGCCGGTTCTCTGCCATCTTCTTCATTAGCGACTTGTTTTTTCTTCCCTTTTGGGGCATTGCCCTGATTTTGCGGTGGAGCCCTACCGCTTCTAAGCTAGATTTGATTGGCCTTTGTGGTGAGCTCCTCGTCCTCTTCGGGAAAACAGAGCTCATCCTCAGAGTCGCTGCCAAGATGGATGGCGTAGCAGGTCGCTACTGGGATCTCTTCATTGGAGTCTTCTTCTAACTCCTCCAGAATTTCGGCCGCTTGTACAGGAAAGAACTCCTTCAATTGAATCAATGTTCTTTCCTTTTTTTCATATTCTTCGAGGGAATCGATATATTTTTGAATGGTCAATCTCCCTGCAGACTCTTTTTCGCGCCGAGCTGCACTTTTCATCTTCTTGAGCTTCTTGGATTTTGAGCCTGATGGAGCCGCATTGGCAGCTGGACTGGTAGGCTTCTTCTGCCCTTCCCATTCCGTCCTGGATTCTTTCCGAAGTAGCTTTATCATCTTCGTCGTCTTATTAGATATGTGCGTACTCCACGGAGGCCGCGATGGGTCCGTTTCATTTCTCAGGGCAGCGGGTTCGGCTGACTGCTCCCAGAAGGCTTCAGTTTCTGTCTGTATAAAGTTGGTGGTTGCAACTTGATTGTTCACCAACACACTTTTGGACAGCTCGATCTCTCCAGCCTTGTACTACTTCTCGACCCAGTCTTTGAAGAGATAGCAATCCTCGATCGCATGGCTCACTACTCGGTAGTACGGGCAATACAGAGGATTGTCGGTCATTTTTGCTTCTTGGGGTCTTTTCGACTCCGGCAATTGTAGGCCGTTGTTTAAGGCATCTTTAAATATCTTGCGGACCTTGTCCCTTCTGAAAGAGTAAACCTTGTTCTTTTTCTCCTCTAGGGAAAGCCTATCTCCTCCCAGCAATGGCTTTCGAGACCGGTTGGTTTTGGATTCGCCCGCACTTCGCTTTTCTTCATTGTCGGAGGCATTGAAGATATTGGTACTGCTGGAACTCCCGCTTCTACGGTTGTCGTCCCGCTTGCTTTTCCAAGTTTTGTCTCTCTGAGAATCCGGCGGGGGCTCTTGCTTTGAGCGTTCCAGCATTTGGACTTTCTTGGTTAGCTCCTGAAATGTCTTGAGGCCCGCCGTACACAAGAATGGGACCATCCAATTGCTGAGGTTCCCAATGAGAAGGCTGACGAACTGGTCCTGCTCCAGCGGCGGTTCGCACTTGACTGTGAGATTACGCCATCGAGCGATAAAGTCGGTGTTGCTTTCATTCTTCCCCGGCTTGGTCCTCATAAGGTCGGCAATGGAGATTTTATCACTGACACTCATGAACCTTTGCCGAAACAGGGACTCCATTTGGGCAAAGGTAATGACGGACCCATCCGGTATACTCGCATACCAGTCGAAGGCGACGCCGGTCAGGCTGTTAACAAACTGACGAAGAAGGAGCGCGTCATTGCCCCCTGTATTTCCGCACGATGCTTTGAAGTGGGCGACGTGCTGATTTGCATTCCCCGTTCCATCAAATCTTCCGAACTTAGGAATGACGTAGCCGCTTGGGAACTCAATCAGATCGTACTGCGCGGGATATGGCCGCCCACTACTGCCGATTTCTTTCTGAGCTTCAGCTTCGGCCACCAATGTTTTAACCTTGCTGGTGACCAAATCCATTATCCGATCCTGTGTTAGCGGGATAGTGCTATCTGGGGCCAAGGCGTCCCCAGAAGCGGAATGTGGCCGGCTTTCATGCGGCTCGACCAGTCTTGGTCCCAAAGGAACAGGTATTGGCTGCCTCGGATTGTCATCACCCGGCTGATTAGTAGCGGCTTGTGCCTGATTGGGAGGCGCTCGAGCAATTTGAGCCGTAAGCTGCATCACCACGTGCGTTAAGTCGTCAATCTTCGAATAGAGCATGGCCATCACTTTATCTTTGCTCCTGAGTTGTTTTCGAAGCTCTTGAAGCAGCTCTTGCTCCGCAGTCCTGGGGCGGAAAGTTGGCTCTTCCTCGCTGTCCGAGCTTGACTCTGCATGGACCGAGGGGTCTTTCTACCTATCATCCTCATCGAGAGGGTTTTCTTCATCCAGCGGGGGCGGCTGTTCTTGGGCGGCGGCAACCACATTCAGGCTAGATTGGGCATGGGATGTGGTGGCCCCATCCTTGCTTTTGCTGCGAAGGTTGTCGCTGGGGCGCCCTCCCACCATATGGACCATATGGATGATATATCCGGCCGTCTTTCTATCATTGGCGGCTGATTTCATGGATCGCTGTCTTGACCCCCTTGCTTTGGTAGCTGGTAGTCGATTGAAGGCGGCTGGCCTAACCAGGTTCTTGAATGGTGCTGGCGCTTCTTTTCTGGATTTGCCCCGCTGCTTTCGTGCGGCACAGAGCGCTTGATAGACCCTTGAAGAGACAGTGTCATACTTTTTCTGTCGGGGCCGGGACACGTCTCTTTGTAGCACTGTTCGGACCGCTGTCTTCTTGATTCTGGCGGTCATGGCATTTTTCTGAACCCACTTCAGAGGCTCGAAGGAATTACTGATTCTTACGTCTGACTCAGCCGTCGTCGCAGGGCAACCCTGCACTTGGAACTTCATACGATTCCATTTGGCTGAAGCCCTGGCCCTCTTGTTGGCTCGATACCTGAGCCGCTTCTGCCTTAACTTTTCTGTTCCAAGCGCCTGGCAAACTTCGGCTCTTTGGGAAGACGCCGCAGTCCGGGCGATGGAGGGCCTTGGAGATACGCTCGATTGCGCATTTGCTGGAGTCATCGCCTGAGCTTGTCCACGACGTTTGATGTTTCCCTTCACACCGGAAGTCTTGCCCCCAGCTGGAGCGCCACGGAGTCGTTCAGACACCATCTTAAGTTTCGGTTGTGGTGCCTTAGCAATCACAACATTCGGCCTCTTGCCCCTTGGTACCGGCTTGGCCACCTGTTCCACCGGGATTTCCGCCAGATGAGCGCTTCCAGCAGGGTAGATGATGACGGAGCCAAACTGGCGGGGCGGTTCCTTCCACTGTCGACTGAGGCTTGCGAGGAGAACCACAGGAGCGTTGATCTTGACTACGTACGGAATCGGGGTCACGTTGGAAGCTGAATTCGTCTGGGGAGACATTGTCGTCGAAGGTTGATTGCTGCACAGAAAAAAAAACATCATTTCAGTATAGACAATCGATATGTATATTGATTGAGTTCGCATGAACGTTTAACCCGAAATATGGGAGGAGAGGAAGGTCCCACCGGGCGTGCCAAAATCTGTAGGGTGTTTTTCGTCACCCCATTGAGATGGGAATAAGCGCACGCTTGTCAGGCGTACTACAGATTCCACCTGCCTAGGGTAGGCCAGGGTTTAATGATTATGGGGATCCGAATCTCCAGCAGCCGCGGACTAAGCAGCCGTTAATTACCCACCGCCTTTGGGGTGAGGGAACCTCCGATTAACGGGTTAAACTGGTCATGCGAACTCAATGTGCAGTGTACGTGTGTTTTGTTTTGCAGGGGGGTTTAAATATATCGGGAGCCGCGCAGAGTTTTTACGGGGGTCCCGCTACCCGGATAGTGGGCTGGGGGTCAAGGGGGCTAGCAGCCCCCTTGCGGGGTGCGGGACAGCGCCCCGTTAGAAATTTTTTTCTAACAGGGACAGTGTCGTAGAGTATGTGTGTATGTACATATGTATACATATGTATATATATACATGTATATATATAAAAAAGGAGAAAAGACATCCAAAGGATGCGTGGGGGCAACACCTTGGGCGCTGTGCGCCTAGGTGCTGTGCGCTCAGGCGCTAGAGTGCAACATGTCGGCATGTGGGCGCTCTGCGCTTGAGCGCAAGCACGCCACGTGTCGGCACGTGAGCGTTTTGCGCTTCATCTCCTGACGCTCGAGCGCAAGTGCGCCACGTGTCGGCACGAGGGCGACTTGCGCTTGAGCGCAAGCGCGCCACGTGTTGGCACTGGGGCGAATTGCGCCTGAGCGCAAGCGCGCCACGTGTCGGCACGGGGGTGACTTGCGCTTGCGCTTGAGCGCAAGCGCGCCACGTGTCGGCACCGGGGCGACTTGCGCTCGAGCGCGCCACGTGTCGGCACCGGGGCGACTTGCGCTGGAACGCAAGCGCGCCACGTGTCGGCATGTGGGCGCTCTGCGCTCGAGCGCTGAGCGCTGGAGCGCAAGCGCGTCACGTATCGGCACGCGGGCGCTCTGCGCTTGAGCGCCGGCGAGAAAAAGAGGCTTTTAGCCTAAAAAAATTTCTCGGAAGAGAAATCAGAGAGGAGTTGGACTCCTGAGTATTTTTTTTGGGTTTAGTGAAAGATGTTCGTCTTCTTCCTCCTCTGTTAGCTGGATCTTGAAGATCAAGAGATATGGGATTTTTTAAAAATCTCTTCTTTTTGAGATCTAATGGAAGATCTGAGTTCCCCTTTATGGGTTTTGTGGTGAAAAACTAATTTGTTTTATAAAAAGAAGAGTAAAACTCTTGATTTAATTCAAGAGAAAAAAGATAGTTTTGGAACCTTGAAGAAGGAGAAAAGATCTCAGATCTGAAAAATTTTGAGAGAGAGAGAGAAAAGTTGTGAGATTTTTTCATTATCTTTGCCTTTATAGGCCATACACTTTACACATAGCCCCTTGGGCTTCAAAAAATGGCATTTTGCCTATCCCATGGCTCATGTGCCATTTCTTTTTACACATAAGCCATGGGCTTTACAAAAATTTGGCTTTATGCCTATTTTTCTTACATTTATCAATAAAATAAAATAAAAGAAATAAAACAAAATTGTTTATTACAAAATTTTTATCTTGGCGTGGGGAAGGCCGGCCGCTTCATGTTCGGGCTCGCCCCGGGCATGGGCCCACTGGATCTGGGCTTGGACCCACTTGTCTTGGGGTTGACTTTGATTTTGACTGGGTCAACCGGGGTGTAAATTTTTACCCCAACAGCGACGGTCACGAAATCTGTCTCGACGCATAAGCCTCTGTCTCTGGGCTGGTACACCTGTACGAGCCCTTCTCTGTTCCTGAACTCTCAAGGTCTCGGAAAAACGCTCCTCGTCAAAACGGGCTGCGTCCACTGGTGCTGTATACGTAACACCAGGCTGAGTGCTGACTGCAAGGAACAACTGGGTAACAGGGGTGACAACCTCCTGTCGCCGCGCTCTACTGGCCTCAACCAAAGACCTCATCGTCTGGCGCAAGTCCTGCATCTCTGCCACAAGCCTATCAATATGATCCATCGAAGGCGGATCCATCTGCTCCGATGCAATGAGCATGCCATCCTGGTCAGTCATCATCCCACACGAGTCAACTCTGACCTCGGCTCTCGCTACATCACTCTGAGTCCTCATAGTCATCGACGGCAAAGGCTATACAAGGAAGAAGGATTCGATATGAACACGGAAATCGAATCACAAGGATATGTATCATCAAGGAAGGAATTTCAAGCAATTTGTACTTAGGTCACTTTAGGCGGAGTACCACGTCGTGAGTATGCCGCGGACATACACGCACTACGTTACTCTTCTTAAGCTACCTACTCCATCATACCAAGGTCATCCTACACTTCGAAAGGTAAAACCTAGCGCTCTGATACTAACTTTGTCACGACCCGAAAATGGCACGTGATGGCCCTTAAACTACGCAAAGTCTACAGGCGTAACGCAATTTAAGTAAGCCAAAAACCCAGCAATCTAAACCATCAAAAGTAGTAAGAAATAAGAACATTGCTAAAAACTTTTGAAATCTCAAACCAAATTCTTTAAAGTCCAACTTTTCCATTTAAAATTTTGACAGCACCTCCTTTGTAAAAAAAGCCCCAAAAATGGGTACATACAAAGATAAAAGTAAAGCATTCCCCAACGGGAGCAAATCCACGCCAAACGGCGGAAAACAACCACCATAAGAAAATATACGACGCCGTAGCGAAGAAAAAGACGATAAAAATTAAAGCTGTATATAAAACATCTAAGTCACCAAAATATAAACAATATCGTCCTCACATATCGTCTCTAAATCAATACATGATAATGGTAGATGGAGAGTACAAGATACAAGATAACAATAACAAAAATAGATAGTCGGAAAAACCCACCTATAGCAAAACCGTGCACAGTGAGCCGAAGCGGTATCTGCAGCAAAAGATGATACGAAAGATGGAAAGCCGGCCGCGAATGCCCTTGGGAAACACCTGCAAACACTGTGGCACAACGGGGGTGAGTTGCCGACTCGTGAATAGTAAATAACATATGCAGGTAATCGCAAGTATGCACGTGCAGCGCGAATTTAAAACATGCAAGCTGATAGCAATAAGATGGCAGTATGCATATGCAATAGTCATGAAAAGTACTCTAGCAGGTACTACAATACATGAAGCAATGCATATAAAGTAAATGAGGAGTATGTAATAACACATGTCATAAATCACGGAGTCCTGACCTCGTAACATGACCAACATCCATCAAGACAATCTAAATCCCAAAGTTCCTGAAATCAGCCCCCAAATTGGCTCTCATATCAAGTAAATCTCGTATATCTTGTATCTACAACATCAGTATATCTCATATAAGTTTCATATAAGGTGGGTGTCTAACATCGACACCGAAAAACATCATGAAACAAGTGTGTAGTATCGACACCGAAATACTGACCTCTGAGGTGCCATCACCCGGGACTGGCCCTCCAATGTCAGGTACGTACTTCCTAATAACTTGGGTAAGCACCACCCTCAATCCGTAAGGCATGTACGTACATAACCTCGATCGATATCCCCCGGATATACGTCGAGTCCAAATACTATCACCGGATGGCAAACGCCCCCAGCCGGGCTCAACAGCATGGACCTTCGATCTTCTTGCCCCGGGGAACCAACCGGGCTCCATCATGTACCCGCACACGGCCCACGACTACTCCTCGTATAGGGTATATATAAGCTCAGAACCGAGAAATCTCATGGTGGAAGCTGAAATATCATATCAAGAGAATTCAGGTTTTTTCAAATAATGCATAATTTCATGAAACAACCACGGTCCTCAAATCCAGAAAACATCAAGTAATGAATAAATATAACTGCATGAATCAATACATATATATTAGCGTCCCACTCCACTAATATATATATATATATATATATATATATATATATATATATGCATATATAACAGCGTCCCACTCCACTGTTATATATACTTAGGAGTAACAATATGAGAGAACATCATATGAAATCCAAGAATGTAACATATGCTGCATGAAACATTAATATGAGCATATAAAGGAAAACCGCTATTTAACTGCAACAAGTTATTAAATATATATCATGTGGTTCCTGATTTCTCCGAAATCAGATGCAATATCATATACAGGTGAACATGTAGCTATAACAAGGTATGCGTAACCATGTCGGTATAGCAAGATATCTGTGTCCATATGAAGTATGTATGATGTAAAAGTATCTGTCGCAAGGTATGTCTCTATGCTTATCCATAATACCCTCCAGGTATATGTATGTTTGTATGCCAGATGTACCTGTAGCTATGTCTTATATGTGTATATACCTATCACTAATGGTACACTAACCTATAGGTATATGGGTAACTAGCATGAAAGCATGTCAGGGCATATGTGTAAGCATGTAGGTATACAGGTATGCTATAAGTCATATGCACAAGGAAATATGAATCGTTGTCTCAATGTCCCTAACCAAACAATATCATATCTATAAGGATGTTGTGCGTGTCATGGCAATTATTGACGGTATGGGTGGCATACAATCAGTGCTCGTGCAACATAAGCCGTCAATAATAGTGCAGTGTCCTAAGGGTACTAGTCCAAGCACAACAATAACTAAGCAGTAATGTGTATGCGCAACTCTATATATGCAATAGAATATGCGACAAAACATAGCATCTCTAGCCCAAACGCATAACGCCATGCGGGCGATTCCCCTGTAGATGTTAAATCTACTCACCAACCGTCCTGGCTAAGCAAAGCCAACCACTTATTTCCCCCTCTTCGCAGCGTCCGAAGTCCCCGCCTGCGAACCTAAAACAATAAAACGATAACACAAGTGTATATTAGAAATGGACCAAAAACACGTATGATTGATAGAGTTTTTGCGTGCTTAGTTAATTACCGCAATCAAGACGTTTTCGCTTGTAGCTAGCCGGTTGAGTACGAGTCGTCCGTAGGGAGCTGGGAATCTGCTTATATGTGCTTTAACGAGTTAAGTTCAAATGTCCAGGTGTAACGTTTCAAAATAATAAAATATTATTTTTGGGAATTTTTATAATTTAATATTATTTTAATGAATATTTTAATATTCCGGTATAATTAAATACAAATAAATGGGGAAAATTATGGAAAATTCTAAAATAGGGTATTTTATGAAATTATGCCATTTTAAAGTTTTTATGATTAGTTTGACACTAATTTAGTGCTAATCGTGATTAAAAATTGCTAATGGGATTTTTGGCATTTTTGTGCGAAACATGCACATATCATTTTGGACGTGTGTTACATTATTCTTACCATGGCTTTTACTTTGTGTCTACTATTTGAATGAGAAGGTTTTGGAAAAGAAAAGAAAAGGATTTTGAATAAAGAAATAGGTATGGTGAGAGAGAGGGTAGGTGAGGGTGTTGACCTAGCCATTTCCTCTCATTTCTTCATCACATCTCTCTCTCCCTCCTCTCTAGAGCTGTTGCTGCTCCTGCTCTTCCCTTTCCCTCCCTCACCTTCAATCCCCCAAAACACTACAAAAAATCATCTCAAAACCCCATTCCCTCTTCACAAAGCATGCTCACAAGCTCGAGAGGAACGCATTGGACTAAGAAAGAGTGGATCTAGAGGACTTTGAGCAACTCAAGAAAATTCTTGAGTTGCCAAAGGAGGTAAATTCTGTAACCTTAGAGTAGTATTTCATTTCCTTGTGCATCTATGCTAGTTTCATATCGATATGGTGTAGTTTGGTGGATTTGTGAAACATCAAGTTAGGGTTTAGGGTTTGATCTGAAATCAAAGTGAAATTGAGGCTTGTGGTGACCCTAGAACCCCTTGTGTGATGTTATATTGGACCAAAACCTGGAACTAGAACCAGAATACGGAATTATAGAATCGATATCGGGGAAAACTGGAAATCTGTCACTGTTTTTATTGATCTGCTTTAACCCAAGATACCTGAAAATAAAATTGACTTGACAGAGAGATGTGCAGGCACCCTGGAACCAACACCCAAAACCCTAGCCCCTATCTCTTTCCCCAGGCCGCAGATTTAATCCTTCTGGCTGCAACTTGCGGCCAGAGCAGGAGGATTTTGCCTCATTTTTTGTGCAGGGCCTTATCTCCAGTAAACTTGACCCCTGGCATGTATAGATTTGTCTAATTTGACCTAGGGTGGAATCTGGAGCCTATTTCCTATATTGCTGTTTTGGATTGGTGTTTCCGTATTTCCGTATTTCCGTATTGTGAATTCTGAGTTTGCGTACTCGACTACATGGCGTTTATACGACGATATCGAGGGTTGTTGATGGTTTTGGAAGCGTTGTCCATAGGTTCTCACCTATAGATCATAGCGTATCGTTTTGGGTTTCGTATGCCGTTTTATTATTGAATTGGTTTTGATACGCATTTGCGATACGGTAATGTGTAGGTACCCATGAAGACTTCGGGACGACAAGCAAAAGCATGGTGACGTCGACGGATAAAGACGCAAGGTGAGTAGATTTATATCTACGGGGAGAAGTCGGGTGGATGGCGTATAGCACCCCCGCAGTCCGTGGTGATGTATACGAATACGTATACACACATATATTTATTATGCGTTGTTTTGAATTATTGATGATAATGATGCATTGGTGTAGTATAGTGCGAAACCATAGAGTAGTGGTTGCACTCACACATACACGTACACATATACTTGCATACATTCTTTCTTTATCTGTGCGCATATGGAGGTGTGTATATCTACACATGGGTATGGGACTATGTGTTCATATACGGGATTTAAGGATGATACGTGGGATCACGATGAGTTGATGAGATTTGACCTGAGGCTGTGAGATTCGGCGATATGTCAGAGTTCGTATTTGAGATGCGAAATGATGGTTTTAGCGGGCCTTTGGGCATGTGTTTTACCCCGCATTCATATTTATATAGATGGTATCGATGGTACTATAGTTAGAGTTGTACCCTAGATTATGGGATATGATGGTAGTGATACCTGATATGTGATGAGATAATGTGATATTGACCCATACCCAGCTATTGGGATGCTGTACGACGATTTACCGTACGAGCTTTATATTGATGTTAGATCCGCACTCATGACTCGAGGATGTTATGTGATATACTGTATCGTATGTGATACTATTGAGGCTGGATCATCGACTATTGTATATATATGTGTATATCGACTCAGATTTAGGTGGTTTTCATACCCCTCCCGATTGGCTTGATAGTTGGGTCCGTAGTTCGCATAGTAGGCGTAGACTAGACCCGAGTCATACCCATTTTAAAACTAACTAGTCGGGGATATTTTAAAGATCGGCAAAAGGGATTCTATGGATATTTTCAAACGACACAACTTTTCTTAAAACACCGTAGCCCTTATTTTACCAAAAACCATGATTCGTCTTATTTCAAAAGGCAAGGCTGCATGATATATTTATTGAGATAGAGTCTGTACTGTTGCGTTGATTATTCGATTCCACATACTCATGCTATTTGCATTGCATCTTTTGTGTTGTTGATATATTACAGTAATGCTGCTAGGACACCAGCACCATATCGATGATGCGTATGTTTCACGTACACTTGTTTGCCGGCTCACACACTTCATCATCGATAATTGCCATGTCACTACATTGTAGTACCGTTGCATTCAGGATATGATTCTTGCATGACATACTGATATGCTTACTTTTCCTTTACATGTCACATACATCATGCTTTCTGATTATACGCATTGAGATATTCGTTTCTATGATATTTCTGGATTTGGGAACCGTAGATAATTTCAAGGGAGAGTATGTACTTATTTGAAAAACCCGGTTTCCTTGATATGGTATTTACGCAGCCACCATGAAATTTATCGGTTCTGATTATATGAGAGAGCGGGCTGACCCGGACTGACGGATGCCCGATATATGCGAGAGTGGGCTGACCCGGACTGACGGATGCCCGATATATGAGAGAGTGGGCTGACCCGGACTGACGGATGCCCGATATACGAGAGAGGGGGCTGACCCGGACTGACGGATGCCCGATATATGAGGATTTACGTGTCGATGCTAGGCACATGTTTTCATGATGTTTTCGAGTGTCGATGCTAGGCACTCAGGTTCCATGCTTTTGGTTATATCCTCATATTTTCCATGCATATGCTTTATGACATTTACATGCATGATGCTTATTGTCATTGGGTGACGAGTGGATGGGATCCACGTACATGCAGATTGATTACATTGACTATACCTCATATTTATGATATGCTATTACTTGAGGCACTGGCACGAGAACTTGGCACTACACTCATGTATAGAGATTACATTGCCAGTTTAGCATGCTTCAGATTTATTCATATTGAGGTTTATATATATCTGATCGTATTGACCTAGGATGGGTCATACATTCGATCTCTGCTTGTAGATATTTTCTATTCACAAGTTGGCAACTCACCCCCGTTGTGCCACAGTTCTTGCAGGTTTTGCCGTACAGATTCCATAGCGGCATTTCTGGCATACTGCTTTCTTATGGGTGACTTGCTTTGGTAGGTGGGTTCTTTTGTATTAGAACCACCCTTGTACATGTACCTTTCAGATGTATCTAGTCATTCCATCAACCAAAACTTGTATATTGTTTCAGACTTAGAGATAGTGATGTATTATTTCGACCTTAGAGTCGCGCTTGTAGTATCATGGTTTTCTGGCTGTTTTGAGTTTCTTTTTGGGTTTTGATCCTCGCCCTTTGGCGTTGTATATTATTATTGCTTGCGTGGTTGTGACCTTTGATTGACGAAGAGCTAGCTCCCACTTGGGGATGCCTTTTATCATTTCATATATATTGTTCTTGTTGTACCCCGTTCGGGGCCAGTTTTTACAAAGGAAACTCTGCCGAAATTTTCAGGAAAGGTTACACATTTTAAAAATGCATACTCGGCTAATTATTTAAAAACTTTGATTTTCAAAACATGATTTCGTTACTTCTTAAAACCAGTTTTCCTTATTTACTCCTTAAAATGGTTTTAGATTTCAGGGCTTTTGGCTCACTTGGATCAGATGGGGTCCTATAGACTTCATATGGTTCAAGGGCCAGTCACGTGCTCTTCGGGTCGTGACAAAGTTTGTATCAGAGAGCTAGGATGACCTTGGTTTGAGTCTAAGTTTGACTATGTGGAACCTAGGGAGTTATCTATATACGGAACTTACGCTTGACTTACGGAACTTACGCTTAGTCGAGTGGGTATTATACCCGAACTTTCGTCGCATAGGATGACCCTTGGTTGATAGAGTAGGTAGCTTGAGTAGAGGGACGTACCGTACGTATATTCCGCGGCATACTTACGACACACCACTCCGCTTAAGAAACCTTAGGATGTACATTTCCTTGCACAGTATTATATTCCTTCCTATAATCTATCTTTATCGATACTGGTTATGATTTTGCTGCCACGATTGCACGGGCAGAGTGAGCCACGGCTCGAGTTGTGTCAGCATGAGCTCGTCGTGGACGAGAACTGACCAGGACGTGTTTCCAGAGACATACGATTGCATGTTGAGGCGTCGTCTTATTGTGCTTTCACGCCATGAGCGTTGGACTGATCTCTTTTGCGAGATTTCTCGGGCGTACCGATCGGTACCGGAAGATTGAGCCACTGGTAGAGGCCAGCCAGGATGTGATGACCATTGATATGTCTCTTATTCATGATGATTGAGGCGTTGTTCAGCGTATGGATGAATGAGCCAGTTGTTGCTGCGAATGATGAGATATCGCCCGGATGATTGGAGCTATTGCAGCATGAGCATATACTTAGAGATATGATGGTGAGTCGCTAGTCACCGAGGATGAATGACTAGGACATGTGGTTCGTTCGCTTACCCCGATACGAGGTCATCAGGTAGATTGTTTCCAGCTAGAGGCGACTTCACGCAGATTAGTTGAAAGTCGATTGAGACAACCGAATGTCAGGAAACCATTTTCCAAGTTTAAAGTATTCGGAAAGACATGCAAACGATTCTATGGACCCTCTAGAAGAATGAAACCCTAACTCGACATAATGACCGTGTGAAAGCCTTTGAACCTTACGGTTTGCGGCAGTTCCACGGCGCCATTAGTGAAGCTTGGGTTTGCCCTTCTACGGCTGGACCACCGATGCTGTGGTATGTACTCGATACTATTAAACTGTCCTAAGGTATTGAGCTCTTGGGGGATTATGAGGTTCTGACGAGTCGATCGGATAGTTCGACATCTTTCGGATATTATGATAGGACACTGCATGGGAGACTCCAGATACGAGCATAGCCGTTGGAGCGTAGTTCATGCGACCACGAGTAGGCGAGTCCGAATCAGTCGACATTGGAGCAGGTGGAGTAAAGAGTTCACACGAGATTTTGACGAGATGACGTTCCACTCCGCTGGCATCAGAGATGCGATAAGCACACTGAGGACGTGTTCGGCTAGATATCTTCTACTGAGTGATGAAGATACCGAGTTCGTGATTTCGAGTCCGTGTGAGGGACTTCGGACGGACCGTAGCCGAGGGCATTGCAGTGCGCAGATAGAGACGCGGCGTCGAAATGGAAGATGATACAGACAAGCGGGACAAGAAGTTCGTGCGAGATGCAGACGAGCTGTTACTACTCCCTGTTAAGATCAAAGATCAGATGTGCATTCAGAGGACCAGAGATCGGCGCCAGTGATGTACTGCCTTACGAGTGGTCGTGAGGAATGACTGAGAGATGACCAGAGAAGTGCCAGAACGGAATCGTTCCCGTTAGCACACCTGACGGGCCGATGAGCCGATGGATTGCGAGATTGGTAATCCACAGGGAAGATAAGGAACCAGAGGCAGAGGACGCCAGCCGCGAGCAAGAGGTAAGTAGATATCTTGCGCCGCTAGCATTGGATGTACCGGCACCTTCTCGACTTTTAAGGGGGATATACCGATGACGGTATTTATGATTTGTGATTTTGTGATTTGACTATAACGTATCCGTCACTTTGGATTTCGGTATTTTGGGCGATCTATTCGCATGATTTAGTCTCGATGACTGAGTTACATGATATTTGATTTTGTGCACCATGGTTGCACCTACTGGGTATTTATACCTTACGCATAGTTATTATTCTTGAGGTATTGATTGTGATTTCATGCCTATTTTATGCCGGTGATTTGATTTACGCTTCCAGCATAGTTTTCATGCACTATTAGTGTTTTGATTTGATTTGTGCACGCTGACGCACACGGTTGTGAGATTTGCCATCGCGGTACACCTGATTTTGATTGAGCCGCATTGTATATCGTCGATTTTGACTGATATTGATGATTGATTCTTGCACTCCGTGCTTTTGATTGGACTTACGCATGTTCGGCGTTGCTATTGGATTTCGTGATTCCGTGCATGTTAAGTGCGCAGGGTTTAGATTTTCATTCATGCACGATGGATGCACCGATTTGGATTTTCGCGCATGTTGGGCGCGTGTTTTGAGATACGATTTTGGTGCACACCAGATGCACTAAATCGAGATTCTTCGTGCATGTCAGATGCACCTGTTTTGGCTGTCAGGCACACATGTTGCCTATGACAGATACTTCGTGCACACCCGTTGCACCTAGATGTTGTTTTGTGCACCTGTATGGCACATATATGGATTTTGATTTCCGTGCGCACCAGATGCACAGGGTGGTGTTATGTGCATTTTTGGGATTTATTCCTTTTGGAGCAGTACATTTTTATGATATTTGATATTCGTTTCGTACTGAGCAGGACTAGTCAGAGGACAGTACCTGGATATATTTTGCATGCATTGATAGTTATCGAAGGGATTTCCAAAGTGCGAGCTATAGCCTCAGCATTTATACCTACGTGTCTGATATGACACGAAACGTTTTAAAAACAAGGAAACCCTTCTAAATTGTTTTTAAAACGGCGGAACGTACATTTTAAACAAAAGATATATATACGTAAATGGTTATTTTCTTAGAGCAGACGTCCGCCACTGTGTAGTGTTATTCGCATCGCACAACGACTTAAAAAGATTTGGCATGCATTTACATCGGCTATTCACATGTATAGATTGGATGTCTACATGTATAGTTCTGATCTATATCATATTGGTTTTGTATTGGATTTGACATTTGTGTCTTTACCATAACTCCGATGATTGCAGGATGATTGACGGAGTTTTGCTTTTGAGTTATCTGCTCAGTACTCAGGCGCATGCATTACGCTATGATGTTTTATGTATTGATGATTTCGGAGCCCCGACGACTTGGATTTGTATCGAAATGTTTTAGTATTTGGGGTTTTAAATTTAAATTCGAGGACTGAATTTCTTTAAGGGCGGTAGATTGTAATGTTTCAAAATAATAAAATATTATTTTTGGGAATTTTTATAATTTAATATTATTTTAATGAATATTTTAATATTCCGGTATAATTAAATACAAATAAATGGGGAAAAATTATGGAAAATTCTAAAATAGGGTATTTTATGGAATTATGCCATTTTAAAGTTTTTATGATTAGTTTGACACTAATTTAGTGCTAATCGCGATTAAAAATCGCTAATCGGATTTTTGGCATTTTTGTGCAAAACATGCACATATCATTTTGTACCTGTGTTACATTATTCTTACCATGGCTTTTACTTTGTGTCTACTATTTGAATGAGAAGGTTTTGGAAAAGAAAAGAAAAGGATTTTGAATAAAGAAATAGGTATGGTGAGAGAGAGGGTAGGTGAGGGTGTTGACCTAGCCATTTCCTCTCATTTCATCATCACATTTCTCTCCCCCTCCTCTCTAGAGCTGCTGCTGCTCCAGCTCTTCCCTTTCCCTCCATCACCTTCAATCCCCCAAAACACTACAAAAAATCATCTCAAAACCCCTTTCCCTCTTCACAAAACATGCTCACAAGCTCGAGAGGAACGCATTGGACTAAGGAAGAGTGGATCTAGAGGACTTTGAGCAACTCAAGAAAGTTCTTGAGTTGCCAAAGGAGGTAAATTCTATAACCTTAGAGTAGTATTTCATTTCCTTGTGCATTTATGCTAGTTTCATATCGATATGGTGTCGTTTGGTGGATTTGTGAAACATCAAGTTAGGGTTTACGGTTTGATCTGAAATCAAAGTGAAATTGAGGCTTGTGGTGACCCTAGAACCCCTTGTGTGATGTTATATTGGACCAAAACCTGGAACTAGAACAAGAATACGGATTTATAGAATCGATATCGGGGAAAACTGGAAATCTTTCACTGTTGTTATTGATCTTCTTTAACCCGAGACATCTGAAAATAAAATTGACTTGACAGAGAGATGTGCAGGCACCCTGGAACCAACACCCAAAACCCTAGCCTCTATCTCTTTCCCCAGGCCGCAGATTTAATCCTTCTGGCCCCAATTTGAGGCCAGAGCAGGAGGGTTTTGCCTCATTTTTTGTGCAGGGCCTTATCTCCAGTAAACTTGACCCCTGGCATGTATAGATTTGTCTAATTTGACCTAGGGTGGAATCTGGAGCCTATTTCCTATATTGCTGTTTTGGATTGGTGTTTCCGTATTTCCGTATTTCCGTATTGTGAATTCTGAGTTTACGTACTCGACTACTTGGCGTTTATACGACGATATCGAGGGTTGTTGATGGTTTTGGAAGCGTTGTCCATAGGTTCTCACCTATAGATCATAGCGTATCGTTTTGGGTTTCGTATGCCGTTTTAGTCTTGAATTGGTTTTGATACGCATTTGCGATACGTTAATGTATAGGTACTCATGAAGACTTCGGGACGACATGCAAAAGCATGGTGACGTCGACGGATAAAGACGCAAGGTGAGTAGATTTATATCTACGGGGAGAAGTCGGGTGGATGGCGTACAGCACCCCCGCAGTCCGTGGTGATGTATACGAATACGTATACACACATATATTTATTATGCGTTGTTTGGAATTATTGATGATAATGATGCATTGGTGTAGTATAGTGCGAAACCATAGAGTAGTGGTTGCACTCACAACTCACACATACACGTACACATATACTTGCATACATTCTTTCTTTATCAGTGCGCATAGGGAGGTGTGTATATCTACACATGGGTATGGGACTATGTGTTCATATACGGGATTTGGGGATGATACGTGGGATCACGATGAGTCGATGAGATTTGACCTGAGGCCGTGAGATTCGGCGCTATGTCAGAGTTCGTATTTGAGATGCGACATGATGGTTTTAGCGGGCTTTTTGGCATGTGTTTTACCCCGCATTCATATTTATATAGATGGTATCGATGGTACTATACTTAGAGTTGTACTCTAGATTATGTGATATGATAGTAGTGATACCTGATATGTGATGAGATAATGTGATATTGACCCGTACCCAGCTATTAGGATGCTGTACGACGATTTACCGTACGAGCTTTATATTGATGTTAGATCCGCACTCATGACTCGAGGATGTTATGTTATATACTGTATCGTATGTGATACTATTGAGGCTGGATCACCGACTATTGTATATATATGCGTATATCGACTCAGATTTAGGTGGTTTTCATACCCCTCCCGATTGGCTTGATAGTTGGGTCCGTAGTTCGCATAGTAGGCGTAGACTAGACTCGAGTCATACCCATTTTAAAACTAACGAGTCGGGGATATTTTAAAGATCGGCAAAAGGGATTCTACGGGTATTTTCAAACGACACATCTTTTCTTAAAACACCGTAGCCCTTATTTTACCAAAAACCCTGATTCGTCTTATTTCAAAAGGCAAGGCTGCATGATATATTTATTGAGATAGAGTCTGTACTGTTGCGTTGATTATTCGATTCCGCATACTCATGCTATTTGCATTGCATCGCTTGTGTTGTTGATATATTACAGTCATGCTGCTAGGACACCAGCACCATTATCGATGATGCGTATGTTCCACGTACACTTGTTTGCCGGCTCACACACTTCATCATCGATAATTGCCATGTCACTACACTGTAGTACTGTTGCATTCAGGATATGATTCTTGCATGACATACTGATATGCTTACTTTTCCTTTACATGTCACATACATCATACTTTCTGATTATACACATTGAGATATTCGTTTCCATGATATTTCTGGATTTGGGAACCGTGGATAATTTCTGTCACGACCCGAAAGTACGGAACATGACCGGCACTTAAACGACGAACGTCTCGAGGCGTACGTAATCTAAGTAAACCGAAAACCCAGAAATCCAAACCAAGAAAATTGTAGAGTGCAGGAAACACCAACTTAAAGCAAGTAGTTCAATAGCATAAGCCGAATTATGCGGTTTTTAAAACATCAAAATTTTACTGAAAATTTCGGCAGAGTCTCCTTTGTAAATACTGGCCCTCAAACGGGATACAACATGAATAGCATACGAAATCAAGAAAAAGGCATCCCCAAGCGGGAGCTAGCTCTTCGTCAAACGACGGTCACAACCACACAAGCAATATAATATACAACGCCAACGGCGAGGATCAAAACTCAAAAGGAAACTCAAAACCACCAGAAATCCCCAGAAATAAAACGCGTGACTCTAAGGTCGAAAGAATAACATCACGGGTCTCTATCTCAAAAATAAATACATGTTTGGTTGATGAAATTTACTAGATACAACTGAATAATATCATACAAGGTAAATAATGGGGGTATGATACAAGTAAACCCACCTACTAGCAAATCGCCCGAATGAAACTATGCCCGCAAAGCCGTAAGGAACCTGTACGGCAACCTGCAAGAAACTGGGGCACAACGGGGGTGAGTTTCCAACTCGTGAATAGAAAAATATCTACGCACCGAAATCGCATAAATAACGCAACCTAGGTCAATGATCATAATATATCCTCAAAAATATGTATAACAGGCAGCCTATAACAATGACTAGGGTAATATCTAACCCGAGTATAATTTCATGTGCCCGTGTCAGTGCCTCAGGTAGCAATATATCATATGAATGAGGTATGAATGCATGAAATAGAATACATGTAAATGAAGAAACTGTTTTCATAAAATAGTGAGATTTCCTTCGTATTTTTAAACTGAGGTATCATAATGAAATCAGTATCAACAGTGTCTAGCATCGACACAAAACATAAATCTCACTGTCTCGAAATATCAATGTCTCAAGCTCAATATCTAGGGCGCCGTCAGTCCGGACCGGCCCCTACCATCCATCTCAAGACCACGACGGTATCCTCCAGATATCCGACGTGTCGGGTAATATCACCGGTAGGTAGTGCTCCCCAGCCAGGCTCAACGTCAACACCACATTCCTCTTGCCCCGGGGTACCATACCGGGCCCACCATGTACCCGTGACGGTTCCTCCACTCCTCGACACGGATCTCCAAAACCACAGCAAACTCATGGTGGACGACACTTTACATCACTAGAAAACCGCAACATTTTATATTTTAAAGATCATAAGTTGTAAATTTTGCGGCTTTCCCCGAAATCCAGAAATATCATAAATCTCAAGAAATCATCACAGGTGCATATGTCAATGATAATGAACTAGGAATGAACAACTGAATAACAGTATGCATGAAGTGGTAGGCAATAACTACAATGTCTAATATGGCATATAAGGGAAGTACACTAATATCATGTCAAAACTACTAGCTAACAATCTAAGTCAAGCAATTATATTCTCTAAAGTGTACGTGACATGGCAATTACCGATGAAGATGTGTGTGAGCCGGCAAATAGGTGTACGTGGTACATACGCGTCATCGGTAATGGTGCTAGTGTCCTAACAGCATGATATCAATAATGGAATATGAAGCAAAATAAATATGCGAGGCAGAGCGAACAGCAATAATGTACGGGAGCTGAATACTAGACACAACGATAACTAATCTGCATTACCCTAATATAAGTCCTACAATAGTGCCTTTTTGAAATAACACGAATCGCGGTGTTTTGAAAATAAGGGCTACGGTGTTTTTAAGAAAAGATACGTCTTTTGAAATATCCGTAGAATCCCTTGACCTGTCTTTTAAAATACCCACGATCCGTTAGTTTTGAAATAGGTAGGAGTCTAATCTAGTCTAACAACTACACTAAACTATACGGCTGAACTAACATTCTGAACTACAGGTAAGGAAACCGCCTAACATCTGAGTCGATACATATACATACCTGTATATATATTAGTCGGTGATCCCGCCTCAATAATATCATATCCGATACTATATCTATAATCAGACATCCCAAGTCAAGAGTGCGGATCAATCATCAATATAGCTCGTACGTAAATCCGTCGTACGGCATCCCAAATCTGGGTACGGGTCAATATCACATTCATCATACTATTCACCTGGTATCCTCTTAATCAAATATCATGATCGGGGTACTGATCTACGTCTAGTACAATACTGATACCGCCTAAGTATGCATGCACGTGTGTGAAACACTACGTCAAGGACCCGCTACAACGTCATGTCGTATCTCAAATACGAACCCTGCCATATCACCGATCTCATCGACTCATCTCAAATCCCAAGTACTATCCTCATCATCCGTACATGTGTATATGAATGTATATATGCATAGTCCCATACCCACGCGTATATACATATATACACATCCCCATCAACGCACAAGAAAATAATGTATGCAAGTCTGTGTGTGCGTATGTGGGTATAACAACTACTCTAGGGTTTCGCAACTAAACCAGAGCTAATCCATGAACACATAATCATAACATGAATAAACATTCTCGTATCATGAAACACCTATATAAACATATATATATGAGCTACACTACGGACTGCGGGGGTGCTATACGCCATCCACCCGACTTCTCCCCGTAGATATAAATCTACTCACCTGGTCCTCGCTTGCCGAAATCGATGTCGCCACGCGCTTGCTTGTCTTCTCGAAGTCCTCGTGAGGGTACCTACGTATCATGACACATCGCATCGCATTAAAAACCCAATTCGAAATCGAAACGGCATACGAAAACCAAATCGGCACGCGTATCACACATAGGTCTAAACCTATCACCTACGCATGCAAAAATAGCCAAACCAACACTCGATGTCGATGTCCAAACGTCAAACCATCGAGAAAAACCCAAACGCACCCATTTGCGCATTCACAAACACTAATTATAATATGAAATAGGTTAAAATTCACAAAAACCTCAAACTCACTTTAAAAGCTATTTTTCCGAAAACCTAGTAAGCAAACTTTTCCATTTTAGTACAAAACTAAATGTTTTAATGATTTTAGTGGCTACAATGCTCACTAAATATCTTAACTAAGCCACCCAAACCATTACTAGATTTTAAACTTACTCATTTCCATAAATCCCAAAATTCTAGTTTGCAATTTAGCTTAAATAGTAAAATTCTAAAATACAATTTGCAAACTAGCTAATAGGTTTGATTTAACATGCCTTAATATGATAAATTACACACTTAAACCATGTTCAAATGATATAAAACCCTAACTAGATTTAAATCTCACATTTGCAATTAAATTACAAAACCTAGTTTGCTAAAAAACTTAATTTGGATATTTTAAATGTTACAATTAGCAAATTAGCAATCAGATTAGTTTTAGCATAGCATTAACATGTTAATCTACTCATCACAACCATAATCTAATGATAAACACACTAATTTGATCACAAACCATTTTCTTGAATTTCCAATCATGCAATTAGAACCAATTTAAAACCTAATTAAACACTTAATAACTAAATTAAAGTAATTAACTAACAATTTACCAAACGGTTAGAATTTATACCCAAGATCCCACAAGCAAACTTAGCCCTCCAAAATTAGCTTCTCTTCATCAAGATCTATACTAGATAGGCTAAGGAAAAATGGGTAGGGTTTTGATTTGGATTTTGTGGGATTTTTGGTGTTGATTTTTGGGCATTTTGTGAAGAATTTTGAGGTGAAATGAGAAGGAGAAGAGGGGAGGGGCTGTTGCAGCAGTGAAGAAGGGAGGCTCGGCCAAATTTTGGGGAGGAGAGAGAGAGGTGAGGTGAGGAAAATGCAAGGGAGGAAAGTCAAGGTCAAGGTAAGGTCAAAGTCTAACTACTTTATCTATTTTCTAATCTTTTCTTTTATTTCTTTTCCCTTTGCAAACCAAGTGGGGAAAAAGTGAGGGCTGCTGAATTTGGCTAAGGGGAGGAGTAAGTGGGGGTGTGTGGGTGTGGGCACGGGTGTGGGGTGGTGAAAAATGATAAATACAATACCCCAAACATCCATTTACGCTAAAAAAAGCCTTTTTTTCTTCAATAATTTCTAAACCGTTTTGGCAAATGATTTCGTTCCAAAAACCACATGATAAATTTTTATTTAATGTTTTATGATGCACAAAATTTGTTTCAACTCATTCCAATTTGTAATTTTCCCTAATTAAATGTATTAGTGACGGCTTAAAATAATAATAAAATAATTTTTTTTTTCAGAAAATTTGAAATTTCACCAGCGGCTCAATAAACACCAAATAATAGCAATTACATAGCTAGAATGTGTATATTTAATTTTTATAATAAGATATTTGTATTTTGACTTTTTACAGAAAACCCCCTAATTTTACCGATTTTTTTGAAATTTCACCGAAACGATTTTCAAAACGTTACAATCTTCCCCCTTAAAGAAATTCGGTCCCCGAATTTAAATTCAAACTCCTCCAAATACTAAAACATCTAAGAAAAACCATCAAGTCGTCGGGGCTCCGAAATTGTAACTACATAAAACAAATCGTAGCGCAGCGCATGCGCTTGAAAAATGAGCATATAACTCAAATCAAAACACCGTCAAGCATCCCGCAATCATCGGAGTCATGGAGAAGACATCAATGCCAAATCCAAATCAAAACCAATATGACATAACTCGAAACTATACATGTAAATATCGAATCTATATATGTAAGTATCTAAAGGAAATGCATGCCAAATCTCTTTAAGTCGCTGTGCACGCGTATAACACTGCACAGTGGCGGACGTCTATCATAAGGAAATAACTATATACATATATACCTTTGTTTGAAATGTACGTTCCGCCGTTTTGGAAACAATTTAGAAGGGTCTCCTTGTTTTAAACATTTCGTGTCATATCAGACACGTAGGTAAATACTGAGGCTATAGCTCGCTTTTTGGAAATCCCTTCAATAACTATCATTGCATGTAGAATATATTCAGGTACTGTCCTCTGACTAGTCCTGCTCAGTACGAAAACACATAGCAATATCATAAAAACGTACTGCTCTATACGAAATAAATCCCAAAATATGCATATGAATGCTACGTGCGTCTGGTGCGCACGGAAATCAAAATCCATGAATGTGCCATACATGCGCACAGAAACAACATCTAAGTGCATCGGGTGTGCACGAAACATCTGTCGTAGGCAACATGTGTACCTGACAGCAAAATCAGGTGCATCTATCGTGCACGAAATCATGAAATCCAATATCAAGCGCCGAACGTGCGCAAAATCAATCAGGTGCACAAGGTGCACAAAACAAGTATCGGGTATCACAATCGAAATCAAAATCTAGTGCATCTAAGTGCACAAAAGGCGTATCACTGCACTGCAAGCATATATAAACTATACCGAGTGCAGGAACGAAATTTTGTGCGTGCATACGCACAAAATCAACTCAAATGTCTAAAACCGTAAAATCACAAACATGTGAAACCAAAGCACGAAAATGATATCAAGTGCAACACTGTGCAAAGATCATAAATCCTCAATCATCAAAATCAAATCATGCGAATAAATCACCCAAAACATCGAAATCAATAATGGCGGAATAGTACCGCTCAAGCGCATCCTCTAAGAATCTCGGGCCAACTGTCGCGGTCACTAGTGGGACGTCTCGTTGATGATCATGAACTCTGTCCTGCTGGCGTGCGTAACCATGACCACTCCTGGGTCAAGGTCTTCACTGTGAATTACCAATCTTTCGGTCCATCGGCTCATCGGCCCTGTCAGGTGTGCTAACGGGGACGATTCCGTTCTGGCACTTCTCTGGTCATCTCTTGGTCAATCATCGCGACCACTCGTAAGACAGCATATTACTGGCGTCGGCCTCTGGCTCTCTGAATGTACGTGACACATCTGATCCTGGGTGCAAGTATCATTGCAGCAGTGTCCTAGAAGGAATCCTGTTCACGGTCTCTTCCATGTCTCGTCTCTGCCAACTGTCCGGAAGTCATTGTCCTTTCCTATATCTGCATCTTGCTCTGGAACGACTGCATACTCATCGCGACTCCTTCTGGAAGGTAAGTCCAAGTACCATGCCTCGGCATGCGCATCGCATCTCTGATGTCGGCGGAGTGGAACGTCATCTCATCTAGATCTGGTACGAACCTCTTACTCCACTTTTCTCTAATGTCGTCTGCTTTAGACTCGTCTCGTCGCGGCTACATGGACTGAGCTCCAATGACTATCCTCGTATCTGGAGTCTCCCAAGAATGCATATCACCACCTAGCATCCGAATTAAGTCGAACCATCCAATCGATTCGTCAAAACCTCATAATCCCTCAAGAGCTCAACATCTTGGGTACAGTTTAATAGTATCGAGTACATACCACAGCATCGGTGGTCCAGCCGTAGAAGGGCAAACCCAAGCCTCACTAATGTCGCCGTAGAACTGCCGCAAACCCGAAGGTTCAAAGGCTTTCACACGGTCATTAAGTCGAGTTAGGGTTTCATTCTTCTAGAGGGACCATAGAATTGCCTGCATGTCTTTCCGACTACTTTAAACTTGGAATAATAGGTTTCCGACATTCGATCGTCTCTGTCGACCCTCACGTCTCTGCGTGAAGTCGTCTCTAGCTGGAATCAATCTATCTGATGACCTCTCATCGGGTAGGCGAACGAGCCACATGTCCTAGTCATTCATCCTCGGGTGACTAGCGACCTTCTATCATCTATTCGTACAACTCGCCCCGCAATAGCTCCAACATATGGGGCGATATCTCGTCGCTCGCAGCAACAACTGGCTCGATCGTCTGCACGCTGAATAGTGCCTCAATCATCAGGAGTAAGCAACACACCAACGGTCATCAAAATCTGGCTGGCCTCCATCATTGGCTCAATTCTCTAGTGTCGATCAGCACCTCCGAGTAACCTCATGAAGGCGATCCGCCAAACGCTCGTGGCGCGGAAACACAGTAAAAAGACACATCTCTGCAATCGTGTGTCGCCGGAATTTCGCCCTGGTCAGTCCTCATTCGTGACGAGCTTGCGCTGACCGCAACTCTAGCCGTAGCTCTCCCTGCCCGTAACCGTAGCAGCAAAACCAAACTGGTACCAATGAGGCTAGATCAGAATGAATATAATACTGAGCAAAGAAATGTACATCCTAAGGCTTCTTAAGTGGAGTAGCGTATCGTAAGTATGCCGCGGAACATACCCACGGTACGTCACTCAACTTTAGTCACCTATTCCATCAACCAAGGGTCATCCTACGCTCCGAAGGTAAAACCTAACGCTCTGATACCAACTTTGTCACGACCCGAAAGTACGGAACATGACCGGCACTTAAACTACGAACGTCTCGAGGCGTACGTAATCTAAGTAAACCGAAAACCCAGAAATCCAAACCAAGAAAATAGTAGAGTGCAGGAAACACCAACTTAAAGCAAGTAGTTCAATAGCATAAGCCGAATTATGCGGTTTTTAAAACATCAAAATTTTACTGAAAATTTCGGCAGAGTCTCCTTTGTAAATACTGGCCCCCAAACAGGATACAACATGAATAGCATACGAAATCAAGAAAAAGGCATCCCCAAGCGGGAGCTAGCTCTTCGTCAAACGACGGTCACAACCACACAAGCAATATAATATACAACGCCAACGGCGAGGATCAAAACTCAAAAGGAAACTCAAAACCACCAGAAATCCCCAGAAATAAAACGCGTGACTCTAAGGTCGAAAGAATAACATCACGGGTCTCTATCTCAAAAATAAATACATGTTTGGTTGATGGAATTTACTAGATACAACTGAATAATATCATACAAGGTAAATAATGGGGGTATGATACAAGTAAACCCACCTACTAGCAAATCGCCCGAATGAAACTATGCCCGCAAAGCCGTAAGGAACCTGTACGGCAACCTGCAAGAAACTGGGGCACAACGGGGGTGAGTTGCCAACTCGTGAATAGAAAAATATCTACGCACAGAAATCGCATAAATAACACAACCTAGGTCAATGATCATAATATATCCTCAAAAATATGTATAACAGGCAGCCTATAACAATGACTAGGGTAATATCTAACCCGAGTATAATTTCATGTGCCCGTGTCAGTGCCTCAGGTAGCAATATATCATATGAATGAGGTATGAATGCATGAAATAGAATACATGTAAATGAAGAAACTGTTTTCATAAAATAGTGAGATTTCCTTCGTATTTTTAAACTGAGGTATCATAATGAAATCAGTATCAACAGTGTCTAGCATCGACACAAAACATAAATCTCACTGTCTCGAAATATCAATGTCTCAAGCTCAATATCTAGGGCGCCGTCAGTCCGGACCGGCCCCTACCATCCATCTCAAGACCACGACGGTATCCTCCGGATATCCGACGCGTCGGGTAATATCACCGGTAGGTAGTGCTCCCCAGCCAGGCTCAACGTCAACACCACATTCCTCTTGCCCCGGGGTACCATACCGGGCCCACCATGTACCCGTGACGGTTCCTCCACTCCTCGACACGGATCTCCAAAACCACAGCAAACTCATGGTGGACGACACTTTACATCACTAGAAAACCGCAACATTTTATATTTTAAAGATCATAAGTTGTAAATTTTGCGGCTTTCCCCGAAATCCAGAAATATCATAAATCTCAAGAAATCATCACAAGTGCATATGTCAATGATAATGAACTAGGCATGAACAACTGAATAACAGTATGCATGAAGTGGTAGGCAATAACTACAATGTCTAATATGGCATATAAGGGAAGTACACTAATATCATGTCAAAACTACTAGCTAACAATCTAAGTCAAGCAATTATATTCTCTAAAGTGTACGTGACATGGCAATTACCGATGAAGATGTGTGTGAGCCGGCAAATAGGTGTACGTGGTACATACGCATCATCGGTAATGGTGCTAGTGTCCTAACAGCATGATATCAATAATGGAATATGCAGCAAAATAAATATGCGAGGCAGAGCGAACAGCAATAATGTGCGGGAGCTGAATACTAGACACAACGATAACTAATCTTCATTACCCTAATATAAGTCCTACAATAGTGCCTTTTTGAAATAACACGAATCGCGGTGTTTTGAAAATAAGGGCTACGGTGTTTTTAAGAAAAGATATGTCTTTTGAAATATCCGTAGAATCCCTTGACCTGTCTTTTAAAATACCCACGATCCGTTAGTTTTGAAATAGGTAGGAGTCTAATCTAGTCAAACAACTACACTAAACTATACGGCTGAACTAACAAGCTGAACTACAGGTAAGGAAACCGCCTAACATCTGAGTCGATACATATACATACCTGTATATATATTAGTCGGTGATCCCGCCTCAATAATATCATATCCGATACTATATCTATAATCAGACATCCCAAGTCAAGAGTGCGGATCAATCATCAATATAGCTCGTACGTAAATCCGTCGTACGGCATCCCAAATCTGGGTACGGGTCAATATCACATTCATCATACTATTCACCTGGTATCCTCTTAATCAAATATCATGATCGGGGTACTGATCTACGTCTAGTACAATACTGATACCGCCTAAGTATGCATGCACGTGTGTGAAACACTACGTCAAGGACCCGCTACAACGTCATGTCGTATCTCAAATACGAACCCTGCCATATCACCGATCTCATCGACTCATCTCAAATCCCAAGTACTATCCTCATCATCCGTACATGTGTATATGAATGTATATATGCATAGTCCCATACCCACGCGTATATACATATATACACATCCCCATCAACGCACAAGAAAATAATGTATGCAAGTCTGTGTGTGCGTATGTGGGTATAACAACTACTCTAGGGTTTCGCAACTAAACCAGAGCTAATCCATGAACACATAATCATAACATGAATAAACATTCTCGTATCATGAAACACCTATATAAACATATATATATGAGCTACACTACGGACTGCGGGGGTGCTATACGCCATCCACCCGACTTCTCCCCGTAGATATAAATCTACTCACCTGGTCCTCGCTTGCCGAAATCGATGTCGCCACGCGCTTGCTTGTCTTCTCGAAGTCCTCGTGAGGGTACCTACGTATCATGACACATCGCATCGCATTAAAAACCCAATTCGAAATCGAAACGGCATACGAAAACCAAATCGGCACGCGTATCACACATAGGTCTAAACCTATCACCTACGCATGCAAAAATAGCCAAACCAACACTCGATGTCGATGTCCAAACGTCAAACCATCGAGAAAAACCCAAACGCACCCATTTGCGCATTCACAAACACTAATTATAATATGAAATAGGTTAAAATTCACAAAAACCTCAAACTCACTTTAAAAGCTATTTTTCCGAAAACCTAGTAAGCAAACTTTTCCATTTTAGTACAAAACTAAATGTTTTAATGATTTTAGTGGCTACAATTCTCACTAAATATCTTAACTAAGCCACCCAAACCATTACTAGATTTTAAACTTACTCATTTCCATAAATCCCAAAATTCTAGTTTGCAATTTAGCTTAAATAGTAAAATTCTAAAATACAATTTGCAAACTAGCTACTAGGTTTGATTTAACATGCCTTAATATGATAAATTACACACTTAAACCATGTTCAAATGATATAAAACCCTAACTAGATTTAAATCTCACATTTGCAATTAAATTACAAAACCTAGTTTGCTAAAAAACTTAATTTGGATATTTTAAATGTTACAATTAGCAAATTAGCAATCAGATTAGTTTTAGCATAGCATTAACATGTTAATCTACTCATCACAACCATAATCTAATGATAAACACACTAATTTGATCACAAACCATTTTCTTGAATTTCCAATCATACAATTAGAACCAATTTAAAACCTAATTAAACACTTAATAACTAAATTAAAGTAATTAACTAACAATTTACCAAAGGGTTAGAATTTATACCTAAGATCCCACAAGCAAACTTAGCCCTCCAAAATTAGCTTCTCTTCATCAAGATCTATACTAGATAGGCTAAGGAAAAATGGGTAGGGTTTTGATTTGGATTTTGTGGGATTTTTGGTGTTGATTTTTGGGCATTTTGTGAAGAATTTTGAGGTGAAATGAGAAGGAGAAGAGGGGAGGGGCTGTTGCAGCAGTGAAGAAGGGAGGCTCGGCCAAATTTTGGGGAGGAGAGAGAGAGGTGAGGTGAGGAAAATGCAAGGAAGGAAAGTCAAGGTCAAGGTAAGGTCAAAGTCTAACTACTTTATCTATTTTCTAATCTTTTCTTTTATTTCTTTTCCCTTTGCAAACCAAGTGGGGAAAAAGTGAGGGCTGCTGAATTTGGCTAAGGGGAGGAGTAAGTGGGGGGGTGTGGGTGTGGGCACGGGTGTGGGGTGGTGAAAAATGATAAATACAATACCCCAAACATCCATTTACGCTAAAAAAGCCTTTTTTTCTTCAATAATTTCTAAACCGTTTTGGCAAATGATTTCGTTCCAAAAACCACATGATAAATTTTTATTTAATGTTTTATGATGCACAAAATTTGTTTCAACTCATTCCAATTTGTAATTTTCCCTAATTAAATGTATTAGTGACGGCTTAAAATAATAATAAAATAATATTTTTTTTTCAGAAAATTTGAAATTTCACCAACGGCTCAATAAACACCAAATAATAGCAATTACATAGCTAGAATGTGTATATTTAATTTTTATAATAAGATATTTGTATTTTGACTTTTTACAGAAAACCCTCTTATTTTACCGATTTTTTTGAAATTTCACCGAAACGATTTTTAAAACGTTACAATTTCAAAGGAGAGTATGTACTTATTTGAAAAACCCGGTTTCCTTGATGTGGTATTTGCGCAGCCACCATGAGATTTATCGGTTCTGATTATATGAGAGAGTGGGCTGACCCGGACTGACGGGATGCCCGATATATGAGAGAGTGGGCTGACCCGGACTGACGGATGCCCGATATACGAGAGAGGGGGCTGACCCGGACTGACGGATGCCCGATATACGAGAGAGGGGGCTGACCCGGACTGACGGATGCCTCATATATGAGGATTTACGTGTGGATGCTAGGCACATGTTTTCATGATGTTTTCGAGTGTCGATGCTAGGCACCCAGGTTCCATGCTTTTGGTTATATCCTCATATTTTCCATGCATATGCTTTATGACATTTACATGCATGATGCTTATTGTCATTGGGTGACGAGTGGATGGGATCCACATACATGCAGATTGGTTACATTGATTATACCTCGTATTTATGATATGCTATTACTTGAGGCACTGGCACGAGCACTTGGCACTACATTCATGTATAGAGATTACATTACCAGTTTCGCATGCTTCAGATTTATTCATATTGCGGTTTATATATATCTGATCGTATTGACCTAGGATGGGTCATACATTCGATCTCTGCTTATAGATATTTTCTATTCATGAGTTGGCAACTCACCCCCGTTGTGCCACAATTCTTGCAGGTTTTGCCGTACAGATTCCATAGCGACATTTCTGGCACACTGCTTCTTTATGGGTGACTTGCTTTAGTAGGTGGGTTCTTTTGTATCAGAACCACCTTTGTACATGTACTTTTCATATGTATCTAGTCATTCCATCAACCAAAACTTGTATATTGTTTCAGACTTAGAGACAGTGATGCATTATTTCGACCTTAGAGTTGCGCTTGTAGTATCATGGTTTTCTGGCTGTTTTGAGTTTCTTTTTGGGTTTTGATCCTCGCCCTTTGGCGTTGTATATTATTATTGCTTGCATGGTTGTGACCGTCGATTGACGAAGAGCTAGCTCCCGCTTGGGGATGCCTTTTATCATTTCATATATATTGTTCTTGTTGTACCCCGTTCGGAGCCAGTTTTTATAAAGGAAACTCTGCCGAAATTTTCAGGAAAGGTTACACATTTTAAAAATGCATACTCGGCTAATTATTTAAAAACTTGATTTTCAAAACATGATTTCGTTACTTCTTAAAACCAGTTTTCCTTATTTACTCCTTAAAATGGTTTTAGATTTCTGGGCTTTTGGCTTACTTGGATCAGATGGGGTCCTGTAGACTTCATATGGTTCAAGGGCCAGTCACGTGCTCTTCGGGTCGTGACACCAGGTTAGTTTGAGATTAACTATGTGCTAAAATGTTATATAAAGAGAGCTTGTTTGGGTTAGGATTAGGTTAGTTTGAGTTAGGAGTCGCTCACTTCTTTCGTCGCCACTCTTAATATCGGTGTTACGGTAATCGGCAACAACGGGGATTAGCACGACTAGGAAGGAACTTACGAGTATAAGCTAGGCTTTCCAATGCTTAAGTTCTTCCTTTTGGTGCTTGTCCGTCCGTTCTTGGCTCTTAGCCTTAACCTCCGGTTAATTCAACCACAACCGGTCTCACTAAGGAATCACCGCTATCATGTATGATAGGGTGCTATAGGGAGCGGATTGTGGTTCAATTAACGGGAGTCCGAATTAAGATGTTGGGCAAGAAAAGAGTGAGAGAGATTTCCTTCTCTCAACCTTTCCTTATCCTACCCTAACAAGTAAGAAAACTACTCACCCATTACAAAAAAAAGGAAAATACAAAAAAGGAGGAAGATAGAAAGAAAGAAGTTAGGAGATTACAACTAGCTATTTGAGACCTCACCTTGGCAAGGATCAAGCTTAAGCATCATTGTTGTTAAGGATAAAGAAAAAAAGAGAACAAGAAAGAAACAAACAACAAATAACAACAACTAGATTAGCAAATGAATAATACAAGTAATTATAATTAACAACATAACAAGACAAGCATGATAACAAAAAGAACTCTTTTATTCATCACTTCACTCATGAAACCTCTATACAAGATTTTAATGGAGAAAAGATGAAAAGAGGAAGAAGAACAACAAAGTATATCTAAAACCTAATACAAGAATTAGCACCCTTGGCTTGGCAATGTTCTGGGCCATTTATAGGCAGGAAACTGGAAAACTAGGGCAACAATCTGCCACCAAATAAAAGTACCAAAATACCCCCAAAATATCAGTGGCTGACGAGTTCATTAGGCCGCGTATCCGCGGCCAAATCGCCATGTTAGCCGCGGATCCGCGGCCATAATGGGGAGTTGGCTCCTCATTTTTTGTCGGTTTCCCTGGTTTGCTGTTGTCTTCAGTTTGGTATATGTGGTTTCTCAGAATCTCTTCACAATTTTTCCAGAATTTCAGTAGATCAAAAGGTGATTTGATGTGGATCTTTAGCCATGATTTTTCTTGAGCTCCGCGTAGACATGTTGGATCTTGTGTTAACATTGTGCTTTGTGCATGAAAATGACAATCGATTTGCCATTTTGTCCCTTAAACTGGTTTGCGGCAACATACAGATAGATAGCGGAGACTCGTATTTTATCTGTGGTTGGCAGTAATCCATAATTTGTCGTGCTTTTACATAAATTTCACTGTTTAGAGCTGAGAACCTGTATCCTGCAATTAACTAGCAAACACGGCTCAAGAGTACCTACCTATAAGCAATGTGATAAAAAATGGGCGGTATAAAAATGCAAAAATCTGATATGAACAAATACCCCCAAACTTATCATTTGCTCGTTCCGAGCAAAGCCAATTTATTCACAAAAATTCCTAACCTCACTTTCACAGGGAATGCGATTGCACTGAGCATGTGCAACAAGTCGTTAAACCTCTAGGTGTCCCTAGTAGGAGGAGTGTTGTCTCCTGAGGGTTTTCAGCGGAAACTACCCACAAAATCCGGTCAAGCTAGTTTTGCAAAATAACTATGATTCAAACCCTAAGGTTCTGTTTTTTAAAAATAACAATTCTATTATCCTAATTCTAGACTATCGAACCTTTATTTTTTACACCTCACTTATTTAACTTAAGATTTTATATGTCTTTACGTGCAGTGCAAATAGTGTCATTAAGTTTTATAAAGAGTTATGCATTTTTCAAGTTTCGTTTTCCACTAAGGTTTCAATTTCAGAATTTCTATCTTCCTTAACATGAAACTAGGTCTTATTTCTCACTCCACCTTTTTCTTGTTTTCATTTCATACACACCTCTGTGAACGTGCAATAGTCTTTATCATAGAATAAAACCTTCATATCTCCGTTAGAAATACTTTTTTTTATAAAAACCTGTCTTTTGTCAAGATTATTCTCACACAAAGAACCGTTAGGAATTTTAACTCGGAGAGAACACTTGCTTGACTTTGTTTTAATCTGGACTTTCTAGGTTTCTTAATGAGCTTTAGGCCAATGCACCCAAACCAGTTGGCTTTAGGGCATTAGGTGCAGAGACACCCCAGCGGACTTAATTACTCAAGTTACCTAGGCCCAAAAACAAAAGACAATTTAGCGTGAAAATCATGATGATTTAATGCGAACGGAGATATAACCGACAGTTCAATTTTTTTTTTTTGGATAAAAGACGTGTTTAGTGGGTTCGATGTGTAATCATTCCAATCAAGTTCCAGATGGGTTATTTTTCAGAATTAGTTCCAAGTAAGGCATCAATAACATCCCTTCATATTCGCTTCACTTCATAAACTATTCTTGATATTACTTATTTCAGAACAAACCTATTTGATCCTCAGAAAATAATTTATCCATTTAAAAGTTTTTAGACATAATAGACTTGTCATCTAATTTTCAAAACTCACGACACGTGTAATGTGATGTAAAGACGTATAACAGCTATAGTTAACTTCAAAGGAGAGTTATCTTTTAGGTTTTCAAAATCTAAAAAATAAGATTTAGTTATTCTTATCTTATCAAACAAAACCGTTGAAATATTGAATCTGAGTTCTCCTACTAGCTAACTTGACGAAAAGGTTTTTATGTTTTTAGAAAATTTTCTGATTTTTATGGATTTTATGGATTTTAGTATGCAGATGCAAAATATACATATGAATGCGAAGGTTAGAAATGCGTACCGAGCGTACCCCCAAACTTAAACTGGACAGTGTCCTCGCTGTCATTGCATGAAGAAATCATTGAAGGGTCAAAATTGTCGGTTAGATATACATATTTTTTCTTTTTGTTTTTAAAAGAAAAGAAAAAAAAAGAATATCCACATATATATACAAAATGGTATATACATACCCCCAAACTTATTTGAAACAGTGTCCACTGTTTTGGCTGGATAACTGAAGTTTGGTGGTAGGCAGAGGAAGATCATGCAGGGTAAACCGGCTCCTTTAAGACCAGGAGCTCCTCTGTTGGTTCAGCGCTAAGGTACGGCTTTAGTCTATGTCCATTTATTTTGAAAAATGAACCGTCCTTTGGATTCTCCAAATCCACAGCGCCATGCGGATACACATTCCGTACAAAATATGGCCCTTTTCCAGCGAGATCTAAGCTTACCTGGATGGAAATGTAGCCGAGTGTCGTAAAGCAGTACCTGTTGACCAGGTGCGAATATTTTGCGCAAAAGGTGTTTATCGTGAAACACCTTCGTTCGGTTCTTAACGACAACCGCGTTTTCGTAAGCCTCATCCCGAAGCTCGCTCAATTCGTTCAACTGCTGCTTCCGATGGCTGCCCGCATCTTCGAGAGACAGATTCAGCTCCTTTATCGCCCAAAATGCGCGACGCTTTATTTCCACAGGAAGGTGGAAAGCCTTTCCGTAAACAAGCCGATAGGGAGACATGCCAAGATCGGTCTTGTAAGCCGTTCGAAATGCCCAAAGGGCATCAGTGAGTTTTAATGACCAATCCTTACGGTTCTTGGAAACCGTCTTCTCCAGTATCTGCTTGATTTGCCGATTTGAAACTTCGGCTTGCCCACAGGTTTGGGGGTGGTAGGGCGTAGATAGCTTATGATTAATGGAATATTTCCGCATCAAGTCCTCGAAAGTCTTATTGCAGAAATGAGTTCCATTGTCGCTAATGATTGCTCGGGGGTGCCCAAACCGGGAGAAAATGTTTTCCTTAAGAAATCTAACGACAACCTTGTTGTCGTTAGTCCGGCAGGGCACAGCCTCGACCCACTTAGAGACATAATCAACAGCGAGAAGGATGTACAAGTTCCCAAAAGAGCTGGGAAACGGCCCCATGAAATCAATCCCCCAAACTTCGAAAATCTCCACAACCAAGATTGGTTCGAGCGGCATCTCGTTTCTCCTGGATATCCGGCATAAGTGTTGGCACTGGGAGCAAGTCTTGCAGTAGTCATGAGCGTCCTTGAAGAGTTATGGCCAGTAGAAACCACACTGTAAGATCTTCTCGGCTGTCTTTCTGGGGCCAAAATGCCCGCCACATGCTTGATCGTGGTAAAACGACAGCACACTCTTGAATTCATCGTCAGGCACACACCGACGAATGATCTGGTCGGGACAGTACTTGAACAGATAGGGTTCGTCCCGGTAAAAGTGTTTTACTTGGGATAAGAATCGAAGTTTGTCCTGACTTGACCATTCAGTCGGTAGTAATCCTGTGGCCAAATAGTTCACAATATCTGCGAACCAGGGTTCGCAAGATACTGTCAAAAGCTGTTCATCCGGAAAAACGTCGTTGATCGGAATTTGTAGCGACGACGAAGAAGGAAGTCGTGAGAGATGGTCGGCGACTACGTTTTCACATCCTCTTTTGTCCTTGATGATAAGATCAAACTCTTGAAGCAAGAGGATCCAACGTATCAGCCGAGATTTTGCATCTTTCTTCGCTAAAAAATGGCGCAGAGCAGAATGGTCCGTATAGACGATGACTGGAGAGCCGATGAGGTAGGGACTGAACTTTTCTAAAGCAAATACAACAGCCAAGAATTCCTTCTTAGTTGTTGTATAGTTCAGTTGGGCGTCGTTCAGGGTTCGGCTAGCGTAATAGATTACGTGCGGCATCTTGTTGATGTGTTGTCTAAGTACAGCACCGATGGCAAAGTCGGATGAATCGCATATAATCTCAAATGGGTGCGTCCAGTCAGGAGAAGAAAGATCGGGCGCAGAAGTGAGTGATCTTTTTAATGACTCGAACGCAGTCACACAGCTTGAGTTGAAGTCAAATGTCGTGTCCTTGACCAGCGAAAGAGTCAAGGGCCTAGCAATCTTGCTAAAGTCCTTGATGAACCGTCTATAGAAATCGGCATGGCCAAGAAAGGCTCGGATGTCTCTGACGCATCGGGGAGGAGGGAGATTGGAAATGACTTCAATCTTTGCTTTATCTACCTCAATGCCATTTTGCGAGATGATATGTCCTAAGACAATACCTTCGCGCACCATGAAGTGGCACTTCTCCCAGTTCAAAGTAAGATTCTTGTCCTTACACCTGGTAAGGACAGTGTCGAGATGCAACAAACACTCATCAAAGGAATCGCCGAAAATGGAGAAATCATCCATGAAGATCTCCAAGAATTTTTCCACCATGTCTGTGTAAGTCGATGTGCAACACCCCACGAGTTGCGGGGTGGCGGAAATATGAAAAAACGATCTTGTTCTTGAAGCATACATCGACTAACCGAAGAACTTTGCAAAACGATAATTAACAACTACCATAGAAGTTCTTAGCTACTATGTAAAGAGATTATACCTGTGATACGTGTCCTTCGTCTTTACGATCTCTACGTCCACCTCGGCCTCCTCTAAGTGATAGATGATCCACCCGAGAACCCTAATCCAAGCTTCTCCTCAAAGCTTGAGGTAACTAAGTTTCTATAGTTGCTAATCAAAGGAACTTAGATCATATAGAGTTAGGTTATGGGATGTTTAGTCTTTTCTAATCCTTATTCTCAACTCATGAGTTGTAGGATTAGAGCTTGAAGAAAGAGTGAGCTTGAGGAGAGAGAAGGTGAACTAGAATAATGAATATGAAATTGTTTCTCACTTGATATATGAAGCATAATGAATAAATCAAAAACTGAATAAAAGAGATTATTCATCATGCTACATAAATGTATTATGAGTGATTCACTATGTGAGTCATTAAGCATTTAATAATGCATTAATGACATAATGAATTACACATTATGAGTCACAATATCATTTAATGACAATGTCACCTAAACCTCTCAAGTCACCATGCTTCTAGAAGCTTCCCGGAAATTACGAGAACGCCCCTCCCATCTGTGAAAACACGGAAAAACTTTACACTGTATAAATCCAATAACCTGATACTAGAATCTGGCTTAAACCAAAGCCGTCTAGTAAAAACTGTCCGAATGTCGTACGTGCGTTTAAACACGTATTCGTCCGAACCCTTGTCGTAAAATCGTACGACCTCTATATCGTTTCGCCTGGAGTTGGGAAAACTCTGTGTGGGACTCTAAAGACTCGACTACTACGCTCGCACTGGGTTTAACCACAGACCGCAAGCGGCACTAGCTGTACGTAACGGTCCCCAGGTAGATGTCAATAAGAAGGCCGATGAGGATACCCATCCGAACTCTTACTGAGCCTGTCCGTGACAATATCCATGCAGTCTGGTCTGTTCGTCTAAGAGTATCGCATGTATGGTCTAGGGAGGTGCTAAACGTCAGACCCCTAATAATCGTACAAGTCGTGTCGGCATGGCTCAATTACCATCCGAGAATCTACTGATCAGTCTATCAGTGATTCTCAATCAGCCCTGGCCAGGGACTTATGTAATGACCAACCGATCACCGTGCGATATCAACTCCCTATACCGAGAGAGATGAATCCCTAACAGTCACTCACTGCCTCCACGTGGCTCGGGACTGTGCCCAACTAAAACCTGTTTGCACGACTCCTTTGAACCGTGGTAGGGTAGTAATCAAAGCACAGTGGGAACTCACACGAGACAAATGGCGACCTTAAGTCAACAGACTATCTGCGCATATGTCACCTGAGAACTGCTATCTGACGTTAGGTATAAATACCATCCAGTCAGTTCTCGGCGAGTCCTGTCCGGTGTACTCACATGCAGTGAGCATCTGTATACAATCTTAGGTGCACTCCACCAATGGCTGCGGGATCAATCCATCGCCCCTCCTCAGGGTCTAGATATGTATACACTAGTCTACTCTGGAGCATCGATGCCCAGTCTCGATACTCCTACGACCAGGGACATCTAAGGATGTGCCTATTGACTATCCAGCTCCCACAAGTATGACTGCCATCACAGCGCCGGTAGTCAGGAAAACACCCTATGGGCTTTATCAACATGTACATATATATGAATACTACGCAAAATATATCATATGTTAAGATAAAGACAAACCAAATAGCGTACTATCATATTAAGCAAGACTGTCATGTACATACATATCCCCAGCATCCTATACAATGAAGGCCTCTAGGGATATATATCCAACAATCTCCCACTTGCACTAAGGCCTATAATTGGCGCAATGAGTACCCACTGTCTGCACTAGATCCAGTTGTTGGCGTACCGCATGCCCAACATCTCAAACAGCCTCTCGAACTGGACTTGAGGGATGGCCTTAGTGAATGGATATGCCGTGTTGTCTTTTGTGTCCACTCTCCGTACCTCGATCTCCTGACGATCAACGATCTCCCTGATCAGGTGAAAATGCCTTAAGATATGCCTGGATTTCTGATGGGACCTCGGTTCCTTCGCTAATGCTACAGCCCCATTGTTATCATAATACAAAGGTATTGGATTGGAAATGAACGGAACCACCTGAAGTTCAGAGATGAACTTCCTCATCCAGACAGCCTCTTTTGCGGCTTCTCTAGCAGCTATATACTCAGCCTCCATAGTTGAGTCTGCGACGGTATCCTGTTTGGAACTCTTCCAACATACCGCTCCTCTATTGAGGGTAAACACAAAACCCGAAATGGATTTAGAATCATCTTTGTCACTTTGGAAGCCGGAGTCGGTAAAAGCCTCTACCTGGAGGTCCCCATTACCGTAAATCAAGAACATCTCCTTAGTCCTTCTCAGGTACTTGAGAATGTTCTTTACCTCTATCCAATGCTTCTCACCTGGGTCAGAATGATACCTGCTTACCACACCAAGTGCGTAAGCTACATCTGGTCTTGTACATAACATCGCATACATTATAGATCCTACTGCCGAAGCATAGGGTATAATGACCATGCGAGCCCTCTCTTCATCAGTCTTTGGAGACATCTCTTTTGAGAGGGTGATCCCGTGACAAGCGGGCATATTACCGCACTTGGAATCTTCCATACTAAATCTCTTTAGTATAGTGTCAATATACCTGAACTGTGAAAGTCCCAACATTCTTTTAGATCTATAACGATAGATCTTAATGCCCAAAATGTAGGTTGCATCACCCAAGTCTTTCATGGAAAATTTCTGTGACAAGAAGAGCTTTACTGATTGTAGCATAGGGACATCATTCCCTATCAGTAGTATGTCATCGACGTACAAAACGAGGAAGACTACTGCTCCTTCTACAATCTTTCTATAAATACATGGTTCATCTACATTTTTGATAAAGTCAAATTCTTTGACTGTCTCATCAAAGCAGATGTTCTAACTTCACGATACTTGCTTTAATCCATAGATGGATTTAAGTAACCTGCACACTCTTCCGCTGCTCCCACTGTCTAAGAAACCTTCTGCTTGATCCATGTAAACACTCTCTTCTAAATGTCCATTTAGAAAAGCTGTTTTCACATCCATTTGCCAGATTTCATAGTCATGGAAGGCAGCAATGGCAAGCAAGATCCGAATGGATTTAAGCATAGCTACAGGTGAAAAGGCTTCATCATAGTCCAATCCTGGTCTTTGACGAAAACCTTTTGCAACGAGTCTAGCTTTGTAGGTTTCCACTTGTCCAAGTGCACCGATCTTCTTTTTGAAGATCCATTTGCATCCAACTGGTTTCACCCCAGGAGGAGCAACTTCTAAAGTCCATACTTTATTGGTGTACATGGATTCCATTTCGGATCTCATAGCATCCAGCCACATCACCAAGTCAATACTCGTGATAGCCTGCTGAAAACTAGTAGGCTCATCATCATCGATGATGCAATCCTCTCGATCCCCATCTAGAAGAAAACCATAGTATCTCTCAAGAGGATTAGAAAGCCTACTGGATCTGCAGAGTGGCGTTGGTTCGTCATGTTCTATTGAAATCTGAGGTTCTACTACGTCCTCGGTAGCAGTTTGAGGTTCTGGAATTTCTTCCAGCTCTACCGCGCTCCCACTAATTTCTTTTGCAAGAAGTTTGCTTTCTAAGAAGACAATGTGGCGAGCGACAAACACCTTTTGTTCTTCAGTGTGGTAGACCATGTACCCCCTTGAATGTTTGGGGTATCCTACAAACTTGCACAAAACCGATCGTGCCTCGAGCTTGTCCGGACTATGCTTTTTAACATATGCCGGACACCCCCATATCTTGATATACTTGAGATATGGTTTCTTCCCGCTCCACATTTCATATGGAGTGGTAGGCACAGACTTAGTTGGAACTCTATTCAATAAGTATGCTGCTGATTCTAAAGCAAATCCCCAGAAGGAAAGTGGCAACTCAGCACTACTCATTATTGAATGCACCATATCTAATAGCGTGCGATTCCTCCTTTCTGATACACCATTATGCTGAGGTGTATAAGGCGGAGTAAGCTGAGAGAGAATTCCATTCTCTTTTAAGCATTCAAGGAAACTGGTACTTAAGTATTCTCCACCTCGATCAGATCGAAGTGTCTTGATGCTTTTACCAGTTTGTTTCTCTACTTCATTTTTATACTCCTTAAACTTCTCAAAGGCCTCGGATTTATGTTTCATTAAGAATACATATCCATACCTAGAGAAGTCATCAGTAAAAGTGATGAAGTAGGAGTGACCGCATCTCGCATGTGTAGACATCGGACCACATACATCACTGTGTACAAGTCCCAAGAGTTCTGTGGCTCTTGCACCGTGTCCGGTGAACGGAGATTTGGTCATTTTTCCTTTGATACATGATTGACAAGTTGCATATGATGAATATTCAAACAGATCTAGATATACATCTTTATATAACTTAGTCAACCTTGTTTCGTTTATATGACCAAGTCTACAATGCCATAGGAAGGCTTGATTTGAATCTGGAGCCTTTCTTTTAAGTGTGTTTTGAATATTGAAAATTCGAGGTTGATTAAGTATGTATATGTCGTTTTCCAGTGTGCCATACCCAATCAGTTCTTGATTTAGGAGAATGTTCATGACATTTCTTTCAAGCGCAAAATTATATCCTTCATTAGATAATAAAGATACTGATATAATATTACATAACATTCTGGAAATACAAAAACAGCTGTACTACACCAAAATGTGCCCACTAGTCAACCCTAGGTGATATTCCCCTATTGCAATAGCATCTACATGCATTCCATTGCCCATCCGGAGAGTCATATCACCTGTCCCCTGTACTCTACTATTTCTCAGATCCTGCAATGAATTACAGATGTGAGAACCAGAACCGGTATCAAGTACCCATGATGTAGAGTTTACTGAAAGACAATTTTCGATTACGAACACACCTGAAGCAGAAGCAACAGTTTGCTTCTTGTCCTTGGCTTTGAAGGCTATACAGTCCTTCTTCCAGTGCCCTTGCTTGTGACAATAAAAGCATTCGTTTATATCCGCTTTCACCCTTCCTGCCTTGTTCGTTCCCTGCACCTTCTTGACCCCACCCTTCGGTTTGGTGGCTTTCATCTTCTTCTTCCCTTTAGCTTTCGCTTTAGATTTAGAAGAGAATGATTGGCCAACATACAGAACGGGGGTCTTCTCCTTTTTCAAGGAGGTCTCTGCTATCCTCAACATGTTGAGGAGCTTTGGAAGATCAGCTTCCATTTCGTGTATGTTGAAGCTAAGCACGGACTGAGAGAAGGTGTGGGGAAGGTACTGCAAAATCCAGTCGATATACAAATCATTTTCTAGCACGCATCCCAGGTTTGCGAGTTCCTCAATGAGGCTGATCATTTTGAGGACGTGCTCTCCTACAGGAGATCCTGGAGCTAACCTCATCTGGAAGAGTTTCCTTGAGGTCTCGTACCTCGCGATACTGGAGTGCTCTCCATATAATTCCTTGACATAGAGAAAGATGGATATAATATCCATACTCTCGTGCTGTTTCTGGAGTTCATTGTTCATGGACGCCAGCACGATACTTTTAGCTCGCTCACAATTTAGATCCCAGGTTTTGCGAACTTCCTTGTCCACAACTGCTGAATCTGGTCCTGGGATAAGGGGAGGAACAGCGGTGGTAACATATGCTACTTTGTCATAAGTCAGTGCAATGTTGACGTTCCTTAGCCAATCTTTATAGTTCTGCCCGGTCAGTATATTTTTTTCAAGTAATAGTTTTAGTCCTGTCATGGTAGCTGCTAGAGAGAGAGAAAAGAAAACACTCAGCATATGCTTCTTGCAAGTTTAGATTGGTTATTAGTTTATCTAAACAGGATGGCTCCCACTGTTCCCTCAAATCCTTCTTCAAAACCTAAAAGAAGAACTAGTCAGGATTTAATCACACGTCACAATACTTTCTTAACCTTTCAGCCAGGCCGGTGTTGGTACTTCAAGGGAGTTTTTCCAACGCTTTCGCGAAGTTCCTTAATTAAATAACCTCTTTTCCCTGGAGGCGTAGCCCCTCTAACACTTTTCTGGACACCTACATGGTTTATAGCATTGATTGTTAGGTGAGAAAGTTTCCCGAGAGTAATCCTACTCATCAGTGGGATCAGGATCCAACTATCATTGCATGATGCACTAGATGGAAGCCACTCTAGTCACCACACTCCAGAAGGTATGCTAAATCTGCAAGTTTCCTTTATGTTTGAAACTCCCGATGTGAGTTTTTACCCTAAGCTCTTATGACCTTGATGTAGGCCAACAAATCATAAGACGCAAGTCAAGTTCTACCCGTCGTTGTGCTGATTAATTTAGGTACATCGTACATGCCCTTGACGTAGGCCAACAAGGCTGTACGTCTGTCCTATACTAATGCATCTATCTATGCAACAAATAAGCAAACACACTGCTACCATCCAGTATGCCTTGACGTAGGCCAACAAGCATAGCATGAATACGATGTGCTGTCTATTTGAAACGACGGAGGGTTACGGCTGGTTTTTGACAAAAAACCGTTAACGTAGTGAACTTGATATGATCGAAGGAACCATGATAGCTTTTATTACAAGGAGTGGTTTAAGCTCCGCATTTAAAATTTGTTTTTTGAAGAAAACCGAGTGGTTTTGAAATTGTTCCAACGATTCAGTTTAGGTTTTATTTTTCTTTGCATTAAAAAATAATGCGTCCCATCTTTAACCTATCATTACAGATAACAACGAAAATACAACGTCCTCTTATGCCATCCGCATTCGCTACGGGGTCCCGTCATCACCCGTTAGGTTACTTAACTAACGGCAGAGCGGGGGCTGGGCTAGTGTGGGTATAAAACATAAGTGACGTCTAAATAGCTATCATATATAGATATTGTACATTCGCCAGACGCAATAATAGGCATTCCAGATCACAGATAAACTTTATTGGATATGCAAGTAATCCGCGTTTCTTTTGAGCCTGTAAGAAAAGACGGATTACACAGTTGTGATGAATAGCCATTACCCCACCTTAGACCCCTATGGGTACGGCAAACTACCCGCCAAGTACCCGAAGTGAAGCGGTCTCCCTCAACAACGTGAGTAGGCCACTAAGCACTTCGAAATACCCGGTAGTTTGTGCACCCCACCTTGGGTCTATCCTAGGAGCAAAAATAGTAAAAGGAGATAATACAACGGTGGCTACAACCGCAACCTGGATGTGCCCCGCAAAAAAATATTACAACTTATTACAATTACATCGAATGAATTAATACAATAACCCATCACAAAACCCCGACTAATCATCACAACAATCCAATACAGTTCATAATCACAAACAGTTAAAACATTACAGATATGTGCAACCCCCTGCCAACCGACATACTAGCAGTTAGGGGAGATTTACGAACACATAAAACAGTTCACAGATATAATCAAACAAGCAAACATCGTATAATTTCGATCGATCAAACCCATTAAATTCTGCTCCAAAACTTCTCTGTAAACCTGAGACCTGAGCAAAAAATAAACATTCCAGAAAAGACAAAACATTCACAGAAGAATTACTGGGGAAATTTGGGGTGAATCGGGCTCAACTCGGCCGCGGATCTGCGGTGGATCGGTGGGATCGGCCGCGGTTCCGCGGTGTGTTGGCCGATTCATGCACCCAAATTTCTCCAGTGTTCTTAGGTTTCCATGTAGGTTATTCTGGAGGTCCCTGAAAAATTTTTGGACCTCAATTTAAAATCGACAGAAACTATGTGAATACGATATCTTTTCCGGTTCGTTTTGTGTTCGAAATTCATACGACTTTGCAAATGAGTTAATTATTGTTTAGTGAGGCTCTGATACCACTGTAAGTCGATGTGCAACACCCCACGAGTTGCGGGGGAGGCGGAAATATGAAAAAAAAACGATCTTGTTCTTGAAGCATACATCGACTAACCGAAGATCTTTGCTAAACGATAATTAACAACTAACATAGAAGTTCTTAGCTACTATGTAAAGAGATTATACCTAGTGATATGTGTCCTTCGTCTTTACGATCTCTACGTCCTCCTCGGCCTCCTCTAAGTGATAGATGATCCACCCGAGAACGCTAATCCAAGCTTCACCTCAAAACTTGAGGTAACTAAGTTTCTCTAGTTGCTAATCAAAGGAACTTAGATCATATAGAGTTAGGTTATGGGATGTTTAGTCTTTTCTAATCCTTGTTCTCAACTCATGAGTGGTAGGATTAGAGCATGAAGAAAGAGTGAGCTTGAGGAGAGAGAAGGTGAACTAGAATAATGAATATGAAATTGTTTCTCACTTGATATATGAAGCATAATGAATAAATCAATAAATGAATAAAAGTGATTATTCATCATGCTACATAAATGTATTATGAGTGATTCACTGTGTGAGTCATTAAGCATTTAAAAATGCATTAATGACATAATGAATCACACATTATAAGTCACAATATCATTTAATGACAATGTCACCTAAACCCCTCAAGTCACCATGCTTCTAGAAGCTTCCCGGAAATTACGAGAACGCCCCTCCCATCTGTGAAAACACGGAAAAACTTTACACTGTATAAATCCAATAACCTGATACTAGAATCTGGTTTAAACCAAAGCCGTCTAGTAAAAACTGTTCGAATGTCGTACGTGCGTTTAAACACGTATTCTTCCGAACCCTTGTCGTAAAACCGTACGACCTCTATATCGTTTCTCCTGGAGTTGGGAAAACTCTGTGTGGGACTCTAAAGACTCGACTACTACGCTGGCAGTGGGTTTAACCACAGACCGCAAGCGGCACTAGCTGCACGTAACGGTCCCCAGGTAGATGTCGATAAGAAGGCCGATGAGGATACCCATCCGAACTCTTACTGAGCCTGTCCGTGATAATATCCATGCAGTCCGGTCTGTTCGTCTAAGAGTATCGCATGTATGGTCTAGGGAGGTGGTAAACGTCAGACCCCTATTAACCGTACAAGTCGTGTCGGCATGGCTCAATTACCATCCGAGAATCTACTGATCAGTCTATCAGTGATTCTCAATCAGCCCTGGCCAGGAACTTATGGTAATGACCAACCGATCACCGTGCGATATCAACTCCCTATACCGGGAGAGATGAATCCCTAACAGCCACTCACTTCCTCCACGTGGCTCGGGACTGTGCCCAACTAAAACCTATTTGCACGACTCCTTTGAACCGTGGTAGGATAGTAATCAAAGCACAGTGGGAACTCACACGAGACAAATGACGACCTTAAGTCAACGGACTATCTGCACACATGTCACCTGAGAACTGCTATCTGACGTTAGGCATAAATACCATCCAGTCAGTTCTCGGCGAGTCCTGTCCGGTGTACTCACATCCAGAGAGCATCTATATACAATCTTAGGTGCACTCCACCAATGGCTGCGGGACCAATCCATCGCCCCTCCTCAGGGTTTAGATATGTATACACTAGTCTAATCCGGAGCATCGATGCCCAGTCTCGATACTCCTGCGACCAGGGACATCTAAGGATGTGCCTATTGACTATCCAGCTCCCATAAGTATGACTGCCATCACAGCGCCGGTAGTCAGGCAAACACCCTATGGGCTTTATCAACATGTAAATATATATGAATACTACACAAAATATATCATATGTTAAGATAAAGACAAACCAAATAGCGTACTATCATATTAAGCAAGACTGTCATGTACATACATATCCCCAGCATCCTATACAATGAAGGCCTCTAGGGCATATATATCCAACAGTCTGAGAATATTCCCATCATACACCGCTGGAAGGTAACGGGCGCATTGCATAACCCAAAGGGCATGCGACGATATGCAAATGTGCCGAATGGACAAGTGAATGTGGTCTTGTCCTGGTCTTTTTCGGCGATGGGGATCTGATTATAGCCGGAGTAGCCATCAAGAAAGCAGTAGTACTCGTGTCCGGCTAATCGTTCAAGCATCTGGTCAATGAAAGGTAGCGGAAAGTGGTCCTTCCTCGTTGCGGCGTTGAGTTTTCTGTAATCGATGCATACTCGCCACCCAGTCTGGGTGCGAGTAGGGATTAACTTGTTCGCCTCGTTGGTTATGACCGTTATGCCTGATTTCTTGGGGACAACGTGAATGGGGCTAACCCACTGGCTATCAGAGATAGGGTAAATGATACCACTATCCAGACACTTTACGATCTCCTTTTTTTACAGCCTCCTTCATGACTGGGTTGAGTCGCCTTTGTAGATCCTTGAATGGTTTGGCATCATCCATTAGATGAATGTGATGTTCAACGATCAGGGGACTAATCCCCTTGATGTCCGCCATGGACCAGCCAAAAGCTTGCCTATTGCTGTGCATGACCGCAAGAAGGGCTCTCTCTTGCTCGGGAGCTAGAGAAGCCGAGATGATAACAGGGAAGGTCTCGTTTTCACCCAAGTAAGCGTACTTAAGGTGAGACGGCAAAGGCTTGAGTTCGAGCGTTGGAGGTGAAACGATTGAAGGCAAGATTGGTGAAAAGGTCTCGAACTCAAAGGATTCCAGCAGAGGTTCAAATAGAGTGTAAGCGACCGAGTTGGATGGTTCAGCTAACTCATCCGGAAATTCAAAGGATTCCAACTCGAGTGGTGACTGGCTAAGACCGGTCGAGAAAGTAAAACACTCGTAGTCATTGTCGGGCGCAGAAGCAGCAGTAGGTTCGAAGAGGAACGCACTAGTGGCGTTAAGGTTGTCATGATCGAACAAAAACTCCTCGAATTCACACTCCTCTGGGGTAATCTCCTGGATTGAGCAAACGTCTAGTATATGAGCATTAGGTTCGGAGGGCTGATTCCCCAACCTAAAAATGTTGAGTTCAATTGTCATGTTTCCAAAAGATAGGTTCATCGAACCATTCGACAATTGATCACAGCATTTGAAGTTGCAAGGAATAGGCGACCGAGTATCACCGGAATTTGATTATGGGGGTTAGCTATAGGCTGTGTGTCTAAAACAATGAAGTCAACGGGTAATATGAAGTCCCGAACCTTGATTAACACATTCTCTAGTTCACCCCTAGGATGGGTGATCGATCGGTCGGCCATTTGGAGAGTGCAGTGTGTGGGTTTCAGCTCTCCTACACCTAGTTGCTCATATACTTAGTACGGAAGCTGGTTAACACTGGCACCAAGATCTAAAAGCGCGCGGTTGATGTTCTTATCCCCAATGGTAATAGAAATCGTAGGACAGCCAGGGTCCTTCCATTTTTGAGGTAAAAATTGGGTAAGAGTATCACTCACAGCACTAGCCAAGAAAACTTTCTTGGGTACCTGAGATTTCCTCTTTTTCGTGCACAAGTCCTTTAAGATTTTCGCGTAGGAAGGGACTTGTTGGACAATATCTAAAAGGGGAATGTTGATGTTAACCTGCTTAAACAACTCCAGAATCTTCTCCATTTGTGGATTTTGTTTATTGGACCTCAACCGGTTTGGAAATGGAACGTTTTTAAAATTGGTTGAGTCCAATGCTTGTGGAGGAGATTGTGGAGTTGGAATGGATCCCAGAGCTGGTGTTTTCGTGGAGTGAGAAATGGGTCCGTTTAGAGTAGAAGAAGAGGAATAGCCTTTTGAAGAATGGAGAATAGGCTCAGAAGACAAAGAATAAGAAGAAGAAGCGGCCGGGGTGTCATTGTCGATCCGTCTGCCAATGTTGTTTTGCAGCATCCTTCCAGATCTCAATGCAGTCACGGCACTCACATTATGGTTATGTTGTTCAAGAGCAACATGTACATTATGTGGGTGACCGGGATTTGGGAGTGGCTGGGACGGAAGCTTCCCCTTTTCTCGCTCGCTTAACGCTGCATTCAGCTATGCAATCTGGGCTTCGATGGTCTTAATGCTTTGCCGGTGTGCAGTAGTATGTTGCACCAAAGATTGAATGGACGATTGGATGTTGGAGGTGGATTGGGTCGATTGTTTTACAAATGCCTCCAGACTTCGTTCTAGCGAAGAAACCTTATCGTTGTTTGATGGAACAAAGTTGTTTTGAGGAAAAGAATTGTTGGGTGCAAAGTTGTTCGTCTGATTTTGAAAAGGTTGGGGTTGGAAGGGCTACTGAAATTGATGCTGAGTTTGTTGCTGAGCTTGTTGTTGCGGAGGAGGGGGCCTCTGGAAATGGTTGCCTTGGAATTGATGCTGGTTCTGATTCCAGGCAAAGTTGGGATGGTTCCTCCAACCGGGATTGTAGGCGGAAAAGTATGGATCGTTTCTTAGTCTTTGCTGAAATGAAGCATTAACCTGATCCTGTCCTTGAGATGCGGCATTGTAAGGACACTGTTCGGTTAGGTGAGATGGATCGGAACAACAAGCACAAATGGTACGAAGGGTAAGAACAGGGGCAGGAGCGGGAGATGAAAATTTGCTCTCTATCGCTTCAAGTTTTCTCGTTATTGCAGCCATTTCGGCTTTCATTGCAATAGAGACATCGAGTTGGTGAATGCCTACCCTAGACTGACCAGTAGAAGTAGAGGAAGAAGAAGACGTACTTGGTCTGGTGCTCTCCCATTGAAGCGTTTGTTCCGCAAGGTCGTCGAAGAATTGCCATGCTTCCCCGTCAGATTTGGACAGGAAGTGGCCTTGACAAATTGTTTCCAACAACTGTTTGGTTGCTGGGTTCAGGCCCTCGTATAAAGTTTGGCAAAGTTGCCATTTCTCAATACCGTGGTGAGGGCACTGAACAAGAAGGTCTTTATACCGGTCAAAGCACTTCCAAAAGGGTTCAGTAGGAAGCTGGGAAAATTGGTTGATTTCGTTACGGATCCTCGCGGTTTTATGATTCAGATAGAATTTCTTGAGAAACGCTTTCACAAACTCATCCCAACTGGTTATGAAGTGGGAAGCAATGTTATACAGCCACTTTTCATCAAGATTGCACAAAGTGAACGGAATGACCCGTAGCCGTATAGCATCGTCTGACAGCTGGGTCGTTTTCATCATGGCACAAACATTCTGGAACTTGTTGATGAAGATATAGGCATCTTCAGATTCAAGCCCATTAAATTTCGGAAGCATGTTAATGAAGTGGGGCTTAATTTCAAAATTATCCCCATTGGCCGGTGGAAGGGAAAGACAGGTGGGAAGTGCAGAGCGGGTGGGATAGAAACAATCCTGTTGCGCGACTCGCTGCGGTGCTACAACAGACGGTGGTGGTGGGTTATTCGCATCCATAGGAGGTGGAATCAATCCCGGGGGAGTCAAAGGGATGTTTGGATTAAATCCTGACATCGCGGAAGAAGAGGTTGGTGATAGTGAAGGTGAGGACGTATGAACAGAATTCCGGTCAACGTCAGAGTTGGCCGGCAAAGGTAAGGGTGAAAGAGGCGTGGAAGGAGTTTCAACGTCTGAGTCGATCGCGTAGTCGGTAGCGACTAACGTAACGCGGACTAGACGGGCGCTAGTGTCCCGAGTCCAACCGGACATATACTAAACAAGTTTAGAGTAGTCAAAGTGGAGAAGGTGAGGGTAAGAAAACGTCAATGGAGAAATACGATGGGGGGTGGGTGAAAAAATGGATTCTGGCGACAAAGGGCAAGTTTTTATAAAAGTTTTTGTTTTGTGTTTTTTTATAGAAAGAGCTTTACAGAAATATGTACGGACTTACGGCTTCAAACAATCACAGACAAAATATGCACAATCACACCTAGATCTAGGGTCACCTAGGTCAGCTAGACAGCTCCTAACTGTTCCAAAGGGCTAGAAATAAGACCTCAAACCGCCTCTTCTCCGTCAATTGCGACCAGGTAAGTGCCAGGTAAATGGGAGGCTCCCCACTACGTAAGTAGTGGTCCTAATTAAGTAACCACTTGCCTTAGACACACTTTCCTAGACACCGCAAAGTCAGGATAGGATAAACGGCCGATGCCTACAACCAGTTCTCTGTCCTATTGAGCGTGACGTCCTTAGGACTGAGTCTAGTATTTTTTTAATTAAATAATGGTCAATGCATATGTTTTTTAATTAAAATCTAGATTTGTTTCAAGCCCCTTAAAGTCCGATTAAAATATGCAAAGCAGTAACAATCAACTGCAATAAATTTTTTTATTTTTTAGCGCGGCGCAAAGAATCCTGCACAAAAACAATTTATTGGAAGGGGGAAGAGAGTTTGCGCAAAGAATGCTGCAGAAAAAACAGTTCAGTGGAGTTCAGAGGAGTGGGGAAGAGGCAGAAGGACTCACAGGGGATTTTCTGTTGCTGATGTCAGCAACATGCCGCGGTTCCGCGGCCAAACAAGCCCTATGGCCGCGGTTCCGCGGCTGTATGGGTGAGTTGGGCTTTCATTTTTCTTGAATGTTCTGGTTGGGGTGTCCTCTTCTTGTCTGGAGACCCTGAATCTTGATTCGCTCACTGGGTTTGCACCAGAATTCTTCAGTAGACCATGGGTTCCGTCTTGATCACCTGCGGTGTAGCGCGAGTTATGGGTCTAACTTCCCACGTCTTTGGCACTGAACTCGACCTTCTTTTTACCCTGCACACTTGCACAAAAACGAATCAAAAATAACAAGATGATTTTTACAATATATATTTTTTTGTTTGGTTTTTCGGTTATATTTATATTCACAAATTAACCCGAAATTACACAAAGAAATAAACTACCGTCTCCCCGGCAACGGCGCCATTTGATTGATAGAGTTTTTGCGTGATTTGTTAATTACTGCAATCAAGACGGTTTCGCTTGTAGCTAGCCGGTTGAGTACGGGTTGTCCGTAGGGAGATGGGAATCTTTTTCTATGTGCTTTAACGAGTTAAGTTCAAATGTCCAGGTTTGTTTGAGATTAACTATGTGCTAAAATGTTATATAAAGAGAGCTTGTTAGGGTTAGGATTAGGTTAGTTTGAGTTAGGAGTCGCTCACTTCTTTCGTCGCCACTCTTAATATCGGTGTTACGGTAATCGGCAACAACGGGGATTAGCACGACTAAGAAGGAACTTGCGAGTATAAGCTAGGCTTTCCAACGCTTAAGTTCTTCCTTTTGGTGCTTGTCCGTCCGTTCTTGGCTCTTAGCCTTAACCTCCGATTAATTCAACCACAACCGGTCTCACTAAGGAATCACCGCTATCATGTAGGATAGGGTGCCGTAGGGAGCGGATTGTGGTTCAATTAACGGGAGTCTGAATTAGGATGTTGGGCAAGAAAAGAGTGAGAGAGATTTCCTTCTCTCAAACTTTCCTTATCCTACCCTAACAAGTAAGAAAACTACTCACCCATTACAAAAAAAAGAAAAATACAACAAAAGGAGGAAGATAGAAAGAAAGAGGTTAGGAGATTACAACTAGCTATTGAGACCTCACCTTGGCAAGGATCAAGCTTAAGCATCATTGTTGTTAAGGATAAAGAAAAAAAGAGAACAAGAAAGAAACAAACAACAAATAACAACAACTAGATTAGCAAATGAAAATTACAAGTAATTATAATTAACAACATAACAAGACAAGCATGATAACAAAAAGAACTCTTTTATTCATCACTTCACTCATGAAACCTCACTACATGATTTTAATGGAGAAAAGATGAAAAGAGGAAGAAGAACAACAAAGTATATCTAAAACCTAATATAAGAATTAGCACCCTTGGCTTGGCAATGTTCTGGGCCATTTATAGGCAGGAAACTGGAAAACTAGGGCAACAATCTGCCACCAAATAAAAGTACCAAAATACCCCCAAAAGATCAGTGGCTGACGAGTTCATTAGGCCGCGGATCCGCGGCCAAATCGCCATGTTGGCCGCGGATCCACGGCCATAATGGGGAGTTGGCTCCTAATTTTTTGTCAGTTTCCCTGGTTTGCTGTTGTCTTCAGTTTGGTATATGTGGTTTCTCAGAATCACTTCACAATTTTTCCAGAATTTCAGCAGATCAAAAGGTGATTTGATGTGGATCTTTTGCCATGATTTTTCTTGAGCTCCGCGTAGACATGTTGGATATTGTGTTGACATTGTGCTTTGTGCATGAAAATGACAATCGATTTTCCATTTTGTCCCTTAAACTGGTGTGCGGCAACATACGGATAGAGAGCGGAGACCCGTATTTTATCTGTGGTTGGCAGTAATCCAGAATTTGTCGTGATTTTCCATGAATTTCACTGTTTAGAGCTGAGAACCTGTATCCTGCAATTAACTAGCAAACACGGCTCAATAGTACCTACCTATTGTTATTTATATGTATGCCCTAGAGGCCATTACTATACATAGGATGTATATTGTAGTGGATGCTGGGACATATATAGGGAGGACTTTCTTGCTCGACATGATAGTATGCTATCTGGTTGATCTTTACCTTAACGTGTACACTGTTTGTCTCTCTGTTACACGTTGGTAAAGCCCTTAGGATGTGTGCTTGACTACCTGGACTATGATGCGGATCATACTAGTGGGGACATGGTAGTCCATAAGTACATCCTTCAAAGTCCCTAGTCGAGGGTGTATCGAGACAGGGCATCGATATACCAGAGTAGACTAGCGTGTACCTTCTCGACCCATACAGATGGGCGATGGATGATCCCATATCCATTGGTGTTTGACATCAGAGGAGATATACGGGTGCTCAGTAGAGACTGGGTACACTGGACGGACTCGCCGAGAACTCCCAGATGGTATTATACCTCACGTCAGATGGCAGTTCTCTGGTGACACTGGTACAGAGTAGTCTGTTGACCCGAGATCGTCATAGAGTCTTGTATGGTTCCCACTGTGCTTTGATTTCCATCTTACCACGTCCAAGAGGGCGTGAAAAACGGTGGTTTTTGGGTACAGTCCCGAGTCACATGGAGGCAATGAGCGATAGGAGGGGATTCGTCTCTCCCGGTATAGGGAGTTGATGTTGCGCTGTGTTCGATTGGCTATAACAGGAAATCCCTGGCCAGGGTTGCTGAGATATACTGGTAAGTGTTACCAGTAGTTTCTCGAATTGTTATAGACCTCATATCGACACGACTTATCGAGCTATTGGGGTCTGACGTTTACCACCCCTAGGCGAGATATGCGACATATCAGACGATCAGACCGGACTGTACGGTAGTGTTACTAGTTGGATTCACTGGAGTGTGAGCGGGCTTGCTCGTCGATCTTCAGATCGCTCAATACCCGGATGGCCGTTACGTTTAGCAGACCGCTTGCAGCTTGTGGATGTTGATATGATCATCATCTGCTGCCGGCGTATTGACGAGTCTTTAGAGTCCTACACAGAGGTTTCCTGGCTCAAGCGAAACGAAATAGGAGCGCATATGAGATATGTGCGGGACCGAGAATAATGCGTGTATGTGATACCGTATTCTATTCTCGCGATGAATGTATCGGATGGCTGTATGCGATATAACCTAGTTATCGAATCAAGGATTGATTCGATAAGCCGATACATTGGATACTAGTCGGTTATATGCGATATGACCGGATCGTTAAATCAAGTGTTGATTTAATGATTTAATGTATAATTATATATTTGATATATTACTTTGCATTAACTAGTATTGGTTTACTTTAAATGGATTTTCTTACTTGGATTGTGCACATTGTATATGTGATATATTTTTGTGCACTTGTATGTATCATGTTTGATGATGCATGCTAACTTGTGTTTTGTGTAAAGTTTAAACCATGGTTATGTAATGGTTAGGGTTTTCATTTTCATATCTATTTATTCATTTATTTATTTATTTTCTTTTTGGAAAATGAAAAGAAAAATGGTGGCTTTATTTGGATATATGTTGAAGCTTCATGAAGCTTTGACTTAGTCACCATTTTTGTCTTCATACCTAACCTAACCATTCACTTAACTTGAGTTTAGTCTCTACACTTAACCATGGTTGATTATGATAAGTATTCTATTATTTTCTATTTTCTAAAATAACTTATCATAACAATTTCATCTTCTTCTTCCTTTCTTCAAGTGAAGAAAGCAAGCTCCATCAATGGTGATTGATGGAAACAAGTGAGAAATCCAATTCTAAAGTCTACCCACTTCCTATTTCTTCATCCTCTACCTCTTGCCAAGTAGTAGAGTGTGTTCTCTTCACAAGTTTTTGGACTTGGTGAAGTTGGAGCTTGATTTAGCGATGCCTCGACGTAGATCATCTTCGGCATGGACATCGATGACCTAGCCCGTCCATTCTCCGATGAAGCCGACGCTAGAGCCCGGGACTTGTTATGGACAGCGAGGAGACTTCATTGCGGAGCTATGGAGGTGGAGAACCGGATCTACAAAGGTTGTATTTCCGTATCTCTTAGTTAAGTGTTAACTAGTTTATGTTTTCGCCTAGTTTTCTAGCCAACGATCCGTAGTCGGGTTTCTCGGCACCTAGATTTTTTGAAATTGGCATGGTTGATGCCTTGTGAGACCTCTTGAGAGTGCCTAGGAACCCTACACCTATAAGCAATGTGATAAAAAATGGGCGGTATAAAAATGCAAAAATCTGATATGAACAACGTACAAACTACGTTTTACCGACACACCAACTCCAAGCCTACTCCCAAGTGTTCGTATTGTGGCTAACGTACGTAGCGACACAACGAAACCAACCCAAGAGAAAAACCAGCACGAAGTGCGCAGACCGTGTCGGATAACGTATCGCGCGTAGTTGTATCACTAGAAACTACCTATATGATCCCAGATTTTTCATACAGAGAAAACTAAACAATCAAACAGAACCAAACACACCTAAACCACAGCAGACACCTACCCACTAAAACCCAAACCACAACTCCAACCCACGGCCGATGTCGCCGGATTTCCTTCGTGTCGTCGCCGGCCGAGTCCGAGCTCCATGGGTTCATGCTCCAGGTGAAGGCCTATGGTCACTGGTACAACACAACTACATTGTTTGGTTTTCTAGTAAAATCTCGGGGTCACAGCAGGTCACAGATATCACAAATCGACACTAAAATACGATATTACGCACGAAACTTAACTTTAAACATTATAAACTGAAACTAAAAGTCTACTTAACACAAAAACTAAATAAAGAACAGATAGGGATCATTACCTAACCAAAAGAACTCAAAGATCCAAGCTTTCAAGCTCCAAGGCATCCAAGAGGAAAAATCCAAGCAAAAGGTGTGATTTTGTGAATTTTGTGAAGGATTTGAGATGGATTTGTGTTGGAATAAGAAGTGTTCAGTTTGAGTTGAGGAAATGTAAAAGAATAGAGAAAGTAATAAGTGAGAGAGAATGAGAGAGTGTGAGGAAATGAGAGGGAGGTGAGTGTAGGGTGAGAATAAGAGGTGAATGCACCATTGCATTAATACACCATTAATGCCTTCACACTACCTCATCATGCCACATCCTTTCTCCAAAACAAATATCTCTCTCTCTCATCAACAATTAACAAGAGGATTAATGCTAGGTTAAAGCAAGAAATTAGATTAAAGCAAAGGATTGGATTAGGGTTAAGTGTCAAGGTTGCTAATACTAGTTTAGCACAAACAAACCCTCACTTTTACGTGCACACGTGCATGCATGCCCATAACAAATAATATTAAAATAATAATTAAATGTTATAAAATGTGAGGAACCCGAATTGGTAAACTTCTTTACAGTAAACCTGCATTAACGTCTAAACTAACACTAACCGAAATCCAAGGCGTTACAAAAAATCTGGTTCATCACATTCATGAATGCTGCTAGGGCATTAGTGAGTCCAACGACACCACCAAAAACTCATAAAGCCCGTAGCGCGTATAAAAAGCAGTCTTCGGAATGTCATCACTCCGAACCTGCAACTAATGATGACCTGATCCCAAATCAAACTTAGAAAAAAATGTCCCGCACCCTAGAACTGATCAAAGAAATCATCAATGCGAGGTAAAGGAAACCTCTCCGCACCATAACTCGGTTCAATTGACGATCAATCAATACACAACCTTGAACCGTCGTCCTTCTTCTTGACGAACAGAACAAGAGCTCTCCAAAAAGAAACACTTAGATGTACAAGTCCCCCAACAAACAACTCTGTAGCTGATCCTTAAGCTTCCTAAGCTCCGCCGGCTCATCTGGAACAACGTCGGAAAACTCTCGCACGATAGGAACCCGGTCCAACGAATCCACTGTGGATCCGGTATCACGACTGAAAACCAAGAATCCTCGACTTCTTCTCCTCAAAAACCGACTAGCGTAAAAGGATGAAATCAAGCTGTGAAGGGCGGCACTACTGTCCCTCTGCACAACAAGAACCGAGTCGCCGGGAAAACATAACCTGACTGTTTTCTTACGGCAGTCCACAGACGCATAGCATGTAGCTAACCGATCCGTGCCCAGGAGAATGTCAAAGTCCAACATCTCTGGAAGGATCAAATCGACGGACGAATCTCTATCTTCTATCCGATTGGCACATGACCGAAACACGTGTCGCGCAACAAAGAATCGCTAACAGGAGTAAACACAACAAACGACTGATCTAGCAAACAAGACTCTCGGCCCAACCTTGGCACGAAGTGTGTAGAACAAACGAGTGCATAGATCCCGAATTAACAACATGTGCATCAAAAGAACATACGGATTAAGAATACCTGAAAACTATGCATTGGACGCCCGCGCGTCCCGATGAGTCGAAACAAAAGCTCGTGCCTGTCCTCTACCTGCAACAGGAAGTACTCCTTCTCTGCCATCCTATACTCTCTGAACAAACCCTCCGCGACCACAACCTCTCTGAACAAAAGTCTGACGCGGATCAACAACAGGCGCAAAAGAAGACTCTCACTGAGGTGAAGGTAATAAGGTATCATATGGTACGGCTGCCCTCCACTGGCGTACCATGGTACAATTTCTGATGAGGTGATGGAAACTCCCCACCGGAAACATCCATACGATGATCGCTTACCCTCCTGGGGATAAGACCTAACAACTGTCCTCGTCCCAAGCCTCTGCTACTCCCGCGACGTGCACGAAATTTGTCACGGCGACTAAGCATCTGTCTCTAGGCTGATACACCTGTATGAGCCCTCCTCGGTTCTAGAACTTCCAAAGTCTCGGGAAGAAGCTCCTCATCTAGTAGGGCTGCGTCCACTGATGCTGTATACGTGATACAATGCTGTGTCCTGATAGCAAAGAATAACTGGGTAACAGGGGTGGCAACTTACCGTCGCTGCGCTTGACTGGCCTCAACCAATGATCCCATCATCTGGCGCAAGTCCTGCATATCTGCCTCAAGCCTAGCGATACGATCTATCGAAGGCGGATCAATATGCTCCTATACAGCGAGCGTACTGTTCAGTCGATAAAACTGCACATTTGTATTACATTTTTCCTACCATTTTCATATAAAAAAGGACTTTATTATAATATATTATACATATGAGGGTTTATGTGTAAAAACACCATTTTCCATGTGTTAATATATTTTAATTAGTATTTGGTAGGAAAATGTACGCAAATAATATTATTGACCTAATCCTAGTAGAACAAAGTGTAAGTCTACGTTAGCGCCCCGGCAGTCTACAGACGCCAAATGCGGAATAAAACTTTTTAACTTGGCGCTATCGTATACTTTAACCCGGATCTGCCATTATTGCTAAACTAACAAACAGTAAAGAGTGTGGAAATGTTGTACCGACTGATCCGAGTCCTCCGGTCTTCATCTCCACTCCGATCTCCTCGCGGGATCTCCGTCCACATCGTCGCCTCCTCGCCGGAAAGGGCACCACATCGCCTTCGTCTTTTACGGGCTCCCGCCTCAATACCGAGGCAACTCGAGCATGAAGCCGGCAACTCGACATGCTCAAGATATGCTGTAGGAAGTGTAGTGTAGAGGCTACTTGTCTCTTTGGGGTTTGTTGCCTTTGGATGGAGGAATGAGGATTGAACTTTGGAGGGAAATGAAGCTACCAATTTTGCAAGCCAAATGAGATGATCAAAATGAAGCACAAAATGAATCTCTCATTTTTCCTCTCCTCATCATGTGTGGCCGGCCATTGCCACTAGGAATGGTGGAGGGAAAAGAGTGGATATCTATGATGAAGGGAGGTGAGTGTAGGAGTGAAGAGGGGTGACCACATCAAGGGACAAAGAAACAAACAAGCATGCTTCAACTCACATCAAACCCATACCCTCATCAAATCACAAGTCAAAGCAAGCATGGTGCAAAGAAAAGAAAGCTATCATAATCAATATATATGCAATAAAACCCCTCCACAAAAGTAATTTGCAAAACTGCAAATTACCCCCTCCATCGGAAAAGTCCGGCCGGGAAAGAACAAAGGAAAACCGGCCGGAACGGAATGCAAACTGGCAACTCCAGAAAACTGGTCCCGTAATAAATTACAGGAAAACCCCGACACTGTGCATACACACCCGCATCTGTATTCCGTCCGGATACAAATGCAAAGAGACAAAATCTACACTGTACTAACTAGGACCGGCTTAAACCAAAGCCGGCTAGTAATATCCGTTCGATCCTGGGACGTGCAATACCGCACGTATCTGATCGAACCCTGCCATATACCTATACGGCTACTAGTACAAACCGTCCGATCCTGATCCGTGCAATACCGCACGTATCTGATCGGATCCTGCCATATCTCCATACGGCCTCTACAGCGTTTCGCCCGAAAGCTGAGTAACTGAAAGTGTGGTGGACTCTAAAGACTCGTCAATACTATGGCTGTGGATTTAACCACTAGCCCGTCAGAGGTATAAGCCAATACGTGACGGGCCACCAGCTATTGACCAAAAGGGACGTCGATGAGGAAGCTCATCCTGACACCCTACTGAGCCTGTCAGTGACAATATCCGTGCAGTCCAGTCCGTTCGTCTATGAGTATCGCATGGCGGGCCTAGGGGGTTGGTAAAAGTCAGACCCCCAAAAGCGGTACAAGTCGTGTCGGAGTGTAGCCCAGAACACCCTGAGATACTACTGGAATACCTACCAGTAAATCTCCTTGCCTTGGCCAAGGACTTTGTGTAATGGCTCTCCTAGACACAGCACGACCTCACCCCCAATACCGGGAGAGACGAACCCCTGAAGATACGCTCACTGCCTCCATGTGGCTCGGGACTGTATCCAACTAAAACCTGTTTGCACGACTCCTTTGAGCCGTGGTAGGGTAGTAATCAAAGTACAGTGGGAACTCACACGAGACAAATGACGATCCCCAGGTCGATGAACTAACCTGCACACATGTCACCAGGGAACTGCCATCTGACGTCTGGTATATGACCAACTAGCATGTTCCCGGCGAGTCCTGTCCGGTGTACTCATAACCCAATGAGCACCTGTATACATCTTAGGTGATCCAACTGACACCAGTGGCTTGTGAGACCGGCCACCGCCCCTCGTCGGGGTCTCGACTGTATACACTAGTCTACTAATGGAGTATCGATGCCCGGTCTCGAAACTCCCACGACTAGGGACCTTTTAAGGATATGCTTGTAGACCCCCAGCTCCCACTTATATGATCGCCCTCATACTGCTGGTGGTCAAGCAAGAATCCTAGGGGCTCTATCAACGTGTAATAGCGACATGTCAGGTCACCTAAAACAGTACACGATGATAAAGGTAAACCAGATAGCATACTATCATCTCGAGTAAGACTGTCCTACCGGGATAGGTCCTCCCTCAATCATTACAATCACGTACCTGTGACCTAATAATTGACTCTGAGGGCACTATCTCCAACAATCTCCCAATTGCACTCAAGGCTAATTATTGCGATGTCGCATACTCACAGCCCGTGTGATACCGAACATCCAACTCCTCTACTAGTCAGTCTCACAAAGCTCGTTTGCGAAACTATTGCGTTCGAGGAATAGCCTCAGTGAGTGGATCCGCTTAGATGTTTCTTTCTATGTCTCTCTATATCTCAAGTTCGCGGAGAAACCCATCTCCCGAAAAGAGCAATACCTGTCTTAGAATGTGTCTGGATGTCTGATGGGACATAGCTCATAAATGAACTCCAAATCCAAACTTCTTAGACTGTATCGTCAACTGAACTTAATCAGTATCCTGCGCGCCATGCCTCCCTCAGTATTGCCTTGGACCACCTGCCCAAAATACTGCCCCTCATCAGAAGGAAAAACTATAACTCTGACAACCTCCTTGTCGTCCATGTCACCTTGGAAGCCTGGAATGATAACCGTCTCCTGAATGAGGCTGTCGTTATCATATCCCTAGAACATCCACTTATGTTCTAAAACTGCTTCCGACTGTTTCTCCAGGATTGGATTAATGTCAACTTATTGCATCTAGTGCAAGAACAACATCTGGTGTGGTACATGACATCTCATGATTGACTCACTTGCCTAAGCAAGTGATCTGCCAATCATGCACGTCCCTCTCCCCTTTAGTCTGTAAGACACCTTTAGAGAGGGTGACTCCATTACCTGCAGGTACACTACCGTGCCAGGAGTCGTCCATCCTAAATACTCTTAGAATGCTGTCAAGTACCCTGATTGGGAAACCACCCAAATCTAGATCTAAAACCACAGATCTAGTAACCAGTATGTCTGATATAAAATCCATGTCCTTTGTGGAGAAACCACTGTGTGACGACCAAAGTATAACCGATTGTAGTATAGGAGTTTCTTTTCCTGTTCTGTGTATGTCATCCAGATACCAGGACATCACACCCTACTACCTTCTCAACAGATCCATCCCCTATTCTGATGAAGTCAAACTCATGACTGTCACGTCAGAAATAGATGATCTATCTCCGCTACATCTGCTCTAGTCTATAAATAGACATAAGCAACCTGTCCACCAATGCTTCCGCTGCTCCCACTGACTACGACAACCCTCTGGCAGAGTCATATACACGTACACTTCTGAAGCGAGTTCAGAACGACGCTATACTCATCCTCCCGCCGGGTCTCGCAGCCTGGAACAACAGCATTGGTAATTGTGGGTAAACAAGAACTTCCCCGTCACCGTCCTTGAGGCTACCGTAGTACCTCTCGGGTGCCTGAAGTTACCCACCATATCTGCGGAGTGGCCAATGGAATGTCAATCCAGATTGAATCTTTAGGTTCCTTATCAAATCGTCAGTAATCGTTTGTGGTTCTGGAATCACTTCCAGTTCTACCATACTCCCACTACTGTTTTCTGAAAAAATCCATCTTTAATAAAACTGTGGCGAGTCTAGAACAATATCGCTATTGTTCATCCAGATGGTAGAAAATCAACCCTCGTCATAGCCTGGGTCAACCCACAAACAGCCATTACAGAAACGTGCCTTGAGTTGTCCAGTGTCTGGTTTTAATCATAAACCGGACAACTCCCCGTACCTTAACATCGTTAAGATATGAACTGTTCTATATCCAATATAGAAACATAGGCACTGATTTAATTGAACCAGATTCAAATCATGCAGCTGTCCCCAGCGCATGTCAACTAAATGGAAGGAGGCCGATCAGCGTTACTCAACTTAGGAGTGCTTCCAATTATGAGTAACCTGAAAGAGAAGCAAGATCTCTTTATCATTACTATCAACTGAATACCATTCACAAGTATCTACATCTTCGATCTCTTCAAAGAATTTCGATACTTGCTATACCTGGTTCTCTACTCTATTCAAATACCTATAACTTCTCGAAATTCGGACCCTGTGTTTCCACGAAACACCTGTCTAAAAACTAGAGAAGTCATAAGTAAACCGAATATAGTACGAGGACCATCCCCTCTGTCCTGATGGACCCTGGACAACATACAATACTCTGTAAAAGTCCCTTGAGTCTGATAACTCATTCACTGTGTGCCGTAGGTTGAAAACTGTACTTATGGTTAAGAAGAATTACACCGCTGTTTAATGCTCCTTACCTAACCATCCACTGATATAGGTAAATGTCGTAGACATAATTTCAGAAAGGTATATCTCACTCTATAAAAATAGACGTACAGATATATCAATTTGAAATTGGTGCATAACTGCGGATATTCAAAACCAAATATTTGCCGACCGGCAAACAGCCCAGGTGATTTCCTCAAATATCACCGATTACAACGAATCCCGATATAATGAGGATGATCACCCAATTCCCAATAACTTACTCCCACTCATCATCTGTAAAACCATACAGATGTGAGAATCGTATCTTGTAAATACATACCCTGGAGTAAGTATCTAATCGGGAAATCAGTTTTCTATTAACAGTACACAGTGAAACTGAAACATTGAAATGTTTCGATGGGGTATCCTGGTATTCCTAGTAATGCCTCTTCCAGATTCACGACTGTAACCGTATAGTTCTTTGCCACCTCTCCAAATCCCTTCATATGTCGTTAGTCTTTACCTTCTGCACACCCCTTTAGGCCAAATGGTTTTCTTCCTTCCCTACCGTTCGGCACCAGCCTATGGTTTGGAAGAAGACTATCCAATAAGCATAATGGGTGTACTGTCCCAATCCTAGGAACACTCGCAACACGAGAGAAGGTGAAGATAAAAGACACCTGAATGTACTTTATTCCTATTTCTCCTGAACCAGGATCCATCCCCGAACTGGAACAAGTTCCTTTCGAGTTCGTATATAACCATACGATGGAATATCCAAATAAACTGTGGATCTTCGTAGTGATACGGAGTGTCCTGGAGAAATACAAAGGTGATGTGGGAGTGGTAACGAAATATTTGGTTTGGTCGTGAATATCTGTTGCAATTAACTTTGCCCTCTTACTAATCCCTTGCTTTGTCTGAACTTAATACCTTCTGCACACCATCGTTATGCTAATTGGTTTTCTTCATTCCCTACCGGTCGGCACCAGCCTAAGGTTTGGAAGAAGACAATCCAATTTGCGTAATAGGTGTACTACCCCTAAACCAAGGAGTACTCGTAACCTGAGAGAGGGTAAAAGGAAAAGACAACTGAATAATCCTATCCGTTTTCTCCAGAACCGGAAACCATCCTCGAATTCCTTCGAGTTCGTATCTAACCATACGATGGTTTTGTCCAATGGAAGTGGACGTTCGCAGTAACACGGGGTGTCCTGGAGAAAAGGGTAAAAGTAGGAGTGGCAATGAGGTCTGCAACTCTGACAATCCAAAAGCCAGTGTTAAGAAAGTTCGGTCAACTTGGTCACTGAGTCATAGTCTTGGGGTCGGGTCAATGGTCGCTGCCAGAAAGAGAGAGAAAAGAAACACTCAGCGTGCACTCTAACCTAGATCAGAATGGTTACCAATTTATCTAATCTGGAATCCTCCCACTGTACCTCAAATTCTCCTCCAAACCTGAAAGAAGAATTAGTCGGGGTTACCCGAGGAGTAAACTAACTCATCAGTGGGAATCGGGATCCAACTCTCATCGCATGATAACGTGACGGAATCCGCTCACGGTATCACACTCCAGAAGGTATGCGCATATCTGGCAAGTTTCAGTACTTTTGAAACTCCCGATGTGATTTCTGCCCCATGCTCTTATGACCTTGACGAAGGTCAACAAATCATAAGTCACATGTCAAGTTCTACCCGTCATTATCCAGGGTTAATCTGAATCCACCCGTACAAACCCTTGACGAAGGTCAACAAGGCTATACGACTGTCCCAAACCAACGCATCTATCTATGCAGCAGAAAGGTAACAGGCAGCTACCATACACTATGCCTTGACGAAGGTCAACAAACATAGCATGAATACTACGTGCTACCCGTCTGAAACGACGGAGGGCTACGAATGGTTTCTGGCGAAAACCTTTAACGTAATGAACTTGATATCGTTGAAGGAACGGATAGCTTTTAAAAAATATAGTGACGAAAACCGTTGCTAAAGAGGTCACTCCCTGTGAAGGGATCTCGGCTCTTTCCCCGTAGAATGAGGTGCAGGATATTCCAAATGAATACCACGGTGCAAAGCAAAAGTAATCGGCTATAGTGAAGTTAATGCCCTGACGCAAACTTCTATCCAAGGGGTCACTCCCGGTGAAGGGATCTCGGCCCTTGCCTCGTCGACTGAGGAGCAGGATATTCCAAATGAATACCACAATGCAAAACAAAAGTGAACGTCCTTGCAATAACAGCTTTTTGAAAAATGTTCCAACAACATCAGATTAGGTTTGTTTTTATCTTGCATTGATCCGAATCAATGCAGTCCCATCAATTGATCACACCAAAAAGAACGAAAATATACTGATGTACGTATATGCCATCCGCATTCGCCACTGGGTCCCGTCATTACCCGTTAGGTTAGCTAACTAACGACAGAGCGGGGACTGGACTAGCGCGGATGCAAAACATATACAACATCTACTAATATATATACCAATATATAGTATTTCGCTCATGGCGTGAATAAAATGCAACATCACAGAAAAGTACAGCATCACAGAACAATACAGATATCTGGGATCCCCGGGTTTCACAGAGCCACTACTGAAACCCGACGTTCCCCTGGTCGTGTGGATAGCCTGTGCAATGAAAACCTAGACCCCTACGGGCGCGGCAAGTCACCCGCCAAAACCTGAAGCGAGGCAGCCCCCTTCAGCGCCGTGAATGGACCACCCAGCACTTCACGGAATCCGGTAACTTGGGCACCCCTCCTGGGTCAACCTGTACCCCCTACGAGTGCGGCGAATAGCCCGCCAATTCCAGAGTGAAGCCCCCTCCGTCTCAATGCCATGAGATGCGGGCTTGTTGCCCTCCAGAACCCGGCTATCCGTGCACCCCTCCGCGGGGCAATCCTAGTACAGAAAGTAAAATATACATACACCGGGTACATCGACCGCAACCAGGTCGTGCCCCAAAATAATAATACAAACAGGCAGTGACGGCAGTCCACATGTCGGACGCTCGCCCCGCAATATCAAATGTACATAACACAACAAAACTGTACTAGCATTGCATCCAGGCTATCCCCCACGACCGATCCGCAACATCACAGCAAATACATAGAACATCAACGTGAAAATCACGTTCGCAAATCCGTCTAACCGGGCTATAGCAGTTAGACCGGATTTACCGATCGAGTGACATTCACGGTCGCAGATATAATGTAAATACTGTGAAAACTAACGTGTTTAAATTTCGATCGACAAAATATCAAGAAGTGGGCCCCACGACTTACTGGTGAACAGTAACAAAATCTGGGCAAAAACGATATATATCAAAAACCCCAAAATCCAACCAAGAACCAACTGACAAAATTTGGGAGCACGTGCTCCCCACGTGGCCGCGGTTGCGCGGCAAAACCATGGTTTTGGCCGCTCTTCCGCGGCAACTTGGAGGGATCACGACCCCAAATTTTGTCGTGACTCTTAAAAGTTCCTGCTCTGATTTTTAAGACATCCAGAAATAATTTTTGAGACCGTTTAAAAACAACAGAAACTGTCGGCTTGGATTTTTGCAGTTTTCGATTTCCGGTCGGATCGAAGTTTTAAACGCGTTAGCACAAGTTAGCATAGCAAAATGGTGAGGCTCTGATACCACTGTAAGTCTACGTTAGCGCCCCGGCAGTCTACAGACGCCAAATGCGGAATAAAACTTTTTAACTTGGCGCTATCGTATACTTTAACCCGGATCTGCCATTATTGCTAAACTAACAAACAGTAAAGAGTGTGGAAATGTTGTACCGACTGATCCGAGTCCTCCGGTCTTCATCTCCACTCCGATCTCCTCGCGGGATCTCCGTCCACATCGTCGCCTCCTCGCCGGAAAGGGCACCACATCGCCTTCGTCTTTTACGGGCTCCCGCCTCAATACCGAGGCAACTCGAGCATGAAGCCGGCAACTCGACATGCTCAAGATATGCTGTAGGAAGTGTAGTGTAGAGGCTACTTGTCTCTTTGGGGTTTGTTGCCTTTGGATGGAGGAATGAGGATTGAACTTTGGAGGGAAATGAAGCTACCAATTTTGCAAGCCAAATGAGATGATCAAAATGAAGCACAAAATGAATCTCTCATTTTTCCTCTCCTCATCATGTGTGGCCGGCCATTGCCACTAGGAATGGTGGAGGGAAAAGAGTGGATATCTATGATGAAGGGAGGTGAGTGTAGGAGTGAAGAGGGGTGACCACATCAAGGGACAAAGAAACAAACAAGCATGCTTCAACTCACATCAAACCCATACCCTCATCAAATCACAAGTCAAAGCAAGCATGGTGCAAAGAAAAGAAAGCTATCATAATCAATATATATGCAATAAAACCCCTCCACAAAAGTAATTTGCAAAACTGCAAATTACCCCCTCCATCGGAAAAGTCCGGCCGGGAAAGAACAAAGGAAAACCGGCCGGAACGGAATGCAAACTGGCAACTCCAGAAAACTGGTCCCGTAATAAATTACAGGAAAACCCCGACACTGTGCATACACACCCGCATCTGTATTCCGTCCGGATACAAATGCAAAGAGACAAAATCTACACTGTACTAACTAGGACCGGCTTAAACCAAAGCCGGCTAGTAATATCCGTTCGATCCTGGGACGTGCAATACCGCACGTATCTGATCGAACCCTGCCATATACCTATACGGCTACTAGTACAAACCGTCCGATCCTGATCCGTGCAATACCGCATGTATCTGATCGGATCCTGCCATATCTCCATACGGCCTCTACAGCGTTTCGCCCGAAAGCTGAGTAACTGAAAGTGTGGTGGACTCTAAAGACTCGTCAATACTATGGCTGTGGATTTAACCACTAGCCCGTCAGAGGTATAAGCCAATACGTGACGGGCCACCAGCTATTGACCAAAAGGGACGTCGATGAGGAAGCTCATCCTGACACCCTACTGAGCCTGTCAGTGACAATATCCGTGCAGTCCGGTCTGTTCGTCTATGAGTATCGCATGGCGGGCCTAGGGGGTTGGTAAAAGTCAGACCCCCAAAAGCGGTACAAGTCGTGTCGGAGTGTAGCCCAGAACACCCTGAGATACTACTGGAATACCTACCAGTAAATCTCCTTGCCTTGGCCAAGGACTTTGTGTAATGGCTCTCCTAGACACAGCACGACCTCACCCCCAATACCGGGAGAGACGAACCCCTGAAGATACGCTCACTGCCTCCATGTGGCTCGGGACTGTACCCAACTAAAACCTGTTTGCACGACTCCTTTGAGCCGTGGTAGGGTAGTAATCAAAGTACAGTGGGAACTCACACGAGACAAATGACGATCCCCAGGTCGATGAACTAACCTGCACACATGTCACCAGGGAACTGCCATCTGACGTCTGGTATATGACCAACTAGCATGTTCCCGGCGAGTCCTGTCCGGTGTACTCATAACCCAATGAGCACCTGTATACATCTTAGGTGATCCAACTGACACCAGTGGCTTGTGAGACCGGCCACCGCCCCTCGTCGGGGTCTCGACTGTATACACTAGTCTACTAATGGAGTATCGATGCCCGGTCTCGAAACTCCCACGACTAGGGACCTTTTAAGGATATGCTTGTAGACCCCCAGCTCCCACTTATATGATCGCCCTCATACTGCTGGTGGTCAAGCAAGAATCCTAGGGGCTCTATCAACGTGTAATAGCGACATGTCAGGTCACCTAAAACAGTACACGATGATAAAGGTAAACCAGATAGCATACTATCATCTCGAGTAAGACTGTCCTACCGGGATAGGTCCTCCCTCAATCATTACAATCACGTACCTGTGACCTAATAATTGACTCTGAGGGCACTATCTCCAACACAAAGTCTACTAAAATCTTATTTGAGTTGTTGTGCAGAATATTTCCAAGTTGTGCAGAATTTTCCAAGACTAGAATCAAGCAAATCAAGTTGTTTAAGAAATCTTGCCAAATTAAGAAGCAAACTTGGAGACCAAGTCTGGAAGCAACCGAGAGAAGATTTCTTAATTCTAAAGGTGCCTTGGATTGCCAAATGTCACCATCAGAAAGCCCAAGAAAATTGACGAAGTGATCTTCACCATTGAGCGCGGATCCGCGGCCAAACCCACCCTTGGGCCGCGGATCCGCCGCAATTATAGGGAATCAGAGCACAATATTTTTTGGCGTAAATCTATGCTAAATTTTACCAACTTTTGAAGCAAAAGATTCTGGCTTTGCACTATAAAAGGGCACCGAGAGCCTCTTGGAAAAGGTATCAATCCGACGCGATCACGAAGTCCAAGACGGCTCACGCATCCAGGCTGGTCATCAACGGTTCGACTACCTCCTTAGGAAAGATCGAGAAGCAACTAGTTTTGTAATCATTTTCTACGGAATAAAAGTGTAGATTGTTCAAGTTGATTAATAAAGGTAGTTATTTTATTTAATTCTTTTTTGCATTTTACATTATGTTTTCCCGCTCTATCTTTTCATCTTCTTCTCCCAACATACGCGAGTAATTCTCCGCTTGTTAGGGTTCGTAGGATTAGGGTAGGCTAATGGATGATGAAAATAACTAAACCCTTTTTAAGTCCTATAAAGTTTATGAACTTTATCAAAAGAATTATTAACATCCTAAACGGGCGCGCTAGCAATTCTTTGCTAGTTCCGACCGCGATTAGAGATTAGATTAATGATTGTTTTGGTAAAGGCTAGATAATGAACGGAGTTCCGTGTCGAGATAGGGGTTAAGAGTAGGATTCCTTTTCCCTCCAGAAACCCCAATCTACACGCATCACCGTCGTTCTAGTTTTAAATCTATTAATGGATAAAAAGGGTAACTTTTAATTAATCGTCCATAACTACTAAATCCTAACGAACCCTACAAGCCCCCTTATTATATTAACTACATCTCTAAAATAATCTAGATCTATATTTTACATTCTTGTTTAACGTAGATCTAGAAACCATTATATAAAATTCTTTATCCCTCCTCTCTTTCTCAACACATCTAAAGTAAAAGTAAAAGGTTCCACGTTTCCCAGAGAACGACCCGTACTCATCTCGGTCTAGCTATACGCGACACCGTTATTGATTGCGGTTAACAACTACAAACATACACTCTTTCGTGTCAATCAAATGGCGCCGTTGCCGGGGATAATTTCGAAATTAAACCCCACTACATCAATCTGCTGCCCAAATTTCACGGGCTTGAGTCGGAAGACGCGTACGTTTTCATCACCAAATTCGAAAACGTATGCGCAATGATGGGTACTTCACAATTGACTTTAGATGCTATGCGCTTACGTCTTCTCCCATTCACACTGTGCGACTTGGCAGAAAAATGGCTTTACAATACTGCCGCACACTCTATCACTAATTGGGATGACTTTGTCATAACATTTCTTAAGAAGTTTTACCCAAACCATAAGACTGCACATATTAGGAGCGAGATCAACCAGTTCACCCAGCTTCCCAATGAACCATTTTGGAAGTGCTTTGAACGTTTCAAAGATCTGCTTGTCCAATGCCCCCATCACGGAATACAAAGATGGGATTTATGTCGGATTATATATGAGGGCATTAATCCAGCGACAAAGAAGATGCTTGAAACAATGTGTCAATGCAATTTCATGTCTAAAGATGACGGTGAAGCTTGGAAATATCTAGAAGATCTCGCAGAAAGCACTTTGCAGTGGGAAAGCGTAAGACCACCTTCAACTAAGCGAGGTATTCACCAGCTCGACGTTTCCATCGCAGTAAAAGCCGAAATGGCAGCGATACAAAAGAAACTCGACGCTATTGAAAACAAGTTCTCATCTTTCTCCCTAAATCAGGTCACGCTTCCTAAGACCGTCTGTGGTTGCTGTTCGGATCCTTCACACTTAACGGAAGAATGTCTTATGAATGTATCGTTTCAAGCTAATGCTGCTTTTCAGCAGCGACCTAGAAACGACCCTTATTCTTCCACGTACAATCAAGGATGGAGGAATCATCCAAACTTTGCTTGGAATCAAAATCAACAAAACAATTATCAAAGACCTCCTCCACAGCAACCGCAACCACAGAATCAGCCCCCCTTTCAGTCACAGAATTTTCAAAATCCGGCCAACATTTCTACACCACAAGTGGCCGGTATTGACAACTCACTTGCACAAACTTTGGATATGTTCATGAAACAATCCATGCAAAATTCGGCTGAGATTAGGTCTTCTATTGATGCCCTAACAAAAAACTCCTCATCCCATGGTGAGAGTATCAAATCAATAGAAAACCAAATCGCACAATTAAACGCCGCAATAAGTGCGAGAGAGAAAGGGAAACCCCCATCTCAACCCCTACCGAATCCTGGCCATTCACAAAGTCATAATGTGAATGCCGTCACTACGTTGAGATCGGGGAGAGTGCTGAACAACCGAGTGGGTGAGCAATTTGATGATAGTGACACATTTGATACCCCTTCTTCTTCTTCTTCCCCTAACTCGTCTAGTCTTCCACCTTCATCCGAGCCTATTCTCCGTTTTCCCCAAGGCTCAAACATTTCGCCAAATCTATCTAAGTCGATGCCCACTCCAATTTTGGGATCGAATCCGTCGCCACAGTCTTCTCCACAAACGTTGGACCCAAAACTTATTGATCGAGCTCCATTTCCAAACCGATTAAGGGCCAACCGACCTAACCCGCAAATGGAGAAGATTGTGGAAATGTTTAAGCAAGTTAGCGTGAATATTCCTGTCCTAGATGCCATTCAACAAGTCCCATCTTATGCAAGAATCCTTAAAGACTTGTGCACTAGGAAGAGAAAAACTCAAGTGCCTAAAAAGGTTTTCATGACGAGTAATGTTAGCACAGCTTTTACCCAACAAATACCAAAGAATCGTAAGGACCCCGGCTGTCCTACAATCTCTATTTCTATTGGGGGTAAAAATATAAATCGTGCTTTACTCGATCTAGGCGCTAGCGTCAACTTGCTTCCTTATTCAGTATACGAGCAGTTAGGAATTGGAGAGTTAAAACCCGCCCATTGTACTCTCCAAATGGCAGACCGATCTATCACCAAATCTCGGGGCGAACTAGAGGATGTGTTAATTAAAGTCGGGGAATTCATATTTCCCGTGGACTTTATTGTTTTAGATACACAACCTGTGGCAAACCCACGCAATCAAATCCCGGTGATACTTGGTCGACCCTTCCTAGCAACTTCTAACACTGTAATTAATTGTCGTAACGGTTCTATGAACTTATCCTTCGGGAAAATGACAATTGAGCTTAATATTTACAAGCTAGGAAGTCAGCCATCAGAATCTTCTGCTCAATTGCTGGATGTTTGTTCCATCCATGAGATAGCTTCCGAAAGCTGCATGGATGAGGAGCTTTGCTTTGATGTTCTCGACAACACTAATGAGACATCGTTCGATCTTGCACCACTTTACAGTGAGGATATGTTCAATGAGTCCGACCTTGAGATTGAACCCGTTGACTCGTTGCAAAAGTCAGCAGCACTTTCCGAGTCAATATCTTATGCAAGTTTTGAACCTCTTCGGGAGTCCGAATATCATTCGCTTACCCTACCTTCTATTGTCTCTCCGCCAATTCTTGATCTCAAACCGCTACCTTCTCATCTTAAATATGCATATTTAGGAGAGAATGAGACTTTGCCAGTGATTATTTCCGCTTCTCTAGCCTTAGAGCAAGAGAATGCACTTTTGGCAGTGTTGAGATCGAATCGGGAAGCATTTGGTTGGACTATGGCTGACATAAGAGGGATTAGTCCCTTAATTGTTGAACATTACATACATCTGATGGATGAAGCCAAACCAACCCGAGACCCACAAAGACGGTTAAATCCCGTTATGAAGGAGGCGGTAAAGAAAGAAATCGTCAAGTGTCTTGATAGTGGAATAATTTACCCCATATCTGATAGCCAATGGGTAAGTCCAATTCATGTGGTCCCTAAAAAGTCTGGCATCACGGTCATCACTAATGAGGCTAATGAGTTAATCCAAACACGCACCCAAACTGGGTGGCGCTATGTATCGATTACAGGAAACTCAATGCCACGACGAGGAAAGATCACTTCCCTCTACCTTTCATTGACCAGATGTTAGAACGATTAGCGGGACACGAATACTACTGTTTCTTAGACGGATACTCTGGCTATAACCAGGTCCCCATCGCCGAAAAGGATCAAGATAAAACCACTTTTACTTGTCCTTTCGGAACTTTTGCTTATAGACGCATGCCCTTCGGGTTATGCAATGCTCCCGCTACATTTCAGCGGTGCATGATGGGGATATTTTCAGATATGGTGGAAAATTTTCTGGAAATTTTTATGGACGATTTCTCCATTTTTGGGGACTCCTTTGAGGACTGCCTTCGTAATCTTGACGCTGTTCTTACCCGCTGTAAGGATAAGAACTTGACTTTGAATTGGGAAAAATGTCATTTTATGGTCCAAGAAGGTATTGTACTTGGACATATAATTTCACATAAAGGCATTGACGTTGACAGAGCTAAAATAGATGTCATTCAAAACCTCCCTCGTCCCAATTGCGTCAAAGATATACGATCCTTCCTTGGTCATGCAGGATTTTATAGGAGATTTATTAAGGACTTTAGCAAAATTGCTAGACCCTTAACCCTTCTATTGGCCAAGGACACTACTTTTCACTTCGATTCGGATTGTGAGGCTGCTTTTGAATCGCTTAAAGAATCACTCACTACAGCCCCCGTTTTATCATCTCCGGATTGGAACCACCCGTTCGAGCTTATGTGTGATGCATCAGATTTTGCTATTGGTGCGGTCTTAGGACAGCACATTGATAAGATGCCACATGTAATTTACTAAGCAAGTAGGACCTTGAATGATGCACAAATAAATTACACAACTACCGAGAAAGAACTCTTGGCAGTTGTATTTGCATTAGAGAAATTCAGGCCCTACTTGATTGGCTCGCCTATTGTGGTTTACACAGATCACTCCGCCCTACGACATCTTTTATCGAAGAAGGATGCGAAGGCCAGGCTAATACGTTGGATCCTATTGTTACAAGAATTTGATCTTGTCATCAAAGACAAGAGTGGATGTGAAAACGTTGTAGCCGACCATCTTTCACGCATCACTTCTTCGCCAACTGTGACCGTGTCGATAAATGACTCATTTCCCGACGAACAGCTCTTGAATGTATCCTACGAACCTTGGTTTGTAAATATCGTGAACTATCTTGCGACGGGACTTATACCTAGCGATTGGTCGAAACAAGACAAACTTCGATTTTTATCCCAAGTAAAATATTTTTACTGGGATGAACCATATCTATTCAAGTATTGTTCCGATCAAATCATTCGCAGGTGTGTCCCTAACGATGAATTCAAGAGCGTGTTATCATTTTGTCATGATCAGGCATGCGGCGGTCACTTTGGACCTCGAAAAACGGCGGAGAAAGTTTTGCAATGTGGCTTTTATTGGCCAACATTATTTAAAGATGCATTTGAACATTGCAAAACTTGTCCGCGATGTCAGCATTTGGGTCGGATTTCACGAAGGAATGAGATGCCGCTCCAACCTATATTGGTTGTGGAAATATTTGATGTTTGGGGTATTGATTTTATGGGCCCTTTTCCCAACTCCTTTGGGAATCTATATATCTTGTTAGCGGTTGATTATGTCTCGAAGTGGGTGGAAGCTGTACCGTGTCGCACTAATGACAACAAAGTTGTCATTAAGTTCCTTAAAGAAAATATCTTTTCGCGATTCGGACACCCTCGCGCTATCATTAGCGACAACGGGACACATTTCTGCAATACGCCTTTCGAGGCCTTGATGCGGAAATATTCAATCACTCACAAGCTTTCTACGCCCTATCACCCCCAAACAAGCGGGCAGGCTGAGATCTCAAATAGGCAGATCAAACAGATATTGGAGAAGACGGTTTCAAAAAACCGTAAGGATTGGTCAACCAAATTGACGGATGCTCTTTGGGCATTCCACACCGCTTATAAGACCGATCTTGGTATGTCTCCATACCGTCTTGTGTTTGGGAAGGCATGCCACCTCCCTGTCGAGATTGAACATAAGGCAATGTGGGCTATTAAAGAGCTTAATTTTGATCTTGATCATGCAGGCAGCTATCGGAAGCTGCAATTGAATGAGCTAAGAGAACTCCGCGATGAAGCTTACGATAATGCGGTGATAGTAAAGAATAGGACTAAAGTGTTCCACGATAAAAATCTTTTTAGAAAAACCTTCACATCGGGGCAACAAGTCCTTCTTTACGATTCCCGTCTCCATCTTCATCCGGGTAAGCTTAAATCTCGTTGGAAAGGACCTTTTGTGGTGCGGTATGTACACCCGACGGAGCAGTTGAAGTCGAAAATTTGAAAAACGGTTCGATTTTTAAAGTGAATGGGTATAGATTAAAACTGTATTTTTCTGCTGACCCCGCGGAGGAGCTCCTGTTTTTACAGGAGCCGCTTTATCAAAACTAAAATTCCTCCGCCTCACCTCCATGTTTTGATAACATTTTCTCATTTTAAGAAATGGAGGTGAGTAAAAAATGGATTTGATTGAATATCTGTGCGTGTCAAAGAATAAGTTTGGGGGAATTTTTCATTTAACTATTATTTTACCCCTTATATCTCTCCCTTAGTATACAGGTCCTTGTTCTCAAAAGGCTACATCAGTGAGGCCACTGCTGAAAACAGGTTTTGGGGGAGGTTTGTATTCACTGAATTATCTTTGACACCGGGCATTAAAAATTTTTTTTATATAACAAAAGAATAGAAAGTGAAAAATTACATCCAAAAGATTGGAATAGTTTAAGAAAACCAAGAAAATTAGAAGTTTTCTTACACGAACTAGTAATAAGTAGTTATGAGCTGTTGTCCCAAGGGTTAGTAAAATGAAGGAAGTCACTAATCTGAGGATAGAAATAAGTCTGAAAAATAGTTTCTATTCTGGAAGCCAAACATTTGAATGTTGATACCCTACTATATGTACTTACACACGTCTTGAAACTCGGGATAGTAGAGGATACCTTGAAATGCTCTTGTCTAAAAGCCAAAGTATGAAGGAAATAAAAAAAATGATGAAGAAAATATAAAAATGGTGAAAAGAAAAAAATGAACACTGGTTTTGTTATCGCCAAGGCAGCAATAAAAAAATATAGCGAGGGTGCCTCTTCACCTAGTGCCCTAAGGCCAACTGGTCTGGGAGTCACTGCTAAGCCTTAGGTGGTGCAAGACGAGGAAAATATTATCACCTAATTAGCAAGCACATGAGTAATCGGTTGGTTAGTACCTCAAGAAGTATTAACGGTCGCATGAAAATGTGTGAGCAAATCTTTAATAATCATTAAATTAAAAAGTACTAAGGTAAATGGACAAGAGTATGATAGCTTGAATTGAATTCTCCGAGTGTAGGGATGTCCATTTCACACACGTGGGATTATATGATCAATGTTTGGAAGAAAGGTAGGAATGAAGAATAAAGACGATGTTTTATTGAGGGGTAATGTGATTTCTAACATTTTTTCATGACTATTAAGATAGGGCTCATGACAACTGAAAAGCTAGCATAGTTGGAAACTCTTCTTTTCAAAGTCTTTCTTTTATGGTTCTTGTCTTTATATGTAAATTTCACCATCTCTCTTTTGTTATACGATTTTGTGGGTGTAATCCGCTGAAAACCGTCAGGAGACAACACTCCTCCTACTAGGGACACCTAGAGGTTTAACGGCTTGTTGCACGTGCTCAGTGCAATCGTGTCTGCCTACGAAAGTGTGCTTAGTTTTCTCCTTTCTTTTTCTCCTCTTGAATAAACTAGTTTGCTCGGGACGATCAAAGATAAGTTTGGGGGTATTTGTTCAGTCGATAAAACTGCACATTTGTATTACATTTTTCCTACCATTTTCATATAAAAAAGGACTTTATTATAATATATTATACATATGAGGGTTTATGTGTAAAAACACCATTTTCCATGTGTTAATATATTTTAATTAGTATTTGGTAGGAAAATGTATGCAAATAATATTATTGACCTAATCCTAGTAGAACAAAGTCTACTAAAATCTTATTTAAGTTGTTGTACAGAATATTTCCAAGTTGTGCAGAATTTTCCAAGGCTAGAATCAAGCAAATCAAGTTGTTGAAGAAATCTTGCCAAATTAAGAAGCAAACTTGGAGACCAAGTCTGGAAGCAACCGAGAGAAGATTTCTTAATTCTAAAGGTGCCTTGGATTGCCAAATTTCACCATCAGAAAGCCCAAGAAAATTGACGAAGTGATCTTCACCATTGAGCGCGGATTCGCGGCCAAACCCACCCTTGGGCCGCGGATCCGCCGCAATTATAGGGAATCAGAGCACAATATTTTTTGGCGTAAATCTATGCTGAATTTTACCAACTTTTGAAGCAAAAGATTCTGCCTTTGCACTATAAAAGGGCACCGAGAGCCTCTTGGAAAAGGTATCAATCCGACGCGATCACGAAGTCCAAGACGGCTCACGCATCCAGGCTGGTCATCAACGGTTCGACTACCTCCTTAGGAAAGATCGAGAAGCAACTAGTTTTGTAATCATTTTCTACGGAATAAAAGTGTAGATTGTTCAAGTTGATTAATAAAGGTAGTTATTTTATTTAATTCTTTTTTGCATTTTACATTATGTTTTCCCGCTCTATCTTTTCATCTTCTTCTCCCAACATGCACGAGTAATTCTCCGCTTGTTAGGGTTCGTAGGATTAGGGTAGGCTAATGGATGATGAAAATAACTAAACCCTTTTTAAGTCCTATAAAGTTTATGAACTTTATCAAAAGAATTATTAACATCCTAAACGGGCGCGCTAGCAATTCTTTGCTAGTTCCGACTGCGATTAGAGATTAGATTAATGATTGTTTTGGTAAAGGCTAGATAATGAATGGAGTTCCGTGTCGAGATAGGGGTTAAGAGTGGGATTCCTTTTCCCTCCAGAAACCCCAATCTACACGCATCACCGTCGTTCTAGTTTTAAATCTATTAATGGATAAAAAGGGTAACTTTTAATTAATCGTCCATAACTACTAAATCCTAACGAACCCTACAAGCCCCCTTATTATATTAACTACATCTCTAAAATAATCTAGATCTATATTTTACATTCTTGTTTAATGTAGATCTAGAAACCATTATATAAAATTCTTTATCCCTCCTCTCTTTCTCAACACATCTAAAGTAAAAGTAAAAGGTTCCACGTTTCCCAGAGGACGACCCGTACTCATCTCGGTCTAGCTATACGCGACACCGTTATTGATTGCGGTTAACAACTACAAACATACACTCTTTCGTGTCAATCACGTACCGTCCTGGTCAGTCCTCGTCCCAAACGAGTCAACTCTGACCTCGGCTCCCGCTGCCTCTCTCTGTGCCCTCGTAGTCATCAGCGGCATAATGGCTATAAATGGAAATAGGATTCGATAAGAACACGGAAATCGAATCACTAGGATATGTATAATCATGGAAGGAATTTCAAGCAATAAGTTCTAAGGTCACTTAGGCGGATTACCGTGTCGTAAGTATGTCGCGGACATACACACTACGTCACTCTGCTTAAGCTACCTACTCCATCATACCAAGGTCATCCTACACTCTGAAAGGTAAAACCTAGCGTTTTGATACCAACTTTTGTCACGACCCGAAATTTGGTACGTGACGGCCCTTAGACCACGTAACGTCCACAGGCGTAACACAATCTAAGTAAGCCGAAAACCCAGCAAATCTAAACCATCAAAACTAGTAAGTGATAAGAACATTGTCAAAAGCTTTTGGGAATCTCAAGTAAAAATCTTTAAAGTCCAAATTTACTTTCTTTAAAAATTGGCAGCACCTCCTTTGTAAAAACTAGTCCCAAAAAGGGTACAACAAAAGATATAAGTAAAGAATCCCCAAACGGGAGAAACTCTTGCCTAAAGGCGGAAACAACCACCACAACATATAAATACGACACCGTAGCAAAGAAAAGGACAATATAGGGTGAAAACAGCATAAAGGGTAAAACTGTATAACAAAAGCCGGCTCACACGAGCACGACACCCAGAGTCACCAAAATAATATACAATATCGTCTTCACAACTCGTCTCTAAGTCAATACATGAAAGTAGTAGATGGAGAGTACTAGATACAACGAATATACAATGAGCAATATCGGATAACCGCAAAACCTACCTATAGCAAAACTGCATATAGTCAGCCGTAGCGGTATCCGCTACAAAAGATGATACGATAAGAAGAAGCCCTGCCGCGACTGCTCTGAGGGGCTACCTACAAAAACACTGTGGCATAATGAGGGTGAGTTACCAACTCGTGAATAGTAAATAACATATGCAGGTAATCGCAAGTATGCTTGTACTGCGATAATCTATCACATGCAAGCTGACAGCAATAATATGGCAATATGTATATGCAACAGTCATGAAAGGTACTATATTAGGTACTACTAATACATGAAGCAATGCATATCAAATAAATGCGGAGTATAGGATAAAACATGTCATCCTCACGGAATCTTGATCGTAGAAGGACCAGTGTCCATCAAGACAATCCAAATCCCAAATTCCTCTGACGCCGTCACAAGGACTGGCCCTCATATCCTGTAAATCTAACGGAACCTGAGTGTCCAACATTGACACCCGAAAACATCATGAAAACTAGTGTCCAGCATCGACACGTAAATACTCATCTGTCAGGTGCCGTCACTACGACTGGTCCTGATGTCATGTCCGTACATCTCATGGAACCTGAGTGTCTAACACTTGCAATCTACATAGCATGTCCGTATATAACTCCGGTCGGTATCCCCAAGATATCCGCCGAAACCAAATAATATCACCGGTAAGGTAGTACTCCCCTGCCTCGAGCTCATTGCCATCATCGACGATCTTCTTGCTCCGGGGTACCTCCGGGCCCCACCATGTACCCGCACACGGCCCCATCCAACTCCTCGCATCGGGTTTATAACACAAATCTCAGAATCAAGAAATCTCATGGTGGACGCATCGAAATATCATATCAAGAGAAACCGGGTTTTTCAAACAATGCATAATTTCATGAACTACCACGGTCCTCAAATCCAGAAAACATCATGTGAAATCCATATCTCAATGCGAAAATCCATGAAATATAATATATGCAACAAAACACAGTAATATGAGCATATAAAGGAAAAACCGCTATTTAAATGCATCAAGTCATTAAATATATCATGCGGTTCCTAATTTCTCCGAATTCCAATGCAACATCATATAAAGGTGAACATGTAGCTAGCAAGGTATATGGGTGTACATGTATGCATGAGGTACATGTAGCTATATCTCATATGTGTATATACCTGTCAATAATGGTACAATACCATATAGGTATATGTGTAAGCATATAGGCATAGCAAGGCATATATGTAAGCATGTAGGTTTACAGGTATGCTATATCTCATATGCACAATGGAATACGAATCAAAGTCTCAATGTCACTAACCATACAATATCACATATGTATATGGGTTGTGCGTGTCCTGGAAATTATCGATGGTGTGTATGGCATACAATTAGTGCTCGTGAAACATGAACCGTCAATAATAGTGCAGTGTCCAATGGGTATAAGTCCAAGCACAACTAGTAATAATATGCAATGAAGTTTATGCACAATCTCTATATGTGAAATATACTTATAATCAAGAATCATATCATTTAATCTAGCCCAGACGCATAACGCCATGCGGGCGATTCCCCTGTAGATGTTAAATCTACTTACCGATGATCTTGGGCTAAGTAAAGCCAACCACTCGCTTTTCCCTCTTGGCAGCATCCGAAGTCCCCGCCTGCGACCCTAATATCATATAACAATATAACAAGTTCACATTAGCAATCGACCAATAATACGTACAACTACGTTTGACCGACGCACCAACTCCAAACATACTCTAATAGCTCGTCTAGTGGCTAACGTGCGTAGCGACACTACGAATCCAACCCAAGAGCAACAGCTATACAAGTACACGAACCGTGTCAGATAACGTAACGCGCGTAGGTGTAAAACTAGAAATAAGCAAAGTGATCCCAGATTTTGTAAGTGCACGGAGGCGCCCCGGCCGTCAATCCAACGGCCAAATGCGGAAGCGGTGATAAACTTTAATTTTTCATGAACTGGCACCACCGCACACTAATACCCGGATCGAACCATTAACTAGTCCTAGCTAACAACAAGATGGGGAAGAGAGATATACCGACTGATCCAAGTCCTCCGGTCTTCTCGTCGTCGTCCCGATCTCCCGCGGAATGTCCTGTCTCCACCTCGTCGCCGGAAGTGCACCACATCGCCTACTTCTTTTACGGGCTCCCACCTCAATACCGAGGCAACTCGGGCACGAAGCTGGCTAGTCGACGTGCCCAAGATGTGCTGTAGAATGTGGTGAAGAACTTGTGTCTCATTTGGGGTTCATGGAGATGCCATTTTGGTGGAGGAAATGATATGAGCTTGTGGAGATGAAACATGTGGGATTTTACAAAGCTAGAAGAACAAAAATCCCACCCCAAGAAATTTGGACAACCCCCTCCCTCATTGTGGCCGGCCATGTAAAAATGGTGGTGGAGAGAATGAGAGTGAGTGAGTGTATCAAAAGACCATCAACCTCATAATGCAAGAGAGAGAGGGAAAAAAAACTATCATGCACAAGCATGATTACAATCTAAAACCAACACTCCACAACCATATCATAACCCATCATCAAGCATGATGACTTCAAAAAGTCAAGCCATCATGAAGAAGTCAAGAAGTCAAGGTCAATGGATGGTGCACCATCATGATGCAACAAAAAGCAAAGACCACCCTCCACAAATGCTTATTTGCAACAATGCAAATAAGCCCTCCTCCACCAATCTTCGGCCAATGAACGATACAAAGAAATTTGGCCGAAACGGAAAGCAAACTGGCAACTCCAGAAAACTGGTCCCATAAAAAATCACAGGAAAAACCCCGACACTGTGCATAACACACGCATTTGTATTCTGACCGAAATACAAATGCAATGAGACAAAATCTACACTGTACTATACTAGGATCCGGCTTAAACCAAAGCCGGCTAGTAATATCTGTCCGATCCTGATCCGTGCAATACCGCACGTATCTGATCGAACCCTGCCATATATCTATACAGCCTCTAGTACAAACTGTCCGATCCTGATCCGTGCAATACCGCACGTATCTGATCGGACCTTGCCATATCTCCATACGGCCTCTACAGCTTTTCGCCCGAAAGCTTAAGTAACTGAATGCGGGGGACTCTAAAGAGTCATCAACACCTTGGTTGTGGATTTAACCACTAGCACGTCAGAGGTATAAGCCAATCGTAACGGGCTACGGGGTATTGACCAAAAGGGACGTCTGTGAGCGAACTCAGCCTGACACCCTACTGAGCCTGTCAGTGACAATATCCGTACAGTCCGGTCCGTTCGTCTATGAGTATCGCATGGCGGGCCTAGGGGGTTGGTAAAAGTCAGACCCCCAAAAGCGGTACAAGTCGTGTCGGAGTGTAGCCCAGAACACCCTGAGATACTACTGGAATACCTACCAGTAAATCTCCTTGCCTCGGCCGAGGGCTTCGTGTAATGGCTCTCCTAGACACAGCGCGACCTTACCCCCAATACCGGGAGAGACGAACCCCTGAAGATGCGCTCACTGCCTCCATGTGGCTCGGGACTGTAACCAACTAAAACCTATTTGCACGACTCCTTTGAGCCGTGGTAGGGTAGTAATCAAAGTACAGTGGGAACTCACACGAGACAAATGACGATCCCCAGGTCGATGAACTAACCTGTACACATGTCACCAGGGAACTGCCATCTGACGTCTGGTATATGACCAACTAGCATGTTCCCGGCGAGTCCTGTCCGATGTACTCATAACCCAATGAGCACCTATATACATCTTAGGTGAACCAACTGACACCAGTGGCTTGTGAGACCGGCCACCGCCCCTCGTCGGGGTCTCGACTGTATACACTAGTCTACTCTGGAGAATCGATGCCCTGTCTCGAAACTCTCACGACTAAGGACCTTTTAAGGATGTGCTTATGGACTACCAGCTCCCACGTATATGATCGCCCTCATACTGCTGGTAGTCAAGCAAGAATCCTAGGGGCTCTATCAACGTGTAATAGCGACTTGTCAGGTCACCTAAAGCAGTACACGATGATAAAGATAAACCAGATAGCATACTATCATCTCGAGTAAGACTGTCCTACCGGGATAGGTCCTCCATCAATCATTACAATCACGTACCTGTGATCCAATAATTGACTCTGAGGGCACTATCTCCAACAGATTTTGCTACACAAACAATTGGTGAAAGTTGCAAGTGCCATGAGACCACATACAACCCTAGAGATCCCTAGGCTAAAACTCAAAACCCAGTCCCCATTCTGGCCCCAAATTGCGGCCAGAAGCAATAAAATTGCGGCTAAGTTAGGAGTGAATTGTCTCAGGTTTTTAGGGTAGCTTCTAGGTCACAAAACTAGGTCACTGTGAAGGGAACTTTTCCAAAAAACACCTGGTTTGATAGTAGATTCATCCGAGACCCAAAACTACACTAAAATACGATATGTGCACGAAACTAAACTTTACGTCTTCTAAACTGATACTAATAAGCTACACAACATTAAAAACACCTACTTAACAGATAGAAATCATTACCTAACCACACAAGCTCAAAGATCCTAGCTTCCCAAGCTCCAATGGATCCTAGAGGCAAAACAAGACTTGAGAAGTGATTTGGATGAGGTTTAATGAAGTTTTGTGAAGGTTTAGTGAATGAGTAGTGAGGGTTCAGTTAAGAGAAGAAGGAATGAAGAAATAATGAGAAAGAGATAGAGTGAGAGAGAATGCGAGTGTATGAGGTGATAATGAGAGAGTGAGGTGAGTGTAGGGTAAGTGCACCCTTGCACTTGCTCTCTCCCTCTCCTCATTAAAGCAAGCCATGACTCCCCTCATGACTCACCTTGCCACCTCCTCCCAATCCAAAACAATGGAAATATCTTCTCACAAATATAAAGGTGCAATTTTTAAGCAAAGCAACGATTAGGTTAAGGTTGTCATGGTCACTAACGATATTAACACTAACTAACCCTCACATTAATATGCACAAGTGTGTGCAAGCCATAACAAATAATAATAAAATATTAATTAATTGTTATAAAATGTGAAGAAACCAATTTGGTAAACGTTTTACAGAAAACCCGCATTATCGCTTAATTAACACTAATCGCATTCTAAGGTGTTACAGTGGTTTCCCGTGCTTTCGCACGGACCTAATTTAAATAAACCTCGTTTTCCCAGGGGTGTTGTAAGTTGACGTTACACACCCCTCATGATGCGGGGAGGCGGAATAGGTAAAAAACGATCATTTTAATCAAGGTAACATCGACTATGCATAAGGATCTTTGCTAAACCCTAACTAACAATCTAACTAGGAGTTGTAACTACTATGAAAGATGATTATACCTCAAGATACTAGTCCTTCTTGTTCTCCTCCTCGTCAGCCTTCTCAAGTTTGAAGAAGATCCAACCGAGAGTGCCTACTTCAAGCTTTAACATCTAAGATGAGGTAACTAAGTGGCTTAAAGTGCTAATCCAAGTGACCTAAATAATATAGAGAGTGATTAAGGATGTGTTAGCCTCACTAACCCTATGATTCTCAACTCATGAGACACTTAGGGTTAAGATGAAGAAGAGAGAGCGTGAGGAGAGAGAAAGTGTTTGTGATAATGAAAATGAATCTTGACTCATTTGTGAATATTATGAAGCATGAAAATATCTTAATAATAATATCTATCATAATATCAACCATGCTTAATTTAATTCACTAGATGAATCATCTCATGAGTCATGGTTCATTTAATGAAAGCAATACCTCATCTCCTCCACCTCATTAAGCTTAAATAAAAAAGAAATAAACCCTAATGAGTCACCTTCTTTTAGAAGCTTCCCGACAAATTACGAGAATGCCCCTCCCATCCGTATTTTCGAAAAACACGGATATACTGAGACTAAATAAATCCAATAATCTAATACTAGGATCTGGCTTAAACCAAAGCCCGCTAGTATAATCTGTCCGAATGTCATATGTGTACAAGTACACGTATAAGTTCGAACCCTGTCGTAAAAACCATACGACCTCTATATCGTTTCGCCCGAAGCAGAGAAACCCTCTGTGTGGGACTCTAAAGACTCGACACTACGCTGGCAGTGGGTTTAACCACAGGATGCAAGCGGTACTAGCTGTACGTAACGGTTCCCAGGTAGATGTCGATAAGAAGGACGATGAGGAAACTCATCCGAACTCCTACTGAGCCTGTATGTGACAATCTTCATACAGTCAGGTCTGTTTGTCTAAGAGTATCGCATATCGGGCCTAGGGGCGGCAAGCATCAGTCCCCTAATAGCGGTATAAGTCGTGTCGGAGTGTAGCCCAGTACACCCTGAGAAACTACTGGAGCACCAACCAGTAAATCTCGCTTGCCCTGGCCAGGGACCTTGAGTAATAGCTCTCCAAACGCAGTGCGATATCAACCCCCAATACCAGGAGAGACAAATCCTATCTAACTGCCACTGCCTCCAAGTGCTTCGGGACTGCACCCAACTGCTACCTGTTTGCAAGACTCATTAGATCCGTGGTAGGGTACCAATCTAAGAACAGTGGGAACACACTTGAGGCGAAGCAGCAGTGTCAAGTCAACGGACTAAGCTGTACTCATGTCACCTGGGAACTGCTAACTGACGACGGGTATAATACTAACAAACAGTTTCCTACGAGTCATGTCCGGTGTACTCGTAACCTAACGAGCACATGCATACTATCTCTAGTACAACGTACTAATGGCTGTAGGACAGACCATCTCCCATGCTGGGATGAGATGCGTATACACTAGTCAACTCCAGATTATCAATGCCCAGTCTCGATAATCCTACGACCAGGGACCTATATAAGGATATGCTTGTAGACTACCCAACCCCCACTAGTGTGACTTCCATCACAACGCTGGTAGTCAAGCAAAGATCCTAAGGGCTCTATCAATATGTATCAGCGATACGTTAAAAGAAACATATACACATATTAAGATAGATACAAACCAAGTAACATACTACTATTTTGAGCAAGACTGTCAATACAACTGTGAATATCCCAAGCTTCCATTAAGTAATATACAATCTAGTATGATACAACAATGGCCTCTAGGGCATATACACTAATAATCTCCCACTTGCACTAGGGCCATGTACTGGCGTATCGTAGACCTATCATCTCGAATAGCCTCTCGAACTGCGTCTGAGGGATGGCCATTGTGAATGGATCTGCAGTGTTTTCCTCTGTAGCAACTCTCCGAACCTCGATCTCCCGGCGTTCCACGATCTCTTTGATCAGGTGATACTGCCTCAAGATGTGTCTCGACTTCTGATGGGACCTGGGTTCCTTCGCTAAAGCTATAGCCCTGTTGTTGTCACAATACAGAGGTATTGGATCAACAATGGATGGAACCACCTGAAGTTCTGTTAAGAACTTCTTCATCCAGACTGCTTCTTTTGCGGCATCGCAAGCAGCTATGTACTCCGCTTCTATTGTTGAGTCAGCAACGGTGTCCTGCTTGGAGCTCTTCCAACAGACCTCCCCTCCATTGAGGGTAAAGACATACCCGACATGGACATGGAGTCATCCTTGTCACTCTGGAAGCTGGAGTCAGCAAAGGCCTCGATCTGGAGGTCTTTACCACCGTAAACTAAGAACATATCCTTAGTCCTTCTCAAGTACTTAAGAATGTTCTTTACTGTTGTCCAGTGGTTCTCCCCTGGGTTTGACTGATACCGGCTTACCACGCTCAGTGCGTACGAAACATCTGGTCTGGTACATAACATCGCATACATTATAGAGCCTACCGCAGAAGCTTAGGGTATAATAGACATGCGATCCCTTTCCAAATCAGTCTTGGGAGACATCTCTTTGGAGAGGGTGATTCCGTGACAAGCCGGTAAATTACCGCACTTAGAATCTTCCATACTGAATCTTTTCAGTATGGTGCCAATGTACCTAGACTGCGAAAGTCCCAACATCCTCTTAGATTTATCATGATAGATCTGGATCCCCAGAATGAAAGAGGCATTGTATCAACAATGCTTTTAGTAAAAAGTTTACCAAGCTAAAAAGTTTACCAAATCAGGTTCCTCATATTTTATAACAATTAATTAATATTTTATTATTATTTGTTATGGCTTCCACACACATGTGCATGTTAATGTGAGGGTTAGTTTGTGTTAATTTCGTTTAGTAGCCATGACAACCCTTAACGTAATCCTTGCTTGGTTTAAACTTTAACCAACACTTAGATATTTTTTGTGAGAAAGATAATTGAGTATTTGGTTTGAGAGAGAGGTGGCAAGTGAGTCATGGAGCATTGATTGAGAGCATTGATGAGGTGAGGGGAGAGAGTGAGTGTAAGGCCAACGTTCACCCTACACCCACCTCTCATCATTTGATCTCTCTCACTCTCTCATTCTCTCTTACTCTCAATTATTTCCTTTTCCTCTCAACTCTCAACTGAAACCTCACTACCCCATCACAAATCCTTGTAAAACTTCACTAAAATCCTATTTAAACACTTCAAAGTTCTTGATTTTAGCCACTAAGTTGCCTTGAAGCTTAGAAATCTAGGAGTATTGAGCAAGAGTGGCTAGGTAATGATCTCTAACTGTTAATTATGTGTTTATATTGTTGTGTGGCCTTGTAGTGGTGGTTTAGAACACTAAAGGTTTAGTTTTGTGCAAATATCGTATTTTTAGCGTAGGGTATAATAGACATGCGATCCCTTTCCAAATCAGTCTTGGGAGACATCTCTTTGGAGAGGGTGATTCCGTGACAAGCCGGTAAATTACCACGCTTAGAATCTTCCATACTGAATCTTTTCAGTATGGTGCCAATGTACCTAGACTGCGAAAGTCCCAACATCCTCTTAGATTTATCACGATAGATCTGGATCCCCACAATGAAAGAGGCATCACCCAGGTCTTTCATGGAGAACCTATGTGACAAGAATCCTTTGACAGATTGTAGTATAGGAATGTCATTTCCTATCAAGAGAATGTCATCCACGTACAAGACAAGGAATACGACAGTTCGTGCTACAATCTTACTATAAATACATGGCTCATTTGGATTTTTGATAAAGTCAAATTCTTTGACCGTTTCAACAAAATAGATGTTCCAACTCCGCGATGCCTGCTTTAGTCCATAGATGGACTTAAGCAACTTGCACACTTTCCCGCTGCTCTCACTTTGAATGAAACCTTCTGGCTGGTCCATATAGACACACTCTTCTAAATTTCCATTTAGAAAAGCGGTTTTTACGTCCATCTGCAAATCTCATAATCGTGGAAGGCAGCAAAGGCAAGAAGGATCCGAATGGATTTGATCATAGCCACTGGAGAAAAGGTTTCGTCATAGTCCAAACCAGGTCTTTGACGAAAACCGTTTGCAAAAAGTCTAGCCTTATAGGTTTCAACTTGTCCATCTACACCAATCTTCTTTCTGAAGATCCATTTGCAGCTGTCACGACCCAAATTAGGCACATGACCGGCACGTAGACTACGTAACGTCAACAGGCGTAACGCAATTTAAGTGAGCCGAAAACCCAGCAATCTAAACCATTACAAGACCGAAAAGTTGGAACACTTTTAAAATCTCGACGCAAAACTTTAACTTAAGTTTGTTTTCATAAAATTTTCGGCAGCACCTCCTCTGTAAAAGCTAGCCCCGAAACGGGTACAAACATAAGATATAAGTAAAGCATCCCCAAATGGCAGAAAATCTCGCCCAACGGCGGAAACAACCACCACAACAGATATACGACGCCGTAGCGAAGAAATGAGATAATCCACATAAATAAAGGCCAGCTCACACGAGCACGACAACCAGAGTGATAAGAATATACAACATCGATCCTCACAACTCGCCTCTAAGTCAATACATGAAGGTGGTAGATGGAGAGTACTAGTTACAAAAGATATACAATGTACATCATCGGATAATCGCAACCCACCTAAAGCAAAAGGCCTCACAGCCAACCGTAGCGGTTTCCGCAAAAGTAGAGATAATAAGGCTCCCCTGCCGTGACTACCCTGAGGATCAGACCTGCAAAACACTGCGGCACAACATGAGGTGAGTTGCCAACTCATGAATAGAAATAACATCATACTGTAATCGCAAGTATGCACTAACAGCGATAATCTATCACATGTAATCAGATAGTATGAGTATGGCAATATGGATACGCAACAATCATGTAAAGGTACATCATCAGTGTACTACAACTACATGGAACAACGCATATCAACTAAACGCTGGGTATGGGATACAAAATAACATCATCAATGAATCATCATCGTGGAAAAATACTGGTGTCTGCCAACGACACCCCAAATCCCAATACCTCAGGCGCCGTCACCCTGACCGGTCCTCAAATCTGTAAAATCTCATGGAACCTGAGTGTCAAAAACCGACACTCGAAACATCATGAAAACATATATATATATATATATATATATATATATATATATATATATGAGGATATCTACCTCGTGTGTCAATCAATGAAAAAAAATTTCATGGAACCTAAGTGTCAAACACCGACACTCGAAACATCATGAAAACCGTGTCCAGCATCGACACGTAAATACACATATATCGGGCTCTGTCAGTCCGGATCGGCCCTCGGGCTCCGTCAGTCCGAATCGTCCCACATCAAAATATCTCTCTCTCGGGCTCCGTCAGTCCGGATCGGCCCATATAAATATCTCTCTCTCTCTCTCTCGTGCTCCATCACTCCGGATCGGCCCATATAAATATCTCAAGTCTCAAAACCGACAAAACTCATGGTGGACGCACTGGAATATCATATGAAGAGAAACCGGGTTTTCAAACAATGCATAAGTTTCTTGAAATACCCCCACGGTTCTCAAAACCAAAAATCACATGAAATCCACATCTCAAATGTGTAATTCCATGAAAACTGATGTATGCAACATAAAACAGCAATATGAGCATATTACGGGAAAACCGCTAATTAAATGCAACAAGTCATTAAATATATCATGCGGTTCCCAATTCCTCTGAAATCAAATGCAGCATCATATGAGGTGTACATATAATCATAGCAAGATCTGTGTATCTACATATAAGCAGGTGTGTATGATGCATTTCATAAGCGCAATAGCACAATAATCTACGTCTCAGCGTCAAATGACAATACAATACCACTTATGGGTATACGTAGCTATAGCAAGGTATGTGTCTATACCTGTCAATAATGATGTAATACCCTATAGGTATATGTGTAACTACAACATGTAGGCATAGCAAGGCATATGTGTGAGCATGTAGGTATACCGGTATGCTATATTTCATATGCACCATGGAATAAGAATCAATGTCTAAATGTCACTAACCATTCAATATCACATATGTATGTGTTGTGCGTATCATGGCAATTATCTACGGTGTGTGTGTAGCATACAATAAGTGCTCGTGAAACATGAACCGTCAATAATAGTGAAGTGTCCAATGGGTACAAGTCTAAGCACAACAAGTAATGATATGCAATGAAGCTCATGCGTAATCAACTCAATGCGTATAAACATGCAGCTATAATATCATATCCAGCCCGGACGCATAACGCCATACGGGCGATTTCCCCATAGATGTTAATCTACTCACCGACAATCGCGAGCTAGGTAAATCCAATCACTCGCTTCCCTTTCTTCGCAGCGTCCGAAGTCCCTGCCTGCGATCTTATTAAAACAAAACATAACCAGTGCAAAATCTCAGAAATCGATCAATCTCACGTACACAATACGTTTGACCAACACACCAACTCCAAACCGACTCACAAGTATTCGTCTAACGGCTAACGTGTGTGGCGACACACCAAAACCAACCCAAGTGTAGCAGCTAGACAAGATCACGCACCGTGTCGGATAACGTAACATGCGTACTCAAAACATTAAATTATAGCAAAGTGATCCCAGATTTTGTATACTGTCAAAACTCAAAAATCAAACAGTACCAAACACCCCAGAACAACAGCAGACAGCTACCCTAAAAATTATTACACCCCAGGCTTCCCAAAAACCGAGGTCGCCGGATTTCCCTCTCTCGTCGCCGGCCAAAACCGGTAGGTTAGGTTTCGTGTCTCAGGTGTATTCTCAGGGTCACAAGTACAATACTACTACATTGCTATATTGTCACGACCTGAAATATTAGCTCGTGACCAGCACTTGAATCACGCAACGTCTAAAGGCGTAACGGAATTTAAGTAAGCTGAAACCCAGAAATCTAAACCTTTTTAAGAAAATAAAGGAGGTGAATTTTTGAAATAAAGGAATAATGAAATCAAATTTTCTTAAATACATGGAAAAGAGACATAAATAATGCAAGTGAAATTTACTAGTTCAAAACAAGTTTCGTCTTTAAAAAATTTGTACAACACCTCTTTTGTATATTTTTGATCCAAAACCACAATACAAGATAAAATAAGGGCATCCCCAAGAGGGAGTTAGCTCTTCGCCAACCAGCGGATCCACAACCACGCAAAGCATAAATATAAGTATATGACGCCCAATGGCGAAGTTCACCAAAAAAAAATAAAGAATAAAGCGAGATATCAACCCGAAGGCGAACATAAAACCCATCGCCCAAGTCTCGCAACTACGAGTCTCACTAAGTCTCATTATTTATACAAATACTAGTTTGATTTGATGGAGTTGACTAGATACAATATGAAAGATAAATACAAGAGTGGGTACGATACAAATGTCTCACCTACCAAAGCAAAACACCCGAAAGTAACTATGTGCCAGCGATGCCACTACTGATCCATGCGGTCAACCTGCAAGAACTGTGGCACAACGGGGGTGAGTTGCCATGTAGAAAAACATCGACAAGTAGAAATCGAATAAACAACGACTCCTAGGTCAACTATTGTTAGTTATATGTATGCCCTATAGGCCATTACTATACATGAGATGTATATTGTAGTGGATGCTTGGACATATATAGGGAGGACTTTCTTGCTCGACATGATAGTATGCTATCTGGTTACTCTTTACCTTAACATGTACACTGATTTTCTCTCTGTTACATGTTGGTAAAGCCCATAGGATATGTACTCGACTACTGGGACTATGATGAGATCATACTAGTGGGGCCACGGTAGTCTACGAGTACATCCTATACGACGTGGTAAGGTGGTCTGTTGACCCGAGATCGTCATAGAGTCTTGTGTGATTTCCACTGTGCTTTGATTTCCACCTTACCACGTCGAAGAGGGCGTGCAAAACGGTGGTTTTTGGGTACAGTCCCGAATCACATGGAGGCAATGAGCGATAGGAGGGGATTCGTCTCTCCCGGTATAGGGAGTTGATGTTGTGCTGTGTTCGATTGGCTATAACCGGAAATCCCTGGCTAGGGTTGCTGAGATTTACTGATAAGTGTTACCAGTAGTTTCTCGAACTATTATAGACCTCATATCGACACGACTTATCGAGCTACTGGGGTCTGACGTTTACCACCCCTTGGCGAGATACGCGACATATCTGATGATGAGACCGGACTGTACGGGAGTGTCACTAATTAGATTCGCAGGAGAACTAGCGAGCTTGCTTGTTGATCTTCTGATCGCTCAATACCCGGGTGGCCGTTACGTTTAGCACACCACTTGCGGCTTGTGGGTGTTTGATATGATCATCACCTACTGCCGACGTATTGACGAGTCTTTAGAGTCCTACACAGGGGCTTCCTGGCTCAAGCGAAATGGAGTAAGTGCACATATGTGATATGTGCGGGACCGAGATTAATATGATATGAGATACCGTATTCTATTCTCGCGATTCGTGACATTGATCGGTTGTATGCGACATAGCCGGGTTATCGGATCAAGTGTTGATTCGATAAGTTGTTACTTTTGATATTAGTCGGTTATAGCCGGATTATTAAATCAAGATTTGATTTAATAATTTAATGCATAATTATATATTTGATATATTACATTGCATTAACTAGTATTAGCTCACTTATGATTTATTTTCTCACTAGTTTGTGCACATTGTTTATATATGATATATGCAAGTGTACATGTTTGTATCATGCTTGATGATACACACAAGATGGGTGTATGAGACTTGTACCAAGATTAGTTTTAAGATTAGGGTTATTCTTTTATCATAACATTTAACAAAAGGGTTAAACTCAGTCAAAGTAATCAAGCTTGAAGAAGCTTGGAGAAACTTTGACAAAGTCCACTCTTTTGTCTTTTGTCTTGATATTCTTTAACCCAACCCTTAACCTAATGCCTTGGTTAATTCTCTACATGAGTTAAGCATGAGGGCTTAACTCAACCATGGTGCCATATTTATTGGATAAGTTTTCATTTGGATGGATAATTCCTTTTTCTTCTTCTTCTTCATCATCAAGCTCCATCCAAAAGCTTACTAGCTCCAATGGTGCTATGAGAAAAAGAGTGAGAAAATCAATTCTAAAGTGAGCCCACTTCCTACTTCTTCATCCTCTACCACTTGCCATGTAGTAGAGTGCGTTCTCTTCACAAAGTTCATGACCTAGTGAAGGAATAGCTTGAGTTAGTGTCTCCCCGACGTAGATCATCTTCGGCCTCGAAGTCATCGTAGCAAGCACGTTCGTTCTTCTCGTGGAGCTTCTCTAGAGTCCGGAGTTCACGATCGCAACGATGGGGACATCTACACGGAGCCAATGAAGCGAAGGACCGGATCTACAAAGGTTGTAATCCCTTTCACTTGTAGTTAAAGTTGTTAACTTGCTAGTTTTCGCCTAAAACCTAGTTTAAAGATCCGTATTAGAGTTGTTCGGCATGGCTAAAATTTTAATCGGGCATGGTTGATGCCTCGTAGACCCTTGTGCGTGTGCCTAGCAACCCTACAGTGGTATCAGAGCCAAGCTAGAGCTTTAGGCGAAGTGTAGATGATGTTAGAAATCCGATCGAACCCCGAAACCCTAATTCAAACCCTTCTCTGTACATTTTCTGAAAATGTGGTTTTTTCCAAATTAAAAATACTCAAAAAATTTAGCAGGGTTTTCTAGGAATAACTGTGAAACACGTGGGCCCAACTCCATCAAGCCGCCGCGGAACCGCGGCCGTACCATAGGTCGCGCGGCGGTTCCGCGGCCACACTGTAGCTCCCTTGTCCACTATTTGCACAGTTATGTCCTATACTGATTCCTGTGTTTTATGGGTAATTTTAATTTATACTCAAGAGTTGAGTTTTCTGGGTTGTATTAGAAGTTCGTAGATTCGATCGGAAAGTTTAACTTCGTCTATATGTTTTTCCGGGTAATTTAGAACGTGTTAAAAAGTTCGACCGGATATCAATATCTCATTTTTTCCCGTGCCGGAAATTTCCAAGTGTTGGATTTTTCCGTTGTTTAAGAACGTTCTAAGTAGTGCAAGTGACGCGATGGACCCTCTAGAAGACAACAAACCTTAACTCGATTATGTGACCGTCTTGAACTGCCTTTTGAACCTTAGGGTTTGGGGCAGTACGGCGTGCCACATGTGAGGCGTTGGCTTGACCCTTCTACGGCTGGACCGTTGGTACTGTGGCATGAAGTGGATGTTTTTAAACTTATTTCAAGTGTTGAGATTTTCGGGAAAACTTGGGTGTTTGATTGTTCGATCGGAAAGTTTAGCATTGTCTATTTATCTGGAATGTGATACAATATTTGGAATCCACAAATTGTTATGAGATAACTGATTTGAATATTATAAACATAGCACTTTAGTCTCATTTGATCGGTTGCCACGGAATTTTGATTTGTTCAAAAGTCCGTCGCAATCACGTAGCGTACCCGGATACTCGCCGGTAAACTTAATAGACAGCCACGCCCCATAGCCCCGACCAAGTGACTGTAGGAGAACCCCGTAGCCAAAAGCATCCGTTCGGGTGCTCGCAGCAGCGGTGTTCCGCGTTAGTGCACTTCGTCGACGGCATCCGGGGGTGCGGCCGTCTACTAAAGTTTGCGACGAGTATTCGATCAGGATGTCGGGAATCCTGTTGAATTGCCGACTTGATATTGAAAAGAGTTTTCGATAATGAGACTAAAATGCGGGGTTTATAAATGTTAGGTATGTGATGTCTAAGGAATTCATTTGGTTAGGCATATGATGTCTAAGAAGGTTGCGGATTCCAACTGTTGTAGTTTTACACTTTCTTTTCTGTGACCGTAAGCGTAATATGTGATATCGCCGGTTTCGTTGCTATATGTCAACGACAATTGGGATACGCGTGTTTACTTACGTTGATGACATGTGATGTTATGTGTTGCTGGATATGTTATATTGGATCGTCGCGTTTGAATAGCCGGGGGTTTTATGTGAGATGAGAGTTTTTCTTTTTCATTCATGTAAAATTCATTTGTATGTAATATTCTTTTATTGGGGCACTTCCGGGTTGAGGATGATGTCACCACTTTTATATTATTTACTTTTCCGCATTAGGTAGACCCAAGGCGTGGAGCATAAGTAACCGGGTTCTGGGGTCCAGTGGGAGACCATCTCGAGGAGTCGAGACCGGGTCTCCTAACCCTAGAATTGGCAGTGTTGCTTGCCGCTCTCGTAGGGGTCTAGGGATGTGGGTTTGGCTATTCATCGCAACCGTGGAATCCGTGTTTTATACAGGCTCGTATTAAAAACACGGACGTCCTAGTATATCCAATATTTCATATATGTTTCTTCTGCTGTGATTTATCTGTGATGTGATCATTTGATATGTTGTGATAGATACTGTATATAGTATATACGATATACTATACAGACGTTACTTATGTTTTACACCCGCGCTAGCCCTGCCCTGCTCTGCCGTTAGTTACCTAACCTAACGGTGCACGAGGGGACATCGAGGCGAATGCGGATGGCATAAGTGTACGTCGTATTTAACTGTGATGTTTAGGTGACTTAAATGATGGGACTTCATTAATATGATTAATGAAAGAAAAGAAATCTAAAATATGTTGTGGAATCGAATTTTCAAAAACAGGTAGCTACAGTTCTTGCTTTGCATCGCGGTGTTCCTTGTAGAACATCCTGCACCTTATTCGATAAGGAAAGGGCCGAGATCCCTTCACCGGGAGTGACCCCTTTAGCAATAACTGGCAGATACTACAACCCCTCGGTTTGTTTTTTTGATTGCTTTTAGAGTTTTTGCTTTGCATAATGGTATATATGATATATCCTGCACCTCATTCGACGAGGAAAGAGCCGAGATCCCTTCACCGGGAGTGACCTCTTTAGCGAAACTAGTAAAAGCCTAAAAAAACACTCCATTTTAAAATCATTTGATTCTACAACGATATCAAGTTCATTACGCAATAGGTTTTCATAAAAACCTGTCGTAGCCCTCCGTCATTTCAGATAAGTGCTACTTAGTATTCGTGCTATGTTTGTTGGCCTGCGTCAAGGCGTAGTGTGCGGTAGCTAACTAGTATTTATCTGTTTATGCATATGATGCAGATTGGATTAGGGTAGTCATGCAACTTTGTTGGCCTGCGTCAAGGGTCGTGCGGATGGGTTTAATTCAATCAAGAAATGATGGGTTGAACTTGACTAGCGCACTGTGGTTTGTTGGCATGCGTCAAGGTCATGGGACGCTAGGGGTAAAATATTATTGGAAATTTCAAATGTTGAAATTTGCAATGAGATTGCATACCTTCTATGAGATAGTTGGATCCCGATACCCGCTGCGAGTAAGAGTTACTCGTAGGAGAATTTTACACATTACAATTAGCCGATCAAGTAGGTGTCTAGAAAGGTGTTAACGGGGTTACGCCTCTAGGAAAACGAGGTTTTCTTTAATTAGGTCCGTGCGAAAGCATGGGGAACCTCTCTCAAAGTACCGACACTGGCCTGGCTGAAAGATTGGCGAACTTGTAGCGTGTAATTAATCCCGGCTAGTCTTTCCTTTTAAGGTTTGAAGGAAGATTTGATAAAAACAGTAGGAGCCATCCTGATTAGATAAAATAATAACCAATCTAATCTTGCAAGAGCATACGCTGAGTGTTTTCTTCTCTCTCTCTCAAGGTAGCGACCATATCACGCCTTAATCAAGATAATAAAACGGATATATTGACTGAACCCGCTTGTTATACTGAGCTGGGGAACGTTGGTCCCGCTCCAACTTATAATTGTTATAAGACAGTGCAGGAAATTGGGGAATACCAGATTTCCCGTGCCGCCCAAACGAAGAAAGTGCATGTTGATGCATCATCTTCGGGTGTGTTCATTATATAGAACTGTTTCTCAGTATCCTTTACGTCCTCAGTATGAGATACCGGATCAGGATCCCGCATATGTAATCTGTTACATGGGCTACAGAAAGGTAGAGAACTGAGAACGGGTGATAAGTTTAATGAGACAGAAAACGGTGCAAGTGTTGCAGCCAAGTCTGTTGGTCACTGTCATCCTGTATTACCAGAATACATTGATTCTGAACGAATGTTATTAGATACCGAAGCTGATATACAACATCATATCAGTCTCTTTATTGGTAAAGAAAGGATATAATTTTGTATTGATGGATAATGTTTTGAACATTTCCTATATCAAAAGTTGATCAGTTCAGGCACGTTATCTAAAAGCATTGACGTTCTAAATCAAACTACAGTTCTTAGTATACAGAACACACACAAGAGGAAGAGTTTAGAAATGAACGAAACCTTCTTCAGGCATTGTAGACTAGGTCATATCAATGCGACCCGACTAGCTAAGTTACATTTAGATGCACATTTAAATCTGATTAAATTTACATCTTGTGAAACTTGCTGGTCATGTCACAAAGATAAGATGACCATAGCTCTGTTTATTGGAAACAGAGAAAGAGTTAGTGAACTCTTGGGATTGATACATGATGATGTATGAAAGTCTCATGTCTACACATGCCAAGACCGGTTCTTTGTACTTCATTACATTCTCTGATGATCTCTCAAGATTCAGACATATGTTCCTGTTGAAACACAAGTCCAAACCTTTTGAGATATTCACAGAATGTAAGTTAGAAGTATAGAACCAAAATACGGGCATAAGTATTATGTCCTTTGATGAGATCAAGGAGGAGAATACTTGAGCACGGAATTCCTGGACTATTCTAAAGGAGAATGAGATTCACTCTCAGCATTACTCCTCCGTATACACCACAACACGTCGGTGTATCGGGGTGGAGCAATAGCACCCTATATGATATGGTGTGCTCTATGATGAGTACTACTGAGTTTCCTATTTCCTTTTGGGAGTTATGCCCTTGAGAAGCTGCATACCTATTGAAAAGGGTTCAAATCAAATCAGTTGCCTACCACTTCATATGTGATATGGAATGGGAAGAGCCCATATCTTAAGTATGTTAATATTTGGGGTTGTCCGGCCAATGTCTGAAAAGCAAAATCCGGACAAGCTCGAGGTAAAGTCAGATCTGTGAAAGTTTGTTGGATATCCCAAGCATACGTAAGGGAATATCTTCTACCTAATCGAGGAATAAAATATGTTTTGTTTCTCAACATGCCACCATTGTGAAAGGGAATTTCTTGTGAAGAAATTAGTGGTCATGAGGTAGAACTGGAAGGAGTTCCAGCTATACAAACTACAGCAGATGATTTGGTAGAACCAAAGGATTCAATAGTAACCAACGAACCTCTGCCTCTCCGCCGATCTAGTAGGGTTCCTCACCCACCTGAGAGTTACTTCGGTTTCTCTATGACAGTGGGAGCGAGGATTGCATCATGAGATGGTGACCCAACTTATTTCGAGCTGGCCATCAGGAGTGGGACTCTGTAAGAATGGCTGGATGCTTAGCGATCTGAGATGGAATACTTATACACCAACAAGGTATAGACTTTGGTTGCTTTATCTGAAGGGTTAAATCCCCATCAGGAGCAAGTATATCTTGAGAAGATTACTTGGTGTAGATGGAAAAGTTGAGACTTTCAAAGCTAGACTTGTTAAAGGTTTGCATCATAGACCGATTGTGGCTAATGATGAAACCTTTTTCTGGGACCTATGCTTAAGTCCATCCAGATCCTACTTGCCATGGCTACATACCATGACTACGATATCTGGCGGTTGGGTGTCATGACTGCTTTTCTAAAGGATGATTTGGAAGAGAGCGTCTATAAGTACACAGCCAGAGGACTTCATAGACAGTGGGAGTAGCGGAAACGTGTGCAAAATGTTTTATGTGATGAAACAGGCATCGCGGAGTTGGAACGTCTGTTTTGATGTGGTAGTCAAAGAGTTTGACTTCATCAAAATGGTAGATGAACCTTGTATAAACAAAAAGGTAGTAGAGAGTATGGTGGTGATCCTCGTAGAGTATGTGGATGACATACTCTTGATAGGGAAGGAGTTTCCTATGCTACGATCGGTCAATCTCCGCTTATCACAAAGATTCTCCATAAAGGATCATAGTGATACCTCCTGAATCCTGGATTTTGGATCTATGAGATAGATCTAATTGGATGTAAGGATACTCACTAGTTGTAGTGAGATGGTATCAATTGATCCTGGGGAGAATCATTGGAAAGGTTCCAAGGTGATAAGGACGACTGAAAGTCAGTCGCAGGCATTGTCTTTACCCTCAGTGGAGGGACGGTATGTTGGAAGAGTTCCAAGCTAGATACCGTGACTAACTAGACGATTAAAGGCAAGATACATCGTTACCCAAGATACTACCAAAGAGGCAGTTTAGGTGTATATAAGTTCATGAGATGAACTTCGTTCCTACCATTGTGTGACAATGGAGTTGTGGCTTATGCCAAGGAACGCCCGTCCCATCAGTGATCCAGACATATTCTAAGGCAGTGTCACCTGATCATGGAGATTGTTGATCTCCAGGAGATCGAGGTTAGGAGAGTAGACTCAGAGGACAACACGGCGGATCCACTCACACAGGCCATTTCCCAGAGAGAGACTTTTATGGGATGGTTGAGTATGAGATACTACAACCACTGTTATCAGATGGCCCTAGTGCAAGTGGGAGATTATTAGTTATATGTATGCCCTAGAGGCAATTACTATACATGAGATGTATATTGTAGTGGATGCTTGGACATATATAGGGAGGACTTTCTTGCTCGACATGATAGTATGCTATCTGGTTACTTTTTACCTTAACGTGTACACTGATTGTCTCTCTGTTACATGTTGGTAAAGCCCTTAGGATATGTACTCGACTACTGGGACTATGATGAGATCATACTAGTGGTGCCACGGTAGTCTACGAGTACATCCTATAACTGTTCCTAGTCGAAAGTGTATCGAGACAGGGCATCGATACACCAGAGTAGACTAGCGTATACGCATCTTGACCCAAATGATGGGCGATAGATGATCCCATATCCATCGGTGTTTGACATCAAGGATGGTGTACGGGTGCTCAGTGGAGACTGGGTATACTGGACAGACTCGCCGAGAACTCCCAGATGGTATTATAGCTCACGTCAGATGGCAGTTCTCCGGTGACACTGGTACAGAGTAGTCTATTGACCCGAGATCGTCATAGAGTCTTGTGTGATTCCCACTGTGCTTTGATTTCCACCTTACCACGTCCAAGAGGGCATGCAAAACGGTGGTTTTTGGGTACAGTCCCGAATCACATGGAGGCAATGAGCGATAGGAGGGGATTCGTCTCTCCCGGTATAGGGAGTTGATGTTGTGCTGTGTTCGATTGGCTATAACCGGAAATCCCTGGCCAGGGTTGCTGAGATTTACTGGTAAGTGTTACCAGTAGTTTCTCAGACTGTTATAGACCTCATATCGACACGACTTATCGAGCTACTGGGGTCTGACGTTTACCACCCCTAGGCGAGATACGCGACATATCTGACGATGAGACCGGACTGTATGGGAGTGTTACTGATTGGATTCGCAGGAGAACTAGAGGGCTTGCTTGTTGATCTTCTGATCGCTCAATACCCGGGTGGCTGTTACGTTTAGCACACCGCTTGCGGCTTGTGGGTGTTTGATATGATCATCACCTACTGCCGGCGTATTGACGAGTCTTTAGAGTCCTACACAGGGGTTTCCTGGCTCAAGCGAAACGGAGTAGGAGCACATATGTGATATGTGCGGGACCGAGATTAATACGATATAAGATACCGTATTCTATTCTCACGATTCGTGACATTGATCGGTCGTATGCGACATAGCCGGATTATCGGATCAAGTGTTGATTCGATAAGTTGTTACTTTTGATATTAGTCGGTTATAGCCGGATTATTAAATCAAGAGTTGATTTAATAATTTAATGCATCATTATATATTTGATATATTGCATTGTATTAACTAGTATTAGCTCACTTATGATTTATTTTCTCACTAGTTTGTGCACATTGTTTATATATGATATATGCAAGTGTACATGTTTGTATCATGCTTGATGATACACACAAGATGGGTGTATGAGACTTGTACCAAGATTAGTTTTAAGATTAGGGTTATTCTTTTATCATAACATTTAACAAAAGGGTTAAACTTAGTCAAAGTAGCTTGAAGAAGCTTGGAGAAACTTTGACAAAGTCCACTTTTTTGTCTTTTGTCTTGATATTCTTTAACCCAACCCTTAACCTAAGGCCTTGGTTAATTCTCTACATGAGTTAAGCATGCGGGCTTAACTCAACCATGGTGCCATTATTTATTGGATAAGTTTTCATTTGGATGGATAATTCATTTTTCTTCTTCTTCTTCATCATCAAGCTCCATCCAAAAGCTTACTAGCTCCAATGGTGCTATGAGAAAAAGAGTGAGAAAATCAATTCTAAAGTGAGCCTACTTCCTACTTCTTCATCCTCTACCACTTGCCATGTAGTAGAGTGTGTTCTCTTCACAAAATTCATGACTTAGTGAAGGAATAGCTTGAGTTAGCGTCTCCCCGACGTAGATCATCTTCGGCCTCGAAGTCATCGTAGCAAGCACGTTCGTTCTTCTCGTGGAGCTTCTCTAGAGTCCGGTGTTCACGATCGCAGCGATGGGGATGTCTACACGGAGCTAATGAAGTGAAGGACCGGATCTACAAAGGTTGTAATCCCTTTCACTTGTAGTTAAAGTTGTTAACTTGCTAGTTTTCGCCTAAAACCTAGTTTAAAGTTGTGCAACCCTACAACTATATCATAAAGGTAATACTATGATATCTAGGATGCCCATATCTGTATATGTGCCAACAATGTAATCAATACCTATGTGTATGCGGACATAATCCAACAATATAATCAATGTATGTATGCATGTGGATCTCGTCCAACCATATAATCAATGTCTGTGAATATCATAAAAGCAAATGCATGAAAGTATGCGGATATAAATCAACGGGTGTCCCTCGCGACACCTTAAAATCATGGAACATGAGTGTCCAACATCGATACTCGAAAACATCATGAAACCCGTGTCCAGCATCGACATGTAAATCCTCATATATCTCGGGCTCCGTCAGTCCGGATCGGCACATCTCATCTCTCGACTTCAGTCAGTATCCTCCGGATATCCGTCGAGCCCAAATACTATCACCGGTAGGTAGTAGTCCCTCTGCAAGGCTCACCGTCTACTGCACAGCAATCCGTTCTTGCCCCGGGGTACCATACCGGGTCCACCATGTACCCGCAATCGGCCTCATCCGGCTCCTCGAATCGGGTTTCACATGTCACACGTCTCAGAACCGAGAAAATGCATGGTGGACGCACTGAAATATGATATCAAGAGAAACCGGGTTTTTAAAACAATACATGCTTTCTTTTGAAATAGACACGGTTCTCAAATCCAGAAGTCTCATGAAAACAGCATATCTCAATGCGTAAAAGCGTAAAGCATGATGTATGCGACATATAACAGAAGTGTAAGCATACTCGTATATCATGCAACATGGAACAGTAATATGCACATATCGAGGGAAAACCGCTCCTTTAAATGAATCCAGTTTTAAAATGTATCATGTGGTTCCCACACCTCTAAAACAAATACAACATCGTATAATGATGCATATGTGTATGTACGCAAGTATGGATGTACAATATGTATGCGCGCAAGTATAGATGTACAATATGTATGTACGCAAGTATGGATGTATAATATGTATGTACGCAAGTATATCCTACAAGGAGTCATATCCTGATGCAGCAGTTCTACTGTGTAGTGACATGGCAATTATCGATGATGAAGTACGTGAGCCGGAAAATCTGGGTACGTGTAACATACGCATCATCGATAATGGTGTAAGTGTACTAGCACAGGTATAAGCAATGCAATGAGAATAATATGAATGCAGCATAAGATAAATCATATACAAATGCTGACAGGTATACGTATCTAACATGACCGAGTCGGTGAATCTATCAATCGGCATCTAGCCACACAACAACACGTACGGTATAATCCATCATACGACATCCTCTAGTCAAGGGTATGGATCAAACCTCAAGTCAAACTCATCACGTACGGAAAATTATCGTACGACGGCATCAAGCTATCAGGGACCCTATCAACCTATAAGACGAGGAGGGTACGGACCTAACGTCTCGTATGGCTATCACTCACGATTCACAACATATATAAATATATCTATATACCTATGTCCCGGGTCACATCCATAACAATCTCGTATCAGGGGGACCGGCCAGGTATAAATCACCTCAATCGTCTCGCATCCGTATACCAACATATCATCATATCACATGTCAAATCGTATCCTCTTTTCATTATAATTATATCTTACATAAGGTCAATTTACCATTACATTCTACCTTTACTATAAACATACGTATCTAATCTAACATACGCACCCGAACCATACAATTGGTTTTAGAAGTTGCAAATCGTAGTTTTTAAAGTAGGGGCTACGGTGTTTTAAGGAAAATATATCGTTTGAAAATCCATAACGTCCCTTAAGGTATCTGTTTAAAAGATTCATACGATTCTTCAGTTTGAAATAGGTATGGTTCGGTTGACACATCTACGTCGGTTATCTAGTCCTATAGTACCATAAACGGCAATATCATCGAACATCATCCTTAAATCCCGTCATCACATATTAGCCGTTTCATATCACTTCTAACTATCCATTAGTTTCTAATATAGTTTCCTTAACCAAATTCTATATATAAATAGGTTTCCATCAAAGTTTGCGGGGGTGCTATACGCCATCCACCCGACTTCCCCGTAGATATAGATCTAATCACATTGATCTTCGCTTGTTGGAGTCGATGATGCCACGCTCATCTTCTCCGTCTCGAAGTCCACGTGGGGTACCTACATATCACATATATCATCGTAAACGAAATCACGCACGAAAACCAAAATGTCGCACGAATCACCCATAGGTTAAAACCTATAGTTTACGCATGCAAGAATAACCAAAAAATTCTTGACGATCGACGTATAACGTGAATCAACCAAGATAAAACACAAATACCAATTTACAGTTCATTAAAAACCCGCAAAACGAATTCAGAAACTTGAAAACAAGCTCCAGATTTTACCCTAGGTGAAATTAGCCAAAGTTGCACATATAAAGGGTCTAGTTTACTGGAGAAAAAGACATGGACCAAACACGGAAGGATTCCACCCTACCCTGGCCGCAAATTGAGGCCAGAGAGAATAAATCTGCGGCCTGGATTGGGGGGTTGGGGCTCTGGTCTCTGTGGTGTCTTTCTAGGTGCCTGCACACTCCTCTGTGTTTGCAAAATAATTCCTAGTGTCCCCGAGTGTTAGCAGATATCAAAACAACCTCAAAATTCCCACAAATTCCTGATATCGGGGTTACAATGTTTAGGTTTGGGGTTCTATTCTCCGGTTTCAGTTCATAATACAATCCGTACAGGGGTTTAAGGTCACTATTAAGCCTCAATTACACATTTGGATTCAAATCAACCCTAATCCTTTCTAGAATTTTCAAAGTTCACTAAACCGCATTAACACACTTCTAAACTTGTATGGGTGCTAAAGGAATTGAAGTACAATTCTAATGGTGCAGAAATTACCTCATTTGGCAACTCAAGAAAATTCATGAGTTGCTCCAAGTCTTCAAAATCCGATTTTTCTTGGCCCAAAGTGCTTCCCTTGAGCTTGTGCGCATTTTTAATGAAAGGAAAGTATGGTTTCGATGTGTTTATTGTAACGAAGTGAAGAGATAGAGGGGGTTGGAGGAGGGAGGCAGCAGCCATGATAGGAGATGAAGATGAGATGATGAAGAGGAAGGAATGGCTAAGTCAAAGAAATCCCTCTCACTCTCTCTCTTGCCCATACCTCCCATACTCTTTTGTTTATTCATTTTCCATTTTCCATTTTCTTTTCTTTTCTTCTCTCCTCTCATATTAAAACCCAAATCAAGCATGGAGAATAAAGAAAAGCCATGTAAGAAAAAGTAACAAGTGTTAAATATGATATGGTGCATGTCATGTGCACAAATCCGGCTTAATGCGCGATTAGCGATATTTAATCGCGTTTAGCATTAAAATAGTATAAAATTAATCATAAAAATTTATAATTTGCATAAATCACATAAAGCACCCTCATTTCAGCAATTTCTATAATTCTCCAAATTTTTCCCAATTTATCGGTATTTAATTATACTGCACTATTAAAATATTCATAATATTCATTATTTAATTATAAAAATTCCCAAAAATAATATTTTATTTTTCTGAAATGTTACATAGATTTTTCAGTAAAATTCCCAGGTCAATCAGATCACAGAGACTCCAATATGACATTAAAAATACGATATTTGCACAAAACTAAACCTTTAGTGTTCTAAACCACCACTACAAGGCCATACAACAATATAAACACATAATTAACAGTTAGAGATCATTACTTAACCACTCTTGCTCAAAACTCCTAGCTTTCCAAGCTTCAAGGCAACTTAGTGGCTAAAATAAGAACTTTGAAGTGTTTAAATAGGATTTTAGTGAAGTTTTGCAAGGATTTGTGATGGGGTAATGAGGTTTCAATTGAGAGCTGAGAGGAAAAGAAAATAATTGAGAGTAAGAGAGAATGAGAGAGTGAGAGAGATCAAATGATGAGAGGTGGGTGTAGGGTGAACGTTGGCCTTACACTCACTCTCCCCCCTCACCTCATCAATGCTCTAAATCAATGCTCCATGACTCACTTGCCACCTCTCTCTCAAACCAAATACTCAATTATCTTTCTCACAAAAAATATCTAAGTGTTGGTTAAAGTTTAAACCAAGCAAGGATTACGTTAAGGGTTGTCATGGCTACTAAACGAAATTAACACAAACTAACTCTCACATTAACATGCACATGTGTGTGCAAGCCATAACAAATAATAATAAAATATTAATTAATTGTTATAAAATGTGAGGAGCCTGATTTGGTAAACTTTTTACTAAAAACCCGCATTACGCTTAATCTGCTGGATATAGTGCCCTTAAAGTCAATTATTTGATCGCAGGTACGTGATTGCAATGATTGAGGGAGGACCTATACCGATAGGACAGTCTTGCTCGAGATGATAGTATGCTATCTGCTTTGTCTTTATTATCGTGTACATGCTTTACTTCACTATTGCATGTTGTTAGAGCCCATAGGATTCTTGCTTGACTGCCAGCGGTATGATGGAGATCATATACGTGGGAACTGGGGTCTATAAGCACATCCTTAAAGTGTCCCTAGTCGTGGGAGTTTCGATACAGGGCATCGATACTCCTGAGTAGACTAGTGTATACAGTCGACACCCCGACGAGGGGCGATGGCCGGTCTCATAATCCATTGGTGTCAGTAGGTTCACCTAAGATGTATACAGGTGCTCATTGGGTTATGAGTACACCGGACATGACTCGCCGGGAAAATGCTAGTTGGTATTATACATATCGTTAGATAGCAGTTCCCAGGTGACATGTGTACAGGTTAGTCTGTCGACCTGAGATTGTCATTTGTCTCATATGAGTTCCCACTGTGCTTTGATTACTACCCTACCACGGCTCAAAGGTGTCGTGCAAACAGGTTTTAGTTGGGTACAGTCCCGAGCCACATGGAGGCAGTGAGCGGATCGTCGGGGATTCGTCTCTCCCGGTATTGGGGATGAGATCACGCTGTGTTTAGGAGAGCCATTACACGAAATCTCTGGCTAGGGTAATCGAGATTTACTGGTAGGTATTCCAGTAGTATCTCAGGGTGTTCTGGGCTTTACTCTAACACGACTTATACCGCTATTGGGGGTCTGACGTTTACCAGCACCCTAGGCCCTATATGCAATACTCATAGACGAACAGACCGGACTGTACGGATATTGTCACTGTCAGGCTCAGTAGGGTTTCTGGATGAGTTCGCTCGTCAGCTTCCCTTCCGATCAATACATAGGCAACCGTTACGTACAGCTAGCACCTCTGACGTGCTAGTGGTTATACCCAGTGCCAATATATTGATGAGTCATTAGAGTCCCCCACAGACAGTTTCCCAAGTTTGGGCGAAACGTTGTAGAGGCCGTATGGTATTATGGCAGGGTCCGATCATATCCGTGCACTTGTGCAAGGATCAGGATCGGACGGATAATACTAGCGGGCTTTTGGTTAAGCCGGATTCTAGTATTAAATTGTAGGAATATTTTTTTTTTCTTTTTGCATTTGTATTCGGTCGGAATACAAATGCCGGTATGTATTTACAGTTGAGGTGTAATCCCGTGATTCGTTACGGGATTATTTTGGGAGTTGACAGTTTTCTTTTTCCGTCTTTATCACCACCCTCTTTGTTTAATTCATATGATCATTGACCCAATTCTTTGCCCATCATTTGCACTGAAATTGGAGCATGAACATGGTTTGCATTTATTAGGCATGGGCATCATTTGATTGGGATGTGCTGTTCATGTTTGGTGTGCATTGGATAATTTTTTGGTGAGGGGTTTAATTAATACCTTATAGTGAGATGGCTGATTCGGGGCTTGGGGTTCTCTGCGAGTTTGGTGGGGGCATGGAATTGTTTTTATTGTGGGAGAATTTCTTTTTAGGTGTGGGTTTTGATTTATTCTGTCCATAACATGGTTCTCTTTCTCTCTCAAATTGCAATTTTCCAGTGAGCATTCTTGGTTGTGGCCGAGCACCATTTCAAGCTTGGGGCTGATTTGGGGTGTGGCTGATTTTGATTTTTCCATTGCAAAATCTCTGCACATTTCATCATCTCACATTGGAAACTCCAATTTACCTCCACCCAATGCTTGGGTATCTTGAGACAACATATTCCACACTCTCTCTACATCATTCCTGGACATGTCGGCTAGCAAACTTCATGTCCGAATTGCCTCGGTATTTGAGGCGGGAGCCCGTATACAGATTCGTCGACGTGGAGCCATCTTGACGAGTGTGATCGGGCAGCGAACTTCGTCGGCGCAACAACGGGGAGTTTGGCGCAGAGATTCAATACCGAAGGACACGGATCGATCGGTATAATTTTCAAACTCGTTTAAATATTGCTAGTTTACAGTTAATGGAAAGATCCGGGTATTTGGGTCACGGTGGCGCCGGTTCCGTAAAAAGTTTTTGTTCCGCATTTGGCGTCGTTTAGACAGCCGGGGCCCCGCCATACCCCAACATGGTATCAGAGCCAAACTAAAAACCGTTTACTAGCTTGTTCAAATGTGTTTAAAATATCGATCGACGGAATTTTCAAAACCGCATTTCCAATATTTAAAGTTTCTGCCGAATTTTTAAGTCGTTGAAAAATAGTTTTGAGTATGCCAGAAAAACGTGCAGGCTTTTCTAAGACCCCTGAAGAAATTTGAAAGCACGATCTCACCATCACGCTGCGGGACCGCGGCAGAACAGGCATGTGCGCCGCGGTTGCGCGGTGGAATTGTAGACTCAGCGCTTCGGTTTTCTTCTGGGTGTCAGGTATATGAAAATGTGGTCTCTGAGATTTTTGTTTGTGGACCAGATTTTTGAGTGCTGGATTTGCACTTGGGGGTTGGGAAATTTTTTCGATCGAAATTTTAAATACGTTAGTTTACAGTGCATTACATTTCTATCTGAGACCGTGAATGTCATTTGATCGGTAAATCTTGTCTAATCGATATAGTCCTTTTAGACGGATTTGCGAACGTGACATTCACGTTGATATTCTGTGTTGTGCTGTGTTATTGCGGATTTGTCGTGGTGGATAGCTCATGTGCAATGGTAGTGCAGTTTGGATTTACTTGTACATTTGATATTGCGGGGCGAGCGTCCTACATGTGGACTGCCGTCACTGCTTGTTTGTATATTATTCTTTTGGGGCACGACCGGGATGAGGTCGGTGTACCCGTTGTATTTATTTTCTTTTCTGTATTAGGATTACCCCGCGGTGGGGTGCACGGATAGCCGGGTTCTAAAAGGCAACGGGCCCGTATCTCATGGCGTTGAGACGGAGGGGGTTTCACTCTAGAATTGGTGGGCTATTCACCGCACTCGTAGGGGTATAGGTGTAAGTGCACGGCGGCGCCCCGGCCGTCAAACCGACGGCCAAATGCGGAAGCGGTGAATATCTTTAATTTTCTTGAATTGGCAAACCGCCGCGCACTAATACCCGGATCGAACCACTAACTAGTCCTAGCTATCAACAAGAAAGGGAATAGAGATATACCGACGATCCAAGTCCTCCGGTCTTCTCGTTATGGTCCCGATCTCCTGCGGAAAAGTCCCGTCTCCTCCTTGTCGCCGGAAGTGCACCACATCGCCTACTTTGTTTACGGGCTCCCACCTCAATGCCGAGGCAACTCGGGCACGAAGCCGGCTACTCGACGTGCCCAAGGATCGCTGTAAAATATGTAGTCCTCAAGTCTCATTTGGGGTTTTGGAGCTTTGCCATTTGGTGGAAGAAAAAGAGAGCTTGGAGAGAGGTGGGGAAAAATGTAGCATCCCCAAAAATGAGAGTAACAATTTTCCACCCAAAAATGAAATGAATCCCCTCCCTCTTTGGAATGGCCGGCCCCCCCCCACTTCACAAGTGTGATTGGAGAGAGAAAGAGAAAAGGTCAAGGGGGTGGGTGGAACAATAATGAAAAAGGGAATCATGAAAGAACATGATAACAAACAAAAACCACACACAACCACAACCATCAAGTCCACAAAGTCAATCCATCATGAGAAGGAGAAGTCAATGATGGTGCACATCATGAAAACCATCATGATGCCAAAAGATGCAAAGAACCCCCTCCACAAATGCCTATTTGCAACAATGCAAATAAACCCTCCTCCACCAATCTTCGGCCAATGAACGGAACAATGGAAATTGGCCGAAACGGAAAGCAAACTGGCAACTCCAGAAAACTGGTCCAGTAATAAATTACAGGAAAAACCCCGATACTGTGCATACACACCCGCATCTGTATTTCGACCGAAATACAAATGCAATGAGACAAAATCTACACTGTACTATACTAGGATCCGGCTTAAACCAAAGCCGGCTAGTAATATCTGTTCGATCCTGATCCGTGCAATATCGCACGTATCTGATCGAACCCTGCCATATAACCACACGGCCTATAGTACAAACTGTCCGATCCTGATCCGTGCAATACCGCACGTATCTGATCGGACCCTGCCATATCTCCATACGGCCTCTACAGCTTTTCACCCGAAAGCTTGAGTAACTGAATGTGGGGGACTCTAAAGACTCGTCAACACTTTGGTTGTGGATTTAACCACTAGCACGTTAGAGGTATAAGCCAATACATAACGGGCTACCAGGTATTGACTAAAAGGGACGTCCGTGAGCGAACTCAGCCTGACACCCTACTGAGCCTGTCAGTGACAATATCCGTGCAGTCCGGTCCGTTCGTCTATGAGTATCGCATGGCGGGCCTAGGGGGTTGGTAAAAGTCAGACCCCCAAAAGCGGTACAAGTCGTGTCGGAGTGTAGCCCAGAACACCCTGAGATACTACTGGAATACCTACCAGTAAATCTCCTTGCCTTGGCCAAGGACTTTGTGTAATGGCTCTCCTAGACACAGCACGACCTCACCCCCAATACCGGGAGAGACGAACCCCTGAAGATACGCTCACTGCCTCCATGTGGCTCGGGACTGTACCCAACTAAAACCTGTTTGCACGACTCCTTTGAGCCGTGGTAGGGTAGTAATCAAAGTACAGTGGGAACTCACACGAGACAAATGACGATCCCCAGGTCGATGAACTAACCTGCACACATGTCACCAGGGAACTGCCATCTGACGTCTGGTATATGACCAACTAGCATGTTCCCGGCGAGTCCTGTCCGGTGTACTCATAACCCAATGAGCACCTGTATACATCTTAGGTGATCCAACTGACACCAGTGGCTTGTGAGACCGGCCACCGCCCCTCGTCGGGGTCTCGACTGTATACACTAGTCTACTAATGGAGTATCGATGCCCAGTCTCGAAACTCCCACGACTAGGGACCTTTTAAGGATAAGCTTATAGACCCCCAGCTCCCACTTATATGATCGCCCTCATACTGCTGGTGGTCAAGCAAGAATCCTAGGGGCTCTATCAACGTGTAATAGCGACGTGTCAGGTCACCTAAAGCAGTACACGATGATAAAGGTAAACCAGATAGCATACTATCATCTCGAGTAAGACTGTCCTACCGGGATAGGTCCTCCCTCAATCATTACAATCACGTACCTGTGACCTAATAATTGACTCTGAGGGCACTATCTCCAACAATCTCCCACTTGCACTCAAGGCTAATTATTGCGATGTCGCATACTCACAGCCCGTGTGATACCGAACACCCAACTCCTCTACTAGTCAGTCTCACAAAGCTCGTTTGCGAAACTTTTGCGTTCGAGGAATAGCCTCAGTGAGTGGATCCGCTTAGTTGTTTCTTTCTATGTCTCTCTATATCTCAAGTTCGCGGAGAAAGCCATCTCCCGAAATGAGCAATACCTGTCTTAGAATGTGTCTGGATGTCTGATGGGACATAGCTCATAAATGAACTCCAAATCCAAACTTCTTAGACTGTATCGTCAACTGAACTTAATCAGTATCCTGCGCGCCATGCCTCCCTCAGTATTGCCTTGGACCACCTGTCCAAAATACTGCCCCTCATCAGAAGGAAAACTATAACTCTGACAACCTCCTTGTCGTCCATGTCACCTTGGAAGCCTGGAATGATAACTGTCTCCTGAATGAGGCTGTCGTTATCATATCCCTAGAACATCCACTTATGTTCTAAAACTGCTTCCGACTGTTTCTCCAGGATTGGATTAATGTCAACTTATTGCATCCAGCGCAAGAACAACATCTGGTGTGATACTTGACATCTCACGATTGACTCAATTGCCTGAGCAAATGATCTGCCAATCATGCCCGTCCCTCTCCCCTTTAGTCTGTAAGACACCTTTGGAGAGGGTGACTCCATTACCTGCAGGTACACTACCGTGCCAGGAGTCGTCCATCCTAAATACTCTTAGAATGCTGTCAAGTACCCTGATTGGGAAACCACCCAAATCTAGATCTAAGACCATAGATCTAGTAACCAGTATGTCTGATATAAAATCCATTTCCTTTTTGGAGAAACAACTGTGTGACGACCAAAGTATAACCGATCGTAGTGTAGGAGTTTCTTTTCCTACTCTGTGTATATCATCCAAATATCAGGATATCACACCCTACTACCTTCTCAACAGATCCATCCCCTATTCTGATGAAGTCAAACCCATGACTGTCACGTCAGAAATAGATGATCTATCTCCGCTACATCTGCTCTAGTCTATAAATAGACATAAGCAACCTGTCCACCAATGCTTCCGCTGCTCCCACTGACTACGACAACCCTCTGGCAGAGTCATATAGACGTACACTTCTAAAACTGGTTTAGAACGACGCTATACTCATCCTCCCGCCGGGCCTCGTAACCTGGAACAACAGCAATGGCAATTGTGGGTAAACAAGAACTTCCCTGTCACCGTCCTTGAGGCTACCGTAGTGCCTCTCGGGTGCCTGAAGTTACCCACCTTATCTGCGGAGTGGCCAATGGAATGTCAATCCAGATTGAATCTTTAGGTTCCTTATCAAATCTTCAGTAATCGTTTGTGGTTCTGGAATCACTTCCAGTTCTACCATACTCCCACTACTGTTTTCTGAAAAAATCCATTTTTAATAAAACTGTGGCGAGTCTAGAACAATATCGCTATTGTTCATCCAGATGGTAGAAAGTCAACCCTCGTCATAGCCTGGGTCAACCCACAAACAGCCATTACAGAAACGTGCCTTGAGTTGTCCAGTGTCTGGTTTTAATCATAAACCGGACAACTCCCCGTACCTTAACATCGTTAAGATATGAACTGTTCTATATCCAATATAGAAACAGAGGCACTGATTTAATTGAACCAGATTCAAATCATGCAGCTGTCCCCAGCGCATGTCAACTAAATGGAAGGAGGCCGATCAGCGTTACTCAACTTAGGAATACTTCCAATTATGAGTAACCTGAAAGAGAAGCAAGTTCTCTTAATCATTACTATCAACTGAATACCATACACAAGTATCTACATCTTCGATCTCTTTGAAGAATCCTGATACTTGCTATACCTGGTTCTCTACTCTATTCAAATACCTATAACTTCTCAAAATTTGGACCCTGTGTTTCCGCGAAACACCTGTCTAAAAACTAGAGAAGTCATAAGTAAACCGAATATAGTACGAGGACCAAGCCCTCTGTCCTGATGGACCCTGGACAACATATAATCCTTTGTATAAGTCCCTTGAGTCTGATAACTCATTCACTGTGTGTCGTAGGTTGAAAACTGTACTTATGGTTAAGAAGAATTACACCGCTGTTTAATGCTCCTTACCTAACCATCCACTGATATAGGTAAATGTCGTAGACATAATTTCAGAAAGGTATATCTCACTCTATGAAAATAGACGTACAGATATATCAATTTGAAATTGGTGCATAACAGCGGATATTCAAAACCAAATATTTGCCGACCGGCAAACAGCCCAGGTGATTTCCTCAAATATCACCGATTACAACGAATCCCGATATAATGAGGATAATCACCCAATTCCCAATAACTTGCTCCCACTCATCATCTGTAAAACCATACAGATGTGAGAATCGTACCTGGTAAATACATACCCTGGAGTAAGTATCTAATTGGGAAATCAGTTTTCCTTTAACAGTACACAGTGAAACTGAAACATTGAAATGTTCCGATGGGGTATTCTGGTATTCCTAGTAATGCCTCTTCCAGATTCATGACTGTAACCGTATAGTTCTTTGCCACCTCTCCAAATCCCTTCATATGTCTTTAGTCATTACCTTCTGCACACCCCTCAGGCCAAATGGTTTTCTTCCTTCCCTACCGTTCGGCACCAGCCTATGGTTTGGAAGAAGACTATCCAATAAGCATAATGCGTGTACTGTCCTAATCCTAGGAGCACTCGCAAAGCGAGAGAAGGTGAAGATAAAAGACAACCGCATAAACCTTATTCCTATTTCTCCTGAACCAGAATCCATCCCCGAACAGGAACAAGTTCCTTTCGAGTTCGTATATAACCATACGATGGAGTATCCAAATAAACTGTGGATCTTCGTAGTGATACGGAGTGTCCTGGAGAAATACAAAGGTGATGTGGGAGTGGTAACGAAATATTTGGTTTGGTCGTGAATATCTGTTGCAATTTACTTTGCCCTCTTACTAATCCCTTGCTTTGTCTGAACTTAATACCTTCTGCACACCATCGTTATGCTAATTGGTTTTCTTCATTCCCTACCGGTCGGCACCAGCCTAAGGTTTGGAAGAAGACAATCCAATTTGCGTAATAGGTGTACTACCCCTAAACCAAGGAGTACTCGTAACCTGAGAGAGGGTAAAAGGAAAAGACAACTGAATGATCCTATCCGTTTTCTCCAGAACCTGAAACCATCCTCGAATAAATTCTTTCGAGTTCGTATCTAACCATACGATGGTTTTGTCCAATGGAAGTGGACGTTCGTAGCAATACGGGGTGTCCTGGAGAAAAGGGTAAAAGTAGGAGTGGCAATGGGGTCTGCAACTCTGACAATCCAGAAGCCAGTGTTAAAAAGGTTCGGTTAATTTGGTCTCTGAGTCAAAGTCTTAGGGTCGGGTCAATGGTCGCTGCTAAAGAGAGAGAGAAAAGAAAACACTCAGCGTGCACTCTAACCTAGATCAGAATGGTCACAATTTATCTAATCTGGAAACCTCCCACTGTACCTCAAATTCTCCTCCAAACCTGAAAGAAGAATTAGTCGGGGTCACCCGAGGAGTAAACTAACTCATCAGTGGGAATCGGGATCCAACTCTCATCGCATGACAACGTGACGGAATCCGCTCACGTCATCACACTCCAGATGGTATGCGCATATCTGGCAAGTTTCAGTTCTTTTGAAACTCCCGATGTGATTTCTGCCCCATGCTCTTATGACCTTGGCGTGAGGTCAAAATATCATAAGTCACATGTCAAGTTCTGCCCGTCATTATCCAGGTTAATCTGAACCCACCCGTACATACCCTTGACGTAGGCCAAAATAGTAGTACGACTGTCCCAAACCAACGCATCTATCTATGCAACAGATAAATACCCGGCAGCTACCAATCACTATGCCTTGGCGTGAGGTCAAAATACATAGCTTGAATACTACCGAATATTTAACTGAAATGACGGAGGGCTACGAATGGTTTCTGGCGAAAACCTTTAACGTAATGAACTTGATATCGTCGAAGGAACGGATAGCTTTTAAAAATATAGTGACGAAAACCGTTGCTAAAGAGGTCACTCCCTGTGAAGGGATCTCGGCTCTTTCCCCGTAGAATGGGGTGCAGGATATTCCAAATGAATACCGCGATGCAAAGCAAAAGTAATCGGCTATAGTGAAGTTAATGCCCTGACGCAAACTTCTGTCTAAGGGGTCACTCCCGGTGAAGGGATCTCGGCCCTTGCCTCGTCGACTGAGGAGCAGGATATTCCAATGAATACCACGATGCAAAACAAAAGTAAACGTCCTTTCAATAACAGCTTTTTGAAAAGTGTTCCAACAACATCAGATTAGGTTTGTTTTAACATGCATTGATCCGAATCAATGCAGTCCCATCAATTGATCACACCAAAAAGAACGAAAATATACTGATGTACGTATATGCCATCCGCATTCGCCACTGGGTCCCGTCATTACCCGTTAGGTTAGCTTACTAACGACAGAGCGGGGACTGGACTAGCGCGGATGCAAAACATATACAACATCTACTAATATATATACCAATATATTATATTCGCTCAAGGCGTGAATAAAATGCAACATCACAGAAATGTACAGCATCACAGAAACAATACAGATATCTGGGATCCCCGGGTTTCACAGAGCCGCTGAAACCCGACGTTCCCCTGGTCGTGTGGATAGCCTGTGCAATGAAATCCTAGACCCCTACGGGCGCGGCAAGTCACCCGCCAAAACCTGAAGCGAGGCAGCCCCCTTCATCTCCGTGAATGGACCACCCAGCACTTCACGGAATCCGGTAACTTGGGCACCCCTCCTGAGTCAACCTGTACCCCCTACGAGTGCGGCGAATAGCCCGCCAATCCTAGAGTGAAGCCCCCTCCGTCTCAATGCCATGAGATGCGGGCTTGTTGCCCTCCAGAACCCGGCTATCCGTGCACCCCTCCGCGGGGCAATCCTAGTACAGAAAATAAAATATACATACACCGGGTACATCGACCGCAACCAGGTCGTGTCCCAAAAGAATAATACAAACAGGCAGTGACGGCAATCCACATGTCGGATGCTCGCCTCGCAATATCAAATGTACATAATACAACCACAACTGTACTAGCATTGCATCCAGGCTATCCCCCACGACCGATCCGCAACATCACAGCAAAAACAAAACATCAACGTGAAAATCACGTTCGCAAATCCGTCTAACCGGGCTATAGCAGTTAGACCGGATTTACCGATCGAGTGACATTCACGGTCGCAGATATAATGTAAATACTGTGAAAAATGTGTTTAAAATATCCGACCGATCAAAATTTAACAAGTGGGCCCCAAAATAATACTGTAGCAGTTACAGAAAGTCTGGGCCCAATATTAATATTCCAAAACCCCTAAAATAAGCCCAGAGGGCCTCTGTAAAAAATTGGTGAAGTGATCTCCACAGTGTGCGGCGGAAGGGCGGCGGAAAGGGGGTTTTCGCGGCGGTTCCGCGCTCCCACTGTGGAGTTACTTCGTCGAATTTTTACAGAGCTCTTAGATTTTCCAGTACATCAATATTTTACAACCTGAAAATTTTTTCGAGACTAAAAATTTCCAACAGAAAACTGATGTGATCAAAATACGGGTTTTGGAACTTTTTGATCGATTGGAAATGCAAACACATTACTCAAAGCTAGACTAAGTTAATGGCGAGGCTCTGATACCACTGTAAGTGCACGGCGGCGCCCCGGCCGTCAAACCGACGGCCAAATGCGGAAGCGGTGAATAACTTTAATTTTCTTGAATTGGCAAACCGCCGCGCACTAATACCCGGATCGAACCACTAACTAGTCCTAGCTATCAACAAGAAATGGAATAGAGATATACCGACGATCCAAGTCCTCCGGTCTTCTCGTTATGGTCCCGATCTCCTGCGGAAAAGTCCCGTCTCCTCCTTGTCGCCGGAAGTGCACCACATCGCCTACTTTGTTTACGGGCTCCCACCTCAATGCCGAGGCAACTCGGGCACGAAGCCGGCTACTCGACGTGCCTAAGGATCGCTGTAGAATATGTAGTCCTCAAGTCTCATTTGGGGTTTTGGAGCTTTGCCATTTGGTGGAAGAAAAAGAGAGCTTGGAGAGAGGTGGGGAAAAATGTAGCATCCCCAAAAATGAGAGTAACATTTTTCCACCCAAAAATGAAATGAATCCCCTCCCTCTTTGGAATGGCCGGCCCCCCCCACTTCACAAGTGTGATTGGAGAGAGAAAGAGAAAAGGTCAAGGGGGTGGGTGGAACAATAATGAAAAAGGGAATCATGAAAGAACATGATAACAAACAAAAACCACACACAACCACAACCATCAAGTCCACAAAGTCAATCCATCATGAGAAGGAGAAGTCAATGATGGTGCACATCATGAAAACCATCATGATGCCAAAAGATGCAAAGAACCCCCTCCACAAATGCCTATTTGCAACAATGCAAATAAACCCTCCTCCACCAATCTTCGGCCAATGAACGGAACAATGGAAATTGGCCGAAACGGAAAGCAAACTGGCAACTCCAGAAAACTGGTCCCGTAATAAATTACAGGAAAAACCCCGATACTGTGCATACACACCCGCATCTGTATTTCGACCGAAATACAAATGCAATGAGACAAAATCTACACTGTACTATACTAGGATCCGGCTTAAACCAAAGCCGGCTAGTAATATCTGTTCGATCCTGATCTGTGCAATATCGCACGTATCTGATCGAACCCTGCCATATAACCACACGGCCTATAGTACAAACTGTCCGATCCTGATCCGTGCAATACCGCACGTATCTGATCGGACCCTGCCATATCTCCATACGGCCTCTACAGCTTTTCACCCGAAAGCTTGAGTAACTGAATGTGGGGGACTCTAAAGACTCGTCAACACTTTGGTTGTGGATTTAACCACTAGCACGTTAGAGGTATAAGCCAATACATAACGGGCTACCAGGTATTGACTAAAAGGGACGTCCGTGAGCGAACTCAGCCTGACACCCTACTGAGCCTGTCAGTGACAATATCCGTGCAGTCCGGTCCGTTCGTCTATGAGTATCGCATGGCGGGCCTAGGGGGTTGGTAAAAGTCAGACCCCCAAAAGCGGTACAAGTCGTGTCGGAGTGTAGCCCAGAACACCCTGAGATACTACTGGAATACCTACCAGTAAATCTCCTTGCCTTGGCCAAGGACTTTGTGTAATGGCTCTCCTAGACACAGCACGACCTCACCCCCAATACCGGGAGAGACGAACCCCTGAAGATACGCTCACTGCCTCCATGTGGCTCGGGACTATACCCAACTAAAACCTGTTTGCACGACTCCTTTGAGCCGTGGTAGGGTAGTAATCAAAGTACAGTGGGAACTCACACGAGACAAATGACGATCCCCAGGTCGATGAACTAACCTGCACACATGTCACCAGGGAACTGCCATCTGACGTCTGGTATATGACCAACTAGCATGTTCCCGGCGAGTCCTGTCCGGTGTACTCATAACCCAATGAGCACCTGTATACATCTTAGGTGATCCAACTGACACCAGTGGCTTGTGAGACCGGCCACCGCCCCTCGTCGGGGTCTCGACTGTATACACTAGTCTACTAATGGAGTATCGATGCCCAGTCTCGAAACTCCCACGAATAGGGACCTTTTAAGGATAAGCTTATAGACCCCCAGCTCCCACTTATATGATCGCCCTCATACTGCTGGTGGTCAAGCAAGAATCCTAGGGGCTCTATCAACGTGTAATAGCGACGTGTCAGGTCACCTAAAGCAGTACACGATGATAAAGGTAAACCAGATAGCATACTATCATCTCGAGTAAGACTGTCCTACCGGGATAGGTCCTCCCTCAATCATTACAATCACGTACCTGTGACCTAATAATTGACTCTGAGGGCACTATCTCCAACAATAGGTTGACCCAAGGAGGGGTGCTCAAGTTACCGAATTCCGTGAAGTGCTGGGTGATCCATTCACTTTGCTGAAGGGGGCTACCTCGCTTCAGGTTTTGGCGGGTAACTTGCCGTACTCGTAGGGGTCTAGGTTTTCATTGCACAGGCTATCCACACGACTAGGGGAACGTCGGGTTTCACTTGCGGTTCAAAGGAAACCCGGGGATCCCAGATTTTCTGTATTGTTCTGTGATGCTTATTCCTTTTCTGTGATGTTGCATTTATCATGCCTGAAGCGATTATTATATATTGATATATATACTAGTAGATGTTGTATATGTTTTGCACCCGCGCTAGCCCAGTCCCCGCTCTGTCGTTAGTTAAGTAACCTAACGGGTGATGACGGGACCCAGTGGCGAATGCGGATGGTATATACGTACATTTTATTTTCGTTCTTTTCTGGTGTGATTAATTGATGGGACTGCGTTGATTGTTATCAATGCAAGGAAAACAAACCTATATTTAATGTTGTTGGAACCAATTTTTAAAAAGCTGTTATTACAAGGGCGTTCTCTTTTGTTTTATACAGTGGTATTGTAAAATTTCAAAAAAATAAAATATTATTTTTGGAAATTTTTATAATTTAATATTAAATTTTAATATTTCGGTATAATTAAATACCGATAAATGGGGAAAATTTTGGAAAATTCTAAAATAGGGCATTTTATGGAATTATGCCATTTTAAAGTTTTTATGATTAGTTTGACACTAACTTAGTGCTAATCGCGATTAAAAATCGCTAATCGGTTTTTAGCAATTTTGTGCAAAACATGCACATATCTTTTTTTTTCTACACTTGTACATTTTCTATCATGTTTCTTTTGGGGTTACTATTTGAGTGAGAAGGATTTTGAAGAGAAAAAGAAAAGAAAAGAAAAGGAAAAGGATTATAATATTGGGTATGGGCAAGTGAGAGAATGAGAGGGTGAGGTGTGTTGACTTAGACTTAGCCATTCCCCTTCAACCTTCACTCATTTCTCTCCCTCTCTCTCATGTTGCTGCTCCTGCTCCTCACCTCCCTCCCCCCTTCACCTCTTCAAATCACCATGAAAACAACTCCAAAACCCCACTCCCATTTCACAAAATGTGTGCACAAGCTCAAGACCAACACATTGGACCAAGAAAGTAAGTATTTTGACTTGCCAAATGAGGTATACACTGAACCATTAGCTTAGTTTTATCATTACTTATACCCCTATGCTAGTTTAGAACCGATATTGTTTGATTTGGTGGACTTGAGGAAAACCTAGTTAGGGTTTGAGGGAATTTGGGGTTATGATGTGAAATTGAGCTCAGTAGAGGTTATACAAACACCCTAGTATATGAATTGAGACCCAAACCTGAGACTTGAAAACCCAAAACACGGATTTAGAAACCCCGACACCGGATTAATGTGTGATTTTAGAGGGTATTTTGGAACCTGGAGCAACCCGCGGACACTAGAAATGATTTTGGAATTACTGGGAGTTGTGCAGGCACCTAGGAAGCTACCACAGAGACCCGAGCCTCTAACTCCAACCCCAGGCCGCATATATATTCATTCTGGCCGCAATTTGCAGCCAGAGCAGGGAAATTGGGTTCGAGATTTGGTCCATGGCTCCTTTTGCACTAAAATAGACCCCTCCTATATGCAGTTTTGGCTAATTGTCACCTGGGGAAAATCTGGGAGCATTTTGGTGTGTTTTAAGCTATGTTTTCCGTATTTTGAAATGCAATTTCTTGACATTTGGATTTGTATTTGGTTGTTGGATGTTTGTACATCAACAACAGGGGTTGTTTGATTGTCTTTGCATGCGTAGGCCATAGGTTCTAACTTTTGAGCGCACCGTGCGCCGTATCGGTTTTCCGGATTCGATTTTAATACGTCTTGCGATTGTGTTATCTTTGTTGGTACCCTACATGATGTCGAGGCTTTGAGGATGAAGATGGAGACATCGACATCGGCACACAAGAAGCAAGGTGAGTAGATTTATATCTACGGGGAGAAGTCGGGTGGATGGCGTATAGCACTCCCGCAGTTCGTGGTGATGTATACGAATACGTATACACACATATATATTGATTATATATATTGTTTGAGAGTATTGATGACATAGATGGATTTTGGGTGTGATCGGATTAGTTTAGTGTTGCGAGACCCTAGAGTAGAGGTTGCACCACATTTACATACACACACCCATACTTGCATACATTCTTCTTTCATATGTGCTTATATGGGGTTATATTGTTATGTGTTTACATGTGTATGGGACTATGTGTTCACATACTGGATTCGAGTATAGTATTTGGGATTTGAGATGAGTCGATAAGATTTGATTGAGACCGCGAGAACGGTGATATGGCAGGATACGTATTTGAGATACGTCCTGATGTTATAGCGGATCTTGGGATAACGATACATATGAATAGTGTTATACATTGAATGGTTGACATGTGATCGTGATATAAGATAAGATATGTTAAGATATTCATAACAGGTCGCATTAGGCGATGTATACTTCTTTATGACGATATATGATGATGATATCGGTTTGTATGAGGCTGTAGATCAGCAGTCAGTTCATGATTAGATTGATGATATTAGTATTGTACTAGACGTAGATCAGTACCCCGGATTATGATCTTTGATAAAGAGGATACCAAATGATTAATTTGATGAATGTGATATTGACCTGTACCCAGATTTGGGGATGCCGTACGACGGATTTACGTACGAGCTAGATATTGATGTTTGATCCGCACTCTTGACTTAGGAATGTCTGATTATAGATATGGTATCGGATGTGATATTATTGAGGCGGGATCACCGACTAATATATATATATATATATGTGTGTGTGTATCGACTCAGATGTTAGGCGGTTTTCTTACCTTTAGTTCAGCTTGTTAGCTCAGCCGTATAGTTTAGTGTAGTTGTCAGATTAGATTGGATTCCTACCTATTTCAAAAACGAACGGATCACGGGTATTTTAAAAGACAGGTCAAGGGATTTGATTGGTAGAGTTTTTGCGTGCTTAGTTAATTACCGCAATCAAAACGGTTTCTCTTGTAGCTAGCCGGTTGAGTACGGGTCGTCCGCCGGGAGATGGGTATCTTTTTCTTTGTACTTTAACAAGTTAAGTCCAAATGTCCAGGTTTGTTTTGAGATTAACTATGTGCTAAAATGATATATAAAGAGAGCTTGTTAGGGTTAGGATTAGGTTAGTTTGAGTTAGGAGTCGCTCACTTCTTTCGTTGCCACTCTTAATATCGGTGTTACAGTAATCGGCAACAACGGGGATTAGCACGACTAGGAAGGAACTTGCGAGTATAAGCTAGGCTTTCCAACGCTTAAGTTCTTCCTTTTGGTGCTTGTCCGTCCGTTCTTGGATCTTAGCCTTAACCTCCGGTAAATTCAACCACAACCGGTCTCACTAAGGAATCACCGCTATCATGTAGGATAGGGTGCCGTAGGAAGCGGATTGTGGTTCAATTAACGGGAGTCCGAATTAAAATGTTGGGCAAGAAAAGAGTGAGAGAGATTTCCTTCTCTCAAACTTTCCTTATCCTACCCTAACAAGTGAGAAAACTACTCACCCATTACAAGAAAAAGGAAAATAAAACAAAAGGAGGAAGATAGAAAGAAAGAGGTTAGAAGATTACAACTAGCTATTTGAGACCTCACTTTGGCAAGGATCAAGCTTTAGCATCATTGTTGTTATGGATAAAGAAAAAGAGAAGAAGTAAGAAACAAATAACAAATAAAAACAACTAGATTAGCAAATGAAAAATACAAGCAATTATAATCATAACAAGACAAGCATGGTGACAAAGAACTCTTTTATTCATCACTTCCTCACAAAAGCTCACTACAATGTTTTAATGGAGAAGAGATGAGATGAGGAAGAAGAACAACAACATATATCCTAAAATCTAAATACAAGAATAAGCACCCTTGGCTTTGGCAAGTTCTGAACTATTTATAGGCAACAATCTGCCTCCATATAAAATGACCAAATTACCCTAAAAAAGTATTCATCTGATAATGCCGTACGGCCGCGGATCCGCGACCTAGACCCCATGTTGGCCGCGGATCCGCGGCCATATAAAGGAGTTGGCTCCTCGGTATTTGTGGGGTTCACTGGTTTGATGTTGTCTGCCGTGTGGTATATGTTTTTTCTCAGAAACTCTTCATAATTTTTCCAGAATTCCAGCAGATCAAAAGGTGATTTGATGTGGATCTTTTGTCATGATTTTTCTTGAGCTCCGCGTAGACATGTTGGATCTTGTGTTGACATTGAGCTTTGTGCATGAAATTGACATCGATTTGTCATTTTGTCTCTTAAACTGGTGTGCGGCAACATACGGATAGATAGCGGAGACCCGTGTTTTATCTGTGGTTGGCAGTAATCCAGAATTTGTCGTGCTTTTCCATGAATTTCATTGTTTAGAGCTGAGGACCTGTATCCTGTAATTAACTAGCAAACACGGCTTAAGAGTACCTACCGATAAGCAATGTAATAAAAATTGGGCGGTATAAAAATGCAAAAATCTGATATGAACAAATACCCCCAAACTTATCATTTGCTCGTCCCGAGCAAAGCCAATTTATACACAAATAATTCCTAACCTCACTTTCGCAGGGAACGCGATTGCACTGAGCATGTGCAACAAGCCGTTAAACCTCTAGGTGTCCCTTGTAGGAGGAGTGTTGTCTCCTGAGGGTTTTCAGCGGATACTACCCACAAAATCCGGTCAAGCTACTTTTGCAAAATAACTATGATCCAAACCCAAGGGTTTTGTTTCAGAAAATAACAATTCTATTATCCTAAGTCTAGACTATCGAACCTTTATTTTTCACACCTCGCTTTTTATTTAACTTAAGATTTTATATATCTTTACGTGCAGTGTAAATAGTGTCGTTAAGTTTCCAGAAGGATCGGTTAAAGTCATCATGTCACACAATAAAGCCCAGATAAAAATTTTAAAAGGATCACATAAGTTTTATAAAGAGTTAAGTATTTTTCAAGTTTCGTTTTCCAGTAAGGTTTCAACTTCAGAATTTCTATCTTCCTTAACAGGAAACTAGGTCTTATTTTTCACTCCACCTTTTTCTTGTTTTCATTTCATACACACCTCTGTGAACGTGCAATAGTCTTTATCATAGAATAAAACCTTCATATCTCCGCTAGAATTTTTTTTTTTATAAAAACCTGTCTTTTATCAAGATTATTCTCACACAAAGAACCGTTAGGAATTTTAACTCGGAGAGAACACTTGCTTGACTTTGTTTTAATCTATACTTTCTAGGCTTCTTAACGAGCTTTGGGCCAATGCACCCAAACCAGTTGGTTTTAGGGCATTAGGTGTAGAGACACCCCAGCGGACTTAATTACTCAAGTTACCTAGGTCCAAAAACAAAAGACAATTTAGCATGAAAATCATGATGATTCAATACGAACGGAGATATAACCGGCAGTTCAATTATTTTTTTTGATAAAATACGTGTGTAGTGGGTTCGGTGTGTAATCATTCCAATCAAGTTCCAGATGGTTTATTTTTCAGACTTAGTTCCAATTATGGTATCAATAACATTCCTTCATATTCACTTCACTTCATAAACTATTCTTGATATTACTTATTTCAGAACAAACCTATTTGATCCTCATAAAATCATTTATCCATTTAAAATTTTTTAGACATAAAAGACTTGTCATCTAATTTCCAAAACTCACGACACGTGTAGTGTGATGTAAAGACGTATATCGGCTATAGTTAACTTCAAAGGAGAGTTATCTTTCAGGTTTTCAAAGTCTAAAAATAAGATTTAATTATTCTTATCTTATCAAACAAAACCGTCGAAATGTTGAATCAGAATTCTCCCACTAGCTAACTTGCCAGAAAAGTTTTTTTGTTTTTAGAAAATTTTCTGATTTTTATGGATTTTATGGATTTTAATATGCAGATGCAAAATATACATATGAATGCGAAGGTTAGAAATGCGTACCGAGCGTACCCCCAAACTTAAACTGGACAGTGTCCCCACTGTCATGGCATGAAGAGATCATTGAAGGGTCAAAATTGTCGGTTAGATATACACAAATTTTTTTATGTTTTTAAAGAAAAGAAAAATAGTAAAAATGGAAAAGAATATCCACAATATATATACAAAATGGTATATACATACCCCCAAACTTATTTGGAACAGTGTCCACTGTTCTTGGCGGGATAACCGAAGTTTGGTGGTAGGCAGAGGAAGATTATGCAGGGTAAACCGGCTCCTGTAAGACCAGGAGCTCCTCTGTTGGTTCGGCGCTAAGGTACGGTTTTAGTCGATGTCCGTTTACTTTGAAAAATAACCCGTCCGTTGGATTCTCCAAATCCACAGCGCCATGCGGATACACATTCCGCACAAAGTATGGCCCTTTCCAGCGAGATCTGAGCTTACCTGGATGGAAATGTAGCCGGGTGTCGTAAAGCAGTACCTGTTGACCAGGTACGAAAGTTTTGCGCGAAAGGTGTTTATCGTGAAACACCTTCGTTCGGTTCTTAACGACAACCGCGTTTTCGTAAGCCTCATCCCTAAGCTCGCTCAATTCGTTCAACAGCAGCTTTCGATGGCTGCCAGCATCTTCGAGAGACAGATTCAGCTCTTTTATCGTCCAAAATGCGCGATGCTCTATTTCCACAGGGAGGTGGCAAGCCTTTCCGTACACAAGCCGATAGGGAGACATGCCAAGATCGGTTTTATAAGCAGTTCGAAATGCCCAAAGGGCATCAGTGAGTTTCAACGACCAATCCTTACGGTTCTTAGAAACCGTCTTCTCCAGTATCTGCTTGATTTGCCGATTTGAAACTTCGGCTTGCCCACAGGTTTGGGGGTGGTAGGGCGTAGATAGCTTATGATTAATGGAATATTTCCGCATCAAGGCCTCGAAAGTCTTATTGCAGAAATGAGTTCCATTGTCGCTAATGATCGCTCGGGGGTGCCCAAACCGGGAGAAAATGTTTTCTTTATGAAACCTAACGACAACCTTATTGTCGTTAGTCCGGTTGGGCACAGCCTCGACCCACTTAGAGAAGTAATCAACAGCAAGAAGGATGTACAAGTTCCCAAAAGAGCTGGGAAACGGCCCCATGAAATCAATCCCCCAAACGTCAAAAATCTCCACAACCAAAATTGGTTGGAGCGGCATCTCGTTCTTCCTGGATATCCGGCCCAAGTGTTGGCACCGGGAGCAAGTCTTGCAGTAGTCATGAGCGTCTTTGAAAAGTTGTGGCTAGTAGAAACCACACTGCAAGATCTTCTCAGCTGTCTTTCTGGGGACAAAATGCCCGCCACATGCTTGATCGTGGCAAAATGACAGCACACTCTTGAATTCATTGTTAGGGACACACCGACGAATAATCTGGTCGGGACAGTACTTGAACAGATAGGGTTCGTCCTAGTAAAAGTGTTTTACTTGGGATAAGAATCGAAGTCTGTCCTGACTTGACCATTCAGTCGGTTGTAACCCTGTGGCCAAATAGTTCACAATATCTGCAAACCAGGGTTCGCAAGATACTGTCAAGAGCTGTTCATCCGGAAAAACGTCGTTGATCGGAATTTGAAGCGACGGCGAAGAAAGAAGTCGTGAGAGATGGTCGGAGACTACGTTCTCACATCCTCTTTTGTCCTTGATGACAAGGTCAAACTCTTGAAGCAAGAGGATCCAATGTATTAGCCGGGATTTTGCATCTTTCTTCACAAAATGATGGCGCAGAGCAGAATGGTCTGTGTAGACAATAACTGGAGAGCCGATGAGGTAGGGCCTGAACTTTTCTAAAGCAAATACAACAGCTAAGAATTCCTTCTCAGTTGTTGTATAATTAAGTTGGGCATCGTTCAGGGTTCGACTAGCATATTAGATTACGTGCGGCATCTTGTTGATGTGTTGTCCAAGGACAGCACCAATTGCAAAGTCGGATGCATCGCACATAATCTCAAATGGGTGCGTCCAGTCAGGTGAAGAAAGAACGGGAGCAGAAGTGAGTGAGCTTTTTAATGACTCGAACGCAGTCACACAGCTCGAGTTGAAGTCGAATGGCGTGTCCTTGGCCAGGAGAAGAGTCAAGGGCCTAGCAATCTTGCTAAAGTCCTTGACGAACCGTCTATAGAAACTGGCATGGCCAAGGAAGGCTCGGATGTCTCTGACGCATCTGGAAGGGGGGAGATTGGAAATGACCTCAATCTTCGCTTTGTCAACCTCTATGCCATTTTGCGAAATTATATGTCCTAAGACAATACCTTCGCGCACCATGAAGTGGAACTTCTCCCAATTCAAAGTGAGGTTCTTGTCCTTACATCGGGTAAGGACAGCGTCGAGATGCAGCAAACACTCATTGAAGGAATAGCCGAAGATGGAGAAATCGTCCATGAAGATCTCCAGGAATTTTTCCACCATGTCTGAGAAGATTCCCATCATACACCGCTGGAAGGTAGCGGGCGCATTGCATAACCCAAAGGGCATGCGACGATATGCAAACGTGCCGAAAGGACAAGTGAATGTGGTCATGTCCTGGTCTTTTTCGGCGATGGGAATCTGATTATAGCCGGAGTAGCCATCAAGAAAGCAGTAGTACTCGTGTCCGGCCAATCGTTCAAGCATTTGGTCAATGAAAGGTAGCGGAAAGTGGTCCTTCCGCGTTGCGGCGTTGAGTTTTCTGTAATCAATGCATACTCGCCACCCAGTTTGGGTGCGAGTAGAGATTAACTCGTTCGCCTCGTTAGTGATGACCGTTATGCCTGATTTCTTGGGGACAACGTGAATGGGGATAACCCACTGGCTATTAGAGATGGAGGAGTTTATGTGAGACAGCATTAGAATTCTCCGATTTCATAGAGTCAGCAAGATCCGGGTGACCAGAGTGATCAGTAGCTTGATCAGCTTAAGGGGGAGTTTCGCAGGTTTGTGAAGACATATTCTTGTCAGTCAGTTTTCAGAGCTGAGCCAACTGATTCAGTGGTCTCCCTCTCTCTCTCTACTTCGAACCAAGACTCTTCTTCAGACTTAGGTTCTCTAGCTTCCATTCTCGAGGTACGTAGATCCACCCTCGTTTTCCTATTCAGGGGTTTGTATAAACTAAGTCTCTGTCTACTTCCCACGAGTCTTTTTTGTTTGCAATTTGTAAATGATACCACTATCCAGACACTTTACGATTTCCTTTTTCATAGCCTTCTTCATGACTGGGTTGAGTCGCCTTTGTGGATCCCTGGCTGGTTTGGCATCATCCATCAGATGAATGTGATGTTCAACGATCAGGGGACTAATCCCCTTGATGTCCGCCATGGACCAGCCAAAAGCTTTCCTATTGCTGTGCTAGACCGCAAGAGAGGCTTTCTCTTGCTCTGGAGCTAGAGAAGCCGAGATGATAACAGGGAGGGTCTCGTTCTCACCCAAGTAAGTGTACTTATGGTGAGACGGCAAAGGCTTGAGTTCGAGCGTTGGAGGTGAAACGATTGAAGGCAAGATTGGTGAAACGGTCTCGAACACAAAGGATTCCAGCAAAGGTTCAAAAGGAGTGTAAGCGACCGAGTTGGATGGTTCAGGTAACTCATCCGGAAATTCGAAGGATTCAAACTCGGGTGGTGAGTGGCTAAGATCGTTCGAGAAAGTGAAACACTCGTAGTCATTGTCGGGCGTAGAAACAGCAGCAGGTTCGAAGAGGAACGCACTAGTGGCGTTAAGGTTATCGTGATCGAACAAAAACTCCTCGAATTCACACTCTTCTGGGGTGATCTCCTGGATTGAGCAAACGTCTAGTATATGAGCATTTGGTTTGGTGGGCTGATTCCCCAACCTCTCGCTCGCTTAACACCGCATTCAGCAGTGCAATCTGGGCTTCGATGGTCTTGATACTTTGCCCGTGTGCAGCAGTATGTTGCACCAAAGACTTAATAGACGACTGGATTTTGGCGGTGGATTGTGTCGATTGTTTAACGAACGCCTCCAGACTTCGTTCTAGCGAGGAAACCTTATCGTTGTTTGACGGAACAAAGTTGTTTTGCGGAAAAGAATTGTTGGGTGCAAAGTTGTTCGTCTGATTTTGAAAAGGTTGGGGTTGGAAGGGCTGCTGAAACTGATGTTGAGTTTGTTGTTGCGCTTGTTGTTGCGGAGGAGGGGGCCTCTGGAAATTGTTGCCTTGGAATTGATGCTGATTCTGATTCCAGGCGAAATTGGGGTGGTTCCTCCAACCGGGATTGTAGGTGGAAGAGTATGGATCATTTCTCGGTCTTTGCTGAAATGCAGCATTAACCTGATCCTGTCCTTGAGATGGTGGATTGTAAGGACACTCTTCGGTTAAGTGAGAAGGATCGGAACAACAAGCACAAATGGTACGAAGGGGAAGAACAGGGGCAGGAGCAGGAGATGAAAATTTGCTCTCTATCGCTTCAAGTTTTCTCGTTATTGCAGCCATTTCAGCTTTCATCGCAATAGAGACATCGAGTTGGTGAATTCCTACCCTATACTGACCAGTAGAAGTGGAGGAAGAAGAAGAAGTTAGTCTAGTGCTCTCCCATTGAAGCGTTTGTTCCGCAAGGTCGTCGAAGAATTGCCACGCTTCCTCGTCAGATTTCGATAGGAAGTGGCCCTGACAAATGGTTTCCAACAACTGCTTGGTTGCTGGGTTCAGGCCCTCGTATAAGGTTTGGCAAAGTTGCCATTTCTCGATACCATGGTGAGGGCACTGAACAAGAAGGTCTTTATACCGGTCAAAGCACTTCCAGAAGGGTTCAGTAGGAACCTGAGAGAATTGGTTGATTTCGTTATGGATCCTTGCGGTTTTATGATTCGGATAGAATTTCTTGAGAAACGCTTTCACAAACTTGTCCCAACTGGTTATGGAGTGGGAAGCGGTGCTATACAGCCATTTTTTAGCAAGATCGCACAAAGTTAACGGAATGACCCGTAGCCGTATAGCATCGTCCGACAGCTGGGTAGTTTTCATCATGGCACAAACATTTTGGAACTTGTTGATGAAGATATAGGCATCTTCAGATTCAAGCCCATGAAATTTCGGAAGCATGTTAATGAAGTGGGGCTTAATTTCAAAATTATCCCCATTGACCGGTGGAAGAGAAAGACAGGTGGGAAGTGCAGAGCGGGTGGGATAGAAACGATCCTAGAGCGCGATTCGCTGTGGCGCTACGACAAGCGGCAGTGGTGGGTTATTCGCATCCATAGGAGGTCGAATCAATCCCGGTGGAGTTGTAGGGATGTTTGGATTAAATCCTGACATCGCGGAAGAAGAGGTTGGTGATGGTGAAGGTGAGGATGTATGAACAGAATTCCGGTCAACGTCGGAGTTGGCCGGCAAAGGTAAGGGTGAAAGAGGCATGGACGGAGTTTCGACGTCTGAGTCGATCACGTAGTCGGTAGCGACTAACGTAACGCGGACTAGGCGGGCGCTAGTGTCCCGAGTCTAAGCGGACATACACTAAACGAGTTTAGTATAGTCAAAGCGGAGAAGGTGAGGGTAAGAAAACGTCAATGGAGAAATACGATGGGTGGTGGGTGAAAAAATGGATTCTGGCGACAAAGGGCGAGTTTTTATAAAAGTTTTTGGTTTTGTGTGTTTTTTTAGAAAGAGCTTTACAGAAATATGTACGGACTTACGGCTTCAAGCAATCACAGACAAGATATGCATAATCACACCTAGATCTAGGGTCACCTAGGTCAGCTAGACAGCTCCTAACTGTTCCAAAGGGCTAGAAATAGGACCTCAAACCGCCTCTTCTCCGCCAATTGCGTCCAGGTAAGTGCCAGGTAAGTGGGAGGCTCCCCACTACGTAAGTAGTAGTCCTAATTAAGTAACCACTTGCCTTGGACACACTTGCCTAGACAAAGCAAAGTCAGGGGAGGATAAACGGCCGATGCCTGTAACTAGTCCTCTGTCCTATTGAGCGCGAAGTCCTTAAGGCTGAGTCTAGTATTTTTTAATTAAACAATGGTCAATGCATATGCTTTTTGTGATTTCTGGGGTCCTGGGAAGGGTGATGAAATCCCCACCCAATCTGGATTGGTTTCAAGCCCCTTAAAGTCTGTATTAATATATGCAAAGCAGTAACAATCAACTGCAATCAATTTTTATTTTTTAGCGCGGCGCAAAGAATCCTGCACAAAAACAATTTATTGGAAGAGGGAAGAGAGTTTGCGCAAAGAATGCTGCAGAAAACACAGTTCAGTGGAGTTCAGAGGAGTGGGGAAGAGATAAGGAACACTCACAGGGATTTTGAGATGCTGACAGCACCAAGTGGCCGTGGTTCCGCGGCCTAAGCCTGCTTATGCCGTGGTTCCGCGGAAGTAAGGTGGATGTGGGGCTTCAAAAATCTTGTAGGTCCTTCCTTGGTTGTCCTCTTCTTGTCTGAATTTCCTGAATCTTGATTTGCTCACTATATCTGCTCAAGATTTTTACACTAGACCGTTGGCCCCGTCTTGATCCATCGCGGTGTAGCCGCGAGATATGGGTCTAACTTCCCACGTCTTTGGCACTGAACTCGACCGTCTTTTTATCCTGCACACTTGCACAAAAACTAATCAAAAATAACAAGATGGTTTTTTACAATGTATATATTTTTTTGTTTTGTTTTTCGGTTAGATTTATATTCACAAATTAACCCGAAATTACACAAAGAAATAAACTACTGTCTCCCCGGCAACGGCGCCATTTGATTGGTGGAGTTTTTGCGTGCTTAGTTAATTACCGCAATTAAGACGGTTTCGCTTGTAGCTAGCCGGTTGAGTACGGGTCGTCCGCAAGGAGATGGGAATCTTTTTCTATGTGCTTTAACGAGTCAAGTCCAAATATCCAGGTTTGTTTTGAGATTAACTATGTGCTAAAATGATATATAAAGAGAGCTTGTTAGGGTTAGGATTAAGTTAGTTTGAGTTAGGAGTCGCTCACTTCTTTCGTTGCCACTCTTAATATCGGTGTTACGGTAATCGGCAACAACGGGGATTAGCACGACTAGGAAGGAACTTGCGAGTATAAGCTTGGCTTTCCAACGCTCAAGTTCTTCCTTTTGGTGCTTGTCCGTCCGTTCTTGTCTCTTAGCCTTAACCTCCGGTTAATTCAACCACAACCGGTCTCACTTAGGAATCACCGCTATCATATAGGATAGGGTGCCGAAGGGAGCGGATTGTGGTTCAATTAACGGTAGTCCGAATTAAGATGTTGGGCAAGAAAAGAGTGAGAGAGATTCCTTCTCTCAAACTTTCCTTATCCTACCCTAACAAGTGAAAAACTACTCACCCATTACAAGAAAAAGGAAAATAAAACAAAAGGAGGAAGATAGAAAGAAAGAGGTTAGAAGATTACAACTAGCTATTTGAGAGCTCACTTTGGCAAGGATCAAGCTTAAGCATCATTGTTGTTAAAGATAAATAAAAAGAGAACAAGAAAGAAACAAACAACAAATAACAACAACTAGATTAGCAAATGAAAAATACAACCAATTATAATCATAACAAGACAAGCATGGTGACAAAGAACTCTTTTATTCATCACTTCCTCACAAAAGCTCACTACAAGGTTTTAATGGAGAAGAGATGAGAAGAGGAAGAAGAACAACAAGATATATCCTAAAATCTAAATACAAGAATAAGCACCCTTGGCTTTGGCAAGTTCTGGACTATTTATAGGCAGGAAACTGGAAACCTAGGGCAACAATCTGCCTCCATATAAAATGACCAAATTACCCTCAAAAAGTATTCATCTGATGATGCCGTACGGCCGCGGATCCGCGGCCTAAACACCATGTTGGCCGCGGATCCGCGGCCATATAAAGGAGTTGGCTCCTCGGTTTTTGTGGGGTTCTCTGGTTTGATGTTGTCTGCCGTGTGGTGTATGTTTTTTCTCAGAAACTCTTCACAATTTTTCCAGAATTCCAGCAGATCAAAAGGAGATTTGATGTGGATCTTTTGTCATGATTTTTCTTGAGCTCCGCGTAGACATGTTGGATCTTGTGTTGACATTAAGCTTTGTGCATGAAAATGACATCGATTTGTCACTTTGTCCCTTAAACTGGTGTTCGGCAACATACGGATAGAGAGCGGAGACCCGTGTTTTATCTGTGGTTGGCAGTAATCCAGAATTTGTCGTGCTTTTCCATGAATTTCATTGTTTAGAGCAGAGAACCTGTATCCTGTAATTAACTAGCAAACACGGCTCAAGAGTACCTACCGATAAGCAATGTGATAAAAATTGGGCGGTATAAAAATGCAAAAATCTGATATGAACAGGATTCTACGGATATTTCAAAGAACTTATCTTTTATTAAAAACACCGTAGCCCTTATTTTCAAAACACCACGATTCGTGTTATTTCAAATGGCACCACTGTAGAACTCATATTTTATTAAATGCAGAATAGTTATCGTTGGGTCTAGTACTCTGCTCCCGCACATTATTGCTGTTGCTCCGCATCGTATACTTATTGTAATTCATATTTCATTATTGATATCATGTTTCTAGGACACCAGCACCATTACCGATGATGCGTATGTACCACGTACACTTACTTGCCGGCTCACACACATCTTCATCGGTAATTGCCATGCCACGAACACTTTAGAAATATTGTTGCATTGACATAGGTTGTTAGCTAATAATTTAGACATGATATTAGTGTACTTTCCTTATATGCTAGATTAGACATTGTAGCTATTACTTGTTACTTCATGCATGTTATTATTCATTGTTATGCCGCATTTATGGATTTTATGCCTATATTCACTGTTTACATGCTATTGAGGATTTGGATTCGGATTTCCATGAGATTTTCTGGATTTGGGGGAAAACCGCAAAACTTATACAAACTTCTTCTCTCTCTTTTTCTATAAAAAGTGCGGTTTTCCCATGATGTATGAGTCGTCCACCATGAGTTTGCTGATTGATTTCGAGACCCGAGTTCGAGGAGTGGAGGAACCGTTTCGGGTACATGGTGGACCCGGTGTGGTACCCCGGGGCAAGAGGATCGCAGATGATGGCGTTAAGCCTGGCAGGGGAGCACTACCGACCGGTGATTTTACTCGACGCGTCGGATATCCGGAGGATACCGTCGTGGTCTTGAGATGGATGGTAGGGGCCGGTCTGGACCGACCGCGCCCTAGATATTGAGATTGAGACATTGAGATTTTGAGATATTGAGTTACTGAGATTTGATGATACAGGCCAGTCCAGATAGTCGGACCGTGGGATTTGAGACATTGAGATTTATGTTTTGTGTCGATGCTAGACACTGTTTATACTGATTTCACTTATGATACCTCATTTTAAAAATACAAAGGAAATCTCACGAAATTATGAAAGGAGTTTCTTAGTACATGTATTCTGTTTTCATGCATTCATACGTCATCCATATGATATATTGCTATCTGAGGCACCGACATGAGCACTTGGTATTACTGTTGTTCAGAGGTATACCCTAGCCATTGTTATAGGCTGCTGGTTATATATTTGAGGATAAATATTGATCGTATGACCTAGGATTGCGTCATACATGCGATTTCTGTTCGTAGATTTATTCTATTCACGAGTTGGCAACTCACCCCCGTTGTGCCACAGTTCTTGCAGGTTTTGCCGTACATGTTTCATTACGGCTTTGCTGGCACTGCTTCTTTTCGGGTGACTTGCTAGTAGGTGGGTTTAATTGTATTGTACCCATCATTATTCCTTGTATATTATTATTCTGTTGTATCTAGAAGTTCCATCAACCAAACATGTATTTAGTTTTGAGATAGAGACCAGTGATGTTATTCTTTCGACCTTAGAGTCGCGCGTTGTATTTCTGTGGCTTTCTTGTTGTTTTGAGTTTCCTTTTGAGTTTTGATCCTCGCCCTTGGCATTGTATATTATATTGCTTGTGTGGTTGTGACCGTCGATTGACGAAGAGCTAGCTCCCGCTTGGGGATGCCTTTTTATTTATTTCGTATACTATTCATGTTGTATCCCGTTTTGGGGCCAGTATTTACAAAGGAGACTCTGCCGAAATTTTCAGAAAATACTTGATGTTTTTAAAATGCATAATTCGGCTTATGCTATTAAAACTACTTGTTTTAAGTTGGTTTTTCCTTCACTCTACTACTTTTCTTGGTTTGGATTTCTGGGTTTTCGGATTACTTAGATTACGTACGCCTCGAGACGTTTCGTAGTTTAAGTGCCGGTCATGTTCCGTACTTTCGGGACGTGACAAAGTTGGTATCAAAGCGTTATGTTTTACCTTCGTAGCGTAGGATGACCTTTGGTTGATGGAGTAGGTAGCTTGAGTAGAGTGACGTACCGTACGTATGTTCCGCGGCATATTTACGATACGCTACTCCACTTAAGAAGCCTTAGGATGTACATTTCTTTGCTCATTATTATATTCATTCATGATCTAGCCTCATCGGTACCAGTTATGGTTTTGCTGCCACGATTACGGGCAGGGAGAGCTACGGCTAGAGTTGCGGTCAGCACGAGCTCGTCACGAACGAGGACTGACCAGGGCGTAATTCCGGCGACACACGATTGCAGAGATGTGTCTTTTTATTGTGTTTTCATGCCACGAGCGTTTGATGGATCACTGTATGAGATTACTCGGACGTGCAGAGGATTGGGCCACTGACAGAGGCCAGCCAGATTTTGATGACCGTTGATGTATTGCTTATTCATGATGATTGAGGCACGGTTCAGCGTGCAGACGAGTGAGCCAGTTGTTGCTGCGAGCGACGAGATATCGCCCTAGATGTTGGAGCTATTGCGGTACGAGTTGTACTAAGAGATGATAGAAGGTCACTAGTCACCCGAGGATGAAAGACTAGGACATATGGTTCGTTCGCTACCCCGATGCGAGGTCATCAGATAGATTGATTCCAGCTAGAGACGACTTCACGCGAAGACGTCGAGAGTCGACAGAGACGATCGAATGTCAGAAACCTATTATTCCAAGTTTAAAGAATTCGGAAAGACATGCAGGCAATTCTATGGACCCTCTAGAAGAATGAAATCCTAACTCGACATAATGACCGTGTGAAAGCCTTTGAACCTTAGGGTTTGCGGCAGTTCCGCGGCGCCATTAGTGAGGCTTGGGTTTGCCCTTCTACGGCTGGACCAACTGTATCCAAGACGTTGAGCTCTTGGGGGGAATATGAGGTTTTGATGAATCGGTCGAATGGTTCGACTTCATTCGGATGCTATGCGATAAGATGCATTTCTTGGGAGACTACAGATACGAGGATAGCCGTTGGAGCTCAGTCCATGCAGCCACGACGAGACGAGTCCGAAGCAGTCGACATTGGAGAAAAGTGGAGTAAGAGGTTCGTACGAGATCTTGATGAGACGACGTTCCACTCCACTGACATTAGATATGCGAAATGCATGTCGAAGCATTGTACTGGGATGTACCTTCCAGAAGGAGTCACGATGAGTATGCAGCCGTTCCGGAACAAGAAACAGATATAGTAAAGGACGATGACTTCCGGACAGTTCGGCAGAGACGAGATTTGGGATAGACCTCGACAGGACTTTTCTGGAATAAATTACGACAAGACTCGGACCCAGAAGTGGTCATGTTACGCACACCAGTAGGCCAGATTTCAGGATCGTCGACGAGATATGCTATGAGTGACCAGGACAGTTGGCCAGAGATTCTTGGAGGATGTGCTTGAGCGGGACTATTCCGCCATACTTGATTTTGGTATTTTAGGCGATCTATTCGCATGATTGATTTTGAGGATTGAGTTTCATGATATTTGTTTTCATGCACCATGGTTGCACCTACTGAGTATTTACGATTTTTGCACAGTTGTTGCACTTGAGATGGTTTTCGTGCATTGGTTTCTCATGCTTGTGATTATATGGATTTCATACAGTTGAGTTGATTTGTGCGTATATACGCATACGATCTGGTTTTTGCACTCGGTATAGTTCACATATGCTTGCAGTGCAGTGATACGCATTTTGTGCACTTAGATGCACTGGACTTCGATTTCGATTGTGATGCTCGATATTGGTTTTGTGCACCTTGTGCACCTGATTGGATTTTGCGCATGTTCGGCACTTGATATTGGATTTCATGATTTTGTGCATGATGGATGCACCTGATTTGGATTTTCGCGCATGTTGGGCGCATGTTATGATATGCGATTTTGGTGCACACCAGATGCACTAAATCGAGATTCTTCGTGCATGTCAGATGCACCTGTTTTTGCTGTCAGGCACACCTGTAGCCCTTGACAGATGTTTCGTGCACACCCGATGCACTTAGATGTTGGTTCTGTGCGCATGTATGGCACATATATGGATTTTGATTTCCGTGCGCATCAGGCGCACATAGTATTCATATGCACATTCTGGGATTGATTCTTATGGAGCAGTACGTTTTTATGATATTTGCTATGTGTTTTCGTACTGAGCAGGATTAGTCAGAGGACAGTACCTGAGTATATTTTGCATGCATTGATAGTTATTGAAGGGGATTTCCAAAAAGCGAGTTATAGTCTCAGTATTTACCTACGTGTCTGACAAGACACGAAACGTTAAAACATGGAAACCCTTCTAAATTGTTTTCTAAACGGCGGAACGTACATATTAAACAAAAGGTATATACGTATATGGTTATTTTCTTATGATAGACGTCCGCCACTGTGCAGTGTTATGCGCATTGCACAGTGACTTTAAGAGATTTGGCATGCATTTCCTTCAGATATTTACATGTATAGATTTGATATTTACATGTATAGTTCTGATTTATATCATATTGGTTTTGCTTTGGTTTTGGCATTCGTGTCTTTACCATGAATCCGATGATTGCGGGACGCATGACGGAGTTCGATTTTGAGTTATCTGCTCATTACTCATGCGCATTCATTGCGCTATGATGCGTTTTATGTATTGATGATTTCGGAGCCCCGACGACTTGGATTTTCCTTTGAAATGTTTTAGAATTTGGGGGTTTAAATTTAAATTCAGGGACCGAATTTTTTTAAGGAGGGAAGATTGTAACATTTCAAAAATATAAAATATTATTTTTGGTAATTTTTATAATTTAATATTAAATTTTAATGAATATTTTAATATTTCGGTATAATTAAATACCGATAAATGGGGAAAATTTTGGAAAAATTATGGAAAATTCTAAAATAGGGTATTTTTTGGAATTATGCCATTTTAAAGTTTTTATGATCAGTTTGACACTAATTTAGTGCTAATTGCGATTAAAAATCGCTAATCGGTTTTTAGCAATTTTGTGCAAAACATACACATATTTTTTTTTCTACATTTGTGCATTTTCTATCATGTTTCTTTTGGGGTTACTATTTGAGTGAGAAGGATTTTGAAGAGAAAAAGAAAAGGAAAGGAAAAGGATTATAATATTGGGTATGGGCAAGTGAGAGAATGAGAGGGTGAGGTGTGTTGACTTAGACTTAGCTATTCCCCTTCAACCTTCACTCATTTCTCTCCCTCTCTCTCATGTTGCTGCTGCTGCTCTTGCTCCTCACCTCCCTCACCTCTTTACCTCTTCAAATCACCGTGAAAACAACTCTAAAACCCCAATCCCATTTCACAAAAAGTGTGCACAAGCTCAAGACCAACACATCGGACCAAGAAAGCAAAGGATTTTGGCCACTTGGGGCAACTCAAGAAAATTCTTGAGTTGCCAAATGAGGTATATACTGAACCATTAGCTTAGTTTTAGCATTACTTATACCCCTATGCTAGTTTAGAACTGATATTGTTTGATTTGGTGGACTTAAGGAAAACCTAGTTAGGGTTTGAGGGAATTTGGGGTTATGATGTGAAATTGAGCTTAGTAGAGATTATAAAAACACCCTAGTGCATGAATTGAGACCCAAACCTGAGACTTGAAAACCCAAAACACGGATTTAGAAACCCCGACACCGGATAAATGTGTGATTTTAGAGGGTATTTTGGAACCTGGAGCAACCCGCGGACACTAGAAATGATTTTGGAATTACTGGGAGTCGTGCAGGCACCTAGGAAGCTACCACAGAGACCCGAGCCTCTAAATCCAACCCCAGGCCGCATATATATTCATTCTGGCCGCAATTTGCGGCCAGAGCAGGGAAATTGGGTTCGAGATTTGGTCCATGGCTCCTTTTGCACTAAAATAGACCCCTCCTATATGCAGTTTTGGCTAATTGTCACCTGGGGAAAATCTGGGAGCATTTTGGTGTGTTTTAGGCTATGTTTTCCGTATTTTGAAATGTAATTTCTTGACATTTGGATTTGTATTTGGTTGTTTGATGTTTGTACATCGACAACAGGGGTTGTTTGATTGTCTTTGCACGCGTAGGCCATAGGTTCTAACCTATGAGCACACCGTGCACCGTATCGGTTTTCCGGATTCGATTTTAATATGTATTGCGATTGTGTTATCTTTGTAGGTACCCTACATGATGTCGAGGCTTTGAAGATGAAGATGGCGACATCGGCATCGGCACACAAGAAGCAAGGTGAGTAGATTTGTATCTACGGGGAGAATCGGGTGGATGGCGTATAGCACCCCCGCAGTTCGTGGTGATATATACGAATACGTATACACACATATATATTGATTATATATATTGTTTGAGAGTATTGATGACATAGATGGATTTTGGGTGTGATCGGATTAGTTTAGTGTTGCGAGACCCTAGAGTAGAGGTTGCACCACATTTACACACACACACACACATACTTGCATAGATTCTTCTTTCACATGTGCTTATATGGGGTTATATTGTTATGTGTTCACATGGGTATGGGACTATGTGTTCACATACTGGATTCGAGTATAGTATTTGGGATTTGAGATGAGTCGATAAGATTTGATTGAGACCGCGAGAACGGTGATATGGAAGGATACGTATTTGAGATACGTTCTGATGTTATAGCGGATCTTGGGACGACGATACATATGAATAGTGTTATACATTGAATGGTTGACATGTGATCGTGATATGAGATAAGATATGTTAAGATATTCATAACAGGTCGCATTAGGCGATGTATACCTTTTTATGACGATATATGATGATGATATCGGTTTGTATGAGGCTGTAGATCAGTAGTCAGTTCATGATTAGATTGATGATATTTGCATTGTACTAGACGTAGATCAGTACCCCGGATTATGATCTTTGATAAAGAGGATACCAAATGATTAATTTGATGAATGTGATACTGACTTGTACCCAGATTTGGGGATGCCGTACGGCGGATTTACGTATGAGCTAGATATTAATGTTTGATTCGCACTCTTGACTTGGGAATGTCTGATTATAGATATGGTATCGGATGTGATATTATTGAGGCGGGATCACCGACTAATATATATATGTGTGTGTGTGTGTGTGTGTGTATCGACTCAGATATTAGGCAGTTTCCTTACCTTTAGTTCATCTTGTTAGCTCAGCCATATAGTTTAGTGTAGTTGTCAGACTAGATTGGATTCCTACCTATTTCAAAAACTAACGGATCGCGGGTATTTTAAAAGACAGGTCAAGGGATTCTACGGATATTTCAAAGGACTTATCTTTTCTTAAAAACACCGTAGCCCTTATTTTCAAAACACCGCGATTCGTGTTATTTCAAATGGCACCACTGTAGAACTCATATTTTATTAAATGCAGATTAGTTATCGTTGGGTCTAGTACTCTGCTCCCGCACATTATTGCTGTTGCTCCGCATCGCATACTTATTGTAATTCATATTTCATTATTGATATTATGCTTCTAGGACACCAGCACCATTACCGATGATGCGTATGTACCACGTACACTTACTTGCCGGCTCACACACATCTTCATCGGTAATTGCCATGCCACGTACACTTTAGAAATACTGTTGCATTGACATAGGTTGTTAGCTAATAATTTAGACATGATATTAGTGTACTTGCCTTATATGCTAGATTAGACATTGTAGCTATTACTTGTTACTTCATTCATGTTATTATTCATTGTTATGCCGCATTCATGGATTTTATGCCTATATTCACTGTTTACATGCTATTGAGGATTTGGATTCGGATTTCCATGAGATTTTCTGGATTTAGGGGAAAACCGCAAAACTTATACAAACTTCTTCTCTCTCTTTTTCTATAAAAAGTGCGGTTTTCCCATGATGTATGAGTCGTCCACCATGAGTTTGCTGATGGATTTCGAGACCCGAGTTCGAGGAGTGGAGGAACCGTTTCGGATACATGGTGGACCCGGTGCGGTACGCCGGGGCAAGAGGATCGCAGATGATAGCGTTGAGCCTGGCAGGGGAGCACTACCGACTGGTGATTTTACCCGACGCATCGGATATCTGGAGGATACCGTCGTGGTCTTGAGATAGATGGTAGGGGCTGGTCTGGACTGACGGCGCCCTAGATATTGAGATTGAGACATTGAGATTTTGAGATATTGAGGTACTGAGATTTGATGATTCAGGCCAGTCCGGATTGCCGGAGCCTGGGATTTGAGATATTGAGATTTATGTTTTGTGTCGATACTAGACACTGTTTATGCTGATTTCACTTATAATACCTCATTTTAAAAATACAAAGGAAATCTCACGAAATTATGAAAGCAGTTTCTTAGTACATGTATTCTGTTTTCATGCATTCATACAGCATCCATATGATTTATTGCTATCTGAGGCACCGACACGAGCACTTGGTATTACTGTTGTTTAGAGGTATACCCTAGCCATTATTATAGGCTGCTGGTTATATATTTGAGGATATATATTGATCGTATGACCTAGGATTGCGTCATACATGTGATTTCTGTTCGTAGATGTATTCTATTCATGAGTTGGCAACTCACCCCCGTTGTGCCACAGTTCTTGCAGGTTTTGCCGTACAGGTTTCATTACGGCTTTGCTGGCACTGCTTCTTTTCGGGTGGCTTTCTTGTAGGTGGGTTTAATTGTATCGTACCCATCATTATACCTTATATATTATTATTCTGTTGTATCTAGAAGTTCCATCAACCAAACATGTATTTATTTTTGAGATAGAGACCAGTGATGCTATTCTTTCGACCTTAGAGTCGCTCGTTGTATTTCTGTGGATTTCTTGTTGTTTTGAGTTTCCTTTTGAGTTTTGATCCTCGCCCTTGGCGTTGTATATTATATTGCTTGTGTGGTTGTGACCGTCGATTGACGAATAGCTCCCGCTTGGGGATGCCTTTTTATTGATTTCGTATACTATTCATGTGATATCCCATTTTGGCGCCAGTATTTACAAAGGAGACTCTGCCGAAATTTTCAGAAAATACTTGATGTTTTTAAAACGCATAATTCGGCTTATGCTATTAAAACTACTTGTTTTAAGTTGGTTTTTCCTTCACTCTACTACTTTTCTTGGTTTGGATTTCTGGGTTTTCGGCTTACTTAGATTACGTACGCATCGAGACGTTTCGTAGTTTAAGTGCCGGTCATGTTCCGTACTTTCGGGACATGACAGGTATTCGGTTATGAATATCCAGCACCTCATTCGACGAGGCAAGGGCCGAGATACCTTCATCGGGAGTGAACCCTTGGACAGAGGTTTGCGTCAGGGTAATAACTTCACTATAGTCGATTACTTTTTGCTTTGCATCGTGGTATTCAGTTTGGAATATCCTGCACCTCATTCGACGGGGAAAGAGCCGAGATCCCTTCATCGGGAGTGACCTCTTTAGCAAAGGTTTTCGCCACTATATTTTTATAAAACCACTTGGATTCCTTCAACGATATCAAGTTCATTACGCTAAAGGTTTTTCCCCAAAAACCAGCCGTAGCCCTCCGTCATTTCTTACATATAGTGCTTAGTATTCGTGCTGCATTTGTTGACTCCGTCAAGGCGTAGTGTCCGGTAGCTGAGTGGTGCTTGTTTGTTGGATGGATATGCGATTGGTTAGGACAGTCGTATGGACTTGTTGACTCCGTCAGGGGCACATACGGGTGGGTTTAATGCAATCAAGATAATGACGGGTTGAACTTGACTAGGACTCTTTGATTTGTTGACTCCGTCAAGATCACTTGGGTTCTAGGGGTAAAAATCATATCGGGAGTTTCAAACATACAGGAAACTTGCCATGTTTGCGCATACCTTCTGGAGTGTGATGACGTGAGTGGCTTCCATTACGTTATCATGTGATGATGGTTGGATCCCGATTCCCACTGATGAGTTGGTTTGCTCCTCGGGTGTCCTCGACTGATTCTTCTTTCAGGTTTGGAGGAGAATTTGAGGACACAGTGGGAGGTTTCCTGATTAGATAAAATGATTAACCATTCTGATCTAGGTTAGAGTGCACGCAGAGTGTTTCTACTTTTTCTCACTTTGACTGCGACCATGACCCGACCCTAGACTATAACTCAGTGACCCAGTTGACCGAGCTTTCTTAAAACACTGGCTTTTGGATTGTCTGAGTTGCATACATCATTGCCACTCTTTATTTTACCCTTTGAGTTTCTCAAGAACACCCCGTATTATTACGAACATCCACTTCCATTGGATAAATCCATCGTATGGTTATATACGAACTCGGAGGACCTTCTTCGAGAATGGATTCTGGTTCTGGAGAGATTGAATAGGACTATTCAGTTGTCTTTTCCTTTTACCTTCTTTTAAGATGTGAGGGCTCCTAGGATTAGGAGAGGGTACACCTATTACGCTTATTGTATATTCTTCTTCCAAACCATAGGCAGGTGCCGAAAGGTAGGGAATGAAGAAAACCAATTAGCCTAAGTTGGGTGTACAGAAGGTAATAAGTAAAGACAAAATAAAGGGACTAGAAAGAGGGCAAAGTAGATTGCGACTACTATCATTCACGACCGAACCACGTATTTCATAGCCACTCCTAATTCACCTTTGTATTTCTCCAGAACACCCCGTATCATTACGAACATCCAATTTCATTGGATAAATCCATCGTATGGTTATATACGACTCGAAGGAACTTTTTTGAGGATGGATTGTGGTTCAGCAGAAATAGGAATAAGGTTTATTCAGTTGTCTTTTATCTTTACCTTCTCTCATGTTGCGAGTGCTCCTAGGATTAGGAGAGTACACCTATTATGCTAATTGGATAGTCTTCTTCCAAACCATAGGCTGGTGCCGAACGGTAGGAAAGGAAGAAAACCACTTAGCCTAACGATGGTGTACAGAAGGTAATGAGTAAAGACAAATAAAGAGAATTGGTGAGATGGCAAGGAAATATACGGTTACAGTCATGAATCTGGATAATGGAAGAGGCACTACTAGGAATACCAGGATACCCCTTCGAAACATTTTCATGTTTCAGTTTCACTGTGTATTATTAATAGAAAACTGATTTCCCAATTAGGCCCTTACTCCACGGTATGTATTTACCAGGTATGATTCGCATATCTGTATGGTTTTACAAATGATGAGTGGGAGTAAGTTATTGGGAATTAGGTGATCATCCTCATTATATCGAAATTCGTTGTAATTGGTGATATTTGAGGAAATCGCCTGGGTACAGTTTTCAACCTACGACGCACAGAGTTTGAGTTATTCAACTCAGGGGACTTATACAAAGTATTGTATATTCTCCAGTGTCCATTAGGAAAAAGAGGTTGGTCCTCGCACTGTATTCTATTTACTTGTGACTTCTCAAGTTTTAGACAAGTGTTTCGTAGAAATACAAGGTCCAAGTTTGAGAAGTTATAGGTACAGGAATAAAGTAGAGAACCATGTGTTGCGAGTATCAGGATTCTTTAAGGTGATCGAAGATGTAGATACTTGTGTGTGGTATTCAGTTGATAGTAATGGTTTTGAGAAACTTTTTTTCTTTCAGGTTACTCATAATTGGATGCACTCCTAAGTTGAATAATGCTGATCGTCCTATCTCCATTTAGTTGACATGTACTGAAGACAGCTGCATGATTTGAATCTTGTTCCAATTAAATCAGTGCCTCTATTTCTATATTGCATATAGAATGGTTCGTATCTTAACGATGTTAAGGTACGGGGAGTTGTCCGGCTTATGCTTAAAACCAGACTCTGGATAACTCAAGACACGTTTCTGTAATGGCTGCTCGTGGGTTAGCCCGGGCTATGACGAGGGTTAATTTTCTACCATCTCGAAGATCAATAATGATATTGTTCTTGACTCTCCACAGTTTTAGTAAAATGGATTTTTTCAGAAAACAGTAGTGGGAGTATGGTAGAACTGGAAGTGATTCCAGAACCGCAAACGATTATGGAAAATTTAATAGGACCTAGAGATTCAATCAGGATTGACATTCCATTAGCCACTCCGCAGATATGGTGGGTAACCTCAGGCACCCGAGAGGTACTTCGGTATCCTCAAGCACGGTGATAGGGAGGTTCTTGTTTACCCAGACTTGCCATTACTGCTGTTCCAGACTATGAGACCTGGCAGGAGGATGAGTATAGCGTCGTTCTACACTAGCTTTAGAAGTGTACGTGTATATGACTCTGTCAGAGGGTTGTTGTAGTCAGTGGGAGCAGCGGAAGCATAGTGGATAAGTAGCTTATGTCTATTTATAGACTAAAGCAGATATAGTGGAGATAGATCATCTATTTTTGATGTGACAGTCATAGGTTTTGACTTCATCAGAATAGGAGATGGATCTGTTAAGAAGGTAGTAGGGTGTGATGTCCTGGTACTTGGATGACATACACATAGTAGGAAGTGAAATTCCTACACTACGATCGGTTATACCGTGGTTGTCACACATCAGTTTCTCCACATAGGATTTGGATATAATATCATATGTTGTTTTTGCACTAGATGCAATAAGTTGATATTAATCCAATCCTGGAAAAACGTTTGGAAGCAATTTTAGAACATAAGTGGTTGTTCTAGGGATTTGATAACGGCAGCATCTTTCGGCAGACGGTTATCATTCCAGGCTTCCAAGGTGACCTGGATGACAGAGTGACTATCAGAGTTATAGTTTTCTCTCTGACGAGGGGCAGTAGTTTGGACAGGTAGTCCAAGCGGATACTGAGGGAGGCATGGTGCAGGATACTGATTAAATTCAGTCGACGATACAGTCTAAGAAGTTTGCTGGATTTGAAGTTCACTTATGAGCTAGGTCCTATCAGATATCCAGACATATTCTAAGACAGATATTGCTCATTTCGGGAGATGGCTTTCTCAGCGAACTTGAGACAAAGAGAGACATAGAAAGAAACATCTGGGCGGATCCACTCACTGAGGCTATTTTTCGAACACAATAGTTTTACAAACGAGCTTTGTGAAACTGATTAGTAGAGGAGTTGGGTGTTCGGTTTCACAAGAGCTGTGAGTACGCGACATCGCAATAATTAGCCTTAAGTGCAAGTGGGAGATTGTTGGATATTGTGCCTTTAAAGTCAATTATTTGATCGCAGGTACGTGATTGCAATGATTGAGGGAGGACCTATACCGATAGGACAGTCTTGCTCGAGATAATAGTATGCTATCTGGTTTGTCTTTATCACCGTGTACATGCTTTAGTTAACTATTGCGTGTTGATAGAGCCCATAGGATTCTTGCTTGACTGCCAGCAGTATGATGGCGATCATATACGTGGGAGCTGGGGTCTATAAGCACATCCTTAAAGTGTCCCTAGTCGTGGGAGTTTCGAGACAGGGCATCTGTCACGACCCGAAATTGGCACGTGACGACCCAAATACTACGCAACGCCTACAGACGTAACGCAGTAAAAGAAAGCCAAAACCCAGAAATCTAAACGATTAAAAAGATAAGAAAAGATAATAGGAGTTTTGAAACATTTGAAATCACAAACCAAATTCTTTAAAAGCCCAATTTATTTCCTTTAAAATTTTGGCAGCAACTCCTTTGTAAAAATTAGCCCCAAAAATGGGTACAACATAAATAAAAGTAAAGCATCCCCAAACGGGAGCAAATACAGGCCCAAAGGCGGAAAACAACCACTACAACAAATATGCGACGCCGTAGCGAAGAAATAAAAGACGATAGAAAGGAAACTGTATAAAAGACAACAAGTCACAAAATAAATATACAACATCGTCCTCACACAAGTCTCGAAGTCAAACATGAAAATATAGTAGATGGAGAGTACAAGGATACAACGAATATACAATACAACACGAATAACCACAAAAACCCACCTAAGTAATAACTGCACACTGTGAGCCGATGCGGTATCCGTAGCAAAAGATGATAGATGATTAGCCTGCCTCGACTACTCTGGGGAACACCCTGCAAACAAACTGTGGCACAACGGGGGTGAGTTGCCAACTCGTGAATAGTAAATAACATATGCAGGTAATCGCAAGTATGCACGTACAGAGTGAATCTGACATGTACAATTAATAGCAATAAAAAAATTCATATGAATGTAATAATCATGAAAGGTACACTAGCAGGTACAACTAATACATGAAGCAATGCATATAAATAAAGGTATGTAAATGCAACAGTCATGAAAGGTACTCTAACAGGTACCACTAATACATGAAGCAGTGCATAAACAATAAATGTGGAGTATTGAATGAAATATGTCATTTCCACGGAATCCTGACATTGTGGTCGGATCACAATCCATCAAGACAAATCCAAATCCCAATTCCTCAAATCAGCCCCCAAATTGGCTCTCATATCATATAAGTCTCACAAATCCTGAATATACAATATCGAATAAATCTCATATATCCTTAATGTACAAATCAGCAATCTCATAAATATCATGTATCCAATATCAAATGAATCACCTATATCCCAAATCAAATCATCAAGTAAAAATCTAGCATCATAAATATATTTGCATGAATAAATATGATGATGTATATAATTTAATGTCAATACACATATATTAGCGTCCCATTCCATTAATATTGGTGTAAGGGCATATATAACAGCGGCCTAAACCCCTGTTATATATACAAAGGAGTAAAAAGAAATATCATGAAACCAATGTGTCAAGCATCGACACAGATATGCAGGTCTATCAGGCGCTGTCACCACGACTGGCACCCTGATAGGTACGTATCATACGCTATCCCGAAAGTTCGAGTGCCTAGCTCTGACCCTCACCTCTCGACGTATCTATACGTACATGACTCCAGTCGGTATCCTCATGAGAACCGCTGAGTCATTGGTAATGTCACCAGATGGTATAGTTCCCCCACTAACTCATCGTCTAGCTCAACGAAATTCTTGCCCCGGGGTACCTCCGTGCCCTACGATGTATCCGCACACGGACTCCTCCTTTCCTCGCGTGGGGTATATATATATCAGAACCGATAAATCTCATGGTGGCTGCTGAAATATCAAATCAAGGGAAATCGGGTTTTTCAAATAATGCATAATTTGATGAACTTCCACGGTTCCCTAATCCAGAAAACATCATGAAAAATCCATATCACAATGCGAAAATCGATGAATATAATATATGCAACATAAACGGAAATGTAAGCATGTAAAGGAAAAGCCGCTAATTAACTGCAACAAGTTAATATAAATATCATGCGGTTCCTAATTTTCTCCAATTCTAAAATAACATCAGGTAAAGGTAAACATATAGCTATAACCAGATGTATGTGAAAACATAAAGGTATAGCAAGATATATGTATCTACCTATAAATAATGATGTAGTATACCCCCTGGGTATAAGTGAAATAGGTGTGCAAGGTATACCTGTAGCTATGTCATAAAGTGTGCATGTACCTATCACTAAGGTACAATACTCTATAGGTATACAGGTAACTAGCATGTAAGTATGTCAGAGCATATGTGTAAGCATGTAGGTATACAGGTATGCAATAAGTCAATGTGTAAAGAAATATGAATCAAAGTCTCAATGTCCCTAACAAAGCAATATCATATCTATAAGTGGGTTGTGCGTGACATGGCAATTATTGGCGGTGTGTGTAGCATACAAATAGTGCTCGTGCAACATGAATCGTCAATAATATGTGCAGTGTCCTAAGGATACTAGTCCAAGCACTACAATATCTAAGTAATAGGGTAAATGCGCAATTCTAAATATGACATAGAATATACGACAGAAATAACATCTCTAGCCCAGACGCATAACGCCATGCGGGCGATTCCCCTGTAGATGTTAAATCTACCCACCAACGCTCCCGGCTAAGTGAAGCCAACCACCTGTTTTCCTTTTGTAGCAGCGTCTGAAGTCCCCGCCTGCGAACCTGCAACATAATACGATAAAACAAGTATATATTAATAATAGACCCAAAATACATACAATCTATACGGACCAACACGACACACCTACGTACTCTAAAGGGTTCGTATTGCAGCTAACGCGTATAGCGACACTACGAAATCAACTCAGCGCAACAGCAACACGTAACATGCATCGTATCGGATAACATATCGCACGAAACGAAACACTAGAAATATGCAAAATGATCCCATATTTTCTGTGCTAACAATTTGTAAAAATTGCAAGTACCATGAGACTACCAACCACCCCAGAGACCCCTACCTAAAAACACAAACCCTAACTCCCTACTCTGGCCGCAAATTGCGGCCAAAACCAATAAATCTGCGGCCTGAACAAGGAGGAACTGGCTCGTATTTTGAGGGTAGGTTTTAGGTCTCTATACTAGGTTACTGTCAAGTCAATTTTTGCAAGCAGATCATCCGAGACCCCAAATCGACACTAAAAATACGATATTTATCCGAAACGATACGATACGCGATAAAAACAGCAACTAAAAAGCTAAGCTACACAAAAATAACTTAAACAATAGCAAGGAAACATTACCTGATCAAAAGAACACAAAGATCCTAGCTTTGTATGCTCCAAGGCATCCAAGAAGAGAAAAGTGATCAAAGATGTGATTTTGGTGAACTTTGTGAAGGATTTGTTGAATTTTGGTGATGAACTTGATAGTGTTCAGCTTGGAATGAGGGAGATAGAGAAATGTGAAAGAAATTGAGTGAGAAAGAATGAGAGAGTGTGAGGAAATGAGAGAGGGAGGTGAGTGTAGGGTGAAGTGAGAGGTAAGAACACCAAAGCATTAACTCCTCATAAATGCCTTCACACACACCTCATCAATCATCCAAACAAATATCTTCTCACTCACAAAAGATCTAGGGTTTAGGTTAAGGATTGGATTAAACAAGGATTAGGTTAAGGGTCAATGTTGCTAAGATAAAAAATTAGCAAAAACAAATCCTCGCATTTACGTGCACACGTGCGTGCGTGCTTATAACAAATAACAATAAAATATTAATTAAATGTTATAAAATGTGAGGAACCCGAATTGGTAAACTTTATACAGTAAACCCGCATTAACGTCTAAACGAATACTAACCGAAATCTAAGACGTTACAATCTCTCCCCTTATAAAAATTCGTCCCCTATAAAAATTCGCCCCCGAATTTAAAATTCTTACTAAGCGTACCTTCAAAGAGAAGATTACAAACTCCCAAATCTCGCTCGCAGCCTCCTGAGTGATTACCTCACTATACTGCTACGTCCAAGAAAAACCCTTCACATATGGCATGACCCTTGACCGAAGTTTCTCCACCTGCTGAGCTATTAACACAATTGGCTGCTGGTGAACGAAAGATCGCGTCCAAGCTAAATAGTCTGATGCTGAATCATGTGAGAAAGTCATGAAGGTAGTTGCAAAGTATCGACACAAGGAATACGGGGTGAATACTCAATAATCTGTGCGGAAGTGCCAAATTAAAGGCAACGAAACTAACTCGCTTTAAGGATCTAAAATGGACCAAAAATTCTGGGATAAGCTTCCCAAAACTCAATATGTCATTCATCGGAAAAGTCCGTAGGAACACATGATCTCCCACTGCGAACTCAAGTCTGCGACCACTACGGTCGGCATAAGACCTCTGTCTGCACTGGGCCTCTCTCATCCTGACCTGAACCAACTGGATCATCTCCGAAATCTCTAGACTAGCTGGGGTCCAAAAATCCTACTTACGCAGAGTCAGAAAAACAGACTGGAGATCGACACCACCTAACAAACAAAACTTAAAGGTTGCCAATTGGAGTGCCTCCTGATAACAGCTATCGAAGGAGAATCCGAACAATGGCAAGTGACGATCCCAACTGCCGACAACAATTAATACGTACGCACTAGCATATCCTCCAGAGTCGGTATAGCCCGCTCTCACAAAACCATCATCCTGCGGATGGAAAAACGGAGCTAAAGCTCAACCAGTACCTAAGGCTTCCTGAAGTTCCTGTCCAAGACGGCAAGCGAATAGGGTGCCCTATTTGGATACGACCCATGAAGGAACTCCGTGCAACGCACAAACTTAATCAAGGACAACTGAACAACCTGAGTATAACCGGACAAGTAGCATCCGAATGGAGTCACACCCAGACTAAACCAGGGTAGACGCCATAACGAATATTCATGGAGACCTGCTCCTATTCCCATTCCGGAACGGTTAAAGGTTGCAACTCTCCAGCCGGTCTCAGATGCTCAACCTTAACACACAATAAGACAGCCACCTCGAAACGAAATCCGAAACTTCTCTTTACATCCCTGCCCATCCGTAACTATTTCACAAGTCACGTCAAATGCTGGTGGAGCTTGAATGAGTACAGAGAGTTGACAGATGTGCCTGCTCTGGGATTTCATGTCTCTACCCAATAGTATCAGGTACACAAACGCGTCCCTAAACTTAGCACACCCTTGTCACAAATCAAGGACTCTGAATCATTACCCAGCCAAGTATGCTCAAGAACCTTTGACGAACGAGCATTGGCGGGCAGTGCCTCGCGAAAGAGATTAAGGAATAGTGGTCGGGCGCGGACATGAGCAAGCTGTCCCTTCAGTAGAGGGGAACTTAAGCTTACTCAACGATCGCGCAAGAACTGTAAATCTGCAGAAGACTGTCTCAACAATCTACACCCGCTGCAGGAAGATGTATATTAAGTTCTGGTGGTCCGTGAAAATCTGACACAACTCTCGAACAAGTAGTGTCTCCAAATCTCCAATGCAAAACCACCCCGGCCATCTCCAGATCATGAGTGGGATATCATGCTAGTACTTCCTCCAAGTGTAGAGAAGCAAAAGAGATAACTCTATAATGTCACCTCTGTACACACTCGAGCCCCACTCACGAAACATCACAGTTAAACAACAAAGTCACCCGAACCAGAAAGCAAAGAAAGAACTGATGCAGTTGTTAACCGAGTCCTCAACTGCCGAAACTCCGCATACATGCCTCAATCCAAAAAAAAAGAAACCTCCTTTCAGGTCATTCCAGTCCACGGTACAGCACTACACTAGTAATACTGCACGAAACGGCGGTAAAAACCTGTTAAGCCCCAAAATCTGCGAACCTCCGTCCTGCACACAAGTCTGGGCCTAAGCTGCAGGGCCTCGATCTTCCTCAGAACCATACGAAAACCGTCTCCCGTAACTACAAGACCTAGGAGTCAACACAAACAAGCCTGAAGAAATACTCCGAGAACCTAGCAAACCGCTGGGGCCCTCCCAGTATCTGCAAAACAAATCCTCAAGTGTTGCTCCTATTCCTCAAAAAACATTAAATAGACCAGAATGTCGTCAATAACACAACAATAACTGGTCGAGGAACGGCCTGAAGAAATTTGGTTCATCATGTTTACGAATACCGTTAGGGCATTGGTGAGTCCGACGACACCACCAAAACACACAAAGCCCGTAGCACACACAAGGCAGTCTTCGGAATGTCATCACTCCGAACCCGTAACAATGATGACCTGATCCCGATCAAACTTAGAAAATGTCTCGCACTCTGGAGCTGATCGAAGAAATCGTCAATGCGAGGTAAATGATACCTATCCGCACCGTAAGCCAGTTCAATTGGCGAACCATCAATACACAACCTAAACTGCCGTCTTCCTCCTTGACGAACAGAAATAGGAGCTCCCTAATGCGAAACACTCAGACGCACAAGCCCCCCAACAAACAACTCTGCAGCTGATCCTTAAGCTCCCTAAGCTTCGCCGGCTGATCTGTAACAACGTCGGATAACTCTCGCACGAAAGGAACCCGGTCCTACAAACCAACTGTGGCTCCGGTACCATGAATGAACGCCAAGAATCCACGACATCCTCTCCTCAAAAGCCGACTAGCGAAAAAGGCTGAATTCGAGCTGTGAGAGGTGACACAACTATCCACCTGCACAACAAGAACTGACTCGCCGGGGAAAACAACCCCTGACTATTTTCTCACGGTAGTCCACAGACGCCTAGCACGTAGCTAACCAGTTCATGCCCAGGAGAGCGTCAAATCCAACATCTCTAGAAGGATCAAGTGACGGATGAATCTCCTACCCGATTGGCATACAACTGAAATACGTGTTGCGCAACAAAAGAATCGCTGACAGAAATTAACACAACAAACGACTGATCTACCTAACACAACTCTCGTCCCAACCACGGCACAAGTGTGAAAAACCAACAAGTAAATCAAAAGAACATACGAATTTAAAATACCTGAAAACCCTGCATCGGACGCCCTCGCGTCCTGATGAGTAGAAGAAGACTCTCGTGTCTGCCTTCTACACGGAACTGTCAGAACTCTTCCTCTGCCAACCTGACCCCTCTGAGCAAACCTTCCGCGTCCACGACCTCTCTGAACATGAGTCTGACGCGGTGCTTAGGAACAATCCCTGATGAAGTGATGAAGGCTCCCGCATCGAAAACATCCATACGACGACTGCTGGCCCTCCTGGGGATGGGATGTTAGTGTATATGCCTTAGGGGCCATTATTGTATCATACTAGCTTATATATTACTTAATGGAAGCTTGGGATATTCACAGTTATATTAGCAGTCTTGCTAAACATGGTAGTATGCTACTTGGTCTTATCTATCTTAATATGTGTGTACGTATTGATAGAGCCCTTAGGATCTTGCTTGACTACCAGCGTTGTGATGGCAGTCACACTAGTGGGGGCTGGGTAGTCTACAAGCACATCCTTTTTCAGGTCCCAAGTCGTAGGATTATGGAGACAGGGCATCGATACTCCGGAGTAGACTAGTGTGTACGCTTCTCATCCCAGTTGGGGAGATGATCTGTCCCACAACCATCGGTACGTCGTACTGGAGATAGTATACAGGTGCTCGTTGGGTTACGGGTGCATCGGACAGGACTCGTGGGGAATTGTTGGTTGGTATTATACCCGTCGTCAGTTAACAGTTCCCAGGTGACATGAGTACAGCATAGTCCGCAGACTTGACACTGCTGCTTCGCATTGATTGTGTCCCATTGTTCTTAGATTGCTACCATACCACGGCTCAAAGGAGTCGTGCAAACAGGTAGCAGTTGGGTGCAGTTCCGAGCACTTGGAGGCAGTGGCGGTTAGACAGGATTCGTCTCTCCCGGTATTGGGAGTTGATATCGCGCTGTGTCAGAGAGCCATTACGCAAAGTCCTTGCCCAGGGCAAGCGAGATTTACTGGTAGGTTTTCTAGTAGTTTCTCAAGGTGTAATGGGCTTCGCTCCGACATGACTTATACCAATTTTAGGGGACCGACGCTTGCCTCCCCTAGGCCCGATATGCGATAGTCCTAGACGAACAGACCGGACTGTACGGAGATTGTCACATCAGGCTCAGTAGGAGTTCGGATGGGTTTCCTCATCGGCCTTCTTATCGACATCTACCTAGGGACCGTTACGTACAGCTAGTGCCGCTTGCTGTCTGTGGTTAAACCCACTGCCAGCGTAGTATTCGAGTCTTTAGAGTCCCACACAGAGAGTTTCCCCTGCTCCGGGCGAAACGATATAGAGGTCATATGGTTTTACGACAAGGGTTCGGACGCATACGTGTTTTTACGCACGTGCGATGTTTGGAAAGTTTTTACTGGCCGGCTTTGGTTTAAGCCAGATTCTAGTATCGGATTATTGGATTTATACAGTCTAAAGTTTTTCCGTGTTTCCACGGATAGGAGGGGCGTTGTCGTAATTTGGCGAGAAGCTTCTAGAAGGATGATGACTTGAGGGTTAAGGTGGCATTTGCATTTATTGATTTAGTGACTCATTTGTGTGATTCATCCATGGAGTTAATGATGCATTTAATGGCTAATGACTCATGAGATGAATCACACAAGGTGAATGAATGAAGCATGGTTGATAAATCATTTGATTTATTCATTTAATAAATCATCATGCTTCATATATTCAGAATGAATCATTATTTCATTTCGTTCTCACTCTCACCTTCTCTCTCCTCAAGCTCTCTCTCTTCAAACCCTAATCCTAACCTCTCATGTGTTGAGATCAAGGATTAGTAAGACTTGTTAATCCCTAATCACACTCTATATTACCTAGGTGACTTTGATTAGCAATTTGAGTAACCTAGTTTCCTTAAGTTAGAGGCAAAGCTTGGAGTAGTAGCTTTCATGTGGATCGTCTATTACAAAGAGGAGGCCGACGAGGAGGTTGTTAACGAGAAGAAGAAGGACTTGGTTCATTAGGTATAATCTTCTTTCATAGTAGCTAACTACTCCTATTATAGTGTTAGTTATTGTTTAGCAAAGATCCTTTCGGTTAGTCGATGTTGTTTTAAACAAAATGATTGTTTTACCTATTCCGTCTCCCCACAAATCGTGGGGTGTACAATGTTGACTTACAGTGGTATCAAAGACTCGCTAAACCATAACTAACTTGTTAGCAAAGGCGTAAGAAATTCGATCACAAAACGAACCGGAAAAAACATCATTTTTATCAAGTTCCTGTCGTTTTTAAAAGAGGGTCTAAAAATTTTTCAGGGACCCTTAAAATTACAAGCAGGGAAACATAAGAATACTGGAGAAATTTGGGTTCCTGAATCGGCCAAAGCGCCGCGGAACCGCGGCCGATCCAACCGATCGGCCGTGGATCTGCTGCGGAGTTGGAGCCGAGTCAGCCCGAAATTCCCCAGAACTCTTCTGTGATAATTTTGTTCTTTCTGGAATGTTTTGTTTCTGCTTAAGTCTCAGGTGCACAGAGAAGTTTTTGGAGTAGAATCAATTGTGTTTGCTCGATCGAAATTCTACGATGTTTGGCTAATTAGATTATATCTGTGAATTGTATAATGTGTTCGTAAACCTCCCCTAACTGCTAGTATGTCGGTTGGCAGGAGGTTGCATATTTCTGTAATGATTTTACTGTTTGTGCTTATGAACTTGATTAGATCGTTGTGATGATTAGTCGGGGTTTGAGATGGGGTTTGAGATGGGTTTTAGAACTTGTTTCAGGTGAGGTTCGCCATCGGATTATCGGTAGGAGAACATGTCCTAAAGATGATTGGCTATATATAAGAGCTCGCAGACCTTGGGACAACTTTGGAGAACGAGCACTATACAGACTTGATTCTCCAGTCCCTTCCTTCCACCTACTCCCAGTTTATTCTGAATTTCAACATTCAAAGAAAAGAAGTTGAACTTCCAGAACTGCTTAACATGTTGAGGAGTGCAGAGGGCACCTTGCAGAAGGCAAGGGATACACCCGCTATGTTTGTTCGCGGTGCTTCTTCTTCCGGGTCCAACGCTAGGGCCAAAGGAAGGAAGAATAAGGCCGCCACCAAACCTAGAGGAGGTGTTAGTAAGGTGGGAGTGAAGGGAAAGAAAAAGATTGCGGTGCCAGTAGTGGCAAAGGATGAATGCTTCCACTGTCATAGGAAAGGGCACTGGAAGAAAGATTGTAAGGCTTGGAACGCCAAGAACCAGGAACCGAAGCAAGCTGTGGCTTCGACTTCAGGTGTGTTTGTAATTGAGAATTGTCTGTCAATCAACTCTACTTCCTGAGTATTGGATACCGGATCAGGATCTCATATATGCAATTCACTGCAGGCACTGAGAAACCGTAGAGTGCTGAAGGTTGGTGATATGACCCTGAAGGTTGCTAACGGAGCTAGCGTGGGAGCTGTGTCCGTAGGGGATTATCACCTGGGATTGACGAGTGGACATATTTTGGTTTTGCATAACTGTTTTTGTGTACCCAGTTTAACCTGTAATATCATATCGGTTTCGTTGTTATAAAAAGAAGGATTTGATTTCACGTTTGTAAGCGATGTTGTTAACATCCACCTTAATCATGGTTTGATTGGGTCCGGTGCACTGGATAACGGTATATACGTCTTAAACCAACTACAGATTTTCAATGTCCAGAACATACTAAAAAGAAAGTCTCCAGATTTAAATAAGGCTTTCTTATTGCATTGTAGACTAGGTCACATCAATGAGACAAGGTTAACTAAGTTACATAGAGAAGGATAATTGGATTCGTTCAAATATCAATCTTGTGCCATTTGTCAATCATGTCTCAAAGGAAAGATGACAAAGACTCCATTCACTGGACATGGAGTAAGAGCGAGCGAGTTCTTAGGACTCATACACAGCGATGTATGTGGTCCAATGTCTACACATGCAAGAGGTGGTTTTTCCTATTTCATTACTTTTACGGATGATTACTCTAAGTACGGATTCATTTTCTTGATGAAACATAAATCCGAGGCTTTTGAGAAATTCCAAGAGTATAAGAATGAAGTAGAAAACCAAACCGGCAAAAGTATCAAGACACTGAGATCTGATCGAGGTGGTGAATATTTAAGTGCCGAGTTCCTAGGTTACCTAAAAGAGAAAGGAATTCTCTCTCAGCTTTCTCCTCCATACACTTCACAGTATAACGGTGTATCGGAGAGAAGAAATCGAACCCTATTGGATATGGTATGTTCCATGATGAGTAATGCTGAGTTACCGCGATCTTTCTGGGGTTATGCGCTAGAATCAGCCGCATATCTTCTGAACAGGTCTCCTACCAAGACTGTTCCTACAACGCCATATCAGATGTGGAGTGGGAAGAAACCCCATCTTCAGCATATGAAGATATGGGGATGTCCAGCTTTTGTTAAAAGGCAGCATGCGGACAAACTCGAGGCACGATCAGTACAGTGTAAGTTTGTGGGATATCCAAAGAACTTGATCAGTCGAAAATAATGTATTTTTAACACGTCAATTTCCCTATCATTTGCACTCATCTAGAAGTGTTCGGTTTGCATATTACACATATTAGCAAAACACCACTAAAATACCAGATTGCATGTGTTATACTCTAAAACCGGCATTTTTAGGGAAATTGACTGTTTATCATGGCATTGCATCATTCTTTTGTAGCGCAACACTTGTTTCGGAGTCTGTGCAGGAAATTCTAGAAACCGAGCCAAAATTGTGAAAATAATGCTGATAAAAATACGCCAACTCAAAGGATAGAGATCTGGCAGTGATCAAGGATTAATTACAAGTTTCAGCATATCAGAGAATATTCCTGAAGTCAAAAGGAAGCAGAGCTGAAAAATTGAAGCAGTATTTCCCTCACATGACCGCGGATCCGCGGCATGAGTAGGTACGTGCCGTGGATCCGCGGCCATAATATGATGACGTCAGCAAATATTGGCTCCAATATTCTTCTCTCTGTGCCTACATCTCAGAAAACTATGGCAATTTCTACAGAACTCCAGAAGCTTCTTCCAGATCAGCAAGGATCATTAAGCAAGCTAATCATGATTAAGCTAATCAACCTCCTAACAACCTAGTTCTTGAAGCATCCCTCCAACTAATTTCTTCTAGAAGCCTTTCTAGCTAACAAACTTTTGGAGGGAAATTCAAATTTTGAATCCTAGATCTAGGGTTACAAGGTCTATAAAAGGGAACCTAGATTTAGGGTTAATGGTTGTTGATTCTATCACCTCTTCCACCCACAAGTTGAGTGACACAACTTGTGCCTCAAAACCCTAACCCTAATTCCAATTCCAATCCAAGATCAAGAATTCCGAGTTCAATCAAAGCAAGAAGCCTAGATCCTTTAGAGAGCAACGCCGGACTTCATCCGAGCAAGTGATCCAAGCCGATCCGCGACTCAAGGAGCCGAGCGACGCCAAATTCAACGATCAAGTTCCTTCCTCTTGTAGTTCTTGAGAGTTGTAACTAATTGTTGATATAAGTAAAGGTGACAATTCTTTTATCTTTCTTATCTTTTGAATTCAAGCATTATGATTCAATCTAGATTCTTGAATGTTTGCTTTGTGATAATGTTTGAGTAAAACTCCGCTCGTAAAGGAGTCGATACAATCGATAGAATGATGCTGATTTAGATTCTTTTACAATTCTTAAATCCTATAACATTTGTAAATTCTTGTGAATCGAATGATCGATGACCTAGTTTCGATGCGATGCTTTCTTGATTGTGTTCGCTCGAAACTAGAGATCAACGATCGATCATTTGATTTACTAGAAGCTAGTTTGTGAATGAGATTCATCGAAAGGACAAAGGATGAGATGAGGAAACCCTAGTTTCTTCGCAAGATCCTTAACCTCGATAAATCGTCATCGATCTAGTATCAATTCGTTAATGGATAAGAATATGTAATCATTAGATCTCATCACATCTATAGATCCGATCTACTCCTACGAACCACACTTCAAATCTTGATTGTTAGTTTGGAAATCATCACATCTCAATTCTTGATTTTAATGTTTTCTTAGATCTAGATTTTTGTAATTCTTAAAATTCAATTTACAAATCATTAATTTTTTCTTTTCTTTCCTTTAAATTTTCGACTCATCTAATTCGAAATACGAACAATTACACTTTCCCTGTGGACGATCCGCACTTACTAACGCACTACATTCGACACCGTTATTGATTGCGGTCAAAAAATTCTTTGGTTGTCATTTCTTTACAATTTTCCAACTACACAACGAGAATTCGAATCAATCAAATGGTGCCGTTGCCGGGGATAGTGCGCTAATTCGTTCGTTTTTGAAATTTGAGTTGAAAAGTTTATTCCATTATAATTTTTAGATCAAAATTCGCGCAAACTCTAAACGTGTTGTTGTGATTTGTTGCGAGGAAATCTGGAAGCTGTGGAGCAAGTGAATTTTTTTTCAGAATATTCCAGAGGACTCAGGGGCTAAACAGAAGCTCTCTGTAAAAATCTTGTGCAGGGAACTGTTCACAGCGCGGCGTTTCCGCGGCATTAAGTGACACTTGCGGCGGTTCCGCGGCAAGCTTGCTGAGTCACTATACAAAATTTTCTCAGGTGAATTCCTACTTTCTTATCTCCTTCCTCATCTGCTCCAATTAACAATTTTTTTGCAGGTTTCTTTGCAAATAAATCGCAGCGCCGCAAAAAGCAATAAAAAAATTGTGCTTGTTTTTGGTTTTTGGTTGTTTGCATATTAATACGGAAATTAAGGGGCACGGCCAAATCTAGATTAGGTGGGGAGTTCATTACCCTTCCTAAGCCCCGAAAATCACAAAATTGCATCCGCATTTACCATCATTAACTAAAAAATATCTAGAGATGACTCTAAGGACCGTCGCGCTCACTTAGGACAAGAGAAGGCCGTGGGTAATTCATTGCTTATCCGCGTTTCTTTTGTGGTGTCTAAGGCAAGTGTCTCTAAGGCAAGTGGTTACTTAATTAGGCCCACTACTTACGTAGTGGAGAACCTCCCACTTACCTGGCACTTACCTGGCCACAGGAGAGACAAAGAGGCAGTGGAGGATTGATCCTGCGACTTGTCTTTTGGCAGTTAGGAGCGGTCAAGAGCTTTGACCTAGGTGACCATTAGACTTAGGGTTTTGCTTGTTGCATTTGTTGTGATTTGCATCATTTTTTCAAAAATCCGTATATTTTTCAAAACAAACACCAATCACATTCATTCTTTCCCCTAATTATATTCACGCTGCCACTTGTACTAAACCGTTTTAGTACAAGATAGGCTGGACACGGGATTCTAGTGCCCGTTTAGTCCGCGTTCCTTCGATCGACTCCGAAGTCGGTATTTCTACATTTACTCCTTCTTTACCCACCACCACACCCACATCGATGGATCCTTCTCCATTGAACTTCTTTACCACTACTCTGCCGCCGTCCGTTGGTGCGCAGAATCCACCCTGCATCTCTCTCCAAGAGCGGTGCTATCCTACACGAGGTCCTCTTTCGACCTGTCTCTCCATTCCACCAGCCAACGGGGACAATTTTCAGATTAAACCCCAATACATCAACCTTCTACCCAAATATCACGGTCTCGAGTCTGAAGACGCATATGTCTTTATCACAAAATTTGAAAATGTATGCGCAATGATGGGTACCTCACAGCTTTCTGTAGATGCTATGCGCCTTCGTCTTCTCCCATTCACCTTGTGCGATATAGCCGAGAAGTGGCTTTACAACACAACCGCACATTCCATTTCAAACTGGGAAGAATTCGTAAAAGCATTCCTAAAGAAATTCTACCCAAATCATAAGACAGCTCGATTCCGTAGCGAAATCAATCAATTCACCCAGCTTCCAAATGAAACATTTTCAAAATGTCTTGAACGCTTTAAGGATCTGTTAGTTCAATGTCCACATCACGGAATCCTGAGATGGGATCTGTGCCGAATCATTTATAAGGGCATTAATCCTAACACAAGATAGACCCTTGAATCCATGTGTCAAGGCAGCTTCATGACAAAAGATGATGGGGAAGCTAGGAAATTCCTAGAAGATTTCGCTGAAAAATCTTTACAGTGGGAGGGTGTGAGTCAAACGTCTAGGGGTGGCAATAACCAATCGGAAGTTTCCATAGGAGTTAGAGCTGACATTTCAGCTATAAAAAAGAAACTCGAGAATATGGAAAACAAATTTTTAGCTGCCGCCCTAAATCAAATGTCACTCTCCAAAACTGTATTTGGATGTTGTTCTGATCCTTCTCATTTGACGGAAGAATGCCCACTAAATTCTCCGTTTCAAGGTCATGAGCATATCAATTCTTCTTTCCAACAACGACCTAGGAACGATCCATATTCTTCCACATTTAATCAGGGTTGGAGGAATCACCCTAATGTTTCTTGGAACCAACAACAAAATCAAAACACGGTTCCGAACCAAAACAATTTCCAAAGGGCTCTTCCAGCACAACAGCAACCACTTCCATTGAGTCAGCACCCCTTCCAAGCATAAAACTTTTAAAATCCGGTCAACATACCTGCACCGTCTAATCCTTTGCAGTTAACCGGTACTGATGAATCCTCTTCATTCATGAATTTGCTTTGGACAATAAAGTCTTCTGTCGATAAATTGAGAAAAACTTTGCGTCCCAAAGCGAGACTATTAAATCGATGGAAGAAGAAATTGCACGATTAAAAGATGAAATGAGTGCAAGAGAGAAAGGGAAACTTCCAGCTCAACCTTTACACAATCCTGGCTATTCACATCATGTGAATGCAATCACGTTGAGATCTGGAAGAGTGCTTGACAATCACGTTGGGGAAGAGATTGATGATACAGAAAAATCTATCGATGATACCCCGGCTGAGACCTTTCCTTCCACTTCCACTTCTAATTCTAACCCCAGTTCTTCTACCCCACCATCTTCTTCCGAGCCTATTCTCCGTTTCCCACAAGGCTCGACACCTCAGCCCATCTCTTCTAGTACACAGAAAACGATCCCCACTCCTATTCTTAGATCGTTTCCACCCACACGATCTTCTCCAATGTTGGACCCCGACCTTATTGCACAAGCTCCTTACCCAAATCGGTTAAGGGGAAACAGACCAAGTCCACAAATGGAGAAGATCACTGAAATCTTGAAACATGTTAACATCAACATCCCTCTTCTAGATGCAATCCAACAAGTCCCCGCTTATGCGAAAGCTCTTAAGGACTTGTGCACTAGAAAGAGGAAGACTCAAGTGCCCAAGAAGATATTCATGGCAAAGACAGTATACACAGCTTTCCCTCAACAATTACCGAGGAAACGTAAGGATCCTGGATATCCTATGATTTCCATTTCTATCGGGGAGAAACACATTAATCGTGCTCTACTTGACCTTGGCGCAAGTGTTAACCTGCTTCCTTTCTCGGTTTACGAGCAGTTAGGGATCGGAGAGTTGAAACCGGCACATTGCACTCTCCAGATGGCTGACCGATCAAGCACCAAACCTAGGGGTGAACTGGAGGACGTGTTAATAAAAATCGGGGAATTTGTATTCCCTGTGGATTTTATTATAATTGATACACAGCCTATAGCGAACCCACGGAATCAAATTCCGGTGATTTTAGGTCGCCCCTTTTTGGCCACTTCTAACGCTATAATCAACTGTCGTAATGGTTCTATGACACTATCTTTCGGGAATAGGTCAATTGAGCTGAACATTTACAGGTTGGGAAGTGTACCCTCAGAACCTACTGCTCAGGTCTGTTCTGTCGAATTAATGGATGTCGACAGCAGTGAATTTGATGATCCTCATGATACCGATATAGACTCTTTTCATACGTTGTTGTTTGATCCAACTATATATCATACACATATGGACTCTTCCACCGAGATGTCCGGGTCAACAACTAACACTGATTATGAACCGTTTTTGGAGTCTGAAGATCACCCCGCGCTTTTTGATGACATTATTCTTCGGGGTATTGATGGGACTTTTGAGGAGATCTTCACTGATGAACTCGCATCTTTGAATGACACGGGCGTTGAGATGAATCATCTCCCAAATAATGAAATTGAACCTCCACCCCTTCTTCTGAACTGTAAAAAGAATGCGAGTAATCCATCACATACACTGCATCGTCTCTCCAAAACGAGACGCACACACATTCTATTCCACCACTTACCCTTTCCCTACTTCTTCTTCCACCAACCTGAGCACTACACTGATAAAATTTTCGAATGGTTGGTGTTGACCTTCGGTCTTTGCAAAGCTTGGCATCGACCAATGATTTTTGACCCCCTCATATGATTTTCAAGGCTTAACATTGTTTAATTCAAGTTTGGGAGGGTACAATCTGGCTCTTGATAAGAAAATTTTTACTGAAAATTGTGAGCCAAAAATAAGTTTGGGGGAGGATTTTCACTTAAATATTTTTCCCCCGTTAATAAATTTCTTCCCAAGCTTACAGCTTTTTTGTAGATATAGAGGATGGCAACAGTGAGGACACTGTTGAAAACAAGTTTGGGGGAGGTTTGTGCTTATTTTCACATCATTTGCATCATACTTTGCATAAGCACAAAACATTTTTTTTTTTGAAAACCTATAAAAATTTAAAATTTTTGAAAACCTATAAAAATTTTAAAAAATTCCAAAAAAAAAAAAATAAAACTTTTTGTACATAAATAGGATAATAAAAGATTAGATAGTGAAAAATTACATCCAAAAGATTGGAAAAATTTAAGAAAACCAAGAAAATTAGAAGTTTTCTTATATGAACTAGTAATAAGTAGTTATGAGCCGTTGTCCCAAGGGTTAGTAAGATGAAGGAAATCACTAATCTGAGGATAAAAATAAGTCTGAAAAATAGTTCCTATTCTGGAAGCCAAACATTTGAACGTTGATACCCTGCTATTCGCACTTACACAAGTCTTGAAGCTCGGGATAGTAGAGGAAACCTTGAAATGCTTTTGTCTAAAAGCCAAAGTATGAAGGAAATAAAAAATGAATAAAATATAAAATGGTGAAAAAAATGAACACTGGTTTTGTTATCGCCAAGGCAGCAATAAAAAAATATAGCGATGGTGTCTCTTCACCTAGTGCCCTAAGGCCAACTGGTCTGGGAGTCACTGCTAAGCCTTAGGTGGTGCAAGACGAGGAAAATACACCAAATAAGCAAGCACATGAGTAATCGGTCGGTTAGTATCTCAAGAAGTATTAACGGTCACATGAAAGTGTGTGAGCAAATTCAGCTAAATATTCATTAATTAAAAAGTACCGAGGAAGATGGGCAAGAGTATGATAGCTTGAATTGAATTCTCCGGGTGTAGGGATGTTCTTCACACACATGTAGGGTTATATGATCGATGTTTGGAAGAAATATAGGAATGAAGAATAAAGACGATGTTTTATTGAGGGATGATGTGATTTCTGACATTTTTTCATGACTATTATGATAAGGGCTCATGACAACAGAAAAGCTAGCATAGTTAGAAACCCTAATTTTCAAAGTTTTTCTTTTACAATTCTCGTCTTTATATGTAATATTCACGATCTTCTTTTTATTATTGGATTTTTGTGGGTGCAATCCACTGAAAACCCTCAGGAGACAACACTCCTCCTACTAGCGACACCTAGAGGTTTAAAGGCTTGTTGCACGTGCTCAGTGCAATCGTGTTGCCTACGAAAGTGTGCTAGATAGTTTTTCTCTTTCTTTATTTTCTCCTTCTCTTTTTAATAAAACAGTTCGCTCGAGACGACCGAAAATAAGTTTGAGGGAATTTGATCAGTCGAAAATAATGTATTTTTAACACGTCAATTTCCCTATCATTTGCACTCATCTAGAAGTGTTCAGTTTGCATATTACACATATTAGCAAAACACCCCTAAAATACCAGATTACATGTGTTATACTCTAAAACCATCATTTTAAAGGAAATTGACTGTTTATCATAGCATTGCATCATTCTTATGTAGCGCAACACTTGTTTCGGAGTCTGTGTAGGAAATTCTAGAAACCGAGCCAAAATTGTGAAAATAATGCTGATAAAAATACGCCAACTCAAAGGCTAGAGATCAGGCAGTAATCAAGTATTAATTACAAGTTTCAGCATATCAGAGACTATTCCTGAAGTCAAAAGGAAGCAGAGCTAAAAAATTGAAGCAGTATGTCCCTCACATGACCGCGGATCCGCGGCATGAGTAGGTACGTGCCGCGGATCCGCGGCCATAATATGATGACGTCAGCAAATATTGGCTCCAATATTCTTCTCTCTGTGCCTACATCTCAGAAAACTATGGCAATTTCTACAGAACTCCAGAAGCTTCTTCCAGATCAGCAAGGATCATTAAGCAAGCTATGTTGGAGATAGTGCCCTCAGAGTCAATTATTGGATCACAGGCACGTGATTGCAATGATTGAGGGAGGACCTATCCCGGTAGGACAGTCTTACTCGAGATGATAGTATGCTATCTGGTTTACCTTTATCATCGTGTACTGCTTTAGGTGACCTTACAGGTCGCTATTACACGCTAATAGAGCCCCTAGGATTCTTGCTTGACTGCCGGCAGTATGATGGCGATCATATACGTGAGAGCCGGTGGTCTATAAGCACATCCTTAAAAGGTCCCTAGTCGTGGGAGTTTCGAGATAGGGCATCGATTCTCCAGAGTAGACTAGTGTATACAGTCGAGACCCCGACGAGGAGCGGTGGCCGGTCTCATAAGCCACTGGTGTCAGTTGGTTCACCTAAGATGTATACAGGTGCTCATTGGGTTATGAGTACACCGGACAGGACTCGCCGGGAACCTGCTAGTTGGGATTATACCAGACGTCAGATAGCAGTTCCCAGGTGACATGTGTACAGGTTAGTTCATCGACCTGAGATCGTCATTTGTCTCGTGTGAGTTCCCACTGTGCTTTGATTACTACCCTACCACGGGTCAAAGGAGTCGTGCAAACAGGTTTTAGTTGGGTACAGTCCCGAGCCACATGGAGGCAGTGAGCGGATCTGCAGGGGTTCGTCTCTCCCGGTATTGGGGGTGAGGTCGCGCTGTGTCTAGGAGAGCCATTACGCAAAGCCCTCGGCCGAGGCAGGAGATTTACTGGTAGGTATTCCAGTAGTATCTCAGGGCGTTCTGGGCTACACTCCGGCACGACTTGTACCGCTTTTGGGGGTCTGACTTTTACCAACCCCTTAGGCCCGTCATGCGATACTCATAGACGAACGGACCGGACTGTACGGATATTGTCACTGACAGGCTCAGTAGGGTGTCAGGATGAGTTCGCTCATCGACGTCCCTTTTGGTCAATAGCTGGTGGCCCGTCACGTATTGGCTAATACCTCTGACGTGCTAGTGGTTAAATCCATAGCCATAGTATTGACGAGTCTTTAGAGTCCACCACACTTTCAGTTACTCAAGCTTTCGGGCGAAACGCTGTAGAGGCCGTATGGAGATATGGCAGGGTCCGATCAGATACGTGCGGTATTGCACGGATCAGGATCGGACGGTTAGTACTTATAGCTGTATGGTTATATGGCAGGGTTCGATCAGATACGTGCGGTATTGCACGGATCAGGATCGAACGGATTTTACTAGCCGGCTTTGGTTTAAGCCGGATCCTAGTATAGTACAGTGTAGATTTTGTCTCATTGCATTTGTATCCGGTCGGAATACAGATGCGGGTGTGTATGCACGGTTTCGGGGTTTTCCTGTAATTTATTACGGGACCAGTTTTCTGGAGTTGCCAGTTTGCATTCCGTTCCGGCCGGTTTTCCTTTGTTCTTTCCCGGCCGGACTTTTCCGATGGAGGGTGTTATTTGCAATTTTGCAAATAACATTTTGTGGAGGGGTTTCTTGCATATGGATTGATTATGATATCATCTTTAGATACCATTCTTTTCCATCATCATTTCTTGCTTTATCAAGATTAGAAATGAAATGAAAGATGATATGACTTTGTTATCATGATGTTTGGATATGGTCACCTTTCTACTTTTACTACTCTCACCTCCCTTCATGAGTTTTGATTTTCCTCCACCTTTTGTTCAAGAAGGGGGGCCGGCCACTACATAAGATGAAGAGGGGTTTTCATTTTGTGGTGTGGGAAATTATCATCTCATTTTGATACACCAAAGTTCATCTCCATTTTGTTCATTACTTCCCTCCATCCAATGGCAACTTCACTACCCCAAATGAGACAAGCTTTTCTACACTACATTCTACAGCATATCTTGGGCATGTCGACTTGCCGGCTTCATGCCCGAGTTGCCTCGGTATTGAGGCGGGATCCCGTAAAAGACGCAGGCGATGTGGTGCCCTTCCGGCGAGGAGGCGACGATATGGAGACAAGACTTTCCGCGGAAGATCGGGATGATGACGAGAAGACCGGAGGACTCGGATCACTCGGTATATCTCTCACCCTTTCTCTTGATAGCTAGTATCGGTTAATGGTTAACGATCCGGGTTTCATTGTCCGCGGTAGCGCCAGTTTCCAAGTAAGGAAAATTTTTGATTCCGCATTTTGGCCTCGGTAAGACGGCCGGGGCGCTGCCGTGGCGCAACATGGTATCAGAGCCACGCCATTAACCTTGTCTAGCTTTGTCTAATGTGTTTTACATTTCCGATCGACCAAAATTCCAAAAAATACACGTTTTCTGTACATCAGTTTTCTGTTGATTTTTTTCTTGCTCAAAATTTTTTTCAGGTTGCATAAAAGTGATGTACTGGAAAATATAAGGCTACTGTAGAAATTCGACAGAGTGATTCCATTGTGTGAGCGCGGAACCGCGGCAAAACCCCCCTTTGTGCCGCGGTTCCGCCGCACTATGGTCAGATCACTGTGTCGTTTTTCTTTAGTTGCTTTCTGGGATGATTTTAGGGGTTTTGGAACATTAATTTTGGGCCCAGAATTTCTTGATGTGCTACAGTAGTACTTGGGGGCCCACTTGTTAAAAATTTAATCGATCGGATATTTTAAACACATTGGTTCACAGTATTTACATTATATCTGCGACCGTGAATGTCACTTGATCGGTAAATCCTGTCTAACTGCTATAGCCCGGTTAGACGGATTTGCGAACGTGACTTTTCACGTTTCTGTTCTATGTTTATGCTGTGTTGTTGCGGATCGGTCGTGGAGGATAGCCTGGATGCAATGTTAGTACAGTTTTGTTTTATATGTACATTTGATATTGCGGGGCGAGCGTCCGACATGTGGACTGCCGTCACTGCCTGTTTGTATTATTCTTTTGGGGCACGACCTGGTTGCGGTCGATGTACCCGGTGTATGTATATTTTACTTTCTGTACTAGGGTTACCCCGCGGAGGGGTGCACAGATAGCCGGGTTCTAGAGGGCAACGGGCCCGCATCTCATGGCATTGAGACGGAGGGGGCTTCACTCTAGGATTGGCGGGCTATTTGCCGCACTCGTAGGGGGTGCAGGTTGACCCAGGAGGGGTGCCCAAGTTACCGGATTCCATGAAGTGCTGGGTGGTCCATTCACGGTGCTGAAGGGGGCTGCCTCGCTTCAGGTTTTGGCGGGTGACTTGCCGCGCCCGTAGGGGTCTAGGTTTTCATTGCACAGGCTATCCACACGACCAGGGGAACGTCGGGTTTCAGCAGCGGCTCTGTGAAACCCGGGGCTTCCAGATATCTGTATTGTTCTGTAATGCTGTACATTTCTATGATGTTGCATTTTATTCATGCCTTGAGCGAAATATAATATATTGGTATATATATTAGTAGATATTGTATATGTTTTTCATCCGCGCTAGTCCAGTCCCCGCTCTGCCGTTAGTTAGCTAACCTAACGGGTGATGACGGGACCCAGTGGCGAATGCAGATGGCATATACATACGTCAGTATATTTTCGTTCTTTGTGGTGTGATCAATTGATGGGACTGCGTTGATTCGGATCAATGCAAGTTAAAACAAACCTAATCTGATGTCGTTGGAACACTTTTTCAAAAAGCTGTTATTGCAAGGACGTTCACTTTTGTTTTGCATCGTGGTATTCATTTGGAATACCCTGCTCCTCAGTCGACGAGGCAAGGGCCGAGATCCCATCACCGGGAGTGACCCCTTGGACAGAAGTTTGCATCAGGGCATTAACTTCACTATAGCCGATTACTTTTGCTTTGCATCGTGGTGTTCAGTTGGAATATCCTGCACCTCATTCTACGGGGAAAGAGCCGAGATCCCTTCACCGGGAGTGACCTCTTTAGCAAAGGTTTTCGTCACTATATTTTTATAAAAGGCTATGCAGTTCCTTCAACGATATCAAGTTCATTACGTTAAAGGTTTTTCGCCAAAAACCAGTCGTAGCCCTCCGTCATTTCAGATCAGTATTGCTTAGTATTCGCGCTGCGTTTGTCGTTGCTATTCGCCGAGGCGTAGTGTGCGGTAGCTTTGTTGTGCTATTCTGTCGCATGGATATGTGGATTGGTTAGGACAGTCGTACGACTTTGTTGATTATTCGTCAAGGGTCGTGCGGGTGGGTTTAACGCAATCAAGATAATGACGGGCTGAACTTGACTAGGACCTTTTGATTTGTTGATTATTCGTCAAGGTCACATGGGTCCTAGGGGTAAAAATCACATCGGGAGTTTCAAAAGAACTGAAACTTGCCAGACATGCGCATACCTTCTGGAGTGTGATAATGTGAGTGGATTCCGTCACGTTGTCATGCGATGATAGTTGGATCCGATTCCCACTGATGAGTTGGTTTACTCCTCGGGTGATCCCGACTAATTCTTCTTTCAGGTTTGGAGGAGAATTTGAGGTACAGTGGGAGGTTTCCAGATTAGATAAAGTGATAACCATTCTGATCTAGGTTAGAGTGCACGCTGAGTGTTTCTTTTCTCTCTCTCTCTTTGGCATCGACCATTGACCCGACCCTAGACTATGACTCAGTGACCAAGTTGACCGAACCTTCTTAACACTGGCTTTTGGATTGTCAAAGTCGCTAACCTCATTGCCACTCCTACTTTTACCCTTTTCTCCAGGACACCCCGTATTACTACGAACGTCCACTTCCATTGGACAAAACCATCGTATGGTTATATACGAACTCGAAGGAATTCGAGGATGGTTTCTGGTTTTGGAGAAAACGAATAGGACTATTCAGTTGTCTTTTCCTTTTACCTTCTCTCTCAGATTGCGAGTACTCCTTGGCTTAGGAGTAGTACACCTATTACGCAAATTGGATAGTCTTCTTCCAAACCTTAGGCTGGTACCGAACGGTAGGGAATGAAGAAAACCAATTAGCATAACGATGGTGTGCAGAAGGTATTAAGTTAAGACAAAGAAAGGGATTAGTAAGAGGGCAAAGTAAATTGCGACTGCTATTCATGACCAAACCGAGTATTTCTTCGCCAATCCTAAATCACCTTTGTATTTCTCCAGGACACTCCGTATCACTACGAAGATCCCAAGCTTTTTGGATACTCCATCGTATGGTTATATACGAACTCGAAAGGGACTTGTTCCAGTTCGGGGATGGATTCTGGTCCAGGAGAAATAGGAATACGGTTTATTCGGTTGTCTTTTCTCTTCACCTTCTCTCGCATTGCGAGTGCTCCTAGGATTATGACAGTACACCCATTATGCTTATTGGATAGTCTTCTTCCAAACCATAGGCTGGTGCCGAATGGTAGGGAGGGAAGAAAACCAATTGGCCTAAAGCGGTGTACAGAAGGTAATGACTAAAGACATATAAAGGGATTTGGAGAGGTGGCAAAGAATTATACGGTTATAGTTGTGAATCTGGATAATGGAAGAGGCATTACTAAGAATACCGGAATACCCCACCGAAACATTTCAATGTTTCAGTTTCACTGTGTAATGTTAAAAGAAAACTGATTTCCCGATTAGATACTTACTCCAGGGTATGTATTTACCAGGTATGATTCTCACATTTGTATGGTTTTACAGATGATGAGTGGGAGTAAGTTATTGGGAATTAGGTGACCATCCTCATTATATCGGGATTCGTTGTAATTGGTGATATTTGAGGAAGCCACCTGGGTTGTTTGCCGGTCGGCAAATATTTGGTTTTGAATATCCGTTGTTATGCACCAATTTCAAATTGATATATCTGTACGTCTATTTTTATAGAGTGAGATATACCTTTTGAAATTATGTCTATGACATTTACCTATATCAGTGGATGGTTAGGTAAGGAGTATTGAACAGCGGTGTAATTCTTCTTAACCATAAGTACAGTTTTCAACCTACGACGCACAGTGAAAGAGTTGTTGGACTCAGCGGACCTATACAGAGTATTGTATGTTGTCCAGTGTCCATTAGGACAAAGGGGTTGGTCCTCATACTATATTCTGTTTACTTTTAACTTCTCTAGTTCTTAGACATGTGTTTCGTAGAAACACAGGGTCTAAGTTTTGAGGAGTTATAGGTATTTGAATAGAGTAGAGAACCAGGTGTAGCAAGTATCGGGATTCTTCAAAGTGATCGAAGATGTAGATACTTGTGTATGGTGTTCAGTTGATAGTAATGATAAAGAGAAATTGCTTCTCTTTCAGGTTACTCATAATTGGAAGCATTCCTAAGTTGAGTAACGCTGATCGGCCTCTTTCCATTTAGTTGACATGCACTGGAGATAGCTGCATGATTTGAATCTGGTTCATTTAAATCAGTGCCTCTGGTTCTATATTGGATATAGAACAGTTCATATCTTAACGATGTTAAGGTACGGGGAGTTGTCCGGCTTATGATTAAAACCAGACACTGGACAACTCAAGGCACGTTTCTGTAATGGTTGTTTGTGGGTTGACCCAGGCTATGACGAGGGTTGATTTTCTACCATCTGGAAGATCAATAGTGATATTGTTCTTAACTCGCCACATTTTAAAATGAAATGGTTATTTTTCAGAAAACAGTAGTGGGAGTTTGGTAGAACTGGAAGTGATTCCAGAACCGCAAACGATTACTGAAGATTTGATAAGGAACCTAAAGATTCAATCTGATTTGACATTCCATTGGCCACTCCGCAGATACGGTGGGAAACTTCAGGCACCCGAGAGGTACTCCGGTAGCCTCAAGGACGGTGATAGGGAAGTTCTTGTTTACCCACACTTGCCATTGTTGTTGTTCCAGGCTACAAGACCCGGCAGGAGGATGAGTATAGCGTCGTTCTAAACTAGCTTTAGAAGTGTACGTCTATATGACTCTGCCAGAGGGTTGTCGTAGTCAGTGGGAGCAGCGGAAGCATTGGTGGACAGTTGGCTTATGTCTATTTATAGACTAAAGCAGATATAGCGGAGATAGATCATCTATTTCTGATGTGAAGTCATAGGTTTGACTTCATCAGAATAGGGGATGGATCTGTTAAGAAGGTAGTAGGGTGTGATGTCCTGGTATTTGATGACATACACAGAGTAGGAAGTGTTATTCCTATACTACGATCGGTTATATTTTGGTTGTCACACAGTGTTTTCTCCACACAGGACTTGGATATTGTATCAGACATTCTGGTTACTAGATCTATAGTTTTAGATCTAGATTTGGGTGGTTTCCTAATCTGGGTACCTTGACAGCATTCTATGAGTATTTAGAATGGACGACTCCTGGCACGGTAGTACACCTGCAGGTAATGGAGTCACCCTCTCTAAAGGTGTCTTACAGACTAAAGGGGAGAGGGATACGCATGATTGACAGATCACTTGCTTAGGCAATTGAGTCAATCATGAGATGTCAAGTACCACACCAGATGTTGTTCTTGCACTAGATGCAATAAGTTGATATTGATCCAATCCTGGAGGAACAGTCGGAAGCAGTTTTAGAACATAAGTGAATGTTCTAGGGATATGATAACGGCTGCCTCCTTTAGGAGACGGTTATCACTCCAGGCTTCCAAGGTGACATGGACGACAAGGAGGTTGTCAGAGTTATAGTTCTCCCTCTCACGAGAGACAGTATTCTGGACAGGTGATCCAGGCATTTACTGAGGGAGGCATGGCGCAGGATACTGATTAAGTTCAGTTGATGATACAGTCTAAGAAGTTTGGATTTGGAGTTCATTTATGAACTAGGTCCCATCAGATATCCAGACATACTCTAAGACAGGTATTGCTCATTTCGGGAGATGGCTTTCTCTGCGAACTTGAGATATAGAGAGACATAGAAAGAAACATCTAGGCGGATCCACTCACTGAGGTTTTTTCCTCGAACGCAATTGTTTCGCAAACAGGCTTTGTGAGACTGACTAGTAGAGGAGTTGGGTGTTCGGTATCACACGGGCTGTGAGTATGCGACATCGCAATAATTAGCCTTGAGTGCAAGTGGGAGATTGTTGGAGATAGTGCCCTAAGAGTCAATTATTGGATCACAGGCACGTGATTGCAATGATTGAGGGAGGACCTATCCCGGTAGGACAGTCTTACTCGAGATGATAGTATGCTATCTGGTTTACCTTTATCATCGTGTACTGCTTTAGGTGACCTTACAGGTCGCTATTACACGCTGATAGAGCCCCTAGGATTCTTGCTTGATTGCCGGCAGTATGATGGCGATCATATACGTGAGAGCCGGTGGTCTATAAGCACATCCTTAAAAGGTCCCTAGTCGTGGGAGTTTCGAGACAGGGCATCGATTCTCCAGAGTAGACTAGTGTATACAGTCGAGACCCCGACGAGGGGCGGTGGCTGGTCTCATAAGCCACTGGTGTCAGTTGGTTCAGCTAAGATGTATACAGGTGCTCATTGGGTTATGAGTACACCGGACAGGACTCGCCGGGAACCTGCTAGTTGGGATTATACCAGACGTCAGATAGCAGTTCCCAGGTGACATGTGTATAGGTTAGTTCATCGACCTGGGATCGTCATTTGTCTTGTGTGAGTTCCCACTGTGCTTTGATTACTACCCTACCACGGCTCAAAGGAGTCGTGCAAACAGGTTTTAGTTGGGTACAGTCCCGAGCCACATGGAGGCAGTGAGCGGATCTGCAGGGGTTCGTCTCTCCCGGTATTGGGGGTGAGGTCGCGCTGTGTCTAGGAGAGCCATTACGCAAAGCCCTCGGCCGAGGCAGGAGATTTACTGGTAGGTATTCCAGTAGTATCTCAGGGCGTTCTGGGCTACACTCCGGCACGACTTGTACCGCTTTTGGGGGTCTGACTTTTACCAACCCCTAGGCCCGCCATGCGATGCTCATAGACGAACGGACCGGACTGTACGGATATTGTCACTGACAGGCTCAGTAGGGTGTCAGGATGAGTTCGCTCATCGACGTCCCTTTTGGTCAATAGCTGGTGGCCCGTCACGTATTGGCTAATACCTCTGACGTGCTAGTGGCTAAATCCACTGCCATAGTATTGACGAATCTTTAGAGTCCACCACACTTTCAGTTACTCAAGCTTTCGGGCGAAACGCTGTAGAGGCCGTATGGAGATATGGCAGGGTCCGATCAGATACGTGCGGTATTGCACGGATCAGGATCGGACGGTTAGTACTTGTGGCCGTATGGTTATATGGCAGGGTTCGATCAGATACGTGCGGTATTGCACGGATCAGGATCGAACGGATTTTACTAGCCGGCTTTGGTTTAAGCCGGATCCTAGTATAGTACACTGTAGATTTTGTCTCATTGCATTTGTATCCGGTCGGAATACAGATGCGGGTGTGTATGCACGGTTTCGGGGTTTTCCTGTAATTTATTACGGGACCAGTTTTCTGGAGTTGCCAGTTTGCATTCCGTTCCGGCCGGTTTTCCTTTGTTCTTTCCTGGCCGGACTTTTCCGATGGAGGGTGTTATTTGCAATTTTGCAAATAACATTTTGTGGAGGGGTTTCTTGCATATGGATTGATTATGATAGCATCTTTAGATACCATTCTTTTCCATCATCATTTCTTGCTTTATCAAGATTAGAAATGAAATGAAAGATGATATGACTTTGTTATCATGATGTTTGGATATGGTCACCTTTCTACTTTTACTACTCTCACCTCCCTTCATGAGTTTTGATTTTCCTCCACCTTTTGTTCAAGAAGGGGGGCCGGCCACTACATAAGATGAAGAGGGGTTTTCATTTTGTGGTGTGGGAAATTATCATCTCATTTTGATACACCAAAGTTCATCTCCATTTTGTTCATTACTTCCCTCCATCCAATGGCAACTTCACTACCCCAAATGAGACAAGCTTTTCTACACTACATTCTACAGCATATCTTGGGCATGTCGACTTGCCGGCTTCATGCCCGAGTTGCCTCGGTATTGAGGCGGGAGCCCGTAAAAGACGCAGGCGATGTGGTGCCCTTCCGGCGAGGAGGCGACGATATGGAGACAAGACTTTCCGCGGAAGATCGGGATGATGACGAGAAGACCGGAGGACTCGGATCACTCGGTATATCTCTCACCCTTTCTCTTAATAGCTAGTATCGGTTAATGGTTAACGATCCGGGTTTCATTGTCCGCGGTAGCGCCGGTTTCCAAGTAAGAAAAATTTTTGATTCCGCATTTTGGCCTCAGTAAGACGGCCGGGGCGCTGCCGTGGCGCAATAAGCTAATCATGATTAAGCTAATCAACCTCCTAACAACCTAGTTCTAGAAGCATCCCTCCAACTAATTTCTTCTAGAAGCCTCTCTAGCTAACAAACTTTTGGAGGGAAATTCAAATTTTGAATCCTAGATCTAGGGTTACAAGGTCTATAAAAGGGAACCTATATCTTGGGTTAATGGTTGTTGATTCTATCACCTCTTCCACCCACAAGTTGAGTGACACAACTTGTGCCTCAAAACCCTAACCTTAATTCCAATTCCAATCCAAGATCAAGAATTCCGAGTTCAATCAAAGCAAGAAGCCTAGATCCTTTAGAGAGCAATGCCGGACTTCATCCGAGCAAGTGATCCAAGCTGATCCGTGACTCAAGGAGCCGAGCGACGCCAAATTCAATGATCAAGTTCCTTTCTCTTGTAGTTCTTAAGAGTTGTAACTAATTGTTGATATAAATAAAGGTGACAATTCTTTTATCTTGCTTATCTTTTGAATTCAAGCATTATGATTCAATCTAGATTCTTGAATGTTTGCTTTGTGATAATGTTTAAGTAAAACTCCGCTCGTAAAGGAGTCGAGACAATCGATAGAATGATGATGATTTAGATTCTTTTACAATTCTTAAATCCTATAACGTTTGTAAATTCTTGTGAATCGAATGATCGATGACCTAGTTTCGATGCGATGCTTTCTTGATTGTGTTCGCTCGAAACTAGAGATCAACAATCGATCATTTGATTTACTAGAATCTAGTTTGTGAATGAGATTCATCGAAAGGACAAAGGATGAGATGAGGAAACCCTAGTTTCTTCGCAAGATCCTTAACCTCGATAAATCTTCATCGATCTAGTATCAATTCGTTAATGGATAAGAATATGTAATCATTAGATCTCATCACATCTATAGATCTGATTTACTCCTACGAGCCACACTTCGAATCTTGATTGTTGGTTTGGAAATCAACACATCTCAATTCTTGATTTTAATGTTTTCTTAGATCTAGATTTTTCTAATTCTTGAAATTCAATTTACAAATCATGAATTGTTTCTTTTCTTTCCTTTAAATTTTTGACTCATCTAATTCGAAATACGAACGATTACATTTTCCCTGTGGACGATCCGCACTTACTAACGCGCTACATTCGACACCGTTATTGATTGCGGTCAAAAAATTCTTTGGTTGTGATTTTTGCCCTATGCTCTTATAACCTCGGCTTTGGTCAAAATGTCATAAGTCACATGCCAAGTTCTACCCATCACTATCCAGGTCAATTTGAACCCACCCGCACAAGCCCTTGACTTTGGCCAAAATGGCAGAACGACTGTCCCAAACCAACTCATCTATCTATGAAACAAATGAATACCCAGCAGCTACCAAACACTATGCCTTGACTTTGGCCAACAAACATAGCTTGAATACTACTGACTATCCATAAGAAATGAAGGAGGGCTACGGCTGGTTTTTGGCGAAAAACCTTTAACGTAATGAACTTGATCTCGTTGAAGGAACCTGATAGCTTTTCATAAAAAATGTAGTGGCGAAAAACCTTTGCTAAAGAGGTCCCTCCCGGTGAAGGGATCTCGGCTCTTTCCTCGTGGAATGAGGTGCAGGATATTCCAACTGAATACAGCAATGCATAGCAACTTTTAATCGACTATAGTGAAGTTATTATCCTGACGTAAACTTATGCCCAAGGGGTCACTCTCGGTGAAGGGATCTCGGCTATTGCCTCGTCGAATGAGGTGTGGGATATTCTAACCGAATATCACTATGCATAACAAAAGTAAACATCTTTGTAATAACACCTTTTTTAAATTTGTTCCAACAACATCAAATATAGGTTTGTTTTATTCTTGCATTGATAAGAATCAATGCAGTCCCATCAATCAATCACACCAGAAAAGAACGAAAATAAAATGTACGTATATGCCATCCGCATTCGTCACTGGGTCCCGTCATCACCCGTTAGGTTACTTAACTAACGACAGAGCAGGGGCTGGACTAGCGCGGGTGTAAAACATATACAACATCTAATAGTATATATACCAATATACAATAATCGCTCCAGGCGTGATAATATGCAACATTACAGAAAAGTAATAAGCATCACAAAACAATACAGATAATCTGGGATCCCCAGGTTTCACAGAGCCGCTGCTGAAACCTGACGTTCCCCTTGTCGTGTGGATAGCCTGTGCAATGAAACCTAGACCCCTACGGGTACGACAAGTTACCCGCCAAAACCTGAAGCGAGGTAGTCCCCACAGCATAGTGAATGGAACACCCGACACTTCACGGAATCCGGTAAATTGAGCACCCCTCCTTGGGTCAACCTGTACCCCTACGAGTGCGGCGAATAGTCTGCCAATTATAGAGTGAGGCCCCTTTTCTTCTCAAAGCCATGAGATACGGACCCGTTGCCCTCCAGAACCCGGCTATCCGTGCACCCCGTCGCGGGGTAAACCTAGTACAGAAATAAAAATATGTACAACGGGTACATCGACTTCAACCCGGTCGTGCCCCAAAAGAATATTATACAAACAGGCAGTGACGGTAGTCCACATGTTGGACGCTCGTCCCGCAATATCAAATGTACAAATAAATCCAAACTGCACTATCATTGCACCATGCTATCCACCACGACAAATCCGCAACATCACAGCACAACACAGAACATCAACGCGAATGTCACGTTCGCAAACCCGTCTAAAAGAACTATAGCAATTAGACGCAGTTTACCGCTCAAATGACATTCCCGGTCGGAGATATAAAGTAAGTACTGCATACTAACAAGTTTAAAATTTTGATCGACAAAATTTCCCGAAGTGGGCCCCACGTACATCTGCTGTACGGTAACAAAATCTGGGTCCAAAAGAACAGTACCAGAAACCACAATTTATCATGCAGAAACAACAGAAGAAACATGGTCCACTAAGTCACCAATACGGCCGCGGTTCCGCTGTCAAAGCAAGGCTTTGACAGCACTTCCGCGGTGGTTTGGTCGACTCAGTGGGTCTTTTTTCTTCGGGTTCCTTAAAAAAGCCTGCTTAATTTTCTGGTATATGCAAAATAATTTTTAGACCCTTTTAAAAATTGACAGAAACTTTAACATGGAATTTTGCGGTTTTCGAAAATCCGTTAGATCGATATTTTAAACGCGTTAGCACAACTTAGTATAGCTTAATGGTGAGGCTCTGATACCACTGTAAGTCCACGGTAGCGCCCCGGCTGTCTAACAGACGCCAAATGCGGAAAAAAACTTTTACAACTGGCGCTATCGCATACTATAACCCGGATCTGCCATTAAAACTAAACTAACAAACTATAAAGTGGGTAGAAGAGTTATACTGAACGATCCGAGTCCTTCGGTCTTCAACCATCATCCCACGCTTTGTTGCGGCTGCTCCGATCTCCTCGATCTCCATTCTTCTCGTCCAGGTGGCACCACGTCGACGGATCTTTAAACGGGCTCCCGCCTCTGAACCGAGGCAACTCGATCATCAAGTTTTCTAAAAGAGATGACCAAGATTGATATAGATAATGAGTAGAACACTTTGTCTCGTTACGTCCTAGGCTATGGACAAACGATTAATGAAGTTTCCTTTTGGATCGGGTGAAATGAGAAATGAGGCTATCTAATTTCCATGAATCCAAACTATCATAATCTTTTTAATCAACAAGTGAGAGAGCGTGTGAAAAGGAGGAGAGGGGGCCGGCCATCATATAGGAAGAGGGAGATGAGTGTAGGAGAGGGGGGTGACCACAACAATATGATACTTATCATAACACCTTGTATGAACACAATAAATGAAAACAATGAATCACCTTAACTAGTCACCAAATCATTTAATGCAATAATCAATGCACTAATGACTCACTAGCCTAGTCACCATCTAGAAACTTCCACACTCATCTCAAGAAAAGATAAATCCGTATTTAACCGAATGTTAAATACGGCTGATAGAAAACTGGAAACTGGTAACTTCCAAAAGCGATCCTGAAAAGAATTTCAGGATAACCTCGTAACAGTATAAACATACCCGTATTTGTATTACGACCGAATACAAATGCAACTGAGACAAAGATAATATATCTACACAGTATAATACTCGGATCCGGCTTAAACCAAAGCCGACCAGTATTATCTTCCCGAAATATGACACGTGCGAAAACGCACGTGTATTTTCCGAACCTTGCCATAAAACCATACGGCCTTTACAACGTTTCGCCCGAACTTGGGAAAGTGACTGTGGGGGACTCTAATGACTCATCAACACACTGACACTGGGTATAACCACTAGCACGTCAGAGGTACTGGCTGTACGTAACGGCTTGCCTATGTATTGATTGGAAGGGAAGCTGACGAGCGAACTCATCCATAAACCCTACTGAGCCTAACAGTGACAATATACATATAGTCCAGTCCGTTCGTCTATGAGTATCGCATATCGGCCTAGGGGCTGGTAACGTCAGACCCCCAATAGCGGCATAAGTCGTGTCAGAGAGTGGCCCAGAACACCCTGAGATACTACTGGAGTACCTACCAGTAAATCTCCTGCCTCGGCCGAGAGCTTTGTGTAATGGCTCTCCTAGACACAGCGCGATCTCACCCCCAATACCGGGAGAGACGAATCCCCTGCCGATCCGCTCACTTGCCTCCATATGGCTCGGGACTGTACCCAAAAAAGACCTGTTTGCACGACTCCTTTGAGCCGTGGTAGTGTAGAAATCAAAGCACAGTGGGAACTCACACGAGAAAAATGACAAACTCAGGTCGATGAACTAACCTGTACACATGTCACCAGGGAACTGCTATCTGACGCTAGGTATAATACCAACTAGCAGGTTCCCGGCGAGTCCTGTCCGGTGTACTCATAACCTAATGAGCACCTGTATACATCTTAGGTGATCCTACTGACACCAATAGCTTATGAGACCGGCCATCGCCTCTCGTCAGGGTCTCGACCGTATACACTAGTCTACTCTGGAGTATCGATGCCCTGTCTCGAAACTCCCACGACTAGGGACACTTTAAGGATGTGCTTACAAACCCCAGCTCCCGCGTATATGATCGCCATCATAATGCTGGTAGTCAAGCAAGAATTCTATGGGCTTTATCAATATGCAATAGCGAACTAAAGCATGTATACGATGATAAAAACAAACCAGATAGCATACTATCATCTCGAGCAGGACTGTCATATCGGTATAGGTCATGTCTCAATCATCGCAATCACGTACCTGCGATCCAATAATTGACTTTGAGGGCACTATCCCCAACACCAAAATCTAGAAAACATCATGAAAAATCCATATCACAATGTGAAAATCCATGAATATAATATATGGAACGGAAATGCAAGCATATAAAGGAAAAGCCGCTAATTAACTGCAAAAAGTTAATATAAATATCACGCGGTTCCTAATTTTCTCCAATTCTAAAATAACATCAGGTAAAGATAAACATGTAGCTATAACCAGATGTATGTGAAAACATAAAGGTATAGCAAGATATATGTATCTACCTATAAGTAATGATATAGTATACCCCATGGGTATAAGTGAAATAGGTGTGCAAGGTATACCTGTAGCTATGTCATAAAGTGTGCATGTACCTATCACTAACGGTACAATACTCTATAGGTATACAGGTAACTAGCATGTAAGTATGTCAGAGCATATGTGTAAGCATGTAAGTATACAGGTATGCTATAAGTCAATGCGTAAAGAAATATGAATCAAAGTCTCAATGTCCCTAACCGAGCAATATCATATCTATAAGTGGGTTGTGCGTGACATGGCAATTATTGATGGTGTGTGTAGCATACAATCAGTGCTCGTGCAACATGAATCGTCAATAATATGTGCAGTGTCCTAAGGATACTAGTCCAAGTACAAAAATATCTATGTAATAGGGTAAATGCGCAATTCTAAATATGACATAGAATATGGGACAGAAATAACATCTCTAGCCCAGACGCATAACGCCATGCGGGCGATTCCCCTGTAGATGTTAAATCTACTCACCAACGCTCCCGGCTAAGTGAAGCCAACCACCTGTTTTCCTTTTGTAGCAGCGTCTGAAGTCCCCGCTTGCGAACCTGCAACATAATACGATAAAACAAGTATAAATTAATAATAGACCCAAAATACATACAATCTATACGGACTAACACGACACACCTACGTACTCTAAAGGGCTCGTGTTGCAGCTAACGCGTATAGCGACACTACGAAACCAATTCAGCACAACAGCAACACGTAACACGCATCGTATCGGATAACGTATCGCGCGAAACGAAACACTAGAAATGTGCAAAATGATCCCAGATTTTTCTGTGCTAACAATTTATAAAAATTGCAAGTACCATGAGACTACCAACCACACCAGAGACCCTTACCCAAAAACCCAAACCCTAACTCCCTACTCTGGCCGCAAATTGCGGCCAGAACTAATAAATCTGCGGCCTAAACAAGGAGGAACTGGCTCGTATTTTGAGGGTAGGTTCTAGGTCTCTATACTAGGTCACTGTCAAGTCAATTTTTGCAACAAATACTTAGTTCAATAGCAGATCATCCGAGACCCCAAATCGACACTAAAAATACGACATTTATCCGAAACGATATGATACGCGATAAAAACAGCAACTAACAAGCTAAGCTACACAAAAATAGCTTAAACAATAGCAAGGAAACATTACCTAATCAAAACAACACAAAGATCCTAGCTTTGTATGCTCCAAGACATCCAAGAAGAGAAAAGTGATCAAAGATGTGATTTTGGTGAACTTAGTGAAGGATTTGATTAATTTTGGTGATGAACTTGATAGTGTTCGGCTTGGAATGAGGGAGATAGAGAAATGTGAAAGAAATTGAGTGAGAAAGAATGAGAGCGTGTCAGGAAATGACAGAGGGAGGTGAGTGTAGGGTGAGGTGAGAGGTAAGAACACCAAAGCATTAACTCCTCATAAATGCCTTCACACACACCTTATCAATCATCCAAACAAATATCTTCTCACTCACAAAAGATCTAGGGTTTAGGTAAAGGATTGGTTTAAACAAGGATTAGGTTAAGGGTCAAGGTTGCTAAAATAAAAAATTAGCACAAACAAATCCTCGCATTTACGTGCACACGTGCGTGCATGCTTATAACAAATAACAATAAATTATTAATTAAATGTTATAAAATGTGAGGAACCCGAATTGGTAAACTTTTTACAGTAAACCCGCATTAACGTCTAAACGAACACTAACCGAAATCTAAGGCGTTACAGCATCGATTCTCCAGAGTAGACTAGTGTATACAGTCGAGACCCCGACGAGGGGCGATGGCCGGTCTCACAAGCCATTGGTGTCAGTAGGTTCACCTAAGATGTATACTGGTGCTCATTGGGTTATGAGTACACCGGACAGGACTCGCCGGGAACATGCTAGTTGGTATTATACATATCATCAGATAGCAGTTCCTAGGTGACATGTGTACAGGTTAGTCTGTCGACCTGAGATCGTCATTTTTCTTGTGTGAGTTCCCACTGTGCTTTGATTACTACCCTACCACGGCTCAATGGAGTCGTGCAAACATGTTTTAGTTGGGTACAGTCCCGAGCCACATGGAGGCAGTGAGCGGACCGTTGGGGATTCGTCTCCCCCGGTATTGGGGGTGAGGTCGCGCTGTGTTTAGGAGAGCCATTACACGAAATCCCTGGCCAGGGTAATCGAGATTTACTGGTAGGTATTCCAGTAGTATCTCAGGGTGTTCAGGGCTTTACTCTAACATGACTTATACCGCTTTTGGGGGTCTGACGTTTACCAGCCCCCTAGGCCCTATATGCGATACTCATAGACGAACAGATCGGACTGTACGGATATTGTCACTGTCAGGCTCAGTAGGGTTTCTGGATGAGTTCGCTCGTCAGCTTCCCTTCCGATCAATACATAGGCAACCGTTACGTACAGCTAGTACCTTTGACGTGCTAGTGGTTATACCCAGTGCTAATGTATTGATGAGTCATTAGAGTCCCCCACAGACAGTTTCCTAAGTTCGGGCGAAACGTTGTAGAGGCCGTATGGTATTATGGCAGGGTCCGATCATATCCGTGCACTTATGCAAGGGTCAGGATCGGACGAATAATACTAGCGGGCTTTAACTTAAGCCGGATTCTAGTATTAGATTGTAGGAATATTTTTTGTCTCTTTGCATTTGTATTCGGTCGGAATACAAATGCAGGTATGTATTTACAGTTGAGGCGTAATCCTGTGATTCGTTACGGGATTATTTTGGGAGTTGCCAGTTTTCTTTTTCCGTCTTTATCACCACCCTCTTTGTTTAATTCATGTGAGCATTGACCCAATCCTTTGCCCATCATTTGCACTGAAATTGGAGCATGAACATGGTTTGCATTTATTAGGCATGGGCATCATTTGATTGGGATGGGCTGTTCATGTTTGGTGTGCAGTGGATATTTTTTTGGTGAGGGGTTTAATTAATACCTTATGGTGAGGTGGCTGATTGGGGGCTTAGGGTTCTCTGCGAGTTTGCTGGGGGCATGGAATTGTTTTTGTGGTGGGAGAATTTCTTTTTAGGTGTGGGTTTTGATTTATTCTCTCCATAACATGGTTCTCATTCTCTCTCAAATTGCAATTTTCCAGTGAGGATTCTTGGTTGTGGCCGAGCACCATTTCAAGCTTGGGGCTGATTTGGGGTGTGGCTGATTTTGATTTTCCATTGCAAAATCTCTGCTCATTTCATCATCTCACATTGGCAACTCCAATTTACCTCCACCAAATGCTTTGGTATCTTGAGACAACATATTCCACACTCTATCTACATCATTCTCGGACATGTCGGCTAGCAAACTTCATGTCCGAGTTGCCTCGGTATTTGAGGCAGAAGCCCGTATACAGATTCATCGACGTGGAGCCATCTTGACGAGCGTGATCGGGCAGCGAACTTCGTCGGCGCAACAACGGGGAGTTTAGCGCAGAGATTGAAGACCGAAGGACAAGGATCGATCGGTATAATTTTCAAACTCTTTTAAATATTGCTAGTTTCCGGTTAATGGAAAGATCCGGGTATTTGGGTCGCGGTGGCGCCGGTTCCGTAAAAAGTTTTTGTTCCGTATTTGGCGTCGTTTAGACGGCCGGGGCACCGCCGTACCCCAACATAATCAACACTAACCGCATTTCTAAGGTGTTACAATCTCCCCCTTATAGAAATTCGTCCCCGAATTAAAAATTCTAACAAAGTGTACCTTCAAAGAGATGAGGGAATTTCTTACGCATCTCGCTCTCGGCCTCCCAAGTGATCTCCTCACTATTCAGGCTACGCCAAAGAAGCTTCATAGATGGCAAGACCTTTGACCGAAGTTTCTTCACACGCCGATCCAATATAACTACCGGCTGCTCGGTGAACGAAAGATCTCGCTCAAGCTGGACGGTCTGGTGCTGAATCATGTGAGAAGGATCATGAAGGTATCTACGAAGCATCGACACATGGAACACGGGGTGAACATCCGGAAAACTTGGCGGAAGCGCCAAACGATAAGAAACAGTACCAACTCGCTCAAGGATCTCGAAAGGACCTACAAATCTGGGACTGAGCTTCCCCTTTCTCCTAAATCTCATAACGCCCTTCATCAGAGAAATCCGCAGGAATACATGATCCCCCACTGTGAACTCAATGTTGGAGATAGTGCCCTCAGAGTCAATTATTGGATCACAGGCACGTGATTGCAATGATTGAGGGAGGACCTATCCCAGTAGGACAGTCTTACTCGAGATGATAGTATGCTATCTGGTTTATCTTTATCATCGTGTACTGCTTTAGGTGACCAGACATGTCGCTATTACACGTTGATAGAGTCCCTAGGATTCTTGCTTGACCACCAGCAGTATGAGGGCGATCATATAAGTGGGAGCTGGGGTCTATAAGCACATCCTTAAAAGGTCCCTAGTCGTGGGAGTTTCGAGACAGGGCATCGATACTCCAGAGTAGACTATTTTATACAGTCGAGACCCCGACGAGGGGCGATGGCCGGTCTCACAAGCCATTGGTGTCAGTTGGTTCACCTAAGATGTATACAGGTGCTCATTGGGTTATGAGTACACCGGACAGGACTCGCCGGGAACCTGCTAGTTGGGATTATACCAGACGTCAGATGGCAGTTCCCTGGTGGCATGTGTACAGGTTAGTTCATTGACATGAGGATCGTCATTTGTCTCGTGTGAGTTCCCACTGTACCTTGATTACTACCCTACCACGCTCAAAGGAGACGTGCAAACAGGTTTTAGTTGGGTACAGTCCCGAGCCACATGGAGGCAGTGAGCGGATTTTCAGGGGTTCGTCTCTCCCGGTATTGGGGGTGAGGTCGCGCTGTGTCTAGGAGAGCCATTATACAAAGCCCTCGACCGAGGCAGGAGATTTACTGGTAGGTATTCCAGTAGTATCTCAGGGTGTTCTGGGCTACACTCCGACACGACTTGTACCGCTTTTGGGGGTCTGACTTTTACCAACCCCCTAGGCCCGCCATGCGATGCTCATAGACGAACGGACCGGACTGTACGGATATTGTCACTGACAGGCTCAGTAAGGTGTCAGGATGAGTTCGCTCATCGACGTCCCTTTTGGTCAATACCTGGTAGCCCGTTACGTATTGGCTTATACCTCTGACGTGCTAGTGGTTAAATCCACAACCAAGGTGTTGACGAGTCTTTAGAGTCCCCCACATTCTGGTACTCAAGTTTTCGGGCGAAACGCTGTAGAGGCCGTATGGAGATATGGCAGTGTTCGATCAGATACGTGCGGTATTGCACGGATCAGGATCGAACAGATAATACTAGCCGGCTTTGGTTTAAGCCGGATCCTAGTATAGTACAGTGTAGATTTTGTCTCATTGCATTTGTATTTCGGTTAGAATACAAATGCGGGTGTGTATACACAGTATCGGGGTTTTCCTGTAATTTATTATGGGACCAGTTTTCTGGAGTTGCCAGTTTGCTTTCCGTTTCGGCCAATTTCCTTTGTATCGTTCATTGGCCGAAGATTGATGGAGGAGGGCTTATTTGCATTTGTGCAAATAAGTTTTTGTGGAGGGTGTTCTTTGCATTTTGTTGGATCATGATGATGCACCATCACTTGACTTTCTTTGTTCATGATGGCTTGACCTTTTGGAGTCATCATGCTTGTGATGATGTTTGTTTTGGAGTATGGGTTTGTTTTTGTAATCATTTCTTTTTCATGATAACATTGTTTTCCCTCTTGCATTATTATTGAGTGGCTCTCCCCCATTCACTCACCACTCTCTCACCATTTTGGTCATGGCCGGCCACATAGAGGGGGGCTGTCCCATTTTGTAGTGGGTGATATTTGGATGATCTCATATCATTTTCCTTCACCAAAATTCCCAAGAAAAACTCCATAGTTCATACCTCCACCATATGGCAATTCCACAAACCCCAAAATGAGACATGGTTCTACACCATTCTGCAGCAAACCTAGGGCACGTCGACTCGCCAACTTTGTGCCTGAGTTGCCTCGGTATAGAGGTGGGAGCCCGTAAAAGAAGCCGGCGACGTGGTGCCCTTCCGGCGACGAGGTGGAGACCGGAGCTTCCGCGGGAGATCGGGACGACGACGAGAAGACCGGAGGACACGGATCAGTCGGTATATCTCTCTTCCCCATCTTGTAGTTAGCTAGGACTAGTTAATGGCCCGATCCGGGTTTTAGTGCGCGGTGGTGCCGGTTTGAAAAATTAAAGTTAACCATCGCTTCCGCATTTGGCCTCGGGATGGAGGCCGGGGCGCCGCCGTGCACTTACAGTGATATCAGAGCCTCGCCATTAACATAGTCTAGTTTTGTCTAATGTGTTTTACATTTTCGATCGAACAATTTTCCAAAAACCGTGTTTTTCTTTACATCAGTTTCTGTCGAAATTTTTTGGAGTCCAAAAATTTTTCAGGTTGTCTCAGAATGATGTGCAGGGAATTATAAGAATTCTGTAGAAATTTGATCACGTGATCGCTCCATACGACCGCGGAACCGCGGCCAAACCTGTAACGCCTTGAAAAGTTGTTTTGGTATTTTCCTGAAAATCGGTGAAAATTTGGTATTTTTCCGTAAATCGTCTTTTTTGTTATTTTGCAGTTTAGGCCTAATTATACCTAATTTGGATAGGTAATTGCTAGTTTTTAGTAGCTAATGAGTTACTTATGAAATTCTGATCGTTTAAAAATTTTCCCTAATTTTTCAATTTTTAATATTATTTTAAGCCGGTAAGAAAATACATTAAATTAGCGATAAATACAAATTTAAATGGGCTAAATTTAAGCTTTAAAATCATGTTAATTAAAATCTAGTTGTAACATAAATTTTTAGGAATTTATTTTAAGTTTTTACTAATTTTTATTATAAAAAACGAAATTTATTGAATTTAAGCTTAAACTTGCAATTTTTGACTTGTAGGGGGTCTTTTTGCATAAAATTTCTTTTGTAAAACCCCACTCTCTCTTCCCTCAGCCCTAGGCCGGCCCATTTCCAGCAACCCAAGAAAAAAAAATGCTTGCCTCTTTGACTTCATTTTTGTGTAGAAAAGAGGTGTTTTTTAAGGATTTTGGATTTTTTTTATTAGGTATGGGTCTTTACTTGTTTGGTGTGGGTTGACCAAGACTTTTCCCACACCCCACACCATCCCCCTCTCCCTCATTCTGGCCGAGAATGCTGCAGCAGCCCCCTTCATCTTTGTTCTTTTCATTTTCTTCAAAAATTCATTAAGTTTGCTCCAAATTTCAAGCTAAAACTCACAAATTAAACCCCATTCTTCATCCCCTTTCTCCTTAGCCTCTCTTGCTTGGAATCATGGTGCTATGAGGCCATCATTGAGGCAAATTCTTCTTGCTAGATCTATAAAATTTGAGGTATAATTTCTACTCATTTAAGTTCATATGGTTAAAATTCTTTAATTGAGTTGTTTAGTGTTAATTTTAGTGCTAATTTCTAATCTAGTTTTTTTTTTAGTTCATGTCTTGAATTTTAGTTAGGGTTAGGAAACCATTATTTAGTTAATTAAATCTATTTAATTAATCTAGTTGGTTACTTAACCAATCTATAAGGTTACTTTGCTTAAGTGGCTTGATGTTATGCTAATCCAAGTTAATCTTGTGTGAAATTTTCCTTGTTTTGCTAATTACTAAAAATCAAGAGAAGGGTTGGTTGTAGAAAATATGTTTTGAAGCATAGTTAATGGTTTAAAATTAGTGTAGTGGCTATCTAGTGGGTTAGTTTGGATTGTTGTGTTGGATTGTGTTAACTTTGTCGCTAATTTTCGATGTTTGCACCAGATTGCAAATTTCTGGCTTACTAGGTTTTTATTAAAATATTGTGACGAATTAATTGCGATATCTGGATTATATTTTTAGCGTATCCTACGACTTTTAGGATGTGTGGGTGTGGATTTTTGGGTGTTCGGGTTTTAGTTTGGTCGGGCGACCAATCGACATTTTAGTAGATTTTTGCGATTTTCGTGTGCGTTCCGCGCACCGGTGCATGGTGTACCTAGCTTGTGAACGTTAGTATTTTCGTTTGGGTTTTGCGTCGTTCTTGATATGTAACCTTATGCTTGGTATTGATATAAATTTCAGGTTCGGTCGCGGAGACGTCAGACGCGGCACGAAGGGGGAAAGCGGTGATTGGACGTGACTAGCTAGGGATTCCTGTGAGTAGATGTAACATCTACGGGGGACTATCGTTGGATGGCGCAAGTCGCCCGATAGTTTTAGTAGCTTAAAAGATTCTTAGTAATGTTAGTAATTAGGGGTGTAATACTTGTATGATTATTTGCTACATTCATGCCTTATATTGACATACATATGCGAAACCATTTTATAGGACACCTGCACCATTGCCAGGGTTTTTATATGCAGCACGAGCACTATTCATGCTTACACACACCCCCTGGTAATTGCCATGCTACCACACTAGATAACCTTTAAATTGAAACCTTTTACTATAATTGATACTTAAACTTGCGCTATTGCTTTAATTCCTTAAAATGAAATCGTAGGATTGCTATTCATGTGCATGTACTTCATCATATTATTTGTTCATGCCTAATCTATTAATCACACATCGCAACTTGATTATTGATACCATATGCATTCATTATCATTGACATATGCACTTATGAGGATTTCTTGAGATTTTATGATATTTCTGGATTTCGGGGGAAAGCCGCAAAATTTCTAAACTTAATATATTTTTAAAATATGTAAATTGCGGTTTTCTAGTGATGTAAGTGTCGTCCACCATGAGTTTGCTGTGGTTTTCGAGATCCGTGTCGAGGAGTGGAGGAACCGTCACGGGTACATGGTGGGCCCGGTAAGGTACCCCGGGGCAAGAGGAATGTGGTGTTGACGTTGAGCCTGGCAGGGGACGGATTACCTACCGGTGACTGTTTGGGACGGCGGATATCCAGAGGATACCGACCGTGGCCGCGAGATGATGAGATATTGATATTTGAGATGGGTCAGCCGGACGGCTGAGGCCAGAGATACATTGATATGAGATTTGAGACAGTTTTGAGGTGTCGATGCTAGACACAGATTCTTGTTGATTCTATTGGTATTGTGCTGGTATTTCAAAAGAGATTCCTAAAGGAAAAACATGATTCTTATACTTACACATTCAGATCATGAGTTGATCCGCATTGCATTCATACCTGTTAGTATATTCATATTGCATACATACCTGCTATTATGTCCTGCCTTACCTGTATTTGAGATGCTAGGATGCTTGTGTGCATGCATTCGATAGCCTGTGTAGATGTTATTTATTACTCACGAGTTGGCAACTCACCCCCGTTGTGCCACAGCCTTTTTCAGGTCCGCTCCGTCAGTACAGTAGCGGCGGGCGCACTTGCTTCTTTTGCCTGGACTCGAGGTTTTGCTCTTAGGTGGGTTATATTATTATTTTTGCAACCCTTGTATATTCTTTGTATCTAGTGTACTCCATCTACTGTTTCTACCAGTATTGTTGTATATTGACCTAGAGATGAGACTGTGAGATTTGTGGACTTTTTATGCTGTATTTTGGGGTCGAGCTCACTTGAGTCGACATGCTGTTTTTCTCATGCTTCCTTATGATTATTTTGCATGTTGTTGTTTTATATTGCGTGGGATTTGTGACCGCCTTGTGGCGAAGAGCTAGCTCCCGCTTGGGGACGCCATATTTGTTGGATTCAAATATATTCTTGTTGTACCCATTTTGGGGGCTAGTATTTACAAAGGAGACTCTGCCGAAATTTTCGGAAAAATTGATATTGTTTTTAAAAAGGCTTGATGTGACTCATTTGATAAACTCGCTTTCAATTGATTGGTTTTCTTTCATTCTTTTGCTTATTTGGTTTTGGTTTCTGGGCTTTGGCTTACTTATTTTACGGACGTCTTGAGACGTTTCGTAACTTAAGTGCCAGTCACGTTCCGTACCCTTCGGGTCGTGACAAAGTTGGTATCAGAGCGATAGGTTTTACCTTTTTGAGTGTAGGATGACCCTTGGTAGATGGAGTAAGTGACTTAAGTAGGGTAACGTAGCGTGTGTATGTCCGCGGCATACTTGCGATACGGTATTCCGCCTAAGTGACTTTAGGATATACTTGCTTGAAATTCCTTCTTCAATTCCGTGTATCCTATGATTCTTTTGCACTGTTCTTATTATCCGTTTTCCTGTAGCAGCCACTATGCCGCCGAAGGCTTAGAGGGCACAGAGGGCTGCCGCCCGAGACGAGATTCGAGCTAGCTCGTCTGAGACTAGGACTGAGCAGGATGGTATGCCTACGCCGCAGGGACAGACCGATCCACCTTCTCCAGGCCGTATGGATAGGCTCGAGACTGGTATGGAGGAGTTGCGACAGATGATGGGGGGCATGCAGGAGCTACGTCAGATGGTAGGATCCCTAGTTGCAGCCAGTCGTACACCGAGGCCTGATGACGTACCTACTACATCACAGACGACCATGATACCTGCTCCTACTACTACCACCGTGGCCATTCCGGTTTCGCTACAGGATTTCATGAGGCTGAGACCTCCAGTATTCACCGGCACCGAGGCAGCGGAGGACCCACAGACGTTCCTTGACAGTTTAGCCAGAATCTGCCGTTCGCTGAGATGTTCGGATGATCGATGGGTGGAGCTTGCGAGTTTCCGACTAGAGGGTCTTGCGCAGACATGGTGGGAGTCAGTCTTGAGAGGTCGAGCTGCAGGTCTACCGCCTATGACTTGGGCCGAGTTTACAGCGGTCTTTCTAACTCATTTCCTCCCAGAGAGCGTTCGTGACGCCAGAGCTCGTAGCTTCGAGGCCTTAGTCAAGACACCTGGGATGACGGTGTCTGAGTATGACATCCAGTTTACACAGTTATCCCGATATGCTCCGTATTTGGTGGATACCGAAGAGAAGATGGTGAAGAGGTTCGTACAGGGACTAGATGCCCAGCTATATCTTGCCATTGGCGCCCAGCACTACGACACTTATTCAGCTGCTATGGATACGGCATTACGGATGGAGGCACGCATATCACAGACTTCGGCCGTTTCTGCGCCGAAGACGATTCGCACCGATGTACCGTCTCAGAGGCAGCGCGCCAGATTTTTTCCGAGAGATAGGCCTGGCAGAGGATTTGGACGGGGACAGTTGTATGGTTCATATCCCCAGGGACAGCAGCCGTCGCCAGGGTGTTTTGGGTGCGGGAGTCCGCACCATCTTGTCAGAGACTGTCCGGCGAGACGACAGGGAGCAGCGACAGTTCTGCATGTGACCCTACCACCATCACCACCCCCTCCTCAGAGAGCCCTACTTCCTACCACCGGCGATGCTCCACGCCAGTTAGGTGCACCCAGAGGCCGTGGACGCGGTGGTCCTGTTCAGAGAGGACGAGGAGGCAGAGACCGAGGTCGAGGTCAGCCCGCTATCGGTGGAGGACAGGCCCGAGTATTTGCTTTGACACCGCAGGATGCGCAGGCATCCAATGCCGTTGTGACAGGTACCCTGCCAGTTTGTTCTTTCGACGCACGGGTATTATTCGACCTAGGTTCCACACATTCATACGTATCTACACACTTTGCACCGATGTTGGGCCGTGAGTCATCGTCGTTAGATCATCCGCTTGTTGTTGTTACTCCGGTAGGCGAGGCGTTTGTCGCTCGTTTTGTATTTCGTTTGTGTTCCGTTCGTATCGGGGAGAGGGATTCATCAGTTGATTTGATTCTCCTCGATATGTTGGACTTTGATGTGCTTCTGGGCATGGATTGGCTAGCCACTTGTTATGCTTCGGTGGACTGCCGTAAGAAGGCAGTCATATTTAGCTTTCCGGGAGAGCCAGTCCTTGTTATTCAGGGAGACCGCAGCGTCACCCTTCCCAGCTTGATTTCGTCTCTTCGCGTTGGTCAGCTCTTGCGGAAGGGATGTCAGGGATTCTTAGCGTATATTTGTGATACTCGAGCTGCAGAGGTTCCGTTGGACCGGGTCCCGGTTGTTTGTGAGTTCCGTGATGTTTTCCCTGATGAGCTACCTAGGCTACCGCCTGAGCGCGATGTTGAGTTCTGCATTGATTTGATTCCCGGCTCGGGGCCTATTTCTATACCACCTTATCAGATGGCCCAGGCAAAGCTTCGAGAGCTGAAGGATCAGTTGCAGGAATTGTTAGATAAGGGGCTTATTCGACCTAGTGTTTCTCCGTGGGGTGCTCCGGTCCTTTTTGTCAAGAAGAAGGATGGAAGTTTGCGCTTATGCATCGACTACCGCCAGCTAAACAAAGTTACCGTTCGGAACAGATATCCGTTGCCACGCATTGATGATTTGTTCGACCAGCTTCAGGGTGTGGGGTATTTTTCGAGGATCGACTTGCGATCAGGATACCATCAGCTGCGAGTTCGACATGAGGATATACCGAGGACAGCTTTCCGCACGCGCTACGGCAACTACGAGTTTTTTGGTGATGTCGTTCGGACTCACCAACGCCCCAGCAGCATTCATGGATTTGATGAACCGTACATTCAGGCCATATCTTGACTTGTTCATCATCGTGTTTATCGACAATATCTTGGTGTACTCCCGGAGCAGAGAGGAGCACGAGCAGCACTTGCGGATTTCGTTACAGACTCTGAGGGAGCACCAGCTGTTCGCAAAGTTCTCCAAGTGTGCATTCTGGCTGGACAGCGTCGGATTCTTGGGTCACGTGGTTACGAGAGACGGCATATGTGTGGACCCGAAGAAGATTGAGGCTGTTCAGCAGTGGCCCCGACCTACATCGGTTACTGAGATCCATAGTTTTTTAGGCCTGGCAGGCTACTACAGGCGTTTTGTTCAGGACTTCTCCCGTGTAGCTGCACCTTTGACCGGTTTGACCCGGAAGGGAGTTCCTTTTGTTTGGACAGAGGAGTGCGAGCGCAGTTTTCAGCAGCTACGGACTTGTTTGACTACGGCGCCGGTATTATCTTTTCCTTCGGGATCAGGTGGATTTGTGGTCTACTGTGATGCTTCGCGAGTGGGGTTAGGATGCATATTGATGCAGCATGGCCGGGTGATCGCATATGCTTCTCGGCAGTTGAAGAAGCATGAACATAACTACCCCACTCATGATTTGGAGATGGCTGCAGTGGTCTTTGCATTGAAGATTTAGCGACATTACCTATATGGCGAGTCGTGCCAAATATTCACAGACCACAAGAGCTTAAAATACATATTTCAGCAGCGAGACCTGAACCTCAGACAGCGTCATTGGATGGAGTTGGTGAAAGACTACGACTGCGAGATCTTATATCACCCAGGCAAGGCGAATGTGGTGGCAGATGCGTTGAGTAGGAGGCCCGGGGGTAGTCTATCGTGTTTGCGCGCAGTGCAGAGGCAGTCGTCAGCAGATTGGCAGATGTTATGCGACAGCCGAGTTGAGTTCGAGTTCACTCAGACAGGGGGACAGCTCGCGCATGTTCGTACACGCCCACAGTTGCTTGACCGTATATATGAGGCACAGCGCAGTGACGACCGTTGCTCAGAGATCATGGCACAGATGGGACAGGGCAGATTTTCCGAGTTCGTGATTGACGATCAGGGGATTTTACGTTATGGATCTAGACTGTGCGTACCAGATGCTGATGGATTGCGGCGCGACATTCTTAAGGAGGCACACCGATCAGTGTATAGTGTCCACCCCGGTTCCACCAAGATGTACCATGATATGAGAGAGACCTACTGGTGGGACGGGATGAAGAGGGACATTGCGGAGTTTGTATCGAGATGCCTGACTTGTCAGCAAGTCAAGGCCGAGCACCAGAGGCCCGCAGGAGAGCTACAGCCGTTACCCATTCCAGAGTGGAAATGGGAGCAGATTTCGATGGACTTCGTTGTGGGTCTACCCAGGACCAGTCGAGGGTACGACTCCATCTGGGTGATCGTGGATAGATTGACGAAAGCGGCTCACTTCCTACCAGTGATGATCACTTTCAGCTTCGCTCAGTATGCTCAGCTCTACATTGATGAGATCGTGCGACTACATGGCGTACCGACTTGTATCGTGTCAGATCGAGGCACCCAGTTCACCAGCCGACTTTGGCAGAGACTTCAGGAGGCTTTGGGCACTCGTTTGAGCTTCAGCACAGCGTTTCATCCGCAGACCGACGGACAGTCAGAGCGGACCATTCAGACTCTCGAGGACATGCTCAGAGCGTGCGTTTTAGACTTCGGCGGTAGCTGGGATCGTCATTTACCGTTAGTGGAGTTCTCCTACAACAACAGCTTCCAGGATACTATTCAGATGGCACCTTTCGAGGCATTGCATGGGAGGAGATGCAGATCTCCCGTTTGATGGACAGAGCTCAGCGAGAGCAGTATACTGGGGCCGTAGCTTGTTGAGGAGACGACAGCGAAGATACAGTTGATCCGAGACTGGATGAGAGCGGCTCATAGCAGGCAGAAATCGTATGCGGACAGGCGCCGTCGCAGATTTGAGTTCGCAGTTGGCGACCATGTTTTTCTGAGGGTCTCTCCGATGAAGGGCGTGATGCGTTTTGGGCGAAAGGGGAAGCTTAGCCCTAGATTCGTAGGTCCCTTCGAGATCCTCGAGCGTGTCGGCGCTGTTGCATATCGTTTGGCTCTTCCACCCAGCTTTCCCGATGTTCACCCCGTCTTCCATGTTTCGAGGCTCCGCAAGTACCTTCACGACCCTTCGCATGCGATTCAGCACCCGACAGTCCAGCTAGAGCGCGACCTTACTTTTGCAGAGTAGCCGGTGGCCATCCTGGATCGGCAGGTGAAGAAATTGAGATCGAAAGTTATACCGACCGTCAAGGTCCTTTGGCGTGGCCCGAGCAGCGAGGAGGTTACCTGGGAGACCGAGGGCGAGATGAGGAAGAAATATCCCCATCTCTTTGAAGGTACGCGTAGTTATATTTTTAAATTCGGGGACCGAATTTCTTTAAGGGGGGAAGATTGTAACGCCTTGAAAAGTCGTTTTGGTGTTTTCCTGAAAATCGGTGAAAATTTGGTATTTTTCCGTAAATCGTCTTTTTTGTTATTTTGCAGTTTAGGCCTAATTATACCTAATTTGGATAGGTAATTGCTAGTTTTTAGTAGCTAATGAGTTACTTATGAAATTCTGATCGTTTAAAAATTTTCCCTAATTTTTCAATTTTTAATATTATTTTAAGCCGGTAAGAAAATACATTAAATTAGCGATAAATACAAATTTAAATGGGCTAAATTTAAGCTTTAAAATCATGTTAATTAAAATCTAGTTGTAACATAAATTTTTAGGAATTTATTTTAAGTTTTTACTAATTTTTATTATAAAAAACGAAATTTATTGAATTTAAGCTTAAACTTGCAATTTTTGACTTGTAGGGGGTCTTTTTGCATAAAATTTCTTTTGTAAAACCCCACTCTCTCTTCCCTCAGCCCTAGGCCGGCCCATTTCCAGCAACCCAAGAAAAAAAAATGCTTGCCTCTTTGACTTCATTTTTGTGTAGAAAAGAGGTGTTTTTTTTAAGGATTTTGGATTTTTTTTATTAGGTGTGGGTCTTTACTTGTTTGGTGTGGGTTGACCAAGACTTTTCCCACACCCCACACCATCCCCCTCTCCCTCATTCTGGCCGAGAATGCTGCAGCAGCCCCCTTCATCTTTGTTCTTTTCATTTTCTTCAAAAATTCATTAAGTTTGCTCCAAATTTCAAACTAAAACTCACAAATTAAACCCCATTCTTCATCCCCTTTCTCCTTAGCCTCTCTTGCTTGGAATCATGGTGCTATGAGGCCATCATTGAGGCAAATTCTTCTTGCTAGATCTATAAAATTTGAGGTATAATTTCTACTCATTTAAGTTCATATGGTTAAAATTCTTTAATTGAGTTGTTTAGTGTTAATTTTAGTGCTAATTTCTAATCTAGTTTTTTTTTAGTTCATGTCTTGAATTTTAGTTAGGGTTAGGAAACCATTATTTAGTTAATTAAATCTATTTAATTAATCTAGTTAGTTACTTAACCAATCTATAAGGTTACTTTGCTTAAGTGGCTTGATGTTATGCTAATCCAAGTTAATCTTGTGTGAAATTTTCCTTGTTTTGCTAATTACTAAAAATCAAGAGAAGGGTTGGTTGTAGAAAGTTTTGTAGCATAGTTAATGGTTTAAAATTAGTGTAGTGGCTATCTAGTGGGTTAGTTTGGATTGTTGTGTTGGATTGTGTTAACTTTGTCGCTAATTTTCGATGTTTGCACCAGATTGCAAATTTCTGGCTTACTAGGTTTTTATTAAAATATTGTGACGAATTAATTGCGATATCTGGATTATATTTTTAGCGTATCCTATGACTTTTAGGATGTGTGGGTGCGGATTTTTGGGTGTTCGGGTTTTAGTTTGGTCGGGCGACCAATCGATATTTTAGTAGATTTTTGCGATTTTCGCGTGCGTTCCGCGTACCGGTGCATGGTGTACCTAGCTTGTGAACGTTAGTATCTTCGTTTGGGTTTTGCGTCGTTCTTGATATGTAACCTTATGCTTGGTATTGATGTAAATTCCAGGTTCGGTCGCGGAGACGTCAGACGCGGCACGAAGGGGGAAAGCGGTGATTGGACGTGACTAGCTAGGGATTCCTGTGAGTAGATGTAACATCTACGGGGGACTATCGTTGGATGGCGCAAGTCGCCCGATAGTTTTAGTAGCTTAAAAGATTCTTAGTAATGTTAGTAATTAGGGGTGTAATACTTGTATGATTATTTGCTACATTCATGCCTTATATTGACATACATATGCGAAACCATTTTATAGGACACCTGCACCATTGCCAGGGTTTTTATATGCAGCACGAGCACTATTCATGCTTACACACACCCCCTGGTAATTGCCATGCCACCACACTAGATAACCTTTAAATTGAAACCTTTTACTATAATTGATACTTAAACTTACGCTATTTCTTTAATTCCTTAAAATGAATTCGTAGGATTGCTATTCATGTGCATGTACTTCATCATATTATTTGTTCATGCCTAATCTATTAATCACACATCGCAACTTGATTATTGATACCATATGCATTCATTATCATTGACATATGCACTTATGAGGGTTTCTTGAGATTTTATGATATTTCTGGATTTCGGGGGAAAGCCGCAAAATTTCTAAACTTATTATATTTTTAAAATATGTAAATTGCGGTTTTCTAGTGATGTAAGTGTCGTCCACCATGAGTTTGCTGTGGTTTTTGAGATCCGTGTCGAGGAGTGGAGGAACCGTCACGGGTACATGGTGGGCCCGGTAAGGTACCCCGGGGCAAGAGGAATGTGGTGTTGACGTTGAGCCTGGCAGGGGACGGATTACCTACCGGTGACTGTTTGGGACGGCGGATATCCAGAGGATACCGACCGTGGCCGCGAGATGATGAGATATTGATATTTGAGATGGGTCAGCCGGACGGCTGAGGCCAGAGATACATTGATATGAGATTTGAGACAGTATTGAGGTGTCGATGCTAGACACAGATTCTTGTTGATTCTATTGGTATTGTGCTGGTATTTCAAAAGAGATTCCTAAAGGAAAAACATGATTCTTATACTTACACATTCAGATCATGAGTTGATCCGCATTGCATTCATACCTGTTAGTATATTCATATTGCATACATACCTGCTATTATGTCCTGCCTTACCTGTATTTGAGATGCTAGGATGCTTGTGTGCATGCATTCGATAGCCTGTGTAGATGTTATTTATTACTCACGAGTTGGCAACTCACCCCCGTTGTGCCACAGCCTTTTTCTGGTCCGCTCCGTCAGTACAGTAGCGGCGGGCGCACTTGCTTCTTTTGCCTGGACTCGAGGTTTTGCTCTTATGTGGGTTATATTATTATTTTTGCACCCCTTGTATATTCTTTGTATCTAGTGTACTCCATCTACTGTTTCTACCAGTATTGTTGTATATTGACCTAGAGATGAGACTGTGAGATTTGTGGACTTTTTATGCTGTATTTTGGGGTCGAGCTCACTTGAGTCGACATGCTGTTTTTCTCATGCTTCCTTATGATTATTTTGCATGTTGTTGTTTTATATTGCGTGGGATTTGTGACCGCCTTGTGGCGAAGAGCTAGCTCCCGCTTGGGGATGCCATATTTGTTGGATTCATATATATTCTTGTTGTACCCATTTTGGGGGCTAGTATTTACAAAGGAGACTCTGCCGAATTTTTCGGAAAAATTGATATTGTTTTTAAAAAGGCTTGATGTGACTCATTTGATAAACTCGCTTTCAATTGATTGGTTTTCTTTCATTCTTTTGCTTATTTGGTTTTGGTTTCTGGGCTTTGGCTTACTTATTTTACGGACGTCTTGAGACGTTTCGTAACTTAAGTGCCAGTCACGTTCCGTACCCTTCGGGTCGTGACAAAACCCTTGCTTGGGCCGCGGTTCCGCCGCAGTATATGCAGATCAGTGTGCCAAATTTTTACAGAGGCCTCCTGAGTGGAAAATAGGTTTTCTGGAATTATTTTTTTGGGCCTAGATTTCTTGATGTGCTACAGTAGTACTTGGGGGCCCACTTGGTAAATTTTGATCGATCGGATATTATAAACACATTATTTACATTATATCTGCGACCGTGAATGTCACTTGATCGGTAAATCCTGTCTAACTGCTATAGCCCGGTTAGACGGATTTGCGAACGTGACTTTCACGTTGATGTTCTGTGTATTGCTGTGATGTTGCGGATCGGTCGTGGGGGATAGCCTGGATGCAATGCTAGTACAGTTTTTGTTGTATTATGTACATTTGATATTGTGGGGCGAGCGTCCGACATGTGGACTGCCGTCACTGCCTGTTTGTATTATTATTTTGGGGCACGACCAGGTTGCGGTCGATGTACCCATTGTATGTATATTTTACTTTCTGTACTAGGATTGCCCCGCGGAGGGGTGCACGGATAGACGGATTCTAGAGGGCAACAAGCCTGCATCTCATGGCATTGAGACGGAGGGGGCTTCACTCTAGAATTGGCGGGCTATTCGCCGCACTCGTAGGGGGTACAGGTTGACCCAGGAGGGGTGCCCAAGTTACCGGATTCCATGAAGTGTTGGGTGGTCCATTCACGTTGCTGAAGGGGGCTGCCTCGCTTCAGGTTTTGGCGGGTAACTTACCACGCCCGTAGGGGTCTAGGATTTCATTGCACAAGCTATCCACATGACCAGGGTAACGTCGGGTTTCAGTAGTGGCTCTGTGAAACCCGGGGATCCCAGATATCTGTTTTGTTCTGTGATGCTGTACATTTCTGTGATGTTGCATTTTATCACGCCTTGAGCGAAATTTAATATATTGGTATATATATTAGTAGATGTTGTATATGTTTTGCATCCGCGCTAGTCCAGTCCCCGCTCTGTCGTTAGTTAGCTAACCTAACGGGTAATGACGGGACCCAGTGGCGAATGCGGATGGCATATACGTACATCAGTATATTTTCGTTCTTTTTGGTGTGATCAATTGATGGGACTGCATTGATTCGGATCAATGCAAGTAAAACAAACCTAATTTGATGTTGTTGGAACACTTTTCAAAAAGCTGTTATTGCAAGGACGTTCACTTTTGTTTTGCACCGTGGTATTCAGTTGGAATATCCTGCTCCTCAGTCGACGAGGCAAGGGCCGAGATCCCTTCACCGGGAGTGACCCCTTGGACAAAAAGTTTGCGTCAGGGCAATAACTTCACTATAGACGATTACTTTTGCTTTGCACCGTGGTATTCAGTTGGAATATCCTGCACCTCATTCTACGGGGAAAGAGCCGAGATCCCTTCACCGGGAGTGACCTCTTTAGCAATGGTTTTCGTCACTATATTTTTATAAAAGCTATCCGTTCCTTCAACGATATCAAGTTCATTACGTTAAAGGTTTTCGCCAGAAACCATTCGTAGCCCTCCGTCGTTTCAGACGGTTAGCACGTAGTATTCATGCTATGTTTGTTGACCTTCGTCAAGGCATAGTGTATGGTAGCTGCTTGTTGCCTTTCTGTTGCATAGATAGATGCGTTGGTTTGGGAAAGTCGTATAGCCTTGTTGACCTTCGTCAAGGGCTTGTACGGGTGGGTTCAAATTAACCTGGACAATGACGGGTGGAACTTGACATGTGACTTATGATTTGTTGACCTTCGTCAAGGTCATAAGAGCATGGGGCAAAAATCATATCGGGAGTTTCAAAAGAACTGAAACTTGCCAGATATGCGCATACCTTCTGGAGTGTGATGACGTGAGCGGATTCCGTCACGTTATCATGCGATGATAGTTGGATCCCGATTCCCACTGATGAGTTGGTTTACTCCTCGGGTGATCCCGACTAATTCTTCTTTCGGGTTTGGAGAAGAATTTGAGGTTACAGTGGGAGGTTTCCAGATTAAATAAATTGATAACCATTCTGATCTAGGTTAGAGTGCACGCTGAGTGTTTCTTTTCTCTCTCTCTGGCAGCGACCATTGACCCGACCCTAAAACTATGACTCTGTGACCAAGTTGACCGAACCTTCTTAAACACCGGCTTTTGGATTATCAGAGTTGCAGACCTCATTGCTACTCCTACTTTTACCCTTTTCTCCAGGACACCCCGTATTACTACGAACGTCCACTTCCATTGGACAAAACCATCGTATGGTTATATACGAACTCGAAGGGATTTATTCGAGGATGGTTTCCGGTTCTGGAGAAAACGGATAGAATTATTCAGTTGTCTTTTTCTTTTACCTTCTCTCAGGTTGCGAGTACTCCTTGGTTTAGGAGATAGTACACCTATTACGCAAATTGGATAGTCTTCTTCCAAACCATAGGCAGGTGCCGACCGGTAGGGAATGAAGAAAACCAATTAGCCTAGCGATGGTGTACAGAAGGTATTATGTAAAGACATAGGAAGGGATTAGTAAGAGAGCAAAGTAAATTGCGACTGATATTCACGACCAAACTAAGTATTTCATTACCGCTCCCACTTCACCTTTGTATTTCTCCAGGACACTCCGTATCACTACGAAGATCCACAGTTTATTGGATATTCCATCGTATGGTTATATACGAACTCGAAAGGAACTTGTTCCAGTTCGGGGATGGATTCTGGTTCAGGAGAAATAGGAATAAGATTTATTCAGGTGTCTTTTATCTTCACCTTCTCTCGCATTGCGAGTGCTCCTAGGATTGGGACAGTACACCCATTATGCTTATTGGATAGTCTTCTTCCAAACCATAGGCTGGTGCCGAACGGTAGGGAAGGAAGAAAACCATTTGGCGTAAAGGGGTGTACAGAAGGTAATGACTAAAGACATATGAAGGGATTTGGAGAGGTGGCAAAGAAATATACGGTTACAGTTGTGAATCTGAATAATGGAAGATGCATTACTAGGAATACCGGGATACCCCATCGAAATATTTCAATGTTTCAGTTTCGCTGTGTACAGTTAAAGGAAAACTGATTTCCCGATTAGTCCTTACTCCAGGGTATGTATTTACCAGGTATGATTCTCACATCTGTATAGTTTTGCAGATGATGAGTGGGAGTAGGTTAGTGGGAATTAGGTGATCATCCTCATTATATCAGGATTCGTTGTAATCAGTGATATTTGAGGAAGCCACCTGGGTTGTTTGCCGGTCGGCAAATATTTGGTTTTGAATATCCGCTATCGTGCACCAATTTCAAATTGATATATCTGTACGTCTATTTTCATAGAGTGAGATATACCTTTTTGAAATTATGTCTATGACATTTACCTATATCAGTGGATGGTTAGGTAAGGAGCATTAAACAGCGGTGTAATTCTTCTTAACCATAAGTACAGTTTTCAACCTACGACACACAGTGAATGAGTTATCAGACTCAAGGGACTTATACAGAGTATTGTATGTTGTCCAGGGTCCATCAGGACAGTGGGGTTAGTCCTCGTACTATATTCGGTTTACTTATGACTTCTCTAGTTTTTAGACAGGTGTTTCGTGGAAACACAGGGTCCGAATTTTGAGAAGTATAGGTATTTGAATAGAGTAGAGAACCAGGTGTAGCAAGTATCGGGATTCTTCAAAGTGATCGAAGATGTAGATACTTGTGTATGGTATTCAGTTGATAGTAATGATTAAGAGATCTTGCTTCTCTTTCAGGTTATTCATAATTGGAAGCATTCCTAAGTTGAGTAACGCTGATCGGCCTCTTTCCATTTAGTTGACATGCACTGCAGACAGTTGCATGATTTGAATCTGGTTCAATTAAATCAGTGCCTCTGGTTCTATATTGGATATAGAACAGTTCATATCTTAACGATGTTAAGGTACGGGGAGTTGTCCGGTTTATGATTAAAACCAGACTCTGGATAACTCAAGGAACGTTTTTGTAATGGCTGTTTGTGGGTTGACCCAGGCTATGATGAGGGTTGATTTTCTACCATCTGGAAGATCAATAGCGATATTGTTCTAGACTCGCCATAGTTTTATTAAAAATGGATTTTTTCTGAAAACAGTAGTGGGAGTATGGTAGAACTGGAAGTGATTCCAGAACCACAAACGATTACTGAAGATTTGATAGGAACCTAAAGATTCAATCTGGTTTGATATTCCATTGGCCACTTCGCAGATAAGGTGGGTAACTTCAGGCACCCGAGAGTTACTCCGGTAGCCTCAAGGACGGTGACAGGGAAGTTCTTGTTTACCCAGACTTGCCATTGCTGTTGTTCCAGATTGCGAGACCCGGCGGGAGGATGAGTATAGCGTCGTTCTAAACTAGTTTTAGAAGTGTACGTGTATAAGACTATGCCAGAGGGTTGTCGTAGTCAGTGGGAGCAGCGGAAGCATTGGTGGACAGGTTGCTTATGTCAATTTATAGACTAAAGCAGATATAGCGGAGATAGATCATCAATTTCTGATGTGACAGTCATAGGTTTGACTTCATCAGAATGGGGGATGGATCTGTTGAGAAGGTAGTAAGGTGTGATGTCATGGTATTTGGATGACATACACAGAGTAGGAAGTGATATTCCTATGCTACAATCGGTTATACTTTGGTCGTCACACAGTGGTTTCTCCACAAAGGAAATGGATTTTATATCTGACATACTGGTTACTAGATCTATGGTTTTAGATCTAGATTTGGGTGGTTTCCCAATCAGGGTACTTAGACAGCATTCTAAGAGTATTTAGAATGTACGACTCCTGGCACGGTAGTGTACCAATAGGTAATGGAGTCACCCTCTCTAAAGGTGTCTTACAGACTAAAGGGGAGAGGGATGTGCATGATTGGCAGATCACTTGCTCAGGCAATTGAGTCAATCATGAGATGTCAAGTACCACACCAGATGTTGTTCTTGCACTAGATGCAATAAGTTGACATTGATCCAATACTGGAGAAACAGTCGGAAGCAGTTTTAGAACATAAGTGAATGTTCTAGGGATATGATAACGACAGCCTCATTCGGGAGACAGTTATCATTCCAGGCTTCCAAGGTGACCTGGACGACAAGGAGGTTGTCAGAGTTATAGTTTTTCCTTCTGACGAGGGGCAGTATTTTGGACAGGTGATCCAAGGCAATACTGAGGGAGGCATGGTGCAGGATACTGATTAAGTTCAGTTGACGATACAGTCTAAGAAGTTTGGATTTGGAGTTCATTTATGAGCTAGGTCCCATCAAACATCCAGACACATTCTAAGACAGGTATTGCTCATTTCGGGAGATGGCTTTCTCCGCGAACATGAGATATAGAGAGACATAGAAAGAAACATCAAAGCGAATCCACTCACTGAGGCTATTCCTCGAACGCAATAGTTTCGCAAACGGGCTTTATGAGACTGACTAGTAGAGGAGTTGGGTGTTCGGTATCACACGGGCTGTGAGTATGCGACATCGCAATAATTAGCCTTGAGTGCAAGTGGGAGATTGTCGGAGATAGTGCCCTCAGAGTCAATTATTGGATCACAGGCACGTATTTGCAATGATTGAGGGAGGACCTATCCCGGTAGGACAGTCTTACTCGAGATGATAGTATGCTATCTGGTTTATCTTTATCATTGTGTACTGCTTTAGGTGAACTGACATGTCGCTATTACACGTTGATAGAGCCCCTAGGATTCTTGCTTGACCACCAGCAGTATGAGGGCGATCATATAAGTGGGAGCTGGGGTCTATAAGCACATCCTTAAAAGGTCCCTAGTCGTGGGAGTTTCGAGACAGGGCATCGATACTCCAGAGTAGACTAGTGTATACAGTCGAGACCCCGACGAGGGGCGATGGCCGGTCTCACAAGCCATTGGTGTCAGTTGGTTCACCTAAGATGTATACAGGTGCTCATTGGGTTATGAGTACATCGGACAGGACTCGCCGGGAACCTGCTAGTTGGGATTATACCAGACGTCAGATGGCAGTTCCCTGGTGACATGTGTACAGGTTAGTTCATCGATGTGAGGATCGTCATTTGTCTCGTGTGAGTTCCCACTGTACTTTGATTACTACCCTACCACGCTCAAAGGAGACGTGCAAACATGTTTTAGTTGGGTACAGTCCCGAGCCACATGGAGGCAGTGAGCGGATCTTCAGGGGTTCGTCTCTCCCGGTATTGGGGGTGAGGTCGTGCTGTGTCTAGGAGAGCCATTACACGAAGCCCTCGGCCGAGGCAAGGAGATTTACTGGTAGGTATTCCAGTAGTATCTCAGGGTGTTCTGGGCTACACTCCGACACGACTTGTACCGCTTTTGGGGGTCTGACTTTTACCAACCCCGTAGGCCCGCCATGCGATGCTCATAGACGAACGGACCGGACTGTACGTTTATTGTCACTGACAGGCTCAGTAGGGTGTCAGGATGAGTTCGCTCATCGACGTCCCTTTTGGTCAATACCTGGTAGCCCGTTACGTATTGGCTTATACCTCTGACGTGCTAGTGGTTAAATCCACAACCAAGTTGTTGACGAGTCTTTAGAGTCCCCCACATTCTGGTGCTCAAGTTTTCGGGCGAAATGCTGTAGAGGCCGTATGGAGATATGGCAGTGTTCGATCAGATACGTGCGGTATTGCACGGATCAGGATCGAACGGATAATACTAGCCGGCTTTGGTTTAAGCCGGATCCTAGTATAGTACAGTGTAGATTTTGTCTCATTGCATTTGTATTTCGGTTAGAATACAAATGCGGGTGTGTATACACAGTATCGGGGTTTTCCTGTAATTTATTACGGGACCAGTTTTCTGGAGTTGCCAGTTTGCTTTCCGTTTCGGCCAATTTCCTTTGTATCGTTCATTGGCCGAAGATTGGTGGAGGAGGGCTTATTTGCATTTGTGCAAATAAGTTTTTGTGGAGGGTGTTCTTTGCATTTTGTTGGATCATGATGATGCACCATCACTTGACTTTCTTTGTTCATGATGGCTTGACCTTTTGGAGTCATCATGCTTGTGATGATGGTTGTTTTGGAGTATGGGTTTGTTTTTGTAATCATTTCTTTTTCATGATAACATTGTTTTCCCTCTTGCATTATTATTGAGTGGCTCTCCCCCATTCACTCACCACTCTCTCACCATTTTGGTCATGGCCGCCACATAGAGGGGGGCTGTCCCATTTTGTAGTGGGTGATATTTGGATGATCTCATATCATTTTCCTTCACCAAAATTCCCAAGAAAAACTCCATAGTTCATACCTCCACCATATGGCAATTCCACAAACCCCAAAATGAGACATGGTTCTACATCATTCTGCAGCAAACCTTGGGCACGTCGACTCGCCAACTTTGTGCCTGAGTTGCCTCGGTATAGAGGTGGGAGCCCGTAAAAGAAGCCGGCGACGTGGTGCCCTTCCGGCGACGAGGTGGAGACCGGAGCTTCCGCGGGAGATCGGGACGACGACGAGAAGACCGGAGGACACGGATCAGTCGGTATATCTCTCTTCCCCATCTTGTAGTTAGCTAGGACTAGTTAATGGCCCGATCCGGGTTTTAGTGCACGGTGGTGCCGGTTTGAAAAATTAAAGTTAACCATCGCTTCCGCATTTGGCCTCGGGATGGAGGCCGGGGCGCCGCCGTGCACTTACACTCAAGTCTATGACGATGACGGTCGGCATATGACTTTTGTCTGCACTGGGCTGCTCTCATCCTGTCCTGAATCAGCTGGATCTTCTCCGTAGTCTCCTGAACTAGCAGGGGTCCCAAAACCCTACTCTCACTGAGTTCGGTCCAACAGACTGGAGATCGACACTTCCTACCATATAAATCCTCAAAAGGAGCCATCTGAATAGTCTCCTGAAAGTTGTTGTTGTAGGAGAACTCAATCAACGGCAAGTGACGATCCCAACTGCCACCAAAATCTAGTACACACGCCTGAAGCATATCCTCTAGAGTCTGTATTGTCCGCTCTGACCGACCATCGGTTTGCGGATGGAAAGGGGTGCTAAAACTCAACCGGGTACCCAAAGCTTCCTGAAGCTTCTGCCAAAGACGGCTAGTAAACTGGGTGCCCCTGTCAGATACAATGCATGTGGGAACGCCGTGCAAACGCACAATCTCATCTATATACAACTGAGCATACTGAGCATAACCGAAAGTGGTCTTCACTGGGAGGAAGTGAGCCACTTTCATCAAACGGTCAACAATCACACAAATGGAGTCATACCATCAACTGGTCCTGGGTAGACCCACAACAAAGTCCATGAAAATCTGCTCCCATTTCCACTCAGGAACGGGTAAAGGCTGCAACTCTCCAGCCGGTCTCTGATGCTCAGCCTTGACTTGCTGACAAATCAGGCACCTCGAAACAAAGTCCGAAACATCCCGCTTCATCCCCTCCCACCAGTAGATGTCTCTCAAGTCACGGTACATCTTGGTGGAACCTGGATGAACGCTAAAGGCTGACTGATGTGCCTGTCTAGGATCTCGCGTCTCAACCCACCAATATCTGGTACACACAAGAGAGTCCCGTATCGTAGCTCACCCTGGTCATCAATCAAGAACTCCGAATCTTTACCCTGCCGAACAAGCTCAAGAATCTCAGACAAACGGGCATTACGTGGCTGCGCCTCACGGATACGATCAAGGAGAAATGGATGGGCACGGACATGAGCAAGTTGTCCCCCAGTGGAAGTGAACTCAAACTGAACTCTACCGCCGCACAAGATCTGCCAATCTGCAGAAGACTGTCTCTGAACCACGCCCAACTGGGACAAGCTATCCCCGGGCCTACGACTCAAAGTATCGGCTACCACATTCGCCTTGCCCGGATGATAAAGGATCTCACAATCATAATCCTTCACAAGCTCCATCCACCGGTGTTGTCTCAGGTTCAGGTCCCGCTGTTGGAAGATGTACTTCAAGCTCTTGTGGTCCGTGAAAATCTGACATGACTCCCCGTACAAGTAGTGTCTCTAAATCTTCAACGCAAAGACCACCGCGGCCATCTTAAGACCGTGAGTGGGGTAATTCTGCTCGTGCTTCTTCAGCTGTGTAGAAGCATAAACAATCACTCTATCATGCTGCATCAGTACATAACCGAGCCCCACTCGAGACGCATCGCAGTAAACAACAAAGCCACCCGATCTAGAAGGTAAAGATAGAACTGGTGTAGTCATCAACCGAGTCTTCAACTGCTGAAAACTCTGCTCGCACGCATCATTCCAAAGAAAAGGAACCCCCTTCCGGGTCAGTCCGGTCAGCGGTGCCGCGATACTCGAAAAATCCTGCACGAAGCGGCGCTAATAACCAGCTAAACCCAAAAAGCTGCGGACCTCTGTCATAGATACAGGTGTAGGCTAAAGCTGTACATCCCGATCTTCCTCGGTTCCACAAGAATACCATCTCTCGTCACCACATGACCCAGGAAGTCAACTCTATCAAGACAAAATGCGCACTTTGAGAATTTAGCATACAGCTGGTGCTCTATCAATGTCTGCAAAGCAATCTTCAAGTGCTGCTCATGCTCCTCACGACTCCTAGAGTAGACCAGAATGTCATCAATAAACACTATAATAAACTGGTCAAGGAACGGCCTGAAAATCCGGTTCATCAGATCCATGAACGCTGCTGGGGCATTGGTGAATCCGAACGACATCACCAGAAACTCATAATGCCCGTAGCGTGTACGAAAAGCAGTCTTCGGAATGTCATCATTCCGAACCCGCAACTGATGATAACCCGAATGCAAATCAATCTTAGAAAAATGTTTCGCACCCTGGAGCTGATCAAACAAATCATCAATACGGGGTAATGGATATCTGTTCCGCACCGTAACTCGGTTCAATTGACGATAATCAATGCATAACCTCAAACTGCCGTCCTTCTTCTTGAAGAACAGCACATGAGCTCCCCAAGGAGAAACACTCGGATGCACAAGTCCCTTATCAAGCAACTCTTACAATTGATCTTTAAACTCTCTAAGCTCTTCCGGAGCCATCCGGTAAGGCGATATAGAAATAGGCCCCGTGCCAGGAATCAGATCAATGCAAAACTCAATATCGCGCTCTGGCGGCAAACCAGGTAACTCATCGGGAAACTCTCGTACGATAGGAACCCGGTCCAACGACTCTACTGTGGCTCCAGTATGATAAATGAAAGCCAAGAATCCCCGACATCCCCTCCTCAAAAGCCGACTAGCGCAAATGGCTGAAATCAAACTATGAGAGGCGGCACCACGGTCCCCTTGCACAACCCGAACAAACTCGCCAATAAAACTAAAACTGACTGCCTTCTCACGGCAGTCCACGGACGCATATCAAGCAGCTAACCAGTCCATGCCATAGAGAACATCGAAGTCCAACATATCTAGAAGGATCAAGTCGACGGACGAATCTCTATCTCCAATACAAACGGCACACGACCGAAACACATGTCGCGCGATAAAAGAATCACAACCGGAGTAATCACCACGAGCGGCTGATCTAGCAAACACAACTCTCGGCCCAACTTTGGCACGAAGTGCGTAGAAACATAGGAATGCGTAGATCCCAGATCAAATAAAACATGAGCCTCAAAAGAACATCCAGAAAGAGTACCTAAAACCACTGCATTAGACGCCTGCGCGTCCTGATGAGTCAAGGCAAACACCCGAGCCTGCCCTCTACCGGCGACTGGCTGACCTCCGCCTCTGCCACCCCGTCCCCTCTGAACAAAACCACCGCGACTACGACCACTCTGAGCGTGGGTCTGACGCGGAGTAACAACAGGCATAAGAGGCAACGCTCTCTGAGGTGGAGAAGGTGGTAAGGTCACCTGTGGTACGGCTGCCTCCCTCTGACGTATCATGGTACAATCCCTAAAAAGGTGATGTAGACTGCCACACCTAAAGCACCCAGACGTCGACTGCTGACCCTCCTAGGGATAAGTGCTGAATAACTGGCCTCGTCCCACGTCTCTACTACTCCCCGTGCCAGAACGAACGTTGTCGCAGCGCCTAAACCTCTGTCTCTGTGCTGAAACACCAATACGAACCCTTTTCGGTTCCGGGACAACCGACGTCTCCGAAAGACGCTCGTCAACCAATAGGGCTGCGTCCACCGCTGCTGCATATGTGTCACAATGTTGTATGCTGATAGCGAGGAACAACTGGGTAAGCAAGCCTTGAACAAACCTCTTTACCCGCATCTCCTCCGTGTCTACCAGATAAGGAGCATACAAAGATAGCTCGGTGAACTGCACATCGTACTCGGCTACCGTCATACCCTGAGTCTGGCGTAATGACTCGAAACTGCGCGCTCGAGCATCCCTAACGATCTGCGGAAGAAAACGCACAAGAAACACCGTCACAAACTCATTCCAGGTCATAGGAGAAAGACCTGCGGCTCTGCCTTTCTCTAAGGACTCGCACCACTGCCGGGCTAGACCCTCCAGACGAAAAATCGCGAACTCTACCCATCTCGCGTCGGAGCATCTCAGCGAATGGCATATCCTGGCCATCCGGTCGATAAACGACTGTGGATCCTTAGCTGCATCGGAGCCAGTGAAAACCGGAGGCCTCAGCCTCATGAACTCTGACAGTGATACGGTGATAACCTCCATAGCTGTGGCTGCGACTGCCGGAAGAGTAGGCACCATCGAGGTCCCCACAGCAGGTGGAACAACCTCCTGTCTCTGTGCTCGAATGGCCTCAACTAACGTCCACATCATCTGCGCAAATCCTTCATACCGGCCCCTAGCATAGCCATATCGTCTGTTAAAGGCGGATCAATCTGCTCCTGCACAACGGGCATACCGCCCTGGTCAGTCCTTGTCTCATACGAGTCAAATCTGACCTTAGCCCTCACGGCCGCTGTCTGCGCCCTCATAGTCTTCGGCGGCATAAAGGCTGGAAATGGAAACAGGATTTGATAAGGACACAGAAATCGAATCACAAGGATGTATATAATCACGGAAGGAATTTCAAACAATAAGTCCTAAGTTCACATAGGAGGAGTACCGCGTCGTTAGTATGCCGCGGAACATACACACGCTACGTTACACTGCTTAAGCTACCTACTCCATTATACCAAGGTCATGCTACACTCCGAAAGGTAAAACCTAGCGCTCTGATACCAACTTTTTCACGACCCAAATTAGGCACATGACAGACACATAGACTACGTAACGTCAACAGGCGTAACGGAATTTAAGTGAGCCGAAAACCCAGCAATCTAAACCATTACAAATCGAAAAATATAGAACACTTTTAAATCTCGACGCAAAACTTTAACTTAAGTTTGTTTTCATAAAATTTTCGGCAGCACCTCACTTGTAAAAGCTAGCCCTGAAATGGGTACAAACATAAGATATAAGTAAAGCATCCGCAAACGGGAACAAATCTCGCCCAACGGTGGAAACAACCACCACAACAGATATACGACGCCGTAGCGAAGAAATGAGATAATCCACATAAATAAAGGCCAGCTCACACGAGCACGACAACCAGAGTCATAAGAATATACAACATCGATCCTCACAACACGCCTCTAAGTCAATACATGAAGGTGGTCGATGAAGAGTACTAGATACAAAAGATATACAATGTACATTATCGGATAACCGCAACCCACCTAAAGCAAAAGGCCTCACAGCCAACCGTAACGGTATCCGCAAAAGTTGAGATAATAAGACGCCCTGCCGCGACTACCGTGAGGATCAGACCTGCAAAACACTGCGGCACAACAGGGGGTGAGTTGCCAACTTATGAATAGAAATAACATCATACTGTAATCGCAAGTATGCACTAACAGCGATAATCTATCACATGTAATCAGATAGTATGAGTATGGCAATATGGATACGCAACAATCATGTAAAGGTATATCATCAGAGTACTACAACTACATGAAACAACGCATATCAACTAAACGCTAGGTATGGGATACAACATAACATCATCAATAAATCATCATCGTGGAAAAATACTGGTGTCTGCCAACGACACCCCAAATCCCAATACCTCAGGCGCTGTCACCCTGATCGGCCCCCAAACCTGTAAAATCTCATGGAACCTGAGTGTCAAACACTGACACTCGAAACATCATGAAAACATATACCTGTGTATGTATATATATATATATATATATATATATATATATATATATATATGAGGATATCTACCTCGTGTGTCAATCAACGACAAAACAAATCATGGAACCTGAGTGTCAAACACCGACACTCGAAACATCATGAAAACCGTGTCCAGCATTGACACGTAAATACACATATATCGGGCTCCGTCAATCCGGATCGGCCCTCGGGCTCCGTCAGTCCAGATCGGCCCACATCAAAATATCTCTCTCTCGGGCTCCGTCAGTCCGGATCGGCCCATATAAATATATCTCTCTCTTGGGCTCCATCAGTCCAGATCGGCCCATATAAATATCTCAAGTCTCAAAACCGAGAAAACTCATGGTGGACGCACTGGAATATCATATCAAGAGAAACCGGGTTTTCAAACAATGCATAAGTTTCTTGAAATACCCCCACGGTTCTCAAAACCATAAATCACATGAAATCCATATCTCAAATGCGTAATTCCATGAAAACTGATGTATGCAACATAAAACAGCAATATGAGCATATTACGGAAAAACCGCTATTTAAATGCAACAAGTCATAAATATATTATGCGGTTCCCAATTCCTCTGAAATCAAGTGCAGCATCATATGAGGTGTACATGTAATCCTAGAAAGATCTGTGTATCTACATGTAAGCAGGTATGTATGATGCATTTCATAAGCGCAATAGCACAATAATCCACGTCTCAGCGTCAAATGACAATACAATACCACTTAGGGGTATAGGTAGCTATAGCAAGGTATGTGTCTATACCTGTTAATAATGATGTAATACCCTATAGTTATATGTGTAGGTATAACATGTAGGCATAGAAAGGCATATGTGTGAGCATGTAGGTATACCGGTATGCTGTATTTCATATGCACCATGGAATAGGAATCAATGTCTAAATGTCACTAACCATTCAATATCACATATATATGTGTTGTGCGTATCATGGAAATTACCGACGGTGTGTGTGTAGCATACAATTAGTGCTCGTGAAACATGAACCGTCAATAATAGTGCAGTGTCCAATGGGTACAAGTCTAAGCACAACAAGTAATGATATGCAATGAAGTGCAGGGTTACCCAAGACGGCAGCAAGGTTTCGGGAGGCATCGTCCATGCCAAATTCAAAAAATTCCCATTGCTAACCCTAACTTGAATCATAAACTAGAAATATATGGAATCAACTGCAAACACTTTGCAATAAGTAAAGAGAGCGAGGAATACAACCTTTGTAGACCGGTCCTTCACTTCAACAGCTCCGTGTAGTAGTCCCCTTCGCTGCGATCGTAAACTTCGGACCCTAGAGAGGCTCCCATGAAGAAACGAACATGCTGGCTTCGATGTCTTCGAGGCCGAAGATGATCTACGTCGATGAGACACTAACCCAAGCTATTTCTTCACTAGGTCATGAACTTTATGAAGAGAACACCCTATACTAAATGGCAAGTAGTAGAGAATGATGAAGTAGGAAGTGGGCTCACTTTAGATTTCATTTTCTCACACTTTTTCTCAAACCTCTATTGAAGCCAGAAGCTTTTGATGAAGAAGAAGAAGATGAAGAAAATATCACTTGAATAATTCATCCAAAAAAATTATTGCAACCATGGGTGAGTTAAAGCCATCATGCTTAACTCATGTAGGGAATAAACCCTTGGCTATGGTTAAAGGTTGGGTCAAGGAAAAATATCCTAAGGAATGACAAAAGAGTTGACCTTGACAAAGTTCTACAAGCTTCTCCAAGCTTGAAAACTTTGACCAAGCCTTTTGCTTTTTTGTAATAACTTAAGAAATAATCAAAACCCTAATTTAACCCTAGCATGGTATAAGTCTCGTACACCCATCTTGCATGTATCATCAAGCATGACACAAACATGTACACTTGCATATATCACATATATACAATGTGCACAATCTAGTGAGAAAAGAAATCTTAAGTGAGCTAATACTAGTTAATGTAATGTAATATATCTAATATATAATTATACATTAAATTATTAAATCAACTCTTAATTTAATAATCCGGCTATAACCGACTAATATCATGTGTAACAACATATCGAATCAACACTTGATCCGATAACCCGGCTATATCGCATATAACCGACCAATATCACATATCACGAGAATAGAATACAGTATCTCATATCGTATCAATCTCGGTCCCTCACATATCACGAGAATAGAATACAGTATCTCATATCGTATCAATCTCGGTCCCGCACATATCACATATGTACTCCTACTCCATTTCGCTTGAGCCAGGAAACCCCTGTGTAGGACTCTAAAGACTCGTCAATACGCCGGCTGAAGGTGATGATCATATCAAACACCCACAGGCCGCAAGCGGTCTGCTAAACGTAACGACCACCCAGGTATTGAGCAATCAGAAGATCAACAGGTAATACTGCTCACACTTATGCGAATCCAATCAGTAACACTACCTACAGTCCGGTCTCTTCGTCTGATATGTCGCATATCTTGTCTAGAGGTGGTAAACGTCAGACCCCAGTAACTCGATAAGTCGTGTCGATATGAGGCACATAACGGGTCGAGAAACTACTGATAACATTTACCAGTAAATCTCTGAAGCAGCCTTGGCCAAGGACTTCCTGTTATAGCCAATGGAGCACAGCGCAACATCAACTCCCTATACCGGGAGAGACGAAACCCCTCCGATCGCTCATTGCCTCCATGTGACTCGGGACTGTACCCAAAAGCCACCGTTTTGCACGTTCTCTTGAACGTAGTATGTTGGAAATCGAAGCACAGTGGGAATCACACATGACTCTATGACGATCTCGGGTCTACAGACTAACCTGTACCAGTGTCACCAGAGAACTGCCATCTGACGTGAGGTATAATACCATCCGGGAGTTCTCGGTGAGTCCGTCCAGTGTACCCAGTCTCCACTGAGCACCCGTATACTTTCTCTGATGTCAAACACCAATGGATATGGGATCATCCATCGCCCATCTATATGGGTCGAGAATCTATACGCTAGTCTACTCTGGTATATCGATGCCCTGTCTCGATACACTTATGACTAGGAACATTTGAAGGATGTACTTAGCGACTATACTGTCCCCACTAGTATGATCTGCATCATAGTCCTGGTAGTCAAGTACTCATCCTAAGGGCTTTATCAACATGTAACCTAGAGACAATCAGAGTACATGTTAAGATAAAGTGCAACCAGATAGCATACTATCATGTCGAGCAAGAAAGTCCTCCATATATATGTCCAAGCATGCACTACAATATACACCGTATGTACAGTAATGGCCTATATGGCATACATATCACTAACAATCTCTCACTTGCACTAAGGCCATCTGTTGTAGTATCTCGTACCCAACAATTAGCAGTGGTTCAAGTATCTCATACTCAACCATCCCATAAAAGTCTTTACTGGGAAATAGGCCTTTATGAGTGGATCCACGCTGTTGTCCTCTGTGTCTACTCTCCTATCCTCGATCTCCTTGGAGATCAACCATCTCCATGATCAGGTGATACTGCCTATGAATATGTCTGGATCACTGATGGGACAGGGGTTCCTAGGCCAAATCCACAACTCCATTGTCACACAATAGTAGGAACGAAGTTCATCTTATGAACTTATATATATCCAGATTGCCTCTTTGGTAGCATCCTTGGTAGCAATGTATCCAGCCTTTATCATCTAGTATGCCATGGTTTCTAGCTTGGATTTCTTCCAACATACCGTACTTCCACTGAGGGTAAAGACAATGCCTGTGACTGACATTCAGTCAACCTTACCACCCTGGAAGCTATCCAGTGATTCTCCCCAGGATCGATTGATACCGTCTCATTACAACCTAGTGAGAATCCTAACATCCACTTTGATCTATCTCATAGATCCAAAAACCCAGGATTTAGGAGGTATCACCTTGGTCTTATATGGACAATCCTTGTGATAAGAGGAGATTGACCGAGCATAGCATCGGAAACTCCTTTCCTATCAAGAGTATGTTATCCACGTACTATACGAGGATCATCACCATACTCCCTACTACCTTTTTGTATATACAACGTTCATCTACTATTTTGATGAAGTCAAACGTTTTGACTACCACATCAAAACAAACGTTCCAACTCCACGATGCCTGCTTTAACTCATAAAGCAACATGCACACGTTTCCGCTTCTCCCACTGTCTACGAAGCCCTCTAGCTGTGTATGTCATGACCCGAAAGTACGGAACATGACCGGCACTTAGGCTACGAACGTCTCAAGGCGTACGTGCTCTAAGTAAGCCGAGCCCAGAAATCCAAACCAAGAAAAGTAGTAGAGTGAAGGAAAAAACCATATGTAAATCAACCAGTTTGCAACATAATATACAACGCCTAAAGGCGAGGATCACAACAGAAAAGGGAACTCAACAGCATGAAACCCAGAGAAATATAACGTGCGACTCTAAGGTCGAAAGAATGATCAATATTGGTCTTTATCTCAAATAAGTACATGTTTGGTTGATGGAACTTCTAGATACAACTGAAATATAATATACAAAGTATAATGATGGGTATGATACAAATAACCCACCTACTAGCAAGTCACCTGAAGAAGCTGTGCCCGTAAAGCCGTAATGGAACCCGTACGGCAACACCTGCAAGAAACTGGGGCACAACGGGGGTGAGTTGCCAACTCGTGAATAGAAATACATCTACGAACAGAAAATCGCATGTATGACGCAATCCTAGGTCATACGATCATAATATACAATCCTCAAGTATATAACTAGCATTCTATAACCATGACTAGGGTAGCTATCTAACCCAAATGTAATCCCATGTACCCGTGTCAATGTCAGTGCCTCAGGTAGCAATGTATCATATGAATGATGTATGAATGCATGAAAAGTATGATCAATGTAATCAAGTCTGTATGTGATCAATGTCTGTATATAGGTGGATCCTGTCCACGTATCATCCAATGACAATAAGCATCATGCATGTAAATATGAGGATATAGTCAAAATCATGAAAACACATCATGAAACCTGTGCCCAGCATCGCATGAAACATAGCCTCAATCTCAATATCTCAATATCTCTGATAAGTCTCACTACCTAGGGCGCTGTCATGACCCGAAAGAGCACGTGACTGGCCCTTGAACCATATGAAGTCTATAGGACCCCATCTGATCCAAGTAAGCCAAAAGCTCAGAAATCTAAAACCATTTAAAGAGTAAATAAGGAAAACTGGTTTTTAAGAAGTAAAGAAATCATGTTCGAAAATTAAAGTTTTTAAATAACTAAGCCGAATATGCATTTTTAAGATGTGTAACCTTTCCTGAAAATTTCGGCAGAGTTTCCTTTGTAAAACTGGCCCCGAACAGGGAACAACAAGAATAATATATGAAATGATAAAAGGCATCCCCAAGCGGGAGCTAGCTCTTCGTCAATCGACGGTCACAACCACGCAAGTAATAATAATAATATACAACGCCAAAGGGCGAGGATCAAACCCAAAAAGAACTCAAAACAGCCAGAAAACCGTAATACTACAAGCGCGACTCTAAGGTCGAAATAATACAACACTGTTTTCTAAGTCTGAAACAATATACAAGTTTTGGTTGATGGAATTCTAGATACAATGAGTAATACATGTACAATGGCGGTTTCGATACAAAAGAAACCACCTACCCAAGCAAGTCACCCAGAAGGAAGAAGTGTGCCAGAAATGCCGCTATGGAATCTGTATGGCAAAACCTGCAAGGACTGTGGCACAACGGGGGTGAGTTGCCAACTTGTGAATAGAAAATATCTACAAGCAGAGATCGAATGTATGACCCATCCTAGGTCAATACGATCAGATATAAATAAACCTCAATATGAAAAAGTCTGAAGCATGCTAAACTGGTAAGGTAATCTCTATACATGTAGTGTAGTGCCAAGTGCTCGTGCCAGTGCCTCAGGTAATAGCATATCATAAATGTGAGGTATGATCAATGTAATCAAATCTGCATGTACGTGGATCCCGTCCACTCGTCACCCAATAACAATAACCATCATGCATGTAAATATCATAAAACATGTGCATGGAAATAATATGAGGATATAAACCATCTGTGTCCCTCGCGACACGTCAAAATCATGGAACCGGAGTGCCCAGCATCGACACTCGAAAACATCATGAAAACTGTGCCCAGCATCGGCACGTAAATCCTCATATATCAGGCTCCGTCAGTACGGATCGGCCCGCGGGCTCTGTCTGCGGTATCGGCCCTCGGCCCCGGCAGTACGCCCATATCCATCTATCGACTCTGGTCAGTATCCTCCGGATAACCGCCAGGTCCAACCAATCACCGATAGGTACTCGCCACCCTGCCAGGCTCATCGTCTACTCCACGAAAAACATTTCTTGCCCCGGGGAACTATACCGGGTCCACCATGTACCCGCAATTGGCCTCATCCGCCTCCTCGAATAGGGTTTCACATGTCGCTCTCAGCACCGAGAAAACACATGGTGGACGCACTGAAATATCATATCAAGGGTAACCGGGTTTTAAAACAATTATATATTTTTCTTTTGAAACACCCACGGTTCCCAAAAACCAGAAATATCATGGAAACAACATATCTCAATGCGTATAATCAGAGAGCATGATGTATGCGACATGTAAAGAAATGAAAGCAACATACACTGAATGCAACAGTACTACAGTGTAGTGACATGGAAATTATCGATGATGAAGTGTGTGAGCCGGCAAACAAGTGTACGTGGAACATACGCATCATCGATAATGGTGCTGGTGTCCTAACAGCATGACTGAAATATATCAACAATACAAGCAATGCAATGCAAATAGCATGAATATGCGGAATCGAATAATCAGCGCAACAGTAAAGAACCTGCCTTAAAAAATATATCATGTAGCCTTGCCTTTTGAAATAAGACGAATCAGGGTTTTTGATAAAATAAGGACTACGGTGTTTTAAGAAAAGATGTGTCGTTTGAAAATATCCGTAGAAATCCTTTTGCCTATCTTTAAAATACCCCCGATTCGTTATTTTTGAAATAGGTATGACTCGGGTCTAGTCTAACGCCTACTATGCGAACTACGAACCTAACAATCAAGTCAATCGGGAGGGGCATGGAAACCACCTAAATCTGAGTCGATATACATATATAAATATATAGTCGGTGATCTCGCCTCAATAGTATCACGTACGATATAGTATATCATATAAAATCCTTGAGTCATGAGTGCAGATCTAACATCAATATAAAGCTCGTACGGTAAATCGTCGTACGGCATCCCAATAGCTGGGTACGGGTCAATATCACATTCATCTCATCACATATCCGGTATCACTACCATCATATCACATCTCAAATACGAACTCTGTCATATCACCGAATCTCACGGCCTCAATCAAACCTCATCGACTCAACTCAATCCCATGTATCATCCTCAATCCCGTATATGAACACATAGTCCTATACCATGTGTAGATATACACACCATCATATGCGCACAGATAAACGAAAGAATGTATTCAAGTATGTGTGTATGTGTGAGTGCACCCACTACTCTAGGGTTTCGCACTACTAAACCAATACATCCTTATCATCAATAATTCCATTATTACCATCAATAGTCCTAACAACACATAATAAATATATGTGTGTATACGTATTCGTATACATCACCACGGACTGCGGGGGTGCTATACGCCATCCACCCGACTTCTTCCCGTAGATATAAATCTACTCACCTTGCTTCTCGTGTGCCGATGCCGATGTCGGTATCTTCATCTTCTTCGCCTCAACATCACGTAGGGTACCTACAAGTATATCACAACGCTAAAGCACATGAAAATCACATCGGAAACCAAAATAGCACACTCTACTCGCATAGGTAAAAACCTATCGTCTCGTATGTAAACACGATCAATATCCACTTGTCGTTGACGTCCAAACGCCACCCGACAGGAATGAATCACCAAATACCAAAATCTATGCTAAAACAAGTCGTAAATCATACGCCAACTCAAGAAAATCAACCCGGATTTTACCCTAACTGGAATCAGTCAAAACTAGATATACCCAGGGTCAAGTCTATAGGGTAAAAGACTACAGAACCAAAACGAGCACCAGAACCCCTGCTCTGGCCGCAAATTGCGGCCAGGGGGATTAAATCTGCGGCCAAAGAAATGAATTGGGGGCTAGGGTTTGGTGTGGTGGTTCCATGGTGCCAGCACATCTCACTGTCAACTCAGTTTTATTTTTGGGGTCTCGGGGTGATAGTAGATTCTTAAATACGATCACAGATTCACAGTTTTTCTCCGACATCGTCTCATAAATCCGTATTCTGGTTTCAAGTTCAGGTTTGGGTCCAAATTAGCATCACACAAGGGTTTCTAACGTCACCACAATCCTCAATTTCATCTTTAATTTCAGATCTCACATAAACCCTAACTTGAAGTTTCACAAATCCATCAAACGACACCATGTCGACACAAAACTAGTATTGATGCAATAAGAATTGAATTACTAAACTAGTGGTGCAGAAATTACCTCCTTTGGCAACTCAAGAATTTTCTTGAGTTGCTCAAAGTTCTCCAAATCCAATCTTGCTAGGTTCAATGTGTAGCTAATGAGCTTGGGAGCAAGTTTTGTGAAGTGGGAATGGGGTTTTGGTGAGGGAAATGAGAGGGATATATGAAGTGAAGGGGAGGGAAATGAGAGGGAGCAGGAGCAGGAGCAGCTGTAGCTCCATGAGAGGGGATAGAGAAATGGGTATGAGGAAATGATGGGTATGGTTCAAAAAGTCAAAAGCAACTACTCTCTCTCTCTCATCATCATACTCACTTTTTCTTTTCTCTTTCTTCTCACTCCAATAGTGAACCCAAATGAACAACCATGGCAATAGAAATGTAACACAAGTGTAACAAGTGTGGAAAATAATATATGCACATTTTTGCATAAAAATGCTAAAAATCCAATTAGCGATTTTTAATCGCGATTAGCACTAAATTAGCATATAACTAATCTTAAAAACTTTAAAATGGCATAATTCCATAAAATACCCTATTTTAGAATTTTCCATAATTTTTCCCCATTTATTTGTATTTAGTTATACCAGAATATTAAAATATTCATTAAAATAATATTAAATTATAAAATTTCCTAAAAATGATATTTTATTATCTTGAAAACATTACAATCTACCCCCCTTAAAGAAATTCGGTCCCCGAATTTAAATTTAAAACCCCCAAATACTAAAATATTTCGATACAAATTCCATGTCGTCGGGGCTCCGAAATCAGCAATACATAAAACGTATCATAGCGCAATGCATGCGCATGAGTACTGAGTAGATAACTCAAAAGCAACACTCCATCAAGCATCCCGCAATCATCGGAGTCATGGTAAAGACACAAATGTTAAATCCAATACAAAACCAATATGATATAGATCAGAACTATACATGTAGACATCCAATCTATACATGTGAATAGCTGATGTAAATGCATGCCAAATCTTTTTATGTCGTTGTGCGATGCGCGTAACACTGCACAGTGGCGAACATTTTTCATAAGAAAATAACTATATACGTATATATATATATATATCCTTTGTTTAATAGGTACGTTCCGCCGTTTTGAAAACAATTTATAAGGGTTTCCTTGTTTTTAAAACGTTTCGTGTCATATCGGACACGTAGGTATATATATATATATATATATATCGAGACCATAGCTCGCTCTTTGGAAATCCCTTCGAACTATCAATGCATGCAAAATATATCCAGGTACTGTCCTCTGACTAGTCCTGCTCAGTATGAAAAAAAATATCCAATATCAAAATAATGTACTTCTCCAAAAGGAATAAATCCCAAAAATGCACATAACACCACCCTGTGCGTCTGGTGCGCACGGAAATCAAAATCCATATATGTGCCATACAGGTGCACAAACAACATCTAGGTGCAACGGGTGTTCACGAAGTATTTGTCATAGGCAACGTGTGTGACTGACAGCCAAAACAGGTGCATCTGACATGCAAATCTCGATTTAGTGCATCTGGTGTGCCCCAAAATCGTATCTCAAAACATGCGCCCAACATGCGCGAAAATCCAAATCGGTGCACCCATCGTGCACGAATGAAAGTCTAAACCGTGGGCACTCAACATGCACGGAATCACGAAATCCAATAGCAAATGCCGAACATGCGTAAGTCCAGTCGAAAGCACGGAGTGCAAGAATTAAAAATATCAGGGTCAAGTCGATGATATATAATGCGGCTCAATCAAGATCAAGTGTACCGCGATAGAAAATCTCACAACCGTGTGCATCAGCGTGCACAAATCAAATCAAAACACTAAAAGTGCATGAAATCACCATCAATACCTCCAAAATAATAACTATGCGCAAGGTGTAAATACCCAGTAGGTGCAACCATGGTGCACAAAATAAAATATCATGGAACTCAGTCATCAAGACTAAATCATGCAAATAGATCGCCCAAAATACCGAAATTCAAAGCGATGGATACGTGATAGTCAAATCACAAAATCACAAATCATAAATACTGTCGTCGGTATATCCTCCTACGAGTCGAGAAGGTGCCGGTACATCCAATGCTAGCGGCGCAAGATATCTACTTGCCTCATGCTCGCGGCTGGCGTCCTCTACCTCTGGTTCCTTATCTTCTCTGTGGATTACCAATCTCGCAATCCATCGGCTCATCGGCCCGGTCAGGTGTGCTGACAGGAACGATTCCGTTCTGGCACTTTCCTGGTCATCTCTCAGTCAATCCTCACAATCGCTCGTAACGCAGCACATCTCTAGCGCCGACCTCGGGTCCTCTGAATGCACATCACGCATCTGCTCCTGGTGCAAATCTTATTGCAGCAGTGTACTGGAAGGAATCCTACTCAAGGTCTCTTCTGATCTTGCCTAAGCCAAACTGTACGGAGGCTGGTACTCTGGCATAATCTTTCCTCGCTTTCTGGACATCTGCGTCCTTAGTACAACATCTCCTCGGAAGCTGGTCGCATCCCTGCGCCTCTGTATGCATATCCGACCTTTAATCTTAACGGGGTGTAGTAACAGCTCGTCTGCGTCTCGCACGAACTTGTTGTCCCGCTTGTCTGTATCATCGACCATTTCGACATCGTGTCTCTATCTGGACACTGCAATGTCCTCGGCTACGGTCCCTCCGAAGTCTGTAACACGGACTCGAAATCACGAACTCGGTATCTTCGTCACTCAGTAGGAGATATCTAGCCGATCACGTCCTCAACGTGCGTATCGCATCTCTGATGTCAGTGGAGTGGAACGTCATCTCGTCGAAATCTCATGCGAACTCTTTACTCCACTCTGCTTCAATATCGACTGATTCGGACTCATCTCATCGTGGCTACACAGATTGCGCTCCAATGGCTATGCTCGTATCGGGAGTCTCCCAAGCAGTGTCCCATCACAATATCCGAAAGATGTCGAACCATCCGATCGACTCGTCAGAACCTCACAATCCCCCAAGAGCTCAACATCTCGGGTACAGTTTAATAGTATCGAGTACATACCACAGCATCGGTGGTCCAGCCGTAGAAGGGCAAACCCAAGCCTCACTGATGGCGCCGCGGAACTGCCGCAAACCCTAAGGTTCAAAGGCTTTCACATGGTCATTATGTCGAGTTAGGGTTTCATTCTTCTAGAGGGTCCATAGAATCGCTTGCATGTCTTTCCGAATACTTTAAACTTGGAAAATGGGTTCCTGACATTCTATCGTCTCAATCGACTCTCAACGAATCTGCGTGAAGTCGCCTCTAGCTGGAATCAATCTATCTGATGACCTTGCATCGGGGTAAGCGAACTAACCATATGTCCTAGTCATTAATTCTCGGTGACTAGCGACTCACTATCATATCTCTAAGAATATTCTCATGCTGCAATATCTCCAATCATCTGGGCGATATCTCATCACACGCAGCAACAACTGGATCATCCGTCCATACGCTGAACAGTGCCTCAATCGTCCTGGATAAGCGATAATATCAACGGTCATCACATCCTGGCTGGCCTCTATCAGTGGCTCAATCCTCTGGTGCCGATCAGCACATCTGGGAAATCTCGTAAAAGCGATCAATCCAACGCTCATGGCGCGAAAACAAAATAAGACGACGCCTCAATATGCAATCGTATGTCTCTGGAATCATGCCCTGGTCAGTCCACGTCCACGACGAGCTCATGCTGACGCAACTCGAGCCATAGCTCACTCTGCCCGTGCAATCGTGGCGGCAAAACCAAAACCAGTATCGATGAGGATAGATCATAGGAATGAATATAATACTGTGCAAGGAAATGTACATCCTAAGATTTCTTAAGCGGAGTGGCGTGTCGTAAGTATGCCGTGGAACATACGTACGGTACGTCCCTCTACTCAAGCTACCTACTCCATCAACCAAGGGTCATCCTATGCGAGGAAAGTTCGGGTATAATACCCCCTCGACTAAGTCTAAGTTCCGTAAGGTCAAGCCTAAGTTCCGTATATATATAATGCCCTAGGCTCCACATAGTCAAACTTAGACTCGAACCAAGGTAAACCTAGCACTCTGATACCAACTTTGTCACAACCCGAAAGAGCACGTGACTGGCCCTTGAACCATATGAAGTCTATAGGACCCCATCTGATCCAAGTAAGCCAAAAGCCCAGAAATCTAAAACCATTTAAAGAGTAAATAAGGAAAAGTGGTTTTTAAGAAGTAAAGAAATCATGTTCGAAAATTAAAGTTTTTAAATAACTAAGCCGAATATGCATTTTTAAGATGTGTAACCTTTCCTGAAAATTTCGGCAGAGTTTCCTTTGTAAAACTGGCCCCGAACGAGGAATAACAAGAATAATATATGAAATGATAAAAGGCATCCCCAAGCAGGAGCTAGCTCTTCGTCAATCGACGGTAACAACCACGCAAGTAATAATAATAATATACAACACCAAAGGGCGATGATCAAACCCAAAAAGAACTCAAAACAGCCAGAAAACCGTAATACTACAAGCGCGACTCTAAGGTCGAAATAATACAATACTGTTTTCTAAGTCTGAAACAATATACAAGTTTTGGTTGATGGAATTCTAGATACAATGAGTAATACATGTACAATGGCGGTTCCGATACAAAAGAAACCACCTACCCAAGCAAGTCACCCAGAAGGAAGCAGTGTGCCAGAAATGCCGCTATGGAATCTGTACGGCAAAACCTGCAAGGACTGTGGCACAACGGGGGTGAGTTGCCAACTCGTGAATAGAAAATATCTACAAGCAGAGATCGAATGTATGACCCATCCTAGGTCAATATGATCAGATATAAATAAACCTCAATATGAATAAGTCTGAAGCATGCTAAACTGGCAAGGTAATCTCTATGCATGAGTGTAGTGCCAAGTGCTCGTGCCAGTGCCTCAGGTAATAGCTTTCATAAATGTGAGGTATGATCAATGTAATCAAATCTGCATGTACGTGGATCCCGTCCACTCTTCACCCAATGACAATAACTGTTGGAGATAGTGCCCTCAGAGTCAATTATTAGGTCACAGGTACGTGATTGTAATGATTGAGGGAGGACCTATCCCGGTAGGACAGTCTTACTCGAGATGATAGTATGCTATCTGGTTTACCTTTATCATCGTGTACTGCTTTAGGTGACATGACACGTCGCTATTACACGTTGATAGAGCCCCTAGGATTCTTGCTTGACCACCAGCAGTATGAGGGCGATCATATAAGTGGGAGCTGGGGGTCTATAAGCTTATCCTTAAAAGGTCCCTAGTCGTGGGAGTTTCGAGACTGGGCATCGATACTCCATTAGTAGACTAGTGTATACAGTCGAGACCCCGACGAGGGGCGGTGGCCGGTCTCACAAGCCACTGGTGTCAGTTGGATCACCTAAGATGTATACAGGTGCTCATTGGGTTATGAGTACACCGGACAGGACTCGCCGGGAACATGCTAGTTGGTCATATACCAGACGTCAGATGGCAGTTCCCTGGTGACATGTGTGCAGGTTAGTTCATCGACCTGGGGATCGTCATTTGTCTCGTGTGAGTTCCCACTGTACTTTGATTACTACCCTACCACGGCTCAAAGGAGTCGTGCAAACAGGTTTTAGTTGGGTACAGTCCCGAGCCACATGGAGGCAGTGAGCGTATCTTCAGGGGTTCGTCTCTCCCGGTATTGGGGGTGAGGTCGTGCTGTGTCTAGGAGAGCCATTACACAAAGTCCTTGGCCAAGGCAAGGAGATTTACTGGTAGGTATTCCAGTAGTATCTCAGGGTGTTCTGGGCTACACTCCGACACGACTTGTACCGCTTTTGGGGGTCTGACTTTTACCAACCCCCTAGGCCCGCCATGCGATACTCATAGACGAATGGACCGGACTGCACGGATATTGTCACTGACAGGCTCAGTTGGGTGTCGGGGTGAGCTTCCTCATCGACGTCCCATTTGGTCAGTACCTGGTAGCCCGTCACGTATTGGCTTATACCTCTGACGTGCTAGTGGTTAAATCCACAACCGAGGTGTTGACGAGTCTTTAGAGTCCCCCACATTCAGTTACTCAGCTTTCGGGCGAAAGGTTGTAGAGGCCGTATGGAGATATGGCAAGGTCCGATCAGATACGTGCGGTATTGCACGGATCAGGATCGGACAGTTTGTACTATAGGCCGTATTGGTATATGGCAGGGTTCGATCAGATACGTGCGGTATTGCACGGATCAGGATCGAACGGATATTACTAGCCGGCTTTGGTATAAGCCGGATCCTAGTATAGTACAGTGTAGATTTTGTCTCATTGCATTTGTATTTCGGTCGGAATACAAATGCGGGTGTGTATGCACAGTATCGGGGTTTTCCTGTAATTTATTACGGGACCAGTTTTATGGAGTTGCCAGTTTGCTTTCCGTTTCGGCCAATTTCCATTGTTCCGTTCATTGGCCGAAGATTGGTGGAGGAGGGCTTATTTGCATTGTTGCAAATAGGCATTTGTGGAGGGGGTCTTTGCCTTTTTGTTGTATCATGATAGCACCATCTTTTGACTTGATAACCTCATCATGGCTTGACTTTTGTATGATGATGGAGGGACATGATGGTTGTTGATGATTTGGTAGTTGGAGTGAGGTTATTTACTTGCAATCATTTCTTGATATCATGAGCTTTTCTCTCTCCCTTGCATTATGGTGGTGATTGATTAATCCTTGGCTCTCTCCTCACTCACACTCTCTCCCCATTCACAAAGAGGGCCGGCCATTCTTAAGGAGTGGGGTGATTGTTTTTGGTGTGGCAATTTTTGGTTCTCTTCATTCTCCAAAAATCACACAAGAACCCTCTCCTAAAGTTCCTCTTTTTCCTCCACAAAAAGGCAACTCCACAATCCCAAAAAGAGACACAAGCTCACTACATATTCTACAACGAACCTTGGGCACGTCGAGTAGCCGGCTTCGTGCCCGAGTTGCCTCGGCATAGAGGTGGGAGCCCGTAAACGAAGAAGGCGATGTGGTGCACTTCCGGCGACGAGGAGGAGACGGGACTTTTCCGCAGGAGATCGGGACCATGACGAGAAGACCGGAGGACTTGGATCGTCGGTATATCTCTAACCCATCTTCTAGTTAGCTTAGACTTGTTAATGGTTACGATCCGGGTGTTTAGTGCGCGGTGGTGCCGGTTTGCTAAGTCCGCAAAATTTAAAGTTATTCACCGCTTCCGTATTCCGGCGTCGGATCGACGGCCGGGGCGCCGCCGTGCACTTACAGTGGTATCAGAGCCTCGCCATTAACTTAGTCTAGCTTTGTGTAATGTGTTTGCATTTCCGATCGATCAAAAAGTTCCAAAACTGCATTTTAGTTCGCATCAGTTTCTGTTGAAAATTTTTGGTCTCGAAAAATTTTTCAGGTTATAAAATATTGATGTACTGGAAAATCTAAGAGTTCTGTAAAAATTTGACGAAGTAACTCCATAGTTGGAGCGCGGAACCGCCGCGAAAACCCTATTTGTGCGGCCCTTCCGCCGCGCACTATTCACATCACTTCACCAATTTTTTACAGAGGCCTTCTGGGCTTAAAATATGGGTTTTGGAATATTAAAATTGGGCCCAGGATTTCTGTGAGTGCTACAGTTTTGATTGGGGGCCCACTTGTTAATTGTTTGATCAATCGGAAAATTTTAAACACATTTTTCACAGTATTTACATTATATCTGCGACCGTGAATGTCACTCGATCGGTAAATCCTGTCTAAACTGCTATAGCCCGGTTAGACGGATTTGCGAACGTGACTTTCACGTTGATGTTCTATGTTTATGCTGTGATGTTGCGGATCGGTCGTGGGGGATAGCCTGGATGCAATGCTAGTACAGTTTTGTTGTATTATGTACATTTGATATTGCGGGGCGAGCGTCCGACTTGTGGACTGCCGTCACTGCCGGATTGTATTATTATTTTGGGGCACGACCTGGTTGCGGTCGATGTACCCGGTGTATGTATATTTTACTTTCTGTACTAGGATTGCCCCGCGGAGGGGTGCACGGATAGCCGGGTTCTAGAGGGCAACAAGCCCGCATCTCATGGCATTGAGACGGAGGGGGCTTCACTCTAGGATTGGCGGGCTATTCACCGCACTCGTAGGGGGTACAGGTTGACCCAGGAGGGGTGCCCAAGTTACCGGATTCCGTGAAGTGTTGGGTGGTCCGTTCACGGCGCTGAAGGGGGCTGCCTCGCTTCAGGTTTTGGCGGGTGACTTGCCGCGCCCGTAGGGGTCTAGGATTTCATTGCACAGGCTATCCACACGACCAGGGGAACGTCGGGTTTCAGCAGTGGCTCTGTGAAACCCGGGGATCCCAGATATCTGTATTGTTTCTGTGATGCTGTACATTTTCTGTGATGTTGCATTTCTTTCACGCCTTGAGCGAAATATAATATATTGGTATATATATTAGTAGATGTAGTATATGTTTTGCATCCGCGCTAGTCCAGTCCCCGCTCTGTCGTTAGTAAGCTAACCTAACGGGTAATGACGGGACCCAGTGGCGAATGCGGATGGCATATACGTACATCAGTATATTTTCGTTCTTTTTGGTGTGATCAATTGATGGGACTGCGTTGATTCGGATCAATGCAAGTTAAACAAACCTAATCTGATGTTGTTGGAACACTTTTCAAAAAGCTGTTATTGCAAGGACGTTCACTTTTGTTTTGCATCGAGGTATTCATTGGAATATCCTGCTCCTCAGTCGACGAGGCAAGGGCCGAGATCCCTTCACCGGGAGTGACCCCTTGGACAGAAGTTTGCGTCAGGGCATTAACTTCACTATAGCCGATTACTTTTGCTTTGCATCGCGGTATTCATTTGGAATATCCTGCACCCCATTCTACGGGGAAAGAGCCGAGATCCCTTCACCGGGAGTGACCTCTTTAGCAATGGTTTTCGTCACTATATTTTCAAAAAGCTATCCGTTCCTTCAACGATATCAAGTTCATTACGTTAAAGGTTTTCGCCAGAAACCATTCGTAGCCCTCCGTCGTTTCATATGGGTAGTCAATAGTATTCAAGCTGTGTTTGTTGGCCAAAGTCAAGGCACAGTGTTTGGTAGCTGTTGGTTATTCATATGCAGCATAGATAGATGCGTTGGTTTGGAATAGTCGTATAGCCTTGTTGGCCAAAGTCAAGGGCTTGTGCGGGTGGATTCGAATCAACCTGGAGAATGACGGGTAGAACTTGACATGTGACTTATGATTTGTTGGCCAAAGTCAAGGTCATAAGAGCATGGGGCAGAAATCACATCGGGAGTTTCAAAAGTACTGAAACTTGCCAGATATGCGCATACCTTCTGGAGTGTGATACCGTGAGCGGATTCCGTCACGTTGTCATGCGATGAGAGTTGGATCCCGATTCCCACTGATGAGTTAGTTTACTCCTCGGGTGACCCCGACTAATTCTTCTTTCAGGTTTGGAGGAGAATTTGAGGTACAGTGGGAGGATTCCAGATTAGATAAATTGGTGACCATTCTGATCTAGGTTAGAGTGCACGCTGAGTGTTTCTTTTCTCTCTCTCTTTGGCAGCGACCATTGACCCGACCCTAAGACTTTGACTCAGTGACCAAGTTGACCGAACCTTCTTAAACACCGGCTTTTGGATTGTCAGAGTTGCATACCTCATTGCCACTCCTACTTTTACCCTTTTTCTCCAGGACACCCCGTATTTACTACGAACGTCCACTTCCATTGGACAAAGCCATCGTATGGTTAGATACGAACTCGAAAGAATTTATTCGAGGATGGTTTCTGGTTCTGGAGAAAACGGATAGGATTATTCAGTTGTCTTTTCCTTTTACCCTCTCTCAGGTTACGAGTACTCCTTGGTTTAGGGGTAGTACACCTATTACGCAAATTGGATTGTCTTCTTCCAAACCTTAGGCTGGTGCCGACCGGTAGGGAATGAAGAAAACCAATTAGCATAACGATGGTGTGCAGAAGGTATTAAGTTCAGACAAAGCAAGGGATTAGTAAGAGGGCAAAGTAAATTGCAACAGATATTCACGACCAAACCAAATATTTCATTACCACTCCCACATCACCTTTGTATTTCTCCAGGACACTCCGTATCACTACGAAGATCCACAGTTTATTTGGATACTCCATCGTATGGTTATATACGAACTCGAATGGAACTTGTTCCAGTTCGGGGATGGATTCTGGTTCAGGAGAAATAGGAATAAGGTTTATTCGGTTGTCTTTTATCTTCACCCTCTCTCATTGCGAGTGTTCCTAGGATGCGGACAGTACACCCATTATGCTTATTGGATAGTCTTCTTCCAAACCATAGGCTGGTGCCGAACGGTAGGGAAGGAAGAAAACCATTTGGCCTAAAAGGGTGTGCAGAAGGTAAAGACTAAAGACATATGAAGGGATTTGGAGAGGTGGCAAAGAACTATACGGTTACAGTCGTGAATCTGGAAGAGGCATTACTAGGAATACCAGAATACCCCATCGGAACATTTCAATGTTTCAGTTTTACTGTGTAATGTTAAAGGAAAACTGATTTCCCGATTAGATACTTACTCCAGGGTATGTATTTACCAGGTACGATTCTCACATCTGTATGGTTTTACAGATGATGAGTGGGAGTAAGTTATTGGGAATTGGGTGATTATCCTCATTATATCGGGATTCGTTGTAATCGGTGATATTTGAGGAAATCACCTGGGCTGTTTGCCGGTCGGCAAATATTTGGTTTTGAATATCCGCTATTATGCACCAATTTCGAAATGATATATCTGTACGTCTATTTTCATAGAGTGAGATATATCTTTTTGAAATTATGTCTATGACATTTACCTATATCAGTAGATGGTTAGGTAAGGAGCATTAAATAGCGGTGTAATTCTTCTTAACCATAAGTACAGTTTTCAACCTACGACACACAGTGAATGAGTTATTAGACTCAAGGGACTTATACAAAGTATTGTATGTTGTCCAGGGTCCATCAGGACAGAGGGGTTGGTCCTCATACTATATTCTGTTTACTTTTAACTTCTCTAGTTCTTAGACATGTGTTTCGTAGAAACACAGGGTCTAAGTTTTGAGGAGTTATAGGTATTTGAATAGAGTAGAGAACCAGGTGTAGCAAGTATCGGGATTCTTCAAAGTGATCGAAGATGTAGATACTTGTGTATGGTATTCAGTTGATAGTAATGATAAAGAGATCTTTCTTCTCTTTCAGGTTACTCATAATTGGAAGTATTCCTAAGTTGAGTAACGCTGATCGGCCTCCTTCCATTTAGTTGACATGCGCTGGGGACAGCTGCATGATTTGAATCTGGTTCAATTAAATCAGTGCCTCTGTTTCTATACTGGATATAGAACAGTTCATATCTTAACGATGTTAAGGTACGGGGAGTTGTCCGGTTTATGATTAAAACCAGACACTGGACAACTCAAGGCACGTTTCTGTAATGGCTGTTTGTGGGTTGACCCAGGCTATGACGAGGGTTGATTTTCTACCATCTGGATGAACAATGGTGATATTGTTCTAGACTCGCCACAGTTTTATTAAAAATGGATTTTTTCAGAAAACAGTAGTGGGAGTATGGTAGAACTGGAAGTGATTCCAGAACCACAAACGATTACTGAAGATTTGATAAGGAACCTTAAGATTCAATCTGAATTGACATTCCATTGGCCACTCCGCAGATAAGGTGGGTAACTTCAGGCACCCGAGAGGTACTACGGTAGCCTCAAGGACGGTGACAGGGAAGTTCTTGTTTACCCACAATTACCATTGCTGTTGTCCCAGGCTGCGAGACCCGGCGGGAGGATGAGTATAGCGTCATTCTAAACTAGTTTTAGAAGTGCACGTCTATATGACTCTGCCAGAGGGTTGTCGTAGTCAGTGGGAGCAGCGGAAGCATTGGTGGACAGGTAGCTTATGTCTATCTACAGACTGAAGCACCAGTAGCGGAGATAGATCATCTATTTCTGACGTGACAGTCATGGGTTTGACTTCATCAGAATAGGGGATGGATCTGTTGAGAAGGTAGTAGGGTGTGATATCCTGGTATTTGGATGACATACACAGAGTAGGAAAGGAAACTCCTACACTACGATCGGTTATAGTTTGGTCGTCACACAGTTGTTTCTCCACAAAGGAAATGGATTTTATATCAGACATACTGGTTACTAGATCTATGGTCTTAGATCTAGATTTGGGTGGTTTCCCAATCAGGGTACTTGACAGCGTTCTAAGAGTATTTAGGATGGACGACTCCTGGCACGGTAGTGTACCTGCAGGTAATGGAGTCACCCTCTCCAAAGGTGTCTTACAGACTAAAGTGGAGAGGGATGTGCATGATTGGCAGATCACTTGCTCAGGCAATTGAGTCAATCATGAGATGTCAAGTACCACACCAGATGTTGTTCTTGCACCAGATGCAATAAGCTGACATTGATCCAATCCTGGAGAAACAGTCGGAAGCAGTTTTAGAACATAAGCAAATGTTCTAGGGATATGATAACGACAGCCTCATTCAGGAGACAGTTATCATTCCAGGCTTCCAAGGTGACATGGACGACAAGGAGGTTGTCAGAGTTATAGTTTTTCCTTCTGATAAGGGGCAGTATTTTGGACAGGTGGTCCAAGCCAATACTGAGGGAGGCATGGCGCGCAGGATACTGATTAAGTTCAGTTGTCGATACAGTCTAAGAAGTTTGGATTTGGAGTTCATTTATGAGCTAGGTCCCATCAGACATCCAGACACGTTCTAAGACATGTATTGCTCATTTCGGGAGATGGCTTTCTCCGCGAACTTGAGATATAGAGAGACATAGAAAGAAACAACTAAGCGGATCCACTCACTGAGGCTATTCCTCGAACGCAATAGTTCCGCAAACGAGCTTTGTGAGACTGACTAGTAGAGGAGTTGGATGTTCGGTATCACATGGGCTGTGAGTATGCGACATCGCAATAATTAGCCTTGAGTGCAAGTGGGAGATTGTTGGAGATAGTGCCCTCAGAGTCAATTATTAGGTCACAGGTACGTGATTGTAATGATTGAGGGAGGACCTATCCCGGTAGGACAGTCTTACTCGAGATGATAGTATGCTATCTGGTTTACCTTTATCATCGTGTACTGCTTTAGGTGACATGACACGTCGCTATTACACGTTGATAGAGCCCCTAGGATTCTTGCTTGACCACCAGCAGTATGAGGGCAATCATATAAGTGGGAGCTGGGGGTCTATAAGCTTATCCTTAAAAGGTCCCTAGTCGTGGGAGTTTCGAGACTGGGCATCGATACTCCATTAGTAGACTAGTGTATACAGTCGAGACCCCGACGAGGGGCGGTGGCCGGTCTCACAAGCCACTGGTGTCAGTTGGATCACCTAAGATGTATACAGGTGCTCATTGGGTTATGAGTACACCGGACAGGACTCGCCGGGAACATGCTAGTTGGTCATATACCAGACGTCAGATGGAAGTTCCCTGGTGACATGTGTGCAGGTTAGTTCATCGACCTGGGGATCGTCATTTGTCTCGTGTGAGTTCCCACTGTACTTTGATTACTACCCTACCACGGCTCAAAGGAGTCGTGCAAACAGGTTTTAGTTGGGTACAGTCCCGAGCCACATGGAGGCAGTGAGCGTATCTTCAGGGGTTCGTCTCTCCCGGTATTGGGGGTGAGGTCGTGCTGTGTCTAGGAGAGCCATTACACAAAGTCCTTGGCCAAGGCAAGGAGATTTACTGGTAGGTATTCCAGTAGTATCTCAGGGTGTTCTGGGCTACACTCCGACACGACTTGTACCGCTTTTGGGGGTCTGACTTTTACCAACCCCCTAGGCCCGCCATGCGATACTCATAGACGAACGGACCGGACTGCACGGATATTGTCACTGACAGGCTCAGTTGGGTGTCGGGGTGAGCTTCCTCATCGACGTCCCATTTGGTCAGTACCTGGTAGCCCGTCACGTGTTGGCTTATACCTCTGACGTGCTAGTGGTTAAATCCACAACCGAGGTGTTGACGAGTCTTTAGAGTCCCCCACATTCAGTTACTCAGCTTTCGGGCGAAAGGTTGTAGAGGCCGTATGGAGATATGGCAAGGTCCGATCAGATACGTGCGGTATTGCACGGATCAGGATCGGACAGTTTGTACTATAGGCCGTATTGGTATATGGCAGGGTTCGATCAGATACGTGCGGTATTGTACGGATCAGGATCGAACGGATATTACTAGCCGGCTTTGGTATAAGCCGGATCCTAGTATAGTACAGTGTAGATTTTGTCTCATTGCATTTGTATTTCGGTCGGAATACAAATGCGGGTGTGTATGCACAGTATCGGGGTTTTCCTGTAATTTATTACGGGACCAGTTTTATGGAGTTGCCAGTTTGCTTTCCGTTTCGGCCAATTTCCATTGTTCCGTTCATTGGCCGAAGATTGGTGGAGGAGGGCTTATTTGCATTGTTGCAAATAGGCATTTGTGGAGGGGGTCTTTGCCTTTTTTGTTGTATCATGATAGCACCATCTTTTGACTTGATAACCTCATCATGGCTTGACTTTTGTATGATGATGGAGGGACATGATGGTTGTTGATGATTTGGTAGTTGGAGTGAGGTTATTTACTTGCAATCATTTCTTGATATCATGAGCTTTTCTCTCTCCCTTGCATTATGGTGGTGATTGATTAATCCTTGGCTCTCTCCTCACTCACACTCTCTCCCCATTCACAAAGAGGGCCGGCCATTCTTAAGGAGTGGGGTGATTGTTTTTGGTGTGGCAATTTTTGGTTCTCTTCATTCTCTAAAAATCACACAAGAACCCTCTCCAAAAGTTCCTCTTTTTCCTCCACAAAAAGGCAACTCCACAATCCCAAAAAGAGACACAAGCTCACTACATATTCTACAACGAACCTTGGGCACGTCGAGTAGCCGGCTTCGTGCCCGAGTTGCCTCGGCATAGAGGTGGGAGCCCGTAAACGAAGAAGGCGATGTGGTGCACTTCCGGCGACGAGGAGGAGACGGGACTTTTCCGCAGGAGATCGGGACCATGACGAGAAGACCGGAGGACTTGGATCGTCGGTATATCTCTAACCCATCTTCTAGTTAGCTTAGACTTGTTAATGGTTACGATCCGGGTGTTTAGTGCGCGGTGGTGCCGGTTTGCTAAGTCCGCAAAATTTAAAGTTATTCACCGCTTCCGCATTCCGGCGTCGGATCGACGGCCGGGGCGCCGCCGTGCACTTACAATAACCATCATGCATGTAAATATCATAAAGCATGTGCATGGGAATAATATGAGGATATAAACCATCTGTGTCCCTCGCGACACGTCAAAATCATGGAACCGGAGAGCCCAGCATCGACACTCGAAAACATCATGAAAACTGTGCCCAGCATCGGCACGTAAATCCTCATATATCGGGCTCCGTCAGCCCGGATCGGCCCACGGGCTCTGTCTGCGGTATCGGCCCTCGGCCCCGGCAGTACGCCCATATCCATCTATCGACTCTGGTCAGTATCCTCCGGATAACCGCCAGGTCCAACCAATCACCGGTAGGTACTCGCCACCCTGCCAGGCTCATCGTCTACTCCACGAAAAACATTTCTTGCCCCGGGGAACCATACCGAGTCCACCATGTACCCGCAATCGGCCCATCCGCCTCCTCGAATCGGGTTTCACATATCGCTCTCAGCACCGAGAAAACACATGGTGGACGCACTGAAATATCATATCAAGGGTAACCGGGTTTTAAAACAATTATATATTCTCCTTTTGAAACACCCACGGTTCCCAAAAACCAGAAATATCGTGGAAACAACATATCTCAATGCGTATAATCAGAGAGCATGATGTATGCGACATGTAAAGAAATGTAAGCAACATACACTGAATGCAACAGTACTACAGTGTAGTGACATGGCAATTATCGATGATGAAGTGTGTGAGCCGGCAAACAAGTGTACGTGGAACATACGCATCATCGATAATGGTGCTGGTGTCCTAGCAGCATGACTGAAATATATCAACAATACAAGCGATGCAATGCAAATAGCATGAATATGCGGAATCGAATAATCAGCGCAACAGTAAAGAACCTGCCTCAATAAATATATCATGTAGCCTTGCCTTTTGAAATAAGACGAATCAGGGTTTTTGATAAAATAAGGACTACGGTGTTTTAAGAAAAGATGTGTCGTTTGAAAATATCCGTAGAAACCCTTTTGCCTATCTTTAAAATACTCCCGATTCGTTAGTTTTGAAATAGGTATGACTCGGGTCTAGTCTAACGCCTACTATGCGAACTACGAACCCAACAATCAAGTCAATCGGGAGGGGCATGGAAACCACCTAAATCTGAGTCGATATACATATATAAATATATAGTCGGTGATCTCGCCTCAATAGTATCACATACGATACAGTATATCATATAACATCCTGGAGTCATGAGTGCGGATCTAACATCAATATAAAGCTCGTACGGTAAATCGTCGTACGGCATCCCAATAGCTGGGTACGGGTCAATATCACATTCATCTCATCACATATCCGGTATCACTACCATCATATCACATCTCAAATACGAACTCTGTCATATCACTGAATCTCACGGCCTCAATCAAACCTCATCGACTCATCTCAATCCCATGTATCATCCTCAATCCCGTATATGAACACATAGTCCCATACCATGTGTAGATATACACACCATCATATGCGCACAGATAAACGAAAGAATGTATGCAAGCATGTGTGTATGTGTGAGTGCACCCACTACTCTAGGGTTTCGCACTACTAAACCAATACATCCTTATCATCAATAATTCAATTATTACCATCAATAGTCCTAACAACACATAATAAATATATGTGTGTATATGTATTCGTATACATCACCACGGACTGCGTGGGTGCTATACGCCATCCACCCGACTTCTCCCTGTAGATATAAATCTACTCACCTTGCTTCTCGTGTGCTGATGCCGATGTCACTAACTTCATCTTCTTCGCCTCAACATCACGTAGGGTACCTACAAGTATATCACAACGCTAAAGCACATGAAAATCACATCGGAAACTAAAATAGCACACACTACTCGCATAGGTAAAAACCTATCGTCTCGCATGTAAACACGATCAATATCCACTTGTCGTTGACGTCCAAACGCCACCCGACAGGTATGAATCACCAAATACCAAAATTGTAACGTTTTGAAAATCGTTTCGGTGAAATTTCGAAAAAAACGGTAAAATAAGGGGGTTTTCTGTAAAAAAGTCAAAATACAAATATCTTATTATAAAAATTAAATATACATATTCTAGCTATGAAATTGCTATTATTTGGTGTTATTGAGCCGCGGGTGAAATTTCAAATTTTCTGAAAAAAATATTATTTTATTATTATTTTAAGCCGTCACTAATACATTTAATTAGGGAAAATTACAAATTGGAATGAGTTGAAACAAATTTTGTGCATCATAAAACATTAAATAAAATTTTATCATGTGGTTTTTGGAACGAAATCATTTGCCAAAACGGTTTAGATATTATTGAAGAAAAAAGGCTTTTTTTTGCGTAAATGGATGTTTGGGGTATTGTATTTATCATTTTTTCATCACCCCACACCCGTACCCACACCCACACATCCCCATTCACTTATCCCCTTGAAGAATTCAGCAGCCCCCACTTTTGTCCCCACTAGGATTTCAAAGAAAAGAAATGAAAGAAAAGAAAAGAAAATGGATAAATGAGTTGGACTTTTGACTTTGTGTTGACTTGGACTTCCTTACTTGTTACTTTCTCCACCTCACTCTCTCTCCTCCCTCACCAAACCCCCCACACATCTGGCCGAAACCATCAACCCCCCAACAGCCCATTTTTCCTCTTCTCCTCTCTTTGTTCCATCAAAGAAAATCCAAAGAAAAATCCACTAAAAATCAAGTAAAAATCCAAATCAAAATCCGACTCCTACCCATTTTAGCTTAGCCCGTATAGCATGGATTTTGGTGACAAGGAAGCATTTTGGAGGGCTATGTGTGCTTGTGGGATCTTCAATTTGTTTGCGTAAATTCTAACCCCTTTTGCTTAAATTGTTGTAAATTGCTTGTAGTTAGCTTAATTAAGTGTTAATTTGGTTTTATGTGGGTTCAATTGTATGATTAAGGAATTCTAGTTAGGGTTTTGTTTTGAAATTGGGTTGTGATCACTTGTGCATGGTTTGTGATGTGAGCTAACATCTTGAAAAATTGTTAAAATTTATCTAGTTGTATATTACAAGTTGTTACTTGAAAAATGTCCAATTAAGCTTTTTTGTGCAAACTAGGGTTTTATGAAATGCATTTATATGTGAGATTAAAAATATGGTTAGGGTTTTTATCATATTATTAACTTTATTAAGTGTGGTTTAATGCTTTAGATCATGCAAATCTAAGCTAGATTGTAGTTGTGCATTTTGCTTTGAAATTGTTAAATTTTAGGTATTTTGTAAACTAGAATATTAGGGGTTTTGGAATTTAATGAGATTAAATTCCGGGAATTGTTTATATGACTTATTTAAGATATTTAATAAGTATATTGGCCGCTACATTCATTTAAACATCCTGTTTTGTACAAAAACGGCGAATTGTGCTTGCTAGATTTTCGGAAAAACGACTTTTTAAGTGAAATTGGTGGTTTTGGGGAATTGTAAGCTATTTTATATTATAATTAGTGCTTGTAATTGTGCAAATGAGTGTGATTGGATTTTTCTCGATGGTTTGACGTTTGTACATCGACATCGAGGGTTGGTTTGGCTATTCTTGCATGCGTAAGCGATAGGTTTGGACGTATGCGTGATACGCGTGCCGATTTGATTTTCGAATGCCGTTTCGATTTCGAATTTAGTTTTAATGCGATATGGTGCGTTATGATATGTATGTACCCCATGTGAACTTCGAGATGACAAGCAAGCGCATAGCGACGTCGGCACCGGCTAGCGAGGACCAGGTGAGTAGATTTCTATCTACGGGGAGAAGTCGGGTGGATGGCGTATAGCACCCCCGCAGTCCGTGGTGGTGTATACGGATGCGTATACACACCAACAATTATTATATGTTATTTGGGATTAATAACGTTGCTTAGGATGGATATTGGTGTGTTGGATTACCTTAGTGTTGCGAACCCTAGGGTAGTGTTGCACTACACATACACACATACATACTTGCATACATTCCTATTGATATGTGCTCATGGGATTCTTTATAGTTATGGGTTCACATGGGTATGGGACTATGTGTTCACATACGGATTTGAGGATGATACTTGGGGTTGAGCTGAGTCGATGAGATTCGATTTGAGGCCGTGAGATCGGTGATATAGAAGGGTTCGTATTCGAGATACGACATGACGTTGTAGCGGGTCCTTGACGTAGTGTTTCGCACACGTCCATGCATACGTAGGCGGTATCAGTATGGTACTAGACGTAGATCAGTACCCCGATCATGATAATTGATAAAGAGGATACCAGGTGAATAGTATAATGAATGTGATATTGACCCGTACCCAGATTGGGATGCCGTACGACGGATTTACGTACGAGCTATATTGATGATTGATCCGCACTCTTGACTTGGGATGCCTGATTATAGATTTGGTATCGGATATGATATTATTGAGGCGGGATCACCGACTATACATATACAGGTATGTATATGTATCGACTCAGATGATAGGCGGTTTCCTTACCTGTAGTTCAGCTTGTTAGTTCAGCCGTATAGTTTAGTGTAGTTGTAGATTAGATTAGACTCCTTACCTATTTCAAAAACTAACGAATCGTGGGCATTTTTAAAGACAGCCCAAGGGATCCTACGGATATTTCAAAAGACATATCTTTTCATAAAAACACCGTGGCCCCTATTTTCAAAACCCCATGATTCGTGTTATTTCAAAAGGCACTATTTGTAGGACTTATATTAGATTAATGCAAATTAGTTATCGTTGTGTCTAGTTTTCAGCTCCCGCACTTTATTGCTGTTTGCTCTGCCTCGCATACTTATTTTGCTGCATATTCCATTATTGATATCATGCTGTTAGGACACCAGCACCATTACCGATGATGCGTATGTACCACGTACACCTACTTGCCGGCTCACACACATCTTCATCGGTAATTGCCATGTCACGTACACTTTAGAGAATATATTTGCTTGACTTAGCTTGTTAGCTAGTAGTTTTGACATGATATTAGTGTACTTTCCTTATATGCCATATTAGACATTGTAGTTATTACCTGCCACTTCATGCATACTGTTATTCAATTGTTTACGCCTAAGTTTATTAATCATACATTGCAACTTGGTTATTGATACCATATGCATTCATTATCATTGACATATGCACTTGTGATGATTTCTTGAGATTTATGATATTTCTGGATTTCGGGGAAAGCCGCAAAATTTACAACTTATGATCTTTTAAAATATAAAGTTTTGCGGTTTTCTAGTGATGTAAAGTGTCGTCCACCATGAGTTTGCTGTGGTTTTCGAGATCCGTGTCGAGGAGTGGAGGAACCGTCACGGGTACATGGTTGGCCCGGTATGGTACCCCGGGGCAAGAGGAATGTGGTGTTGACGTTGAGCCTGGCTGGGGAGCACTACCTACCGGTGATATTACCCGACGCGTCGGATATCCGGAGGATACCGTCGTGGTCTTGAGATGGATGGTAGGGGCCGGTCTGGACTGACGGCGCCCTAGATATTGAGATTGAGACATTGAGATTTCGAGACATTGAGATTTATGTTTTGTGTCGATGCTAGACACTGTTGATACTGACTTCATTTATGATACCTCAGTTTAAAAATACAAAGGAAATCTCACTAATTTATGAAAACAGTTCTTCATTTACATGTATTCTGTTTTCATGCATTCATACCTCATTCATATGATATATTGCTACCTGAGGCACTGACACGTGCACATGAGATTACACTCGGGTTAGATATTTAACCTAGCCTTGTTATAGGCTACGTGTTATTCATATATTTGAGGACATATTATGATCATTGACCTAGGTTGCGTTATTTATGCGATTTCTGTGCGTAGATATTTTTCTATTCTCGAGTTGGCAACTCACCCCCGTTGTGCCCCAGTTTCTTGCAGGTTTGCCGTACAGGTTTCATTACGGCTTTGCGGGCTTAGTTTCATTCGGGTGACTTGCTAGTAGGTGGGTTTTTCTTGTATCGTACCCATCATATTACCTTGTATAATATTATTCCGTTGTATCTAGTAAATTCCATCAACCAAATATGTATTTATTGAGATAGAGACCAGTGTTGTTTATTCTTTCGACCTTAGAGTCGCTCGTTATATTTCTGGTGGTTTTGAGTTTCCTTTTGAGTTTTGATCCTCGCCGTTGGCGTTGTATATTATATTGCTTGTGTGGTTGTGACCGTCGATTGACGAAGAGCTAGCTCCCGCTTGGGGATGCCTTTTTATTGATTTCGTATACTATTCATGTTGTATCCCGTTTGGGAGCCAGTATTTACAAAGGAGACTCTGCCGAAATTTTCAGTAAATTTTGATATTCTTAAAAACCGCATAATTCGGCTTATGCTATTAAAACTACTTGTTTTAAATTGGTTTTCCTTCACTCTACTTCTTTTCTTGGTTTGGATTTCTGGGTTTTCGGTTTACTTAGATTACGTACGCCTCGAGACGTTCGTAGTTTAAGTGCCGGTCATGTTCCGTACTTTCGGGCCGTGACAAAGTTGGTATCAGAGCGTTAGGTTTTAACCTTCGGAGCGTAGGATGACCCTTGGTTGATGGAATAGGTGACTAAAGTAGAGTGACGTACCGTTGATATGTTCCGCGGCATATTTACGACACGCCACTCCACTTATGAAGCCTTAGGATGTACATTTCCTTGTTCAGTATTATATTCCTTCATGATCTAGCCTCATCGGTACCAGTTTGGTTTTGCTGCTACGGTTACGGCAGGGAGAGCTACGGCTAGAGTTGCGGTCAGCATGAGCTCGTTGCGAACGAGGACTGACCATGGTGTGATTCGGGCGACACACGATTGTAGAGATGTATCTTTTTACTGTGTTTCCGCGCCACGAGTGTTTGGCGGATCGCCTTTATGAGGTTACCCGGAGGCGCTGATCGACACTAGAGAATTGAGCCAATGATAGAGGCCAGCTAGATTTTGATGACCGTTGGTGTGTTGCTTACTTCTGACGATTGAGGCACTGTTCAGCATGCAGACGAGCGAGCCAGTTGTTGCTGCGAGCGATGAGATATCGCCCCATATGTTGGAGCTATTGCAGGGCGAGTTGTACGAATAGATGATAGAAGGTCGCTAGTCACCCGATGATGAATGACTAGGACAGGTGGTTCGTTCGCTTACCCCGATGCGAGGTCATAGATAGATTAATTCCAGCTAGAGACGACTTCACGCAGAGACGTGAGGGTCGACAGAGACGATCGAATGTCGGAAACCTATTATTCCAAGTTTAAAGTAGTCGGAAAGACATGCAGGCAATTCTATGGTCCCTCTAGAAGAATGAAACCCTAACTCGACTTAATGACCGTGTGAAAGCCTTTGAACCTTCGGGTTTGCGGCGGTTCTACGACGCCATTAGTGAGGCTTGGGTTTGCCCTTCTACGGCTGGACCACCGATACTGTGGTATGTACTCGATACTATTATACTGTACCCAAGATGTTGAGCTCTTGGGGGATTATGAGGTTTCGACGACTCGATCGGATGGCTCGACTTAATTCGGATGCTAGATGGTGAGATGCATTTCTTGGGAGACTCCAGATACGAGGATAGTCGTTGGAGCTCAGTCCATGCAGCCATGACGAGACGAGTCCAAAGCAGACGACATTAGAGAACAGTGAAGTAGGAGGTTCGTACCAGATCTAGATGAGATGACATTCCACTCCGCCGACATCAGAGATGCGATGCGCATGCCGAGGCATGGTACTTGGACTTACCTTCCAGAAGGAGTTGCGATGAGTATGTAGCCATTCCGGAACGAGAACAGATCTAGTAAGGGACGATGACTTCCGGACAGTTCGGCAGAGACGAGATTTGGGAGAGGTTTCGACAGGACCTTTCTAGAATGATTTACGAGGAGACTTGGACCCAGGAGTGGTCATGTTACGCACACCAGCAGGCCAGAATTCAGGTTCGTCGATGAGACATGCTATGAGTGGCCATGACAGTTAGCCAGAGATTCTTGGAGTATGTGCTTGAGCGGTACTATTCCGCCATTATTGATTTTGATGTTTTGGGTGATTTATTCGCAGGATTTGATTTTGATGATTGAGGATTTACGATCTTTGCACAGTGTTGCACTTGATATCGTTTTCGTGCTTTGGTTTCACATGTTTGTGATTTTACGGTTTTAGACATTTGAGTTGATTTTGTGCGTATGCACGCACACGATTTGGTTCCTGCACTCTGTATAGTTTATATATGCTTGCAGTGCAGTGACATGTATTTTGTGCACTTGGATACACTGGACTTCGATTTCGATTGTGATATTCGATATTGTTTTGTGCACCTTGTGCACCTGATTTGATTTTGTGCATGTCCGGCGCTTGATATTGGATTTCATGATTTCGTGCATGATGGATGCACCTGGCTTTGGATTTTCGCGCATATTGAGCGCATGTTTTGATATGCGATTGTGGTACACACCAGATGCACTCAATCGAGATTTTCGTGCATGTCAGATGCACCTAATTTTGTTGTAAGGCACACACGTTGCCTACGACAGATGTTTCGTGCACACCCGATGCACTTAGATGTTGTTTCTGTGCGCATGTATGGCACATTCATGGATTTTGATTTCCGTGCGCACCAGACGCACGTAGTATTCATGTGCATATTTTGGGATTGATTTCTTATAGAGCAGTACGTTTTTATGATATTGCTATGTGTTTTCGTACTGAGCAGGACTAGTCAGAGGACAGTACCTGAATATATTTTGCATGCATTGATAGTTATTGAAGGGATTTCCAAAAAGCGAGCTATAGCCTCAGTATTTACCTACGTGTCTGATATGACACGAAATGTTTAAAACAAGGAGACCCTTCTAAATTGTTTCCAAAACGGCGGAACGTACATTTCAAACAAAGGTATATATGTATATAGTTATTTCCTTATGATAGACGTCCGCCACTGTGCAGTGTTATATGCGTGCACAGTGACTTAAAGAGATTTGGCATGCATTTCCTTCAGATACTTACATATATAGATTCGATATTTACATGTATAGTTTCGAGTTATATCATATTGGTTTTGCTTTGGATTTGGCATTGATGTCTTCCCCATGACTCCGATGATTGCGGGATGCTTGACGGAGTTGTGATTTGAGTTATATGCTCATTTTTCATGCGCATGCGCTGCGCTACGATTTGTTTTATGTATTTACAATTTCGGAGCCCCGACGACTTGATGGTTTTGGTTTAGATGTTTTAGTATTTGGGGAGAGTTTTAATTTAAATTCGGGGACCGAATTTCTTTAAGGGGGGAAGATTGTAACGTTTTGAAAATCGTTTCGGTGAAATTTCGAAAAAAACGGTAAAATAAGGGGGTTTTCTGTAAAAAAGTCAAAATACAAATATCTTATTATAAAAATTAAATATACATATTCTAGCTATGAAATTGCTATTATTTGGTGTTATTGAGCCGCGGGTGAAATTTCAAATTTTCTGAAAAAAATATTATTTTATTATTATTTTAAGCCGTCACTAATACATTTAATTAGGGAAAATTACAAATTGGAATGAGTTGAAACAAATTTTGTTCATCATAAAACATTAACTAAAATTTTATCATGTGGTTTTTGGAACGAAATCATTTGCCAAAACGGTTTAGATATTATTGAAGAAAAAAGGCTTTTTTTTTGCGTAAATGGATGTTTGGGGTATTGTATTTATCATTTTTTCATCACCCCACACCCGTACCCACACCCACACACCCCCATTCACTTATCCCCTTGAAGAATTCAGCAGCCCCCACGTTTGTCCCCACTTGGATTTCAAAGAAAAGAAATGAAAGAAAAGAAAAGCAAATGGATAAATGAGTTGGACTTTTGACTTTGTGTTGACTTGGACTTCCTTACTTGTTACTTTCTCCACCTCACTCTCTCTCCTCCCTCACCCAACCCCCCACACATTTGGCCGAAACCAGCAACCCCCCCAACAGCCCATTTTTCCTCTTCTCCTCTCTTTGTTCCATCAAAGAAAATCCAAAGAAAAATCCACTAAAAATCAAGCAAAAATCCAAATCAAAATCCGACTCCTACCCATTTTAGCTTAGCCCGTATAGCATGGATTTTGGTGACAAGGGAGCATTTTGGAGGGCTATGTGTGCTTGTGGGATCTTCAATTTGTTTGGGTAAATTCTAACCCCTTTTGCTTAAATTGTTGTAAATTGCTTGTAGTTAGCTTAATTAAGTGTTAATTTGGTTTTATATGGGTTCAATTGTATGATTAAGGAATTCTAGTTAGGGTTTTGTTTTGAAATTGGGTTGTGATCACTTGTGCATGGTTTGTGATGTGAGCTAACATCTTGAAAAATTGTTAAAATTTATCTAGTTGCATATTACAAGTTGTTACTTGAAAAATGTCCAATTAAGCTTTTTTGTGCAAATTAGGGTTTTATAAAATGCATTTATATGTGAGATTAAAAATATGGTTAGGGTTTTTATCATATTATTAACTTTATTAAGTGTGGTTTAATACTTTAGATCATGCAAATCTAAGCTAGATTGTAGTTGTGCATTTTGCTTTGAAATTGTTAAATTTTAAGTATTTTGTAAACTAGAATATTAGGGGTTTTGGAATTTAATGAGATTAAATTCCGGGAATTGTTTATATGACTTATTTAAGATATTTAATAAGTATATTGGCCGCTACATTCATTTAAACATCCTGTTTTGTACAAAAACGGCGAATTGTGCTTGCTAGATTTTCGGAAAAACGACTTTTTAAGTGAAATTGGGGTTTTTGGGAATTGTAAGCTATTTTATATTATAATTAGTGCTTGTAATTGTGCAAATGAGTGTGATTGGATTACCTTAGTGTTGCGAACCCTAGGGTAGTGTTGCACTACACATACACACATACATACTTGCATACATTCCTATTGATATATGCTCATGGGATTCTTTATAGTTATGGGTTCACATGGGTATGGGACTATGTGTTCACATACGGATTTGAGGATGATACTTGGGGTTGAGCTGAGTCGATGAGATTCGATTTGAGGCCGTGAGATCGGTGATATAGCAGGGTTCGTATTCGAGATACGACATGAAGTTGTAGCGGGTCCTTGACGTAGTGTTTCACATACGTCCATGCATACGTAGGCGGTATCAGTATGGTACTAGACGTAGATCAGTACCCCGATCATGATAATTGATAAAGAGGATACCAGGTGAATAGTATGATGAATGTGATATTGACCCGTACCCAGATTGGGATGCCGTATGACGGATTTACGTACGAGCTATATTGATGATTGATCCGCACTCTATACTTGGGATGCCTGATTATAGATATGGTATCGGATATGATATTATTGAGGCGGGATCACCGACTATACATATACAGGTATGTATATGTATCGACTCAGATGATAGGCGGTTTCCTTACCTGTAGTTCAGCTTGTTAGTTCAGCCGTATAGTTTAGTGTAGTTGTAGATTAGATTAGACTCCTTACCTATTTCAAAAACTAACGAATCGTGGGCATTTTTAAAGACAGCCCAAGGGATCCTACGGATATTTCAAAAGACATATCTTTTCATAAAAACACCGTGGCCCCTATTTTCAAAACCCCATGATTCGTGTTATTTCAAAAGGCACTATTTGTAGGACTTATATTAGATTAATGCAAATTAGTTATCGTTGTGTCTAGTTTTCAGCTCCCGCACTTTATTGCTGTTCGCTCTGCCTCGCATACTTATTTTGCTGCATATTCCATTATTGATATCATGCTGTTAGGACACCAGCACCATTACCGATGATGCGTATGTACCACGTACACCTACTTGCCGGCTCACACACATCTTCATCGGTAATTGCCATGTCACGTACACTTTAGAGAATATATTTGCTTGACTTAGCTTGTTAGCTAGTAGTTTTGATATGATATTAGTGTACTTCCCTTATATGCCATATTAGACATTGTAGTTATTACCTGCCACTTCATGCATACTGTTATTCAATTGTTTACGCCTAAGTTTATTAATCATACATTGCAACTTGGTTATTGATACCATATGCATTCATTATCATTGACATATGCACTTGTGATGATTTCTTGAGATTTATGATATTTCTGGATTTCGGGGAAAGCCGCAAAATTTACAACTTATGATCTTTTAAAATATAAAGTGTTGCGGTTTTCTAGTGATGTAAAGTGTCGTCCACCATGAGTTTGCTGTGGTTTTCGAGATCCGTGTCGAGGAGTGGAGGAACCGTCACGGGTACATGGTGGGCCCGGTATGGTACCCCGGGGCAAGAGGAATGTGGTGTTGATGTTGAGCCTGGCTGGGGAGCACTACCTACCGGTGATATTACCCGACGCGTCGGATATCCGGAGGATACCGTCGTGGTCTTGAGATGGATGGTAGGGGCCGGTCTGGACTGACGGCGCCCTAGATATTGAGATTGAGACATTGAGATTTATGTTTTGTGTCGATGCTAGACACTGTTGATACTGACTTCATCTATGATACCTCAGTTTAAAAATACAAAGGAAATCTCACTAATTTATGAAAACAGTTCTTCATTTACATGTATTCTGTTTTCATGCATTCATACCTCATTCATATGATATATTGCTACCTGAGGCACTGACACGGGCACATGAGATTACACTCGGGTTAGATATTTACCCTAGCCTTGTTATAGGCTACGTGTTATTCATATATTTGAGGACATATTATGATCATTGACCTAGGTTGCGTTATTTATGCGATTTCTGTGCGTAGATATTTTTCTATTCATGAGTTGGCAACTCACCCCCGTTGTACCCCAGTTTCTTGCAGGTTTGCCGTACAGGTTTCATTACGGCTTTGCGGGCTCAGTTTCATTCGGGTGAATTGCTAGTAGGTGGGTTTTTCTTGTATCGTACCCATTATATTACCTTGTATAATATTATTCCGTTGTATCTAGTAAATTCCATCAACAAAACATGTATTTATTGAGATAGAGACCAGTGTTGTTTATTCTTTCGACCTTAGAGTCGCTCGTTATATTTCTGGTGGTTTTGAGTTTCCTTTTGAGTTTTGATCCTCGCCGTTGGCGTTGTATATTATATTGCTTGTGTGGTTGTGACCGTCGATTGACGAAGAGCTAGCTCCTGCTTGGGGATGCCTTTTTTTTTTGATTTCGTATACTATTCATGTTGTATCCCGTTTGGGAGCCAGTATTTACAAAGGAGACTCTGCCGAAATTTTCAGTAAATTTTGATGTTCTTAAAAACTGCATAATTCGGCTTATGCTATTAAAACTCCTTGTTTTAAATTGGTTTTCCTTCACTCTACTTCTTTTCTTGGTTTGGATTTCTGGGTTTTCGGTTTACTTAGATTACGTACGCCTCGAGACGTTCGTAGTTTAAGTGCCGGTCATGTTCCGTACTTTCGGGCCGTGACAAAAATCCATGCTAAAACAAGTCGTAAATCATACGCCAACTCAAGAAAATCAACCAAGATTTTACCCTAACTGGAATCAGTCAAAACTAGATATACCCAGGGTCAAGTCTACAGGGTAAAAGGCTACAGAACCAAAACGAGAACCAGAACCCCTGCTCTGGCCGCAAATTGTGGCCAGGGGGATTAAATCTGCGGCCAAGGAAATGAATTGGGGGCTAGGGTTTGGTGTGGTGGTTCCATGGTGCCTGCACATCTCACTGTTAACTCAGTTTTATTTTTGGGGTCTCGGGGTGATAGCTGATTCTTAAATACGATCACAGATTCACAGTTTTTCTCTGACATCGTCTCATAAATCCGTATTCTGGTTTCAAGTTTAGGTTTGGGTCCAAATTAGCATCACACAAGGGTTTCTAAGGTCACCACAATCCTCAATTTCGTCTTTAATTTCAGATCTCACATAAACCCTAACTTGAAGTTTCACAAATCCATCAAACGACACCATATCGACACAAAACTAGTATTGATGCAATAAGAATTGAATTACTAAACTAGGGGTGCAGAAATTACCTCCTTTGGCAACTCAAGAATTTTCTTGAGTTGCTCAGAGTCCTCCAAATCCAATCTTGCTAGGTTCAATGTGTAGCTAGTGAGCTTGGGAGCAAGTTTTGTGAAGTGGGAATGGGGTTTTGGTGAGGGAAATGAGAGGGAGCAGGAGCAGCAGCAGCTCCATGAGAGGGGAGAGAGAAATGGGTGTGAGGAAATGATGGGTATGGTTCAAAAAGTCAAAAGCAACTACTCTCTCACTCTCTCATCATCATACTCACTTTTTCTTTCTTTTCTTTTCTCTTTCTTCTCACTCCAATAGTGAACCCAAATGAACAACCATGGCAATAGAAATGTAACACAAGTGTAACAAGTGTGGAAAATGATATGTGCACATTTTTGCATAAAAATGCTAAAAATCCAATTAGCGATTTTTAATCGCGATTAGCACTAAATTAGCATATAACTAATCTTAAAAACTTTAAAATGGCATAATTCCATAAAATACCTTATTTTAGAATTTTCCATATTTTTTACCCATTTATTTGTATTTAATTATACCAGAATATTAAAATATTCATTAAAATAATATTAAATTATAAAATTTCCTAAAAATCATATTTTATTATTTTGAAAACGTTACAGGCGCCGTCAATCCAGACCGGACCCTACCATCAATCTCAAGACCACGACGGTATCCTCCGGATATCCGACGCGTCGAGTAAAATCACCGGTCGGTAGTGCTCCCTTGCCAGGCCAACGCCATCTCCTGCGATCTTCTTGCCCCGGGGTACCGCACCGGGCCCACCATGTACCCGCAATCGGCCTCATCCGCCTCCTCGAATCGGGTTTCACATGTCGCTCTTAGTACCGAGAAAGCACATGGTGGATGCACTGAAAAAATCATATCAGGGCTAACCGGGTTTTTACAACAATTACATAATCTCTTTGAAATACCCACGGTTTCCAAATCCAGAAATATCATATAACAACATATCTCAATGCGCATAATCAGAAAACATGATGCATGTGACATAACAATGAAGTGCAAGTATAACAGTATATCATGCAACATGGAATAATAGTATGCGCATACAGGGTGTAAGTCGATGTACAACACCCCACGACTTGCGGGGAGGCGGAAATATGAAAAACGATCTTGTTCTTTGCTTAAACATCGACTAACCGCATGAATCGAAGCTAAACGATAACTAACATCAAACATAGAAGTTAACAACTACTATTTAAAGGGATTATACCTAAAGAACCGTGTCCTTCGTCTTTACGAACTCCACCTCTTCCTCGGCCTTCTCCAAGTAGTAGACGATCCACCACGAGAGCTAAACTCCAAGCTTTGCCTCTAAACTTGAGGCAACTAGGTATCTTTAAGTGCTAATCAAAGTACCTAGATGAAATAGAGTATGGTTATGGATTAAGTAGTCTAACTAATCCTTGTACTCAACACATGAGAGGGGAGGATTAGGGTTTGAAGAGAAAGAGCTTGAGGAGAGAGAAGATGAACATAATAATGAGAAGAGAAAATGAGTTATCATAATATATATCAAGCATTTTATTTTATCCAGAAAAGAAAAGAAAATGATTTACAACCATGCTTGATAATGACATGGATGAATCATCCATATGACTCACTAATCTCATTCAATGTATATACCACCTAAACCTCCTTAGTCACCATCTTCTAGAAGCTTCTCGCGCAATTACGAGAACGCCCCTCCTATCCGTGAAAACACGGAAAAACTTTAGACTGTATAAATCCAATAACCGGATACTAGTAACTGGCTTAAACCAAAGCCGACTAGTAAAAACTGTCCGAAAGTCGTACGTGCGTAAACACACGTATGCGTCCGAACCCTTGTCGTAAAACCATACGACCTCTATATCGTTTCGCCTGGAGTAGGGAAACTCTCTGCGTGGGACTCTAGAGACTCGACTACTACGCTGGCAGTGGGTTTAAGCACAGACCTCAAGCGGCACTAGCTATACGTAACGGTCCCCAGGTAGATGTCGATAAGAAGGCCGATGAGGAAACCCATCCGAACTCCTACTGAGTCTGATGTGACAATCTCCGTACAGTCCGGTCCGTTTGTCTAAGACTATCGCATATCGGGCCTAGGGGGCGGCAAGCGTCAGTCCCCTAATAGCTGTATAAGTCATGTCGGAGCGAAGCCCATTACACCCTGAGAAACTACTAGAACCTACCAGCAAATCTCGCTTGCCCTGGCCAGGGACTTTGCGTAATGGCTCTCTGACACAGCGCGATATCAACCCCCAATACCGGGAGAGACGAATCCTGTCTAACCGCCACTGCCTCTAAGTGCTCGGGACTGCACCCAACTGCTACCTGTTTGCACGACTCCTTTGAGCCGTGGTAGGGTAGCAATCTAAGAACAGTGGGACACACTCGAGGCGAAGTAGCAGTGTCAAGTCTGCGGACTATGCTGTACTCATGTCACCTGGGAACTGTTCATTAACGACTGGTATAAAACCAACCAACAGTTTCCTGTGAGTCATGTCCGGTGTACCCGTAACCCAACGAGCACCTGCATACTATCTCCAGTACAACGTACTGACGGCTGTGGGACAGACCATCTCCCCAACTGGGATGAGAAGCGTACAAACTAGTCTACTCCGGAGTATCGATGCCCTGTCTCGATAATCCAACGACTAGGGACCTGAATAAGGATGTGCTTGTAGACTACCCAGCCCCCACCAGTGTGACTGCCATCACAACGTTGGTAGTCAAGCAAGATCCTAAGAGCTCTATCAATACGTATACTCACATATTAAGATAGAAAAACCAAGTAGCATACTACCATGTTTAGCAAGACTGTTATATACATGTGAATATCCCAAGCTTCCATTAAGTAATATACAAACTAGTATGATACAATAATGGCCCCTAGGGCATATACACTAACAATCTCCCACTTGCACTAGGGCCATGTACTGGCATATCGAAGACCGATGCTCTCGAGTAGCCTCTCGAACTGAATCTGAGGTAGGGCCTTCGTGAATGGATCAGCAATGTTCTCTTCAGAAGCAACTCTCCGAACCTCGATCTCCCGACGATCAATGATCTCCCTGATCAGGTGATACCGCCTTAAGATGTGTCTGGACTTCTGATGGGACCTTGGTTCCTTCGCTAAAGCTATAGCTCCGTTGTTGTTGCAATACAGAGGTATTGGATCAACTATGGTAGGAACCACCTGAAGTTCTGTTAGGAACTTCTTCATCCAGACTGCTTCTTTTGCGGCATCGCAAGCAGCTATATACTCCGCTTCCATCGTCGAGTCAGCAACGGTGTCCTGCTTGGAGCTCTTCCAGCAAACCGCCCCTCCATTGAGGGTAAAGACATAACCCGACATGGACTTGGAATCGTCCTTATCACTCTGGAAGCCGGAATCAGCAAAGGCCTCCAACCTGAGGTCTTTTCCGCCGTAAACCAAGAACATCTCCTTAGTCCTTCTCAGGTACTTGAGAATGTTCTTTACTGCTATCCAGTGCTTCTCCCCCTGGGTCTGACTGATACCGGCTTACCACGCTTAGTGCGTAAGCTACATCTGGTCTGGTGCACAACATCGCATACATTATAGAGCCTACCGCAGAAGCGTAGGGTATAATAGACATGTGTTCCCTTTCCAAATCAGTCTTGGGAGACATCTCTTTGGAGAGGGTGATTCCGTGACAAGCCGGTAGATTACCGCGCTTAGAATCTTCCATACTGAATCTTTTCAGTACAGTGTCGATATACCTGGACTGCGAAAGTCCCAACATCCTCTTGGATCTATCACGATAGATCCGGATCCCCAGAATGTAAGAGGCATCACCCAGGTCTTTCATGGAGAACCTGTGTGACAAGAATCCTTTGACAGATTGTAGCATAGGAATGTCATTTCCTATCAATAGAATGTCATCTACGTACAAGACGAGGAATACGACACTTCTGGCTACAACTTTACTATATATGCACGGTTCATCTAGATTTTTGATAAAGTCATATTCTTTGACCGTCTCATCAAAACAGATGTTCTAACTCCGTGATGCCTGCTTTAGTCCATAAATGGACTTAAGCAGCTTGCATACTTTCCCGCTGCTCCCACTCTGATTGAAACCCTCTGGCTGATCCATATAGACGCACTCTTCTAAATTTCCATTCAGAAAAGCCGTCTTTACGTCCATCTACCAGATTTCATAATCATGGGAGGCAGCAATAGCAAGAAGGACCCGAATGGATTTGAGAATAGCCACTGGAGAAAAAGTTTCGTCATAGTCCAAACCAGGTCTTTGACGAAAACCCTTTGCAACAAGTCTAGCCTTATAGGTTTCCACCTGTCCATCTACACCAATCTTTTTCTTGAAGATCCATTTGGATCCTATGGGTTTTACCCCATCTGGAGCAAAGTCCAAAGTCCATACTTTGTTGGTGTACATGGACTCCATTTTGGTTCGCATTGCATCTAGCCATCGTACCGAGTCGCCGCTCTGGATGGCCTGCTGGAAGTCAGTAGGTTCATCATCATCTATGATGCAATCCTCTCTATCCCCATCTATGAGAAAACCGTAGTATCTCTCAGGCGGATGAGATGGCCTACTACTCCTACGGAGGGGTACGGGAATGTCCTATTCTTCTTGAACTACCGGTTCTACCAAACTTTCAGTAGCAGTTTGTGGTTCTGGAATTTCTTCCTGTTCTATTTCGCTCCCACTTATTTCCTTTTCTAAAAACTGATGTTCCAGAAAATGGGCATTATGAGAAACAATAACCTTTTGTTCCTCTGCGTAATAGAAATAATATCCCTTGGAGTTCTTTGGATATCCCACAAACTTACATTTTACTGATCGTGCCTCGAGCTTGTCCACATGCTGCTTTTTAACAAAAGCTGGACATCCCCAAATCTTCATATGCTGAAGATGGGGTTTCTTCCCAGTCCACATCTGATATGGAGTGGTAGGCACAGTCTTGGTAGGAGCCCTGTTCAGAAGATATGCTGCTGATTCTAGCGCATAACCCCAAAAAGATCGTGGTAACTCAGCATTGCTCATCATGGATCGTACCATATCCAATAGGGTTCGATTCCGTCTCTCCGATACACCGTTATGCTGTGGAGTGTATGGAGGAGTAAGCTGAGAGAGAATTCCTTTCTCTTTTAGGTAACCTAGGAACTCGGCACTTAAATATTCACCACCTCGATCAGATCTAAGTGTCTTGATACTTTTGCCGGTTTGGTTTTCTACTTCATTCTTATACTCTTGGAATTTCTCAAAAGCCTCGGATTTATGTTTCATCAGATAAATGAATCCGTATCTTGAGTAATCATCCGTGAAAGTAATGAAATAGGAAAAACCACCTCTTGCATGCGTAGACATTGGACCACATACATCGCTGTGTATGAGTCCTAAGAGCTCGCTCGCTCCTACTCCATGTCCAGTAAATGGAGTCTTTGTCATCTTTCCTTTGAGACAAGATTGACAAGTGTCATAAGTTTGATATTCGAATGAGTCCAAATATCCTTCTCTATGCAACTTAGTCAACCTTCTCTCATTGATGTGACCCACTCTATAATGCCATAAGAAAGCTTTATTTAAATCTGGAGACTTTCTTTTTAGTGTGTTCTGGACATTGAAAATTTGGAGTTGGTTTAAAACATATATACCGTTATTTAGTGTACCGGACCCAATCAAACCATGATTAAGGTGGATGTTAACAACATCTCTTACAAACGTGAAATCATAACCTTTATTTGATAACAAGGAAACTGATATGATATTACACGTTAAGCTTGGTACAAAAAAACAGTTATGTAAAACCAAAATGTGTCCACTCGTCAATCCTAGGTGATAATCCCCGACAGACGCAGCTCCCACGCTAGCTCCGTTAGCAACCTTTAGGGTCATATCACCTTCCTTCAACACTCTACGGTTTCTCAGTGCCTGCAATGAATTGTAAATATGAGATCCTGATCCGGTATCCAATACCCAGGAAGTAGAGTTAATTGACAGACAATTCTCAATTACAAACACACCTGAAGTCGAAGCCACAGCTTGCTTCGGTTCCTGGTTCTTGGCGTTCCACGCCTTGCAATCTTTCTTCCAGTGCCCTTTCCTGTGACAATGGAAGCACTCATCCTGGCCCACTACCGGTACCGCAAACTTTTTCTTTCCCTTCCCTCCCACCTTACTAACACCTCCTCTAGGCTTGGTGGCGGCCTTCTTCTTCCTTCCTTTGGCCTTAGCCTTGGACCCGGAAGAAGATGCACCGCCAACAAACATAGCGGGTGTTTCCCTTATCTTCTGCAAGGTGATCTCTGCACTCCTTAACATGTTCAGGAGTTCCGGAAGTTCAACTTCTTTTCTTTGAATGTTGAAGTTCAGGATAAACTGGGCGTAGGTGTGAGGAAGGGACTGGAGAATAAGGTCTGTATAGAGCTCATTATCCAAAGTCGTCCCAAGGTCTGCGAGCTCTTCTATATAGCCGATCATCTTTAGGACATGTTCTCCTACCGATGACCCGACAGCCAACCTCGCTCGAAACAAGTTCTTAGAGGTCTCTTATCTTGCTATACGAGATTGCTCTCCATAAAGTTCCTTTGTATGGAGAAATATGCTATCCAGTTCTATATCCCCGTGCCTCCTCTGATGTTCATTGTTCATCGAGGCAAGCACGATGCACTTGGCTTTCGCGCAATCGAAATCCCAGGTTTTGCGGATTTCCTTATCCGCATTACTGGATTTGGGACCAGGGACAGCAGGTGCCGTAGCGGTGAGGACGTACCCCAATTTGTCATAGGTCAAAGCCATTTTGACATTCCGCAGCCAATCTTTATAGTTTGGCCCTGTCAGTATATTTTTCTCTAAAAGTAACTTAAGTCCAGTCATTTTCAGGGTCGCTGCAATTAGGAGAGAGAGAAGAAAACACTTTAGCATGATGCTCTTGCAAGTTTAGAGTGGTTTTTAGTTTATCTAAACTGGATGGCTCCCACTGTTTCTCGAATCCTTCCTCAAACCATAAAAGAAGAATTAGCCAGGACTATTCTCACCGTACAATACTTGCTTAACCGTTCAGCCAGGCTAGTGTCGATACTTCGAGGGAGGTTTTCCAACGCTTTCGCGAAGTTCCTTAATTAAATAACCTCTTTTCTCTGGGGGCGTAACCCCGCTGACACCTTTCTTGACACCTACTTGGTTTATAGCATTGATCGTTAAGTGACGAATATCCTGATAAGTAGCATATACTCACAGTAGGATCGGGATCCAAATATCATTGTATGATAATGTTGAAGGAATCCTACCAACATTCATCAAACTCCAAATGGTATGCAACTCTTTGCAAATTTCAGTTTCTTTAGAAATTCCCGATATATATTTTTGCCCCATGCTCTTATGACCTTGGCTTTGGTCAAAATGTCATAAGTCACATGTCAAGTTCTACCCGTCATTATCTTGTCAATTTGAACCCATCCGTATATACCCCTGACTTTGGTCAAATGATAATACGACTGTCCCAAACTAACTCATCTATCTTATGCAACAAATGAAAACCCAGCAGCTACCAAACACTATGCATTGACTTTGGCCAAAATGCATAGCTTGAATACTACTGAATACCCAAATGAAATGACGGAGGGCTACGAATGGTTTTGGCAAAACCGTGAACGTAGTGAACTTGATATAACCGAAGGAACCTGATAGCTTTTAAAAGGAGTGGTTAAAGCTCCGCATTTTAAAAAAATCTGTTTTTAAAATTAACCGAGTGGTTTCTTTTAAATTGTTCCAACAATTAAACTTTTGGTTTATTTTCTTTGCATTATAAATAATGCGTCCCATCATTAACCTATCATTGCAGAAAACAACGAAAATACAACGTCCTCTTATGCCATCCGCATTCGCTACGGGGTCCCGTCATCACTCGTTAGGTTACTTAACTAACGACAGAGCGGGGGCTGGGCTAGCGTGGGTGTAAAACATAAGTGACGTCTAAATAGCTATCATATATAGATATTGTACATTCATCAGACGCAATAATAGGCATTCCAGATCACAGATGAACTTTATTGGATTTGCAAGCAATCCGTGTTTGTTTTGAGCCTGCAACAAAAGACGGATTACACAGTTGTGATGAATAGCCATTACCCCACCCAAGACCCCAACGGGTACGGCAAACTACCCGCCCGGCAGTTTGTGTACCCCACCTTGGGTCTGTCCTAGGTGTAAGTGCACGGCGGCGCCCCGGCCTCCATCCCGAGGCCAAAATGCGGAAGCGGTGATAAACTTTAATTTTTCATGAACTGGCAAACCGCCGCGCACTAATACCCGGATCGAACCATTAATTAGTCCTAGCTATCTACAAGAAGGGGAATAGAGATATACCGACGATCCAAGTCCTCCGGTCTTCTCATCATCGTCCCGATCTCCTGCGGAATCTCCGGTCGTCGCCACCTTGCCGGAAGGGCACCACATCGTCTCCATGTTTTACGGGCTCCCACCTCAATGCCGAGGCAACTCGGGCACGAAGCTGGCTACTCGACGTGCCCAAGGTTTGCTGTAGAATGTAGTGTATAAACTTGTGTCTCATTTGGGGTTCTTGGAGGTGCCACTTTGGTAGAGGGATGATACAAGAAGTATATGGAGGAGCTTGGAGAATTTTGGTGCATGAAATGAACAACATTTCCCCACCTCAATTTTTGGACAGCCCCCCTCTCTAGTGGCCGGCCAAGCTAAAAGGGGAAGGAGAGAATGAGAATCAGAGGCCATCCAATAATACAAGGGAGAGAGAGAGAAGTCTATCATGCAAAAGGAAATGATCACTCAAACAAAACTACACTCTACCAACCTCACCCCTCATCATCATCAACAACCATGATGACATCCAAAGTCAAGCAATCATGAAAAAGGAAAGTCAAGTGATGGTGCTCATCATGAAAACCATCATGATACAAAAATAAGCAAAGAACACCCTCCACAAACACTTATTTGCAACAATGCAAATAAGCCCTCCTCCACCAAACTTCGGCCAAAGAACGATACAAAGGAAATTGGCCGAAACGGAAAGCAAACTGGCAACTCCAGAAAACTGGTCCCGTAATAAATTACAGGAAAACCCCGATACTGTGCATACACACCCGCATTTGTATTCCGACTGAAATACAAATGCAATGAGACAAAATCTACACTGTACTATACTAGGATCCGGCTTAAACCAAAGCCGGCTAGTAATATCTGTTCGATCCTGATCCGTGCAATACCGCACGTATCTGATCGAACCCTGCCATATATCCATACGGCCTATAGTACAAACTGTCCGATCCTGATCCGTGCAATACCGCACGTATCTGATCGGACCTTGCCATATCTCCATACGGCCTCTACAACCTTTCGCCCGAAAGCTGAGTAACAGAATGTGGGGGACTCTAAAGACTCGTCAACACCACGGTTGTGGATTTAACCACTAGCACGTCAGAGGTATAAGCCAATACGTAACGGGCTACCAGGTATTGACTAAAAGGGACGTCTGTGAGCGAACTCAGCCTGACAACCCTACTGAGCCTGTCAGTGACAATATCCGTACAGTCCGGTCCGTTCGTCTATGAGCATCGCATGGCGGGCCTAGGGGGTTGGTAAAAGTCAGACCCCCAAAAGCGGTACAAGTCGTGTCGGAGTGTAGCCCAGAACACCCTGAGATACTACTGGAATACCTACCAGTAAATCTCCTTGCCTCGGCCGAGGGCTTCGTGTAATGGCTCTCCTAGACACAGCACGACCTCACCCCCAATACCGGGAGAGACGAACCCCTGAAGATACGCTCACTGCCTCCATGTGGCTTGGGACTGTACCCAACTAAAACCTGTTTGCACGACTCCTTTGAGCCGTGGTAGGGTAGTAATCAAAGTACAGTGGGAACTCACACGAGACAAATGACGATCCCCAGGTCGATGAACTAACCTGTACACATGTCACTAGGGAACTGCCATCTGACGTCTGGTATATGACCAACTAGCATGTTCCCGGCGAGTCCTGTCCGGTGTACTCATAACCCAATGAGCACCAGTATACATCTTAGGTGATCCAACTGACACCAGTGGCTTGTGAGACCGGCCACCGCCCCTCGTCGGGGTCTCGACTGTATACACTAGTCTACTCTGGAGTATCGATGCCTGTCTCGAAACTCATACGACTAGGGACCATTTAAGGATGTGCTTATAGACCCCAGCTCCCACTTATATGATCGCCCTCATACTGCTGGTGGTCAAGCAAGAATCCTAAGGGCTCTATCAACGTGTAATAGCAACTTGTCAGGTCACCTAAAACAGTACACGATGATAAAGGTAAACCAGATAGCATACTATCATCTCGAGTAAGACTGTCCTACCGGGATAGGTTCTCCATCAATCATTGCAATCACGTACCTGTGACCTAATAATTGACTCTGAGGGCACTATCTCCAACAATCTCCCACTTGCACTCAAGGCTAATTATTACGATGTCGCATACTCACAGCCCGTGTGATACCGAACACCCAACTCCTCTACTAGTCAGTCTCACAAAGCTCGTTTGTGAAACTATTGCGTTCGAGGAATAGCCTTAGTGAGTGGATCCGCTTTGTTGTTCCTTTCTATGTCTCTCTACATCTCAAGTTCGCGGAGAAACCCATCTCCCGAAATGAGCAATACCTGTCTTAGAATGTGTCTGGATGTCTGATGGGACATAGCTCATAAATGAACTCCAAATCCAAACTTCTTAGACTGTATCGTTAACTGAACTCAATCAGTATCCTGCGCCATGCCTCCCTCAGTATTGCCTTGGACCACCTGTCCAAAATACTGCCCCTTGTCAAAAGGAAAACTATAACTCTGACAACCTCCTTGTCGTCCATGTCACCTTGGAAGCCTGGATTGATAACTGTCTCCTGCATGAGGCTATCGTTATCATATCCCTAGAACATCCACTTATGTTCTAAAACTGCTTCCGACTGTTTCTCCAGGATTGGATCAATGTCAACTTATTGCATCTAGTGCAAGAACAACATCTGGTGTGGTACTTGACATCTCATGATTGACTCAATTGCCTGAGCAAGTGATCTGCCAATCATGCGCATCCCTCTCCCCTTTAGTCTGTAAGACACCTTTAGAGAGGGTGACTCCATCTTCTGCAGGTACACTACCGTGCATGGAGTCGTCCATTCTAAATACCCTTAGAATGCTGTCTAAGTACCCAGATTGGGAAACTACCCAAATCTAGATCTAAAACCATAGATCTAGTAGCCAGTATGTCTGATATAAAATCCATTTCCTTTGTGGAGAAACCACTGTGTGACGACCAAAGTATAACCGATTGTAGTTTAGGAGTTTCTTTTCCTACCCTGTGTATGTCATCCAAATACCAGGATATCACACCCTACTACCTTCTCAACAGATCCATCCCCTATTCTGATGAAGTCAAACCTACGACTGTCACGTCAGAAATAGATGATCTATCTCCGCTACATCTGCTTTAGTCTATAAATAGACATAAGCTACCTGTCCACCAATGCTTCCGCTGCTCCCACTGACTACGACAACCCTCTGGCAGAGTCATATACACGTACACTTCTAAAACTAGTTTAGAACGACGCTATACTCATCCTCCCGCCGGGTCTCGCAACCTGGAACAACAGCAATGGCAAGTGTGGGTAAACTAGAACCTCCCTGCCACCGTCCTTGAGGCTACCGGAGTACCTCTCGGGTGCCTGAGGTTACCCACCGTATCTGTGGAGTGGCCAATGGAATGTCAATCCAGATTGAATCTTTAGGTTCCTGTCAAATCTTCAGTAATCGTTTGTGGTTCTGGAATCACTTCCAGTTCTACCATACTCCCACTACTGTTTTCTGAAAAAATCCATTTTTAATAAAACTGTGGCGAGTCTAGAACAATATTGCTATTGTTCATCCAGATGGTAGAAAGTCAGCCCGCGTCATAGCCTGGGTCAACCCACAAACAGCCATTACAGAAACGTGCCTTGAGTTGTCCAGTGTCTGGTTTTAAGCATAAACCGGACAACTCCCCGTACCTTAACATCGTTAAGATATGAACTGTTCTATATCCAATATAGAAACAGAGGCACTGATTTAATTGAACCAGATTCAAATCATGCAGCTGTCTCCAGTGCATGTCAACTAAATGGAAGAAGTCTGATCAGCGTTACTCAACTTAGGAATGCTTCCAATTATGAGTAACCTGAAAAAGAAGCAAGATCTCTTTATCATTACTATCAACTGAATACCATACACAAGTATCTATATCTTCGATCACTTTGAAGAATCCCGATACTTGCTATACCTGGTTCTCTACTCTATTCAAATACCTACAACTTCTCAACATTCAGACCCTGTGTTTCCGCGAAACACCTGTCTAAAAACTAGAGAAGTCATAAGTAAACCGAATATAGTACGAGGACTAACCCCTCTGTCCTGATGGACCCTGGACAACATACAATACTCTGTATAAGTCCCTTGAGTCTGATAACTCATTCACTGTGTGTCGTAGGTTGAAAACTGTACCTTTGGTTATGAAGAATTACACCGCTGTTTAATGCTCCTTACCTAACCATCCACTGATATAGGTAAATATCGTAGACATAATTTCAAAAAGATATATCTCACTCTATGAAAATAGACGTACAGATATATCAATTTGAAATTGGTGCATAACAGCGGATATTCAAAACCAAATATTTGCCGACCGGCAAACAGCCCAGGTGATTTCCTCAAATATCACTGATTACAACGAATCCCGATATAATGAGGATGATCATCCAATTCCCAATAACCTACTCCCACTCATCATCTGTAAAACCATACAGATGCGAGAATCGTACCTGGTAAATACATACCCTGGAGTAAGTATCTAATCGGGAAATCAGTTTTCTTTTAACACTACACAGTGAAGCTGAAACATTGAAATGTTTCGATGGGGTATTCCGGTATTTCTAGTAATGCCTCTTCCATTATCCAGATTCACAATTGTAACCGTGTAATTCTTTGCCACCTCTCCAAATCCCTTCATATGTCTTTAGTCTTTACCTTCTGCACACCCCTTTAGGCCAAATGGTTTTCTTCCTTCCCTACCGTTCGGCACCAGCCTATGGTTTGGAAGAAGACTATCCAAGAAGCATAATGGGTGTACTGTCCTAATCCTAGGAACACTCGCAAAGCGAGAGAAGGTGAAGATAAAAGACACCTGAATAAATCTTATACCTATTTCTCCTGAACCAGAATCCATCCCCGAACTGGAACAAGTTCCTTTCGAGTTCGTATATAACCATATGATGGAGTATCCAATAAACTGTGGATCTTCGTAGTGATACGGAGTGTCCTGGAGAAATACAAAGGTGATTTAGGATTGGCGAAGAAATACTTGGTTTGGTCGTGAATATCTGTTGCAATTTACTTTGCCCTCTTACTAATCCCTTGCTTTGTCTTAACTTAATACCTTCTTTACACCATCGTTAGGCTAATTGGTTTTCTTCATTCCCTACCGGTCGGCACCTGCCTATGGTTTGGAAGAAGAGTATCCAATTTGCATAATAGGTGTACTATCTCCTAAACCAAGGAGTACTCGCAATGTGAGAGAAGGTAAAAGGAAAAGACAACTGAATAGTCCTATTCGTTTCCTCCAGAACCGGAAACCATCCTCGAATAAATTCCTTCGAGTTCGTATCTAACCATACGATGGTTTTGTCCAATGGAAGTGGACGTTCGTAGTAATACGGGGTGTCCTGGAGAAAAGGGTAAAAGTAGGAGTGGCAATGAGGTTTGCAACTCAGACAATCCAAAAGCCAGTGTTTAAGAAGGTTTGGTCAACTTGGTCACTGAGTCATAGTCTTAGGGTCGGGTCAATGGTCGCTGCCAAAGAGAGAGAGAAAAGAAACACTCAGCGTGCACTCTAACCTAGATCAGAATGGTTACCAATTTATCTAATCTGGAATCCTCCCACTGTACCTCAAATTCTCCTTCAAACCTGAAAGAAGAATTAGTCGGGGTTACCCGAGGAGTAAACTAACTCATCAGTGGGAATCGGGATCCAACTATCATCGCATGACAACGTGACGGAATCCGCTCACGGTATCACACTCCAGAAGGTATGCGCATATCTGGCAAGTTTCAGTTCTTTTGAAACTCCCGATGTGATTTCTTCCCCATGCTCTTATGACCTTGACTTTGGCCAACATATCATAAGTCACATGTCAAGTTCTACCCGTCATTCTCCAGGTTAATTTGAATCCACCCGTACATACCCTTGACTTTGGCCAACATGGCAGTACGACTGTTCCAAACCAACGCATCTATCTATGCTGCATATGAATAACCAACAGCTACCAAACACTGTGCCTTGACTTTGGCCAACATACACAACTTGAATACTATTGACTATCCATATGAAACGACGGAGGGCTACGAATGGTTTCTGGCAAAAACCTTTAACGTAATGAACTTGATATCGTTGAAGGAACCGGATAGCTTTTAAAAATATAGTGACGAAAACCATTGCTAAAGGTGAAGGGATCTCGGCTCTTTCCCCGTAGAATGGGGTGCAGGATATTCCAAATGAATACCGCGATGCAAAGCAAAAGTAATCGGCTATAGTGAAGTTAATGCCCTGACGCAAACTTTTTGTCCAAGGGGTCACTCCCGGTGAAGGGATCTCGGCCCTTGCCTCGTCGACTGAGGAGCAGGATATTCCAACTGAATACCACGATGCAAAACAAAAGAGAACGTCCTTGCAATAACAGCTTTTTGAAAAGTGTTCCAACAACATCAGATTAGGTTTGTTTTTAAACTTGCATTGATCCGAATCAACGCAGTCCCATCAATTGATCACACCACAAAGAACGAAAATATACTGATGTACGTATATGCCATCCGCATTCGCCACTGGGTCCCGTCATTACCCGTTAGGTTAGCTAACTAATGACAGAGCGGGGACTGGACTAGCGCGGATGCAAAACATATACAACATCTACTAATATATATACCAATATATTATATTCGCTCAAGGCGTGATAAGAAATGCAACATCACAGAAAATGTACAGCATCACAGAAACAATACAGATATCTGGGATCCTCGGGTTTCACAGAGCCACTACTGAAACCCGACGTTCCCCTGGTCGTGTGGATAGCCTGTGCAATGAAATCCTAGACCCCTACGGGCGCGGCAAGTTACCCGCCAAAACCTGAAGCGAGGCAGCCCCCTTCAGCACCGTGAATGGACCACCCAGCACTTCACGGAATCCGGTAACTTGGGCACCCCTCCTGGGTCAACCTGTACCCCCTACGAGTGCGGCGAATAGCCCGCCAATCCTAGAGTGAAGCCCCCTCCGTCTCAATGCCATGAGATGCGGGCCCGTTGCCCTCTAGAACCCGGCTATCCGTGCACCCCTCCGCAGGGTAATCCTAGTACAGAAAATAAAATATACATACAACGGGTACATCGACCGCAACCTGGTCGTGCCCCAAAATAATAATACAAACAGCCAGTGACGGCAGTCCACATGTCGGACGCTCGCCCCGCAATATCAAATGCACATAATACAACCACAACTGTACTAGCATTGCATCCAGGCTATCCCCCACGACCGATCCGCAACATCACAGCAAAACAGAACATCAACGTGAAAGTCATATTCGCAAATCCGTCTAACCGGGCTATAGCAGTTAGACCGGATTTACCGATCGAGTGACATTCATGGTCGCAGATATAATGTAAATACTGTGAAATAATGTGTTTAAAATATCCGATCGATCAAAAATTAACAAATGGGCCCCCAAGCAATACTGTAGCACTCACAGAAATTCTGGGCCCAATTTTAATATTCCAAAACCCTAATTTTAACCCCAGAAAGATACTGTAGAAATTTGGTGCAGGGATCTCCATAGTGTGCGGCGGAAACGCGGCCTAAAGGGGGTTTTGGCCGCGGTTCCGCGCTTCCACAGTGGACTCACCCTGTCGAATTTCTACAGTAGCCTTGTAATCTCCATTACATCAATTTTATACAACCTGAAAAATTTTTGGAGACCAAAAAATTTCAACAGAAAACTGTCGCTAGCAAAAATGTAGATTTTGGAATTTTGGTCGATCGGAAATGCAAAACACATTAAACCAAGCTAGACTAAGTTAATGGCGAGGATCTGATACCACTGTAAGTGCACGGAGGCGCCCCGGCCTCCATCCCGAGGCCAAAATGCGGAAGCGGTGATAAACTTTAATTTTTCATGAACTGGCAAACCGCCGCGCACTGATACCCGGATCGAACCATTAATTAGTCCTAGCTATCTACAAGAAGGGGAATAGAGATATACCGACGATCCAAGTCCTCCGGTCTTCTCATCATCGTCCCGATCTCCTGCGGAATCTCCGGTCGTCGCCACCTTGCCGGAAGGGCACCACATCGTCTCCATGTTTTACGGGCTCCTACCTCAATGCCGAGGCAACTCGGGCATGAAGCTGGCTACTCGACGTGCCCAAGGTTTGCTGTAGAATGTAGTGTATAGACTTGTGTCTCATTTGGGGTTCTTGGAGGTGCCACTTTGGTAGAGGGATGATACAAGAAGTATATGGAGGAGCTTGGAGAATTTTGGTGCATGAAATGAACAACATTTCCCCACCTCAATTTTTGGACAGCCCCCCTCTCTAGTGGCCGGCCAAGCTAAAAGGGGAAGGAGAGAATGAGAATCAGAGGCCATCCAATAATACAAGGGAGAGAGAGAGAAGTCTATCATGCAAAAGGAAATGATCACTCAAACAAAACTACACTCCACCAACCTCACCCCTCATCATCATCAACAACCATGATGACATCCAAAGTCAAGCAATCATGAAAAAGGAAAGTCAAGTGATGGTGCTCATCATGAAAACCATCATGATACAAAAATAAGCAAAGAACACCCTCCACAAACACTTATTTGCAACAATGCAAATAAGCCCTCCTCCACCAAACTTCGGCCAAAGAACGATACAAAGGAAATTGGCCGAAACGGAAAGCAAACTGGCAACTCCAGAAAACTGGTCCCGTAATAAATTACAGGAAAACCCCGATACTGTACATACACACCCACATTTGTATTCCGAATGAAATACAAATGCAATGAGACAAAATCTACACTGTACTATACTAGGATCCGGCTTAAACCAAAGCCGGCTAGTAATATCTGTTCGATCCTGATCCGTGCAATACCGCACGTATCTGATCGAACCCTGCCATATATCCATACGGCCTATAGTACAAACTGTCCGATCCTGATCCGTGCAATACCGCACGTATCTGATCGGACCTTGCCATATCTCCATACGGCCTCTACAACCTTTCGCCCGAAAGCTGAGTAACAGAATATGGGGGACTCTAAAGACTCGTCAACACCACGGTTGTGGATTTAACCACTAGCACTTCAGAGGTATAAGCCAATACGTAACGGGCTACCAGGTATTGACTAAAAGGGACGTCTGTGAGCGAACTCAGCCTGACAACCCTACTGAGCCTGTCAGTGACAATATCCGTACAGTCCGGTCCGTTCGTCTATGAGCATCGCATGGCGGGCCTAGGGGGTTGGTAAAAGTCAGACCCCCAAAAGCGGTACAAGTCGTGTCGGAGTGTAGCCCAGAACACCCTGAGATACTACTGGAATACCTACCAGTAAATCTCCTTGCCTCGGCCGAGAGCTTCGTGTAATGGCTCTCCTAGACACAGCACGACCTCACCCCCAATACCGGGAGAGACGAACCCCTGAAGATACGCTCACTGCCTCCATGTGGCTCGGGACTGTACCCAACTAAAACCTGTTTGCACGACTCCTTTGAGCCGTGGTAGGGTAGTAATCAAAGTACAGTGGGAACTCACACGAGACAAATGACGATCCCCAGGTCGATGAACTAACCTGTACACATGTCACTAGGGAACTGCCATCTGACGTCTGGTATATGACCAACTAGCATGTTCCCGGCGAGTCCTGTCCGGTGTACTCATAACCCAATGAGCACCAGTATACATCTTAGGTGATCCAACTGACACCAGTGGCTTGTGAGACCGGCCACCGCCCCTCGTCGGGGTCTCGACTGTATACACTAGTCTACTCTGGAGTATCGATGCCCTGTCTCGAAACTCACACGACTAGGGACTATTTAAGGATGTGCTTATAGTCCCCAGCTCTCACTTATATGATCGCCCTCATACTGCTGGTGGTCAAGCAAGAATCCTAAGGGCTCTATCAACGTGTAATAGCAACTTGTCAGGTCACCTAAAACAGTACACGATGATAAAGGTAAACCAGATAGCATACTATCATCTCGAGTAAGACTGTCCTACCGGGATAGGTCCTCCATCAATCATTGCAATCACGTACCTGTGACCTAATAATTGACTCTGAGGGCACTATCTCCAACACTAGGAGCAAAAACAGTAAAATGAAATAATACAACGGTGGCTACAACCGCAACCTGGATGTGCCCCGCAAAATAATATTACAACAAATTACATTTACATCAAATGAATTAAATAATAACCCATCACATAACCCCGGCTATACATCACAACAGTCCAACACAGTTCATATACACAAACAGATAAAATCCATTACAGAAATGTGTAACCCACTGCCAACCGACATACTAGCAGTTAGGGGAGGTTTACGAACACATTATACAAACACAGATATAATCCAACAAGCAAATACCGTATAATTTCGATCGATTAAACACATTTAATTTTGCTCCAATACTTCTCTGTAAATCTGAAACCTGAGCAAAAATAAAAAATTCCAGAAAATACCAAATATCACAGAGAACCTGTTAGTTATATGTATGCCCTAGAGGCCATTACTGTACATTTGATGTATATTGTAGTGGATGCTGGGACATATATAGGAAGGACTTTCTTGCTCGACATGATAGTACGGTATCTAGTTGCTCTTTATCTTAACATGTATACTTTCTGTCTCTCTGATTACATGTTGATAAAGCCCTTAGGATGTGTACTCGACTTCCTGGACTATGATGCAGATCTTACTAGTGGGGACTGCGTAGTCAGTGAGTACATCCTTCATTGTTCCTAATCGTAGGAATATCGAGATGGGGCATCGATATTCCAGAGTAGACTAGCGCATATCTTCTCGACCCATACGATGGGCGATGGATGATCCCATATCCATCTGTGTTTGACATCAGAGATGATATACGGGTGCTCAGTAGAGACTGGGTACACTGGACGGACTCGCCGAGAACTCCTAGATGGTATTATACCTCACGTCAGATGGCAGTTCTCTGGTGACACTGGTACAGAGTAGTCTGTTGACCCGAGATCGTCATAGAGTCTTGTGTGGTTCCCACTGTGCTTTGATTTCCATCTTACCACGTCCAAGAGGGCGTGCAAAACGGTGGTTTTTGGGTACAGTCCCGAGTCACATGGAGGCAATGAGCGATAGGAGGGGATTCGTCTCTCCCGGTATAGGGGGTTGATGTTGCGCTGTGTTCGATTGGCTATAACAGGAAATCCCTGGCCAGGGTTGCCGAGATTTACTGGTAAGTGTTACCAGTAGTTTCTCGAACAGTTATAGACCTCATATCGACACGACTTATCGAGCTATTGGGGTCTGACGTTTACCACCCCTAGACGAGATATGCGACATATCAGACGATCAGACCGGACTGTACGGTAGTGTTACTGGTTGGATTCACTGGAGTGTGAGCGGGCTTGCTCGTCGATCTTCAGATCGCTCAATACCCGGGTGGCCGTTACGTTTAGCAGACCGCTTGTGGCTTGTGGGTGTTTGATATGATCATCATCTGCTGCCGGCGTATTGACGAGTCTTTAGAGTCCTACACAGAGGTTTCCTGGCTCAAGCGAAACGAAATAGGAGCGCATATGAGATATGTGCGGGACCGAGAATAATGCGTGTATGTGATACCGTATTTCATTCTCGCGATCAATGTGTCGGGTGGTTGTATGCGATATAACCTAGTTATCGATTCAAGCGTTGAATCGATAAGCCGATACATTGAATACTACTCGGTTGTGTGCGACATGACCGGATCATTGAATCAAGTGTTGATTTAATGATTTAATGCATAATTATATATTTGATATATTACTTTGCATTAACTAGTATTGGTTCACTTTAAATGGATTTTCTCACTTGGATTGTGCGCATTGTATATGCGATATATTTTTGTGCACTTAATTGTATCATGTTTGATGATGCATGTTAACTTGGATTTGTGTGAAGATTAAACCATGGTTGTGAGAGTGGTTAGGGTTTTGTTTATTCTCCCATTATTTATTTATTCATTTATTTGTTTATTCTTTTGGAAAATAAATGGAAAGGAGAAAAGAATGGTGGCTTAATTTGGAGTTTAGTTGAAGCTTCATGAAACTTTGATCAAGTCAACCATTCTTATCTCATCCTTAACCCTAACCATTCCCACTAACCATGATTCATTCTCTACACTTGACTAGAGTTAATATTATGATAAGTATTGTTATTCTTTTCTTTTTGAATTAACTTATCATAATACTAGCTTCTTCTTCTTCATCTTCTTCATTGAAGAAAACCATTCTTCATCAATGGTGATTGATGAAAACAAGTGAGAAATCCAATTCTAAAGTCTACCCACTTCCTATTTCTTCATCCTCTACCTCTTGCCAAGTAGTAGAGTGTGTTTTCTTCACATGTTTCTTGACTTGGTGAAGTCGGAGCTTGATTTAGCGATGCCTCGACGTAGATCATCTTCGGCATGGACATCGATGACCTAGCCCGTCCATTCTCCGATGAAGCCGACGCTAGAGCCCGGGACTTGTTATGGACAGCGAGGAGACTTCATTGCGGAGCTTTGGAGGTGGAGAACCGGATCTGTTGTATTTCCGTATCTCTTAGTTAAGTGTTAACTAGTTTATTGTTTCGCCTAGATTTCTAGCCAACGATCCGTAGTTTAGGGTTTCCCGGCACCGTAAAATTTGAAATTGGCATGGTTGATGCCTTGTGAGACCTCACTTGGTTGCCTAGGAACCCTACAGTGGTATCAGAGCCTAGCTAGAGCCTTAGGCGAAGTCTAGACGGAATTTGAAGTCCGAACGAACCCGAAACCCGATCACAAACTTGCTCTCTGTCCAATTTTTAAAAATCTGGATTTTTCCATATTAAAAATATGCAGAAAATTAAGCAGGGATTTTTATGAATTACTGTGCAAAACGGAGCCCTAACTCCGTCAACCCACCGCGGAACCGCGGCCTTACCCCACGTGGCGCGGCGGTTCCGCGGCCGTTATATTGAATCGTTGACTCCTGTTTGCACAGTAATTGTTATATTTGACTCTTCTGTTTTCTGGATAATTTTAATATATTATTCAAGAGTTGATTTTTCTGGGTTGTTTTAGGGATTCGAATGTTCGATCGAATTATCAAATTTTGTCTGTGTGGCTTTCCGGATAATTTTTGAATATGTTAAAACGTTCGACCGGATATTAATACCCAATATTTCCCCTATCGGGAAATTTCCAAGTGTTGGATTTTTCCGTAGTTTAACGACGTTCTAAGTAGTGCAAGTAACACGATGGACCCTCTAGAAGACAACAAACCTTAACTCGATTATGTGACCGTCTTGAACTGCCCTTTGAACCTTCGGGTTTGGGGCAGTACGGCGTGCCACATGTGAGGCGTTGGCTTGACCCTTCTACGGCTGGACCGTTGGTACTGAGGCACGAACTGAATGTTGTTAGACTTATTTCATGTGTTGAGCTGTTTCGGGAAAACTTGGGTGTTCGATTGTTCGATCGAAATGTTTAGCATTTTCTGTTTATCCGGAATGTGATACAATAATTGGAATTCACAAAAAGTTATGAGATAACTGAATGAATATTATAAACATAGCAGTTTAGTCTCACTTGATCGGTTGCCACAGAATTTTGATGTGATCAAAAGTCCGTCGCAATCACGTAGCGTACGCGGATACTCGCCGGGTAAACTTAATAGACAGCCTCACTCCATAGCCCCGACCAAGTGACTGTAGGAGAACCCCGTCGCCGAAAGCATCCGTTCGGGTGCTCGCGGCAGCGGTGTTCCGCCTTGGTGCACTTCGTCGACGGTATCGGGGGTGCGGCCGCCTACTAAAGTTTGCGACGAGCATTCGATCAGAATGTCGGGAATCTTGTTGAATTGCCCGACTTGATATTGAAAAGTGTTTTCGATAATGAGACTAAAATCCGGGGTTTATAATTGTTAGGCATGCGATGTCTAAAGAATTCATTTGGTCAGGCATGCGATGTCTAAGGTGGTTGCGGATTCCAACTGTTGTAGTTTTACACTTTCTTTTCTGTGACCGTAAGTGTAATATGTGATATCGCCGGTTTCGTTGCTATATGTCAACGACAATTGGGATGCGCATATTTACTTATGTTGATGACATGTGATGTTATGTGTTGCTGGATATGTTATATTGGATCGTCGTGTTTGAATATCCGGGGGTTTTTTTTATGTGAGATGAGTGTTTTTCATTTTCATTCATGTAAAAACTTGTATATAATATTCTTTTATTGGGGTACTTCCAGGTTGCGGAAGATGTCACCGTTTGTATATTATTTACTTTTCTGCACTAGGATAGACCCAAGGAGGGGAGCACAAGTAACCGGTTTCTGGAGTCCAGTGGGAGACCAACTCGAGGAGTCGAGTCCGGATCTCCTAACCCTAGAATTGGTAGGGTTGCTTGCCGCTCTCGTAGGGGTCTAGGGGTGTGGGATTGGCTATTCATCACGACCGTGGAATCCGTGTTTTATACTGGCTCGTATTGAAAACACGGACGTCCTAGTATATCCAATATTTCATATGATTCTTTCTGCTGCATTATCTGTGATGTGATCATGCGATGTTCTGTGCTCTGTTCAGATAGATGTAGTATATAGTATATATGATATATTATATAGACGTTACTTATGTTTTACACCCGCGCTAGCCCTGCCCCGCTCTGCCGTTAGTTACCTAACCTAACGGTGCACGATGGGACATCGAGGCGAATGCGGATGGCATAAGTGTACGTCGTATTTATCTGTGATGTTTAGGTACTTAAATGATGGGACTTCATTAATGTGATTAATGAAATAAAAGAAACCTAAGATGTTGTAGAATCGAATTTCAAAATAAAACAGGTAGCTACAGTTCTTGCTTTGCACAGAGGTATATGAGATATATCCTGCACCTTATTCGATAAGGAAAAGACCGAGATCCCTTCACCGGGAGTGACTCCTTTAGCAATAACTGGCAGATGCTACACACTTGGTTTGTTTTTTGATTGCTTTTAAAGAGTTTTTGCTTTGCACAGTGATATATATGATATATCCCGTGCCTCATTCGACGAGGAAAGGACCGACGATCCCTTCACCGGGAGTGACTCCTTTAGCAAAACTGGAAAAGCCTCAAAAGCACTCCATTTCAAAATTCATTTGATTCTACAACGATATCAAGTTCATTACGCAATAGGTTTTCAGAAAAACCTGTCGTAGCCCTCCGTCATTTCAGATAAGTAGTAGTTAGTATTCGTGCTACGTTTGTTGGCCTGCGTCAAGGCGTAGTGTGCGGTAGCTAACTGGTGCTTATCTGCATAAGCATATGATGTGATTGGATTAGGGTAGTCGTACGACTTTGTTGTCCTGCGTCAAGGGTCGTGCGGGTGGGTTTAATTCAATCAGGAAATGACGGGTTGAACTTGACTAGCGGACTATGGTTTGTTGGCCTGCGTCAGGGTCATAGGACGCTGGGGGCAAAATTATCGGGAATTTCAAGTGTTGAAATTTGCAATGAGATTGCATACCTTCTATGAGATAGTTGGATCCCGATACCCGCTGCGAGTAAGTGTTACTCCTGGGAGAGTTTTATACATTACAATTAGCCGATCAAGTAGGTGTCTAGAAAGGTGTCAACGGGGTTACGCCTCTGGGAAAATGAGGTTTACATTAATTAGGTTCGTGCGAAAGCACGGGGGACCTCCCTCAAAGTACCGACACTGGCCTGGCTGAAAGATTGGCGAACTTGTAGTGTGTAGTTAATCCCGGCTAGTTTTTCCTTTTAGGGTTTAAAGGAAGATTTGATAAAAAGCAATGGGAGCCATCCTGATTAGATAAAATAATAACCAATCTGATCTTGCAAGAGCGCACGCTGAGTGTTTTCTTCTCTCTCTCTTCAGGTAGCGACCATATCACGACTTAATCAAGATAATAAAATGGATTATTGACCGAACCCGCTTGTTATACTGAGCTGGGGAACGTTGGTCCCGCTCCAACTTATAATTGTTATAAGACAGAGCAGGAAATAGGGGATTACCAGAATTCCCGTGCCGTCCAAACGAAGAGAGTGCATGCTGATGCATCATCTTCGGGTGTGTTCATTACAAAGAACTGTTTCTCTGTATCCTCTACGTCCTGGGTATGTGATACCAGATCAGGATCCCAGATATGTAATCTGTTACATAGGGCTACAGGAAGGTAGAGAACTGAGAACGGGTGATAAGTTTCATGAGGCAGAAAACGGGGCAAGTGTTGCAGCCAAGTCTGTTGGTCACTGTCACCCTGTATTACGAATACATTGATTCTGAACAAATGTTATTAGATACCGAACCTGATATACAAAATCATATCTATCTCTTTATTAGTAAAGAAATGATAAAATTTTGTATAGATGGATAATGTTTTGAACATTTCCTATATCAAAAGTTGATCGGTTCAGGCACGTTATCTAAAAGCATTAATGTTCTAAATCAAACTACAGTTCTTTATATACGGAACACACAGAAGAGGAAGAGTTCAGAAATGAACGGATCCTTCTTCAGGCATTGTAGACTAGGTCATATCAATGCGATCCGACTGGCTGAAGTTACATATTAGATGCATATTTAAATGAGTTTGAATTTACATCTTGTGAAACTTGCCAGTCATGTCATAGAGATAAGATGACCACAGCTCTGTTTATTGGAAATAGAGAAAGAGTTAGTGAACTCTTGGGATGATACATGTTGATGTATGTAGGTCCCCAGTCTACACATGCCAAGACCGGTTCTTTGTACTTCATTACATTCTCTGATAATCTCTCGAGATTCAGATCTATGTTCTTGTTGAAACACAAGTCCGAACCTTTTGAGATATTCACGGAATATAAGTTAGAAGTAGAGAACCAAAATACGGGTATAAGTATTATGTCCTATGATGAGATCGAGGAGGAGAATACTTGAGCACGGAAATCCTGGACTTTTCTAAAGGAGAATGAGATTCTCTCTCAGCATTACTCCTCCGTATACACCATAGCACGATGGTATATCGGGGCGGAGCAATCACACCCTATATGATAAGGTGTGCTCTATGATGAGTACTACTGAGTTACCTATTTCCTTTTTGGGTGTTATGCGCTTGAGAAGCTGCATACCTATTGAATAGGGTTCGAATCAAATCAATGCCTACCACTTCATATGTGATATGGAAAGGGAAGAGCCCATATCTTAAGTTAGTTAAGATTTGGGGTTGTCCGGCCTATGTCTAAAAGCAAAATCCGGACAAGCTCGAGGCGAGGTCTGCAATGTAGAACTGGAAATGTTCCAGCCATACAAACTGCAGCTGATGATCTGGTAGAACCAAAGGATTCAGTAGATTCCAACGAACCTCAGCCTCTCCGCCGATCTAGTAGGGTTCCTCACCCACCTGAGAGATACTTCGGTTTCTCGATGACAGTGGGAGCGAGGATTGCATCATGAGATGATGACCCAACTAGCTTCGAGCAGGCCATCGAGAGTAAGACTCTGTAAGAATGGCTGGATGTTTAGCGATCTGAGATGGAATCCATGTACACCAACAAAGTATGGACTTTGGTTGCTATATCTGAAGGGTTAAATCCCCATCAGGAGCAGGTATATCTTGAGAAGATTACTTGGTGTACATGGAAAAGTTGAGACTTTCAAAGCTAGACTTGTTAAAAGTTTGCATCATTGACCAGGTGTGGATAATGATGAAACCTTTTCAAGTAGCTATGCTTAAGTCCATCCAGATCCTACTTGTCACGGCTACATACCATGACTGCGATATCTGGTGGTTGGGTGTCTTGACTGCTTTTCTAAATGATGATTTAGAAGAGAGCGTCTATAAGTACACAGCCAGAGGGCTTCGTAGACAGTGGGAGCAGCGGAAACGTGTGCAAGATGCTTTATAAGATAAAGCAGGCATCGCGGAGTTGGAACATCTGTTTTGATGAATTAGTCAAACTGTTTGACATCATCAAAATGGTAGATGAACCTTATATAAACAAAAAGGTAGTAGGGAGTATGGTGCTGATCCTCGTAGAGTACGTGGATGACATACTCTTGATAAGAAAGAAGTTTCTTATGCTACGCTCGGTCAATCTCCGCTTATCACAATGATTCTCCATATAGGATCAAAGTGATGCCTCCTAAATCCTGGGTTTTGGATCTATGAGATAGATCTAATTGGATGTTAGGATTCTCACTAGTTGTAGTGAGATGGTATCAACCGATCCTGGAGAGAATCACTGGAAGGGTTCCAGGGTGATAAAGATGACTGAATGTCAGTCACAGGCATTGTCTTTACTCTCAGTAAAGGGACGGTATGTTGGAAGAGTTCCAAGCTAGATACCGTGGCATACTAGACGATAAAGGCTGGATACATCGCTACTTAAGATGCTACCAAAGTGGCTGTCTGGGTGTATATTGGTTCATGAGATGAACTTAGTTCCTCCCATTGTGTGACAATGGAGTTGTGGCTTATGCCAAGGAACGTCCGTCCCATCAGTGACCCAGACAGATTCTGAGGCAGCATCACCTGATCATGGAGATAGTTGATCTCCAGGATGATCGAGGTTAGGAGAGTAGACTCAGAGGAAAACATGGCGGATCCACTCACGAAGGCCTTTTTCCCAAAGAGAGACTTTTAGGGGATGGTTGAGTATGTGATACTGCAACCACTGCTACAGATGGCCCTAGTGCAAGTGGGAGATTGTTAGTTATATGTATGCCCTAGAGGCCATTACTGTACATTGGATGTATATTGTAGTGGATGCTGGGACATATATAGGAAGGACTTTCTTGCTCGACATGATAGTACGCTATCTGGTTGCTCTTTATCTTAACATGTATACTTTCTGTCTCTCTGATTACATGTTGATAAAGCCCTTAGGATGTGTACTCGACTTCCAGGACTATGATGCAGATCAAACTAGTGGGGCCTGCATAGTCAGTGAGTACATCCTTCATTGTTCCTAGTCATGGGAATATCGAGACGGGGCATCGATATTCCAGAGTAGACTAGCGCATATCTTCTCGACCCATACGATGGGCGATGGATGATCCCATATCCATCGGTGTTTGACATCAGAGATGATATACGGGTGCTCAGTAGAGACTGGGTACACTGGACGGACTCGCCGAGAACTCCCAGATGGTATTATACCTCACGTCAGATGGCAGTTCTCTGGTGACACTGGTACAGAGTAGTCTGTTGACCCGAGATCGTCATAGAGTCTTGTGTGGTTCCCACTGTGCTTTGATTTCCATCTTACCACGTCCAAGAGGGCGTGCAAAACGGTGGTTTTTGGGTACAGTCCCGAGTTACATGGAGGCAATGAGCGATAGGAGGGGATTCGTCTCTCCCGATATAGGGGGTTGATGTTGCGCTGTGTTCGATTGGCTATAACAGGAAATCCCTGGCCAGGGTTGCCGAGATTTACTGGTAAGTGTTACCAGTAGTTTCTCGAACAGTTATAGACCTCATATCGACACGACTTATCGAGCTATTGGGGTCTGACGTTTACCACCCCTAGGCGAGATATGCGACATATCAGACGATCAGACCGGACTGTACGGTAGTGTTACTGGTTGGATTCACTGGAGTGTGAGCGGGCTTGCTCGTCGATCTTCAGATCGTTCAATACCCGGGTGGCCGTTACGTTTAGCAGACCGCTTGCGGCTTGTGGGTGTTTGATATGATCATCATCTGCTGCCGGCGTATTGACGAGTCTTTAGAGTCCTACACAGAGGTTTCCTGGCTCAAGCGAAACGAAATAGGAGCGCATATGAGATATGTACGGGACCGAGAATAATGCTTGTATGTGATACCGTATTTCATTCTCACGATCAATGTGTCGGGTGGTTGTATGCAATATAACCTAGTTATCGATTCAAGCGTTGAATCGATAAGCCGATACATTGAATACTACTCGGTTGTGTGCGACATGACCGGATCATTGAATCAAGTGTTGATTTAATGATTTAATGCATAATTATATATTTGATATATTACTTTGCATTAACTAGTATTGGTTCACTTTAAATGGATTTTCTCACTTGGATTGTGCGCATTGTATATGCGATATATTTTTGTGCACTTAATTGTATCATGTTTGATGATGCATGTTAACTTGGATTTGTGTGAAGATTAAACCATGGTTGTGAGAGTGGTTAGGGTTTTGTTTATTCTCCCATTATTTATTTATTCATTTATTTGTTTATTCTTTTGGAAAATAAATGGAAAGGAGAAAAGAATGGTGGCTTAATTTGGAGTTTAGTTGAAGCTTCATGAAACTTTGATCAAGTCAACCATTCTTATCTCATCCTTAACCCTAACCATTCCCACTAACCATGATTCATTCTCTACACTTGACTAGAGTTAATATTATGATAAGTATTGTTATTCTTTTCTTTTTGAATTAACTTATCATAATACTGTTAGTGTATATGCCCTAGAGGCCATTACTGTATCATACTGGTTTGTATATTACTTAATGGATGCTTGGGATATTCACCTTGTATATACAATCTTGCTCAAAATAGTAGTATGCTACTTGGATTGTTTCTACTTCAATGTGTACATGCGTTTATTTTTGTATATCGCCTATACACATTAGTGGAGCCCTTAGGATCTTTGCTTGATTACCAGCGATGTGATGGCCGTCACACTAGTGGGGCTGGATAATCTATAAGCACATCCTTATGCAGGTCCCTGGTCGCAGGACTATCGAGACAGGGCATCGATACTCCGGAGTAGACCAGCGCATGCGCTTCTCATCCCAGTGTGGGAGACAGTCTGTCCCACAGCCGTCGGTACGTCGTACTTGAGATAGTATGTGGGTGCTCGTTAGGTTACGGGTACACTGGACAGGACTCGTCGGGAACTGACTAGTTGGTATTATGCCTATCGTCAGTTATCAGTTCCCAGGTGACATGAGTACAGCTTAGTCCGCTGACTTGACACTGTCACTTCGCCTCGAGTGTGTTCCCACTGTACTTTGATCACTACCCTAACACGGCTCAAAGGAGTCTTGCAAACGGGTGGTGGTTGGGTGCAGTCCCGAAGCACTTGGAGGCAGTGACGGTTAGACAGGATTCGTCTCTCCCGGTATTGGGGGTTGACATCGCGCTGTGTCTAGGAGAGCCATTACACGAGTAGTCCCTGGCCAGGGCAAACGAGATATACTGGTAGGTTTCCAGTGTTATCTCCAGGTGTTTTGGGCTTCGCTCCAGCACGACTTGTACCGCTATTGGGGGACTGACGTTTACCGCCCCCTAGGCCCGCCATGCGATGTATCAGACGAACAGACCGGACTGTACGGAGAATGTCACACTCAGGCTCAGTAGGAGTTCAGATGGGTTTCGCCTCGTCGGTCTTCTTGTCGGCATTACCTGGGGACCGTTACGCACAGCTAGTGCCGCTTACGGTCTGTGGTTAAACCCACTACCAGCGTAGTGTCGAGTCTTTAGAGTCCCACACAGAAAGCTTTTCGCCTTTAGGCAAAAGAGTAGAGATCGCATGGTATTGCGACAGGTCGCATGGTTTTGCGACAGGGTTCGGTCACATCCGTGCACTTGTGCACGTACAGTGTCCGGACAGTTTACACTAGCGGGCTTTGGTCTAAGCCAGATCCTAGTGTACCTTTTGGGATTGGATTTATCCAGTGTGCATTCGTGTTCCTCGGAACGCGGATGCGGGTGTGTATGCACAGTTGACAGGGAGGCAGAGGCAGCGGATTCTCATTAGGGTTGTTGACAGTTGACCGTTGACTATTTGACTTTTTGCTCAACCCTAATGAGAATATGATATGTGATTAATTATTATATTAATTAAGTATTATGGTGACATGGTTGTTGACTTTTGTTGACTTTGTTGACTTGTTGACTTTTGTTGACTTGTTGACTTTGTTGACCGGTTGACTAGGCTTGACTAGTTGACCATCATGATAACCATAGCCATCATTTCATGGCAAAGACTTTTACTTGCTTGCTCATTTGTGTAAAATGAGTGCATGAAATGATATGGTTATGATTGCTTCAACCATCACATAAGACTTTTGTTAGTATGATGAGTTATGATTGCTTTGGATTATGAGAGGGTGAAAGACAAAAGAGAGCCTCATTCTTTCTTGCTCATTCTCTCTCTTGTTCTTGAGCTCTCTTGTTTTTTCTTTCACCCTCAACCTCTTGCTCCCTCTCTTGATTCTATGGTTCTCTTGTCTCATGAGTTGAGAATCAAGAACCATAGTTAAAATCCCATACAAACTCTTCTCTACTCATTCTAGTTCACTAGGTCTAGCAAACCAAGTGAACTAGTTTCTTCAAAGAACGAAGAAGGAGCTAAAGGTTGGAGCTTTCAGGTGGATCTATCTTCGGCGTACGGAGACGACGAGAAGAAGCCGGTCCGGACCACCATCGGAGCTTGAAGACGAAGGAGTTCAAGACAAGCAAGGTATAACCCCCTAACCGAGTAGCTAGAAACTCGTAGTTAGGTTGTTAGATAGATGTTTAACCAAGATCCGGGTTTTAGGTCCATGTTACCACCTCCGTAAAAATCATTTTTTACCAAATTCCGCATTCCCGAAAGTACCGGGAGAGGTAGCATGGACTTACAGTGGTATCAGAGCCTAGTTAAACTCTATCTAACTTGTTAGCAAGTAACTAGAAGATCGATCAAAGAAAAGTCCCGAAAACGAACCCCAAGATTTTCAAGTTTCTGTCGATTTTTTTACTGTTCAAAAGTTGATTATTTTAACACCTAAAATCGGCTCAGGCTTTTTTATGAATAACTACCAAAGATGGACCCACGATCGCGTCAAAGCGCCGCGGAAGCGCGGCGGGAGCACGCTCCCGCCGCGGATCCGCGGCCGAGTTGACTCGGCCGTGGTCAATCTTTGGTGCAGTGTTATTCTGGGGGTATTTTAGGATTTTTGGAATATGTATTTTCAACCCAGATTTTCCAGAACGAAAAATTTATTTTTAGGGTCCCGAAAATCCGTATTTTTGATCGAACTTCTAAAAGACTTTAGCTAACGGGTTTTTCTGTATTGTGATATTTGTATTGAACGTCTACTAATCGCTATATGTCGATTAGTGGTGGTTATACAAATCTGTGATCTGTAATGTTGCTGGAATGTGTATATGAATATGTTGGATTGTCGCGGGTGAATAGCCGGGGGTTGTGAGACGAGAGTTTTCTTTTCTTTCAATTCATGTAAATTTGTAAATTGATGTAATAATTATTTGTATGGCCGCACAACCGGGTCGGGGTTGTAGCCGTCATTGTATAATTTCTTTTTACTGTTTATGCTCCTAGGATAGACCCATGGAGGGGGTGCACAAACTACCGGGTATGCCGAAGTGTCGAGTGGCCTACTCATGGAGATGAGGGAGGTTGCTACGCTTCGGGTACTTGGCGGGTAGTTTGCCGCACCCGTAGGGGTCTTGGGTGGGGTTTTGGCTATTCACCGCGACCGTGTAATCTGTTTTTGTTACAGGCTCGTGCAAATTACAGATTCCTGGTATATCCAATGTATTCATCTGTGATCTGAAATGTTTATCATTGCAGTATATCTATATATGATATTATTTAGGCGTTGCTTATGTTTTACAGACGCGCTAGCCCAGCCCCCGCTCTGTCGTTAGTTAAGTAACCTAACGGGTAATGACGGGGCCCCATGGCGAATGCGAATGGCATAAGCGTACGTCATATTTTGGTTGTTTTCTGCAATGGTAGGATTAAATGATGGAACGCATTAAAAGAACTAATGCAAGAATATCACGCATTAAAAGAACTAATGCAAGATAATAAACCAAGTTAAAGTCGTTGGAACACTTTCGAAAACCCACTCGGTTCTTTTCAAAACAAACTTTTAAAATACGGAGTTTGAGCCACTCCATTTAAAAGCTATCTCGTTCCATCGACCAAATCAAGTTCACTACGTTCACGGTTTTGCCAAAACCATTCGTAGCCCTCCGTCGTTTCACATAAATAGTCAATAGTATTCAAGCTGTGTATGTTGGCCAAAGTCAAGGCACAGTGATTGGTAGCTATTGGGTGTTCATGTGTAGCATAGATAGATGCGTTGGTTTGGGACAGTCGTACTGCCATTTTGGCCAAAGTCAAGGGTAGGTACGGATGGATCCAAATTAACCTGGATAATGACGGGTTGAACTTGACATGTGACTTTTGATATTTTGGCCAAAGTCAAGGTCATAAGAGCATGGGGCAAAAATCCACATCGGGAGTTTCATAAGTACTGAAACTTGCTAGATTTGCATACCATTTGGAGTGTGATGATTCTGGTAGGATTCCTTCAGTTTCGTCACGCGATGATATTTGGATCCCGATCCTACTGTGAGTATATGCTACTCCTCGGGAAATTTCTCACTAATCGATCAATGCTATAAACCTAGTAGGTGCCTAGAAAGGTGTTAGCGGGGCTACGCCCCCAGGGAAAAGAGGTTCTTTAATTAAGGAACTTCGCGAAAGCGTTGGAAAACCTCCCTCGAAGTACCGACACCGGCCTGGCTGAACGGTTAAGCAAGTATTGTGCGGTGGGATTGATCCCGGCTAATTCTTCCTTTATGGTTTGAGGAGGGATTCGAGAAACAGTGGGAGCCATCCTGTTTAGACAAACTAAAAACCACTCTAAACTTGCAAGAGCATCATGCTGAGTGTTTCTTCTTCTCTCTCCTAATTGCAGCGACCAATCAACATGACTGGACTTAAGTTACTCCTAGATAAAAACAAACTGACAGGGCCAAACTACAAAGATTGGCTCAGGAATGTCAAGATAGCAATCACTTACGACAAGCTGGGGTATCTTCTTACCACCAAAGCTCCCCCTGTCCCTGGTCCAACTTCCAGCGTCGCGGATAAGGAAATCCGCAAGACTTGGGAGATTGATAGCGCGAAGGCCAAATGCCTCGTGCTTGCCTCGATGGACAACGAACATCAGAGGAGGCACGAGAATATGGACTTAGAATCCATATTGCTTCATACAAAAGAACTGTATGGAGAGCAATCTCGTATCGCAAGATACGAAGCGTCGAAAAAGTTATTTTCGACAAGAATGGCCGTCGGATCATCAGTAGCCGAGCACGTGCTAAAGATGATCGGCTACATTGAGGAGCTCACGGACCTAGGGATCACATTGGAGAGTGAGCTATATACGGATATAGTTCTCCAGTCCCTTCCTTCCACTTACGCCCAGTTCATACTGAACTTCAACTTACAAGAAAAAGAGGTTGAACTTTCAGAGCTCTTCAACATGCCGAGGAGCGCAGAGGGCACCCTACAGAAAGGTAGGGAAACATCCACTTTGTTTGTAGGAGGATCATCTTCTTCTAGGTCCAAGGCGAAAGCCAAGGGAAAGAAGAAGAAGGCCGCCGCCAAACCAAGGGGCGGTGTTAGTAAAGTGGATACGAAGGGAAAAGGTAAAGCAACAAAGATAGCGGGGAAGCTTGTGGATAAGGAAGAATGCTTCTATTGTCATAAGAAAGGACACTGGAAGAATGATTGCAGGGCCTGGAAGGCCAGAACACATGAATTGAAGCAGGTTGCAGCTTCAGCTTCAGGTGTGTATGTTATTGAAAACTGTCTTTCAATAAACTCTACTTCCTGGGTATTGGATACCGGATCAGGATCTCATATCTGTAATTCTTTCCAGGCGTTGAGAAACCGTAGGGTTTTGAAGGCAGGTGACATGACCCTCAGAGTTGCGAACGGAGCTAGCATGGATGCTAAAGCCGTGGGGGACTATCATCTGGGAATGTCAGATGGACATGTTTTGGTTTTGCGTAATTGCTTTTTTGTACCCAACGCAACTTGTAATATCATTTCTGTATCTTTAGTTTCTAAAGAAGGTTATGAATTTGCGTTTGTAAGTAATGTTGTAAACATTCACCTTAATCAAGTTCTGATTGGGTCAGGTACATTGAGTAATGGTATATACGTATTGAACCAACCACAGATTTTCAATGTCCAGAATACACACAAAAGAAAGTCTCCAGAAATAAATCAGACTTTCTTGTGGCATTGTAGACTGGGTCACATCAATGAGAGAAGGTTGACTAAGTTACATGCAGAAGGATATTTGAATGCGTTCGAATATCAATCGTATGCCACTTGTCAATCTTGTCTCAAAGGAAAGATGACAAAGACTCCGTTTACTGGACATGGAGTAAGAGCGAGCGAGCTCTTGGGACTCGTACACAGTGACGTGTGCGGTCCAATGTCTACACATGCGCGAAGCGGTTATTCTTACTTCATCACTTTTACGGATGACTTCTCAAGGTACGGTTATGTCTTCTTAATGAAACATAAGTCCGAAGCCTTTGGAAAGTTCCAGGAATATAAAAGTGAAGTAGAAAAACAAACCGGCAAAAGTATTAAGATTCTAAGATCGGATCGAGGTGGAGAATACTTAAGTGCCGAGTTCCTGGACTATTTAAAAGAGAACGGAATTCTCTCTCAGCTTACTCCTCCGTACACCCCGCTACATAACGGTGTATCGGAGAGACGGAACCGCACCCTATTGGATATGGTGCGGTCCATGATGAGTAACGCTGAGTTACCGCGATCATTCTGGGGATATGCGCTAGAATCAGCCGCATACCTTTTGAACCGAGTTCCCACTAAGACTGTGCCTACCACGCCATTTGAGATGTGGTGTGGGAAGAGACCCCATCTTAATCACATTAAGACATGGGGAAGTCCAGTTTTTGTCAAAAAGCAGCATGCGGACAAGCTCGAGGCACGCTCAGTACTGTGCAAGTTTGTGGGATATCCAAAGAATTCCAAGGGATATTTCTTCTACTGCGAAGAGGAACAAAAAGTTCTTGTTTCTCGTCATGCCCACTTTCTAGTCACCAGTTCTTAGAAAAGGAAATAAGTGGGAGCGCAGTAGAACTGGAAGAAATTCCAGAACCACGGACTATTACTGAAAGTTTAGTGGAACCAGAGGGTTCGGAAGAACAGGACATTCCTACGCCGCTCCGCAGGAGTAGTAGGCAGTCTCATCCGCCCGAGAGATACTACGGTTTTCTCATAGACGGGGATAGAGAGGATTGCATCATAGATTATGATGAGCCTACTAGCTTCCAGCAGGCCGTTCAGAGCGTTGACTCAGTGAAATGGCTGGATGCAATGCGGACCGAAATGGAGTCCATGTACACCAACAAGGTATGGACATTGGACATTGCTCCAGACGGGGTAAAACCCGTAGGATGCAAGTGGATCTTCAAAAGGAAGATTGGTGTAGATGGACAGGTTGAGACCTATAAAGCTAGGCTGGTAGCAAAGGGTTTTCGTCAAAGACCTGGCTTGGACTATGACGAAACCTTTTCTCCAGTAGCCATGCTGAATCCATTCGGATCCTTCTTGCCATTGCTGCCTTCCACGATTATGAGATCTGGCAAATGGACGTAAAGACAGCTTTTCTAAATGGAAATTTAGAGGAGTGTGTCTATATGGACCAGCCAGAGGGTTTCATTCAGAGTGGTAGCAGCGGAAAGGTGTGCAAGTTGCTTAAGTCCATCTATGGACTAAAGCAGGCATCGCGGAGTTGGAACATCTGCTTTGATGAGACGGTCAAAGAATTTGGCTTGATCAAAAATCCAGATGAACCATGCATCTATAGTAGATTTGTAGCGAGAACTGTAGTATTCCTCGTTTTATACGTGGATGACATTCTCTTAATAGGAAATGACATTCCTATGCTACAATCTGTTAAGGGGTTCTTGTCGCACAGGTTCTCCATGAAAGACCTGGGTGATGCCTCTTACATCCTGGGGATCCGGATCCATCGTGATAGATCTAAGAGGATATTAGGACTTTCACAGTCCAGGTACATCGACACCATACTGAAGAGGTTCAGTATGGAAGATTCCAAGCGCGGTAACCTACCGGCTTGTCACGGGATCACCCTCTCTAAAGAGATGTCTCCCAAGACTGATTTGGAGAGGGATCGCATGTCTATTATACCCTACGCTTCTGCGGTAGGCTCTATAATGTATGCGATGTTGTGTACCAGACCGGATGTAGCTTATGCACTGAGTGTGGTAAGCCGGTATCAGTCTAACCCTGGGGAGAAACACTGGATAGCAGTAAAGAACATTCTCAAGTACCTCAGAAGGACTAAGGAGATGTTCTTGGTGTATGGCGGAAAAGACCTCCAGATCGAGGCCTTTGCTGACTCCAGCTTCCAGAGTGACAAGGATGATTCCAAGTCCATGTCGGGTTTTGTCTTTACCCTCAATGGAGGGGCGGTGTGTTGGAAGAGTTCCAAACAGGAAACCGTTGCAGACTCGATGATGGAAGCGGAATACATCGCTGCATCTGATGCCGCAAAAGAAGCTGTCTGGATGAGGAAGTTCTTGAAAGAACTTCAGGTGGTTCCGTCCATTGTTGATCCAATACCTCTGTATTGCGACAACAACGGGGCTATAGCTTTAGCGAAGGAACCCAGGTCCCATCAGAGATCCAGGCACATCTTAAGGCGGTATCACCTGATCAGGGAGATCGTAGATCGCCAGGAGATCGAGGTTCGGAGAGTCGCTTCAGAAGATAACACTGCAGATCCATTCACCAAGGCCCTGCCCCAGACTCAGTTCGAGCGGCTGATCGAGATGATAGGTCTCCGATACGCCAGTACATGGCCTTAGTGCAAGTGGGAGATTGTTAGTGTATATGCCCTAGAGGCCATTACTGTATCATACTGGTTTGTATATTACTTAATGGATGCTTGGGATATTCACCTTGTATATACAATCTGTAAGCCCGCGGGGGCGCCCCGGCCGTCGATCCGACGCCGGAAAACGCGGAAAACAAAAACTTTGCGAACTTTGCAACCGGCACCACCGCGGACTTTTCACCCGGATCGGGCCATTAACCTAGCTAGCTAGCAAAATGAAAAGAGTAGAGATGCTATACCAAACGATCCGTGTCCTTCGGTCTTCGTCTCCACTCCGATCTCCCGCGGATCTCCGTCACCTCCTCGCTCGTCGAAAAGGGCACCACGTAGCCGGAATGTTTTACGGGCTCCCGCCTCTTGACCGAGGCAACTCGGGCGCGAAGTTGGCTAGCCGACGCGTCCAAGGCTTGCTATAGAATAGTGTAGTATGCTTGTCTCTCTTGGGGTTCATGAAGTTGCCCTTGGTGGAGGGATTTGAGGAGGAGAATGAATGAATGAGGCTTGGGATTTTTCAAGCAACAAAGCATGAAATGAGATGAAGAATCTATATCACATATATCAACCTCTCTCTCTTCTTTCTCTCCAAAGTGGCCTGCCTCTCAAGGATGAAAAATAGATTGGAGAGAGAAAAACAATTCACCAAGAATTATCAAGTGAAAAAGAAATGATAAATCAAAATGAAAAATCAAAATGAAAATGGTCACAACCATTTCCTTTCACAAACCATCATATGAAAAGCCAAGAAGAGACCAATAAGGAATCTCATGATGAAGCAAGTCTCATCATAAGCAACATATGCAAGAAAGCCCCCACAAAAGAGTTATTTGCAAATTGCAAATAACCCCCTCCAACAAGAAAGTCCGGCCGAGAAGGAATGAAGGAAAACCGGCCGGAACGGAATGCAAACTGGCAACTTCAGAAAACTGATCCCGTAATAAATTACAGGAAAACCCCACTACTGCAAATACATGCCCGCATTTGTATTCGCACTGAACACAAATGCAAAGAGACAAAACTACACTATCAAATACTAGAATCCGGCTTAAGCCAAAACCGGCTAGTAAAAACCGTCCGATCACGATCCGTGCAATACCGCACGTATCTGATCGAACCCTGCCATATCTCCATATGGCCTCTACAGCGTTTCGCCCGAAACTTGAGTAACTGTCTGTGTGGTGGACTCTAAAGACTCGGCAATACTGTGGCTGTGGATTTAACCACTAGCACGTCAGAGGTATAAGCCAATACGTGACGGGCCACCAGGTATTGACCAAAAAGGGACATCGATGAGCGAACTCATCCTGACACCCTACTGAGCCTGTCAGTGACAATATCCGTACAGTCCGGTCCGTTCGTCTATGAGCATCGCATGGCGGGCCTAGGGGGTTGGTAAAAGTCAGACCCCCAAAAGCGGTACAAGTCGTGTCGGAGTGTAGCCCAGAACACCCTGAGATACTACTGGAATACCTACCAGCAAATCTCCTGCCTTGGCCAAGGACTTTTCATGTTCTGGCTCTCCTAGACACAGCACGACCTCACCCCCAATACCGGGAGAGACGAACCCCTGCAGATCCGCTCACTGCCTCCATGTGGCTCGGGACTGTACCCAACTAAAACCTGTTTGCACGACTCCTTTGAGCCGTGGTAGGGTAGTAATCAAAGTACAGTGGGAACTCACACGAGACAAATGACGATCCCAGGTCGATGAACTAACCTGTACACATGTCACCTGGGAACTGCTATCTGACGTCTGGTATATCCCAACTAGCAGGTTCCCGGCGAGTCCTGTCCGGTGTACTCATAACCCAATGAGCACCTGTATACATCTTAGGTGAACCAACTGACACCAGTGGCTTGTGAGACCGGCCACCGCCCCTCGTCGGGGTCTCGACTGTATACACTAGTCTACTCTGGAGAAACGATGCCCTGTCTCGAATCTCCCACGACTAGGGACCTTTTAAGGATGTGCTTGTAGACCCCCAGCTCCCACTTATATGATCGCCCTCATACTGCTGGAAGTCAAGCAAGAATCCTAGGGGCTTTATCAATGTGTAATAGCGACTCGTCAGGTCACCTGAAGCAGTACACGATGATAAAGATAAACCAGATAGCATACTATCATCTCGAGTAAGACTGTCCTACTGGGACAGGTCCTCCCCTCAATCATTGCAATCACGTGCCTGTGATCCAATAATTGACTCTGAGGGCACTATCTCCAACAATCTCCCACTTGCACTCAAGGCTAATTATTGCGATGTCGCATACTCACAGCCCGTGTGATACCGAACACCCAACTCCTCTACTAGTCAGTCTCACAAAGCTCGTTTGCGAAACTATTGCGTTCGAGGAATAGCCTCAGTGAGTGGATCCGCTTTGATGTTTCTTTCTATGTCTCTCTATATCTCATGTTCGCGGAGAAAGCCATCTCCCGAAATGAGCAATACCTGTCTTAGAATGTCTGGATGTCTGATGGGACCTAGCTCATAAGTGAACTCCAAATCCAAACTTCTTAGACTGAATCGACAACTGAACTTAATCAGTGTCCTGCGCCATGCCTTCCCTCAGTATCCACCTGGACCAACTGTCCAAAATACTGCCCCTCGTCAGAGGGAAAACTATAACTCTGACAGCCACTCTGCCATCCAGGTCACCTTGGAAGCCTGGAATGATAACCGTCTCCTAAAGGAGGCTGCCGTTATCAATTCCTTAGAACATCAACTTATGTTCTAAAACTGCTTCCGACTGTTTCTCCAAGATTGGATTAATATCAACTTATTGCACCTACTGCAAGAACAATATCTGGTGTGGTACTTGACATCTCATGATTGACTCAGTTGCCTAAGCAAGTGATCTGTCAATCATGCGTGTCCCTCTCCCCTTTAGTCTGTAAGACACCTTTAGAGAGGGTGACTCCATTACCTGCAGGTATACTACCGTGCCAGGAGTCGTCCATTCTAAATACTCATAGAATGCGGTCAAAGTACCCAGATTGGGAAACCACCCAAATCTAGATCTAAAACCATAGATCTAGTAACCAGAATGTCTGATATAATATCCAAGTCCTATATGGAGAAACCACCGTGTGACGTCCAAAGTATAACCGATCGTAGTATAGGAATATCACTTCCTACTCTGTGTATGTCATCAAATACCAGGACATCACACCCTACTACCTTCTTAACAGATCCATCCCCTATTCTGATGAAGTCAAACCTATGACTGTCACATCAGAAATAGATGATCTATCTCCGTTATATCTGCTTTAGTCTATAAATAGACATAAGCCTGATATCCACCAATGCTTCCGCTGCTCCCACTGACTACGACAACCCTCTGGCAGAGTCATATAGGCGTGCACTTCTAAAGCCTAGTTTAGAATGACGCTATACTCATCCTCCTGCCGGGTTTCACTGTCCGGAACAGTAGCAATAGCAAGGATGGGTAAACAAGAACCTCCCTGCCACCGTCCTTGAGCATACCGAAGTACCTCTCGAGTGCCTGAGGTTACCCACCATATCTACGGAGTGGCCAATGGAATGTCAAACCAGATTGAATCTTTAGGTTCTCATCAAATCTTCAGTAATCGTTTGTGGTTCTGGAATCACTTCCAGTTCTACCATACTCCCACTACTGTTTTCTGAAAAAATCCATTTTTGATAAAACTGTGGCGAGTCAAGAACAATATCACTATTGATCTTCCAGATGGTAGAAAATCAACCCTCGTCATAGCCCGGGTCAACCCACAAACAGCCACTACTGAAACGTGCCTTGAGTTGTCCAGAGTCTGGTTTTAAGCATAAGCCAGACAACTCCCCGTATCTTAACAATGTCAAGATATGAACTGTTCTATATCCAAGAAACAGAGGCACTGATTTAATTGAACCAGATTCAAATCATGCAGCTGTCTCCAGTGCATGTCAACTAAATGGAAGAGAGGCCGATCAGCGTTACTCAACTTAGGAGTACTTCCAATTATGAGTAACCTGAAAGAGAAGCTAGTTCTCTTAATCATTACTATCAACTGAATATCATTCACAAGTATCTACTCTTCGATCACCTTGAAGAATCCTGATACTTGCAACACCTGGTTCTCTACTTTACTCTTATACCTATAACTCCTCAAAACTTAGACCCTGTGTTTCTACGAAACACATGTCTAAGAACTAGAGAAGTTAAAAGTAAACAGAATATAGTACGAGGACCAACCCCTCTGTCCTAATGGACACTGGACAATATACAATACTCTGTATAAGTCCCCTGAGTCTGGTGACTCATTCACTGTGTGTCGTAGGTTGAAAACTGTACTTTTGGTTAAGAAGAATTACACCGTTGTTCAATGCTCCTTACCTAACCATCCACTGGTATAGGTAAATGTCATAGACATAATTTCAGAAAGATATGTCTCACTCTATTAAAATAGACGTACAGATATATCAATTTGAAATTGGTGCATAACAACGGATATTCAAAACCAAATATTTGCCGACCGGCAAACAGCCCAGGTGGCTTCCTCAAATATCACCAATTACAACGAATCCCGATATAACGAGGACGGTCACCTAATTCCCAATAACTTACTCCCACTCATCATCTGTAAAACCATACAGATGTGAGAATCCAACCTGGTAAATACATACCCTGGAGCAAGTGCCTAATTGGGAAATCAGTTTTCATTTAACAGTCACAGTGAAACTGAAACATTGAGATGTTTCGATGGGGTATGCTGGTATTCCTAGTAATGCCTCTTCCATTATCCAGATTCACAACTATAACTGTATAATTCTTTGCCACCTCTCCAAATCCCTTTACATGTCTTTAGTCATTACCTTCTGTACACCCCTTTAGGCCAAATGGTTTTCTTCCTTCCCTACCGTTCGGCACCAGCCTATGGTTTGGAAGAAGACTATCCAATAAGCATAATGGGTGTACTGTCCTAATCCGAGGAGCACTCGCAATGCGAGAGAAGGTGAGGATAAAAGACAACCGAATGTACTTAATTCATAGGTAATTTAGGATTGACAAAGAAGTACATGGTTTGGTCGTGAATAGTAGTCGCAATTTACTTTGCCCTCTTACTAATCCCTTGCTTTGTCTGAACTTAATACCTTCTGTACACCGTTTAGGCTAATTGGCTTTCTTTTTTCCCCACCGTTCGGCACCAGCCTAAGGTTTGGAAGAAGATTATCCAATTTGCGTAATAGGTGTACTATCTCCTAAACCAAGGAGTACTCGCAACCTGAGAGAAGGTAAAAGGTAAAGACAACTGAATAGTCCTATTCGTTTTCTCCAGAACCGGAAACCATCCTCGAAGTCCTTCGAGTTCGTATATAACCATACGATGGTTTTGTCCAATGGAAGTGGACGTTCGTAGTAATACGGGGTGTCCCGGAGAAAAGAGTAAAAGTAGGAGTGGCAAAGAGGTCTGCAACTCTGACAATCCAAAAGCCAGTGTTAAGAAGGTTCGGTCAACTTGGTCACTGAGTCATAGTCTAGGGTCGGGTCAATGGTCGCTGCCAAAGAGAGAGAGAAAAGAAACACTCAGCGTGCACTCTAACCTAGATCAGAATGGTTACCAATTTATCTAATCTGGAAACCTCCCACTGTAACGTCAAATTCTTCCCCAAACCTGAAAGAAGAATTAGCCGGGATAGCCCGAGGAGTAAACCAACTCATCAGTGGGAACCGGGATCCAACTCTCATCGCATGATAACGTGACGGAATCCGCTCACGTTATCACACTCCAGAAGGTATGCGCATATCTGGCAAGTTTCAGTACTTTTGAAACTCCCGATGTGGATTTCTGCCCCATGCTCTTATGACCTTGACTTTGGCCAACATATCATAAGTCACATGTCAAGTTCTACCCGTCATTTTCCTGGTTAATTTGAACCCACCCGTACCTACCCTTGACTTTGGCCAAAATGGCAGTACGACTGTCCCAAACCAACGCATCTATCTATGCTGCATATGAATACCCAACAGCTACCAAACACTGTGCCTTGACTTTGGCCAACATACACAGCTTGAATACTATTGACCATCCATATGAAACGACGGAGGGCTACGAATGGTTTCTGGCGAAAACCTTTAACGTAATGAACTCGATATCGTCGAAGGAACTGATAGCTTTATAAAAATATAGTGACGACAACCTTTGCTAAAGAGGTCACTCCCGGTGAAGGGATCTCGGCTCTTTCCCCGTAGAATGAGGTGCAGGATATTCCAACTGAATACCACGGTGCAAAGCAAAAGCAATCGGCTATAGTGAAGTTAATGCCCTGACGTAAACTTTTGTCCAAGGGGTCACTCCCGGTGAAGGGATCTCGGCCCTTGCCTCGTTGACTGAGGAGCAGGATATTCCAACTGAATACCACTGTGCAAAACAAAAGAGAACGCCCTTGCAATAACAGCTTTTTGAAAAAGTGTTCCAACAACATCAGATTAGGTTTGTTTATCTTGCATTGATCCGAATCAATGCAGTCCCATCAATTGATCACACCACAAAGAACGAAAATATACTGATGTACGTATATGCCATCCGCATTCGCCACTGGGTCCCGTCATCACTCGTTAGGTTAGCTAACTAACGACAGAGCGGGGACTGGACTAGCGCGGATGAAAAACATATACAACATCTACTAATATATATATAATATATAATTTTCGCTCAAGGCGTGATAAACAATGCAGCACAAAAAAGTACAGCAACACAGATCAATACAGATATCTGGGATCCCCGGGTTTCACAGAGCCGCTGAAACCCGACGTTCCCCTGGTCGTGTGGATAGCCTGTGCAGTGAAAACCTAGACCCCTACGGGTGCGGCAAGTTACCCGCCAAAACCTGAAGCGAGGCAGCCCCCTTCATCAACGTGAATGGACCACCCAGCACTTCACGGAATCCGGTAACTTGGGCACCCCTCCTGGGTCAACCCTATACCCCCTACGAGTGCGGCGAATAGCCCGCCAATCCTAGAGTGAAGCCCCCTCCGTCTCAATGCCATGAGATGCGGGCTTGTTGCCCTCTAGAACCCGGCTATCCGTGCACCCCTCCGCGGGGTAATCCTAGTACAGAAAGTAAAATATACATACAACGGGTACATCGACCGCAACCAGGTCGTGCCCCAAAATAATAATACAAACAGGCAGTGACGGCAGTCCACATGTCGGACGCTCGCCACGCAATATCAAATATACATAATACAACAGAACTGTACTACCACTGCAACCAGGCTATCCCCCACGACCGATCCGCAACAACACAGTACAATCACAGAACATCAACGTGAAAGTCACGTTCGCAAATCCGTCTAACCGGGCTATAGCAGTTAGACGGGATTTACCGATCAAGTGACATTCACGGTCGCAGATATAATGTAAAAACTGTGAACTAGCATGTTTAAAATATCCGATCGAACAAATTTATCAAAGTGGGCCCCAAATACTACTGTAGCACTTACAGAAAAACTGGGCCCAAATAAAATATCCCAAAAGCCCTATTTCCAACTCACAAGCTTACTGGGAAAATATAGTGCCACGATTCCTTTTATCCGCCGCGCAAGCGCGGCTAAACAAGGGTTTTGGCCGCGCTTCCGCGGTGGAAGTGAGGAATCAGTGGATCGTATTTTCCCAGAATTCTTATAATTTGTTGTACATGTCTCTGCAATCACCAGAAAAATTTTAGGAGCTCAAAAAAATTTAACAGAGAACACATGTGCACAAAATACGGTTTTTGGGGATTTTCGTTCGATCGAGTACTAAACATACTAGAGCAAGCTAGGTAGGTTAACGGCCTGGCTCTGATACCATTGTAAGCCCGCGGGGGCGCCCCGGCCGTCGATCCGACGCCGGAAAACGCGGAAAACAAAAACTTTGCGAACTTTGCAACCGGCACCACCGCGGACTTTTCACCCGGATCGGGCCATTAACCTAGCTAGCTAGCAAAATGAAAAGAGTAGAGATGCTATACCAAACGATCCGTGTCCTTCGGTCTTCGTCTCCACTCCGATCTCCCGCGGATCTCCGTCACCTCCTCGCTCGTCGAAAAGGGCACCACGTAGCCGGAATGTTTTACGGGCTCCCGCCTCTTGACCGAGGCAACTCGGGCGCGAAGTTGGCTAGCCGACGCGTCCAAGGCTTGCTATAGAATAGTGTAGTATGCTTGTCTCTCTTGGGGTTCATGAAGTTGCCCTTGGTGGAGGGATTTGAGGAGGAGAATGAATGAATGAGGCTTGGGATTTTTCAAGCAACAAAGCATGAAATGAGATGAAGAATCTATATCACATATATCAACCTCTCTCTCTTCTTTCTCTCCAAAGTGGCCGGCCTCTCAAGGATGAAAAATAGATTGGAGAGAGAAAAACAATTCACCAAGAATTATCAAGTGAAAAAGAAATGATAAATCAAAATGAAAAATCAAAATGAAAATGGTCACAACCATTTCCTTTCACAAACCATCATATGAAAAGCCAAGAAGAGACCAATAAGGAATCTCATGATGAAGCAAGTCTCATCATAAGCAACATATGCAAGAAAGCCCCCACAAAAGAGTTATTTGCAAATTGCAAATAACCCCCTCCAACAAGAAAGTCCGGCCGAGAAGGAATGAAGGAAAACCGGCCGGAACGGAATGCAAACTGGCAACTTCAGAAAACTGATCCCGTAATAAATTACAGGAAAACCCCACTACTGCAAATACATGCCCGCATTTGTATTCGCACTGAACACAAATGCAAAGAGACAAAACTACACTATCAAATACTAGAATCCGGCTTAAGCCAAAACCGGCTAGTAAAAACCGTCCGATCACGATCCGTGCAATACCGCACGTATCTGATCGAACCCTGCCATATCTCCATATGGCCTCTACAGCGTTTCGCCCGAAACTTGAGTAACTGTCTGTGTGGTGGACTCTAAAGACTCGGCAATACTGTGGCTGTGGATTTAACCACTAGCACGTCAGAGGTATAAGCCAATACGTGACGGGCCACCAGGTATTGACCAAAAAGGGACGTCGATGAGCGAACTCATCCTGACACCCTACTGAGCCTGTCAGTGACAATATCCGTACAGTCCGGTCCGTTCGTCTATGAGCATCGCATGGCGGGCCTAGGGGGTTGGTAAAAGTCAGACCCCCAAAAGCGGTACAAGTCGTGTCGGAGTGTAGCCCAGAACACCCTGAGATACTACTGGAATACCTACCAGCAAATCTCCTGCCTTGGCCAAGGACTTTTCATGTTCTGGCTCTCCTAGACACAGCACGACCTCACCCCCAATACCGGGAGAGACGAACCCCTGCAGATCCGCTCACTGCCTCCATGTGGCTCGGGACTGTACCCAACTAAAACCTGTTTGCACGACTCCTTTGAGCCGTGGTAGGGTAGTAATCAAAGTACAGTGGGAACTCACACGAGACAAATGACGATCCCAGGTCGATGAACTAACCTGTACACATGTCACCTGGGAACTGCTATCTGACGTCTGGTATATCCCAACTAGCAGGTTCCCGGCGAGTCCTGTCCGGTGTACTCATAACCCAATGAGCACCTGTATACATCTTAGGTGAACCAACTGACACCAGTGGCTTGTGAGACCGGCCACCGCCCCTCGTCGGGGTCTCGACTGTATACACTAGTCTACTCTGGAGAAACGATGCCCTGTCTCGAATCTCCCACGACTAGGGACCTTTTAAGGATGTGCTTGTAGACCCCCAGCTCCCACTTATATGATCGCCCTCATACTGCTGGAAGTCAAGCAAGAATCCTAGGGGCTTTATCAATGTGTAATAGCGACTCGTCAGGTCACCTGAAGCAGTACACGATGATAAAGATAAACCAGATAGCATACTATCATCTCGAGTAAGACTGTCCTACTGGGACAGGTCCTCCCCTCAATCATTGCAATCACGTGCCTGTGATCCAATAATTGACTCTGAGGGCACTATCTCCAACACAATCTTGCTCAAAATAGTAGTATGCTACTTGGTTTGTTTCTACTTCAATGTGTACATGCGTTTATTTTTGTATATCGCTTATACACATTAGTGGAGCCCTTAGGATCTTTGCTTGATTACCAGCGATGTGATGGCCGTCACACTAGTGGGGCTGGGTAATCTATAAGCACATCCTTATGCAGGTCCCTGGTCGCAGGACTATCGAGACAGGGCATCGATACTCCGGAGTAGACCAGCGCATGCGCTTCTCATCCCAGTGTGGGAGACTGTCTGTCCCACAGCCGTCAGTACGTCGTACTTGAGATAGTATGCGGGTGCTCGTTAGGTTACGGGTACACTGGACAGGACTCGTCGGGAACTGACTAGTTGGTATTATGTCTATCGTCAGTTATCAGTTCCCAGGTGACATGAGTACAGCTTAGTCCGCTGACTTGACACTGTCACTTCGCCTCGAGTGTGTTCCCACTGTACTTTGATCACTACCCTACCACGGCTCAAAGGAGTCGTGCAAACAGGTGGTGGTTGGGTGCAGTCCCGAAGCACTTGGAGGCAGTGACGGTTAGACAGGATTCGTCTCTCCCGGTATTGGGGGTTGACATCGCGCTGTGTCTAGGAGAGCCATTACACGAGTAGTCCCTGGCCAGGGCAAACGAGATATACTGGTAGGTTTCCAGTGTTATCTCAGGGTGTTTTGGGCTTCGCTCCGGCACGACTTGTACCGCTATTGGGGGACTGACGTTTACCGCCACCTAGGCCCGCCATGCGATGTATCAGACGAACAGACCGGACTGTACGGAGAATGTCACACTCAGGCTCAGTAGGAGTTCAGATGGGTTTCGCCTCGTCGGTCTTCTTGTCGGCATTACCTGGGGACCGTTACGCACAGCTAGTGCCGCTTGCGGTCTGTGGTTAAACCCACTGCCAGCGTAGTGTCGAGTCTTTAGAGTCCCACACAGAAAGCTTTTCGCCTTTAGGCAAAAGAGTAGCGATCGCATGGTATTGCGACAGGTCGCATGGTTTTGCGACAGGGTTCGGTCACATCCGTGCACTTGTGCACGTACAGTGTCCGGACAGTTTACACTAGCGGGCTTTGGTCTAAACCAGATCCTAGTGTACCTTTTGGGATTGGATTTATCCAGTGTGCATTCGTGTTCCTCGGAACGCGGATGCGGGTGTGTATGCACAGTTGACAGGGAGGCAGAGGCAGCGGATTCTCATTAGGGTTGTTGACAGTTGACCGTTGACTATTTGACTTTTTGCTCAACCCTAATGAGAATATGATATGTGATTAACTTTTATATTAATTAAGTATTATGGTGACATGGTTGTTGACTTTTGTTGACTTTGTTGACTTTTTGACTTTTGTTGACTTGTTGACTTTGTTGACCGGTTGACTAGGCTTGACTAGTTGACCATCATGATAACCATAGCCATCATTTCATGGCAAAGACTTTTACTTGCTTGCTCATTTGTGTAAAATGAGTGCATGAAATGATATGGTTATGGTTGCTTCAACCATCACATAAGACTTTTGTTAGTATGATGAGTTATGATTGCTTTGGATTATGAGAGGGTGAAAGACAAAAAAGAGCCTCATTCTTTCTTGCTCATTCTCTCTCTTGTTCTTGAGCTCTCTTGTTTTTGCTCTCACCCTCAACCTCTTCCTCCCTCTCTTGATTCTATGGTTCTCTTGTCTCATGAGTTGAGAATCAAGAACCATAGTTAAAATCCCATACAAACTCTTCTCTACTCATTCTAGTTCACTAGGTTTAGCAAACCAAGTGAACTAGTTTCTTCAAAGAACGAAGAAGGAGCTAAAGGTTGGAGCTTTCAGGTGGATCTATCTTCGGCGTACGGAGACGACGAGAAGAAGCCGGTCCGGACCACCATCGGAGCTTGAAGACGAAGGAGTTCAAGACAAGCAAGGTATAACCCCCTAACCGAGTAGCTAGAAACTCGTAGTTAGGTTGTTAGATAGATGTTTAACCAAGATCCGGGTTTTAGGTCCATGTTACCACCTCCGTAAAAATCGTTTTTTACCAAATTTCGCATTCCCGAAAGTACCGGGAGAGGTAGCATGGACTTACAAATACTAGCTTCTTCTTCTTCATCTTCTTCATTGAAGAAAACCATTCTTCATCAATGGTGATTGATGAAAACAAGTGAGATATCCAATTCTAAAGTCTACCCACTTCCTATTTCTTCATCCTCTACCTCTTGCCAAGTAGTAGAGTGTGTTTTCTTCACAAGTTTCTTGACTTGGTGAAGTCGGAGCTTGATTTAGCGATGCCTCGACGTAGATCATCTTCGGCATGGACATCGATGACCTAGCCCGTCCATTCTCCGATGAAGCCGACGCTAGAGCCCGGGACTTGTTATGGACAGCGAGGAGACTTCATTGCGGAGCTTTGGAGGTGGAGAACCGGATCTACAAAGGTTGTGTTTCCGTATCTCTTAGTTAAGTGTTAACTAGTTTATTGTTTCGCCTAGATTTCTAGTCAACGATCCGTAGTTTAGGGTTTCCCGGCACCGTAAAATTTGAAATTGGCATGGTTGATGCCTTGTGAGACCTCACTTGGTTGCCTAGGAACCCTACAGAACCAACACAGGAAAATTGGGTTCATGAATCGGTAACTCGGCGGCGGAAGCGCGGCGGATCGGTGGGATCCGCCGCGGTTCCGCGGCGCTTTAGCCGATTCATGGGCCCAATTTTCTTGGGTGTTCTACTACTGTCATTTAGAGCTTTCTGAACCTCCCTGAAAAATTTTTGGACTTCATTTAAAAATCGACAGAAACACATGATATCGGGGTTTTCCGGTTTCGTTTTTTCCGTTCGAAATTCATACAATTTTGCAAGTGAGTTATTTATTGTTTAGCGAGGCTCTGATACCACTGTAAGTCGATGTACAACACCCCACGACTTGCGGGGAGGCGGAAATATGAAAAACGATCTTGTTCTTTGCTTAAACATCGACTAACCGCATGAATCGAAGCTAAACGATAACTAACATCAAACATTGAAGTTAACAACTACTATGTAAAGGGATTATACCTAAAGAACCGTGTCCTTCGTCTTTACGAACTCCACCTCCTCCTCGGCCTTCTCCAAGTAGTAGACGATCCACCACGAGAGCTAAACTCCAAGCTTTGCCTCTAAACTGTAGGCAACTAGGTATCTTTATGTTAGTTGTATGTATGCCCTAGAGGCCAGTATTGTACAGATGATGTATATTATATTGGATGCTTGGACATATATAGAGATGACTTTCTTGCTTGATATGATAGTATGCTATCTGGTTACTCTTTATCTTAACATGTACACTTGTCTCTTTAAACTGTCTTATGGTTACATGTTGGTAAAGCCCTTAGGATGTGTACTTGACTACCTGGACTATGATGCAGATCATACTAGTGGGGACATGGTAGTCCATAAGTACATCCTTCAAGGTCCCTAGTCATGGGTGTATCGAGACGGGGCATCGATATACCAGAGTAGACTAGCATATACGCCTCTCGACCCATGAGATGGGCGATGGATGATCCCATATCCATTGGTGTTTGACATCAGAGATGATATACGGGTGCTCAGTGGAGACTGGGTACACTGGACGGACTCGCCGAGAACTCCCAGATGGTATTATACCTCACGTCAGATGGCAGTTCTCAGGTGACACTTGTACAGGTTAGTCTGTAGACCCGAGATCGTCATAGAGTCTTGTGTGATTCCCACTGTGCTTTGATCTCCACCTTACCACGTCCATGAGGGCGTGCAAAACGGTGGTCTTTGGGTACAGTCCCGAGTCACATGGAGGCAATGAGCGATAGGAGGGGTTTCGTCTCTCCCGGTATTGGGAGTTGATGTTGCGCTGTGCTCGATTGGCCGTAACAGGGAAGTCCCTGGCCAGGGCTGATCAGAGATTTGCTGGTAAGTGTTACCAGTAGTTTCTCGACCCGTTATGAGCCTCACATCGGCACGACTTATCGGTTATTGGGGTCTGACGTTTACCATCCCTAGACTTGATATGCGACGTATCAGACGAACAGACCGGACTGTACGGTAAGTGTTACTGGTTGGATTCACAGGAGTGTGAGTGGGCTAGCTCGTCGATCTTCTGATCGCTCAATACCTGGATGGCCGTTACGTTTAGCAGACCGCTTGCGGCTTGTGGGTGCTTGATATGATCATCATCTGCTACCGGCGTACTGACGAGTCTTTAGAGTCCTACACAGAGGTTTCCTGGCTCAAGCGAAACGAAATAGGAGCGCATATGAGATATGTGCGGGAGCGAGAATAATCCGTGTATGTGATACCGCATTTCATTCTCGCGATAAATGTTTCGATTGGTTATATTCGATATGACCTAGTTATCGAATCATTGATTCGATAAATCGGTACATTGGATACTAGTCGGTTATATGAGATATAACCGGATCATTAAATCAAGTGTTGATTTAATGATTTAATGTATAATTATATATTTGATATATTATTTTTCATTAGCTAGTATTGGTTCACTTTATATGGATTTTCTCACTTGATGTGCAAGAAGTATATGTGATATACTTTTGTGCACACATTTGTATCATGTTTGATGATACTTGATCATTTAGTTAAGTGCAAAGAATTAAACCATGGTTATGACAATGGTTAGGGTTTTGTATTATTCATCTTTTTATTTATCCTTTCTTTCTTTATTTAATTAGATAAAAGAATAAGAAAATGGTTTCTTTTTTGTCATGAAGCTTGATGAAGCTTCATGAAGCTTGATGAAGCTTCATGAAGCTTTGACTAAAGAGACCATTTGTCTTCTTGCTTAACCCTAACCATTCCAATTTACCATGGTCTATTCTCTACACTTAACCTTGGTTAGCTTATGATAAGTATTGATTTATTTTCTTTTTAATTCAACACTTATCATATTCTTTTCTTGTTCTTGACCTTCTTCTTCAAGAAAGAAATCTTGATGCCATCAATGGCAACTTGAGATCTAAAGTGAGAAATCCAATTCTAAAGTGAACCTACCTCCTATTTCTTCACCCTCTACCTCTTGCCAAGTTGTTTTGGGTGTTTTCTTCACAAGTTTCACAACTTGGTGAAGTTGGAGCTTGAACTTGTGCAACCTCGACGTAGATCATCTTCGGCACGAAGCCGACGACATTGCCCGCTCGTTTTCCCGATGAAGCCGACGATTGAGTCTAGGATTCGAGATGGACAGCGAGAGGACACCTACGTGGAGCTAAGGAAGTGGATAACCGGATCTACAAAGGTTGTAGCCTCTCTCCATTAGTTAATTTGTTAACTAGAATCGTTTTTCGCCTAGAATTCTAGTCTAAGATCCGTATTAAGGTTTCTCGGCACCCATAAAATTTTATATTGGAATGGTTGATGCCTTGTGAGACCTCTATAGGGTTCCTAGGAACCTTTCACTTGTATCAGAGCCTAGCTAGAGCCTTAGGCGAAGTCTAGACGACGTTTGAAACCCGAATACGCATCGAAACCCTAACACATCATGCTCTCTGGACTTTTTCTAAAAACTGGGATTTTTCCATATTAAAAATGCTTAAAAAATTCAGCAGGGAAATCTAAGAATTACGATGCAAAAATTATTCCATGAACAGTAAATAGTGCGGCGGAACCGCGGCAGAAGCCTGGCTTCTGCGGCGGTTCCGCGGCAGTGTGATGACGTCACCCCTCATTCTTTGCACAGTAATTCATCATTTCTGCAGCTGAGTTTTATGGGTATTTTAAATATTTTTCCAAGAGTTGAATTTTCTGGGGTGTTTTAGAGCTTCGATGTTTCGATCGGATTATCAAATTTCGTCTTTGTGTTTTTCCGGATAATTTTTAGAATATGTTAAAAAGTTCGACCGGATATAAATACCCAATTTTTCCCCTGTCGGGAAATTTCCAAGTGTTGGATTTTTCCGTAGTTTAACGACGTTCTAAGTAGTGCAAGTAACACGATGGACCCTCTAGAAGACAACAAACCTTAACTCGATTATGTGACCGTCTTGAACTGCCCTTTGAACCTTCGGGTTTGGGGCAGTACGGCGTGCCACATGTGAGGCGTTGGCTTGACCCTTCAACGGCTGGACCGTTGGTACTGAGGCACGAACTGAATGTTGTTAGACTTATTTCATGTGTTGAGCTGTATCGGGAAAACTTGGGTATTCGACTGTTCGATCGGAAAGTTTAACATTTTCTGTTTATCTGGAATGTGATACAATAATTGGAATTCATAAACAGTTATGAGATAACTGAATGAATGTTATAAATCTAGCGGTGTAGTTTCACTTGATATTGAAAAGAGTTTTCGATAATGAGACTAAAATGCGGGGTTTATTAACTGTTAGGCATGTGATGTCTAAGTATTTCATCTGATTAGGCATGTGATGTCTAAAGAAGTTGCGGATTCCAATTGTTGTAGTTTTACACTTTCTTTTCTGTGACCGTAAGTGTAGTATGTTCATATCGCCGGTTTCGTTGCTATACGTCAACGACAATTGGGGTATGCATGCTTACTTACGTTGATGACATGTGATGTTATGTGTTGCTGGATATGTTATATTGGATCGTCGTGTTCGAATAGCCGGGGGTTTTTATGTGAGATGAGTGTTTTTCATTTTCATTCATGTAAAAACTTGTATGTAATATTCTTTTATTTGGGGCACTTCCAGGTAGCGGAAGTTGTCACCTTTTGTATATTATTTACTTTTCTGCACTAGGATAGACCCAAGGAGGGGAGCACAAGTAATCGGGTTCTGGGGTCCAGAGGGAGACCATCTCGAGGAGTCGAGTCCGGGTCTCCTAACCCTAGAATTGGTAGGGTTGCTTGCCGCTCTCGTAGGGGTCTAGGGGTGTGGTTTTGGCTATTCATCACGACCGTGGAATCCGTGTTTTATACTGGCTCGTATTGAAAACACGGATGTCCTAGTATATCCAATGTTTCATATGTTTCTTCTGCTGCGATATCTGTGATGTGATCATGTGATGTTCTGTGATAGATACAGTATATAGTATATATGATATATTATATAGACGTTACTTATGTTTTGCACCCACACTAGCCCTGTCCTGCTCTGTCGTTAGTCACCTAACCTAACGGTGCACGAGGGGACATCGAGGCGAATGCGGATGGCATAAGTGTACGTCGTATTTATCTGTGATGTTTAGGTATTTAAATGATGGGACTTCATTAATGTGATTAATGAAAGATAAGAAGCCTAAGATGTTGTGGAATCGAATTTCAAAATAAAAACAGGTAGCTACAGTTCTTGCTGTGCATAGCGGTATATATGATATACCCTGCACCTTATTCGATGAGGAAAGGACCGAGATCCCTTCACCGGGAGTGACTCCTTTAGCAATAACTGGCAGATGCTACACACTCGGTTTGCTTTTGATTGCTTCTATAGTTTATGCTTTGCACAGAGATATATATGATATATCCCGCACCTCATTCGACGAAGAAAGGGCCGACGATCCCTTCACCGGGAGTGACCCCTTTAGCAAAACTAGAAAAGCCTCAAAATCACTCCATTTTTAAAACTTCATTTGATTCTACAACGATATCAAGTTCATTACGCAATAGGTTTTCAGAAAAACCTGACGTAGCTCTCCGTCATTTCAGATAAATCCTACTTAGTATTCGTGCTACGTTTGTTGACCTCCGTCAAGGCGTAGTGTGCGGTAGCTAACTAGTATTTGTCTGCTTATGCATATGATGCAGATTGGATTAGGGTAGTCGTACGACCTTGTCGACCTCCGTCAAGGGTCGTGCGGGTGGGTTTGATTCAATCAAGAAATGACGGGTTGAACTTGACTTGCACCCTGTGGTTTGTTGACCTCCGTCAAGGTCATAGGATGCTTGGGGCAAAATATTATCGGGAATTTCAAGTGTTGAAATTTGTAATGAGATTGCATACCTTCTATGAGATAGTTGGATCCCGATACCCACTGCGAGTAAGAGTTACTCCTGGGAGAGTTTTACACATTGCAAATAGCTGATCAAGTAGGTGTCTAGAAAGGTGTCAACGGGGTTACGCCTCTGGGAAAACGAGGTTTACATTAATTAGGTTCGTGCGAAAGCACGGGGGACCTCCCTCAAAGTACCGACACTGGCCTGGCTGAAAGATTGGCGAACTTGTAGTGTGTAATTAATCCCGGCTAGTCTTTCCTTTTAGGGTTTGAAGGAAGATTTGATAAAAAGCAGTGGGAGCTATCCTGATTAGATAAGATAATAACCAATCTAATCTTGCACGAGCATACGCTAAAGTGTTTTCTTCTCTCTCTCTCCAGGTAGCGACCATTTCATGTCCTAATGAAGATAATAAGATGGATGTATTGACCGAACCCGCATGTTATACTGTGCTGGGGAACGTTGGTTCCGTTCTTTCTTATAAGAGTTATAGGAATGAACAGGATATAGGGGAATACCAGGATTCCCATGCCACCCGAATGAAGAAAGTACATGTTGATGCATTTTCTTCGGGTGTGTTCGTTACTGAGAACTGTTTCTCTATTTGCTCTACGTCCTGGGTATTAGATACCGGGTCAGGATCCCATATATGTAATCAGTTACATGGGCTTAGGAAAGGTAGAGAACTTGGAGAAGGTGATAAAGACATTAGAGTTGGAAATGGTGCAATTGTTGCAGCTAAGACTGTCGGGGAATATCACCTTGTATTACCAACTGGTAATACATTGGTTCTGAACGAATGCTATTACATGCCGAACCTGATATGCAATATTATATCGGTTTCTTTATTAAGTAAAGAGGGATATAATTTTGTATTACAGGACAATGTTATGAACATTTTCCGTAACCAAAAGTTAGTTGGATCAGGCACGTTGTGCAATGGCATTTATGTTCTAAATCAATCAACAGTTCTGAGCATAACAAACACACACAAGAGGAAGAGTTCTGAACTCAACGAATCCTTCTTGTGGCGTTGTAGACTGGGTCACATCAATGCGACACGACTAGCTAAGTTGCATAAAGATGGATATTTAAATCCGTTTGAATTTTCATCTTATGACACTTTCCAGTCATGTCTCAAAGGCAAGATGACCAAAACTCCGTTTACAGGACACGGAGAAAGAGTTACCGAACTCTTGGGACTGATACCCATGTCTACACATGCCAGGGATGGTTCTTCGTACTTCATTACATTCACTGACGATCTCTCTAGATTCGGATATGTGTTCCTGATGAAACACAAATCAGAAGCTTTTGAGAAATTTAGAGAATATAAACAAGAAGTTGAGAACCAAACCGGAAAAAGTATTAAAATCCTACGATCTGATCGAGGAGGAGAATACTTGAGCATTGAATTCCTGGACTTCCTAAAAGAGAATGGGATTCTCTCTCAGCTAACTCCTCCATATACACCACAGCACAACGGTGTATCGGAGCGGAGAAACCGCACCCTATTAGATATGGTGCGCTCTATGATGAGTGTAGCTGAGTTACCTGTTTCCTTCTGGGGATATGCACTGGAAATAGCAGCATACCTACTGAACAGGGTTCCCACCAAATCTGTGCCTACCACACCATATGAGATATGGGAAGGGAAGAGACCATATCTTAATTTTATAAAGATATGGGGTTGCCCGGCCTATGTCAAAAGACAAAAACCGGACAAACTCGAGGCAAGATCTGTTTTGTGTAAATTTGTTGGATATCCCAAACATTCGCGAGGGTATATCTTCTACCACAGTGAGGAACAAAGAGTGTTTGTTGCTCAACATGCCACCTTTTTAGAAAAGGAATTTCTTGCAAAAGAAATTAGTGGCTCTGAGGTAGAACTGGAAGAGGTTCCAGCTGCAGAAGCTACAACAGAAGATCTGGTGGAACCAGAGGATTCCGTAGTTCCCGATGAACCCCAGCCACTCCGCCGATCTAGTAGGGTTCCTCGCCAACCTGAGAGATACTACGGTTTTCTCATGGACGGTGGAAGCGAGGATTGCATCATGGAGGATGATGACCCAACTAGCTTCGAGCAGGCCATCACGAGTGGGGACTCAGTGAAATGGCTGGATGCTATGCGGTCCGAGATGGAATCCATGTACACCAACAAAGTATGGACTTTGGACGTTGCTCCTGAAGGGGTAAAACCCATTGGGAGCAAGTGGATCTTCAAGAAGAAACTTGGTGTAGATGGGAAAGTGGAGACTTTCAAAGCTAGACTTGTAGCAAAGGGTTTTCGTCAAAGACCAGGTGTGGACTATGACGAGACCTTTTCTCCAGTGGCTATGCTTAAATCCATCCGGATCATGCTTGCCATCGCTGCGTATCATGATTACGAAATCTGGCAAATGGATGTTAAGACCGCCTTTCTAAATGGTGATTTAGAAGAGTGCGTGTACATGACTCAGCCAGAGGGCTTCGTAGACAGTGGGAGCAGCGGGAAGGTGTGCAAGCTGCTTAAATCCATTTATGGATTAAAGCAAGCATCGCGGAGTTGGAACATCTGCTTTGACGTCGTTATCAAAGAGTTTGATTTCGTCAAAAATCCAGATGAACCTTGTATTTACAAGAAGGTGGCAGAGAGTAAGGTTGTCTTCCTCGTATTGTACGTGGACGACATACTCTTGATAGGAAATGATATTCCTATGCTGCAATCGGTCAAGCTCTTCTTATCACAAAGATTCTCAATGAAAGATCTTGGTGATGCCTCTTGCATATTGGGAATCAGGATCTATAGAGATAGATCGAAAAGGATATTGGGATTGTCCCAATCCAGGTATATTGACACCGTACTAAAGAGGTTTAGTATGGAAGAATCCAAGCGTGGGAACTTGCCCACGATCTCTGGAGTCACTCTCTCCAAAGAGATGTCTCCCAAGACTGATTTGGAGAGAACTCGCATGCAAGGGATACCCTATGCTTCGGCAGTAGGCTCTATCATGTATGCGATGCTATGTACCAGACCCGATGTAGCATACTCACTAAGTATAGTGAGCAGGTATCAAGCTGATCCTGGAGAGAGTCACTGGACAGCTGTGAAGAGCATTCTCAAGTACTTACGAAGGACTAGAGATATGTTCTTGGTGTATGGTAACGGAGAGCTCCAAGTGGAGTCCTTTACCGATTCGAGCTTCCAGAGTGATAAGGACGACTCTAAGTCGCAGTCGGGCTTTGTCTTTACCCTTTACGGAGGGGCGGTTAGCTGGAAGAGTTCCAAGAAGGAAACCGTGGCAGACTTGACGATGGAGGCTGAATACATCGCTGCCAACGATGCTGCCAAAGAGGCTGTCTGGATCAAGAAGTTCATTACTGAACTTAGAGTGGTTCCATCCATTGAGCATCCAATACCTTTGTATTGCGATAACAATGGAGCGGTGGCTTTGGCCAAGGAACCCAGGTCCCATCAGCGGTCCAGGCATATTCTGAGGCGGTATCACCTGATCCGGGAGATAGTTGATCGCCGGGAGATCGAGGTCAGGAGGGTTGACACGAAGAACAACACGGCGGATCCACTCACGAAGGCCATTCCCCAGATACAGTTTGAGAGACTGTTCGGGATGCTCGGTATGCGATACTACAGCAGCTGGCCTTAGTGCAAGTGGGAGATTGTTAGTTGTATGTATGCCCTAGAGGCCAGTATTGTACAGATGATGTATATTATATTGGATGCTTGGACATATATAGAGATGACTTTCTTGCTTGATATGATAGTATGCTATCTGGTTGCTCTTTATCTTAACATGTACACTTGTCTCTTTAAACTGTCTTATGGTTACATGTTGGTAAAGCCCTTAGGATGTGTACTTGACTACCTGGACTATGATGCAGATCATACTAGTGGGGACATGGTAGTCCATAAGTACATCCTTCAAGGTCCCTAGTCATGGGTGTATTAAGACGGGGCATCGATATACCAGAGTAGACTAGCGTACACGCCTCTCGACCCATGAGATGGGCGATGGATGATCCCATATCCATTGGTGTTTGACATCAGAGATGGTGTACGGGTGCTCAGTGGAGACTGGGTACACTGGACGGACTCGCCGAGAACTCCCAGATGGTATTATACCTCACGTCAGATGGCAGTTCTCAGGTGACACTTGTACAGGTTAGTCTGTAGACCCGAGATCGTCATAGAGTCTTGTATGATTCCCACTGTGCTTTGATCTCCACCTTACCACATCCATGAGGGCGTGCAAAACGGTGGTCTTTGGGTACAGTCCCGAGTCACATGGAGGCAATGAGCGATAGGAGGGGTTTCGTCTCTCCCGGTATTGGGAGTTGATGTTGCGCTGTGCTCGATTGGCCGTAACAGGGAAGTCCCTGGCCAGGGCTGATCAGAGATTTGCTGGTAAGTGTTACCAGTAGTTTCTCAACCCGTTATGAGCCTCACATCGGCACGACTTATCGGTTATTGGGGTCTGACGTTTACCACCCCTAGACTTGATATGCGACGTATCAGACGAACAGACCGGACTGTACGGTAAGTGTTACTGGTTGGATTCACAGGAGTGTGAGCGGGCTAGCTCGTCGATCTTCTGATCGCTCAATACCTGGATGGCCGTTACGTTTAGCAGACCGCTTGCGGCTTGTGGGTGCTTGATATGATCATCATCTGCTACCGGCGTATTGACGAGTCTTTAGAGTCCTACACAGAGGTTTCCTGGCTCAAGCGAAACGAAATAGGAGCGCATATGAGATATGTGCGGGAGCGAGAATAATGCGTATTTGTGATACCGCATTTCATTCTCGCGATAAATGTTTCGATTGGTTATATTCGATATGACCTAGTTATCGAATCATTGATTCGATAAATCGGTACATTGGATACTAGTCGGTTATATGAGATATAACCGGATCATTAAATCAAGTGTTGATTTAATGATTTAATGTATAATTATATATTTGATATATATTTTGCATTAGCTAGTATTGGTTCACTTTATATGGATTTTCTCACTTGATGTGCAAGAAGTATATGTGATATACTTTTATGCATACATTTGTATCATGTTTGATGATACTTGATCATTTAGTTAAGTGCAAAGAATTAAACCATGGTTATGACAATGGTTAGGGTTTTGTATTATTCATCTTTTTATTTATCCTTTCTTTCTTTATTTAATTAGATAAAAGAATAAGAAAATGGTTTCTTTTTTGTCATGAAGCTTCATGAAGCTTCATGAAGCTTTGACTAAAGAGACCATTTGTCTTCTTGCTTAACCCTAACCATTCCCATTTACCATAGTCTATTCTCTACACTTAACCTTGGTTAGCTTATGATAAGTATTGATTTATTTTCTTTTTAATTCAACACTTATCATATTCTTTTCTTGTTCTTGACCTTCTTCTTCAAGAAAGAAACCTTGATGCCATCAATGGCAACTTGAGATCTAAAGTGAGAAATCCAATTCTAAAGTGAACCCACCTCCTATTTCTTCACCCTCTACCTCTTGCCAAGTTGTTTTGGGTGTTTTCTTCACAAGTTTCACAACTTGGTGAAGTTGGAGCTTGAACTTGTGCAACCTCGACGTAGATCATCTTCGGCACGAAGCCGACGACATTGCCCACTCGTTTTCCCGATGAAGCCGACGATTGAGTCTAGGATTCGAGATAGACAGCGAGAGGACACCTACGTGGTGCTAAGGAAGTGGATAACCGGATCTACAAAGGTTGTAGCCTCTCTCCATTAGTTAATTTGTTAACTAGAATCGTTTTTCGCCTAGAATTCTAGTCTAAGATCCGTATTAGGGTTTCTCGGCACCCATAAAATTTTATATTGGCATGGTTGGTGCCTTGTGAGACCTCTATAGGGTGCCTAGGAACCTTTCACTTTAAGTGCTAATCAAAGTACCTAGATGAAATAGAGTATGGTTATGGATTAAGTAGTCTAACTAATCCTTATACTCAACACATGATAGGGGAGGATTAGGGTTTGAAGAGAGAGAGCTTGAGGAGAGAGAAGATGAACATAATAATGAGAAGAGAAAATGAGTTATCATAATATATATCAAGCATTTTATTTTATCAAGAAAAGAAAAGAAAATGATTTATAACCATGCTTGATAAATATCTTGTGTTGATTCATCTCCATGAGTCATTAAGCAATTATGAAGCATTAATGACATGGATGAATCATCCATATGACTCACTAATCTCATTCAATGTATATGCCACCTAAACCTCCTTAGTCACCATCTTCTAGAAGCTTCTCGCGCAATTACGAGAACGCCCCTCCTATCCGTGAAAACACGGAAAAACTTTAGACTGTATAAATCCAATAACCGGATACTAGTAACTGGCTTAAACCAAAGCCGACTAGTAAAAACTGTCCGAAAGTCGTACGTGCGTAAACACACGTATGCGTCCGAACCCTTGTCGTAAAACCATACGACCTCTATATCGTTTCGCCTAGAGTAGGGAAACTCTCTGCGTGGGACTCTAGAGACTCGACTACTACGCTGGCAGTGGGTTTAACCACAGACCGCAAGCGGCACTAGCTGTACGTAACGGTCCCCAGGTAGATGTCGATAAGAAGGCCGATGAGGAAACCCATCCGAACTCCTACTGAGTCTGATGTGACAATCTCCGTACAGTCCGGTCCGTTTGTCTAAGACTATAGCATATCGGGCCTAGGGGGCGACAAGCGTCAGTCCCCTAATAGCTGTATAAGTCGTGTCGGAGCGAAGCCTATTACACCCTGAGAAACTACTGGAACCTACCAGCAAATCTAGCTTGCCCTGGCCAGGGACTTTGCGTAATGGCTCTCTGACACAGCGCGATATCAACCCCCAATACCGGGAGAGACGAATCCTGTCTAACCGCCACTGCCTCCAAGTGCTCGGGACTGCACCCAACTGCTACCTGTTTGCACGACTCCTTTGAGCCGTGGTAGGGTAGCAATCTAAGAACAGTGGGACACACTCGAGGCGAAGTAGCAGTGTCAAGTCTGCGGACTATGCTGTACTCATGTCACCTGGGAACTGTTCACTGACGACTGGTATAAAACCAACCAACAGTTCCCTGTGAGTCCTGTCCGGTGTACCCGTAACCCAACGAGCACCTGCATACTATCTCCAGTACGACGTACTGACGGCTGTGGGACAGACCATCTCCCCAACTGGGATGAGAAGCATACACACTAGTCTACTCCGGAGTATCGATGCCCTGTCTCGATAATCCAACGACTAGGGACCTGAATAAGGATGTGCTTGTAGACTATCCAGCCCCCACTAGTGTGACTGCCATCACAACGCTGGTAGTCAAGCAAGATCCTAAGAGCTCTATCAATACGTATACTCACATATTAAGATAGAAAAACCAAGTAGCATACTACCATGTTTAGCAAGACTGTTATATACATGTGAATATCCCAAGCTTCCATTAAGTAATATACAAACTAGTAAGATACAATAATGGCCCCTAGGGCATATACACTAACACAAGGGTCATATCCTACAGCAATAATACTACTGTGTAGTGACATGGCAATTACCGATGAAGATGTGTGTGAACTGGCAAGTAAGTGTACGTGGTACATACGCATCATCGGTAATGGTGACGGTGTCCTAACAGCATGATATCAACAATAGAATATGAATCACAATAAGTATGCGATGCAGAGCAATAATAATAGTATGCGGGAGATGAGTACCAAACACAATGATGGCTAAACTGCATCTAATGTCATAAGAGTCATATAGCTATACCACTATAAGGCAGAGCTAAAGCTAATAGTAGGTAAGGGAGACCGCCTAACCACTGAGTCGATACACATAACTATATATATAGTTGGTGATCCCGCCTCGATAATATCATATCCGATACTATATCTCTATAATCGGTTATTCCCAAGTCAAGAGTGCGGATCAAAACATCAAATTACAGCTCGTACGTAAATCCGTCGTACGGCATCCCTAAATCTGGGTACGGGTCAAATCAAATTCATTATATTACTCATCTGGTATCCTTTTATCTGGATCATCATCTGGGGTACTGATCTACATCTAGTATAATGCTAATATCATCACTATAGTCATGACCTGACTACTGATCGACAGTCTCATATGAATCGATATCATCATCATATATCGTCAATGTAATCATAATCCGGCTTCCGATTGACAGCCTCTAGCAAAGCAACATTATCAGCACATATCATCTCAAGGAGTAAACAACGCCCAAGGCGGCCTATCATAAATATCTTGTCATCTCATATCATATCATACCCTATCTCGTATCATAATCACATATTGCTCACTTTATATATATCACTATTCCTATGGCATTATCATCCAAGCATCCTGCTAAAGCATCAAGACGTATCTCAACCATGAAGTTTACCATATCACCGATATCATAATCTCGGATCAAATATCATCGACTCATCTCAATCCCATGTATCATCCTCGAAATCGTATGTGAACATATAGTCCATACCCACGTGAACATATATCAATATAGAATCCCATAACCATATGTGTAATAAGGATGTATGCAAGTATGTATGTGTGAATATGTATGTGTAGTGCACCCACTACCTAGAGTTTCGTAACCTTTTATCAATCCAACACACCAATATCCATTTTAACATTATTATTGATCCCAAATGACATATAATATTGTAAATGTGTATACGCATCTGTATATATCACGACGAATTGCGGGGGTGCTATACGCTATCCACCCGACTTCTCCATGTAGATATAAATCTACTCACCTTTCTTTATGCGTGCCGGTACGATGTTGCCATTCGCATCTCCAACGCTTCGACGCCACGTGGGGTACCTACAAGGATATCACACGCTAAAACACATGAAAATCATGTCGGAAACCAAAATGGTGCGCGCTACGCTCATAGGTAAAAACCTGTAGCCTTGCGTGCAAACACGGCCAACAACCTGCTGCCGTTGGCGTTCAAACGCCACCCGACAGAAACGAATCACCGAATACCCAAAATCCATACGAAAACAAGTCGTAAATCATGCGCCAACTCAAGAAAATCAACCCAGATTCTACCCTAACTGGAAATAGTCAAACCTAGACATACCCAGGGTCAAGTTTACATGAAATAGGGTTGTGCATGCAAAATGATGGGGTTCCACTCTGGTCTGGCCGTAAATTGCGGCCAGAGGTATTAAATCTGCGGCCGGGGTAAGGTGGTTGGGGCTAGGGTTTTGTGGGATGGTTCCAGGATGCCTGCACAGCCTACTACCAAGTCAATTTTATTTTAGGGTTCCCGGGGTGAAAGCAGATCTCAGAAAGGTCAATAAGTCGACAAAATCGCTAAATACGCCAAGTCGAATAACTCTGGTATTTGGGTGAAATCTGGAACAATCTCGGGTTAACTGGTCTCACATACCCCTAATAAGGCTACTCTAACATTCAAAACCATCTCTTGGCCAAATCTCACTCAAAATCCCTAAACTAGCACTAGATTACAGATATAACAGTAAATTTCAGCTAATTATCCATAACTTAACAAGATAGGAGTTGGGTTGCAAGATTATACCTCACGAAAATCCTAGAATGAAGGAGAAGGGAAGAAGGAGGAGTGGGTTGGTGCTGCTGAAGTGCTACAGCTACTGTTTGTGGCTGGGTTATCTCTGGTGGCTGAGGGTGTTGCTGCTCAGGCTGCTGTTGCTGTTGATAATATTTGTTTGGGGGGTGTTGTTGCTGTTGCCTTGGCTGCTGCTGCTGCTTGGAATTTATTTTGTGGCTGGAGTTGCAGCAGCAGGAGTTTTTGTGGCTGTGGGAAGGGGTGGTGTTGTGTAGGGTTATGAGTTTGTTGATGGGGTTGCTGCTGAGGCAGCAGAGGTCTGGCTGATAGGTGCTGATGATGCTACTGCTGATGCAGCTGAAGTGTTGGGGTGGCTGATGTGAGGGATTTGGGGCTGATGTGTTGATATGGGGGCTGATGTGAGTGTGTAGGTATTGGGCTAAGGAGGGTTAGGAGCTGGTGTAGGGTAGCTAGTGGGATGTTGATGGCTGATTGTATTGTTTCAGCTGAATTTAAGGGCTGATGTTGCTGTTGTAGGTGGCTGAAGTGTTGATATAGGATGATGTGTGAGAGGGAGTAAAAGAGCACAAGGGGTTAAGGAGTGAAATGGATCATGGCACACCCTAACCATCTCTCTCTCTCTCTCTCCTACACAAGGTCAACTCCCGTCCTAATCACCCTTAACAAGCTAAAACCCTTAATTAACCCAATTAACCTAATCAAATGGTTTAACCCACCATGGTCATCTAAACATGGTCCAACCCTAGGCTACCATGACCAAAACAAGAAACAAGTGTAACAAGTGTAGAAATGTTATGGTGCACAATTTGCACAAAAAGCCAAAAAGACCAATTAACGATTTTTAATCGCGACTAACACCAACATAGCATATAATTCATCATCAAAACGGTAAAATGGCATATTTCCACAAAATAACCTATTTTAGAATTTCCATAAGTTTTCCCCAAAATTTTCCCCATTTATCGGTATTTAATTATACCGACTATTAAAATATTCATTAAAAATTAATATTAAATTATGAAAATTCCCAAAAATAATATTTTATTTTTTTGAAATGTACAGTGTACTTATAGATGCTCTCTTCTAAATTACTATTTAGAAAAGCAGTCATGACACACAACCGCCAGAAATCGTAGTCATGGTATGTAGCAACGGCAAGTAGGATCTGGATGGACATAAGCATAGCTTTGAAAGTCTCAACTTTTCCATGTACACCAAGTAATCTTCTCAAGATATACATGCTTCTGATGGGGATTTAACCCTTTAGATAAAGCAACCAAAGTTCATACTTTGTTGGTGTATATGGATTCCATCTCAGATCGCTTAACATCCAGCCATTCTCTCAGAGTCCCCATTCCTGATGGCCTGCTCGAAACTAGTTAGGTCATCATCTCATGATGAAATCCTCACTCCTACTGTCATAGAGAAACCGAAGTATCTCTCAGGTGGATGAGTAACCCAACCAGATCGGCGGAGAGGTTGAGGTTCGTTGGGAACTATTAAATCCTTCGGTTCTACCAAATTATCAGCTGCAGTTTGTATAGCTGGAACCCTTCCAGTTCTACCTCATGACGACTAATTTCTTCACAAGAAATTCCCTTTCCAAAAGGTGGCATGTTGAGAAACGAAACACTTTTTGTTCCTCGGTGTGGTAGAATATATTCCCTTGCGAATGCTTGGGATATCCAACAAACTTCCACAGAACTGACATTGCCTCGAGTTTGTCCGGATTTTGCTTTTGACAAAGGCCGGACAACCCCAAATCTTAACATTCTTAAGAGATGGGCTCTTCCCATACCATATCACATATGGAGTGGTAGGCTTCTGATTTGGTTGGAACCATATTCAATAGATATGCAGCTTCTCAAGTGCATAACCCCCAAAATAAAATAGGCTTCTCAGTAGTACTCATCATAGAGCCCACCATATCTCATAGGGTGCGATTGCTCCACCCCGATACACCAACGTGTTGTGGTGTATACGGAGGAGTAATGCTGAGAGAGAATCTCATTCCCCTTTAAAATAGTCCAGGAATTCCGTGCTCAAGTATTCTCCTCCCTGATCACATCAAAGGACATAATACTTATACCCGTTTTGGTTTTCTACTTCTGACTTATATTCTTTGAATTTCTCAAAAGCTTCAGACTTGTGTTTCAACAGGACCATATATCCGAATCTTGAGAGATAATCAGTGAATGTAATGAAGCACAAAGAACCGGTCCTGGCAAGTGTAGACAGGGAACCTACATACATCATCATGAATCAATCCCAAGAGTTCACTAACTCTTTCTCTGTTTCCATCAAACGGAGCTATGGTAATCTTATCTTTGTGACATGACTGGCAGGTTTCACAAGATTTAAATTAAAACTGATTTAAAAATGCATCTTTATGTAACTTCAGCTAGTCGGGTCGCATTGATATGACCCAGTCTACAATGCTTCAAGAAGGATTCGTTCATTTCTGAACTCTTCCACTTGTGTGTGTTTTGGACGTTAAGAACTGTAGTTTGATTTAGAACGTATATGTTTTTTTGATAACGTGCCTGAACCGATCAACTCTTGATATAGGAAATGTTTAAAACATTATCCAACGATACAAAATTATATCATTCTTTACTAATAAAGAGACTGATATGATGTTGTATATCAGGTTCGGTATCTAATAACATTCATTCAGAATCAATGTATTTAGTAATATAGGATAATAACTGCCAACAGACTTAGCTGCAACACTTGCACCATTTTTAACTCTTAAAACATATCACCCTTTCTCAGTTCTCTACCTATCTGTAGCCCATGTAGCATATTACATTTGCGGGATCCAGATCCGGTATCTCATACCCAAGACGTAAAGGATACCGAGAAACAGTTCTATATAATGAACACACCCGAAGACGATGCATCATCATGCACTTTCTTCGTTTGGGTGGCACGGGAATTCTGGTAATCCCCTATTTCCTGCTCGGTCTTATAACAATTATAAGTTGGAGCGGGACCAACGTTCCTTATCTCAGTATAACAAGCGGGTTCGGTCAATACATCCGTATTATTATCTTGATTAAGGCGTGATATGGTCGCTACCTCGAGAGAGAGAGAAGAAAACACTCAGCGTATGCTCTTGCAAGATTAGATTGGTTATTAATTTATCTAATCAGGATGGCTCCCACTGTTTTAGTCAAATCTTCCTTCAAACCCTAAAAGGAAAGACTAGCCGGGATTAATTACACCATACAAGTTCGCCAATCTTTCAGCCAGGCCAGTGTCGGTACTTTGAGGGAGGTTCCCTGTGCTTTCGCACGGACCTAATTAAAATAAACCTCGTTTTCGCAGAGGCGTAAACCTGTTGACACCTTTCTAGACACCTACTTGATCGGCTAATTGAAATGTGTAAAACTCTCTCCGGAGTAACTCTTACTCGCAGTGGGTATCGCGATCCAACTATCTCATTGGAAGTATGCAATCTCATTGCAAATTTCAACACTTGAAATTCCCGATAATATTTTACCCCTAACCTCCTATGACCTTGACGAAGGACAACAAACCATAGGATGCTAGTCATGTTCAACCCGTCATTTCCTAATTGAATTAAACCCACCTGCACGACCCTTGACAAAGGCCAACAAGGTCGCACGACTACCCTAACGCAATCACATCATATGCTTATGTAGATAAGCAGTAATCAGCTATCGCACACTACGCCTTGACAAAGGCAAACAAACGCAGCACGAATACTAACTATTACTTATCTGAATTGACGGAGGGCTACGACAGGTTTTTATGAAAACCTTTTGCTTAATGAACTTGATATCGTTGTAGAATCAAATAATTTAAATGGAGTGTTTTTGAGGCCTTTGCTAGTTATGCTAAAGAGGTCACTCCCGGTGAAGGGATCGTCGGCTCTTTCCTTATCGAATAAGGTGCAGGATATTCACAATACCGCTATGCAAAGCAAGAACTAGAAAAACAATCAAAAGACAAACCGAGAGTTGTAGCATCTTCCAGTTATTGCTAAAGAGGTCACTCCCGGTGAAGGGATCTCGGCTCTTTCCTTATCGAATAAGGTGCTAGATGTTCTACAAGGAACACCGCTATGCAAAACAACAACTAGAGCTACCTGTTTCTGAAAATTCGATTCCACAACATCTTTAGGTTTCTTTCATTTCATTAATCTCATTAATGAAGTTCTATCATTTTAAGTTACCTAAACATCACAGATAAATACAACGTACGCTTATGCCATCCGCATTCGCCTCGATGTCCCCTCATGCACCGTTAGGTTAGGTAACTAACGGCAGAGCGGGACAGGGCTAGCGCTGGTGTAAAACATAAGCAACATCTATATAATATATCACATATACTATATCCTGTATCCATCTCAACATATCAAATGATCACATCACAGATATCGCAGCAGAAGAACACCATATGAAATATTAGATATACTAGGATTTCCGTGTTTTATTTTAAGCCTGCATAAAACACGGATTCTACGGTCGTGATGAATAGCCAATCCTACACCCCTAGACCCCTACGAGAGCGGCAAGCAACCCTACCAATTCTAGAGTTAGGAGACCCGGTCTTGACTCCTCGAGATGGTCTCCCACTGGACCCTAGAACCCGATTACTTGTACTCCCCGCCTTGGGTCTCCCACTGGACCCTAGAACCCGATTACTTGTACTCCCCGCCTTGGGTCTATCCTAATGCGGAAAAGTAAATAATATATAATGGTGACATCATCCTCAACCCGGAAGTGCCCCAATAAAAGAATATTACATACAATGAATTTTACATGAATGAAAATGAAAAACTCTCATCTCACATAAAACCCCCGGCTATTCAAACACGACGATCCAATATAACATATCAAAGCAACACATACCATCACATGTCATCAATGTAAGTAAATATGCGTATCCCAATTGTCGTTTACATATAGCAACGAAACTGGCGATACACCACATATTAGACTTACGGCCGCAAAAAAGAAAGTGAAAAACTACAATAGTTGGAATCCGCAACCACCTTAGACATCATATGCCTAACCAAATGAATTCCTTAGACATCGCTTGCCTAACAATTATAAACCCCGCATTTTAGTCTCGATCTCGAAAACACTTTTCAATATCTAGTCGGGCAATTCAACAAGATTCCCGACATCCTGATCGAATGCTCGTCGAAAACTTTAGTAGACGGCCGCACCCCCCGATGCCGTCGACGAAGTGCACTAAGGCGGAATACCGCTGCCGCGAGCACCCGAACGGATGCTTTTAGCGACGGGGTTCTCCTACAGTCGCATGGTTGGGGCTGTGGAGCGTGGCTATCTATTAAGTTTACCCGGCGAGTATCCGCGTACGCTACGTGATTGCGATGGACTTTTGATCACATCAAAATCCCTTGGCAACCGATCAAATGAGACTAAACCACTAGATTTATAACATTCAAACTAGTTATCTCATAACTACATGTGGATTCAAAATATTGTATCCCATCACATAATATACGGACGACGATAAACTCTTCGATCGATTCATCAAAGTGTAGGGTTCCTAGGCACTCTTACAAGGGTTAATAAGGCATCAACCATGCCCGAATAAAAAGTTAGACGTGCCGAACAACCCAAAGCCGGGATCTTTGCTAGATTATTAGGGTTTAACATGCAAGTAAACATCTTTACAACTAAGAGTGAGGGATTACAACCTTTTTAGTCCGCTCCTTCGCTTCATAAGCTCCGAGTAGAAGTCCCTTTGCCGCAATCCACGATCTCCCAGACTCAAGAGAGGCTCCACAACTCGAACGATCCATGCTAGCTTATAGTCTTCCTTTTCTCCGATAATCTACCTCGAAGTTTCTATAACTCAAGCTCTCTCTCTCTAATGAGGTGAACACCCTAATATAATTGGCTAGATTAGATGAGAATGATGGAGTAGTATTTATGCTTTCTTTTTATATCAAATTCTCAAACAAAATCATCACATAAAGAAAACCTAGAAAGCTTTCTCAAAGCTCAAGGTTGAAGAAGAAGAAGAACAATGAATTAATTCCTTTTGTGATGAATAATGAAATGATATATGATTAATAATGTAACCATTGTCAACAATGACAAGGCTAACCCATGTAGAGAATTAACTAAGGCTAAGGGTTTGGGTTGGGTTAAGAATGGGTCACTAGAAAATATCAACCATAATATCTTAGCTCATGACAAAAGAAAACTTTCTAGAAGGTTCATGAAAGAACTAACCCAATTCAAACCCTAACCTTGTTTAATCTCCACTAAACATGTTGCATTAGTAATCATATCATGTTACAATATTATATATCACATATATAATATATTTTGTAACAAAAGAAAATAATACAATTAACATATATCGCATATATATCAATGTATTACCCGGTGAGAAAATGAAATAATAAAGCGAGCCAATATTAGATAATGTAATGCAATATATCATATATATTATTATACATTAAATTATCGAATCAACACTTGATCCGACAATCCGGCTGTATAGAATATAACCGACTAATATATCATGTACCGATTCATCGAATCAACACTCGATCCGATGCCCGGGCTCATATCTAAATATCGCGAGAATATAATATGGTATCTCATATCGCATTATCCTCGGTCGTGCACATATCACATATGTGCCCCTACTCCGTTTTGCCTGAGTCAAGAAACCTCTGTGTAGGACTCTAAAGAATCGTCAATACGACGGTAGCAGGTGATGATCATATCAAACACCCACAAGCTGCAAGCGGTCAGCTAAACGTAACAGCCATCCAGGTATTGAGCGATCAGAAGATCAACAAGCTAGCCTGTATATTCTCCTGTGAATCCAATCATTAACACTCCCGTACAGTCCGGTCTCTTCGTCTAATATGTTGCATATCTAGTCTAGGGGTGGTGTACGTCAGACCCCAGTAACCGATAAGTCGTGTCGATGTGAGGCTCATAACGGGTCGAGAAACTACTGGTAACACTTACCAGTAAATCTCTATATCAGCCCTAGCCAGGGACTTCCAGTTATAGCCAATCGAACACAGCACAACATCAACTCCCTATACCGGGAGAGACGAATCCCCTCCTATCGCTCATTGCCTCCATGTGATTCGGGACTGCACCCAAAAGCCACCGTTTTGCACGCCTTCTTGGACGTGGTAAGGTGGAAATCAAAGCACAGTGGTAATCACACAAGACTCTATGACGATCTCGGGTCTACAGACTACCCTGTACTAGTGTCACCGGAGAACTGCCATCTGACGTGAGGTATATCACCATCTGGGAGTTCTCGGCAAGTCCGTACAGTGTACCCAGTCTCCACTGAGCACCCGTACACCATCTCTGATGTCAAAACACCGATGGATATGGGATCATCCATCGTCCATCATATGGGTCAAGATGCGTATACGCTAGTCTACTCTGGTGTATCGATGCCCTGTCCCGACACACCCTCGACTAGGAACAGTTATAAGATGTACTCATCGACTACCGTGGCCCTACTAGTATGATCTCATCATAGTCCCAGTAGTCGAGTACAGATCCTAAGGGCTTTATCAACATGTGAGAGTAAGACAATAAACTAATATAAGTCAACATGTTAAGATAAAGGAAAACCAAATAGCATACTATCATGACGAGCAAGAAATTCCTCTCTATATATATCCAAGCATCCATTATAATATACATCATATGTACAACAATGGCCTCTAGGGAATATACATAACTAACACAAAGTCCCACAATTTCCCGACAGCTCAACACTTGAGCACAGTTTTAATAATATCCAGAAGATGCCACAGTACCTATGAACCAGCCGTAGAAGGGTCAAACCAACGCCTCACATGTGACAACGCTAAACTACCATAAACCCTAGGGTTCAAGTGGCGGTTTTGACGGCCACATAATCGAGTTAAGGTTTACGTTCTTCTAGAGGGTCCAAAGAATCACTTGCATATTTTTCTGAATACGTTAAACTTGGAAAAATGGGTTTTTGACATTCGATCGAACTTTTTAACTTCGCCTAGGCAATACGTGAAAAACCCGAAACATTGTTAATACTACGAATACGGAACACTCCGACTTGCTTATAGTGTAAGATTACATCAGATGTAAAAGTAGCAAAAATAAACAATACCTGAAACACCAAAACCCAGTATCTGGAACACACCAAAAAAAATTAACCCCATTGCCCCCTACATGGCCGGCGAGCTCGGAATCCCTAGCCTAGGGCTCGGCCAAAATCCAACGACTGGGGGTGAAATTTCTTATGTGTTCATGTTGAATCCTATACAACATTCTGCAGTTGTTTAAAAAATTTTTTGAACAACATTTAAAATCGACAGAAACTGTTGTTTTCCGTTTCAAGTTTTGGAGTGGTTTCGGTTTCGTAATTCTAACAAAATCCGTATTAATTTCTAGCATGGATCTGATACCACTGCAGGGTTACCCAAGACGGTAGCAAGGTTTCGGGAGGCATCGTCTATGCCAAATTCAAAAAATTGCCGTTTTAGCTAACCCTAACTTGAATCGTAAACTAGAAATATACGGAATCAAATGCAAACACTTTGCAATAAGTAAAGAGAGCGAGGAATACAACCTTTGTAGACCAGTCCTTCACTTCAATAGCTCCGTGTAGTAGTTCCCTTCGCTGCGATCGTAAACTCCGGACTGTAGAGAGGCTCCCATGAAGAAACGAACATGCTGGCTTCGATATCTTCGAGGCCGAAGATGATCAACGTTGAGGAGACACTAACCCAAGCTATTTCTTCACTAGGTCATGAACTTTGTGAAGAGAACACCCTATACTAAATGGCAGGTAATAGAGAATGATGAAGTAGGAAGTGGGCTCACTTTAGATTTCATTTTCTCACACTTTTTCTCAAACCTCCATTGAAGCTAGAAGCTTTTGATGAAGAAGAAGAAGATGTCGAAAATATACCTTGAATAATTCATCCAAAAAAATTATTGCAACCATGGGTGAGTTAAAGCCATCATGCTTAACTCATGTAGAGAATAAACCAAAGGCTATGGTTAAAGGTTGGGTCAAGGAAAAATATCCTAAGGAATGACAAAAGAGTTGACCTTGACAAAGTTCTACAAGGTTCTCCAAGCTTGAAAACTTTGACCAAGTTTTTTGCTCTTTTGTAATAACTTAAGAAATAATCAAAACACTAATTTAACCCTAGCATGGTATAAGTATCATACACCCATCTTGCATGTGTCATCAGGCATGACACAAACATATACACTTGCATATATCACATATATACAATATGCACAATCTAGTGAGAAAAGAAATCTTAAGTGCGCTAATACTAGTTAATGTAATGTAATATATCTAATATATAATTATACATTAAATTATTAAATCAACTCTTGATTTAATAATCCGACTATAACCGACTAATATCATGTGTAACAACATATCGAATCAACACTTGATCCGATAACCCGGCTATATCGAATTTAACCGACCAATGTCACATATCGCGAGAATAGAATACGGTATCTCATATCGTATCAATCTCAGTCCCGCACATATCATATATATGCTCCTACTCCGTTTCTCTTGAGCCAGGAAACCCCTGTGTAGGACTCTAAAGACTCGTCAATACGCCGGCAGTAGGTGATGATCATATCAAACACCCACAAGCCGCAAGCGGTATGCTAAATGTAACGGCCACCGAGGTATTGAGCGATCAGAAGATCAACAAGCAAGCCTGCTCACACTCCTGCGAATCCAATCAGTAACACTACCGTACGGCCCGGTCTCTTCGTCTGATATGTCGCATATCTCGTCTAGGGTTGGTAAACGTCAGACCCCAGTAACTCGATAAGTTGTGTCGATATGAGGCACATAACGGGTTGAGAAACTACTGATAACACTTACCAGTATATCTCTGAAGCAGCCTTGGCCAAGGACTTCCTGTTATAGCCAATCGAGTACAGCGCAACATCAACTCTCTATACCGGGAGAGACGAAACCCCTCCTATCGCTCATTGCCTCCATGCGACTCGGGACTGTACCCAAAAGCCACCGTTTTGCACGTTCTCTTGAACGTGGTAAGGTGGAAATCAAAGCACAGTGGGAATCACACAAGACTCTATGACGATCTCGGGTCTACAGACTAACCTGTACCAGTGTCACCAGAGAACTGCCATCTGACGTGAGGTATAATATCATCTGGGAGTTCTCGGCGAGTCCGTCCAGTGTACCCAGTCTCCACTGAGCACCCGTATACTTTCTCTGATGTCAAACACCAATGGATATAGGATCATCCATCGCCCATCTACATGGGTCGAGAAGCTATACGCTAGTCTACTCTGGTATATCGATGCCCTGTCTCGATACACCTATGACTAGGAACATTTGAAGGATGTACTTAGTGACTACACTGTCCCCACTAGTATGATCTGCATCATAGTCCTGGTAGTCAAGTACTCATCCTAAGGGCTTTATCAACATGTAACATAGAGAGAATCAGTGTACATGTTATGATAAAGTGCAACCAGATAGCATACTATCATGTCGAGCAAGAAAGTGCAAGCATCCACTACAATATACATCGTATGTACAGTAATGGCCTCTAGGGCATACATATCAGTAACATGAAGCTCATGCAAAATCAAATCAATGCGTATAAACATGCAGCTATAATATCATATCCAGCCTTGACGCATAACGCCATACGGGAGATTTCCCCGTAGATGTTAATCTACTCACCGACAATCGCGATCTAGGTAAATCCAATCACTCGCTTCCCTTTCTTCGCAGCGTCCGAAGTCCCCGCCTGCGATCCTATTAACACAAAACATAACCAGTGCAAAATCTCAGATTTCGATCAATCTCACGTACACACTACGTTTGACCAACACACCAAATCCAAACTGACTCACAAGTGTTCGTCTAATGGCTAACGTGTGTGGCGACACACCAAAACCAACCCAAGTGTAGCAGTTACATAAGATCACGCACCGTGTCGGATAATGTAACACGTGTACTCAAAACACTAAATTATAATAAAGTGATTCCAGATTTTGTATACTGTCAAAACACAAAAATCAAACAGTACCAAACACCCCAGAATAATAGCAGACAGCTACCCTAAAAATTACAACACCCCAGGCTTCCCAAAAACCGAGGTCACCGGATTTTTCTCTCTCGTTGCCGGCCAAAACTGGTGGGTTGGGTTTCGTGTCTTAGGTGTATTCTCAAGGTCACAAGTACAATACTACTACATTGCTAGATTTTTCAGTAAAATTCCCAGGTCATAGCAGATCACAGAGACTCCAATATGACACTAAAAATACGATATTTGCAAAAAACAAAACCTTTAGTGTTCTAAACCGCCACTACATGGCCACAAAACAATATAAACACCTAATTAACAATTAAAGGTCATTACCTAGCCACTCATGCTCAAAAATCCTAGCTTTCCAAGCTCCAAGGCAACTTAGTGGCCAAATCAAGAACTTTAAAGTGTTTAAATGGGATTTTAGTGAAGTTTTGCAAGGATTTGTGATGGGGTAGTGAGGTTTCAGTTGATAGTTGAGAGGAAAAGGAAATAATTGAGAGTAAGAGAGAATGAGAGAGTGAGAGAGATCAAATGATGAGAGGTGAGTGTAGGGTGAACTTTGGCCTTACACTCACTCTCCTCCCCTTACCTCATCAATGCTCTCAATCAATGCTCCATGACTCACTTGCCACCTCTTTCTCAATCCAAATACTCAATTATCTTTCTCACAAAAAATATCTAAGTGTTGGTTAAAGTTTAAACCAAGCAAGGATTAGGTTAAGGGTTGTCATGGCTACTAAACGAAATTAAAAAAAAACTAACCCTCACATTAACATGCACATGTGTGTGCAAGCCATAACAAATAATAATAAAATATTAATTAATTGTTATAAAATGTGAGGAACCCGATTTGGTAAACTTTTTACTAAAAACCCGCATTATGCTTAATCAACACTAACCGCATTTCTAAGGTGTTACCGCAGCCAACGGGTTTTACCCCTTCTGGAGCAATGTCTAAAGTCCATACTTTGTTGGCGTACATGGACTCCATTTCGGTCCGCATTGCATCCAGCCATTTTACCGAGTCGCCGCTCTTAATGGCTTGCTGGAAGCTAGTAGGCTCATCATTATCAATGATGCAATCCTCTCTATCCCCGTCTATGAGAAAACCGTAGTATCTCTCAGGCGGATGAGAAAGCCTGCTACTCCTGTGGGGTGGTGCGGGAATGTCCTGTTCTTTTGGAACTTCTGGTTCCACCAAGCTTCAGTAATAGTTTGTGGTTCTGGAATTTCTTCCAGTTCTATTGCGCTCTCACTTGTTTCTTTTTCTAAAAACTGATGTTCCAGAAAGTGGGCATTACGAGAAACAAAAACCTTTTGTTCCTCTGCGTTATAGAAAATATACCCCCTGGAGTTCTTTGGGTATCCCACAAACTTACACGGTATTGATCGTGCCTCGAGTTTGTCCGCATGCTGCTTTTTAACAAAAGCTGGACATCCCCATATCTTTAGATACCGAAGATAGGGTTTCTTCCCACTCCACATCTGATATGGTGTGGTAGGTACAGTCTTGGTAGGAACCTTGTTCAAAAGATATGCAGCTGATTCTAGGTATCGCCCCAGAATGATCGCGGTAACTCAGCATTATTCATCATGGAACGTACCATATCCAATAGGTTCGGTTCCTTCCCTTCGATACACCGTTGTGTTGTGGTGTGTATGGAGAAGTAAGCTGAGGGAGAATTCCATTCTCTTTTAGGTAATTCAGGAACTCGGCACTCAAGTATTCACCACCTCGATCAAATCTCAGTGTCTTGATACTTTTGCCGGTTTGTTTTTCTACTCCAATCTTATATTCTCGGAATTTCTCAAAGGCCTCGGATTTTTGTTTCATTAAGAAAATATGTCCATACCTAGAGAAATCATCCGTAAAAGTAATGAAATAGGAATAACCACTTCTTGCATGTGTAGACATTGGACTACACACGTCGCTGTGTTTGAGTTCCAAGAGCTCGCTCAATCTTACTCCGTGTCCAGTGAACGGAGTCTTTGTCATCTTTCCTTTGAGACATGATCGACAAGTTGCATAAGATTGATACTCGAACGGATCCAAATATCCTTCTTTATGTAACTTAGTTAACCGTGTCTCATTGATGTGACCTAGTCTACAATGCCATAAGAAAGCCGGATTTGTATCCGGAGACTTTCTTTTAAGTGTGCTCTGGACATTGAAAACTTGTAATTGGTTTAATACGTATATACCATTGTTTAGAGTACCTGACCCAATCAGACCATAATTAAGGTAGATGTTTACAACATCGCTTACAAATGTAAAATCATAACCTTCATTTTATAACAAAGATACTGATATGATATTACAAGTTAAACTTGGTAAACAAAAACAGTTGCGCAAAACCAAAATATGTCCACTCGTCAATCCAAGATGATATTCCCCTACGGACACAGCATTCACGCTCGCTCCGTTAGTAACCCTGAGGTGCAGGGTTACCTAAGACGGCAACAAGGTTTCGGGAGGCATCGTCCATGCCAAATTCAAAAATTTGCCGATCTAGCTAACCCTAACTAAGAATCGTTAACTAGAAATCGACAGAATGTAAATGCAAACAACTTTGCATAAGTAAAGAGAGCGATGAATACAACCTTTGTAGACCGGTCCTTCACTTCAATAGCTCCGTGTAGTAGTCTCCTTCGCTGCGATCGTAAACTCCGGACTCTAGAAAGGCTCTATGAAGAAACGAACATGCTTGCTTCGATGCCTTCGAGGCCGAAGATGATCTACGTCGAGGAGATACTAACCCAAGCTATTTCTTGACTAGGTCATGAACTTTGTGAAGAGAACACCTTATACTAAATGGAAAGTAGTAGAGAATGATGAAGCAGGAAGTGGGCTCACTTTAGAATTGATTTTTTCATACTTTTTCTCATACCACCATTGAAGTTAGAAAGTTTTTGAGGAAGAAGAAGATGAACTTATTATATGAGTTAATCCAAATGAATTATATGAACCATGGGTGAGTTAAGCCCTCATGCTTAAGTCATGTAGAGAATAAACCAAAGTATAAGGTTAAGGGTTGGGTTAACTAATATCCTAAGAAATGACAAAAGAGTGGACTTTGTCAATGTTTCTACAAGCTTCATCAAGCTTGACAACATTGACCAAGTCTTTCTCATTTGTTAAATCTTAAGAAATAAATAAACCCTAACTTAACCCTAGGATGATATAAGTCTCATACACCCATCTTGTATGTATCATCAAGTATGACACAAACATGTACACTTGCATATATCACATATATACAATGTTCACAATCTAGTGAGAAAAGAAATCTTAAGTGAGCTAATACTAGTTAATGTAATGTAATATATCAAATATATAATTATACATTAGCTTATCAAATCAACTCTTAATTTAATAATCCGGCTATATGATATATAACCGACTAATATCATGTGTAACAACTTATCGAATCAACACTTGATCCGATAACCCGGCTATATCGCATATAACCGACCAATGTCACAATTCGCGAGAATAGAATACGTTATCTCATATCGTATTAATCTCGGTCCCACACATATCACATATGTGCTCCTACTCCGTTTCGCCTGAGCCAGGAAACCCCTATGTAGGACTCTAAAGACTCGTCAATACGCCGGAAGTAGGTGATGATCACATCAAACACCCACAAGCCGCAAGCGGTCTGCTAAACGTAACGGCCACCCGGGTATTGAGCGATCAGAAGATCAACAAGCAACCCTGCTCGTACTCCTACGAATCCAATCAGTAACACTACCGTACAGTCCTGACTCTTCGTCTGATATGTCGCATATCTTGTCTAGGGGTGGTAAACGTCAGACCCCAGTAACTCGATAAGTCGTGTCGATATGAGGCTCATAATGGGTCAATAAACTACTGATAATACTTACCAGTATATCTCTGAAGCAGCCTTAGCCAAGGACTTCCTGTTATAGCCAATCGAGCACAGCGCAACATCAACCCCCAATACCGGGAGAGACGAAACCCCTTCTATCGCTTATTGCCTCCATGTGACTCGGGACTTTACCCAAAAGCCACCATTTTCACGTTCTCTTGAACGTGGTAAGGTGGAAATCAAAGCACAGTGGGAATCACACAAGACTCTATGACGATCTCTGGTCTACAGACTAACCTGTAATGGTGTCACCAGAGAACTGCCATCTGACGATAGGTATAATATCATCTGAGAGTTCTCGGCGAGTCCGTCCAGTGTACCCAGTCTCCACTGAGCACCCGTATATTGTCTCTGATGTCAAACACCAATGGATATGGGATCATACATCGCCCATCTACATGGGCCGAGAAGTTATACGCTAGTCTACTCTGGTATATTGATGCCCTGTCTCGATACACCTAAGAATAGGAACATTTGAAGGATGTACATAGCGACTACACTGTTCCCACTAGTATGATCTGCATCATAATCCTGGTAGTCAAGTACTGATCCTAAGGGATTTATCAACATGTAACATAGAGACAATCAGAGTACATGTTAAGATAAAGTGCAACAAGATAGCATACTATCATGCTGAGCAAGAAAGTCCTCCATATATATGTCCAAGCATCCACTACAATATACATCGTATGTACAGTAATGGCCTGTAGAGCATACATATCACAAAAAATCTCCCACTTGCACTAAGGCCATCTGTTGTAGTACCCAACAATCAGCAGTGGTTGAAGTATCCCATACTCAACCATCCCATAAAAGTCTCTACTGGGAAATAGGCCTTTGTGAGTGGAACCGCGTTGTTTTCCTCTCTGTCTACTCTCCTATCCTCGATCTCCCTGGAGATCAATCATCTCCATGATCAGGTGATACTGCCTAAGAATATGTCTGGATCACTGATGGGACGGGGGTTCCTAGGCCAAAGCCATAACTCCATTGTCACACAATGGTAGGAACGAAGTTCATCTTATGAACTTATATATATCCAGACTGCCTCTTTGGTAGCATCCTTAGTAGCGATGTATCCAACCTTTATCATCTAGTATGCCACGGTATCTAGCTTGGAACTCTTCCAACATACCGTCCCTCCACTGAGGGTAAAGACAATGCATGTGACTGACATTCAGTCGTCCTTACCACCCTGGATCCTATCCAGTGATTCTCCCCAGGATCGTTTGATACCATCTCATTACACCTAGTGAGAATCCTAACATCCAATTAGACCTATCTCATAGATCCAAAACCCAGGATTTATGAGGTATCACTTTGATCCTATATGGAGAATCTTTATGATAAGAGGAGATTGACCGGGTGTAGCCTAGGAAACTCCTTCCCTATCAAGAGTATGTCATCCACGTACAATACGAGGATCACCACCATACTCCCCACTAGCTTTTTGTATATACAAGGTTCATCTACCATTTTGATGATGTCAAACTCTTTGACTAGCACATCAAAACAGATGTTCCAACTTCGCGATGCCGGCTTTAACTCATAAAGCAACTTGCACATGTTTCCGCTGCTCCCACTGTCTACGAAGCCCTCTGGCTGTGTACTTATAGACACTCTCTTCTAAATCACTATTTAGAAAAGCAGTCCTCACACCCAACCTCCAGATATCGTAGTCATGGTATGTAGCAGTGGCAAGTAGGATCTGGATGGACTTAATCATAGGCACTAGAAAAGGTTTCATCATTATCTACACCTGGTCGATGAAGAGAACCTTGTACAACTAGTCTTAGCTTTGAAAGTCTCAACTTTTCCATGTACACCTAGTAATCTTCTCAATATATACTTGCTCCTGATGGGGATTTAACCCTTCAGATAAAGCAACCAAAGTCCATACTTTGTTGGTGTATATGGATTCCATCTCAGATCGCTTAGCACCCAGCCAATCTCACAGAGACCCTACTCCTGATGGCCTGCTCGAAACTAGTTGGGTCATCAACTCATGATGCAATCCTCGCTCCCGCTATCATAGAGAAATTGAAGTATCTCTCAGGTGGATGAGGAACCCAACCAGATCGGCGGAGAGGCTGAGGTTCGTTGGGAACTATTGAATCCTCCGGGTTTACCAAATCATCAGCTACAGTTTGTATAGCTGGAACTCCTTCCAGTTCTACCTCATGACAACTAATCTCTTCACAAGAAATTCCTTTTCTAAAAAGGTGGCATGCTGAGAAACAAAACACCTTTTGCTCATCAGTGTGGTAGAAGATATTCCCTTGCGAATGCTTGGGATATCCAACAAACTTCCACAGAACCGACCTTGCCTCGAGCTTGTCCGGATTTTGCTTTTCACATAGGCCGGACAACCCCAAATCTTAACATACTTAAGAGATGGGCTCTTCCCATACCATATCACATATGGAGTGGTAGGCGCCTGATTTGGTTGGAACCCTATTCAATAGGTATGCAGCTTCTCAAGTTCATAACCCCCAATAGAAAATAGGCAACTCAGTAGTACTCATCATAAAGCACACCATATCACATAGGGTGTAATTGCTACACCCCGATACATCGACGTGCCGTGGTGTATACGGAGGAGTAATGCTGAGAGAGAATCTCATTCTCCTTTAGAATAGTCCAGGATCTCCGTGCTCAAGTATTCTCCCCCTTGATCACATCAAAGGACATAATACTTATACCCGTTTTGGTTCTCTACTTCTAACTTATATTCTTGGAATTTCTCAGAAGCTTCAGACTTGTGTTTCAACAGGAACATATGTCCGAATCTTGAGAGATCATCAGTGAATGTAATGAAGTAAAAAGAACTGGTCCTGGCATGTGTAGACATGGGACCTACATACATCATCATGTATCAATCGCAAAAGTTCACTAATTCTTTCTCTGTTTCCAATAAACGGAGCTATGGTCATCTTATTTTTGTGACATGACTGGCAAGTTTCACAAGATGTAAATTCAAACTGATTTAAATAATGTAGGGTTCCTAGGCACACTCAAGAGGTTACACAAGGCATCAATCATGCCAAAATCAAATTTTTCTATGTGCCGAGAAACCCTAAGGAAGATCGTTAACTAGAGGTAAGGCGAAACTACAAGCAAGCAAACTACTTTGCTACTAAGTGAATGGGAATACAACCTTTGTAGATCCGGTCCTTCACTTCTAAAGCTCCGTGTTGACGTCCCTTCGCTGCGATCATCGGGATCCCGGACCCTAGCGTTGGTTTCATTGGAGAAATGAGCGGGCTAGGTCGTTGACTTCGAGGCCGAAGATGATCTACGTCGGGGAGACTCAAACTCAAGCTATTCCTTCACTTGGTCAAAAACTTTGTGAAGAGAACACCCTATACAACATGGCAAGTGGTAGAGGATGAAAAATAGGAAGTGGGTTCACTTTGGATTTGGATTTCTCACTCTTAATCTTCACTTGAAAATTTTCAAGAAGGCTTTCTTCACTTGAAGAAGAAGATGAAGAAGAAAGAAAAGAATGAATAATGAATAAATAGAAAATGAATAATCAAGTGAAGTCTATCATCTTGCAACCATGGGTGAGTAAACTAATGTAGAGACTAAACTAGAGTTTATGTTAATGGTTAGGTTAATGTAAATGTCATGCAAAACAAAATGGTGGACTTTGTCAAAGATGCTAAGAAGCTTCATGAAGCTTGAAGCCAAAACAAGAAAAGCCACCATTTAGTTTTACCAAAATAAATAAACAAATAAATAAAACCCAACCATTAACCTAAACATGGTGTAAGTCATACACACACCCAAGTTTGCATGTATCATCAATCATGATACAAACTAGTGCACAAACATATATCATATATACAACTTGTTCACATCAAGTGAGAAAAACAATCTTAAGTGAACAAATAGTAGTTAATGTAAAGTAATATATCAAATATATAATTATACATTAAATCATTAAATCAATACTTGTTTTAATGATCCGGTCATATCGCATATAACCGACAAATATCAAGTGTATCAGTATATCGAATCAACACTTGATTCGGTAACCCGGCTATATCACATATAACCGACCGATGATACAAATCACGAGAATAGAACACAGTATCACATACTGATATTATTCTCGGTCCCGCACATATCTCATATGCGCTCCTATTTCGTTTCACTTGAGCCAGGAAACCCCTGTGTAGGACTCTAAAGACTCGTCAATACGCCGGCAGTAGGTGATGATCATATCAAACACCCACAAGCCGCAAGCGGTCTGTTAAACGTAACGGCCACCCGGGTATTGAGCGATCAGAAGATCAACGAGCAAGCCTGCTCACACTCCTGTGAATCCAACCAGTAACACTTACCGCACAGTCCGGTCTGTTCGTCTGATATGTCGCATATCTCGCCTAGGGGTGGTAAACGTCAGACCCCAGTAGCTTGATAAGTCATGCCGATGTAAGGTCCATAACAAGCATGAAACTACTGATAACACTTACCAGTAAATCAGTGCAACCCTGGCCAGGGATTTCCAGTTATGGCCAGTCGAGCATAGCACAACATCAACCCCCAATACCAGGAGAGACGAATCCCTTCCTATCGCTCATTGCCTCCATGTGAATCGGGACTGTACCCAAAAACCACCCGTTTGCACGACTCATTAGAGCCGTGGTAGGATGGAAATCAATGCACCGTGGGAGACACACAAGACTCTATGACGATCTCGGGTCAACAGACTAAGCTGTACCAGTGTCACCAGAGAACTACCATCTGACGTGAGGTATAATACCATCTGGGAGTTCTCGGCGAGTCCGTTCAGTGTACCCAGTCACCACTGAACACCCGTATACCATCTCTGATGTCAAACACCAATGGATATGGGATCATCCATCGCCCATCACATGGGTTGAGAAGATATACGCTAGTCTACTCTGGAATATCGATGCCTCGCCTCGATATTCCCACGACTAGGAACATTGAAGAATGTACTCATGGACTACCCAGGCCCCACTAGTGTTATCTACATCATAGTCCTGGAAGTCGAGCACGCATCCTAAGGGCTTTATCAACATGTAATAGAGAGACAGCAAGTATACATGTTAAGATAAAGAGCAACCAGATAGCGTACTATCATGTCGAGCAAGAAAGTCCTACCTATATATGTCCCAGCATCCACTACAATATACATCTTATGTACAGTAATGGCCTCTAGGGCATACATATAACTAACAATCTCCCACTTGCACTAGGGCCATCTGTAGCAGCGGTTGCAGTATCTTATACTTAACCATCCCATATGAGTCTCTCTCTGGGAAAAGGCCTTTGTAAGTGGATCCTCCATGTTGTCCTCTGAGTCTACTCTCCTAACCTCGATCACCCTGGAGATCAACTATCTCCATGATCAGGTGATGTTGCATCAGAATATGTCTGGGTTACTGATGGGATCGGGGTTCCTGGGCCAAAGCCACACTTCCATTGTCATACAATGGTAGGAACCTAGTTCATCTCATGAACTAATATACACCAAACTTGCCTCTTTGGTAGTATCTTTGATAGCGATGTTACCAGCCTTTATCGTCTAGTCTGCCACGGTATCTAGCTTGGAACTCTTCTAACATACCGTCCCTCCACTGAGGGTAAAGACAATGCCTACGACTGACATTCAGTCGTCCTTATCACCGTGGAACCTTTCCAGTGATTCTCTGTAACACCCGAGCCCAATGCTACTAGTTTCTGTTACCGTATGAATAGTATTTATTTCATTGATTCTACTTGACTGTTGCTAGTTATAAATTTACTCGACAATTCATTTCTGCATATAACAATTTAAGGCATCTAAAATAAAATTAAAAATATTTGCCATGGCCTGCTTGACACTCCTAACCCTGTTGTAGCGTCCGTGCATCGTGTTCTCGTCCCGTTCAGTGAAACGGGCGAGTTTGGACGGCTACGCACACGTACGTGTGTCCGTGTTGGGGGTTTGCTTTTTGATTGTAAAATACTTCATTTTAAATTTTGGATCCCGCCTAAAATTTTCTTATTTCAATTTCAAATTTTTGGACCCGACCCGGGCGCAATTTAGAAATATTTTACTTTGCGCCAAATCCCAAATTTCTAATTTATTTTAATCTGTCGAATATATTTTTCTAACCTCATAATATCTTTTTCCGTTTCCTTAAATCTTTATCAATTTTTCCCATCCCACAAATCTTCAGCCAATCATATCCCTTCTTTAATCCTGTGGGCCCCACCTTATCTCTCTCTATCTCTCTCCTCTCTCTCCCCGTGTCTATCTCTCTCTCTCTCTCTCCCTATATCTCTCTCTCTCCCCCATATATTCCCTCCTCCTTTTCTTTCAAACGCGAACCCACCTTGCGCAACCCTAGCCGCCGTGCCCCTCGCCGCCGCTGCCCCGACGCCGACGCCATCACCACCGGCCTCCTCGCCTCCTCGTCCTCGTCGCAGCCACTGCACCTCCTTCCTCCTCTCCCCTCATTCTCGAGCGCCTGCACGAGGCACCTGCACACCGCCTGCACACCGCCTGCGCCTCGTGGGATCGCCGCCGGCGATCTCGATCCGCCCCCGGCCTCGCGCATCCCCTCAGTGAGTGTCCTCTTCTCCTCCCCTCCTCTCTTCTCCTTTCTTCTTCTTTCTCGGTTCAAATTTTCTTGATCCGTAGGTTTCCGTCGCCGTCGTCGTAGGCCGACCGCCGGAGCTCCGTCGACGTGATCGACGACCACAATCTCCCCACTGATCTTCGTGAGCATTCCCTTCTCCATCCTCCTTCCCTCTTTCTTTATTTTTCTTCTCTTTTCTTGTTGCATATCTTGATTATTTCACTGTTCTGTACTTGGCCGGAATCCGGTGATGCCGACGACATGTCCCGACGATCCAGCGAGGTACTCTGGTCTATGTGGTTCCACTGTTCGTCGTTTGGGTCCTTTCCGTGAACTGTGCGCCCGTCGCGAGTTTCCCCGCCGACGTTTAACGTTCCGTTTTCCCGGTTCGCAACCCGTCGAGGCAAGTACACCTTGCTACATGCTAAATGTAAGTGCACGGCGGCGCCCCGGCCGTCAATCCGACGGCCAAATGCGGAAGTGGTGATAAACTTAAATTTTTCTTGAACTGGCAAACCGCCGCGCACTAATACCCGGATCGAACCATTAATTAGTCCTAGCTAACTACAAGATGGGGAAGAGAGATATACCGACTGATCCAAGTCCTCCGGTCTTCTCGTCGTCGTCCCGATCTCTTGCGGAAGCTCCGGTCTCCACCTCGTCGCCGGAAGTGCACCACATCGCCTATTTCTTTTACGGGCTCCCACCTCAATGCCGAGGCAACTCGGGCACGAAGCTGGCTAGTCGACGTGCCCAAGATTTGCTGTAGAATGGTGTAGTGGCCATGTCTCTTTGGGGTTTATGAGGTTGCCATTTATGGAGGAATTTTGCACAAGAATTTTCATGGATGGATGCTAAGAGAAATGAGCATGCAATCAAAAATGAGCTCGGCCAGAAACCAAAATGAGCTCACTGGAAAAAATTGCAAGTGGGTAGAATGCACAAATTAAAACCATTCTTGTGCTCACAAAATAAACCAGTGGAAAGAATGCATAAATTAATAATATGCATAAGGAAATGTCCACCAAAAATAAAAAACCCTTTCCAGAACAGTGGCCGGCCCCCTTTCAAGTGGGTGTAGGAAAAAGAATTGATAAAGATAAGGTCACACCAAATCAAAACCCACACTCAACCACCTTCCACCAACCTCATCATCAACAACCATGATGAGCCAAAGTCAAGCCATGATGGAAAAGAAAGAGTCAAAGGATGGGCTCCATCATTAAACCATCATGATACAAATATAAACAAGGAACCCCTCCACAAAAACTTATTTGCAACAATGCAAATAAGCCCTCCTCCACCAAACTTCGGCCAATAAACGATACAAAGGAAATTGGCCGAAACGGAAAGCAAACTGGCAACTCCAGAAAACTGGTCCCGTAATGAATTACAGGAAAACCCCGATACTGTGCATACACACCCGCATTTGTATTCCGACCGAAATACAAATGCAATGAGACAAAATCTACACTGTACTATACTAGGATCCGGCTTAAACCAAAGCCGGCTAGTAAAATCCGTTCAATCCTGATCCGTGCAATACCGCACGTATCTGATCGAACCCTGCCATATATCCATACGGCCTATAGTACAAACTGTCCGATCCTGATCCGTGCAATACCGCACGTATCTGATCGGACCTTGCCATATCTCCATACGGCCTCTACAACTTTTCGCCCGAAAGATGAGTAACAGAATGTGGGGGACTCTAAAGACTCGTCAACACCTTGGTTGTGGATTTAACCACTAGCACGTCAGAGGTATAAGCCAATACGTAACGGGCTACCAGGTATTGACTAAAAGGGACGTCTGTGAGCGAACTCAGCCTGACAACCCTACTGAGCCTGTCAGTGACAATATCCGTACAGTCCGGTCCGTTCGTCTATGAGCATCGCATGGCGGGCCTAGGGGGTTGGTAAAAGTCAGACCCCCAAAAGCGGTACAAGTCGTGTCGGAGTGTAGCCCAGAACACCCTGAGATACTACTGGAATACCTACCAGTAAATCTCCTGTCTTGGCCAAGGACTTCGTGTAATGGCTCTCCTAGACACAGCGCGACCTCACCCCCAATACCGGGAGAGACGAACCCCTGAAGATACGCTCACTGCCTCTATGTGGCTCGGGACTGTACCCAACTAAAACCTGTTTGCACGACTCCTTTGAGCCGTGGTAGGGTAGTAATCAAAGTACAGTGGGAACTCACACGAGACAAATGACGATCCCCAGGTCGATGAACTAACCTGCACACATGTCACCAGGGAACTGCCATATGACGTCTGGTATATGACCAACTAGCATGTTCCCGGCGAGTCCTGTCCGGTGTACTCATAACCCAATGAGCACCTGTATACATCTTAGGTGATCCAACTGACACCAGTGGCTTGTGAGACCGGCCACCGCCCCTCGTCGGGGTCTCGACTGTATACACTAGTCTACTCTGGAGTATCGATGCCCTGTCTCGAAACTCACACGACTAGGGACTATTTAAGGATATGCTTATAGACCCCAGCTCCCACTTATATGATCGCCCTCATACTGCTGGTGGTCAAGCAAGAATCCTAGGGGCTCTATCAACATGTAATAGCAACTTGTCAGGTCACCTAAAACAGTACACGATGATAAAGGTAAACCAGATAGCATACTATCATCTCGAATAAGACTGTCCTACCGGGATAGGTCCTCCATCAATCATTGCAATCACGTACCTGTGACCTAATAATTGACTCTGAGGGCACTATCTCCAACAATCTCCCACTTGCACTCAAGGCTAATTATTGCGATGTCGCATACTCACAGCCCGTGTGATACCGAACACCCAACTCCTCTACTAGTCAGTCTCACAAAGCTCGTTTGCGAAACTATTGCGTTCGAGGAATAGCCTTAGTGAGCGGATCCGCTTTGTTGTTTCTTTCTATGTCTCTCTATATCTCAAGTTCGCGGAGAAACCCATCTCCCGAAATGAGCAATACCTGTCTTAGAATGTGTCTGGATGTCTGATGGGACATAGCTCATAAATGAACTCTAAATCCAAACTTCTTAGACTGTATCGTCAACTGAACTTAATCAGTATCCTGCGCCATGCCACCCTCAGTATTGCCTTGGACCACCTGTCCAAAATACTGCCCTTCATCAGAAGGAAAAACTATAACTCTGACAACCTCCTTGTCGTCCATGTCACCTTGGAAGCCTGGAATGATAACTGTTTCCCGAATGAGACTGTCGTTATCATATCCCTAGAACATCCACTTATGTTCTAAAACTGCTTCCGACCGTTTCTCCAGGATTGGATTAATGTCAGCTTATTGCATCTAGTGCAAGAACAATGTCTGGTGTGGTACTTGACATCTCATGATTGACTCAATTGCCTGAGCAAGTGATCTGCCAATCATGCACATCCCTCTCCAATTTATTCTGTAAGACCCCTTTAGAGAGGGTGACTCCATTACCTGCAGGTACACTACCGTGCCAGGAGTCATCCATCCTAAATGCTCTTAGAATGCTGTCAAGTACCCTGATTGGGAAACCACCCAAATCTAGATCTAAAACCATAGATCTAGTAACCAGTATGTCTGATGTAAAATCCATTTCCTTTGTGGAGAAACCATTGTGTGACGACCAAAATATAACCGATTGTAGTATAGGAGTTTCTTTTCCTACTCTGTGTATGTCATCCAAATACCAGGATATCACACCCTACTACCTTCTCAACAGATCCATCCCCTATTCTGATGAAGTCAAACCTATGACTGTCACGTCAGAAATAGATGATCTATCTCCGCTACATCTGCTTTAGTCTATAAATAGTGTTGGAGATAGTGCCCTCAGAGTCAATTATTAGATCACAGGCACGTGATTGCAATGATTGAGGGAGGACCTATCCCGGTAGAACAGTCTTACTCGAGATGATAGTATGCTATCTGCTTTACCTTTATCATCGTGTACTATTTCAGGTGACCTTACAGGTCGCTATTACACGTTGATAGAGCCCATAGGATTCTTGCTTGACGACCAGCAGTATGATGGCGATCATATACGTGGGAGCTGGGGTCTATAAGCACATCCTTAAATGGTCCCTATTCGTGGGAGTTTCGAGACTGGGCATCGATACTCCATTAGTAGATTAGTGTATACAGTCGAGACCCCGACGAGGGGCGGTGGCCGGTCTCTCAAGCCACTGGTGTCAGTTGGTTCACCTAAGATGTATACAGGTGCTCATTGGGTTATGAGTACACCGGACAGGACTCTCCGGGAACATGCTAGTTGGTCTTATACCTGACGTCAGATAGCAGTTCCCTGGTGACACGTGTACAGGTTAGTTCATCGACCTGAGATCGTCATTTGTCTCGTGTGAGTTCCCACTGTGCTTTGATTACTACCCTACCACGGCTCAAAAGAGTCGTGCAAACAGGTTTTAGTTGGGTACAGTCCCGAGCCACATGGAGGCAGTGAGCGGATCTGCAGGGGTTCGTCTCTCCCGGTATTGGGGGTGAGGTCGCGCTGTGTCTAGGAGAGCCATTACGCAAAGCCCTCGGCCGAGGCAGGAGATTTACTGGTAGGTATTCCAGTAGTATCTCAGGGCGTTCTGGGCTACACTCCGACACGACTTGTACCGCCTTTGGGGGTCTGACTTTTACCAACCCCCTAGGCCCGACATGCGATCCTCATAGACGAACGGACCGGACTGTACGGATATTGTCACTGACAGGCTCAGTAGGGTGTCAGGATGAGTTCGCTCATCAACGTCCCTTTTGGTCAATAGCTGGTGGCCCGTCACGTATTGGCTTATACCTCTGACGTGCTGGTGGTTAAATCCACAACCATAATATTGACGAGTCTTTAGAGTCCACCACACTTTCAGTTACTCAGCGTTCGGGCGAAACGCTGTAGAGGCCGTATGGAGATATGGCAGGGTCCGATCAGATACGTGCGGTATTGCACGGATCAGGATTGGACAGTTTTGTACTAGTGGCCGTATAGTTATATGGCAAGGTTCGATCAGATACGTGCGGTATTGCACGGATCAGGATCGAACGGTTTTTACTAGCCGGCTTTGGCTTAAGCCGGTCCTAGTTTAGTACAGTGTAGATTTTGTCTCATTGCATTTGTATCCGGACAGAATACAGATGCGGGTGTGTATGCACAGTATCGGGGTTTTCCTGTAATCTATTACGGGACCAGTTTTCTGGAGTTGCCAGTTTGCATTCTGTTCCGGCCGGTTTTCCTTTGTTCTTTCCCGGCCGGACTTTTCCGATGGAGGGGGTTATTTGCAAGTTTGCAAATAACACTTTGGTGGAGGTTTTATTTGTAAGATGATTTATTATGATAACCTTTTTAGATACCATTCATTTCATGCTTTATTGTGAAAAGATTGGATTTGAGGTTGATGTAAGTTTGATGATGATTATGTCTTGATGTGGTCACCACTTGCTTTACCCTACACTCACCTCCCTTCTTGCTTCATATTACCTCCTCCACCATTCTCATTTAGATGATAAGTTTTTCATGAGAGGAAAAAGAAAGAGAGAAGAAGAAGAAGAGAGCTTCATCTTGAGAGTTTCATTCATGATCTCATTTTCTCGCTAGAAAAATGCAAGCACCATTTTTCTATTCTTGATTCCTCCATCACCATGGCAACAAACCCCAAATGAGACAAGCATCTTCTACACTACATTCTACAGCATATCTTGAGCATGTCGAGTTGCCGGCTTCATGCTCGAGTTGCCTCGGTATTGAGGCGGGAGCCCGTAAAAGACGCAGGCGATGTGGTGCCCTTTCCGGCGAGGAGGCGACGTTATGGAGACAAGACTTTCCGCGGGAGATCGGGACGATGAAGAGAAGACCGGAGGACTCGGATCACTCGGTATACATCTCACCCTATCTCTTGATTGCTAGCATTAGGTTAATGGTAAACGATCCGGGTTTTTCATTGTCCGCGGTAGCGCCGGTTTCCGAGTAAGGAAAATTTTTGATTCCGCATTTTGGCGTCGAGTACGAGGCCGGGGCGCTGCCGTGGCGCAACATGGTATCAGAGCCACGCCATTAACCTTACCTAGCTTGTTCTAATGCGTTTTGCTTATCCGATCGACCAAAATTCCAAAAACCTCATTTTTGTTCACATCAGTTTTCTGTTGGAATTTTTTGGTGTCTAAAAATTTTTCAGGTTGCAGAAAAATGATGTGCTGAAAAAGATAAGACTACTGTAGAAAAACGACAAAGTGATTCCCTAGTTGGAGCGCGGAACCGCGACCAAAACCCCCTTTGGGCCGCGGTTCCGCCGCACTATGGTGAGGTCACTTGGTCATTTTTCTGCAGTTGCTTTATGGGCTGAAAATAGGGCTTTTGGAATATTAAATTTGGGCCCAGATCTTCTGTGACTGCTACAGTTTCACTTGGGAGCCCACTTGTTAATTGTTTGATTGATCGGATATTTTAAACACATTATTTCACAGTATTTACATTATATCTACGACCGTGAATGTCACTTGATCAGTAAATCCCGTCTAACTGCTATAGCCCGGTTAGACGGATTTGCGAACGTGACTTTCACGTTGATGTTCTATGTTTATGCTGTGATGTTGCGGATCGGTCGTGGGGGATAGCCTGGATGCAATGCTAGTACAGTTTTGTTGTATTATGTACATTTGATATTGCGGGGCGAGCATCCGACATGTGGACTGCCGTCACTGCCTGTTTGTATTATTCTTTTGGGGCACGACCTGGTTGCGGTCGATGTACCCGGTGTATGTATATTTTACTTTCTGTACTAGGATTACCCCGCGGGGGGTGCACGGATAGCCGGGTTCTGGAGGGCAACAAGCCCGCATCTCATGGCATTGGGACGGAGGGGGCTTCAGTCTGGTATTGGCGGGCTGTTCGACGCACTCGTAGGGGGTACAGGTTGACCCAGGAGGGGTGCCCAAGTTATCGGATTCCGTGAAGTGCTGGGTGGTCCATTCACGGTGCTGAAGGGGGCTGCCTCGCTTCAGGTTTTGGCGGGTGACTTGCCGCGCCCGTAGGGGTCTAGGTTTTCATTGCACAGGCTATCCACACGACCAGGGGAACGTCGGGTTTCAGCAGCGGCTCTGTGAAACCCGGGGCTTCCAGATATCTGTATTGTTCTGTGATGCTGTACATTTCTGTGATGTTGCATTTTATTCACGCCTTGAGCGAAATACTATATATTGGTATATATATTAGTAGATGTTGTATATGTTTTTCATCCGCGCTAGTCCAGTCCCCGCTCTGCCGTTAGTTAGCTAACCTAACGGGTGATGACGGGACCCAGTGGCGAATGCGGATGGCATATACGTACGTCAGTATATTTTCGTTCTTTATGGTGTGATCAATTGATGGGAGTGCGTTGATTCGGATCAATGCAAGCTAAACAAACCTAATCTGATGTTGTTGGAACGCTTTTCAAAAAGCTGTTATTGCAAGGACGTTCACTTTTGTTTTGCATCGTGGTATTCAGTTGGAATATCCTGCTCCTCAGTCGACGAGGCAAGGGCCGAGATCCCTTCACCGGGAGTGACCCCTTGGACAGAAGTTTGCGTCAGGGCAATAACTTCACTATAGCCGATTACTTTTGCTTTGCATCGTGGTATTCAGTTGGAATATCCTGCACCTCATTCTACGGGGAAAGAGCCGAGATCCTTTCACCGGGAGTGACCTCTTTAGTAAAGGTTTTCGTCACTATATTTTCTAAAAGGTTATCCAGTTCCTTCAACGATATCAAGTTCATTACGTTAAAGGTTTTTCGCCAAAAACCAGTCGTAGCCCTCCGTCATTTCAGATTAGTATTACTTAGTATTCGTGCTGCGTTTGTCGTGCATTGCCGTGGCGTAGTGTTCGGTAGCTATGTAATGCTTTTCTGTCACATGGATAAGTGGATTGGTTAGGACAGTCGTACGGTCTTGTTGGCATTGTCAAGGACTCGTACGGGTGGGTTTAACGCAATCAAGATAATGACGGGTAGAACTTGACTAGGACTCTTTGATTTGTTGGCATTGTCAAGGTCACTTGGGTCCTAGGGGTAAAAACAAACATCGGGAGTTTCAAAAGAACTGAAACTTGCCAGACATGCGCATACCTTCTGGAGTGTGGTGACGTGAGTGGATTCCGTCAAGTTATCATGCGATGATAGTTGGATCCCGATTCCCACTGATGAGTTAGTATACTCCTCGGGTGACCCCGACTAATTCTTCTTTCAGGTTTGGAGGAGAATTTGAGGTACAGTGGGAGGTTTCCAGATTAGATAAAGTGATAACCATTCTGATCTAGGTTAGAGTGCACGCTGAGTGTTTCTTTTCTCTCTCTCTTTGGCAGCGACCTTTGACCCGACCCTAAGACTATGACTCAGTGACCAAGTTGACCGAACCTTCTTAACACTGGCTTTTGGATTGTCAGAGTTGCAGACCTCATTGCCACTCCTACTTCTACCCTTTTCTCCAGGACACCCCGTATTACTACGAACGTCCACTTCCATTGGACAAAACCATCGTATGGTTATATACGAACTCGAAGGACTTTGAGGATGGTTTCTGGTTCTGGAGAAAACGAATAGGATTATTCAGTTGTCTTTTTCTTTTCACCTTCTCTCAGGTTGCGAATACTCCTTGGTTTAGGAGTAGTACACCTATTACGCAAATTGGATAGTCTTCTTCCAAACCATAGGCTGGTGCCGACGGGTAGGGAATGAAGAAAACCAGTTAGCCTAAACGGTGTACAGAAGGTATTAAGATTAAGACAAAGCAAGGGATTAGTAAGAGGGCAAAGTAAATTGCGACTGATATTCACGACCAAACCAAGTATTTCTTCGCCAATCCTAAATCACCTTTGTATTTCTCCAGGACACTCCGTATCACTACGAAGATCCACAGTTTATTGGATACTCCATCGTATGGTTATATACGAACTCGAAAGGAACTTGTTCCAGTTCGGGGATGGATTCTGGTTCAGGAGAAATAGGAATTAAGTACATTCAGGTGTCTTTCATCTTCACCTTCTCTCGCATTGCGAGTGTTCCTAGGATTGGGACAGTACACCCTTTATGCCTTTTGGATAGTCTTCTTCCAAACCATAGGCTGGTGCCGAACGGTAGGGAAGGAAGAAAACCATTTGGCCTAAAGGGGTGTACAGAAGGTAATGACTAAAGACATAGAAAGGGATTTAGAAAGATGGCAAAGAATTACAAGGTTGCAGTTGTGAATCTGGATAATGAAAGAGGCATTACTAGGAATACCAGGATACCCCGACGAAACATTTCAATGTTTCAGTTTCACTGTGTGATGTTAAAAGAAAAATGATTTCCCGATTAGACACTTGCTCCAGGGTATGTATTTACCAGGTTGGATTCTCACATCTGTATGGTTTTACAGATGATGAGTGGGAGTAAGTTATTGGGAATTGGGTGATCATCCTCATTATTTCAGGATTCGTTGTAATCGGTGATATTTGAGGAGATCACCTGGGCTGTTTGCCGGTCGGTAAATATTTGGTTTTGAATATCCGCTGTTGTGCACCAATTTCAAATTGATATATCTGTACGTCTATTTTCATAGAGTGAGATATACCTTTTGATATTATGTCGATCACATTTACCTATATCAGTGGATGGTTAGGTAAGGAGCATTAAACAGCGGTGTAATTCTTCTTAACCATAAGTACAGTTTTCAACCTACGACACACAGTGAAAGAGTTGTTAGACTCAGCGGACTTATACAGAGTATTGTATGTTGTCCAGTGTCCATTAGGACAGAGGGGTTGGTCCTTATACAATATTCTGTTTACTTTTAACTTCTCTAGTTCTTAGACATGTGTTTCGTGGAAACACAGGGTCTAAGTTTTGAGGAGTTATAGGTATTTGAATACAGTAGAGAACCAGGTCTAGCAAGTATCGGGGTTCTTCAAAGTGATCGAAGATGTAGATACTTGTGTATGGTATTCAGTTGATAGTAATGAGAACTTGCTTCTCTTTCAGGTTACTCATAATTGGAAGCATTCCTAAGTTGGGTAACGCTGATAGGCCTCCTTCCATTTAGTTGACATGCACTGGAGACAGCTGCATGATTTGAATCTGGTTCAATTAAATCAGTGCCTCTGGTTCTATATTGGGTATAGAACAGTTCATATCTTAACGATGTTAAGGTACGGGGAGTTGTCCGTCTTATGATTAAAACCAGACACTGGACAACTCAAGGCGCGTTTCTGTAATGGCTGTTTGTGGGTTGACCCAGGTTATGACGAGGGTTGATTTTCTACCATCTGGAAGATCAATAGTGATATTGTTCTTAACTCGCCACATTTTAAAAGGAAATGGTTATTTTTCAGAAAACAGTAGTGGGAGTATGGTAGAACTGGAAGCGATTCCAGAACCGCAAACGATTACTGAAGATTTGATAAGGAACCTAAAGATTCAATCTGATTTGACATTCCATTAGCCACTCCGCAGATATGGTGGGTAACCTCAGGCACTCGAGAGGTACTTCGGTATGCTCAAGGACGGTGGCAGGGAGGTTCTTGTTTACCCAGACTTACCATTGCTGTTGTTCCAGGCTGCGAGACCCGGCAGGAGGATGAGTATAGCGTCGTTCTAAACTAGCTTTAGAAGTGTACGTCTATATGACTCTGCCAGAGGGTTGTCGTAGTCAGTGGGAGCAGCGGAAGCATTGGTGGGCAGGTGGCTTATGTCTATTTATAGACTAAAGCAGATACAGCGGAGATAGATCATCTATTTCTGATGTGACAGTCATAGGTTTGACTTCATCAGAATAGGGGATGGATCTGTTGAGAAGGTAGTAGGGTGTTATGTCCCGGTATATAGATGACACACACAGAGTAGGAGGTGATATTCCTATACTACGATCGGTTATACTTTGGTCGTCACACAGTGGTTTCTCCACATGGGACTTGGATATTATATCTGACATGGGTACCTTGACAGCATTCTATGAGTATTTAGAATGGACGACTCCTGGCACGGTAGCACACCTGCAGGTATTGGAGTCACCCTCTCTAAAGGTGTCTTATAGACTAAAGGGGAGAGGGATACTCATGATTGGCAGATCACTTGCTTTGGCAATTGAGTCAGTCATGAGATGTCAAGTACCACACCAAATGTTGTTCTTGCAGTAGATGCAATAAGTAGATATTGATCCAATCCTGGAGAAACAGTCGGAAGCAGTTTTAGAACATAAGTGAATGTTCTAGGGATATGATAACGACAGCCTCCTTTGGGAGACAGTTATCATTCCAGGCTTCCAAGGTGACATGGACGACAAGGAGGTTGTCAGAGTTATAGTTTTCCTTCTGACGAGGGGCAGTATTTAGGACAGGTAATCCAAGGCAATACTGAGGGAGGCATGGCGCAGGATACTGATTAAGTTCAGTTGTTGATACAGTCTAAGAAGTTTGGATTTGGAGTTCATTTATGAGCTAGGTCCCATCAGACATCCAGACATATTCTAAGACAGGTATTGCTCATTTCGGGAGATGGCTTTCTCCGCGAACATGAGATATAGAGAGACATAGAAAGAAACATCTTGGCGGATCCACTCACTGAGGCTTTTCCTCGAACGCAATAGTTTCGCAAACAGGCTTTGTGCGACTGACTAGTAGAGGAGTTGGGTGTTCGGTATCACACGGGCTGTGAGTATGCGACATCGCAATAATTGTTGGAGATAGTGCCCTCAGAGTCAATTATTGGATCACAGGCACGTGATTGCAATGATTGAGGGAGGACCTATCCCGGTAGAACAGTCTTACTCGAGATGATAGTATGCTATCTGGTTTACCTTTATCATCGTGTACTATTTCAGGTGACCTTACAGGTCGCTATTACACGTTGATAGAGCCCTTAGGATTCTTGCTTGACGACCAGCAGTATGATGGCGATCATATACGTGGGAGCTGGGGTCTATAAGCACATCCTTAAATGGTCCCTAGTCGTGGGAGTTTCGAGACTGGGCATCGATACTCCATTAGTAGACTAGTGTATACAGTCGAGACCCCGACGAGGGGCGGTGGCCGGTCTCTCAAGCCACTGGTGTCAGTTGGTTCACCTAAGATGTATACAGGTGCTCATTGGGTTATGAGTACACCGGACAGGACTCGCCGGGAACATGCTAGTTGGTCTTATACCTGACGTCAGATAGCAGTTCCGTGGTGACATGTGTACAGGTTAGTTCATCGACCTGAGATCGTCATTTGTCTCGTGTGAGTTCCCACTGTGCTTTGATTACTACCCTACCACGGCTCAAAGGAGTCGTGCAAACAGGTTTTAGTTGGGTACAGTCCCGAGCCACATGGAGGCAGTGAGCGGATCTGCAGGGGTTCGTCTCTCCCAGTATTAGGGGTGAGGTCGCGCTGTGTCTAGGAGAGCCATTACGCAAAGCCCTCGGCCGAGGCAGGAGATTTACTGGTAGGTATTCCAGTAGTATCTCAGGGCGTTCTGGGCTACACTCCGACACGACTTGTACCGCCTTTGGGGGTCTGACTTTTACCAACCCCCTAGGCCCGACATGCGATCCTCATAGACGAACGGACCGGACTGTACGGATATTGTCACTGACAGGCTCAGTAGGGTGTCAGGATGAGTTCGCTCATCAACGTCCCTTTTGGTCAATAGCTGGTGGCCCGTCACGTATTGGCTTATACCTCTGACGTGCTGGTGGTTAAATCCACAACCATAATATTGACGAGTCTTTAGAGTCCACCACACTTTCAGTTACTCAGCTTTCGGGCGAAACGCTGTAGAGGTCGTATGGAGATATGGCAGGGTCCGATCAGATACGTGCGGTATTGCACGGATCAGGATCGGACAGTTTTGTACTAGTGGCCGTATAGTTATATGGCAAGGTTCGATCAGATACGTGCGGTATTGCACGGATCAGGATCGAACGGTTTTTACTAGCCGGCTTTGGCTTAAGCCGGTCCTTGTTTAGTACAGTGTAGATTTTGTCTCATTGCATTTGTATCCGGACAGAATACAGATGCGGGTGTGTATGCACAGTATCGGGGTTTTCCTGTAATCTATTACGGGACCAGTTTTCTGGAGTTGCCAGTTTGCATTCTGTTCCGGCCGGTTTTCCTTTGTTCTTTCCCGGCTGGACTTTTCCGATGGAGGGGGTTATTTGCAAGTTTGCAAATAACACTTTGGTGGAGGTTTTATTTGTAAGATGATTTATTATGATAACCTTTTTAGATACCATTCATTTCATGCTTTATTGTGAAAAGATTGGATTTGAGGTTGATGTAAGTTTGATGATGATTATGTCTTGATGTGGTCACCACTTGCTTTACCCTACACTCACCTCCCTTCTTGCTTCATATTACCTCCTCCACCATTCTCATTTAGATGATAAGTTTTTCATGAGAGGAAAAAGAAAGAGAGAAGAAGAAGAAGAGAGCTTCATCTTGAGAGTTTCATTCATGATCTCATTTTCTCGCTAGAAAAATACAAGCACCATTTTTCTATTCTTGATTCCTCCATCACCATGGCAACAAACCCCAAATGAGACAAGTATCTTCTACACTACATTCTACAGCATATCTTGAGCATGTCGAGTTGCCGGCTTCATGCTCGAGTTGCCTCGGTATTGAGGCGGGAGCCCGTAAAAGACGCAGGCGATGTGGTGCCCTTTCCGGCGAGGAGGCGACGTTATGGAGACAAGACTTTCCGCGGGAGATCGGGACGATGAAGAGAAGACCGGAGGACTCGGATCACTCGGTATACTTCTCACCCTATCTCTTGATTGCTAGCATTAGGTTAATGGTAAACGATCCGGGTTTTTCATTGTCCGCGGTAGCGCCGGTTTCCGAGTAAGGAAAATTTTTGATTCCGCATTTTGGCCTCGAGTACGAGGCCGGGGCGCTGCCGTGGCGCAACAAATAGACATAAGCTTCCTGTCCACCAATGCTTCCGCTACTCCCACTGACTACGACAACCCTCTGGCAGAGTCATATAGACGTCCACTTCTAAAACTAGTTTAGAACGACGCTATACTCATCCTCTCGCCGGGTCTCGCAGCCTGGAACAACAGCAATGGTAATTGTGGGTAAACAAGAACTTCCCTGTCACCTTCCTTGAGGCTACCGTAGTACCTCTCGGGTGCCTGAAGTTACCCACCTTATCTGCGGAGTGGCCAATGGAATGTCAATCCAGATTGAATCTTTAGGTTCCTTATCAAATCTTCAGTAATCGTTTGTGGTTCTGGAATCACTTCCAGTTCTACCATACTCCCACTACCGTTTTTCTGAAAAAATCCATTTTTAATAAAACTGTGGCGAGTCTAGAACAATATTGCTATTGTTCATCCAGATGGTAGAAAGTCAACCCTCGTCATAGCCTGGGTCAACCCACAAACAGCCATTACAGAAACGTGCCTTGAGTTATCCAGAGTCTGGTTTTAATCATAAGCCGGACAACTCCCCGTACCTTAACATCGTTAAGATATGAACTGTTCTATATCCAATATAGGAACAGAGGCACTGAGTTAATTGAACCAGATTCAAATCATGCAACTGTCTCCAGTGCATGTCAACTAAATGGAAGAAGGCCTATCAGCGTTACTCAACTTAGGAATGCTTCCAATTATGAGTAACCTGAAAGAGAAGCAAGATCTCTTCATCATTACTATCAACTGAATACCATACACAAGTACCTACATCTTCGATCACTTTGAAGAATCCCGATACTTGCAATACCTGGTTCTCTACTTTATTCAAATACCTATAACTTCTCAAAATTCGGACGCTGTATTTCCATGAAACACCTGTCTAAAAACTAGAGAAGTCATATGTAAACCGAATATAGTACGAGGACCAACCCCTTTGTCCTGATGGACCCTGGACAACATACAATACTCTGTATAAGTCCCTTGAGTCTGATAACTCATTCACTGTGTGTCGTAGGTTGAAAACTGTACTTATGGTTAAGAAGAATTACACCGATGTTTAATGCTCCTTACCTAACCATCCACTGATATAGGTAAATGTCATAGACATAATTTCATAAAGGTATATCTCACTCTATGAAAATAGACGTACAGATATATCAATTTGAAATTGGTGCATAACAGCGGATATTCAAAACCAAATATTTGCCGACCGGCAAACTACCCAGGTGACTTCCTCAAATATCACCGATTACAATGAATCCCGATATAATGAGGATGATCACCCAATTCCCAATAACCTACTCCCACTCATCATCTGTAAAACCATACAGATGTGAGAATCATACCTGGTAAATACATACCCTGGAGCAAGTGTCTAATCGGGAAATCAGTTTTCCTTTAACAGTACATAGTGAGACTGAAAAATCGAAATGTTTCGATGGGGCATCCTGGTATTCTTAGTAATGCCTCTTCCAGATTCACGACTGTAACCGTATAGTTCTTTGCCACCTCTCCAAATCCCTTCATATGTCTTTAGTCTTTACCTTCTGCACACCCCTTTAGGCCAAATGGTTTTCTTCCTTCCCTACCGTTCGGCACCAGCCTATGGTTTGGAAGAAGACTATCCAATAAGCATAATGGGTGTACTGTCCCAATCCTAGGAACACTCGCAATGCGAGAGGAGGTGAGGATAAAAGACAACTGAATAAACCTTATTCCTATTTCTCCTGAACCAGAATCCATCCCCGAACTGGAACAAGTTCCTTTCGAGTTCGTATATAACCATACGATGGAGTATCCTAATAAACTGTGGATCTTCGTAGTGATACGGAGTGTCCTGGAGAAATACAAAGGTAATTTAGGATTGGCGAAGAAATACTTGGTTTGGTCGTGAATATCTGTCGCAATTTACTTTGCCCTCTTACTAATCCCTTTACTTTGTCTTAACTTAATACCTTTTGCACACCATCGTTATGCTAATTGGTTTTATTCATTCCCTACCGGTCGGCACCAGTCTAAGGTTTGGAAGAAGACTATCCAATTTGCGTAATAGGTGTACTATCTCCTAAACCAAGGAGTACTCGCAACCTGAGAGAAGGAAAAAGGAAAAGACAACTGAATAATCCTATCCGTTTCCTCCAGAACCTGAAACCATCCTCGAATAAATTCCTTCGAGTTCGTATCTAACCATACGATGGTTTTGTCCAATGGAAGTGGACGTTCGTAGTAATACGGGGTGTCCTGGAGAAAAGGGTAAAAGTAGGAGTGGCAATGAGGTTTGCAACTCTGACAATCCAAAAGCCAGTGTTTTAAGAAGGTTCGGTCAACTTGGTCACTGAGTCATAGTCTTAGGGTCGGGTCAAAGGTCGCTGCCAAAGAGAGAAAAGAAACACTCAGCGTGCACTCTAACCTAGATCAGAATGGTTACCAATTTATCTAATCTGGAAACCTCCCACTGTACCTCAAATTCTCCTCCAAACCTGAAAGAAGAATTAGTCGGGATCACCCGAGGAGTAAACTAACTCATCAGTGGGAATCGGGATCCAACTCTCATCGCATGATAACGTGACGGAATCCGCTCACGGTATCACACTCCAGAAGGTATGCGCATATCTGGCAAGTTTCAGTTCTTTTGAAACTCCCGATGAGATTTCTGCCCCATGCTCTTATGACCTTGGCGTGAGGTCAAAATATCATAAGTCACATGTCAAGTTCTGCCCGTCATTATCCAGGTTAATCTGAACCCACCCGTACATACCCTTGACGTAGGCCAAAATAGTAGTACGACTGTCCCAAACCAACGCATCTATCTATGCAACAGATAAATACCCGGCAGCTACCAATCACTATGCCTTGGCGTGAGGTCAAAATACATAGCTTGAATACTACCGAATATTTAACTGAAATGACGGAGGGCTACGAATGGTTTCTGGCGAAAACCTTTAACGTAAAGAACTTGATATCGTTGAAGGAACTGACAGCTTTTAAAAATATAGTGACGAAAACCTTCGCTAAAGAGGTCACTCCCGGTGAAGGGATCTCGGCTCTTTCCCCGTAGAATGAGGTGCAGGATATTCCAACTGAATACCACGGTGCAAAGCAAAAGTAATCGGCTATAGTGAAGTTAATGCCCTGACGCAAACTTTTTGTCCAAGGGGTCACTCCCGGTGAAGGGATCTCGGCCCTTGCCTCGTCGACTGAGGAGCAGGATATTCCAACTGAATACCACGATGCAAAACAAAAGTGAACGTCCTTGCAATAACAGCTTTTTGAAAAGTGTTCCAACAACATCAGATTAGGTTTGTTTTTAACTTGCATTGATCCGAATCAATGCAGTCCCATCAATTGATCACACCAAAAAGAACGAAAATATACTGATGTACGTATATGCCATCCGCATTCGCCACTGGGTCCCGTCATTACCCGTTAGGTTAGCTAACTAACGACAGAGCGGGGACTGGACTAGCGCGGATGTAAAACATATACAACATCTACTAATATATATACCAATATATTATATTCGCTCAAGGCGTGATAAAAAATGCAACATCACAGAAAATGAACAGCATCACAGAAACAATACAGATATCTGGGATCCCCGGGTTTCACAGAGCCACTACTGAAACCCGACGTTCCCCTGGTCGTGTGGATAGCCTGCGCAATGAAATCCTAGACCCCTATGGGCGCGGCAAGTTACCCGCCAAAACCTGAAGCGAGACAGCCCCCTTCAGCAACGTGAATGGTCCACCCAGCACTTCACGGAATCCGGTAACTTGGGCACCCCTCCTGGGTCAACCTGTACCCCATACGAGTGCGGCGAATAGCCCGCCAATCCTAGAGTGAAGCCCCCCTCCGTCTCAATGCCATGAGATGCGGGCTTGTTGCCCTCTAGAACCCGGCTATCCGTGCACCCCTCCGTGGGGTAATCCTAATACAGAAAGTAAAATATACATACAACGGGTACATCGACCGCAACCAGGTCGTGCCCCAAAATAATAATAATACAATCAGGCAGTGACGGCAGTCCACATGTCGGACGCTCGCCGCGCAATATCAAATGTACATAATACAACCACAACTGTACTAGCATTGCGACCAGGCTATCCCCCACGACCGATCCGCAACATCACAGCAAAAACAGAACATCAACGTGAAAGTCACGTTCGCAAATCCGTCTAACCGGGCTATAGCAGCTAGACAGGATTTACCGATCGAGTGACATTCACAGTCGCAGATATAATGTAAATACTGTGAAATAATGTGTTTAAAATATCCGATCAATCAAATTTTAACAAGTGGGCCCCCAAGCATTACTGTAGCAGATCAAGAAATTCTGGGCCCAATATTAATATTCCAAAACCCCAATTTTAACCCCAGAAAGGAACTGTAGAAATTGGATACAGTGATCACTCCATTGTGCGGCGGAACTGCGGCCCAAAGGGGGGTTTGGCCGCGGTTCCGCGCTCCCATTGGTGAATCACAGTGTCGAATTTCTACAGTATCCTTATAATTTCCAGTACATCACTATTTTACAACCTGAAAAAATTTTCGAGACCAAAAAATTTCAACAGAAAACTGTCGTGAAGGAAATACGGGTTTTGGAACATTTGATCGATCGGAATTGTAAAACACATTAAACCAAGCTAGACTAAGTTAATGGCGAGGCTCTGATACCACTGTAAGTGCACGGCGGCGCCCCGGCCGTCAATCCGACGGCCAAATGCGGAAGCGGTAATAAACTTAAATTTTTCTTGAACTGGCAAACCGCCGCGCACTAATACCCGGATCGAACCATTAATTAGTCCTAGCTAACTACAAGATGGGGAAGAGAGATATACCGACTGATCCAAGTCCTCCGGTCTTCTCGTCGTCGTCCCGATCTCTTGCGGAAGCTCCGGTCTCCACCTCGTCGCCGGAAGTGCACCACATCGCCTACTTCTTTTACGGGCTCCCACCTCAATGCCGAGGCAACTCGGGCACGAAGCTGGCTAGTCGACGTGCCCAAGATTTGCTGTAGAATGGTGTAGTGGCCATGTCTCTTTGGGGTTTATGAGGTTGCCATTTATGGAGGAATTTTGCACAAGAATTTTCATGGATGGATGCTAAGAGAAATGAGCATGCAATCAAAAATGAGCTCGGCCAGAAACCAAAGTGAGCTCACTGGAAAAAATTGCAAGTGGGTAGAATGCACAAATTAAAACCATTCTTGTGCTCACAAAATAAACCAGTGGAAAGAATGCATAAATTAATAATATGCATAAGGAAATGTCCACCAAAAATAAAAAACCCTTTCCAGAACAGTGGCCGGCCCCCTTTCAAGTGGGTGTAGGAAAAAGAATTGATAAAGATAAGGTCACACCAAATCAAAACCCACACACAACCACCTTCCACCAACCTCATCATCAACAACCATGATGAGCCAAAGTCAAGCCATGATGGAAAAGAAAGAGTCAAAGGATGGGCTCCATCATGAAACCATCATGATACAAATATAAACAAGGAACCCCTCCACAAAAACTTATTTGCAACAATGCAAATAAGCCCTCCTCCACCAAACTTCGGCCAATGAACGATACAAAGGAAATTGGCCGAAACGGAAAGCAAACTGGCAACTCCAGAAAACTGGTCCCGTAATGAATTACAGGAAAACCCCGATACTGTGCATACACACCCGCATTTGTATTCCGACCGAAATACAAATGCAATGAGACAAAATCTACACTGTACTATACTAGGATCCGGCTTAAACCAAAGCCGGCTAGTAATATCCGTTCGATCCTGATCCGTACAATACCGTACGTATCTGATCGAACCCTGCCATATATCCATACGGCCTATAGTACAAACTGTCCGATCCTGATCCGTGCAATACCGCACGTATCTGATCGGACCTTGCCATATCTCCATACGGCCTCTACAACTTTTCGCCCGAAAGCTGAGTAACAGAATGTGGGGGACTCTAAAGACTCGTCAACACCTTGGTTGTGGATTTAACCACTAGCACGTCAGAGGTATAAGCCAATACGTAACGGGCTACGAGGTATTGACTAAAAGGGACGTCTGTGAGAGAACTCAGCCTGACAACCCTACTGAGCCTGTCAGTGACAATATCCGTACAGTCCGGTCCGTTCGTCTATGAGCATCGCATGGCGGGCCTAGGGGGTTGGTAAAAGTCAGACCCCCAAAAGCGGTACAAGTCGTGTCGGAGTGTAGCCCAGAACACCCTGAGATACTACTGGAATACCTACCAGTAAATCTCCTGCCTTGGCCAAGGACTTCGTGTAATGGCTCTCCTAGACACAGCGCGACCTCACCCCCAATACCGGGAGAGACGAACCCCTGAAGATACGCTCACTGCCTCCATGTGGCTCGGGACTGTACCCAACTAAAACCTGTTTGCACGACTCCTTTGAGCCGTGGTAGGGTAGTAATCAAAGTACAGTAGGAACTCACACGAGACAAATGACGATCCCCAGGTCGATGAAATAACCTGCACACATGTCACCAGGGAACTGCCATCTGACGTCTGGTATATGACCAACTAGCATGTTCCCGGTGAGTCCTGTCCGGTGTACTCATAACCCAATGAGCACCTGTATACATCTTAGGTGATCCAACTGACACCAGTGGCTTGTGAGACCGGCCACCGCCCCTCGTCGGGGTCTCGACTGTATACACTAGTCTAGTCTGGAGTATCGATGCCCTGTCTCGAAACTCACACGACTAGGGACTATTTAAGGATATGCTTATAGACCCCAGCTCCCACTTATATGATCGCCCTCATACTGCTGGTGGTCAAGCAAGAATTCTATGGGCTCTATCAACATGTAATAGCAACTTGTCAGGTCACCTAAAACAGTACACGATGATAAAGGTAAACCAGATAGCATACTATCATCTCGAGTAAGACTGTCCTTCCGGGATAGGTCCTCCATCAATCATTGCAATCACGTACCTGTGACCTAATAATTGACTCTGAGGGCACTATCTCCAACACTAAATAATATTTACATACACATTGATGACACCCTAAACCTGTAAATTTAATTTTAGTACGATCGTTTCTCATTTTTGTGTTCAATATTGATATATATCATTTTATCTTTCAAACTTGGAACTTACCTGTTGCAATTACTGTTTTGAACCTAATAACCATATTTACATGTTTTAATTTCACTTTCACTAATGACGTAGCCTATGACACTTTATCTATCGTTTTACTTCACTCGGACACTTGTGTACATTTAACCTGCATAAACTATGATTTCATCCATGGAACCTATAAATATATATATATATATATATATATATATATATATATATATATATATCATTGCATCCATGAAGTCTTAAACTTGTTAACACGATTAAACGGCTATAATTGTCATACTGCATTCTTATAATGTTGAAATCATCTCTGTGACACAACTGATAACTGTACTGCTAATTGAGTGAATATGCCTATTGCTTAATTCATTGCTTAGATCATGCTGTTGATAACCATGCTTGATTATGTAACTGGGTATGAGCACACCCATGATATTGTTTACATCTTGACCTGACTTGCTACTTACATATTGATTGACCCGACATGGTACCATATACTGCTTGACTTGACCTGATGTACCATGACCTGACCCGTTACCTGATCTTGTGTCTAATGCCAACAAACCTGACATGTAGTCCTCATGGACCGTTCCTGTTGTCTATCCAGACAAACCTTCTTACCTGATCCTGTGTTGGCATTAGTTCTTGATTACGGGATGCCTGACTTGACATACACATATAACTTGGGGGTATGGGAAAATCAAAGGTGAAACCTGACTTGTAACTCAACAATTCGCTACTTGTTCTGATCAGTTTTAGAGGCTAGGCCGGCCTTGGAATGATGATGCTGACATCATTCATCTGTACACATTCCTGTTTGGTCGCTAGCGGCATGTCTCGGTTTCAGCCCGAGAATCTGGGGCCGTGGTCCCGGGTATGTACGGGATACTATTGAGTTACATCGATGATTCATCAATTTGGTTTCAAAGACTTTAGAACAAAGAACCGGATAGAACAGTTTAGTTTACCCACTGCACACTACCCTGCACTGCTCTGATTCATATTATTGTTACCCTTGCTTCATTCATGTTTATATTCGCATTGCCTGTTACCTTGTTTATTATGTTATTACTTGATGACTTGACGCGCTGACGTCTGGGTTTTGCATGGCCCAGATTCTGTACCGCTGTCGCAGTCCGAGCAGGAGTACTTCAGCCGACAGGCTAAGCTGTGAGTGTCAGCAGTAGTTAGTTTTCTTTCCTGCATTTATTTCCTGATGTGAGCCCGCATTATGGGACATACATTCCAGTTATTTTGTATTGGATCTTTCGCTTCCGCATTTTATTATTCTTGACTCATGTTATCTTGGATTATGGACATGTTTTAGATAGTTTTATTTTTGTTCTTGATATCTCTACAGCCCTAATGTGACTGTGGATGGATACTTCCTACCCACAGGTAGCTTGGTTGGCTATGTCACGTGCCCATTTTAGCGTACTCTGGGAAGCGGGGCGTGACATGGTTCTTTTGGTATCAGAGCCTAGGTTAGTCGGGTTGATTCTTTTGTAGTTGGGTATTATACCCAGTACACGAATCAGAATACCCGTGTTTAGGAAACATGTCCTGCCACCTTGCCGTTTTACCGTTCTTGAATCAAATTCTTCCTGATTATATCTTCTACGATGTGCAAACTTCCTTTGCATATCAACTCGAAACCTGATTCCCTGTTATCTCTAGGACTTAGGCGACTTGGGTGGAGTTATGTAATTGTGGCTATGATACCGCGGCATAGTTACAATGCGGCACTCTATTTATGTAACTTGGAGTTCTAGCCTTGATCTATATTTTGAATCTATAATCATGCTAATGTTGGGTGTTTTGATTTCAGGAATATGGCAGGTAAGAATTTGAAGACGTACTAAAGGCATGTGGATGAAGCCGCCATCCTTGGAGTAATAAGGGGAATGCTGGAGAATCAAAAGAAACAGACCGAGCTAATCGAGCAGCAAGCGAAATCGTTTCAGGAAGGTTTGCAGATCGTTCAGCAGTCTGTGAACAATGTTGGAGCTAAACCAGTTGACCGAGTAGGGACCGTAGCAGATTTCAGGCGTTTGGGTCCGTCTACATTTACTGGTTTGGAGGAGCCGTTGCCAGCGGAGCAGTGGCTAGTTGACACAGAGAACTTGCTTACTGCGGCACAAATTCTAGATGAGAAAAGAGTTGATGTGGTACGCATTCAGTTAGTGGACTACGCCCGAGAATGGTGGCTTGTGGAGGAGAACCGCTTGCCCAAGCCGATCAAGTGGGCGGATTTTTCAAAGAGTTTTCTAGAAAAGTTCTTCCCGCGGACCGCACGGGAGGAAATGGAAGAGAAATTCATCGGGCTAAAGCAGAATGGAGCACCCGTAGATGTGCATGCAGCAGAATGGACAAGACTCAGTAGATTCGCTGGACCTTTAGTTGCCAACGATGCAGACACGGCACGGAGGTTCATGCGCAGCTTGGACGTGGACATCCAGAGGCAGATTGTCTCCATGGGTTTGACCACTTTCTCACAAGTACTTGCGGCAGCCCGAGAGCAGCAGAGTTTATCTGGGATGAAGGGGGGTTTGCAGCAGACAACAGTTGCGGTAAAAAAGCCAGCGTTTGTACCAAACCGAGCTCATGGTCGCAGAAGTATTCCAGTGGACCGTTGAGGTGTAGCACCCATGAAGAAGCCTGTTGTCGTCGATCGAAGAAAGAGCATGACTTGTAACTACTGCAATTTACCTGGCCACATGCCAAAGGATTGTCGAAGGAGGCTGGGACTCTGTTTAGTTTGTGGAGCGACAGATCACGCTGTTAGTGCTTGTCCGTCGAAGCTTCGTACGGGGGATGATTTTCAGAAGCCTCCGCAGAGACCGTTCCAGGGACAGAAACAGCTGACTCAAGGACCTAATCAGGCTCGAGCTTTTACCTTGACAGCTGAAGAAGCTAAGGCGTCAGGAGAAGTTGTCTCAGGTACTCTACTCGTTCATGGTTTTCCCGCATTAGCGTTATTTGATTCTGGTGCATCCCATTGTTTTATGTCATCCAAGTTTATAACTACACATTCGATTGACTGCACGACCCTGTCTAGCTTCTGGGACATAAACACTGGGAATGGGAAAATCATAGCTAGTAAGGAATATAAAGATTGTACGGTTGCTGTTTGCGGACGGGAGCTTTTTGCAGATTTCTTGGTGATTGATACGGGCAGCTATGAGGTCGTCTTGGGAATGGATTTTCTTTGCACTTTCCACGCTCACATTGATTGTAGGGCAAGGAAGGTAATTTTCCAGATTCCCGGACATCCCGAGTTTAGCTTCACTGGAGGAAGCAGTTCTGTCGGGCCAGTCGAGTTTAGGGCTAAGCCGACAAATTGTGTTCTTGCAGCAATGGAAGTTGATAAAAGTGAAGAGCCGGCTGTTGTACGCAATTTTATGGACGTGTTTGAAGATATATCGGGTTTACCGCCGAAGCGAGACGTGGAGTTCGCAATTGATCTTATTCCTGGTGCAGCGCCAGTATCCAAAGCGTATTATCCAATGGCACCAGTAGAGTTGGAAGAAGTCAAGAAACAGGTTGCTGAATTGCTTGAGAAGGGTTGGATTCGAAGCAGTAACTCGCCTTGGGGAGCTCCAGTTCTTCTAGTGAAGAAGAAGGATGGCACAAGAAGGATGTGCATCGACTATCGAGAATTAAACCGGGTGACTATTAAGAACAAGTACCCGATCCCTCGCATTGGCGAACTTTTTGAGCAGCTTAGTGGCGCGAGGGTATTCTCGAAGCTGGATTTGCGATCCGGATATCATCAGGTCCGAGTGAAAGAAGAAGATATTTGCAAGACGGCGTTCCGAACTTGGTATGGACATTACGAATACTTAGTGATGCCCTTCGGAGTAACGAATGCGCTGGCAGTATTCATGGACTTGATGAACCGAATCTTTTCATCGTTCTTGGACCAGTTTATCGTGGTTTTCATTGACGATATTCTGGTTTACTCAAAGAATTTTGAAGAGCATGCAGAGCATTTGAAGATCGCACTGCAGACGTTGAGACAGGAGAAGTTATATTCGAAGATGAGCAAGTGCGAGTTTTGGCTGGAAGAAGTAAAGTTTTTGGGGCATGTTGTGTCTGGCGATGGAATTGCCGTCGATCCAGAAAAGATTGCAGCAGTTCGAGATTGGCCGATTCTAAAGAATGTTGCGGAGATAAGAAGTTTTCTTGGACTCGCCGGGTATTACAGGAGATTTGTGGAGAACTTTGCTCGTCTGGCGGAGCCGTTGACCAAGCTTACGCGCAAGGAGGTACCTTTTGTATGGACGGGCAAATGTGCGTTAGCTTTTGAGACGTTGAAGCAGAAGTTGATAACCGCCCCTATTCTGACCGTGCCAGACAATTCCGGAGGATTGGTGATTCACAGCGACGCATCTGGGACAGGATTGGGATGTGTTTTGATGCAGCATGGGAAGGTTGTAGCGTACGCATCGAGACAGTTGAAAACCCATGAGAAGAATTACCCAACGCATGACTTGGAGCTTGCGGCTGTGATTTTCGCGTTGAAGATTTGGAGACACTACCTTTTAGGCGAAAGGGTTGAAGTTTTTACTGATCATAAGAGCTTGAAGTATGTGTTCATATAGAAGGAGCTTAATATGAGGCAGCGTAGATGGTTGGAGCTGATGGCTGACTACGATCTTGATCTTATGTACCATCCGGGAAAGGTTAATGTCGTGCCGGATGCGCTTAGTCGGTTACCAGCAATTCAGGTGTTAACTACGCAGAAGGAGCTGGTTGAAGATTTTCGAAGATTTGACTTGGAGGTTGTGGTACCGGATTCTTCGGGACAGTTGATGCAGCTGCAAGTACATTCGTCATTGATCGAGAATATTAAAGCAGCGCAATCGCAGGATCCTAGACTGCAAAAGTTTTGAGGACAGGTTGAAGCCGGACTACGAACAGATTTATTGATCCACGAAGATGGTTCGTTGAGGTATGGTAGCCGTTTGTGTGTGCCGAAGGGAGATATTCGTGAAGAACTTATGAAAGAAGCACACAGTTCAGTTTATTCTGTACATCCAGGAGGCACAAAGATGTACCGAGATTTTCGACAACATTTCTGGTGGGAAGGCATGAAACGGGAGATTGCTCGCTTTGTGGCAAAGTGCTTGGTGTGTCAGCAAGTTAAGGCTGAACATCAAAGGGTTGCTGGTTTATTGCAACCACTTCCGATTCCTCAGTGGAAGTGGGAACATATAACCATGGATTTCGTGACGGCTTTACCGCGAAGTCCAAAAGGCAACAATGCTGTATGGGTGATTGTTGACCGATTGACCAAGGCAGCTCACTTTATTCCTTTTCGGGTTGGTCAATCAACCGAGACTTTGGCAGAGCGGTACATGTAAGAGATTGTAAGATTGCATGGAGTACCGGTGAGCATCGTGTCCGATCGGGACACTCGGTTCTTATCACACTTTTGGCGGAGTCTACAGGAAAGTTTGGGGGCTCGATTGAAGTTTAGCACAGCTTATCATCCTCAAACTGATGGTCAGTCCGAGAGAACAATCCAAACTCTTGAGGATATGTTGAGAGCATGCATGTTGGACTTCAAGGGGTCTTGGGAGGATCATCTACATTTGGTGGAGTTTTCTTACAACAACAGTTTTCAGGCAATTATCCAGATGGCTCCATTTGAAGCTTTGTATGGTCGCAAATGCCGTTCACCTGTTTGTTGGGACGATGTCGGTGAACGAAGATTATTGGGACCAGACTTGGTTGTGCAGACAGTTGAGAAGGTTAACGCTATCAGGAATCATATGAAGGCAGCTCAAGACCGACAGAAGAGTTGGGCAGATACGTCGAGAAGACCTCTAGAGTTCGCCGTGGGTGATTTGGTGTTCTTGAAGATATCACCGACTAGAGGGGTGATTCGTTTTGGAAGTCGAGGAAAGCTCAGTCCTCGATTCGTAGGACCCTTTGAGATCTTGGAGCGTGTTGGTGAGGTAGCGTATCGTTTGGCGTTACCGCGGTCCTTGGCGAATGTGCACAATGTGTTTCACGTATCTCAACTCTGTAGGTATGTTCGAGATGAAACGCACGTATTGGATCATTCGGAGCTAACAGTACGAGAAGACTTGACTTTTGAGGAGCGACCGATTGAAATCGTGGATCGAAGGGAAAAGGTTCTTAAGAACAAGGTGATCCCTCTTGTGCTTGTTTCTTGGGGTAATCGCTCGCATGGAGAGTCCACTTGGGAACGAGAAGATGAAATCCGGCAGAAGTTTTCTCATCTTTTCTTGTAGTCATTTGTTGTTTGCCTTTGTATTCTTGGAATTTCGAGGACGAAATTCTTTTTGTAGTTGGGTATAATGTAACACCCGAGCCCAATGCTACTAGTTTCTGTTACCGTATGAATGGTATTTATTTCATTGATCCTACTTGACTGTTGTTAGTTATAAATTTACCCGACAATTCATTTCTGCATATAACAATTTAAGCCATCTAAAATAAAATTAAAAATATTTGTCATGGCCTGCTTGACACCCCTAACCCTGTTGTAGCGTCCGTGCATCGTGTTCTTGTCCCGTTCAGTGAAACGGGCGAGTTTGGACGGCTACGCGCACGTACGTGTGTCCGTGTTGGGGGTATGCTTTTTGATTGTAAAATACTTCATTTTAAATTTTGGATCCCGCCTAAAATTTTCTTATTTCAATTTCAGATTTTTGGACCCAACCCGGGCGCAATTTGGAAATATTTTACTTTGCGCCAAATCCCAAATTTCTAATTTATTTTTAATCGGTCGAACATATTTTTCTAACCTCATAATATCTTTTTCCGTTTCCTTAAATCTTTATCAATTTTTCCCATCCTACAAATCTTCAGCCAATCATATCCCTTCTTTAATCCCGTGGGCCCCACCTTATCTCTCTCTATCTCTCTCCTCTCTCTCTCCCCCCGTCTCTCTCTCTCTCTCTCCCCATATCTTTCTCTCCCCCATATATTCCCTCCTCTTTTTCTTTCAAACGCGAACCCACCTCGCGCAACCCTAGCCGCCGTGCCCCTAACCGCCGCAGCCCCAACGCCGACGCCGGCACCACCGGCCTCCTCGCCCTCGTCGCAGCCACTGCACCTCCTTCCTCCTCTCCCCTCATTCCCGAGCGCCTGCACGAGGCACCTGCACACCGCCTGCACACCGCCTGCGCCTCGTTGGATCGCCGCCGGCCATCTCGATCCGCCCCCGGCCTCGCGCATCCCCTCAGTGAGTGTCTTCTTCTCCTCTCCTCCTCTCTTCTCCTTTCTTCTTCTTTCTTAGTTCATATTTTCTTGATCCGTAGGTTTCCGTCGCCGTCGTCGTAAGCCGACTGCCGTAGCTCCGTCGACGTGATCGACGACCACAATCTCCCCACTGATCTTCGTGAGCATTCCCTTCTCCATCCTCCTTCCCTCCTTCTTTATTTTTCTTCTCTTTTCTTGTTGCATATCTTGATTATTTCACTGTTCTGTACTTGGCCGGAATCCGGTGATGCCGACGACGTGTCCCGACGATCCAGCGAGGTACTCTGGTCTGTGTGGTTCCACTGTTCGTCGTTTGGGTCCTTTCCGTGAACTGTGCGCCCGTCGCTAGTTTCCCCGCCGACGTTTAACGTTCCGTTTTCCCGGTTCGCAACCCGTCGAGGCAATCACACCTTGCTACATGCTAAATAATATTTGCATACACATTGATGACACCCTAAACCTGTAAATTTAACTTTAGTACGATCGTTTCTCATTTTCGTGTTCAATATTGATATATATCATTTTATCTTTCAAACTTGGAACTTACCTGTTGCAATTACTGTTTTGAACCTAATAACCATATTTACATGTTTTAATTTCACTTTCACTAATGACGTAGCCTATGGCACTTTATCTATCATTTTACTTCACTCGGACACTCATGTACATTTAACCTGCATAAACTGTGATTTCATCCATGGAACCTATATATATATATATACATATATATATCATTGCATCCATGAAGTCTTAAACTTGTTAACACGATTAAACGGCTATAATTGTCATACTGCATTCTTATAATGTTGAAATCATCTCTGTGACACAACTGATAACTGTACTGCTAATTGAGTGAATTTGCCTATTGCTTAATTCATTGCTTAGATCATGCTGTTGATAACCATGCTTGATTATGTAACTGGGTATGAGCACACCCATGATATTGTTAACATCTTGACCTGACTTGCTACTTACATATTGATTGACCCGACATGGTACCGTATACTGTTTGACTTGACCTGATGTACCATAATCTGACCCGTTACCTGATCTTGTGTCTAATGCCAACAAACCTGACATGTAGTCCTCATGGACCGTTCATGTTGTCTATCCAGACAAACCTGCTTACCTGATCCTGTTTTGGCATTAGTTCTTGATTACGGGATGCCTGACTTGACATACACATATAACTTGGGGGTATGGGGAAATCAAAGGTGAAACCTGACTTGTAACTCAACAGTTCGCTACTTGTTCTGATCAGTTTTAGAGGCTAGGCCGGCCTTGGAATGATGATGCTGACATCATTCATCTGTACACATTCCTATTTGGTGCCTAGCGGCATGTCTCGTTTTCAGCCCGAGAATCTGGGGCCATGGTCCCGTGTATGTACGGGATACTATTGAGTTACATCGATGATTCATCAATTTGGTTTCAAAGACTTTAGAACAAAGAACCTGATAGAACAGTTTAGTTTACCCACTGCACACTACCCTGCACTGCTCTGATTCATATTATTGTTACCCTTGCTTCATTCATGTTTATATTCGCATTGCCTGTTACCATGTTTATTATGTTTTTACTTGATGACTTGACGCGCTGACGTCTAGGTTTTGCATGGCTTAGATTCTGTACTATTGTCGCAGTCCGAGCAGGAGTACTTCAGCCGACAGGCTGAGCTGTAAGTGTCAGCAGTAGTTAGTTTTCTTTCCTGCATTTATTTCCTGATGTGAGCCCGCATTATGGGACATACGTTCCAGTTATTTTGTATTGGATCTTTCGCTTCCGCATTTTATTATTCTTGACTCATGTTATCTTGGATTATGGACATGTTTTAGATAGTTTTATTTTTGTTCTTGATATCTCTACAGCCGTATGGATGGATACTTCATACCCACAGGTAGCATGGTTGGCTATGTCACGTGCCCATTTTAGCGTACTCTGGGAAGCGGGGCGTGACATTCTCCCTAGGATCAACTGATACCATCTCACTACAACTAGTGAGAATCCCAACATCCATTTAGATCTATCTTATAGATCCAAAACCCAGTAATTAAGAGGTATCACTTTGATCCTATGTGGAGAATCCATGTGATAAGAGGAGATTGACCGAGAGTAGCATAGGAAAATCTTTCCCTATCAAGAGTATGTTATCCACGTACTCTACGAGGATCACTAACTTACTCTCTACTACCTTTTTGTATATACAAGGTTCATCTACCATTTTGATGAAGTCAAACACTTTGACTACCATATCAAAACAGACGTTCCAACTTCGCGATGCCTGCTTTAACCTGTAAAGCATCTTGCACACGTTTCCGCTGCTCCCACTGTTTACGAAGCCCTCTGGCTGTGTTCTTATAGACATTCTCTTCTAAATCAGTATTTAGAAAAGCAGTCATGACACCCAACCGCCAGATATCGTAGTCATGGTATGTAGCCGTGGCAAGTAGGATCCGGATGGACTTAAGCATAGCCACTGGAAAAGGTTTCATCATTTTCCATGCCTGGTCGATGACAAAAACCACTAACAAGTCTAGCTTTGAAAGTCTCAACTTTTCCATCTACACCAAGTAATCTTCTCAAGATATACTTGCTCCTGATGGGGATTTAACCCTTCAGATATGGCATCCAAAGTCCATACTTTGTTGGTGTACATGGATTCCATCTCAGATCGCTAAGCATCCAACCATTCTTACAGAGTCCCTACTCTTGATGGCCTGCTCGAAAATAGTTAGGTCATCATCTCATGATGCAATCCTCGCTCCCACTGTCATCGAGAAACCGAAGTATCTCTCAGGCAGGTGAGGAACCCTGCTAGATCGGCGGAGAGGCTAAGGTTCGTTGGGGACTATAGAATCCTTTTGGTTCTGTCAAATCATCAGCTGTAGTTTGTATAACTGGAACTCCTTCCAGTTCTACAGAACTGACCTTGTCTCGATCTTGTCCGGATTTTGCTTTTGACATAAGCCGGACAATCCCAAATCTTAATTAACTTAAGAGATGGGCTCTTCCCATACCATATCTCATATGGAGTGGTAGGCAGTGATCTGATTCGAACCTAATTCAATAGGTATGCAGCTTCTTAAGTGCATAATGCCCAAAAGAAAATAGGTAACTCAGTAGTACTCATCATAGAGCACACCATATCATATAGGGTGCGATTGCTCCACCCCGATACACTGATGTGCTATGGTGTATACGGAGGAGTAATGCTGAGAGAGAATCTCATTCTCCTTTAGAATAGTCCAGGAATCCCGGGCTCAAGTATTCTCCTCCCTGATTACATCAAAGGACATAATATTTATACCTGTATTGGTTCTCTACTTCTGACTTATATTCTTTGAATTTCTCACAAGGTTCAGACATGTGTTTCAACAGGAACATGTATCCCAATCTTGAGAGATCATCAGTGAATATAAGGAAGTACAAAGAACCAGTCCCAGCATATGTAGACTGGGGACCTTTATACATCACTATGTATCAGTCCCAAGAGTTCACTGACTCTTTCTCTGTTTCCAGTAAACGGAGCTATGGTCATCTTATCTTTGTGACATGACTGGCAAGTTTCATAAGAGGTAAATTTAAACTGATTTAAATATGCATCTAAATGTAACTTAGCTAGTCGGGTCGCATTGATATGACCTAGTCTACAATGCCTTAAGAAGAATTCGTTCATTTCTGAACTCTTCCTCTTGTGTGTGTTTTATACATTAAGAACTGTGGTCTGATTTAGAATGTATATGCTTTTAGATAATGTGCCTGAACCGATCAACTATTGATACAGGAAATGTTCAAAACATTATCCAACAATACAAAATTATATCCTTTCTTCACTAATAAAGAGACTGATATGATTTTGTATATCAGGTTCGGTATCTAATAACATTTGTTCAGAATCAGTGTATTTTGGTAATACAGGGTGATAGTGACCAACAGACTTGGCTGCAACACTTGCACCGTTTTCTGTATCATGAAACTTATCACCCGTTCTCAGTTCTCTACCTGTCTGTAGCCCATGTTAACAAATTACATATATGGGATCCTGATCCGGTATCTAATACCCAGGACGTAGAGGATACAGAGAAACAGTTCTTTGTAATGAACACACCCGAAGAAGATGCATCATAATGCACTTTCTTCATTTGGGCGGCATGGGAATCCTGGTATTCCCCTATTTCCTGCTCGGTCTTATAACAATTATAAGTTGGAGCGGGACCAACGTTCCCCAGCTCAGTATAACAAGCGGGTTCGGTCAATACATCCATATTATTATCTTGATTAAGGCGTGATATGGTCGCTACCTGGAGAGAGAGAAAAGAAAACACTCTGTGTGCGCTCTTGCAAGATTAGATTAGTTATTTATTTTATCTAATCAGGATGGCTCCCACTGTTTTTATCAAATCTTCCTTCAAACCTTAAAAGGAAAGACTAGCCGGGATTAATTACACTCTACAAGTTCGCCAATCTTTCAGCCTGGCCAGTGCCGGTACTTTCAGGGAGGTTCCCCATGCTTTCGTACGGACCTAATTAAAGTAAACCTTGTTTTCCCAGGGGCGTAACCCTGTTGACACCTTTCTAGACACCTACTTGATCGGCTAATTGTAAAGTGCAAAACTCTCTCAGGAGTAACAATTACTCCCAGTGGGTATCGAGATCCAACTATCATATAGAAGGTATGCAATCTCATTGCAAATTTCAACACTTGAAACTCCCGATAAAGGTGTTAGTTATATGTATGCCCTAGAGGCCATTACTATACATAGGATGTATATTGTAGTGGATGCTGGGACATATATAGGGAGGACTTTCTTGCTCGACATGATAGTATGCTATCTGGTTGATCTTTACCTTAATGTGTACACTGATTGTCTCCCTGTTACATGTTGGTAAAGCCCTTAGGATCTGTACTTGACTACCTGGACTATGATGCGGATCATACTAGTGGGGACATGGTAGTCCATAAGTACATCCTTCAAAGTCCCTAGTCGTGGGTGTATCGTGACGGGGCATCGATATACCAGAGTAGACTAGCGTGTACCTTCTTGACCCATACAGATGGGCGATGGATGATCCCATATCCATTGGTGTTTGACATCAGAGATGATATACGGGTGCTCAGTGGAGACTGGGTACACTGGACGGACTCGTCGAGAACTCCCAGATGGTATTATACCTCACGTCAGATGGCAGTTCTCTGGTGACACTGGTACAGAGTAGTCTGTTGACCCGAGATCGTCATAGAGTCTTGTGTGGTTCCCACTGTGCTTTGATTTCCATCTTACCACTTCCAAGAGGGCGTGCAAAACGGTGGTTTTTGGGTACAGTCCCGAGTCACATGGAGGCAATGAGCGATAGGAGGGGATTCGTCTCTCCCGGTATAGGGAGTTGATGTTGCGCTGTGTTCGATTGGCTATAACAGGAAATCCCTGGCCAGGGTTGCTGAGATTTACTGGTAAGTGTTACCAGTAGTTTCTCGAATTGTTATAGACCTCATATCGACACGACTTATCGAGCTATTGGGGTCTGACGTTTACCACCCCTAGGCGAGATATGCGACATATCAAACGATCAGACCGGACTGTACGGTAGTGTTACTGGTTGGATTCACTGGAGTGTGAGCGGGCTTGCTCGTCGATCTTCAGATCGCTCAATACCCGGGTGGCCGTTACGTTTAGCAGACCGCTTGCGGCTTGTGGGTGTTTGATATGATCATTGCCTGCTGCCGGCGTATTGACGAGTCTTTAGAGTCCTCCACAGAGGTTTCCTGGCTCAAGCGAAACGAAATAGGAGCGCATATGAGATATGTGTGGGACCGAGAATAATGCGTGTATGTGATACCGTATTCTATTCTCGCGATGAATGTGTCGAATGGTTATATGCGATATAACCTAGTTATCGAATCGAGGGTTGATTCGATAAGCCGATACATTGGATACTAGTCGGTTATATGCGATATGACCGGATCGTTAAATCAAGTGTTGATTTAATTATTTAATGCATAATTATATATTTGATATATTACTTTGCGTTAACTAGTATTGGTTCAGTTTAAATGGATTTTCTCACTCGGTTTGTGCACATTGTATATGTGATATACTTTTGTACACATGATTGTATCATGTTTGATGATGCATGTTTACTTGGTTAAGTATAAAGAATTAAACCATGGTTAAACATATAATTAGGGTTTTATTTTTCATTACTTATTTATTCATTTATTTATTTGTTTATATATTTTGGAAAATAAATGGAAAAGAGAAAAGAATGGTGGCTTAATTTGTTGTTTAGTTGAAGCTTCATGAAGCTTTGACCTTGACCACCATTCTTATCTCATCCTTAACCCTAACCATTCCTTTAACCTTGGTCAATTCTCTACACATAACCATAGTTAGAATTATGATAAGTATTGATATTCTTTTCTTTTTCAATTAACTTATTATAACAATTATCATTATCTTCTTCTTCTTCTTGAAGATGAAAGCTTACTTCATCAATGGTGATTTGAGCATAAGAGTGAGAAATCCAAATCTAAAGTGAACCCACTTCCTATTTCTTCATCCTCTACCTCTTGCCAAGTAGTGGAGTGTGTTTCCTTCACAAGTTTTCATGACTTGGTGAAGTTGGAGCTTGATCTAGCGATGCCTCGACGTAGATCATCTTCGGCACGTCGTCGATGACCTAGCCCGCTTCTTCTCCGATGAAGCCGACGCTAGAGCCCGGATTTTGATTTGGAAAGCGGAGAGGACTTCATCACGGAGCCGTGGAGGTGGAGGACCGGATCTACAAAGGTTGTATTTCCGTTCTTTTAGTTTAGATGTAAACTAGTTTCTTTTTCGCCTAGACATCTAGCCAACGATCCGTAGTTTAGGGTTTCTCGGCACCGTAAAATTTTAAATTGGCATGGTTGATCCCTTGTGAGACCTCATTAGGGTGCCTAGGAACCCTACAGTGGTATCAGAGCCTAGCTAGAGCCTTAGGCGAAGTCTAGACGCAATTTGAAGTCCGAACGACCCGAAAACCCAAACCTAAACAAGCTCTCTGGACTTTTTCCAAAATCGTGGATTTTTCCAAATTAAAAATATGCAGAGAACTCAGCAGGGAAATCTAAGAATTACGGCGCAAAAATTTTTTCATGAACAGTGTAATTGGCGGCGGAACCGCGGCATAAGCCTAGCTTATGCGGCGGTTCCGCGGCAGAAATGTGACGTCATCCCTAACTGTTTGCACAGTAATTCATTGTTTCAGGTTTTGAGTTCTCTGGATATTTTTAAAATTTATTCAAGAGTTGAATTTTCTGCAGTTGCTTTGGGGATTCGGTGTTTCGATCGGGATATCAGATTTTGTCTATGTGGCTTTCCGGATAAATTTTAGAATATTGTAAAAGTTCGACCGGATATAAATACCCAATTTTTCCCCTGTCGGGAAATTTCCAAGTGTAGGATTTTTCCGTAGTTTAACGACGTTCTAAGTAGTGCAAGTAACGCGATGGTCCCTCTAGAAGATAACAAACCTTAACTCGATTATGTGACCGTCTTGAACTGCCCTTTGAACCTTCGGGTTTGGGGCAGTACGGCGTGCCACATGTGAGGCGTTAGCTTGACCCTTCTACGGCTGGACCGTTGATACTGAGGCACGAACTGAATGCTGTTAGACTTATTTCATGTGTTGAGTCGTATCGGGAAAACTTGGGTGTTCGATTGTTCGATCGGAAAGTTTAACATTTTCTATTTATCCGGAATGGGATACAATAATTGGAATTCACAAATAGTTATGTGATAACTAAATGAATGTTATAAACATAGCAGTTTAGTCTCACTTGATAGGTTGCCACGGAATTTTGATGTGATCAAAAGTCCGTCGCAATCACGTAGCGTAGGCGGATACTCGCCGGGTAAACTTAATAGACAGCCTCCCTCCATAGCCCCGACCAAGTGACTGTAGGAGAACCCCGTCGCCGAAAGCATCCGTTCGGGTGCTCGCGGCAGCGGTGTTCCGCCTTGGTGCACTTCGTCGACGGCGTCAGGGGGTGCGGCCGTCTACTGAAGTTTGCGACGAGTATTCGATCAGGATGTCGGGAATCTTATTGAATTGCCCGACTTTATATTGAAAAGTGTTTTCGATAATGAGACTAAAATGCGAGGTTTATAATTGTTAAGCATGCGATGTCTAAGGAATTCATTTGGTCAGACATGCGATGTCTGAGGTGGTTGCGGATTCCAACTGTTGTAGTTTTACACTTTCTTTTCTGTGACCGTAAGTGTAATATGTGATATCGCCGGTTTCGTTGCTATATGTCAACGACAATTGGGATACGCATGTTTACTTACGTTGATGGCATGTGATGTTATGTGTTGCTGGACATGTTATATTGGATCGTCGGGTTTGAATAGCCGGGGTTTTTTATGTGAGATGAGTGTTTTTCATTTTCATTCATGTAAAAACTTGTATGTAATATTCTTTTATTGGGGCGCTTCCAGGTTGCGGAAGTTGTCACCTCTTGTATATTATTTACTTTTCCGCACTAGGATAGACCCAAGGAGGGGAGCACAAGTAACCGGGTTCTGGAGTCCAGTGGGAGACCAACTCGAGGAGTCGAGTACGGGTCTCCTAACTCTAGAATTGGTAGGGTTGCTTGCCGCTCTCGTAGGGGTCTAGGGGTGTGGGTTTGGCTATTCATCACGACCGTGGAATCCGTGTTTTATACTGGCTCGTATTGAAAACACGGACGTCCTAGTATATCCAATATTTCATATGTTTCTTCTGCTGTGATATCTGTGATATGATCATGTGATGTTCTGTGATAGATACAGTATATAGTATATATGATATATTATATAGATGTTACTTATGTTTTACACCCGTGCTAGCCCTGCCCCGCTCTGCCGTTAGTTACCTAACCTAACGGTGCATGAGGGGACATCGAGGCGAATGCGGATGGCATAAGTATACGTCGTATTTATCTGTGATGTTTAGGTACATAAATGATAGGACTTCATTAATGAGATTAATGAAATAAAAGAAACCTAAGATGTTGTAGAATCGAATTTCAAAATAAAACAGGTAGCTACAGTTCTTGCTTTGCACAGCGGTATATATGTGTTGCGCTACGGCAGCGCCCCGGCCTCGTACTCGAGGCCAAAATGCGGAATCAAAAATTTTCCTTACTCGGAAACCGGCGCTACCGCGGACAAAGAAAACCCGGATCGTTTACCATTAACCTAATGCTAGCAATCAAGAGATAGGGTGAGAAGTATACCGAGTGATCCGAGTCCTCCGGTCTTCTCTTCATCGTCCCGATCTCCCGCGGAAAGTCTTGTCTCCATATCGTCGCCTCCTCGCCGGAAAAGGCACCACATCGCCTGCGTCTTTTACGGGCTCCCGCCTCAATACCGAGGCAACTCGAGCATGAAGCCGGCAACTCAACATGCTCAAGATATGCTGTAGAATGTGTAGTGTAGTGTCTCACTTGGGTTTTGGTTGCCTTGATGGAGGAAATGAGATAAGAAAAATGGTGCTTGCATTTTTCTAGCATGAATGAGATCAAGAAGATGAAACTCTCAAGAATGAAGAACTCTCCCCTTCTTCTTCTCTCTTTCTTTTTCTTCTTCTCTCTTTTCTTTTTCTTCTTCTCTCTTTTCTAATGAAAAACTTATCAAGTAAATGAGAATGGTGGAGGAGGTAATAGGAAGCATGAAGGGAGGTGATGGTAGGAGCACAAGTGGTGACCATAGCCAAACATAATCATTACAAACTTACATCAACCATTCTTATCAATTCTAATCAAGATAAAGCATGAAAAGATCAAGGAAAAGAATGGCATCTAAAGATGCTATCATGATAAATACATTTGCAAGAAAAACCTCCACAAAGTGTAATTTGCAAAACTGCAAATTACCCCCTCCATCGGAAAAGTCCGGCCGGGAAAGAACAAAGGAAAACCGGCCGGAACGGAATGCAAACTGGCAACTCCAGAAAACTGGTCCCGTAATAAATTACAGGAAAACCCCTATACTGTGCATACACACCCGCATCTGTATTCCGTCCGGATACAAATGCAATGAGACAAAATCTACACTGTACTAAACTAGGACCGGCTTAAACCAAAACCGGCTAGTAAAATCCGTTCGATCCTGATCCGTGCAATACCGCACGTATCAGATCGAACCTTGCCATATATCCATACGGCCACTAGTACAAACCGTCCGATCCTGATCCGTGCAATACCGCACGTATCTGATCGGACCCTGCCATATCTCCATACGGCCTCTACAGCGTTTCGCCCGAAAGCTTGAGTAACTGTAAGTGTGGTGGACTCTAAAGACTCGTCAATACAATGGCTGTGGATTTAACCACTAGCACGTCAGAGGTATAAGCCAATACGTAACGGGCCACCAGCAATTGACCAAAAGGGACGTCGATGAGGAAGCTCACCCCGACACCCAACTGAGCCTGTCAGTGACAATATCCGTACAGTCCGGTCCGTTCGTCTATGAGCATCGCATGTCGGGCCTAGGGGGTTGGTAAAAGTCAGACCCCCAAAAGCGGTACAAGTCGTGTCGGAGTGTAGCCCAGAACGCCCTGAGATACTACTGGAATACCTACCAGTAAATCTCCTGCCTCGGCCGAGGGCTTTGCGTAATGGCTCTCCTAGACACAGCGCGACCTCACCCCCAATACCGGGAGAGACGAACCCCTGCAGATCCGCTCACTGCCTCCATGTGGCTCGGGACTGTACCCAACTAAAACCTGTTTGCACGACTCCTTTGAGCTGTGGTAGGGTAGTAATCAAAGCACAGTGGGAACTCACACGAGACAAATGACGATCTCAGGTCGATGAACTAACCTGTACACATGTCACCTGGGAACTGCTATCTGACGTCTGGTATAAGACCAACTAGCAGGTTCCCGGCGAGTCCTGTCCGGTGTACTCATAACCCAATGAGCACCTGTATACATCTTAGGTGAACCAACTGACACCAGTGGCTTGTAAGACCGGCCACCGCCCCTCGTCGGGGTCTCGACTGTATACACTAGTCTACTAATGGAGTATCGATGCCCAGTCTCAAACTCCCACGACTAGGGACCATTTAAGGATGTGCTTATAGACCCCAGCTCCCACGTATATGATCGCCATCATACTGCTGGCAGTCAAGCAAGAATCCTAGGGGCTCTATCAGCGTGTAATAGCGACCTGTAAGGTCACCTGAAGCAGTACACGATGATAAAGGTAAACCAGATAGCATACTATCATCTCGAGTAAGACTGTTCTACTGGGATAGGTCCTCTCTCAATCATTGCAATCACGTGCCTGTGATCCAATAATTGACTCTGAGGGCACTATCTCCAACAATCTCCCACTTGCACTCAAGGCTAATTATTGCGATGTCGCATACTCACAACCCGTGTGATACCGAACACCCAACTCCTCTACTAGTCAGTCGCACAATGCCTGTTTGCGAAAACTATTGCGTTCGAGGAAAAGCCTCAGTGAGTGGATCCGCTTAGATGTTTCTTTCTATGTCTCTCTATATCTCAAGTTCGCGGAGAAAACCATCTCCCGAAATGAGCAATACCTGTCTTGGAATGTCTGGATGTCTGATGGGACTTAGTTCATAAATGAACTCCAAATCCAAACTTCTTAGACTGTATCGTCAACTGAACTTAATCAGTATCCTGCGCCATGCCTCCCTCAGTATTGTCTTGGATCACCTGTCCAAAATACTGCCCCTCATCAGAAGGAAAACTATAACTCTGACAACCTCCTTGTCGTCCATGTCACCTTGGAAGCCTGGAGTGATAACTGTCTCCTAAAGGAGGCAGCCGTTATCATATCCCTAGAACATTCACTTATGTTCTAAAACTGCTTCTGACTGTTCCTCCAGGATTGGATCAATATCAACTTATTGCATCTAGTGCAAGAACAACATCTGGTGTGGTACTTGACATCTCATGATTGACTCAATTGCCTAAGCAAGTGATCTGCCAATCATGCACATCCCTCTCTACTTTAGTCTATAAGACACCTTTAGAGAGGGTGACTCCATCAACTGCAGGTGCACTACCGTGCCAGGAGTCGTCCATTCTAAATACTCATAGAATGCTGTCAAGGTACCCAGATTGGGAAACCACCCAAATCTAGATCTAAAACCACACATCTAGTAACCAGTATGTCTGATATAATATCCAAGTCCTTTGTGGAGAAACCACTGTGTGACGACCAAAGTATAACCGATCGTAGTATAGGAATATCACTTCCTACTACCTTCTCAACAGATCCATCCCCTATTCTGATGACGTCAAACCCATGACTGTCACATCAGAAACAGATGATCTAACTCCGCTATATCTGCTTTAGTCTATAAATAGACATAAGCCTGAAGTCCACCAATGCTTCCGCTGCTCCCACTGACTACGACAACCCTCTGCCAGAGTCATATAGACGTGCACTTCTAAAGCTAGTTTAGAATGACGCTATACTCATCCTCCTGCCGGGTCTCGCAGCCTGGAACAACAACAATGGCAAGTGTGGGTAAACAAGAACTTCCCTGTCACCGTCCTTGAGGCTACCGGAGTACCTCTCGGGTGCCTGAAGTTACCCACCTTATCTGCGGAGTGGCCAATGGAATGTCAAAACAGATTGAATCTTTAGGTTCCTTATCAAATCTTCAGTAATCGTTTGCGGTTCTGGAATCACTTCCAGTTCTACCATACTCCCACTACCTTTTTTGAAAAAATCCATTTTTAATAAAACTGTGGCGAGTTAAGAACAATATCACTATTGATCTTCCAGATGGTAGAAAATCAACCCTCGTCATAGCCTGGGTCAACCCACAAACAGCCATTACAGAAACGTGCCTTGAGTTGTCCAGTGTCTGGTTTTAATCATAAGCCGGACAACTCCCCGTACCTTAACAATGTTAAGATATGAACTGTACTATATCCAATATAGAACCAGAGGCACTGATTTAATTGAACCAGATTCAAATCATGCAGCTGTCTCCAGTGCATGTCAACTAAATGGAAGGAGGCCGATCAGCTTTACTCAACTTAGGAATGCTTCCAATTATGAGTAACCTGAAAGAGAAGCAAGTTCTCATTACTATCAACTGAACACCATACACAAGTATCTACATCTTCGATCACCTTGAAGAATCCCGATACTTGCTACACCTGGTTCTCTACTCTATTCAAATACCTATAACTCCTCAAAACTTAGACCCTGTGTTTCTACGAAATACATGTCTAAGAACTAGAGAAGTTAAAAGTATACAGAATATAGTATGAGAACCAACCCCTCTGTCCCAATGGACACTGGACAACATACAATACGCTGTATAAGTCCGCTGAGTCTAACAACTCTTTCACTGTGCGTCGTAGGTTAAAAACTGTACTTATGGTTAAGAAGAATTACACCGCTGTTTAATGCTCCTTACCTAACCATCCACTGATATAGGTAAATGTCATCGACATAATATCAAAAGGTATATCTCACTCTATGAAAATAGACGTACAGATATATCAATTTGAAATTGGTGCACAACAGCGGATATTCAAAACCAAATATTTGCCGACCGGCAAACAGCCCAGATGATCTCCTCAAATATCACCGATTACAACGAATCCTGATATAATGAGGATGGTCACCTAATTCCCAATAACTTACTCCCACTCAGCATCTGTAAAACCATACAGATGTGAGAATCCAACCTGGTAAATACATACCCTGGAGCAAGTGTCTAATCGGGAAATCAATTTTCTTTTAACATCACACAGTGAAACTGAAACATTGAAATGTTTCGTCGGGGTATCCTGGTATTCCTAGTAATGCCTCTTCCATTATCCAGATTCACAACTGTAACCGTATATCTCTTTGCCATCTGTCCAAATCCCTTTATATGTCTTTAGTCATTACCTTCTGTACACCCCTTTAGGCCAAATGGTTTTCTTCTTTCCCTACCGTTCGGCACCAGCCTATGGTTTGGAAGAGGAGTATCCAAAAAGCATAAAGGGTGTACTGTCCTAATCCTAGGAACACTCGCAATGCGAGAGAAGGTGAAGATGAAAGACACCTGAATGTACTTTATTCCTATTTCTCCTGAACCAGAATCCATCCCCGAACTGGAACAAGTTCCTTTCGAGTTCGTATATAACCATACGATGGAGTATCCAATAAACTGTGGATCTTCATAGTGATACGGAGTGTCCTGGAGAAATACAAAGGTGATTTAGGATTGGCGAAGAAATACTTGGTTCGGTCGTGAATAGCAGTCGCAATTTACTTTGCCCTCTTACTAATCCCTTGCTTTGTCTTAACTTAATACCTTCTGCACACCATCGTTATGCTAATTGGTTTTCTTCATTCCCCACCGTTCGGCACCAGCCTAAGGTTTGGAAGAAGACTATCCAATTTGCGTAATAGGTGTACTATCTCCTAAACCAAGGAGTACTCGTAATGAGAGAAGGTGAAAAGAAAAGACAACTGAATAATCCTATTCGTTTTCTCCAGAACCAGAAACCATCCTCGAAGTCCTTCGAGTTCGTATATAACCATACGATGGTTTTGTCCAATGGAAGTGGACGTTTGTAGTAATACGGGGTGTCCTGGAGAAAAGGGTAAAAGTAGGAGTGGCAATGAGGTTTGCAACTCTGACAATCCAAAAGCCTGTGTTAAGAAGGTTCGGTCAACTTGGTCACTGAGTCAAAGTCCAGAGTCGGGTCAATGGTCGCGGCCAAAGAGAGAGAGAAAAGAAACACTCAGCGTGCACTCTAACCTAGATCAGAATGGTTATCACTTTATCTAATCTGGAAGCCTCCCACTGTACCTCAAATTCTCCTCCAAACCTGAAAGAAGAATTAGTCGGGACCACCCGAGGAGTAAGCCAACTCATCAGTGGGAATCGGGATCCAACTATCATCGCATGATAACTTGACGGAATCCACTCAAGTCACCACACTCCAGAAGGTATGCGCATGCCTGGCAAGTTTCAGTTCTTTTGAAACTCCCGATGTGATTTTTACCCCAAGCGGTTTATGACCTTGACTAGGTCAACAAACCATAAACCGCCAGTCAAGTTCAACCCGTCATTATTCTGGATTGCATTAAACCCACCCGTACGTGCCCTTGACTAGGTCAACAAGGCCGCACGACTGTCTTAACCAATCCTACTTATGCAACAAACAAGTACCACTTAGCTACCGAACACTACGTCTTGACTAGGTCAACAAACGCAACACGAATACTAAACGAATACTAAATAATACCTGTAGGAAATGACGGAGGGCTACGGCTGGTTTTTGGCGAAAAACCTTTAACGTAATGAACTTGATATCGTCGAAGGAACTGCATAGCCTTTTATAAAAATATAGTGACGAAAACCTTTGCTAAAGAGGTCACTCCCGGTGAAGGGATCTCGGCTCTTTCCCCGTAGAATGAGGTGCAGGATATTCCAACTGAATACCACGATGCAAAGCAAAAGTAATCGGCTATAGTGAAGTTAATGCCCTGACGCAAACTTCTGTCCAAGGGGTCACTCCCGGTGAAGGGATCTCGGCCCTTGCCTCGTCGACTGAGGAGCAGGATATTCTAAATGAATACCACGATGCAAAACAAAAGTGAACGTCCTTGCAATAACAGCTTTTTGAAAAGTGTTCCAACAACATCAGAATAGGTTTGTTTATCTTGCATTGATCCGAATCAATGCAGTCCCATCAATTGATCACACCACAAAGAACGAAAATATACTGACGTTACGTATATGCCATCTGCATTCGCCACTGGGTCCCGTCATCACCCGTTAGGTTAGCTAACTAACGGCAGAGCGGGGACTGGACTAGCACGGATGAAAAACATATACAACATCTACTAATATATATACCAATATATAGTATTTCGCTCAAGGCGTGAATAAAATGCAACATCACAGAAATGTACAGCATCACAGAACAATACAGATATCTGGAAGCCCCGGGTTTCACAGAGCCGCTGCTGAAACCCGACGTTCCCCTGGTCGTGTGGATAGCCTGTGCAATGAAATCCTAGACCCCTACGGGCGCGGCAAGTCACCCGCTAAAACCTGAAGCGAGGCAGCCCCCTTCAGCAACGTGAATGGACCACCCCAGCACTTCACGGAATCCGGCAACTCGGGCACCCCTCCTGGGTCAACCTGTACCCCCTACGAGTGCGTCGAATAGCCCACCAATTCCAGACTGAAGCCCCCTCCGTCCCAATGCCATGAGATGCGGGCTTGTTGCCCTCCAGAACCCGGCTATCCGTGCCGGCACCCCACCGCGGGGCAATCCTAGTACAGAAAGTAAAATATACATACACCGGGTACATCGACCGCAACCAGGTCGTGCCCCAAAAGAATAATACAAACAGGCAGTGACGGCAGTCCACATGTCGGACGCTCGCCCCGCAAAATCAAATGTACATAATACAACACAAAACTGTACTAGCATTGCATCCAGGCTATCCCCCACGACCGATCCGCAACAACACAGCATAAACATAGAACATCAACGTGAAAGTCACGTTCGCAAATCCGTCTAACCGGACTATAGCAGTTAGATGGGATTTACCGATCAAGTGACATTCACGGTCGCAGATATAATGTAAATACTTTGAAATAATGTGTTTAAAATTTTCCCGATTGACCAAAAATTAACAAGTGGGCCCCCAATCAAAACTGTAGCACTCACAGAAAACCTGGGCCCAATTTTAATATTCCAAAACCCCTAATATAAGCCTATAAGCCCACTGCAAAAAACTAAGCACACGAACCCACACTACTGCGGCGGAAGCGCAGCCAAAAGGGGGTTTTGGCCGCCCTTCCGCGGTCGTACGGACGAGTCGTGTCACCAAATTTTTGCAGTGTTCTTATAACTCCCTGCACATCATTCTGAGACCACCTGAAAAATTTTTAGACTCCAAACAATTTCGACAGAAAACTGATGTGCTAGAAAAATACGGTTTTTGGAAATTTCGGTCGATCGGAGACGCAAACACATCAAACGAAGCTAGGTAAGGTTAATGGCGTGGCTCTGATACCATGTTGCGCCACGGCAGCGCCCCGGCCTCGTACTCGAGGCCAAAATGCGGAATCAAAAATTTTCCTTACTCGGAAACCGGCGCTACCGCGGACAAAGAAAACCCGGATCGTTTACCATTAACCTAATGCTAGCAATCAAGAGATAGGGTGAGAAGTATACCGAGTGATCCGAGTCCTCCGGTCTTCTCTTCATCGTCCCGATCTCCCGCGGAAAGTCTTGTCTCCATATCGTCGCCTCCTCGCCGGAAAGGGCACCACATCGCCTGCGTCTTTTACAGGCTCCCGCCTCAATACCGAGGCAACTCGAGCATGAAGCCGGCAACTCGACATGCTCAAGATATGCTGTAGAATGTGTAGTGTAGTGTCTCACTTGGGTTTTGGTTGCCTTGATGGAGGAAATGAGATAAGAAAAATGGTGCTTGCATTTTTCTAGCATGAATGAGATCAAGAAGATGAAACTCTCAAGAATGAAGAACTCTCCCCTTCTTCTTCTCTCTTTCTTTTTCTTCTTCTCTCTTTTCTTTTTCTTCTTCTCTCTTTTCTAATGAAAAACTTATCAAGTAAATGAGAATGGTGGAGGAGGTAATAGGAAGCATGAAGGGAGGTGATGGTAGGAGCACAAGTGGTGACCATAGCCAAACATAATCATTACAAACTTACATCAACCATTCTTATCAATTCTAATCAAGATAAAGCATGAAAAGATCAAGGAAAAGAATGGCATCTAAAGATGCTATCATGATAAATACATTTGCAAGAAAAACCTCCACAAAGTGTAATTTGCAAAACTGCAAATTACCCCCTCCATCGGAAAAGTCCGGCCGGGAAAGAACAAAGGAAAACCGGCCGGAACGGAATGCAAACTGGCAACTCCAGAAAACTGGTCCCGTAATAAATTACAGGAAAACCCCTATACTGTGCATACACACCCGCATCTGTATTCCGTCCGGATACAAATGCAATGAGACAAAATCTACACTGTACTAAACTAGGACCGGCTTAAACCAAAACCGGCTAGTAAAATCCGTTCGATCCTGATCCGTGCAATACCGCACGTATCAGATCGAACCCTGCCATATATCCATACGGCCACTAGTACAAACCGTCCGATCCTGATCCGTGCAATACCGCACGTATCTGATCGGACCCTGCCATATCTCCATACGGCCTCTACAGCGTTTCGCCCGAAAGCTTGAGTAACTGTAAGTGTGGTGGACTCTAAAGACTCGTCAATACAATGGCTGTGGATTTAACCACTAGCACGTCAGAGGTATAAGCCAATACGTAACGGGCCACCAGCAATTGACCAAAAGGGACGTCGATGAGGAAGCTCACCCCGACACCCAACTGAGCCTGTCAGTGACAATATCCGTACAGTCCGGTCCGTTCGTCTATGAGCATCGCATGTCGAGCCTAGGGGGTTGGTAAAAGTCAGACCCCCAAAAGCGGTACAAGTCGTGTCGGAGTGTAGCCCAGAACGCCCTGAGATACTACTGGAATACCTACCAGTAAATCTCCTGCCTCGGCCGAGGGCTTTGCGTAATGGCTCTCCTAGACACAGCGCGACCTCACCCCCAATACCGGGAGAGACGAACCCCTGCAGATCCGCTCACTGCCTCCATGTGGCTCGGGACTGTACCCAACTAAAACCTGTTTGCACGACTCCTTTGAGCCGTGGTAGGGTAGTAATCAAAGCACAGTGGGAACTCACACGAGACAAATGACGATCTCAGGTCGATGAACTAACCTGTACACATGTCACCTGGGAACTGCTATCTGACGTCTGGTATAAGACCAACTAGCAGGTTCCCGGCGAGTCCTGTCCGGTGTACTCATAACCCAATGAGCACCTGTATACATCTTAGGTGAACCAACTGACACCAGTGGCTTGTGAGACCGGCCACCGCCCCTCGTCGGGGTCTCGACTGTATACACTAGTCTACTAATGGAGTATCGATGCCCAGTCTCAAAACTCCCACGACTAGGGACCATTTAAGGATGTGCTTATAGACCCCAGCTCCCACGTATATGATCGCCATCATACTGCTGGCAGTCAAGCAAGAATCCTAGGGGCTCTATCAGCGTGTAATAGCGACCTGTAAGGTCACCTGAAGCAGTACACGATGATAAAGGTAAACCAGATAGCATACTATCATCTCGAGTAAGACTGTTCTACTGGGATAGGTCCTCCCTCAATCATTGCAATCACGTGCCTGTGTCCAATAATTGACTCTGGGGGCACTATCTCCAACAATATGATATATCCTGCACCTTATTCGATAAGGAAAGGACCGAGATCCCTTCACCGGGAGTGACTCCTTTAGCAATAACTGGCAGATGTTACACACTCGGTTTGTCTTTTGATTGCTTTTAAGTGTTTTTGCTTTGCACAGTGATATATATGATATATCCCGCACCTCATTCGACGAGGAAAGGACCGACGATCCCTTCACCGGGAGTGACTCCTTTAGCAAAACTAGAAAAGCCTCAAAAGCACTCCATTTTAAAATCATTTGATTCTACAACGATATCAAGTTCATTACGCAATAGGTTTTCAGAAAAACCTGTCGTAGCCCTCCGTCATTTCAGATACGTACTAGTTAGTATTCATGCTGCGGTTGTTTGGCCTCCGTCAAGGCGTAGTGTACGGTAGCTAACTAGTGCTTATCTGCTAGCATATGATGCGATTGGATTAGGGTATTCGTACGGCGTTGTTTGGCCTCCGTCAAGGGTCGTGCGGTGGGTTTAATTCAATCAGGAAATGACGGGTTGAACTTGACTAGCGGACTATGGGTTGTTTGGCCTCCGTCAAGGTCATAGGACGCTAGGGGCAAAATATTATCGGGAATTTTCAAGTGTTGAAATTTGCAATGAGATTGCATACCTTCTATGAGATAGTTGGATCCTGATACCCGCTGCGAGTAAGAGTTACTCCTGGGAGAGTTTTACACATTGCAACTAGCCGATCAAGTAGGTGACTAGAAAGGTGTCAATGGGGTTACGCCTCTGGGAAAACGAGGTTTACATTAATTAGGTTCGTGCGAAAGCACGGGGGACCTCCCTCAAAGTACCGACACTGGCCTGGCTGAAAGATTGGCGAACTTGTAGTGTGTAATTAATCCCGGCTAGTCTTTCCTTTTAGGGTTTGAAGGAAGATTTGATAAAAAGCAGTGGGAGCCATCCTGATTAGATAAAATAATAACCAATCTATTCTTGCAAGAGCGCACGCTGAGTGTTTTCTTCTCTCTCTCTCCAGGTAGCGACCATATCACGCCTTAATCAAGATAATAATACGGATTATTGACCGAACCCCGCTTGTTATACTGAGCTGGGGAACGTTGGTCCCGCTCCAACTTATAATTGTTATAAGACAGAGCAGGAAATTGGGGATTACCAGAATTCCCGTGCCGCCCAAACGAAGAGAGTGCATGCTGATGCATCATCTTCGGGTGTGTTCATTACAAAGAACTGTTTCTCAGTGTCCTTTACGTCCTGGGTATGTGATACCGGATCAGGATCCCGCTTATGTAATCTGTTACATAGGGCTACAGAAAGGTAGAGAACTGAGAACGGGTGATAAGTTTCATGAGGCAGAAAACGGGGCAAGTGTTGCAGCCAAGTCTGTTGGTCACTGTCATCCTGTATTACCAATACATTGATTCTGAATGAATGTTATTAGATACCGAACCTGATATACAAAATCATATCACATCTCTTTATTAGTAAAGAAATGATAAAATTTTGTATAGTTGGATAATGTTTTGAACATTTCCTATATCAAAAGTTGATCGGATTCAGGCACGTTATCTAAAAGTATTGATGTTCTAAATCAAACTACAGTTCTTAGTATATGGATCACACACAAGAGGAAGAGTTCAGAAATGAACGGATCCTTCTTGAGGCATTGTAGACTAGGTCATATCAATGTGACCCGACTAGCTGAAGTTACATGTAGATGCATATTTAAATCAGTTTGAATTTACATCTTATGAAACTTGCGAGTCATGTCACAAAGATAAGATGACCATAGCTCCGTTTACTGGAAACAGAGAAAGAGTTAGTGAACTCTTGGGATGATACATGTTGATGTATGTAGGTCCCCTGTCTACACATGCCAAGACCGGTTCTTTGTACTTCATTACATTCTCTGATAATCTCTCAAGATTCAGACATATGTTCCTGTTGAAACATAAGTCAGAACCTTTTGAGATATTCACAGATTATGATTTAGAAGTAGAGAACCAAAACGGGTATAAGTATTATGTCCTTTGATGAGATCAAGGAGGAGAATACTTGAGCACGGAAATCCTGGATTATTCTAAAGGAGAATGAGATTCTCTCTCGGCATTACTCCTCCGTATACACCATGGCACGATGGTATATCGGGGCGGAGCAATCACACCCTATATGATAAGGTGTGCTCTATGATGAGTACTACTGAGTTACCTTTTTCCTTTTTGGGAGTTATGCACTTATGAAGTTGCATACCTATTGAATAGGGTTCCGATCAAATCAGTTGCCTACCACTTCATATTTGATATGATAAGGGAAGAGCCCATCTCTTAAGTTAGTTAAGATTTGGGGTTGTCCGGCCTATGTCTAAAAGCAAAATCCGGACAAACTCGAGGCAAGGTTAGTTATGTAGAACTGGAAAGGTTCCAGCTATGCAAACTACAGAAGATAATTTGATGGAACCAAAGGATTCAATAGTTACCAACGAACCTCAGCCTCTCCGCCGATCTAGTAGGGTTCCTCACCCACCTGAGAGATATTTCGGTTTCTCTATGACAGTGGGAGCTAGGATTGCATCATGAGATGATGACCCAACTAGTTTCGAGCTGGCCATCGAGAGTAAGACTCTGTAAGAATGGCTGGATGTTTAGCGATCTGAGATGGAATCCATGTACAACCAACAAAGTATGGACTTTGGTTGCAATATCTGAAGGGTTAAATCCCCATCAGGAGCAAGTATATCTTGAGAAGATTACTTGGTGTATATGGAAAGGTTGAGATTTTCAAAGCTAGACTTGTTAAAGGTTTTCGTCATCAACCAACGCGTGGATAATGATGAAACTTTTTCAAGCAACTATGCTTAAGTCCATCCAGATCCTACTTGTCACGGCTACATACCATGACTACGATATCTGGTGGTTGGGTGTCATGACTGCTTTTCTAAATGATGTTTTAGAAGAGTACGTTTATAAGTACACAGCCAGAGGGCCTCGTAGACAGTGGGAGCAGCGGAAACGTGTGCAAAAATGCTTTATAGGATAAAGCAGGCATCGCGGAGTTGGAACATCTGTTTTGATGGATTAGTCAAAGAAGTTGACATCATCAAAATGGTAGATGAACCTTGTATAAACAAAAAGATAGTAGGGAGTATGGTGACGATCCTCGTAGAGTACGTGGATGACATACTCTTGATAGGGAAGGAGTTTCCTATGCTACGTTCGGTCAATCTCCGCTTATCACAAAGATTCTCCGTGTAGGATCAAAATGATACCTCCTAAATCCTGAGTTTTAGATCTATGAGATAGATTTAATTGGATGTTAGGATTCTCACTAGTTGTAGTGAGATGATATCAATCGATCTTGGGGAGAATCACTGGAAGGGTTCCAGGGTGATAAAGACGACTGAATGTCAGTCACAGGCATTGTCTTTACCCTCAGTAAAGGGACGGTATGTTGGAAGAGTTCCAAGCTAGATACCGTGGCATACTAGAAGATAAAGGCAGGATACATCGCTACTTAAGATGCTACCAAAGAGGATGTTTGGGTGTATATTGGTTCATGAGATGAACTACGTTCTAACCATTGTGAGACAATGGAGTTGTGGCTTATGCCAAGGAACGTCCGTCCCATCAGTGATCCAGACATATTCTAAGGCAGTATCACTTGATCATGGAGATGGTTGATCTCCAGGGAGATCGAGGTTAGGAGAGTAGACTCAGAGGACAACACAGCGGATCCACTCACAAAGGCCTGTTCCCAAAGAGAGACCTTTTATGGGATGGTTGAGTATGAGATACTGCAACCACTGCTATCAGATGGCCCTAGTGCAAGTGGGAGATTGTTAGTTATATGTATGCCCTAGAGGCCATTACTATACATAGGATGTATATTGTAGTGGATGCTGGGACATATATAGGGAGGACTTTCTTGCTCGACATGATAGTATGCTATCTGGTTGATCTTTACCTTAACGTGTACACTGATTGTCTCCCTGTTACATGTTGGTAAAGCCCTTAGGATCTGTACTTGACTACCTGGACTATGATGCGGATCATACTAGTGGGGACATGGTAGTCCATAAGTACATCCTTCAAAGTCCCTAGTCGTGGTGTATCGTTGACGGGGCATCGATATACCAGAGTAGACTAGCGTGTACCTTCTCGACCCATACAGATGGGCGATGGATGATCCCATATCCATTGGTGTTTGACAACAGAGATGATATACGGGTGCTCAGTGGAGACTGGGTACACTGGACGGACTCGCCGAGAACTCCCAGATGGTATTATACCCTCACGTCAGATGGCAGTTCTCTGGTGACACTGGTACAGAGTAGTCTGTTGACCCGAGATCGTCATAGAGTCTTGTGTGGTTCCCACTGTGCTTTGATTTCCATCTTACCACGTCCAAGAGGGCGTGCAAAACGGTGGTTTTTGGGTACAGTCCCGAGTCACATGGAGGAAATGAGCGATAGGAGGGGATTCGTCTCTCCCGGTTATAGGGAGTTGATGTTGCGCTGTGTTCGATTGGCTATAACAGGAAATTCCTGGCCAGGGTTGCTGAGATTTACTGGTAAGTGTTACCAGTAGTTTCTCGAATTGTTATAGACCTCATATCGACACGACTTATCGAGCTATTGGGGTCTGACGTTTACCACCCCTAGGCGAGATATACGACATATCAGACGATCAGACCGGACTGTACGGTAGTGTTACTGGTTGGATTCACTGGAGTGTGAGCGGGCTTGCTCGTCGATCTTCAGATCGCTCAATACCCGGGTGGCCGTTACGTTTAGCAGACCGCTTGCGGCTTGTGGGTGTTTGATATGATCATCGCCTGCTGCCGGCGTATTGACGAGTCTTTAGAGTCCTGCACAGAGGTTTCCTGGCTCAAGCGAAACGAAATAGGAGCGCATATGAGATATGTGCGGGACCGAGAATAATGCGTGTATGTGATACCGTATTCTATTCTCGCGATGAATGTGTCGAATGGTTATATGCGATATAACCTAGTTATCGAATCGAGGGTTGATTCGATAAGCCGATACATTGGATACTAGTCGGTTATATGCGATATGACCGGATCGTTAAATCAAGTGTTGATTTAATTATTTAATGCATAATTATATATTTGATATATTACTTTGCGCTTAACTAGTATTGGTTCACTTTAAATGGATTTTCTCACTCGGTTGTGCACATTGTATATGTGATATACTTTTGTACACATGATTGTATCATGTTTGATGATGCATGTTTACTTGGTTAAGTATAAAGAATTAAACCATGGTTAAACATATAATTAGGGTTTTATTTTCCATTACTTATTTATTCATTTATTTATTTGTTTATATATTTTGGAAAATAAATGGAAAAGAGAAAAGAATGGTGGCTTAATTTGTTGTTTAGTTGAAGCTTCATGAAGCTTTGACCTTGACCACCATTCTTATCTCATCCTTAACCCTAACCATTCCTTTAACCTTGGTCAATTCTCTACACATAACCATAGTTAGAATTATGATAAGTATTGATATTCTTTTCTTTTTCAATTAACTTATCATAACAATTATCATTATCTTCTTCTTCTTCTTGAAGATGAAAGCTTACTTCATCAATGGTGATTTGAGCATAAGTGTGAGAAATCCAAATCTAAAGTGAACCCAACTTCCTATTTCTTCATCTCTACCTCTTGCCAAGTAGTAGAGTGTGTTTCCTTCACAAGTTTTCATGACGTTGGTGAAGTTGGAGCTTGATCTAGCGATGCCTCGACGTAGATCATTTTCGGCACGTCGTCGATGACCTAGCCCGCTTCTTCTCCGATGAAGCCGACGCTAGAGCCCCAGATTTTGATTTGGACAGCGGAGAGGACGTCATCACGGAGCCGTGGAGGTGGAGGACCGGATCTACAAAGGGTTGTATTTCCGTTCTTTAGTTTAGATGTAAACTAGTTTCTTTTTCGCCTAGACATCTAGCCAACGATCCGTAGTTTAGGGTTCTCGGCACCGTAAAATTTTAAATTGGCATGGTTGATGCCTTGTGAGACCTCGATTAGGGTGCCTAGGAACCCTACAAAAGGTTTTTACCCCAAGCACTTATGACCTTAACTATGGTCAACAAATCATAAGCACTAGTCAAGTTCTACCCGTCATTTCGTGATTAATTAGACCCACCCACATGACCCTTAACTAAGGTCTACAAAGTCACACGACTGTCCTAACTAATCGCATCATATGCGGTGTAGGAAGACATCACTTAGCTACCGTACATTGTGCCTTGACTATTGTCAACAAACACAGCACGAATACTAAGTACTCTACTTCCTAAAATGACGGAGGGTTTTTAACAAACCTTTAACGCTTTGAACTTGATCTCGCTGCAGAATCAAATGGTTTTTAAATGGAGTGTTTTTTAGGCCTTTCTAGTTTTGCTAAAGGGGTCACTCCCGGTGAAAGGATCGTCGGCCCTTTCCTCATCGAATAAGGTGCAGGATATATCATATATACCCGCTGTGCAAAGCAAAAACTAAAGAAGCAATAAAAGACAAACCGAGAGTTGTAGCATCTACCAGTTATTGCTAAAGGGGTCACTCCCGGTGAAGGGATCTCGGCCCTTTCCTTATCGAATAAGGTGCAGATGTTCTACAAGGAACACCGCGATGCAAAGCAAGAACTATAGCTACCTGTTTTATTTTTGAAATTCGATTCCACAACATCTTTTAGGTTTATTTTCTTTCATTAATCTCATTAATGAATGTCCCATCATTTAAGTCCACCTAAACATCACAGATAAATACAACGTACGCTTATACCATCCGCATTCGCCTCAATGTCCCGTCTGCACCGTTAGTTTAGTAACTAACGGCAGAGCAGGGCAGGGCTAGCGCGGGTGTAAAACATAAGCAACGTCTATATAATATATCACATATAGTATATAAAGTATCCATCTGAACAAATCACATGATCACATCACAGATAACGCAGCAGAAAATATCATATGAAATATTGGATATACTAGGACGTCCGTGTTTTTATTTTGAGCCTATATAAAACACGGTATTCCACGGTCGTGATGAGTAGCCAATCCCACACCCCTAGACCCCTACGAGAGCGGCAAGTAACCCTACCAATTCTAGAGTTAGGAGACCCGGACTCGACTCCTCGAGATGGTCTCCCACTGGACCCTAGACCCGGTTATTTGTGCTCCCCGCCTTAGGTCAATCCTATGCGGAAAAGTAAATAATATACAATGGTGACATCATCCTCAACCCCGGAAGTGCCCCAATAAAAGAATATTACATACAAGTTTTTTACATGAATGAAAAATGAAAAAACACTCATCTCACATAAAAAAAACCCGGCTATTCAAACACGACGATCCAATATAACATATCCAGCAACACATAACATCACATGTCATCAACGTAAGTAAATATGCCCATCCCAATTGTCGTTGACATATAGCAACGAAACCGGCGATATCACCATATTACACTTACGGTCGCAGAAAAGAAAGTGTAAAACTACAACAGTTGGAATCCGCAACCTCTTTAGACATCGCATGCCTAATCAAATGAATTCCTTAGACATCGCATGCCTAACAATTATGAACCCCGCATTTTAGTCTCATTGTCGAAAACACTTTTCAATATCAAGTCTGTAAGTCGATGTACAACACCCCACGACTTGCGGGGAGGCGGAAATATGAAAAACGATCTTGTTCTTTGCTTAAACATCGACTAACCGCATGAATCGAAAACTAAACGATAACTAACATCCAACATAGAAGTTCTAAACTACTATGTAAAGGGATTATACTTAAAGAACCGTGTCCTTCGTCTTTACGAAGTCCACCTCCTCCTCGGCCTTCTCCAAGTAGTAGACCGATCCACCACGAGAGCTTAACTCTAAGCTTTGCCTCTAAACTTAAGGCAACTAGGTATCTTTAAGTGCTAATCAAAGTACCTAGATGAAATAGAGTATGGTTATGGATTAAGTAGTCTAACTAATCCTTGTACTAAACACATGAGAGGGGAGGATTAGGGTTTGAAGAGAGAGAGCTTGAGGAGAGAGAAGATGAACATAATAATGAGAAGAGAAAATGAGTTATCATAATACTATATCAAGCATTTTATTTTATCAAGAAAAGAAAGAAAATGATTTACAACCATGCTTGATAAATATCTTGTGGTGATTCATCTCCATGAGTCATTAAGCAATTATGAAGCATTAATGACATGGATGAATCATCCATATGACTCACTAATCTCATTCAATGTATATGCCACCTAAACCTCCCTTAGTCACCATCTTCTAGAAGCTTCTCGCGCAATTACGAGAACGCCCCTCCTATCCGTGAAAACACGGAAAAACTTTAGACTGTATAAATCCAATAACCGGATACTAGTAACTGGCTTAAACCAAAGACGACTAGTAAAAACTATCCGAAAGTCGTACGTGCGAAAACACACGTATGCGTCCGAACCCTTGTCGTAAAACCATACGACCTCTATATCGTTTCGCCTGGAGTAGGGAAACTCTCTGGCGTGGGACTCTAGAGACTCGACTACTACGCTGGCAGTGGGTTTAACCCACAGACCGCAAGCGGCACTAGCTGTACGTAACGGTCCCCAGGTAGATGTCGATAAGAAGGCCGATGAGGAAACCCATCCGAACTCCTACTGAGTCTGATGTGACAATCACCGTACAGTCCGGTCCGTTCGTCTAAGACTATCGCATATCGGGCATAGGGGGGGCGGCAAGCGTCAGTCCCCTAATAGCGGTATAAGTCGTGTCGGAGCGAAGCCCATTACACCCTGAGAAACTACTGGAACCTACCAGCAATCTCCGCTTGCCCTGGCCAGGGACTTTGCGTAATGGCTCTCTGACACAGCGCGATATCAACCCCCAATACCGGGAGAGCACGAATCCTGTCTAACCGCCACTGCCACCAAGTGCTCGGGACTGCACACAACTGCTACCTGTTTGCACGACTCCTTTGAGCCGTGGTAGGGTAGCAATCTAAGAACAGTGGGACACACTCGAGGCGAAGTAGCAGTGTCATGTCTGCGGACTATGCTGTACTCATGTCACCTGGGAACTGTTCACTAACGACTGGTATAAAACCAACCAACAGTTCCCTGTGAGTCATGTCCAGTGTACCCATAACCTAACGAGCACTGCATACTATCTCCAGTACGACGTACTGACGGCTGTGGGACAGACCATCTCCCCAACTGGGATGAGAAGCGTACACACTAGTCTACTCCGGAGTATCGATGCCCTGTCTCGATAATCCAACGACTAGGGACCTGAATAAGGATGTGCTTGTAGACTACCCAGCCCCCACTAGTGTGACTGCCATCACAACGCTGGTAGTCAAGCAAGATCCTAAGAGCTCTATCAATACGTATACTCACATATTAAGATAGAAAAACCAAGTAGCATACTACCATGTTTAGCAAGACTGTTATATACATGTGAATATCCCAAGCTTCCATTAAGTAAATACAAACTAGTATGATACAATAATGGCCCCTAGGGCATATACACTAATAATCTCCCACTTGCACTAGGGCGCCATGTACTGGCATATCGAAGACCGATGATCTCGAGTAGCCTCTAGAACTGAATCTGAGGTATGGCCTTCGTGAATGGATCAGCAATGTTCTCTTCAGAAGCAACTCTCCGAACCTCGATCTCCTGACGATCAATGATCTCCCTGATCAGGTGATACCGCCTCAAGATGTGTCTGGACTTCTGATGGGACCTTGGTTCCTTCGCTAAAACTATAGCTCCGTTGTTGTCGCAATACAGAGCGTATTGGATCAACTATGGTAGGAACCACCTGAAGTTCTGTTAGGAACTTCTTCATCCAGACTGCTTCTTTTGCGGCATCGCAAGCAGCTATATACTCCGCTTCCATCATTGAGTCAGCAACGGTGTCCTGCTTGGAGCTCTTCCAGCACACTGCCACTCCATTGAGGGTAAAGACATAACCCGACATGGACTTGGAATCATCCTTATCACTCTGGGAAGCCGGAATCAGCAAAGGCCTCCAACCTGAGGTCTTTTCTGCCGTAAACCAAGAACATCTCCTTAGTCTTCTCAGGTACTTGAGAATGTTCTTTACTGCTATCCAGTGCTTCTCCCCTGGGTCTGACTGATACCCGGCTTACCACGCTTAGTGCGTAAGCTACATCTGGTCTGGTGCACAACATCGCATACATTATAGAGCCTACTGCAGAAGCGTAGGGTATAATAGACATGCATTCCCTTTCCAAATCAGTCTTGGGAGACATCTCTTTGGAGAGGGTGATTCCGTGACAAGCCGGTAGATTACGCGCTTAGAATCTTCCATACTGAATCTTTTCAGTACAGTGTTGATATACCTGGACTGTGAAAGTCCCAACATCCTCTTGGATCTATCACGATAGATCCGGATCCCCAGAATGTAAGAGGCATCACCCAGGTCTTTCATGGAGAACCTGTGTGACAAGAATCCTTTGACAGATTGTAGCATAGGAATGTCATTTCCTATCAATAGAATGTCATCCACGTACAAGACGAGGAATACAACAATTCTGGCTACAACTTTACTATATATGCACGGTTCATCTGGATTTTTGATAAAGTCATATTCATTGACTGTCTCATCAAAACAGATGTTCCAACTCCACGATGCCTGCTTTAGTCCATAAATGGACTTAAGCAGCTTGCATATTTTCTCGCTGCTCCTACTCTGATTGAAACCCTTTGGCTGATCCATATAGACGCACTCTTCTAAATTTCCATTCAAAAAAGCCGTCTTTACGTCCATCTGCCAGATTTCATAATCATGGAAGGCAGCAATAGCAAGAAGGACCCGAATGGATTTGAGCATAGCCACTGGAGAAAAAGTTTCGTCATAGTCCAAACCAGGTCTTTGACTAAAACCCTTTGCAACAAGTCTAGCCTTATAGGTTTCCACCTGTCCATCTACACCAATCTTTTTCTTGAAGATCCATTTGCATCCTATGGGTTTTACCCCATCTGGAGCAAAGTCCAAAGTTCATACTTTGTTGGTGTACATGGACTCCATTTCGGTCCGCATTGCATCTAGCCATCGTACCGAGTCGCCGCTTTGGATGGCCTGCTGGAAGTCAGTAGGTTCATCATCATCTATTATGCAATCCTCTCTATCCCCATCTATGAGAAAACCATAGTATCTCTCAGGCGGATGAGACGGCCTACTACTCCTGCGGAGGGGTGCGGGAATGTCCTGTTCTTCTTGAACTACTGGTTCTACCAAACTTTCAGTAGTAGTTTGTGGTTCTGGAATTTCTTCCAGTTCTATTTCGCTCCCACTTATTTCCTTTTCTAAAAACTGATGTTCCAGAAAATGGGCATTACGAGAAACAAAAACCTTTTGTTCCTCTGCGTAATAGAAATAATATCCCTTGGAGTTCTTTGGATATCTCACAAACTTACATTTTACTGATCGTACCTCGAGCTTGTCCACATGCTGCTTTTTAACAAAAGCTGGACATCCCCAAATCTTCATATGCTAAAGATGGGGTTTCTTCCCAGTCCACGTCTGATATGGAGTGGTAGGCACAGTCTTGGTAGGAGCCCTGTTCAGAAGATATGTTGTTGATTCTAGCGCATAACCCTAAAAAGATCGCGGTAACTCAGCATTACTCATCATGGATCATACCATATCCAATAGGGTTCGATTCCGTCTCTCCGATACACCGTTATGCTGTGGAGTGTATGGAGGAGTAAGCTGAAAGAGAATTCATTTCTCTTTCAGGTAACCTAGGAACTCGGCACTCAAGTATTCACCACCTCGATCAGATCTAAGTGTCTTGATACTTTTGCCGGTTTGGTTTTCTACTTCATTCTTATACTCTTGGAATTTCTCAAAAGCCTCGGATTTATGTTTCATCAGATAAATGAATCCGTATCTTGAGTAATCATCCGTGAAAGTAATGAAATAGGAAAAACCACCTCTTGCATGCGTAGACATTGGACCACATACATCGCTGTGTATGAGTCCTAAGAGCTCGCTCGCTCTTACTCCATGTCCAGTAAATGGAGTCTTTGTCATCTTTCCTTTGAGACAAGATTGACAAGTGTCATAAGTTTGATATTCGAACGAGTCCAAATATCATTCTCTATGTAACTTAGTCAACCTTCTCTCATTGATGTGACCCAGTCTACAATGCCATAAGAAAGCTTTATTTAAATCTGGAGACTTTCTTTTTAATGTGTTCTGGACATTGAAAATTTGGAGTTGGTTTAAAACATATATACCGTTATTTTGTGTACCGGACCCAATCAAACCATGATTAAGGTGGATGTTAACAACATCTCTTACAAACGTGAAATCATAAGCTTTATTTGATAACAAGGAAACTGATATGATATTACACGTTAAGCTTGGTACAAAAAAACAGTTATGTAAAACCAAAATGTGTCCACTCGTCAATCCTAGGTGATAATCCCCGACGGACGCAGCTCCCACGCTAGCTCCGTTAGCAACCTTTACGGTCATATCACCTTCCTTCAGCACTCTACGGTTTCTCAGTGCCTGCAATGAATTGCAAATATGAGATCCTGATCCGGTATCCAATACCCAGGAAGTAGAGTTAATTGACAGACAATTCTCAATTACAAACACACCTGAAGTCGAAGCCACAGCTTGCTTCGGTTCCTGGTTCTTGGCGTTCCACGCCTTGCAATCTTTCTTCCAGTGCCCTTTCCTGTGACAATGGAAGCACTCATCCTGGCCCACTACCGGTACCGCAAACTTTTTCTTTCCCTTCCCTCCCACCTTACTTACACCTCCTCTAGGTCTGGGGGCGGCCTTCTTCTTCCTTCTTTTGGCCCTAGCCTTGGACCCGGAAGATGCACCGCCAACAAACATAGCGGGTGTTTCCCTTGCCTTCTGCAAGGTGCCCTCTGCACTCCTTAACATGTTCAGGAGTTCCGGAAGTTCAACTTCTTTTCTTTGAATGTTGAAGTTCAGGATAAACTGGGCGTAGGTGGAAGGAAGGGACTGGAGAATAAGGTCTGTATAGAGCTCATTATCCAAAGTCGTCCCAAGGTCTGCGAGCTCTTCTATATAGCCGATCATCTTTAGGACATGTTCTCCTACCGATGACCCGACAGCCAACCTCGCTCGAAACAAGTTCTTAGAGGTCTCGTATCTTGCTATACGAGATTGCTCTCCATAAAGTTCCTTTGTCTGGAGAAATATGGCATCTAGTTCCATATCCTCGTGCCTCCTCTGATGTTCATTGTTCATCGAGGCAAGCACGATGCACTTGGCTTTCGCGCAATCGAAATCCCAGGTTTTGCGGATTTCCTTATCCGCATTACTGGATTTAGGACCAGGGACAGCAGGTGCCGTAGCGGTGAGGACGTACCCTAATTTGTCATAGGTCAAAGCCATTTTGACATTCCGCAGCCAATCTTTATAGTTTGGCCCTGTCAGTATATTTTTCTCTAAAAGTAACTTAACACCAGTCATATTCAGGGTCGCTGCAATTAGGAGAAAGAGAAGAAAACTCTTTAGCATGATGCTCTTGCAAGTTTAGAGTAGTTTTTAGTTTATCTAAACTGGATGGCTCCCACTGTTTCTCGAATCCTTCCTCAAACCATAAAAGAAGAATTAGCCAGTACTATTCTTACCGTACAATACTTGCTTAACCGTTCAGCCAGGCTAGTGTCGATACTTCGAAGGAGGTTTTCCAACGCTTTCGCGAAGTTCCTTAATTAAATAACCTCTTTTCTCTGGGGGCGTAACCCCGCTGACACCTTTCTTGACACTTACTTGGTTTATAGCATTGATCGTTAAGTGACGAATATCCTGATAAGTAGCATATACTCACAGTAGGATCGGGATCCAAATATCATCGTATGATAATGTTGAAGGAATGCTACCAACATTCATCAAACTCCAAATGGTATGCATCACTTTGCAAATTTCAGTTTCTTTAGAAATTCCCGATATAAGTTTTTGCCCCATGCTCTTATGACTTTGGCTTTGGTCAAAATGTCATAAGTCACATGTCAAGTTCTACCCGTCATTATCTTGTCAATTTGAACCCATCCGTATATACCCCTGACTTTGGTCAAATGATAATACGAGTGTTCCAAACTAACTCATCTATCTTATGCAACAAATGAAAACCCAGCAGCTACCAAACACTATGCCTTGACTTTGGCCAAAATGCATAGCTTGAATACTACTGAATACCCAAATGAAATGATGGAGGGCTACGAATGGTTTTGGGAAAACCGTGAACGTAGTGAACTTGATATAACCGAAGGAACCTGATAGCTTTTAATGGGAGTGGTTAAAGCTCCGCATTTAAAAATATCTGTTTTTTTTTTAAAATTAACCGAGTGGTTTCTTTTAAATTGTTCCAACGATTAACTTTTTGGTTTATTTTCTTTGCATTATAAATAATGCGTCCCATCATTAACCTATCATTGCAGAAAACAACGAAAATACAACGTCTTCTTATGCCATCTGCATTCGCCACGGGGTCCCGTCATCACCCGTTAGGTTACTTAACTAACGACAGAGCGGGGGCTGGGCTAGCGCGGGTGTAAAACATAAGTGACGTCTAAATATATATAGATATTGTACATTCGTCATACACAATAATAGGTATTCCGGATCACAGATGAACTTTATTGGATTTGCAAGTAATCCGTGTTTGTTTTGAGCCTGCAACAAAAGACGGATTACACAGTTATGATGAATAGCCATTATCCCACCCAAGACCCCAACGGGTACGGCAAACTACCCGCCCCACAGTTTGTGCACCCCACCTTTGGTCTGTCCTAGGAGCAAAAACAGTAAAATGAAATAATACAACGGTGGCTACAACCGCAACCTGGATGTGCCCCGCAAAATAATATTACAACAAATTACATTTACATCAAATGAATTAAATAATAACCCATCACATAACCCCGGCTATACATCACAACAGTCCAACATAGTTCATATCCACAAACAGTAAAATCCATTACAGAAATGTGCAACCCCCTGCCAACCGACATACTAGCAGTTAGGGGAGGTTTACGAACACATTATACAAACACAGATATAATCCAACAAGAAAATACCGTATAATTTCGATCGATTAAACACATTTAATTTTGCTCCAATACTTCTCTGTAAATCTGAAACCTGAGCAAAAATTAAAATATTCCAGAAAATACCAAATATCATAGAGAACCAACACAGGAAGATTGGGCTTGTGAATCGGCAACTCGGCAGCGGAATCGCGGCGGATCGGGGGGATTCGCCGCGGTTCCGCGGCGGTTTAGTCGATTCGTGAGCCCAGTTTTCTTGGGTGTTCTAATACTATCATTTTGGGCTTTCTGAACCTGCCTGAAAAAATTTTGGACTTCATTTAAAAATCGACAGAAACCATGATATCGGGGTTTTCCGGTTTTGGTTTTTTCCGTTCGAAATTTATACAATTTTGCAAGCGAGTTATTTATTGTTTAGCGAGGCTCTGATACCAATGTAAGTCGATGTACAACACCCCACGACTTGCGGGGAGGCGGAAATATGAAAAACGATCTTGTTCTTTGCTTAAACATCGACTAACCGCATGAATCGAAGCTAAACGATAACTAACATCAAACATAGAAGTTCTAAACTACTATGTAAAGGGATTATACTTAAAGAACCGTGTCTTTCGTCTTTACGAACTCCACCTCCTCCTCGGCCTTCTCCAAGTAGTAGACGATCCACCACGAGAGCTTAACTCCACGCTTTGCCTCTAAACTTGAGGCAACTAGGTATCTTTAAGTGCTAATCAAAGTACCTAGATGAAATAGAGTATGGTTATGGATTAAGTAGTCTAACTAATCCTTGTACTCAACACATGAGAGGGGAGGATTAGGGTTTGAAGAGAAAGAGCTTGAGGAGAGAGAAGATGAACATAATAATGAGAAGAGAAAATGAGTTACATAATATATATCAAGAATTTTATTTTATCAAGAAAAGAAAAAAAAATGATTTACAACCATGCTTGATAAATATCTTGTGGTGATTCATCTCCATGAGTCATTAAGCAATTATGAAGCATTAGTGACATGGATGAATCATCCATATGACTCACTAATCTTATTCAATGTATATGCCACCTAAACCTCCTTAGTCACCATCTTCTAGAAGCTTCTCGCGCAATTACGAGAACGCCCCTCCTATCCGTGAAAACACGGAAAACTTTAGACTGTATAAATCCAATAACCGGATACTAGTAACTGGCTTAAACCAAAGCCGACTAGTAAAAACTGTCCGAAAGTCGTACGTGCGAAAACACACGTATGCGTCCGAACCCTTGTCGTAAAACCATACGACCTCTATATCGTTTCTCCTGGAGTAGGGAAACTCTCTGCGTGGGACTCTAGAGACTCGACTACTATGCTGGCAGTGGGTTTAACCATAGACCGCAAGCGGCACTAGCTGTACGTAACGGTCCCCAGGTAGATGTCGATAAGAAGGCCGATGAGGAAACCCATCCGAACTCCTACTGAGTCTGATGTGACAATCTCCATACAGTCCGGTCCGTTCGTCTAAGACTATCGCATATCGGGCCTAGGGGGGCGGTAAGCGTCAGTCCCCTAATAGCGGTATAAGTCGTGTCGAAGCGAAGCCCATTACACCCTGAGAAACTACTGGAACCTACCAGCAAATCTCGCTTGCCCTGGCCAGGGACTTTGCGTAATGGCTCTCTGACACAGCGCGATATCAACCCCCAATACCGGGAGAGACGAATCCTGTCTAACCGCCACTGCCTCCAAGTGCTCGGGACTGCACCCAACTGCTACCTGTTTGCACGACTCCTTTGAGCCGTGGTAGGGTAGCAATCTAAGAACAGTGGGACACACTCGAGGCGAAGTAGCAGTGTCAAGTCTGCGGACTATGCTGTACTCATGTCACCTGGGAACTGTTCACTGACGACTGGTATAAAACTAACCAACAGTTCCCTGTGAGTCCTGTCCGGTGTACCCGTAACCTAACGAGCACCTGCATACTATCTCCAGTACGACGTACTGACGGCTGTGGGACAGACCATCTCCCCAACTGGGATGAGAAGCGTACACACTAGTCTACTCCAGAGTATCGATGCCCTGTCTCGATAATCCAACGACTGGGGACCTGAATAAGAATGTGCTTGTAGACTACCCAGCCCCTACTAGTGTGACTGCCATCACAACGCTGGTAGTCAAGCAAGATCCTAAGAGCTCTATCAATACGTATACTCACATATTAAGATAGAAATCGGGCAATTCAACAAGATTCCCGACATCCTGAATGAATGCTCGTCGCAAACTTTAGTAAACGGCCGCACCCCCGGATGCCGTCGACGAAGTGCTCTAAGGCGGAACACCGCTGCCGCGAGCACCCGAATGGATGCATTTGGCGACGGGGTTCTCCTACAGTCACTTGGTCATGGCTGTTTATTAAGTTTACCGGCGAGTATCCGCGTACGCTTGTCACGTCCCGAAAGTACGGAACATGACCGGCACTTAAACTACGAAACGTCTCGAGGCGTACGTAATCTAAGTAAATCGAAAACCCAGAAATCCAAACCAAGAAAAGAAGTAGAGTGAAGGAAAACCAATTTAAAATAAGTAGTTTTAATAGCATAAGCCGAGTTATGCGGTTTTTAAGAACAAAATTTACTGAAAATTTCGGCAGAGTCTCCTTTGTAAATACTGGCTCCCAAACGGGATACAACATGAATAGTATACGAAATCAATAAAAAGGCATCCCCAAGCGGGAGCTAGCTCTTCGTCAATCGACGGTCACAACCACACAAGCAATATAATATACAACGCCAACGGCGAGGATCAAAATTCAAAAGGAAACTCAAATCCACAAGAAAACCGCAGAAAAATAACGCGCGACTCTAAGGTCGAAGGAATAACATCACTGGTCTCTATCTCAAAATAAATACATGTTTGGTTGATGGAACTTCTAGATACAACAGAATAATGATATACAAGATATATAATGGGGGTACGATACAAGTAAACCCACCTACTAGCAAATCACCCGAACGAAACTATGCCGCAAAGCCGTAATTAAACCTGTACGGCAAAACCTGCAAGAAACTGGGGCACAACGGGGGTGAGTTGCCAACTCGTGAATAGAAAAACATCTATGCACAGAAATCGCATAAATAACGCAATCCTAGGTCAATGATCATAATATATCCTCAAAAATGTATATAACATGCAGCCTATAACAATGGCTAGGGTAGTATCTAACCCGAGTGTAAACTCATGTGCCCGTGTCAGTGCCTCAGGTAGCAAAATATCATATGAATGAGGTATGAATGCATGACAACAGAATACATGTAAATGAAGAACTGTTTTCATAAATTAGTGAGATTTCCTTTGTATTTTTAAAATGAGGTATCATAATGAAATCGGCATAAAACAGTGCCTAGCATCGGCACAAAACATAATCCCAATATCTCGATATCTCTTTATCACAGTCTCTGTACCTTAATATCTCGAAATCTTAATATCACAGTCTCAATATCTAGGGCGCCGTCAGTCCAGACCGGCCCCTACCATCCATCTCAAGACCATGACGGTATCCTCCGGATATCCGACGCGTCGGGTAAAATCACCGATAGGTAGTGCTCCCCTGCCAGGCTCACATCGTCATCATCACGCGCTTCTTGCCCCGGGGTACCTTACCGGGTCCACCATGTACCCGAAACGGTTCATCTGTCTCCTCGAATCGGGTCTCGAAATCCATCAGCAAACTCATGGTGGACGACTCATACATCATGGGAAAACCGCACTTTTTATTTTAAAAGAGGAAAAAGGTTTATTTATGTTTTTGCGGTTTTCCTCCAAATCCAGAAAATCTCATGGAAATCCGAATCTAAAACCTCAATAACACGTAAAATGGTGAATATATGCATGAGAATCCATGAATGCGGCATAACAATGAATAACAGTATGCATGAAGTAGCAGGTAATAACTACAATGTCTAAACTAACATATAAGGCAAGTACACTAATATCATGTCTAACTATTAGCTAACAGGCTATGTCAAGCAATAATATTTTCTAAGGTGTACGTGACATGGCAATTACCGATGAAGATGTGTGTGAGCCGGCAAATAAGTGTACGTTGTACATACGCATCATTGGTAATGGTGCTGGTGTCCTAACAGCATGATATCAATAATGGAGTATGAAACATAAAATAAGCATGCGATGCGAAGCGGACCACAAAAGAAGAGCGGGAGCTGAAAACTAGACGCAACTATAACTAATCTGCATTAATCTAATATAAGTCCTACAAATGGTGCCTTTTGAAATAACACGAATCATGGGGTTTTGAAAATAGGGGCTACGGTGTTTTTATGAAAAGATAAGTCTTTTGAAATATCCGTAGGATCCCTTGGGCTGTCTTTTAAAATACCCACGATTCGTTAGTTTTTGAAATAGGTAGGAGTCTAATCTAATCTAACAACTACACTAAACTATACGGCTGAACTAACAAGTTGAACTACAGGTAAGGAAACCGCCTATCATCTGAGTCGATACATATACCTACCTGTATATGTATAGTCGGTGATCCCGCCTCAATAATATCATATTCGATACCATATCTATAATCAAACATCCCAAGTCAAGAGTGCGGATCAATCATCAAAATATAGCTCGTACGTAAATCCGTCGTACAGCATCCCAAATCTGGGTACGGGTCAATATCACATTCATCATACTATTCACCTGGTATCCTCTTTATCAAATATCATGATCGCGGTACTGATCTACGTCTAGTACCATACTGATACCGCCTACGTATGCATGGACGTGTGTGAAACACTACGTCAAGGACCCGCTACAACGTCATGTCGTATCTTAAATACGAACCCTGCTATATCACCGATCTCACGGCCTCAAATCAAATCTCATCGACTCGGCTCAATCCCAAGTATCATCCTCAAATCCGTATGTGAACACATAGTCCCATACCCATGTGAACCCATAACTATAAAGAATCCCATGAGCACATATCAATAGGAATGTATGCAAGTATGTATGTGTGTATGTGTAGTGCAACACTACCCTAGGGTTCGCAACGCTAAAATAATCCAAAACACCAATATCCATCCTCAGCATCGTTATTAATCCCAAATAACATATAATAATTGTTGGTGTGTATACGCATCCGTATACACCACCACGGACTGCGGGGGTGCTATACGCCATCCACCCGACTTCTCCCCGTAGATATAAATCTACTCACCTGGTCCTCGCTAGCCGGTGCCGACGTCGCCACGCGCTTGCTTGTCGTCTCGAAGTCCACATGGGGTACCTACATATCATAACGCACCGTATCGCATTAAAACTAAATTCGAAATCGAAACGGCATACGAAAATCAAATCGGCACGCGTATCACGCGTAAGTCCAAACCTATCGCCTACGCATGCAAGAATAGTCAAACCAACCCTCGATGTCGATGTACAAACGTCAAACCATCGAGAAAAATCCAATCACACTCATTTGCACAATTACAAGCACTAATTATAATATAAAATAGCTTACAATTCCCAAAAACCCCAATTTCACTTAAAAAGTCATTTTTCCGAAAATCTAGCAAGCACAATTCGCCGTTTTTGTAAAAAACATGATGTTTAAATGAATGTAGCGGCCAATATACTTATTAAATATCTTAAATAAGTCATAGAAACAATTTCCGGAATTTAATCTCATTAAATTCCAAAAACCCTAATATTCTAGTTTACAAAATATCCTTTTTAACAATTTCATGGCAAAAATGCACAAACTACAATTTAGGTTGGATTTCCATGAACTAAAGTGTTAAACTACACTTAATAAAGTTAATAATATGATAAAAACCCTAACCATATTTTTAATCTCATATTTCGAATTAAATCAAAAAAACTAGTTTGCAACAAAAAGCTTAATTTGGACATTTTTCAAGTAACAACTTGTAATTAACAACTAGATTAGTTTTCTACAAAACTAAATATGTTAATCCACCTCACTAAACCATACACAATCAAACACAACTCATTTCCACAACAAACCCTAACTTGAAATCTTTAATCATGCAATTAAACTCACATAACCCAAATTAACACTTAATTAACTTAGCTTTAAGAAATTAAGTAACAAACTAAGCAAAAAAAAGTTTAGAATTATACCCAAAAACATTTGAAGATCCACAAGCATCCATGGCCCTCCAAAATGCTCTCTTTTCACAAGGATCCATGCTATACGGGCTAAGCTAAAATGGGTAGGAGTCGGATTTGGGTTTTGGGATTTTTTTGATGGATTTTGGGGCAATTTTTGATGAACTTTTGAAGAGAAAAGAGAAGGGAAATGGGGGGGGCTGTTGCTGCAGTAGGAGAGAGGGGGGGTCGGCTGGAATGGGAGGGGGAGAGGAGAGAGGGGGGGTCGGCTGGAATGGGAGGGGGAGAGGAGAGAGAGGGAGGTAGAGAAAGTGGGGGGAGAAAGTCAAAGTCCAACCAAAGTCAAAAGTCTAACTAATTTATCCATTTTCTTTTCTTTTCTTTCATTTCTTTTCCTTTGAAATTCAAGTGCGGAAAAAGATGGGGGCTGCTGAATTCAGCCAAGGGGAGAAGTGAATGGGGGTGTGTGGGTGTGGGTATGGGTGTGGGGTGCTGAAAAATGATAAATACAATACCCCAAACATCCATTTACGCTAAAAAAAAGCCTTTTTTCTTCAATAATTTCTAAACCGTTTTGGCAAATGATTTCGTTCCAAAAACCACATGATAAAATTTTATTTAATGTTTTATGATGCACAAAATTTGTTTCAACTCATTCCAATTTGTAATTTTCCCTAATTAAATGTATTATTGACGGCTTAAATAATAATAAAATAATATTTTTTTCAGAAAATTTGAAATTTCACCAGCGGCTCAATAAACACCAAATAATAGCAATTACATAGCTAGAATATGTATATTTAATTTTTTATAATAAGATATTTGTATTTTGACTTTTTACAGAAAACCACCTTATTTTACCGATTTTTCGAAATTTCACCGAAACGATTTTCAAAACGTTACAACGCTACGTGATTGCGACGGACTTTTGATCACATCAAAATCCCGTGGCAACCGATCAAATGAGACTAAACTGCTATGTCTATAACATTCAAATGTTGTTGATTCCAATTATTGAATCACATTCCAGATAAATAAACAATGTTAAACTTTCCGATCGAATAATCAAACACCCAAGTTTTCCCGAGTAGTTCAACACTTGAAATAAGTTTAAAAACATCCACTTCATGCCACAGTACCAACGGTCCAGCCGTAGAAGGGTCAAGCCAACGCCTCACATGTGGCACGCCGTACTGCCCCAAACCCTAAGGTTCAAAGGGCAGTTCAAGACGGTCACATAATCGAGTTAAGGTTTGTTGTCTTCTAGAGGGTCCATCGCGTTACTTGCACTACTTAGAACGTTCTTAAACTACGGAAAAAATCGAACACTTGGAAATTTCCCGTCAGGGGAAAAAGTGGGTTATTTATATTCGGTCGAACTTTTTAACACGTTCTAAAATTACCCGGACAAAACAAAATAAACAAAGTTAAATAATCCGATCGAATCATCGAGTCCCCAATACACCCCAGAAAACTCAACTGTTGAGTAGAAGTTAAAAATTCCCAGAAAACACAGCACTTACAGAAAGAAATTACTGTGCAAACCACGTGGCAAGATTCACCATTATGACCGCGGAACCGCCACACAAGCCAGGGTGGGGCCACGGTTCCACGGCGCATTGGTCGAGTTGGGGGCACATGTTGCACAGTAACTCCTAGAAAACCCTGCTAAATTTTTTGACAGTTTTTAATTCACAAAAATCCACAATTTCAGAAAATGTACAGAGAGGGGTCAAGTTTAGGGTTTCGGGGTTCGATCGGATTTCTAACATCGTCTACACTTCGCCTAAATCTCTAGCTAGGCTCTGATACCACTGTAGGATTCCTAGGCACGCTCAAGAGGTTACACAAGGCATCTGTAAGTCCACATTACCTCTCCCGGTACTTACGGGCTTGCGGAAATGATGAAAAACGTTTTTTTCAAGAGGTGGTAACATGGACTCAAAATACGGATCTTTGTTAAACAACTAACTAACAAACCTAACAAGAGTTTTACCTACTCGGTTAGGGGGTTATACCTTTCTTGAACTCCTTCGTCTTCAACTCTTTCCGGTGTACGGATCGGCCTCACCTTGTCGTCTCCTTGCGCCGAAGATGGATCCACCTGAAAGCTTCTACCTTTGGCTTCTTCTTCGAACCTGAAGAAACTAGAACACTTGGTTTGCTAAACCTTGTGAACTAGGATGAGTAGAGAAGTGATTTGGGTTTTCTTTTATTTCTAAGGCAATGTTTCTCAATTCATGAGAGGGTGTTGCCTTGAGCTAGAGAGAGAGCAAAAGGAAGAGCAAGAGGGAGAGCTCAAGCAAGAGAGAGAAAACAAATGAGAGAATGAGTAAGTCTTTTGCCATCCGAGCTCTCATAATCCAAAACCATGATTACTCATAATAGTAATTGAGTATTATGTGATGGTTCAAGTCAAAATGGCCATATCATTTCATACACTCATTTTGCAAAAACAAACAAGCAAGCAAAAGTCTTTGCCATGAAATGATAGCCAATGTAATGATGATGGTCAACTAGTCCAACCTAGTCAACCGGTCAACAAAGTCAACAAAGTCAACCCCTCATCTCAACCAAGACACAATAATACTTAATTAATATTATCATTAATCATATTTCTTATTCTCATTAGGGTTTAGCAAAAGTCAATGGTCAACAGTGAACAGTCAACAGTCAACAACCCCAATGAGAATCCTCTGCCTCTGTCTCTCTATCAACTGTGCATACACACCCGCATCCGCGTTCCGAGGAACACGAATACAAACGAGATAAAACCAATCCCAAAATGTACCCTAGGATCTGACTTAAACCAAAGCCCGCTAGTGTTAACTGTCCGGACACCAAACGTGCACAAGTGCACGGATGTGACCGAACCCTGTCGCAAAACCATGTGACCTGTCGCAAAACCACGCGACCTCTACTCTTTTGCCTAAAGGCGAATAGCTTTCTTTGTGGGACTCTAAAGACTCGACACTACGCTGGCAGTGGGTTTAACTACAGACCGCAAGCGACACTAGCTGTGCATAACGGTCCCCAGATAGATGCCGAAAAAAAGACGGACGAGGTGAAACCCATCTGAACTCCTATTGAGCCTGAATGTGACAATCTCTGTACAGTCCGGTCTGTTCGTCTGATACATCGCATGGCGGGCCTAGGGGGCGGTAAACGTCAGTCCCCTAATAGCGGTACAAGTCGTGTCGGAGTGTAGCCCAGAACACCCTGAGATAGCACTGGAAACCTACCAGTATATCTCGCTTGCCCTGGCCAGGGACTACTCGTGTAATGGCTCTCCTAGACACAGCGCGATGTCTACCCCCAATACCGGGAGAGACGAATCCTGTCTAACCGTCACTGCCTCCAAGTGTTTCGGGACTGCACCCAACTACTACCTGTTTGCACGACTCCTTTGAGCCGTGGTAGGGTAGTAATCAAAGTACAGTGGGAACACACTCGAGGCAAAGTGACAGTGTCAAGTCAGCGGACTAAGCTGTACTCATGTCACCTGGGAATTGATAACTGACGATAGGTATAGTACCAACCAACAGTTCCCGACGAGTCCTGTCCAGTGTACTCGTAACCTAACGAGCACCCGCATACTATCTCAAGTACGACGTACTGACGGCTGTGGGACAGACCGTCTCCCACACTGGGATGAGAAGCGCATACGCTAGTCTACTCCGGAGTATCGATGCCCTGTCTCGATAGTCCTATAACTAGGGACCTGCATAAGGATGTGCTTGTGGATTACCCAGCCCCCACTAGTGTGACTGCCATCACAACGCTGGTAATCAAGCAAAGATCCTAAGGGATCTACTAATGTGTATAGGTGATATACTAAAATAAACACATGTACACATTAAAATAGAAACAAACCAAGTAGCATACTACTATATTGAGCAAGATTGTCTATACAAGGTGAATATCCCAAGCTTCCATTATGTAATATACAAACTAGTATGATAGAGTAACGGCCTCTAGGGTATATACACTAACAGCATCAACCATGCCAAAATCAAATTTTTCTATGTGCCGAGAAACCCTAATGAAGATCGTTAACTAGAGGTAAGGCGAAACTACAAGCAAGCAAACTACTTTGCTACTAAGTGAATGGGAATACAACCTTTATAGATCCGGTCCTTTACTTCTAAAGCTCCGTGTTGATGTCCTTTCGCTACGATCATCGGGATCCCGGACCCTAGCGTTTGTTCCATCGGAGAAATGAGCGGGCTAGGTCGTTGACTTCGAGGCCGAAGATGATCTACGTCGGGGAGACTCAAACTCAAGCTATTCCTTCACTTGGTCAAAAACTTTATGAAGAGAACACCCTATACAATATGGCAAGTGGTAAAGGATGAAGAAATAGGAAGTGGGTTCACTTTGAATTTGGATTTCTCACTCTTAATCTTCACTTGAAAATTTTCAAGAAGGCTTTCTTCACTTGAAGAAGAAGATGAAGAAGAAAGAAAAGAATGAATAATGAATAAATAGAAAATGAATAATCAAGTGAAGTCTATCATCTTGCAACCATGGGTGAGTAAACTAATGTAGAGACTAAACTAGAGTTTATGTTAATGGTTAGGTTAATGTAAATGTCATGCAAAACAAAATGGTGGACTTTGTCAAAGATGCTAAGAAGCTTCATGAAGCTTGAAGCCAAAACAAGAAAAGCCACCATTTAGTTTTACCAAAATAAATAGACAAATAAATAAAACCCAACCATTAACCTAAACATGGTGTAAGTCATACACACACCCAAGTTTGCATGTATCATCAATCATGATACAAACTAGTGCACAAACATATATCATATATACAACTTGTGCACATCAAGTGAGAAAAACAATCTTAAGTGAACAAATACTAGTTAATGTAAAGTAATATATCAAATATATAATTATACATTAAATCATTAAATCAATACTTGATTTAATGATCCGGTCATATCGCATATAACCGACTAATATCAAGTGTATCAATATATCGAATCAACACTTGATTCGGTAACCCGGCTATATCACATATAACCGACCGATGATACAAATCGCGAGAATAGAAAACAGTATGACATACTGATATTATTCTCGGTCCCGCACATATCTCATATGCGCTCCTATTTCGTTTCGCTTGAGCCAGGAAACCCCTGTGTAGGACTCTAAAGACTCGTCAATATGCCGGCAGTAGGTGATGATCATAGCAAACACCCACAAGCCGCAAGCGGTCTGCTAAACGTAACGGCCACCCGGGTATTGAGCGATCAGAAGATCAACGAGCAAGCCTGCTCACACTCCTGAGAATCCAACCAGTAACACTTACCGCACAGTCCGGTCTGTTCGTCTGATATGTCGCATATCTCGCCTAGGGGTGGTAAACGTCAGACCCCAGTAGCTTGATAAGTCATGCCGATGTAAGGTCCATAACAAGCATGAAACTACTGATAACACTTACCAGTAAAACAGTGCAACCCTGGCCAGGGATTTCCAGTTATGGCCAGTCGAGCATAGCGCAACATTAACCCCCAATACCGGGAGAGACGAATCCCCTCCTATCGCTCATTGCCTCCATGTGAATCGGGACTGTACCCAAAAACCACCTGTTTGCACGACTCAGTAGAGCCGTGGTAGGGTGGAAATCAAAACACGGTGGGAGACACACAAGACTCTATGACGATCTCGGGTCAACAGACTAAGCTGTACCAGTGTCACCAGAGAACTGCCATATGACGTGAGGTATAATACCATCTGGGAGTTCTCGGCGAGTCCATTCAGTGTACCCAGTCACCACTGAGCACCCGCATTCCATCTCTGATGTCAAACACCAATGGATATGGGATCATCCATCGCCCATCACATGGGTCGAGAAGATATACGCTAGTCTACTCTGGAATATTGATGCCCCATCTCGATATTCCCACAACTAGGAACATTGAAGGATGTACTCATGGACTACCCAGGCCCCACTAGTATGATCTACATCATAGTCCTGGAAGTCGAGCAAATAGGCATCTAACTATAACTTCAGCTAGACGGGTGGCATTGAGATGACCTAGTCTACAATACCTCAAGAAGGATTCGTTCATTTCTGAACTCTTCCTCTTGTGTGTGTTTTGTACGTTAAGAACTGTAGTTTGATTTAGAACGTATATGCTTTTAGATAACGTGCCTGAACCGATCAACTCTTGATATAGGAAAAATTCAAAACATTATCCAACAATACAAAATTATATCCTTCTTTACTAATAAAGAGACTGATATGATGTTGTATATCAGGTTTGGTATCTAATAACATTTGTTTAGAATCAATGTATTTGGTAGTACAGGGTGATAACAGCCAACAGACCTGGCTGCAACACCTGCACTATTTTTAACTCTTAAAATTTATCACCCTTTCTCAGTTCTCTACCTATCTGTAGCCCATGTAACAGATTACATTTGCGGGATCTTGATCCGGTATCTCATACCCAGGACGTAAAGGATACTGAGAAACAGTTCTCTGTAATGAACACACCCGAAGAAGATGCATCATCATACACTTTCTTCGTTTGGGCGGCATGGGAATCCTGGTAATCCCTTATTTCCTGCTTGATCTTATAACAATTATAAGTCGGAGCGGGACCAACGTTCTTTAGCTCAGTATAACAAGCGGGTTCGGTCAATACATCCGTATTATTATCTTGATTAAGGCGTGACATGGTCGCTACCTGGAGAGGGAGAGAGAGAAGAAAACACTCAGCGTATGCTCTTGCAAGGTTTAGATTGGTTATTAATATATCTAATCAGGATGGCTCCCACCGTTTTTAGTCAAATCTTCCTTCGAACCCTAAAAGGAAAGACTAGCCGGGATTAATTACACCCTACAAGTTCGCCAATCTTTCCGCCAGGCCAGTACCGGTACTTTGAGGGATGTTCCCCGTGCTTTCGCACGGACCTAATTAAAATAAACCTCGTTTTCCCAGATGCGTAACCCCGTTGACACCTTTCTAGACACCTACTTGATCGGCTAATTGTAATGTGTAAAAATCTCCTAGGAGTAAATCTTACTCGCAGTGGGTATCGGGATCCAACTATCTCATTGGAAGTATGCAATCTCATTGCAAATTTCAACACTTGAAACTCCCAATAATATCTTACTCCAAGCGTCCTATGACCTTGACAAATGTCAACAAACCATAAGCTGCTAGTCAAGTTCAACCCGTCATTTCCTGATTGAAGTAAACCCACCCGCACGACCCTTGACAGAGGTCGACAAGGTAGCACGACTACCCTAAATCAATTGCATCATATGCTTATGCAGATAAGCAGTAATCAGCTACCGCACACTACGCCTTGACAGAGGTCAACAAACGCAGCATGAATACTAACTATTACTTATCTGAAATGACGGAGGGCTACACAGGTTTTTAATAAAACCATGAGCGTAATGAACTTGATATCATTGTAGAATCAAATGATTTAAAATTGAGTGTTTTTAGGCTTTTACTAGTTTTGCTAAAGAGGTCGCTCCCAGTGACAGGATCGTCGGCTCTTTCCTTATCGAATAAGGTGCAGGATATTTCACAAATACCACTATGCAAAACAAAAACTATAGAAGCAATCAAAAACAAACCGAGGGTTGTAGAATTTTCCAGTTATTTCTAAAGAAGTCACTCCCGGTGATGGGATCTCGGCTCTTTCCTTATCGAATAAGGTGCTGGATATTCTACAAGGAATACCGCTATGCAAAGCAAGAAATATAGCTACCTGTTTTTGAAAATTCGATTCCACAACATCTTTAGGTTTCTTTTAGTATCATTAATCTCATTAATGAAGTCCCATCATATAAGTTACCTAAACATCACAGATAAATACAACGTACGCTTATGCCATCCGGATTCGCCTTGATGTCCCCTCATACACCGTTAGGTTAGGTAACTAAAGGCAGAGTGCGGCAGTGCTAGCGCGGGTGTAAAACATAAGCAACGTCTATATAATATATCACATATACTATATCATGTATCCATCTCATCAATATATCAAATGATCACATCACAGATATCGCAGCAGAATCAACATATGAAATATTGGACATACTAGGATTTCCGGGTTTTATTTTAAGCCTGTATAAAACACGGATTCCATGGTCGTGATGAATAACCAATCCCACACCCCTAGACCCCTACGAGAGCGGCAAGCAACCCTACCAATTCTAGAGTTAGGAGACCCGGTCTCGACTCCTCGAGATGGTCTCCCACTGGACCCTAGAACCCGGTTACTTGTGCTCACCGCCTTGGGTCTATCCTAATGCGGAAAAGTAAATACTATCCAATGGTGACATCATCCTCAACCCGGAAGTGCCCCAATAAAAGAATATTACATACAATGAATGAAAATGAAAAACTCTCATCTCACATAAAACCCCGGCTATTCAATCATGACGATCCAATATAACATATCCCAGCAACACATAACATCACATGTCATCAACATAAGTAAATATGCGTATCCCAATTGTCGTTGGCATATAGCAAAGAAACCGGCGATACACCACATATTACACTTACGATCGCAGAAAAGAAAGTGAAAAACTACAACAGTTGGAATCCGCAACCACCTTAGACATTACATGCCTAACAAATGAACTCCTTAGACATTGCATGCCTAACAATTATAAACCCCACATTTTATTCTTGATCTCGAAAATACTTTTCAATATCTAGTCGGGAAATTCAACAAGATTCCCGACATTCTGATCGAATGCTCATCGGAAACTTTAGTAGACGGCCGCACCCCCCGATGCCGTCGACGAAGTCCACTAAGGCGGAACACCGCTGCCGCGACCACCCGAACGGATGCTTTTGGCGACGGGGTTCTCCTACAGTCACTTGGTCGGGGCTATGGGGTGTGGCTATCTAATAAGTTAACCCAGCGAGTATCCGCTTACACTACGTGATTGCGACGGACTTTTCATCTCATCAAAATCCCGTGGCAACCGATCATCTGAGACTAAAGTGCTAGATTTATAACATTCAAACTAGTTATCTCATAACTACATTTGTGGATTCCAAATATTGTATCCCATCACATAATATTCGAACGACGTTAAACTTTTCGATCGATTCATCAAAGTCCCACAATTTCCCGACAGCTCAACACTTGAGCAAACTTTTAATAATACCCAGACGATTCCACAGTACCTATGAACCAGCCATAGAAGGGTCAAACCAACGCCTCACATGTGACAACGCTAAACTACCACAAACCCTAGGGTTCAAGTAGCGGTTTTGACGGCCACATAATCGAGTTAAGGTTTCGTTCTTCTAGAGAGTCCACAGAATCATTTGCACGTTTTTTCGAATACGTTAAACTTGGAAAAATGGGTTTTTGACATTCGATCGATCCTTTTAACTTCGTCTAGACAATATGTGAATAACCCGAAACAATGTTAAAACTACGAATACGAAACACTCCGAATTACTTATAGTGTAAGATTACATTACATGCAAAATTAGCCAAAATAAACAACACCTGAAACATCAAAAACCAAGTCCTGGAACACACAAAAAAATTTAGCCCCAAACTTCATCAAATGACCGAGCAGGCCTGAAAAAATGTACATAAGGCCTGTTTTTTCCGAGCTCTTGGGCTGAATTTTCCTATGTGTTCATGTTGCATCACATACAGCTTTCTACAGTTGTTTAAAAAAAATTTGAAAGCTTTTTAAAATCGACAGAAACTTGAGTTTCGCGTTGCAAGTTTGAGAGTTGTTTCGGTTTCGTAATTCTAACAAAATCCGTATTAATTTCTAGCATGGCTCTGATACCACTGTAGGGTTACCTAAGACAGAAGAAAGGTTTCGGGAGGCATCGTCAATGCCAAATTCAAAAATTTGCCGTTTTAGCTAACCCTAACTAAGAATTGTTAACTAGAAATCGACGGAATGTAAATGCAAACAACTTTGCATAAGTAAAGAGAGAGAGGAATACAACCTTTGTAGACCGGTCCTTCACTTCAATAGCTCCGTGTAGTAGTCCTCTTCGCTGTGATCGTAAACTCCGGACTCTAGAGAGGCTCCATGAAGAAACGAACATGCTTGCTTCGATGTCTTCGAGGCCGAAGATGATCCACGTCGAGGAGACACTAAACCAAGCTATTTCTTCCCTAGGTCATGAACTTTGTGAAGAGAACACCCTATACTAAATGGAAAGTAGTAGAGGATGATCAAGTAGGAAGTGGGCTCACTTCAGAATTGATTTTCTCACACTTTTTCTCATACCTCCATTGAAGCTAGAAAGCTTTTTGAGGAAGAAGAAAGGAAGAAGAAGATGAACTCATCATATGAGTTAATCCAAATGAATTATATGAACCATGGGTGAGTTAAGCCCTTATGCTTAACTCATGTAGAGAATAAACCAAGGTATAAGGTTAAGGGTTGGGTTAACTAATATCCTAACGAATGACAAAAGAGTGGACTTTGTCAATGTTTCTACAAGCTTGACAACATTGACCAAGTCTTTCTCTTTTGATAAATTTTAAGAAATAAATAAACCCTAACTTAATCCTAGGATGATATAAGTCTCATACACCCATCTTGTATGTATCATCAAGCATGACACAAACATGTACACTTGCATATATTACATATAAACAATGTGCACAATCTAGTAAGAAAAGAAATCTTAAGTGAGCTAATACTAGTTAATGTAATGTAATATATCAAATATATAATTATACATTAGATTATCAAATCAACTCTTGATATAATAATCTGGCTATATCACATATAACCGACTAATATCATGTGTAACAACTTATCAAATCAACACTTGATCCGATAACCCGGCTATATCGCATATAAACGACCAATATCACAATTCGCGAGAATAGAATACGGTATCTCATATCGTATTAATCTCGATCCCGCACATATCACATATGTGCTCCTACTCCGTTTCGCTTGAGCCAGGAAACCCCTATGTAGGACTCTAAAGACTCGTCAATACGCCGGCAGTAGGTGATGATCATATCAAACACTCACAAGCCGCAAGCGGTCTGCTAAACGTAACGGCCACCTGGGTATTGAGCGATCAGAAGATCAACAAGCAAGCCTGCTCGTACTCCTGCGAATCCAATCAGTAACACTACCGTACAGTCCGGTCTCTTCGACTGATATGTCGCATATCTCGTCTAGGGGTGGTAAACGTCAGACCCCAGTAACTCGATAAGTCGTGTCAATATGAGGCTTATAACGGGTCGAGAAACTACTGATAACACTTACCAATATATTTCTAAAGCAGCCTTGGCCAATACCGGGAGAGACGAAATGCCTTCTATCGCTCATTGCCTCCATGTGACTCGGGATTGTACCCAAAAGCCACCGTTTTGCACGTTCTCTTGAACGTGGTAAGGTGGAAATCAAAGCACAGTGGGAATCACACAAGACTCTATGACGATCTCGGGTCTACAGACTAACCTGTACCAGTGTCACCAGAGAACTGCCATTTGACGATAAGTATAATACCATCTGGGAGTTCTCGGCGATTCCGTCCAGTGTACCCAGTCTCTACTGAGCACCCGTATACTGTCTCTAATGTCAAACACCAATGGATATGGGATCATCCATCGCCCATCTACATGGGTCGAGAAGCTATACGCTAGTCTACTCTGGTATATCGATGCCCTGTCTCGATACACCTACGACTAGTAACATTTGAATGATGTACTTAGCGACTACACTGTCCCGACTAGTATGATCTGCATCATAATCCTGGTAGTCAAGTACTGATCCTAAGGGATTTATTAACATGTAACATAGAGACAATCAGAGTACATGTTAAGATAAAGTGCAACCAGATAGCATACTATCATGTCGACCAAGAAGTTCTCCATATATATGTCCAAGCGTCCACTACAATATACATCATATGTACAGTAATGGTGTTAGTTATATGTATGCCCTAGAGGCCATTACTTTACATAGGATGTATATTGTAGTGGATGCTTGGACATATATAGGGAGGACTTTCTTGCTCGACATGATAGTATGCTATCTGGTTACTCTTTGCCTTAACGTGTACACTGATTGTCTCTCTGTTACATGTTGGTAAAGCCCTTAGGATGTGTACTTGACTACCTGGACTATGATGCGGATCATACTAGTGGGGACATGGTAGTCCATAAGTACATCCTTCAAGGTCCCTAGTCGTGGGTGTATCGAGACGGGGCATCGATATACCAGAGTAGACTAGCGTGTAGCTTCTTGACCCATATAGATGGGCGATGGATGATCCCATATCCATTGGTGTTTGACATCAGAGATGATATACGGGTGCTCAGTAGAGACTGGGTACACTGGACGGACTCGCTGAGAACTCCGAGATGGTATTATACCTTACGTCAGATGGCAGTTCTCTGGTGACACTGGTACAGAGTAGTCTGTTGACCCAAGATCGTCATAGAGTCTTGTGTGGTTCCCACTGTGCTTTGATTTCCACCTTACCACGTCCAAGAGGGCGTGCAAAACGGTGGTTTTTGGGTACAGTCCCGAATCACATGGAGGCAATGAGCGATAGGAGGGGATTCGTCTCTCCCGGTATAGGGAGTTGATGTTGCGCTGTGTTCGATTGGCTATAACCGGAAATCCCTGGCCAGGGTTGCTGAGATTTACTGGTAAGTGTTACCTGTAGTTTCTCGAACTGTTATAGACCTCATATCGACACGACTTATCGAGCTATTGGGGTCTGACGTTTACCACCCCTAGGCAAGATATGCGACATATCAGACGACGAGACCGGACTGTACGGTAAGTGTTACTGGTTGGATTCACAGGAGTGTGAGCGGGCTAGCTCGTCGATCTTCTGATCGCTCAATACCCGGGTGTCCGTTACGTTTAGCAGACCGCTTGCGGCTTGTGGGTGCTTGATATGATCATCATCTTCTGCCGGCGTATTGACGAGTCTTTAGAGTCCTACACAGAGGTTTCCTGGCTCAAGCGAAACGAAATAGGAGCGCATATGAGATATGTGCGGGACCGAGAATAATGCGTGTATGTGATACCGTATTTCATTCCCGCGATGAATGTTTCGATTGGTTGTATGCGATATAACCTAGTTATCGAATCGAAGATTGATTCGATAAGTCGATACATTGGATACTAGTCGGTTATGTGCGACATGACCGGATCATTGAATCAAGTGTTGATTTAATGATTTAATGTATAATTATATATTTGATATATTACTTTGCATTAACTAGTATTGGTTCACTTTAAAAGGATTTTCTCACTTGAAGTGCACATTGTATATGTGATATATTTTTGTGTGCACTTGATTGTATCATGTTTGATGATACATGCTAACTTGAGTTTGTGTAAAGATTAAACCATGGTTATATGAATGGTTAGGATTTTGTTTACTTATTCATTTATTTATATTGATTATTTATTTTGGAAAAGAAAAGGGAAATGGTGGCTTTCCTTGGTTCTTTCATGAAGCTTCATGAAGAGTTGAAAAGGTTGACCATTTTGTTTTCTTCTCTTAACCTAACCATTCACCTAACCCTAGTTTGCTCTCTACACTTGACCATAGTTAGGATATGATAAGTATTCATATTATTTTCATTATTAAACTAACACTTATCATATTCTTCTTCTTCTTCCTCTTGATCAAGAAGAAAGCTTAACTCCATTAATGGCATCTTGAGTAAAAGAGTGAGAAATACAATTCTAAAGTGAACCCACCTCCTATTTCTTCATCCTCTACCTCTTGCCAAGTAGTATAGGGTGTTTTCTTCACAAGTTTCACAACTTGGTGAAGTTGGAGCTCGATCTTGAGTTGCCTCGACGTAGATCATCTTCGGCATCGAAGCAGACGACCTAGCCCGCCCATTTCTCCGATGAAGCCGATGCTAGAGTCCGGGATCCGATATGGACAGCGAGAGGACGTCTACGTGGAGCTAAGGAAGTGGAGAACAGGATCTACAAAGGTTGTAGCCTCTTTCCTTTAGTTAAAATGTTAACTAGTTTCACTTTTCGCCTAAACGCTAGTCAACGAATCCGTATTAGGGTTTCTCGGCACTTGTATAATTTGAAATTAGCATGGTTGATGCCTTGTGAGACCTCATCATGGTGCCTAGGAACCCTACAAATGGCCTCTAGGGCATACATATCACTAACATGAGGGTCATATCACCGGTCTTCAGAACTCTACGGCTTCTCAGTGCCTGCAATGAATTGCATATATGAGATCCTGATCCGGTATCCAATACCCAGGATGTAGAGTTGATTGATAGACAGTTTTCAATTACAAACACACCTGAAGCCGAAGCCACAACTTGCGTCGGGTCCTGGTTCTTGGCATTCCAATATTTGCAATCTTTCTTCCAATGCCCTTCCTGTGACGGTAGAAGCACTCGTCCTTCCCTACTATCGTCCCTGCCACTTTTGCCTTTCCCCTGGCTTCCACCTTACCAACACCTCCTCTTGGTTTGGTAAGGGCCTTATTCTTCTTTCCTTTGGCTTTCTCCTTGGACCTAGAAGAGGAAGCACCAATAACAAACAGAGCGTGTGTTTCCCTTGCTTTCTGCAGGGTGCCCTCTGCACTCCTCAACATGTTGAGGAGTTCCGAAAGTTCAACTTCTTTACCATGAATATTGAAATTGAAGATAAACTGGGCATAGGTGGAAGGAAGGGACTGGAGAACCAAGTCTGTATACAGCTCGTTCTCTAACGTGGTCTCGAGGTCCGCGAGCTCCTCAATGTATCCAATCATCTTAAGGACGTGTTCCCCTACAGATGTGTAAGTCCATATTGCGACCCCCGGTGCTTACGGGGAGGCGGAAACGGTATAAAAAACAAATTTTTATCGCAAGAGGCAACATGGACTAAACAAGGTCGGGATCGTGTCTAAACTAAACTAGCAAATACGCTAAAGGGAGTTAGCTACTCGGATGAAGGTTATACCTAAACTTGAACTCCTTCTTCTTGAAATCTTGTAGAGGTTGATGGTTCTCTTTTCGTCGCCTTCTCCCGTCGAAGATGGATCCACCTCGAAGGTTCGACCTTTGGGCTCTTCCTCGATCTTTGAGTGAACTAGGGTTTCCGGGTTGCTAAACCTTGAACCTAGAATGAGTAGAGAGTAACTAGGGTTTGCTTTTCTTTTTAAAGAGAAGGATTCTCAACACATGAGAAGGTTTCTCTTTTTAGAGGAAGAAGAAGATGAAATGAGGAGAGAGAGAGGTTATGATAGAATGAGCTATATTTTTCTTTCTTGCAACCATAATGCCAAAAGAAAAGAATTATCTAATAATAATAATTGAAAATGAGAATAGTTGATGGTAATTTGGAATGACCACTACCATGCTTCATTTAATGAAATGTAAGCATAAATCAAGGAGGACTTTTTAAAGCATGATGGTGGTCAACATTCAACCATGGTCAACAAGTCAACCATGGTCAACAAGTCAACAAAATCAACCATAACAAAATTCTCATTTAATTACTATTATTAATAGATAATTCATAAATCCATTAGGGTTTGGAAAAAGATAACTGTCAACTGTGCATACGCACCTGTTCCGAAACCCTAATGAAAAACCTCATCCTCCGCCTCAAGCAACTGTGCATACACACCTGCATTCTCGTTCCGAGGAACAAGAACACCAAGATATAAAAGCAACCCTCAAAACATATACCGGTATCTGGCTCAAACCAGAGCCTGCCAGTATAATCCGTCCGGACTCCAAACGTGCACAAGTGCGCGGATGAGAACGAACCCTGTCGCAAAACCATGCGACCTCTACTCTGTTTTGCCCAGAGGCGAATACCCTCTGTGTGGGACTCTAAAGACTCGACACTACGCTGGCAGTGGGTTTAACCACAGACCGCAAGCGGCACTAGCTGTGCGTAACGGTCCCCAGGTAGATGCCGACAAGAAGGCTGACGAGGTGAAACCCCATCTGAACTCCTACTGAGTCTGAATGTGACATTCTCCGTACAGTCCGGTCTGTTCGTCTGATACATCCCATGTCGGGCCTAGGGGGCGGTAAAACGTCAGTCCCCCAATAGCGGTACAAGTCGTGTCGGAGTGAAGCCCAAAACACCCTGAGATAACACTGGAAACCTACCAGTATATCTCGCTTGTCCTGGCCAGGGACTACTCGTGTAATGGCTCTCCTAGACACAGCGCGATGTCAACCCCAATACCGGGAGAGACGAATCCTGTCTAACCGTCACTGCCTCCAAGTGCTTCGGGACTGTACCCAACCACTACCTGTTTGCACGACTCCTTTGAGCCGTGGTAGGGTAGTGATCAAAGTGTAGTGGGAACACACTCGAGGCGAAGTGCCAGTATCAAGTCAGCGGACTAAGCTGTACTCATGTCACCTGGGAACTGATAACTGACGATAGGTATAATACCAACCTTTCAGTTCCCGACGAGTCCTGTCCAGTGTACTCGTAACCCAACGAGCACCCGTATACTATCTCCAGTACGACGTACTGATGGCTGTGGGACAGACCATCTCCCACACTGGGATGAGAAGCGCATACGCTAGTCTACTCCGGAGTATCGATGCCCTGTCTCGATAGTCCTACGACTAGGGACCTGTATAAGGATGTGCCTATAGATTACCCAGCCCCCACTAGTGTGACTGCCATCACAACGCTGGTAATCAAGCAAAGATCCTAAGGGCTCCACTAATGCGTATAAGTGATATACTGAAATAAACACAAGTACACATTGAAGTAGAAACAAACCAAGTAGCATACTACTATATTGAGCAAGATTGTTTATACAAGGTGAATATCCCAAGCTTCCATAAAGTAATATACAAACTAGTATGATACAGTAATGGCCTTTAGGGCATATACACTAACAATCTCCCACTTGCACTAAGGCCATGTACTGGCGTATCGAAGACCTATCATCTCGATCAGCCGCTCGAACTGAGTCTGGGGTAGGGCCTTGGTGAATGGATCTGCAGTGTTCTCTTCTGAAGCAACCCTCCGAACCTCGATCTCCTTGCGATCCACGATCTCCCTGATCAGGTGATACCGCCTCAAGATGTGCCTGGATCTCTAATGGGACCTGGGTTCCTTTGCTAAAGCTATAGCCCCGTTGTTGTAGCAATACAGAGGTACTGGGTCAACAATGGACGGAACCACCTGAAGTTCTTTTAAGAACTTCCTTATCCAGACAGCTTCTTTTGCGGCATCAGATGCAGCGATGTATTCCGCTTCCATAGTCGAGTCTGCAACGGTTTCCTGTTTGGAACTCTTCCAACACACCGCCCCTCCATTGAGGGTAAAGACAAAACCCGACATGGACTTGGAATCATCCTTGTCACTCTGGAAGCTGGAGTCAGCAAAGCCCTCAATCTGGAGGTCTTTTCCGCCATACACCAAGAACATCTCCTTAGTCCTTCTCAGGTACTTGAGAATGTTCTTTACTGCTATCCAATGTTTCTCCCCAGGGTTTGACTGATACCGGCTTACTACACTCAGTGCATAAGCTACATCCGGTCTGGTACACAACATCGCATACATTATAGAGCCTACCGCAGAAGCGTAGGGTATAATAGACATGCGATCCCTCTCCAAATCAGTCTTGGGAGACATCTCTTTAGAGAGGGTGATCCCGTGACAAGCCGGTAGGTTACCGCGCTTGGAATCTTCCATACTGAATCTTTTCAGTACGGTGTCGATGTACCTGGACTGTGAAAGTCCTAATATCCTCTTGGATCTATCACGATGGATCCGGATCCCCAGGATGTAAGAGGCATCACCCAGGTCTTTCATGGAGAACCTGTGTGACAAGAAACCCTTGACAGATTGTAGCATAGGAATGTCATTTCCTATTAAGAGAATGTCATCCACGTATAAAACAAGGAATACCACAGTTCTCGCTACAAATCTACTATAGATGCATGGTTCATCTGGATTTTTGATAAAGTCAAATTCCTTGACCGTCTCATCAAAACAGATGTTCCAACTCCGCGATGCCTGCTTTAGTCCATAGATGGACTTAAGCAACTTGCACACCTTTCCGCTGCTCCCACTCTGAATGAAACCCTCTGGCTGATCCATATAGACACACTCCTCTAAATTTCCATTTAGAAAAGCGGTTTTTACGTCCATCTGCCAAATCTCATAATCGTGGAAAGCAGCAATGGCAAGAAGGATCCGAATAGATTTCAGCATAGCCACTGGAGAAAAGGTTTCGTCATAGTCCAAGCCAGGTCTTTGACGGAAACCCTTTGCTACAAGTCTAGCTTTATAGGTCTCAACCTGTCCATCTACACCAATCTTCCTTTTGAAGATCCACTTGCATCCTACGGGTTTTACCCCGTCTGGAGCAATGTCCAACGTCCATACTTTGTTGGTGTACATGGACTCCATTTCGGTCCGCATTGCATCCAGCCATTTTACCGAGTCAACGCTCTGAACGGCCTGTTGGAAGCTAGTAGGCTCATCATAGTCTATGATGCAATCCTCTCTATCCCCGTCTATGAGAAAACCGTAGTATCTCTCGGGCGGATGAGACTGCCTATTACTTCTGCGGAGCGGCGTAGGAATGTCCTGTTCATTTGAACCCTCTGGTTCCACTAAGCTTTCAGTAATAGTTTGTGGTTCTGGAATTTCTTCCAGTTCTACTGTGCTCCCACTTATCTGGTTTTCCAAAAACTCAGTTTCCAAGAAGTAGGCATGACGAGAAACAAGAACTTTTTGTTCCTCTTCACAGTAGAAGAAATATCCCTTGGAGTTCTTTGGATATCCCACGAACTTACACTGTACTGAGCGTGCCTCGAGCTTGTCCGCATGCTGCTTTTTAACAAAAGCTGGACATCCCCAAGTCTTGATGTGACTGAGATGGGGCCTCTTCCCACACCACATCTCATATGGTGTAGTAGGCACAGTCTTAGTAGGAACTCGGTTCAATAGGTACGCAGCTGATTCTAGTGCATACCCCCAGAATGATCGCGGTAACTCAGCGTTACTCATCATGGACCGTACCATATCCAATAGGGTTCGGTTCCGTCTTTCCGATACACCGTTATGTTGCGGAGTGTATGGAGGAGTAAGCTGAGAGAGAATCACATTCTCTTTTAAGTAATTCAGGAACTCGGCACTTAAGTATTCTCCACCTCGATCCGATCTTAGAATCTTGATACTTTTGCCGGTTTGTTTTTCAACTTCATTCTTATATTCCTGGAATTTTTCAAAAGCTTCGGACTTATGTTTCATTAAGAAGACATAACCGTATCTTGAAAAATCATCCGTAAAAGTAATGAAGTAAGAATAACCGCTTCGCGCATGTGTAGACATTGGACCGCACACGTCGCTGTGTACGAGTCCCAAGAGCTCGCTCGCTCTTACTCCGTGTCCAGTGAACGGAGTCTTTGTCATCTTTCCTTTGAGACAGGATTGACAAGTGGCATATGATTGATATTCGAACGGATCCAAATATCCTTCTGTATGTAACTTAGTCAACCTTCTCTCATTGATGTGACCCAGTCTACAATGCCATAAGAAAGTCTGATTGATATCTGGAGACTTTCTTTTGTGTGTATTCTGGACATTGAAAATCTGTGGTTGGTTTAATACGTATATACCATTGCTCAGTGTACCAGACCCAATCAGAACTTGATTAAGGCGAATGTTTACAACATTACTTACAAACGCAAATTCATAACCTTCTTTAGAAACCAAAGATACAGAAATGATATTACAAGTTGCGTTGGGTACAAAAAAGCAATTACGCAAAACCAAAACATGCCCATCTGACATTCCCAGGTGATAGTCCCCCACGGCTTTAGCATCCATGCTAGCTCCGTTCGCAACTCTGAGGGTCATGTCACCTTCCTTCAAAAACCTACGGTTTCTCAACGCCTGCAAAGAATTACAGATATGAGATCCTGATCCGGTATCCAATACCCAGGAAGTAGAGTTTATAGAAAGACAGTTTTCAATAACATACACACCTGAAGCTGAAGCCGCAACCTGCTTCAGTTCCTGTGTCCTGGCCTTCCAAGCCCTGCAATCTTTCTTCCAGTGTCCACTCTTATGACAATAGAAGCATTCTTCTTTTCCAACAAGCTTCCCCGCTATCTTTGTTGCCTTTTCCTTTCCCTTCGTACCCACTTTACTAACACCGCCTCTTGGTTTGGCGGGGGCTTTCTTCCTCTTTCCCTTGGCTTTCGCCTTGGACCTAGAGGAAGAAGATCCTCCTACAAACAAAGCGGGTGTATCCCTATCCTTCTGTAGGGTGCCCTCTGCGCTCCTCAGCATGTTGAGGAGTTCTGAAAGTTCAACTTCCTTTTCTTGCAAGTTGAAATTCAGTATGAACTGGGCGTAAGTGGATGGAAGGGACTGGAGAATTATATCCGTATATAGTTCACTGTCCAACGTGGTCCCAAGTTCCGCGAGCTCCTTAGTGTAGCCAATCATCTTAAGCACGTGGTCCGCTACCGATGATCCGACGGCCAACTTAGTCGAAAATAACTTCTTCGACACTTCGTATCTTGCGATACGAGACTGCTCTCCATACAGTTCTTTTGTATGAAGAAATATGGATTCCAAATCCATATTCTCGTGCCTCCTCTGATGGTCGTTGTCCATCGAGGCAAGTACGAGGCACCTGGCCTTCGCGCTGTCAATCTCCCAAGTCTTACGGATTTCCTTATCCGCGACGCTGGAGGTGGGACCTGGGACGGGGGGAGCTTTGGTGGTAAGAAGATACCCCAGCTTGTCGTAAGTGATTGCCAATTTGACATTCCTGAGCCAATCTTTGTAGTTTGGCCCTGTCAGTATGTTTTTATCTAGAAGTAACTTAAGTCCAGTCATTTCGATTTGGTCGCTGCAGGGTGGAGAGAAGAAACACTTTAGCACGATGCTCTTGCAAGTTTAGAATGGTTTTTAATTTGTCTAAACAGGATGGCTCCCACTGTCTCTCGAATCCCTCCTCAAACCACAAAGGAAGAATTAGCCGGGATCAATCCCACCGTACAATACTTGCTTAACCGTTCAGCCAGGCCAGTGTCGGTACTTCGAGGGAGGTTTTCCAACGCTTTCGCGAAGTTCCTTAATTAAATAACCTCTTTTCCCTGGGGACGTAGCCCCGCTAACACCTTTCTAGGCACCTACTAGGTTTATAGCATTGATCGTTTAGTGAGAAATTTCCCGAGGAGTAGCATATACTCACAGTAGGATCGGGATCCAAATATCATCGCGTGACGAAAATGATGGAATCCTACCATAATCATCACACTCCAAATGGTATGCAAATCTAGCAAGTTTCAGTACTTATGAAACTCCCGATGTGGATTTTTGCCCCATGCTCTTATGACCTTGACTTTGGCCAACAAATCATAAGTCACATGTCAAGTTCTTCCCGTCGTTTTCCAGGTTAATTTGAATCCACCCGTACATACCCTTGACTTTGGCCAACAAGGCAGTACGACTGTTCCAAATCAACGCATCTATCTATGCTGCACATGAATATCCAATAGCTACCAATCACTATGCCTTGACTTTGGCCAACAAACACAGCTTGAATACTATTGACTATTTATGTGAAACGACGGAGGGCTACGAATGGTTTTGGTAAAACCGTGAACGTAGTGAACTTGATATAATCGATGGAACGAGATAGCTTTTAGAAGGAGTGGCTCAAGCTCCGCATTTAAAAGTTAGTTTTGAAAAGAACCGAGTGGTTTTTCGAAAGTGTTCCATCGACTTAAACTTGGTTTATTATCTTGCATTAGTTCTTTTAATGCGTGATATTCTTGCATTAGTTCTTTTAATGCGTCCCATCATTTAATCCTACCATTGCAGAAAACAACCAAAATATGACGTACGCTTATGCCATTCGCATTCGCCACGGGGTCCCGTCATCACTCGTTAGGTTACTTAACTAACGACAGAGCGGGGGCTGGGCTAGCGCGGCTGTAAAACATAAGCAACGCCTAAATAGAAAGCAATGATAGACATTACAGATCACAGATGAATACATTGGATATACTAGCAATCCGCAATCCTTTCGAGCCTGCAACGAAAAGCGGATTACACGGTCGCGGTGAATAGCCAAATACCCCACCCAAGACCCCTACGGGTGCGGCAAACTACCCGCCAAGTACCCGGTAGTTTGTGCACCCCTCCATGGGTCTATCCTAGGAGCAAAAACAGTAAAAAGAATTATACAATGACGGCTACAACCCCGACCCGGTTGTGCGGCCAAACAAATAATATTATTACATCAATTTACATTTACAATGAATGAAAGAAAAACAAAAGCTCATCTCACATCCACCCCGGCTATTCACCCGCGACAGTCCAACACATTCATATACACAATCCAACATCAAACACAGATCATGTATAACCCCGACTAATCGACTTATAGCGATTAGCCGACGTTCAATACATGCAAACATCACAGATATAACCAACATAGCCAAAGTGCAGTGAAGTTCGGAAAAAATACGGAATTATAGGACCCCAAAAGTGAATTTCTGTTCTGGAAAATCTGGGTACATATAATACATCTTAAAAATCCCAAAATCCCACCAGAAGAACACTGCACGAAAAACGATGCACAGAAGACGACAAACCGCGGCGCTTCCGCGGCAAATGCCTACCTCGTGCGGCGGAAGCGCGGCGGTTTGAATGAATTAGGTCAACGTTTTTCTTGTGTGTTCAAACAAAACCCTGAGCCGAATTTACAAGTATAAAGTTTTTCATTTTGAGCAGAAAAAATTTCAACAGAAACTTAGGGTTTTGGTTTTTCCGGTTTTGTGATTTTTTTCGGTTCCGAACTTCGTTACACTTCACTACCAAGCTAGTTTAAGTTTAGTTAGGCTCTGATACCACTGTAAGTCCATATTGCGACCCCCGGTGCTTACGGGGAGGCGGAAACGGTATAAAAAACAAATTTTTATCGCAAGAGGCAACATGGACTAAACAAGGTCGGGATCGTGTCTAAACTAAACTGGCAAATACGCTAAAGGGAGTTAGCTACTCGGATGAAGGTTATACCTAAACTTGAACTCCTTCTTCTTGAAATCTTGTAGAGGTTGATGGTTCTCTTTTCGTCGCCTTCTCCCGTCGAAGATGGATCCACCTCGAAGGTTCGACCTTTGGGCTCTTCCTCGATCTTTGAGTGAACTAGGGTTTCCGGCTTGCTAAACCTTGAACCTAGAATGAGTAGAGAGTAACTAGGGTTTGCTTTTCTTTTTAAAGAGAAGGATTCTCAACACATGAGAAGGTTTCTCTTTTTAGAGGAAGAAGAAGATGAAATGAGGAGAGAGAGAGGTTATGATAGAATGAGCTATATTTTTCTTTCTTGCAACCATAATGCCAAAAGAAAAGAATTATCTAATAATAATAATTGAAAATGAGAATAGTTGATGGTAATTTGGAATGACCACTACCATGCTTCATTTAATTAAATGTAAGCATAAATCAAGGAGGACTTTTTAAAGCATGATGGTGGTCCACATTCAACCATGGTCAACAAGTCAACCATGGTCAACAAGTCAACAAAATCAACCATAACAAAATTCTCATTTAATTACTATTATTAATGTAAGTGCACGGCGGCGCCCCGGCCGTCGATCCGACGCCGGAATGCGGAAGCGGTGAATAACTTAAATTTTGCGGACTTTGCAAACCGGCACCACCGCGCACTAATACCCGGATCGAACCATTAACTAGTCCTAGCTATCTACAAGAAAGGGAATAGAGATATACCGACGATCCAAGTCCTCCGGTCTTCTCGTCATGGTCCCGATCTCCTGCGGAAAAGTCCCGTCTCCTCCTCGTCGCCGGAAGTGCACCACATCGCCTTCTTCGTTTACGGGCTCCCACCTCAATGCCGAGGCAACTCGGGCACGAAGCCGGCTACTCGACGTGCCCAAGGTTCGTTGTAGAATATGTAGTAGAACTTGTGTCTCCTTATGGGGTAGTGGAGATGCCATTTGGTGGAGGGGTGAAAAACCAGAACAATGTGGAGGAGCTAGTGGGTATTTTGGAGCATGATGTGAACCAAAAATACACCCACACAATATTGGACAGCCCCCATCCTAAGTGGCCGGCCAAAGAGGTGAGGAGAAGAGCATGGAGTGAGGGAGTGATATGATAAAAACCAAAAGATCAAAAACCACAACCATAATCAAAAAGAGAAAGAAAGGAATGGTTATGATATCAAGCAATGATCACAAGCAAAACCAACACTCATCCAACCATCATCACCAAACTCATCATCAACAACCATGATGATCACTAAAAGTCAAGCAATCATGAAGCTAGAAGTCAAGGTCAATGAGAGGCTATCATGATAAAACAAAGATGCAAAGACCCCCTCCACAAATGCCTATTTGCAACAATGCAAATAAGCCCTCCTCCACCAATCTTCGGCCAATGAACGGAACAATGGAAATTGGCCGAAACGAAAAGCAAACTGGCAACTCCAGAAAACTGGTCCCGTAATAAATTACAGGAAAACCCCGATACTGTGCATACACACCCGCATCTGTATTTCGACCGAAATACAAATGCAATGAGACAAAGTCTACACTGTACTATACTAGGATCCGGCTTATACCAAAGCCGGCTAGTAATATCTGTTCGATCCTGATCCGTGCAATACCGCACGTATCTGATCGAACCCTGCCATATAACCATACGGCCTATAGTACAAACTGTCCGATCCTGATCCGTGCAATACCGCACGTATCTGATCGGACCTTGCCATATCTCCATACGGCCTCTACAACCTTTCGCCCGAAAGCTGAGTAACTGAATGTGGGGGACTCTAAAGACTCGTCAACACCTTGGTTGTGGATTTAACCACTAGCACGTCAGAGGTATAAGCCAATACGTAACGGGCTACCAGGTATTGACTAAAAAGGACGTCGATGAGCGAACTCATCCTGACACCCTACTGAGCCTGTCAGTGACAATATCCGTGCAGTCCGGTCCATTCGTCTATGAGTATCGCATGGCGGGCCTAGGGGGTTGGTAAAAGTCAGACCCCCAAAAGCGGTACAAGTCGTGTCGGAGTGTAGCCCAGAACACCCTGAGATACTACTGGAATACCTACCAGTAAATCTCCTTGCCTTGGCCAAGGACTTTGTGTAATGGCTCTCCTAGACACAGCACGACCTCACCCCCAATACCGGGAGAGACGAACCCCTGAGGATACGCTCACTGCCTCCATGTGGCTCGGGACTGTACCCAACTAAAACCTGTTTGCACGACTCCTTTGAGCCGTGGTAGGGTAGTAATCAAAGTACAGTGGGAACTCACACGAGACAAATGACGATCCCCAGGTCGATGAACTAACCTGCACACATGTCACCAGGGAACTGCCATCTGACGTCTGGTATATGACCAACTAGCATGTTCCCGGCGAGTCCTGTCCGGTGTACTCATAACCCAATGAGCACCTGTATACATCTTAGGTGATCCAACTGACACCAGTGGCTTGTGAGACCGGCCACCGCCCCTCGTCGGGGTCTCGACTGTATACACTAGTCTACTAATGGAGTATCGATGCCCAGTCTCGAAACTCCCATGACTAGGGACCTTTTAAGGATAAGCTTATAGACCCCCAGCTCCCACTTATATGATCGCCCTCATACTGCTGGTGGTCAAGCAAGAATCCTAGGGGCTCTATCAACGTGTAATAGCGACGTGTCATGTCACCTAAAGCAGTACACGATGATAAAGGTAAACCAGATAGCATACTATCATCTCGAGCAAGACTGTCCTACTGGGATAGGTCCTCCCTCAATCATTACAATCACGTACCTGTGACCTAATAATTGACTCTGAGGGCACTATCTCCAACAATCTCCCACTTGCACTCAAGGCTAATTATTGCGATGTCGCATACTCACAGCCCGTGTGATACCGAACACCCAACTCCTCTACTAGTCAGTCTCACAAAGCTCGTTTGCGGAACTATTGCGTTCGAGGAATAGCCTCAGTGAGTGGATCCGCTTAGTTGTTTCTTTCTATGTCTCTCTATATCTCAAGTTCGCGGAGAAACCTATCTCCCGAAATGAGCAATACCTGTCTTAGAATGTGTCTGGATGTCTGATGGGACATAGCTCATAAATGAACTCCAAATCCAAACTTCTTAGACTATATCGTCAACTGAACTTAATCAGTATCCTGCGCGCCATGCCTCCCTCAGTATTGCCTTGGACCACCTGTCCAAAATACTGCCCCTCATCAGAAGGAAAACTATAACTCTGACAACCTTCTTGTCGTCCATGTCACCTTGGAAGCCTGGAATGATAACTGTCTCCTGAATGAGGCTGTCGTTATCATCTCCCTAGAACATCCACTTATGTTCTAAAACTGCTTCCGACTGTTTCTCCAGGATTGGATTAATGTCAAGTTATTGCATCTAGTGCAAGAACAACATCTGGTGTGGTACTTGACATCTCACGATTGACTCAATTGCCTGAGCAAGTGATCTGCCAATCATGCCCGTCCCTCTCCCCTTTAGTCTGTAAGACACCTTTGGAGAGGGTGACTCCATTACCTGCAGGTACACTACCGTGCCAGGAGTCGTCCATCCTAAATACTCTTAGAACGCTGTCAAGTACCCTGATTGGGAAACCACCCAAATCTAGATCTAAAACCATAGATCTAGTAACCAGTATGTCTGATATAAAATCCATTTCCTTTGTGGAGAAACAACTGTGTGACGACCAAAGTATAACCGATCGTAGTGTAGGAGTTTCCTTTCCTACTCTGTGTATATCATCCAAATACTAGGATATCACACCCTACTACCTTCTCAACAGATCAATCCCCTATTCTGATGAAGTCAAACCCATGACTGTCACGTCAGAAATAGATGATCTTTGTCCGCTACATCTGCTCTAGTCTATAAATAGACATAAGCAACCTGTCCACCAATGCTTCCGCTGCTCCCACTGACTACGACAACCCTCTGGCAGAGTCATATAGACGTGCACTTCTAAAACTAGTTTAGAACGACGCTATACTCATCCTCCTGCCGGGTCTCGCAGCCTGGAACAACAACAATGGCAAGTGTGGGTAAACAAGAACTTCCCTGTCACCGTCCTTGAGGCTACCTGAGTACCTCTCGGGTGCCTGAAGTTACCCACTTTATCTGCGGAGTGGCCAATGGAATGTCAATCCAGATTGAATCTTTAGGTTCCTTATCAAATCTTCAGTAATCGTTTGTGGTTCTGGAATCACTTCCAGTTCTACCATACTCCCACTACTGTTTTCTGAAAAAATCCATTTTTAATAAAACTGTGGCGAGTCTAGAACAATATTGCTATTGTTCATCCAGATGGTAGAAAGTCAACCCTCGTCATAGCCTGGGTCAACCCACAAACAGCCATTACAGAAACATGCCTTGAGTCATCCAGAGTCTGGTTTTAATCATAAGCCGGACAACTCCCCGTACCTTAACATCGTTAAGATATGAACTGTTCTATATCCAATATAGAAACAGAGGCACTGATTTAATTGAACCAGATTCAAATCATGCAGCTGTCCCCAGTGCATGTCAACTAAATGGAAGGAGGCCGATCAGCGTTACTCAACTTAGGAATGCTTCCAATCATGAGTAACCTGAAAGAGAAGCAAGATCTCTTTAATCATTACTATCAACTGAATATCATACACAAATATCTACATCTTCGATCACTTTGAAGAATCCCGATACTTGCTATACCTGGTTCTCTACTCTATTCAAATACCTATAACTCCTCAAAACTTAGACCCTGTGTTTCAACGAAACACATGTCTAAGAACTAGAGAAGTTAAAAGTAAACAGAATATAGTATGAGGACCAACCCCTCTGTCCTGATGGACCCTGGACAACATACAATCCTTTGTATAAGTCCCTTGAGTCTGATAACTCATTCACTGTGTGTCGTAGGTTGAAAACTGTACTTATGGTTAAGAAGAATTACACCGCTGTTTAATGCTCTTTACCTAACCATCCACTGATATAGGTAAATGTCGTCGACATAATTTCAGAAAGGTATATCTCACTCTATGAAAATAGACGTACAGATATATCAATTTGAAATTGGTGCATAACAGCGGATATTCAAAACCAAATATTTGCCGACCGGCAAACAGCCCAGGTGATTTCCTCAAATATCACCGATTACAACGAATCCCGATATAATGAGGATGATCACCCAATTCCCAATAACCTACTCCCACTCATCATCTGTAAAACCATACAGATGTGAGAATCAAACCTGGTAAATACATACCCTGGAGCAAGTATCTAATCGGGAAATCAGTTTTCCATTAACAGTACACAGTTGAACTGAAACATTGAAATGTTTCGATGGGGTATTCTGGTATTCCTAGTAATGCCTCTTCCAGATTCACGACTGTAACCGTATAGTTCTTTGCCACCTCTCCAAATCCCTTCATATGTCTTTAGTCTTTACCTTCTGCACACCCTTTTAGGCCAAATGGTTTTCTTCCTTCCCTACCGTTCGGCACCAGCCTATGGTTTTGAAGAAGACTATCCAATAAGCATAATGGGTGTACTGTCCGCATCCTAGGAACACTCGCAATGAGAGAGGGTGAAGATAAAAGACAACCGAATAAACCTTATTCCTATTTCTCCTGAACCAGAATCCATCCCCGAACTGGAACAAGTTCCATTCGAGTTCGTATATAACCATACGATGGAGTATCCAAATAAACTGTGGATCTTCGTAGTGATACGGAGTGTCCTGGAGAAATACAAAGGTGATGTGGGAGTGGTAATGAAATATTTGGTTTGGTCGTGAATATCTGTTGCAATTTACTTTGCCCTCTTACTAATCCCTTGCTTTGTCTGAACTTAATACCTTCTGCACACCATCGTTATGCTAATTGGTTTTCTTCATTCCCTACCGGTCGGCACCAGCCTAAGGTTTGGAAGAAGACTATCCAATTTGCGCAATAGGTGTACTACTCCTAAACCAAGGAGTACTCGCAACCTGAGAGAGGGTGAAAAGAAAAGACAACTGAATAATCCTATCCGTTTTCTCCAGAACCGGAAACCATCCTCGAATAAATTCTTTCGTGTTCGTATCTAACCATACGATGGTTTTGTCCAATGGAAGTGGACGTTCGTAGTAATACGGGGTGTCCTGGAGAAAAGGGTAAAAGTAGGAGTGGCAATGAGGTCTGCAATTCTGACAATCCAAAAGCCAGTGTTTAAGAAGGTTCGGTCAACTTGGTCACTGAGTCAAAGTCTTATGGTCGGGTCAATGGTCGCTGCCAAAGAGAGAGAGAGAAAAGAAACACTCAGCGTGCACTCTAACCTAGATCAGAATGGTTACCAATTTATCTAATCTGGAGTCCTCCCACTGTACCTCAAATTCTCCTCCAAACCTGAAAGAAGAATTAGTCGGGGTCACCCGAGGAGTAAACTAACTCATCAGTGGGAATCGGGATCCAACTCTCATCGCATGACAACGTGACGGAATCCGCTCACGGTATCACACTCCAGAAGGTATGCGCATATCTGGCAAGTTTCAGTACTTTTGAAACTCCCGATGTGATTTTTACCCCATGCTCTTATGACTTTGACTAAGGCCAACAAATCATAAGTCACATGTCAAGTTCTACCCGTCATTATCCAGGTTAATTTGAATCCACCCGTACAAGCCCTTGACTAGGGCCAACAAGGCTATACGACTGTCCCAAACCAACGCATCTATCTATGCAGCATATGAATACCCAATAGCTACCAAACACTGTGCCTTGACTAAGGCCAACAAACACAGCTTAAATACTATTGACTACCCATATGAAACGACGGAGGGCTACGAATGGTTTCTGGCGAAAACCTTTAACGTAATGAACTTGATATCGTCGAAGTAACGGATAGCTTTTTGAAAATATAGTGACGAAAACCGTTGCCAAAGAGGTCACTCCCGGTGAAGGGATCTTGGCTCTTTCCCCGTAGAATGGGGTGCAGGATATTTCAACTGAATACCACGGTGCAAAGCAAAAGTAATCGGCTATAGTGAAGTCATTGCCCTGACGCAAACTTTTGTCCAAGGGGTCACTCCCGGTGAAGGGATCTCGGCCCTTGCCTCGTCGACTGAGGAGCAGGATATTCCAATGAATACCACGATGCAAAACAAAAGTAAACGTCCTTGCAATAACAGCCTTTTGAAAAGTGTTCCAACAACATCAGATTAGGTTTGTTTTTAACTTGCATTGATCCGAATCAATGCAGTCCCATCAATTGATCACACCACAAAGAACGAAAATATACTGATGTACGTATATGCCATCCGCATTCGCCACTGGGTCCCGTCATTACCCGTTAGGTTAGCTTACTAACGACAGAGCGGGGACTGGACTAGCGCGGATGCAAAACATATACAACATCTACTAATATATATACCAATATATTATATTTCGCTCAAGGCGTGAATAAAATGCAACATCACAGAAATGTACAGCATCACAGAAACAATACAGATATCTGGGATCCCCGGGTTTCACAGAGCCACTAATGAAACCCGACGTTCCCCTGGTCGTGTGGATAGCCTGCGCAATGAAATCCTAGACCCCTACGGGCGCGGCAAGTTACCCGCCAAAACCTGAAGCGAGGCAGCCCCCTTCAGCACCGTGAATGGACCACCCAGCACTTCACGGAATCCGGTAACTTGGGCACCCCTCCTGGGTCAACCTGTACCCCCTACGAGTGCGGCGAATAGCCCGCCAATCCTAGAGTGAAGCCCCTTCCGTCTCAATGCCATGAGATGCGGGCTTGTTGCCCTCCAGAACCCGGCTATCCGTGCACCCCTCCGCGGGGCAATCCTAGTACAGAAAGTAAAATATACATACACCGGGTACATCGACCGCAACCAGGCCGTGCCCCAAAATAATAATACAAACAGGCAGTGACGGCAGTCCACATGTCGGACGCTCGCCCCGCAATATCAAATGTACATAATACAACCAAACTGTACTAGCATTGCATCCAGGCTATCCCCACGACCGATCCGCAACATCACAGCAAAAACAAAAACATCAACGTGAAAGTCACGTTCGCAAATCCGTCTAACCGGGCTATAGCAGTTAGACCGGATTTACCGATCGAGTGACATTCACGGTCGCAGATATAATGTAAATACTGTGAAAAATGTGTTTAAAATTTTCCGATTGATCAAACATTAACAAGTGGGCCCCCAATCAAAACTGTAGCACTCACAGAAAACCTGGGCCCAATTTTAATATTCCAAAACCCCTAATTACACCCCTGAAGCCCACTGGAAAAAAATGGCCCACTGAACTCTCAAGACTGCGGCGGAACCGCGGCCCAATAGAAGGGTGGGGCCGCGGATCCGCGCTCTGTGTGAGAGATCAGAGTGTCGAATTTTCCCAGAGTTCTTAGAATCTCCTGCACATCATTCTGAGACCACCTAAAAAATTTTTAGACACCAAAAATTCTCAACAGAAAACTGATGTGAGGTAAAAATGAGTTTTTGGAATTTTGGTCGATCGGAACCGCAAAACACATCAAACGAAAGCTAGACGAAGTTAATGGCGCGGCTCTGATACCACTGTAAGTGCACGGCGGCGCCCCGGCCGTCGATCCGACGCCGGAATGCGGAAGCGGTGAATAACTTAAATTTTGCGGACTTTGCAAACCGGCACCACCGCGCACTAATACCCGGATCGAACCATTAACTAGTCCTAGCTATCTACAAGAAAGGGAATAGAGATATACCGACGATCCAAGTCCTCCGGTCTTCTCGTCATGGTCCCGATCTCCTGCGGAAAAGTCCCGTCTCCTCCTCGTCGCCGGAAGTGCACCACATCGCCTTCTTCGTTTACGGGCTCCCACCTCAATGCCGAGGCAACTCGGGCATGAAGCCGGCTACTCGACGTGCCCAAGGTTCGTTGTAGAATATGTAGTAGAACTTGTGTCTCCTTATGGGGTAGTGGAGATGCCATTTGGTGGAGGGGTGAAAAACCAGAACAATGTGGAGGAGCTAGTGGGTATTTTGGAGCATGATGTGAACCAAAAATACACCCACACAATATTGGACAGCCCCCATCCTAAGTGGCCGGCCAAAGAGGTGAGGAGAAGAGCATGGAGTGAGGGAGTGATATGATAAAAACCAAAAGATCAAAAACCACAACCATAATCAAAAAGAGAAAGAAAGGAATGGTTATGATATCAAGCAATGATCACAAGCAAAACCAACACTCATCCAACCATCATCACCAAACTCATCATCAACAACCATGATGATCACTAAAAGTCAAGCAATCATGAAGCTAGAAGTCAAGGTCAATGAGAGGCTATCATGATAAAACAAAGATGCAAAGACCCCCTCCACAAATGCCTATTTGCAACAATGCAAATAAGCCCTCCTCCACCAATCTTCGGCCAATGAACGGAACAATGGAAATTGGCCGAAACGAAAAGCAAACTGGCAACTCCAGAAAACTGGTCCCGTAATAAATTACAGGAAAACCCCGATACTGTGCATACACACCCGCATCTGTATTTCGACCGAAATACAAATGCAATGAGACAAAGTCTACACTGTACTATACTAGGATCCGGCTTATATCAAAGCCGGCTAGTAATATCTGTTCGATCCTGATCCGTGCAATACCGCACGTATCTGATCGAACCCTGCCATATAACCATACGGCCTATAGTACAAACTGTCCGATCCTGATCCGTGCAATACCGCACGTATCTGATCGGACCTTGCCATATCTCCATACGGCCTCTACAACCTTTCGCCCGAAAGCTGAGTAACTGAATGTGGGGGACTCTAAAGACTCGTCAACACCTTGGTTGTGGATTTAACCACTAGCACGTCAGAGGTATAAGCCAATACGTAACGGGCTACCAGGTATTGACTAAAAAGGACGTCGATGAGCGAACTCATCCTGACACCCTACTGAGCCTGTCAGTGACAATATCCGTGCAGTCCAGTCCGTTCGTCTATGAGTATCGCATGGCGGGCCTAGGGGGTTGGTAAAAGTCAGACCCCCAAAAGCGGTACAAGTCGTGTCGGAGTGTAGCCCAGAACACCCTGAGATACTACTGGAATACCTACCAGTAAATCTCCTTGCCTTGGCCAAGGACTTTGTGTAATGGCTCTCCTAGACACAGCACGACCTCACCCCCAATACCGGGAGAGACGAACCCCTGAGGATACGCTCACTGCCTCCATGTGGCTCGGGACTGTACCCAACTAAAACCTGTTTGCACGACTCCTTTGAGCCGTGGTAGGGTAGTAATCAAAGTACAGTGGGAACTCACACGAGACAAATGACGATCCCCAGGTCGATGAACTAACCTGCACACATGTCACCAGGGAACTGCCATCTGACGTCTGGTATATGACCAACTAGCATGTTCCCGGCGAGTCCTGTCCGGTGTACTCATAACCCAATGAGCACCTGTATACATCTTAGGTGATCCAACTGACACCAGTGGCTTGTGAGACCGGCCACCGCCCCTCGTCGGGGTCTCGACTGTATACACTAGTCTACTAATGGAGTATCGATGCCCAGTCTCGAAACTCCCACGACTAGGGACCTTTTAAGGATAAGCTTATAGACCCCCAGCTCCCACTTATATGATCGCCCTCATACTGCTGGTGGTCAAGCAAGAATCCTAGGGGCTCTATCAACGTGTAATAGCGACGTGTCATGTCACCTAAAGCAGTACACGATGATAAAGGTAAACCAGATAGCATACTATCATCTCGAGCAAGACTGTCCTACTGGGATAGGTCCTCCCTCAATCATTACAATCACGTACCTGTGACCTAATAATTGACTCTGAGGGCACTATCTCCAACAATTAATAGATAATTCATAAATCCATTAGGGTTTGGAAAAAGATAACTGTCAACTGTGCATACGCACCTGTTCCGAAACCATAATGAAAAACCTCATCCTCCGCCTCAAGGAAATGTGCATACACACCTGCATTCTCGTTCCGAGGAACAAGAACACCAAGATATAAAAGCAACCCTCAAAACATATACCGGTATCTGGCTCAAACCAGAGCCTGCCAGTATAATCCGTCCGGACTCCAAACGTGCACAAGTGCGCGGATGAGAACGAACCCTGTCGCAAAACCATGCGACCTCTACTCTGTTTTGCCCAGAGGCGAATACCCTCTGTGTGGGACTCTAAAGACTCGACACTACGCTGGCAGTGGGTTTAACCACAGACCGCAAGCGGCACTAGCTGTGCGTAACGGTCCCCAGGTAGATGCCGACAAGAAGGCTGACGAGGTGAAACCCCATCTGAACTCCTACTGAGTCTGAATGTGACATTCTCCGTACAGTCCGGTCTGTTCGTCTGATACATCGCATGTCGGGCCTAGGGGGCGGTAAAACGTCAGTCCCCCAATAGCGGTACAAGTCGTGTCGGAGTGAAGCCCAAAACACCATGAGATAACACTGGAAACCTACCAGTATATCTCGCTTGCCCTGGCCAGGGACTACTCGTGTAATGGCTCTCCTAGACACAGCGTGATGTCAACCCCAATACCGGGAGAGACGAATCCTGTCTAACCGTCACTGCCTCCAAGTGCTTCGGGACTGTACCCAACCACTACCTGTTTGCACGACTCCTTTGAGCCGTGGTAGGGTAGTGATCAAAGTGTAGTGGGAACACACTCGAGGCGAAGTGCCAGTATCAAGTCAGCGGACTAAGCTGTACTCATGTCACCTGGGAACTGATAACTGACGATAGGTATAATACCAACCTTTCAGTTCCCGACGAGTCCTGTCCAGTGTACTCGTAACCCAACGAGCACCCGTATACTATCTCCAGTACGACGTACTGATGGCTGTGGGACAGACCATCTCCCACACTGGGATGAGAAGCGCATACGCTAGTCTACTCCGGAGTATCGATGCCCTGTCTCGATAGTCCTACGACTAGGGACCTGTATAAGGATGTGCCTATAGATTACCCAGCCCCCACTAGTGTGACTGCCATCACAACGCTGGTAATCAAGCAAAGATCCTAAGGGCTCCACTAATGCGTATAAGTGATATACTGAAATAAACACAAGTACACATTGAAGTAGAAACAAACCAAGTAGCATACTACTATATTGAGCAAGATTGTTTATACAAGGTGAATATCCTAAGCTTCCATTAAGTAATATACAAACTAGTATGATACAGTAATGGCCTCTAGGGCATATACACTAACAAGATGATCCGATGGCCAGACTCGACTGAAATAAATTCTTAGAGGTCTCGTATCTGGCGATACGAGATTGCTCTCTATACAGTTCCCTGGTGTGGAGAAATATGGATTCAAGATCCATATTCTCATGCCTCCTCTAATGTTCATTGTTCATAGAGGCAAGCATGATGCATTTGGCTTTCGCGCAGTCAATCTCCCCGGTCTTGCGGATTTCCTTATCCGCGACACTGGATTCTGGACCTGGGACGGCGGGGCTTTCCAGTTATAGCCAATCGAACACAGCGCAACATCAACTCCCTATACCGGGAGAAACGAAACCCCTCCTATCGCTCATTGCCTCCATGTGATTCGGGACTGTACCCAAAAGCCACCTTTTTGCACGCCCTTTTGGACGTGGTATAATGGAAATCAAAGCACAGTGGGAATCACAAAAGACTCTATGACGATCTCAGGTCTACAGACTAACCTGGACCAGTGTCACCAGAGAACTGCCATCTGACGTGAGGTATAATACCATCTGGGATTTCTCGGCGATTCCGTCCAGTGTACCCAGTCTCCACTGAGAACCCGTATACCTTCTCTGATGTCAAACACCAATGGATATGGGATCATCCATCGCCCATCATATGGGTCAAGAAGCGCATACGCTAGTCTACTCTGGTATACCGATGCCCTGTCTCGATACACCTACGACTAGGAACATTTGAAGGATGTACTTGGAGACTACTCTGTCCCCACTAGTTTGATCTGCATCATAGTCCTGGTAGTCAAGTACTCATCCTAAGGGCTTTATCAACATGTGACATAGAGACAATCAGAGTACATGTTAAGATAAAGAGTAACCAGATAGCATACTATCATGTCGAGCAAGAAAGTCCTCCCTATATATGTCCAAGCATCCACTACAATATACAACGTATGTACTGTAATGGCCTCTAGGGCATACATATAACTAACAATCTCCCACTTACACTAGGGCTATCTGTTGTGGTAACAATCTCTTCGTATGATATGTCGCATATCTCGCCTAGGGTGGTAAACGTCAGACCCCAATAGCTTGATAAGCCGTGTCGATATGAGGTCCGTAACAGTTCGAGAAACTACTGATAACACTTACCATTAAATCTCAGCAACCCTGGCCAGGGATTTCCAGTTATAGCCAATCAAACACAGCGCAACATCAACTCCCTATACCGGGAGAGACGAAACCCCTCCTGTCGCTCATTGCCTCCATATGATTCGGGACTGTACCCAAAAGCCACCTTTTTGCACGCCCTCTTGGACGTGGTATGATGGAAATCAAAGCACAGTGGGAATCACACAAGACTCTATGACGATCTCAGGTCTATAGACTAACCTGTACCAGTGTCACCAGAGAACTGCCATCTGACGTGAGGTATAATACCATCTGGGAGTTCTCGGCGATTCCGTCCAGTGTACCCAGTCTCCACTGAGAACCCGTATACCTTCTCTGATGTCAAACACCAATGGATATGGGATCATCCATCGCCCATCATATAGGTCAAGAAGCGCATACGCTAGTCTACTCTAGTATACCGATGCCATGTCTCGATACACCTACGACTAGGAACATTTGAAGGATATACTTGGCGACTACTCTGTCCCCACTAGTATGATCTGCATCATAGTCCTGGTAGTCAAGTACTCATCCTAAGGGCTTTATCGACATGTGACATAGAGACAATCAGAGTACATGTTAAGATAAAGAGTAACCAGATAGCATACTATCATGTCGAGCAAGAAAGTCCTCCCTATATATGTCCAAGCATCCACTAAAATATACAACGTATGTACTGTAATGGCCTCTAGGGCATACATATAACTAACAATCTCTCGCTTTCACTAGGGCCATTTGTTGTGTTATCGCATACCCAACAATCAGCTGTGGTTGAAGTATCTCATACTCAACCATCCCATAAAAGTCTCCACTGGGAAATAGGCCTTTGTGAGCGGATCCGCGCTGTTGTCCTCTATGTCTACTCTCCTAACCTCGATCTCCCTGGAGATCAACCATCTCCATGATCAGGCGATACTGCCTAAGAATATATCTGGATTTCTGATCGGATGCGGGTTCCTAGGCATAAGCCACAACTCCATTGTTACACAATTGTAGGAACGAAGTTCATCTCATGAACTATTATATATATCTAGATTGCCTCTTTGGTAGCATCCTTGGTAACGATGTATTTTGCCATTAATTGTCTAGTAAGTCACGGTATCTAGCTTGGAACTCTTCCAACATACCGTCCCTCCACCGATGGTAAAGAAAATGCCTGCGACTGACATTCAGTCGTCCTTATCACCCTGGAACCTTTCCAGTGATTCTCCCAAGGATCGATTGATACGATCTCACTACAACTAGTGAGAATCCTAACATCCAATTAGATCTATCTCATAGATCCATAACCCAAGATTTAGGAGGTATCACCTTGATCCTATATGGAGAATCCTTGTGATAAGAGGAGATTGACCGAGCGTAGCATAGGAAACTCCTTCCCTATCAAGAGTATGTCATCCACGTACAATACGAGGATCATCACCATACTCCCTACTACCTTTTTGTATATTCAAGGTTCATCTTCCATTTTGAAGAAGTCAAACTCTTTGACTACTACATCAAAATAGACGTTCCAACTCCGTGATGCCTGATTTATCACATAAAACATTTTGCACACGTTTCCGCTACTCCCACTGTCTACGAATCCCTCTGGCTGTGTACTTATAGACGCTCTCTTCCAAATCATCATTCAGAAAAGCAGTCATGACACCCAACCGCCAGATATCGTAGTTATGGTATATACCAATGGCAAGTAGGATCTGGATGGACTTAAGCATAGCTTTGAAAGTCTCAACTTTTCCATGTACACCAAGTAATCTTCTCAAGATATAATTGCTCCTGATGGGGATTTAACCCTTCAGATAAAGCAACCAAAGTCCATACTTTGTTGGTGTTTAAGGATTCCATCTCAGATCACTTTAGCATCCAGCTATTCTTACAGAGTCCCCACTCGTGATGGCCTGCTCGAAACTAGTTAGGTCATTATCTCATGATGCAATTCTCGCTCCCACTGTCATAGAGAAAACCGAAGTATCTCTCAGGTGAGTGAGGAACCCTACTAGATCGGTGGAGAGGCTGAGGTTCGTGGGAAACTGTTGAATCCTTTGGTTCTACCAAATCATCAGCTGCAGTTTGTATAGATGGAACTTTTTCCAGTTCTACCTCATGACCACTAATTTCTTCACAAGAAAATTCCATTTCACAAAGGTGGCATGCCGAGAAACAAAATATCTTTTGTTCCTCGATGTGGTAGAAGATATTCCCTTGCGAATGCTTGGGATATCCAACAAACTTCTACAGAACTGGCCTTGTCTCGAGCTTGTCCGGATTTTGCTTTTAGACATAGGCCGGACAACCCCAAATCTTAACATCCTTAAGAAATGGGCTCTTCCCATACCATATCACATATGGAGTGGTAGGCATCTGATTTGATTGGAACCCTATTCAATAGGTATGCAGCTTCACAGGTGCATAACTCCCAAAAAGGAAAATAAGCTACTCAGTAGTACTCATCATAGAGCACACCATATCACATAGGGTGAAATTTCTTCGCCCCGATACACCGACGTGCTGTGGTGTATACGGACGAGTAATGTTGAGAGAGAATCTCATTCTCCTTTAGAATAGTCCAGGAATTCCATGCTCAAGTATTCTCCTCCTTGATCTCATCAAAGGACATAATACTTATACCCGTTTTTGGTTCTCTACGTCTAACTTATATTCTATGATTATCTCAAAAGTTTCGGACTTGTATTTCTACAGGAACATATGTCTGAATCTTGAGAGATCATCAGTGAATGTAATGAAATACAAAGAACCGGTCCTGGCATATGTAGACAGGGGACTTTCATATATCAACATGTATCAATCCCAAGAGTTCACTAAATCTTTCTCTGTTTCCAATAAACGGAGCTGTGGTCATCTTATCTTTGTGACATGACTGGCAAGTTTTACAAGATGTAAATCCAGACTAATTTAAATATGCATCTTTATGTAACTTTAGCTAGTCGGGTCGCATTGATATGATCTAGTCTACAATGCCTCAAGAAGGATTCGTTCATTTCTAAACTCTTCCTCTTATGTGTGTTCTGTATGTTAAGAACTGTGGTTTGATTTAGAACGTCTATGCTTTTAGATAACGTGCCTGAACCGATCAACTCTTGATATAGGAAATGTTCAAAACATTATCCAACAGTACAAAATTATATCCTTCTTTACTAATAAAGAGACTGATATGATATTGTATATCAAGCAAACCCAGGGGAGAAGCACTGGATAGCCGTAAAGAACATTCTCAAGTACCTGAGGAGGACTAAAGAGTTGTTCTTGGTATGGCGGAAAAGCCCTCCAGATGGAGGCCTTTGCCGACTCCGGCTTCCAGAGTGACAAAGATGGCTCCAAATCCATGTCGGGTTATGCCTTTACCCTCAATGGAGGGGCGGTCTGTTGGAAAATTTCCAAGCAGGAGACCGTTGCTGACTCAACAATGGAAGCGGAGTACATAGCTGCTTGCGATGCCGCAAAAGAAGCAGTCTGGATGAAGAAGTTCCTCACAGAACTTCAGGTGGTTCCTACCAGTGTTGATCCAATACCTTTGTATTATGACAACAACGGCGCTATAGCTTTAGCGAAGGAACCCAGGTCCCATCAGAAGTCCAGACACATCTTAAGGCGGTATCACCTGATCAGGGAGATCGTAGATCGCCGGGAGATCGAGGTAAAGAGAGTAGAGACGGAGAATAACATTGCTGATCCATTCACAAAGGCCCTTCCTCAGACGCAGTTCGAGAGGCTATTCGAGATGATAGGTCTACGATATGCCAGCTCATGGCCCTAGTGCAAGTGGGAGATTATTAGTGTATATACCCTAGGAGCCATTATTGTATCATACTAGGTTGTATATTACTTAATGGAAGCTTAGGATATTCACAGTTGTATAGATAACAGTCTTGCTAAAAATGGTAGTATGCTACTTGGTTTGTGTCTACTTTAATATGTGCATATGTTTCTTGTAACGTATCACTTATACATATTAGTAGAGCCCATAGGATCTTTGCTTGATTACCAGCGTCGTGATGGCAGTCACACTAGTGGGGGCTGGGTAGTCTGTAAGCAACATCCTATACAGGTCCCTGGTCGTTGGATTATCGAGATAGGGCATCGATATTCCGGAGTAGACTAAGTGTGTACGCTTCTCATCCCAGTTGGGGAGATGGTCTGTCCCACAGCCATCAGTAGGTCGTACTGGAGATAGTATACAGGTGCTCGTTAGGTTACGGGTACACCGGACAGGACTCGCAGGGAACTAATTGGTTGGTTTTATACCCATCGTCAGTTAACAATTCCCAGGTGACATGAGTACAGCATAGTCCGCAGACTTGACACTGCTACTTCGCCTCGAGTGTGTCCCACTGTTCTTAGATTGCTACCCTACCACGGCTCAAAGGAGTCATGCAAACAGGTAGCAGTTGGGTGCAGTCCCGAGCACTTGGAGGCAGTGGCGGTTAGACAGGATTCGTCTCTCCCGGTATTGGGAGTTGATATCGCACTGTGTCAGAGAGCCATTACGCAAAGTCCCTGGCCAGGGCAAGCGAGATTTACTGGTAGGTTCCAGTAGTTTCTCAGGGTGTAATGGGCTTCGCTCCGACACGACTTATACAGCTATTAGGGGACTGACGATTGCCGCCCCCTAGGCTCGATATGCGATAGTCTTAGACGAACAGACCGGACTGTACGGAGATTGTCACATCAGGCTCAGTAGGAGTTCGGATGGTTTTCCTCATCGGCCTTCTTATCGACATCTACCTGGGGACCGTTTCGTACAGCTAGTGCTGCTTGCGGTCTGTGGTTAAACCCACTGCCAGCGTAGTGTCGATTCTTTAGAGTCCCACACAGAGAGTTTCCCAGCTCCAGGCGAAACGATATAGAGGTCGAATGGTTTTACGATATGGGTTCGGACGCATACGTGTGCACGTACAACTTTTCGGACAGTTTTTACTAGCCGGCTTTGGTTTAAGCCAGATTCTAGTATCCGGTTATTCGATTTATACAGTCTAAAGTTTTTCCGTGTTTTCACGGATTGGAGGGGCGTTCTCGTAATTTTCCGGGAAGCTTCTAGAAGCATGGTGACTTGGGGGCTAAGGTGGCATTTGCATTAATTGGATTAGTGAGTCATGTAGTGATTCATGCAATGAGTTAATGATTCATTTAATGATTTATATGACTCATATGATGAATCACTTAGGGTATTAATGAAACATGATGATAATGCTTTATTTATTTTTACTTAATAATATCATATGTTTCATATATACTCAAATGATTTCATTCATCCAAAGGAATTCATATTCTCACCTTCTCTCTCCTCAAGCTCTCCCTCTTCAAACCCTAACCCTAACCTCTTATGTGTTGAGATCAAGGGTTAGCTAGACTAATACATCCATAACCTCACTCTATATCCCTTAGGTAGCTTAGATTAGCACTTTGAGAAACCTAGTTATCTCAAGTTAGAGATAAAGCTTGGCGTAGGAGCTCTCGGGTGGATCATCTTTGATTCGAGGAGGCCGTTGAGGTGCCGATGTTCCAAGGAGCCTACGAGGAGTGGAGGACCGCGATGAAGACCCGAAGGACATGTAACGTGAGGTATAACTTCGAATCCGAGTAGTTAAACCTTTCGTAGTTTGCTAGTAACGGTTTAGAAATGATTCATGCGCTCAAGTCCGTGTTACGAAGCTTTGATAATCGTTTTTCATATATTCCGCCTCCCCGCAAGTTCGTGGGGTGCGTGACATGGACTTACAGAACTTATACCTATGGATATTATACACAATGAAACTGTAAAAGGAGTTTAAAAGATTATACCGATCGATCCGTATCCTTCGGTCTTCAATCTCTTTCCCGAGCTTGCCGCGGCTGCCCCGTTATAGTTCGCTCTCCGGTCTCCCTTGTCAAAGTGGCTCCACATCGAGGATTCTTTATACGGGCTCCCTCTTCAAAACCGAAGCAACTCGGACATCTAGTTTGCTACCCTAGATGCCCAAGATTGAAGTAGAGATAGTGTGTGAATACTTTGTCTCAATACACCCAATGATTCTCAACACATGAGATGGAATGGGTGGAGGTTAATGAAGTTGCCAAGTGTAATGAATGTGAGCACAAGAACTTTGCAAGTCAAGAAGTAGGCTCAGCCAAAAGATTGGTGCTCTGTAGATTTTGGTGAAGTCATGATGGCTAAAGAAAATTAATCCCTCATCACAAGAAAAATCCTCACACACTCAAATGAACAGCCACCGAATAGAACTCTCTGTGGATTTTTCTTTGTGAAGTGTTGTGGACACAAAATTGACAGTGAAGGAATGTTACTATGGCTTCGAAAAACAAATGGGCTCTATTGTTTTTCAAGTGATGAAAATGGCTATAGAGATTCAAGTGGCTGTTGGTTTATAAAGTGAGGTATATATGTTAATTAGCAACATAAAAAAATTAATCCCACACCCTCACCAAACAACAGCCAAGAATTACCCATGCACAAATCCAGCCACTTGTCCAAGCAACAACAATGAGCAGCCATGTGTCATGAATGTCCCCATGCAAACTGCCACATACACAATTTACCAAATGAGTCACCAAAATTCACCAAGCAGATCCCTCACCAATACAAACGAAATTGCCAACGAAAAATCAGCCAAGGAATTAGGCAGCACTAGGAAAAGAATCATCCCAAAAAGAAGGATGACTCAACAATAAACCAAATGTTTAAAGACAATAATAGAAATGGAAATGGCAACTCCAAATAGTAAACTCGTAACGAATTACAAGAATACCCCATCCGTACATACGTACCTGCATCCGTATTACGACTGAATACGAATACAACGAGACGAAAATATTCCAACAATCTAAATCCATGTAAAATATCATGTCATGTTAAAATATCATTTTAATGATATCACACACTTTTCTTTATTTATATCAAAATAAATAAAATTTTATGGATATAATTCCGATACCAAAAGTCGTATGTGATATCACTTTGCAAACTTTAATTAAGTTTATATTTAAAATTAAAAATTAATATTTATAATTTTCCAAAACGTTACAACAATGTTATGAACATTAAACTAAATCAAGAGTTGATTGGTTGTTGTACACTAAATAACGGGATATACGTCCTTAATCAACACAGAGTTTTCAACATAGAACACACAAATAAAAGAAAATTTTCAGATATGAATGAAGATTTTCTTTGGCATTGTAGACTTGGTCATATTAACGAAACAAGACTAAACAAGCTTCATAAAGATGGATATTTAAATCCTTTTGAGTATAAATCTTATGCGACTTGTCAGTCTTGTATCAAAGGTAAAATGGTCAAAACTCCGTTTAGTGGACACGGAGAAAGAGCTACTGAGCTCTTAGGCCTCATACATAGTGATCTATGTTGACCAATGTATACACATGCAGGAGGCGGTTTTTCCTACTTCAAAACTTTTACTGATGATTTCTCAAGATTCGGTCATGTGTTTTTGATAAAGCATAAGTCTGAAGCTTTTGAGAAATTCAAGGAGTACAAACTGTTAGTGTATATGCCCTAGAGGCCATTACTGTATCATACTAGTTTGTATATTACTTGATGGAAGCTTAGGATATTCACAGTTGTATATACAATCTTGCTCGAAATGGTAGTATGCTACTTGGTTTGTCTCTGCTTTAATATGTGCATGTGTTTCTTTTAGCATATTGCTGATATACATATTAGTAGAGCCCTTAGGATCTTCGCTTGATTACCAGCGTTGTGATGGCGCTCACACTCGTGGGAGCTGGGTGATCTTTAAGCACATCCTTATACAGGTCCCTAGTCGTTGGACTATCGAGACAGGGCATCGATACTCCGGAGTAGACTAGCGTATGCGCTTCTCATCCCAGTGTGGGAGACGGTCTGTCCCACAGCCGTCAGTACGTCGTACTTGAGATAGTATGCGGGTGCTCGTTGGGTTACGAGTACACTGGACAGGACTCGTCGGGAACTGTTGGTTGGTGTTATACCTAACGTCAGTTATCAGTTCCCAGGTGACATGAGTACAGCTTAGTCCGCTGACTTGACACTGTCACTTCGCCTCGAGTGTGTTCCCACTGCACTTTGATTACTACCCTACCACGGCTCAAAGGAGTCGTGCAAACAGGTAGTTTTTGGGTGCAGTCCCGAAGCACTTGGAGGCAGTGACGGTTAGACAGGATTCGTCTCTCCCGGTATTGGGGTTGACATCGCGCTGTGTCCAGGAGAGCCATTACACGAGTAGTCCCTGGCCAGGGCAAGCGAGATATACTGGTAGGTTTCCAGTGTTATCTCAGGGTGTTCTGGGCTACACTCCGACACGACTTGTACCGCTATTAGGGGACTGACGGTCACCGCCCCCTAGGCCCGCCATGCGATGTATCAGACGAACAGACCGGACTGTACGGAGATTGTCACATACAGGCTCAGTAGGAGTTCGGATGGGGTTCACCTCGTCAGTCTTCTTATCGACACCTACCTGGGGACCGTTACGTACAGCTAGTGCTGCTTGCGGTCTGTGGTTAAACCCACTGCCAGCGTAGTGTCGAGTCTTTAGAGTCCCACACAGAGAGCTATTCGCCTTTAGGCAAAATGAGTAGAGGTCGCATGGTTTTGCGACAGGGTTCGTTCACATTCGCGCACTTGTGAACGTTTGCTGTCCGGACAGTTTACACTAGCGGGCTTTGGTTTAAGCCGGATCCTAGTATATGATTTGGGATTGGTTTTTCTCATTATATTCGTGTTCCTCGGATCACGAATGCGGGTGCGTATGCACAGTTGCTTGAGATTGAGGGAGAGGACCTTGATTAGGGTTAATGGCTATTGTCATTTTATTAACCCTAATGCTTATGTGTGTGTTATAGTTAATTGATAATTAGTTTAATAATTGTGCATGGTTATGGTTGTTGACCATTTGACCTCCTTGACTTGTTGACCTAGGTTGACACTTTGACCATCATCATTTCTTTTGGAAGATACTTTTTGATCCTTGCAAATTGAAATGTAATGGTCATGTCATGATTAACCATGACAATTATCTAGCTAATTATTTAATTAAAATAATATACACATATTAGTGAGAATGGTTCATATTATTCTCATTCTATCATATCTTTTCTCTCTCTTGTTCTTTCTTTCCCTCAAGCTCTCTCCCTCTCATGTGTTGAGAAACACTTGAGCTTGAGAAAAACCCTCTCTTGATCATCTTTACTCTCATCTAGGGTTCAAGGACTAGCACTTCTTGCACCCTAGTTACTTCTAGCTTGGAGTTGAAGCCAAAGGTTGAGGCTTTCGGGTGGATCTTTCTTCGACGTGAGAAGACGACCAAGGTGACCTCCTTCCACCACTCCAAGGAGCAAGGAGAGAAGGACTTAAAGCCCAAGGTATAACCTTTCTAGCACTTAGCTAGTTTCTAGTTAGCTTTAGCAAGTTTTTGTTTAGCAAAGATCCTTCTAGCTCTAGTCCATGTTGCCTAAGCTCATAAAAATCCGATTTTTATTCCGTTTTCCGCCTCCCCGCAAGCACCGGGATGGGCAACGTGGACTTACAGTGGTATCAGAGCCTAACTAAACATAAACTAGCTAGGTAGTGAAGTGTGTCGAAGTTCGAAACGGAAAAATCGAAAAACCAAAATATCAAAACCCTAGTTTTCTGTTAAAATTTTTTCTGGTCAATACAAAATTTGTTTTACTCCAAAAATCGTCTCAGGGTTTTTTAAAGATAGCCACCAAAAACGATCAAGTGAATCGACCAACGTGCCGCGGTTCCGCGGCAATAGCAAGCTATTGCCGCGCAACCGCGGCCGTCTTGGCTCTTCACTTGGTCGAGTTTGGTGCAGTGTATCTCTGGCTTGGTTTTAGGATTTTTAAGATGGTTTATATGTGCCCAGATTTTCCAGAATAGAAATTTGGTTTTGGGGGCTTATAAATCCGTATTTTTTCCGAACTTCAATACACTTTGACTAAAAGGTTATATCTGTGATGTTTACATGTATTGAACGTCGGCTAATCGCTATATGTCGATTAGTCGGGGTTATACATATCTGTGATCTGTGATTGATGATGGTATGTGTATATGAATGGGTTGGATTGTCGCGGATGAATAGCCGGGGTGGATGTGAGATGAGTGTTGCTTTTTCTTTCATTCATTGTAATATGTAAATTGATGTAATATTATTATTTGTTTGGCCGCACAACCGGGTCGGGGTTGTAGCCGTCATTGTATAATTCTTTTTACTGTTTTTGCTCCGAGGATAGACCCATGGAGGGGGTGCACAAACTACCGGGTATCTCGAAGTGCCGAGTGGCCTGCTCACGGTGGTGAGGGAGGTTGCTTCGCTTCGGGTACTTGGCGGGTAGTTTGCCGCACCCATAGGGGTCTTGGGTGGGGTATTGGCTATTCACCGCGACCGTGTAATCCGCTTTTCGTTGCAGGCTCGAACGGATTGCGGATTCCTAGTATATCCAATGTATTCATCTGTGATCTGTAATGTCTATCATTGCTATATATATTTATATATGATAACTATTTAGGCGTTGCTTATGTTTTACAGCCGCGCTAGCCCAGCCCCCGCTCTGTCGTTAGTTAAGTAACCTAACGGGTGATGACGGGGCCCCGTGGCGAATGCGAATGGCATAAGCGTACGTCATATTTTGGTTGTTTTCTGCAATGGTAGGATTAAATGATGGGACGCATTAAAAGAACTAATGCAAGAAAATAAACCAAGTATAAGTCGATTGGAACACTTTGAAAACCACTCGGTTCTTTTCAAAACTAAACTTTTAAACGCGGAGCTTGAACCACTCCTTTTAAAAGCTATCTCGTTCCATCGATTAGATCAAGTTCACTACGTTCACGGTTTCGCCAAAACCATTCGTAGCCCTCCGTCATTCCACATGAATGGTCAAAAAGTATTCAAGCTATGTATTTTGGCTAAAGTCAAGGCATAGTGATTGGTAGCTATTGGGTATTCATGTGCAGCATAGATAGATGCGTTGGTTTGGGACAGTCGTGCTGCCATTTTGGCCAAAGTCAAGGGTAGGTACGGGTGGGTCCAAATTAACCAGGAGAATGACGGGTAGAACTTGACATGTGACTTATGATATTTTGGCCAAAGTCAAGGTCATAAGAGCATGGGGCAAAAATCCACATCGGGAGTTTCATAAGTACTAAAACTTGCTAGCGTTGCATACCATTTGGAGTGTGATGATTCTGGTAGGATTCCTTCGGTTTTATCACGCGATGATATTTGGATCCCGATCCTACTGTGAGTATATGCTACTCCTCGGGAAAACTCTCACTTAACGATCAATGCTATAAACTTAGTAGGTGTCTAGAAAGGTGTTAGCGGGGCTACGCCCACAGGGAAAAGAGGTTACTTAATTAAGGAACTTCGCGAAAGCGTTGGAAAACCTCCCTCGAAGTACCGACACTGGCCTGGCTGAACGGTTAAGCAAGTATTGTACGGTGAGATTGATCCTGACTAATCCTTTCTTTACGGTTTGAGAAAGGATTCGAGAGACAGTGCGAGCCATCCAGTTTAGACAAATTAAAAACCACTCTAAACTTGCAAGAGCATCATGCTAAAGTGTTTCTTTTCTCTCTCCTAATTGCAGCGACCATTCAACATGACCGGACTTAAGTTATTACTAGATAAAAACATATTGACAGGGCCAAACTACAAAGATTGGCTCAGGAATGTCAAGATTGCAATCACTTATGACAAGTTGGGGTATGTCCTTACCACCAAAGCTCCCCCTGTCCCAGGTCCCAAAACCAGTGTCGTAGATAGGGAAATCTACAAGACCTGGGAAATAGATTGCGCGAAGGCCAGATGCCTCGTACTTGCCTCGATGGACAACGAACATCAGAGGAGGCACGAGAATATGGACCTAGAGTCCATATTTCTTCATACAAAAGAACTATATGGAGAGCAGTCTCGTATCGCAAGATACGAAGTGTCGAAGAAGCTGTTTTCGGCAGGGTTGGCCGTCGGATCATCGGTAGCGGAACACGTGCTTAAGATGATTGGCTACATTGAGGAGCTCGCGGACCTTGGGACCACGTTGGAGAATGAACTCTATACTGATTTGATTCTCCGGTCCCTTCCTTCCACTTACGCCCAGTTTATTCTTAACTTCAACATGCAAGGAAAGGAGGTTGAACTTTCCGAGCTTCTGAACATGTTGAGGAGTGCTGAGGGCACCCTACAGAAGGGTAGGGAGACATCCACTTTGTTTGTAGGAGGATCTTCCTCTTCTAGGTCCAGGGCGAAAGCCAAGGGCAAGAAGAAGAAAGCCCCCGCCAAACCAAGAGGCGGTGTCAGTAAAGTGGATACGAAGGGAAAAGGAAAAGCTACAAAGGTAGCGGGAAAGCTGGTGGGGAAGGAAGAATGCTTCTATTGTCACAAAAGAGGTCACTGGAAACAGGATTGCAAGGCTTGGAAAGCCAGAACACAGGATTTGAAGCGAGTTGCAGCTTCAGCTTCAGGTGTGTATGTTATTGAAAACTGTCTATCAATAAACTCTACATCCTGGGTATTGGATACCGGATCAGGATCTCATATCTGTAATTCTTTGCAGGCATTGAGAAAGCGTAGGGTTTTGAAGGCAGGTGACATGACCCTCAGAGTTGCAAACGGTGCTAGCATGGATGCTGAGGCTGTGGGGGACTATCACCTGGGATTGTCGGATGGACATTTTTTGGTTTTGCGTAGTTGTTATTATGTACCAAATGCAACCTGTAATATCATTTCTGTATCTTTATTATCTAAAGAAGGTTATGAATTTGCATTTGTAAGTAATGTAGTGAACATTCACCTTAATCAAGTTTTGATTGGGTCAGGTACATTGAACAACGGTATATACGTATTAAACCAGCCACAGATTTTCAATGTCCAGAATACACACAAAAGAAAGTCTCCAGAAATTAATAAAACTTTCTTATGGCATTGTAGACTGGGTCACATCAATGAGAGAAGGTTGACTAAGTTACATGCAGAAGGATATTTGAATTCGTTCGAATATCAATCGTATGCAACTTGTCAATCCTGTCTCAAGGGAAAGATGACAAAGACTCCGTTCACTGGACACGGAGTAAGAGCGAGCGAGCTCTTGGGACTCGTACACAGTGACGTGTGCGGTCCAATGTCTACACATGCGCGAAGCGGTTATTCTTACTTCATTACTTTTACGGATGATTTTTCAAGGTACGGTTATGTCTTCTTAATGAAACATAAATCCGAGGCTTTTGAAAAATTCCAGCAATATAAGAATGAAGTAGAAAAACAAACAGGCAAAAATATCAAGGCACTGAGATCTGATCGAGGTGGTGAATACTTGAGTGCCGAGTTCCTGGGTTACTTAAAAGAGAATGGAATTCTCTCTCAGCTTACTCCTCCATACACTCCGCAACATAACGGTGTATCGGAGAGACGGAACCGAACCCTATTGGATATGGTACGGTCCATGATGAGTAATGCTGAGTTGCCGCGATCGTTCTGGAGATATGCGCTAGAATCAGCTGCATACCTTTTGAACCGAGTTCCAACTAAGACTGTGCCTACTACACCATATCAGATGTGGTGTGGGAAGAGACCCTATCTTAATCACATTAAGACATAGGGATGTCCAGCTTTTGTAAAAAAGCAGTATGCGGACAAGCTCGAGGCACGCTCAGTATAGTGCAAGTTTGTGGGATATCCAAAGAACTTCAAGGGATATTTCTTCTATTGCGAAGAGGAACAAAAAGTCCTTGTTTCTCGCCATGCCCACTTTCTAGAACACCAGTTCATAGAAAAAGAATTAAGTGGGAGCGCAATAGAACTGGAAGAAATTCCAGAACCACGAGCTATTACTGAAAGCTTGGTTGAACCAGAGGGTTCGAAAGATCAGGACATTCCCACGCCACTCCGCAGGAGTAGTAGGCAGTCTCATCCGCCCAAGAGATACTACGGTTTTCTCATTGACGAGGATAGAGAGGATTGCATCATAGTCTTTGATCAGCCTACTAGCTTCCAGCAAGCCATTCAGAGCGTCGACTCGGTAAAATGGCTGGATGCAATGCGGACCGAAATGGAGTCCATGTACACCAACAAAGTATGGACGTTGGACATTGCTCCAGATGGGGTAAAACCCGTAGGATGCAAGTGGATCTTCAAAAGGAAGATTGGTGTAGATGGACAGGTTGAGACCTATAAAGCTAGACTGGTAGCAAAGGGTTTTCGTCAGCGACCTGGTTTGGACTATGACGAAACCTTTTCTCCAGTAGCTATGCTGAAATCCATTCGGATCCTTCTTGCCATTGCTGCCTTCCACGATTATGAGATTTGGCAGATGGACGTAAAGACAGCTTTTCTAAATGGACATTTAGAGGAGTGTGTCTATATGGATCAGCCAGAGGGTTTCATTCAGAGTGGGAGCAGTGGAAAGGTGTGCAAGTTGCTTAAGTCCATTTATGGACTAAAGCAGGCATCGCGGAGTTGGAACATCTGTTTTGATGAGACGGTCAAGGAATTTGGCTTTATCAAAAATCCAGATGAACCATGCATCTATTGTAGATTTGTAGCGAGAACTGTGGTATTCCTCGTTTTATACGTGGATGACATTCTCTTAATAGGAAATGACATTCCTATGCTACAATCTGTCAAGGGGTTCTTGTCACACAGGTTCTCCATGAAAAACCTGGGTGATGCCTCATACATTCTGGGTATCCGGATCTACCGTGACAGATCCAAGAGGATATTAGGACTTTCGCAGTCCAGGTACATCGACACCATACTGAAGAGATTCAGTATGGAAGATTCCAAGCGCGGTAATCTACCGGCTTGTCACGGGATCACTCTCTCCAAAGAGATGTCTCCCAAGACTGATTTGGAGAGGGATCGCATGTCTATTATACCCTACGCTTCTGCGGTAGGCTCTATAATGTATGCGATGTTGTGTACCAGACCGGATGTGGCTTATGCTCTGAGTGTGGTAAGCAGGTATCAGTCAAACCCTGGGGAGAAACATTGGATAGCAGTAAAGAACATTCTCAAGTACCTGAGAAGGACTAAGGAGATGTTCTTGGTGTATGGCGGAAAAGACCTGCAGATTGAGGCCTTTGCTGACTCCAGCTTCCAGAGTGACAAGGATGATTCCAAGTCCATGTCGGGTTTTGTCTTTACCCTCAATGGAGGGGCGGTGTGTTGGAAGAGCTCCAAACAGGAAAGCGTTGCTGACTCGACTATGGAAGCGGAATACATCGCTGCATCTGATGCCGCAAAAGAAGCTGTCTGGATGAGGAAGTTCTTGAGAGAACTTCAGGTGGTTCCATCCATTGTTGACCCAATACCTCTGTATTGCGACAACAACGGGGCTATAGCTTTAGCGAAGGAACCCAGGTCCCATCAGAAATCCAGACACATCTTAAGGCGGTATCACCTGATCAGGGAGATCGTAGATCGCCAGGAGATCGAGGTCCGGAGAGTTGCATCAGAGGATAACACTGCAGATCCATTCACCAAGGCCTTGCCCCAGACTCAGTTCGAGCGGCTGATCGAGATGATAGGTCTTCGATACGCCAGTACATGGCCTTAGTGCAAGTGGAAGATTGTTAGTGTATATGCCCTAGAGGCCATTACTGTATCATCCTAGTTTGTATATTACTTGATGGAAGCTTGGGATATTCACAGTTGTATATACAATCTTGCTCGAAATGGTAGTATGCTACTTGGTTTGTCTCTGCTTTAATATGTGGATGTGTTTCTTTTAGCATATTGCTGATATACATATTAGTAGAGCCCTTAGGATCTTCGCTTGATTACCAGCGTTGTGATGGCGCTCACACTCGTCGGAGCTGGGTGATCTTTAAGCACATCCTTATACAGGTCCCTAGTCGTTGGACTATCGAGACAGGGCATCGATACTCCGGAGTAGACTAGCGTATGCGCTTCTCATCCCAGTGTGGGAGACGGTCTGTCCCACAGCCGTCAGTACGTCGTACTTGAGATAGTATGCGGGTGCTCGTTGGGTTACGAGTACACTGGACAGGACTCGTCGGGAACTGTTGGTTGGTGTTATACCTAACGTCAGTTATCAGTTCCCAGATGACATGAGTACAGCTTAGTCCGCTGACTTGACACTGTCACTTCGCCTCGAGTGTGTTCCCACTGCACTTTGATTACTACCCTACCACGGCTCAAAGGAGTCGTGCAAACAGGTAGTTTTTGGGTGCAGTCCCGAAGCACTTGGAGGCAGTGACGGTTAGACAGGATTCGTCTCTCCCGGTATTGGGGTTGACATCGCGCTGTGTCCAGGAGAGCCATTACACGAGTAGTCCCTGGCCAGGGCAAGCGGGATATACTGGTAGGTTTCCAGTGTTATCTCAGGGTGTTCTGGACTACACTCCGACACGACTTGTATCGCTATTAGGGGACTGACGTTCACCGCCCCCTAGGCCCGCCATGCGATGTATCAGACGAATAGACAGGACTGCACGGAGATTGTCACATACAGGCTCAGTAGGAGTTCGGATGGGGTTCACCTCGTCAGTCTTCTTATCGACACCTACCTGGGGACCGTTACGTACAGCTAGTGCCGCTTGCGGTCTGTGGTTAAACCCACTTCCAGCGTAGTGTCGAGTCTTTAGAGTCCCACACAGAGAGCTATTCGCCTTTAGGCAAAATGAGTAGAGGTCGCATGGTTTTGCGAGAGGGTTCGTTCACATTCGCGCACTTGTGCACGTTTGCTGTCCGGACAGTTTATACTAGCGGGCTTTGGTTTAAGCCGGATCCCAGTATATGATTTGGGATTGGTTTTTCTCATTGTATTCGTGTTCCTCGGATCACGAATGCGGGTGCGTATGCACAGTTGCTTGAGATTGAGGGAGAGGACCTTGATTAGGGTTAATGGCTATTGTCATTTTATTAACCCTAATGCTTATGTGTGTGTTATAGTTAATTGATAATTAGTTTAATAATTGTGCATGGTTATGGTTGTTGACCATTTGACCTCCTTGACTTGTTGACCTAGGTTGACACTTTGACCATCATCATTTCTTTTGGAAGATGCTTTTTGATCCTTGCAAATTGGAATGATAATGGTCATGTCATGATTAACCATGACAATTATCTTGCTAATTATTTAATTAAAGTAATATACACATATTAGTGAGAATGGTTCATATTATTCTCATTCTATCATATCTTTTCTCTCTCTTGTTCTTCCTCTCCCTCAAGCCCTCTCCCTCTCATGTGTTGAGAAACACTTGAGCTTGAGAAAAACCCTCTCTTGATCATCTTTACTCTCATCTAGGGTTCAAGGACTAGCACTTCTTGCACCCTAGTTACTTCTAGCTTGGAGTTGAAGCCAAAGGTTGAGGCTTTCGGGTGGATCTTTCTTCGACGTGAGAAGACGACCAAGGTGACCTCCTTCCACCACTCCAACGAGCAAGGAGAGAAGGACTTAAAGCCCAAGGTATAACCTTTCTAGCACTTAGCTAGTTTCTAGTTAGCTTTAGCAAGTTTTTTTTAGCAAAGATCCTTCTAGCTCTAGTCCATGTTGCCTAAGCTCATAAAAATCCGATTTTTATTCCGTTTTCCGCCTCCCCGCAAGCACCGGGATGGGCAACGTAGACTTACACAAACTTGAAGTAGAAAAACAAACAGGAATGAGCATTAAGATACTTCGATCAGATCGAGGTGGAGAGTATCTTAGTACTGAGTTCTTGAACTTCCTAAAAGAGAATGGGATTCTCTCTTAGCTCACTCCTCCTTACACACCACATCACGACGATGTGTCAGAGCTGCGAAATCGTACCCTATTAGATATGGTGCGATCTATGATGAGTGATACTGAGTTACCTCTTTCCTTTTGGGGGCATGCATTGGAGACTGCAGCTTTTCTGTTGAACAAAGTTCGAACCAAGACCGTGTCTACCACTCCATATGAGATATGGTATGGGAAGAGACCATCTCTTAAACGAGTTAAGATTTAGGGTTGTCCGGCTTTTGTCAAAAAGCAGAATCCAGACAAACTCGAGACACGGTCGGTCAAGTGTATTTTTGTGGGATATCCGAAACATTCGTTTGGGTATCTTTTCTGTTAGTGATATGTATGCCCTAGAGGCCATTACTATACATACGATGTATATTGTAGTGGATGCTTGGACATATATATGGAGGACTTTCTTGCTCGACATGATAGTATGCTATCTGGTTGCTCTTTATCTTAACATGTACTCTGATTATCTCTATGTTACATGTTGATAAAGCCCTTAGAATGAGTACTTGACTACCGGGACTATGATGCAGATCATACTAGTGGGGACAGTGTAGTCGATAAGTACATCTTTTAAATGTTCCTAGTCGTAGGTGTATCGAGACAGGGCATCGATATACCAGAGTAGACTAGCGTATGCTTCTCGACCCATGTAGATGGGCGATGGATGATCCCATATCCATTGGTGTTTAACATCAAAGATAGTGTACGTGTGCTCAGTGGAGACTGGGTATACTGAACGAACTCGCCGAGAACTCCCAGATGGTATTATACCTCATGTCAGATGGCAGTTCTCTGGAGACGCTGGTACAGGTTAGTCTGTAGACCCGAGATCGTCATAAAGTCTTGTGTGATTCCCACTGTACTTTGATTTCCACCTTACCGCGTCCAAGAGGGCGTGCAAAACAGTGGCTTTTAGGTACAGTCCTGAATCATATGGAGGCAATGAGCGATAGGAAGGGTTTCGTATCTATCGGTATAGGGAGTTGATGTTGCGCTGTGTTCGATTGGCTATAACTGGAAATCCCTGGCCAGGGTTACTGAGATGTACTGGTAAGTGTTATCAGTAGTTTCTCAAACTGTTATGGACCTCATGTCGACACGACTTATCGGTTACTGGGGTTTGACTTTTACCACCCCTAGACTAGATATGCGATATATTAGACGAAGAGACCGAACTTACGGGAGTGTTACCGATTGGATTCGCAGGAGAATGTACATGCTTGCTTGTTGATCTTCTGATCGCTCAATACCTGGGTGGCTGTTACATTTAACTGACCGATTGCAGCTTGTTGGTGTTTGATATGATCATCACCTACTGCCAGCGTATTGACGATTCTTTAGGGTCCTACACAGAGGTTTCCTAGCTCAGGCAAAACGGAGTAGGAGCACATATGTGATATGTGCAGGACCAAGAATAATACGATATGAGATACCATATTCTATTCTCGCGATATGTGATATCGGCCGGGTATATGTGATATAGCCGGGTCATCGGATCAAGTGTTGATTCGATGAATTGGTACATGTTATATTAGTCGGTTATATGTATTATAGCCGGGTTATCGGATCAAGTGTTGATTCGATAATTTAATGTATAATTATATATGTGATATATTACTTTATGTTAAATAATATAAGCTAGCTTTATTGATTCATTTTCTCACAGGATAATACATTGATATATATGCGATATATGTTAATTGTATTTTTTATAAAAATATATTATATATGTGATATATAATATTGTAACAAGTTAGGGTTACAAATGCAACATTTTTTGTGGAGTTTAAACATGGTTAGGGTTTGGATTAGGGTTAATCTTGGATGAAGCTTTCATGAAGCTTCATGAAGCTTTGACTTTTGTCACTAGCTTTGATTTTTTGTGAAGATATTTGTTAACCCAACCCAAACCCTTAATTCTAGTTTATTCTCTACAAGGGTTAAGCCTTCATGCTTAACTCATGGTTGAATTTGTAACCACTACAATAATTCATTATTCATCACAAAAGGATTAGCATCTTGTTCTTCTTCTTTCTTCTTGATGAAAAGTTTCACTAGATTTTTCATTAGTGATGATAATGAGTGAGAAATTGAAAACAAAAGAGAGCAAAATTCCTACTTCATCATCCTCATCTATTCTAGCCACTTAGATTAGGGTGTTTGCTTTACTAATACTTGATTAGTGAAGCAAGAGCTTGGGTTTAAGATTCTTCAAGGTAGATCATCTTGGATTAATGAAGTCTTCAAGCAAGGTGCATCATTCTCTTCATAGAGTCTCTCTAGAGTCCGGGTACTCGATGATCACAGTGAAGGGACCTCAACACGGAGCTTATCAAGCGAAGGAACGGACTACGTTGTAATCCCGAACTCTTAGATGTTAAAGTGTTAACATGCTTGTTTGGTTTGATTCTCTAGTTAAAGTTCCTAGGTTTAGGGTTATCTTCAATGGAAAAATTTTAACGTGGCATGGATGATGCCTCCCGAAACCTTGCTGCCGTTGTAGGTAATCCAACAGTGGTATCATAGCCCAGCTAGAGAATTAGACGGATAAGTGAACGATTACGAAACCGAAACAACTCCGAAACACCCGATATCAAACCCTAGTTTCTGTCGAATTATTTTTGGTGTAAAAATTTTTTTCAAACACTTGCAGAATGTCATATTTGATGCAATATGAACATGGCACAAAACCCACTCCCCCTGCTCGGATAAAGGCCGGCGACCAAGCCCCAAATTCCGGCAACCCCGGTTTTTACAAGGGATTAGGGTTTGGGTTTTGTGTTGTGCTCCACGTTCTGGGGTTTGGTACTTGTGGTGGTGTTTATTTTTGCTAAAATTACATGTGATGTTAATTTACTGCATTATAAATTCAGAGTGTTTCGTATTCGCAATTCTAGCTTCGTTTTTTGATTGTTTAGACAGTGTTAAAAAGTTCGAACGGATACCAATAACTCACTTTTTCCCTTGCTGGAAAATTTCCAAGTGTTGGATTTTTCCTTTGTTAAATAACATTCAAAGTCGTGCAAGTAATGCGGTGGACCCTCTAGAAGAACGAAACCTTAACTCGATTATGTGACCGTCAGAACCGCCTCTAAACCCTAGGGTTTGTGGCAGTTCGGCGTTGCTACATGTGAGGCGTTGGTTTGACCCTTCTACGGCTGGACCATTGGTACTTTGGCATGTGATGGATGCTTTTAAACTTATTTCAAGTGTTGAGAACTAATGGGAAATTTTGGGTATTTGTTGATTCGATCGGAATATTTATCATCGTCTAAGTTTTTCTGTAATGTGATACAATATTTGGAATCCACATGTAGTTATGAGATAACTAATTTGAATGTTATAAATCTAGCAGGTTAGTCTCATTTGATCGGTTGCCACAGGATTTCGATGCGATCAAATGTCCGTCGCAATCACGTAGCGTACGCGTATACTCACCGGGTAAACTTAATAGATAGACACGCCCCATAGCCCCGACCAAGTGACTGTAGGAGAACCTCGTCGCCAAAAGCATCCGTTCGGGTGCTCGCGGCAGCGGTGTTCCGCCTTAGTGCACTTCGTCGACGGCATCAGGGGGGGTGCGGCCGTCTACTAAAGTTTTCGACGAGCATTCGATCTGGATGTCGGGAATCTTGTTGAATTGCCCGACTAGATATTGAAAAGTGTTTTTGAGATAGAGACTAAAATGTGGGGTTTATAATTGTTAGGCATGTGATGTCTAAGGAATTCATTTGGTTAGGCATGTGATGTCTAAGGAGGTTGCGGATTCCAACTGTTGTAGTTTTACACTTTCTTTTCTGCGACCGTAAGTGTAATATGTGGTGTATCGCCGGTTTCTGTGCTATATGTCAACGACAATTAGGATACGCATATTTACTTACGTTGATGACATGTGATGTTATGTGTTGCTGTGATATGTTATGTTGGATCATCGTGTTTTGAATAGCAGGGGGTTTTATGTGAGATGAGAGTTTTTCATTATCATTTATGTAAAATTCATTGTATGTAATATTCTTTTATTGGGGCACTTCCGGGTTGAGGATGATGTCACCATTGTATATTATTTACTTTTCCGTATTAGGATAGACCTAAGGCGGGGAGCACAAGTAACTGGTTCTAGGGTCCAGTGGGAGACCATCTCGAGGAGTCGAGACCGGTTCTCCCAACTCTAGAATTGGTAGGGTTGCTTGACGCTCTCGTAGGGGTCTAGAGGTGTGGGATTGGCTATTCATCGCGACCGTGGAATCCGTGTTTTATACAGGCTCGCATTAAAACATGGACCTCCTAGTATATCCAATATTTCATATGTTTCTTCTGCTGCGATATCTGTGATATGATCATTTGATATGTTGAGATGAATACAGGATATAGTATATATGATATATTATATAGATGTTGCTTATGTTTTACACCCGCGCTAGCACTGCCCCGCTCTGCTGTTAGTTACCTAACCTAACGGTGCATGAGGGGACATCGAGGCGAATACGGATGGCATAAGCGTACGTTGTATTTATCTGTGATGTTTAGGTAAAATTAATTGATGGGACTTCATTAATGAGATTAATGAAATAAAAGAAATCTAAAGATGTTGTGGAATCAAATTTTCAAAAACAGGTAGCTCTAGTTGTTGCTTTGCATAGCGGTGTTCCTTGTAGAACATCCAGCACCTTATTCGATAAGGAAAGAGCCGAGATCCCTTCACCGGGAATGACCTCTTTAGAAAAAACTGGCAGATGCTACAACCCTCGGTTTTGTCTTTTGATTGTTTTTCTAGTTCTTTCTTTGCATAGCGTTGTTCCTTGTAGTACATCCAGCACATTATTCGATAAGGAAAGAGCCGAGTTCTTTTCACCGGGAGTGACCTCTTTAGCAAAACTAGCAAAGGCCTAAAAACACTCCATTTAAATCATTTGATTCTACGACAATATCAAGTTCATTATGCAAAGGGTTTTCTTAAAAACCTGTTGTAGCCCTCCGTCATTTCAGGTAAGTACTTCATAGTATTCGTGCAGCGTTTGTTGACCTTGTCAAGGCGTAGTGTGTGGTAGCTATTTATGCATATCTGCAAAAGCATATGATGCGATTGAGTTAGGGTAGTCGTGTGACTTTGTTGACCTTGTCAAGGGTCATGTGGGTGGGTTTAATTCAATTATGAAATGACGGGTTGAACTTGACTTGCGGTCTATGGTTTGTTGACCTTGTCAAGGTCATTGATCGCTCAGGGCAAAATATTATTGGGAATTTCAAGTGTTGAAATTTGCAATGAGATTGCATACCTTCTATGAGATAGTTGGATCCCGATACCCGCTGCGAGTAAGAGTTACTCCTGGGAATGTTTTACACATTACAATTAGCTAATCAACTAGGTGTCTAGAAAAGTGTCAACGGGGTTACGCCCCTGGGAAAACTAGGTTTATTTTAATTAGGTCCGTGCGAAAGCACGGGAAACCTCCCTCAAAGTACCGACACTGGCCTGGCTGAAAGATTGGCGAACTTGTAGGGTGTAATTAATCCTGGCTAGTCTTTCCTTTTAGGGTTTGAAGGAAAATTTGACTAAAACAGTGGGAGCCATCCTGATTAGATATATTAATAACCAATCTAATCTTACAAGAGCATACGCTGAGTGTTTTCTTCTCTCTCTCTCCAGGTAGCGACCATGTCACGCCTTAATCAAGATAAAAATACGGATGTATTAACCGAAGCCGCTTGTTATACTGCGCTAGGGAACGTTGGTCCTGCTCCAACCTATAATTGTTATAAGATCGAGCAAGAAATTGGGGATTACCAGAATTCCCGTGCCGCCCAAGCGAAAAAGTGTATGCATGATGCATCTTCTTCGGGTGTGTTCATTATAGAGAATTGTTTCTCAGTATCCTTTACGTCCTGGGTATGAGATACCGGATCAGGATCCCGCAAATGTAATCTGTTACATGAGCTACCGATAGGTAGAGAATTGAGAAAGGGTAATAAGTTCTAAGAGTTAAGAATGGTGCAAATGTTGCAGCCAAGTCTGTTGGCAGTTATCACCCTGTATTACCAAATACATTGATTCTGAACGAATGCTATTAGATACCGAACCTGATATACAAAATCATATTAGTATCTTTATTGGCAAAGAAGGATATAATCTTGTATTGTTGGATAATGTTTTGAACATTTCCTATATCAAGAGTTGATCGGTTCAGGCACGTTATCTAAAAGCATATACGTTCTAAATAAAACCACAGTTCTTAACGTACAGAACACACACAAGAAGAAGAGTTCAGAAATGAACAAATCCTTCTTGAGGTATTGTAGACTAGGTCATATCAATGTGAACCGACTAGCTGAAGTTACATAAAGATGCATATTTAAATCAGTTTGAATTTACATCTTATGAAACTTACCAGTAATGTCACAAAGATAAGATGACCATATCTCCGTTTATTGGAAACAGAGAAAGAGTTAGTGAACTCTTGGGATTGATACATGATGATGTATGTATGGTCCCCTGCCTACACATGCCAGGACCGGTTCTTTGTACTTCATTACATTCACTGATTATCTCTCAAGATTCGGACATATGTTCCTGTTGAAACACAAGTCTGAACCTTTTGAGAAATTCAATGAATATAAGTTAGAAGTAGAGAACCAAAACAGGTATAAATATTATGTCCTATGATGAGATCAGGGATGAGAATACTTGAGCACGGAATTCCTGGATTATTCTAAAGGAGTATGAGATTCTCTCTCAGCATTACTCCTCCGTATACACCACAGTACGTCGGTGCATCGGGGCGGAGCAATCGCACCCTATGTGATATGGTGTGCTCTATGATGAGTACTACTGAGTTGCCTATTTCCTTTTGGGGGTTATGCACTTGTGAAGCTGCATACTTATTGAATAGGGTTCCAATCAAATCAGGTGCCTACCACTCCATATGTGATATGGAATGAAAGTGCCCATCTCTTAAGGATGTTAAGATTTGGGGTTGTCCAAAGTATGATTTGGACAAACTCGAGGCAAGGTCAGGTCTGTGGAAGTTTGTTGGATATCCCAAGCATTCGCAAGGGAATATCTTCTACCACACTGAGGAACAAAAGGTGTTTTGTTTTCTCAGCATGCCACCTTTTGGAAAGGGAATTTCTTGTGAAGAAATTAATGGTCATGAGGTAGAACTGGAAGGAGTTCCAGCTATACAAACTGCAGCTGATAATTTGGTAGAACCGCAGGATTCAATAGATCCCAACGAAGCTCAGCCTCTCCGTCGATCTAGTAGGGTTCCTCATCCACCTGAGAGTTATTTTGGTTTCTCTATGACAGTGGGAGCGAGGATTGCAACATGAGATAATGACCCAGCTAGTTTTGAGCAGACCATCAAGAGTAGGGACTCTATAAGAATGCCTGGATGCTTAGTGATCTGAGATGGAATCCATATACACCAACAAAGTATGGACATTGGTTGCTTTATCTGAAGGGTTAAATCCCCATCAGAAGAAAGTATATCTTGAGAAGATTACTTGGTGTATATGGAAAAGTTGAGACTTTCAAAGCTATGCTTAAGTCCATCCAGATCCTACTTGCCACTGCTACATACCATGACTACGATATCTGGTGGTTGGGTGTCATGACCGCTTTTCTAAATGGTGATTTAGAAGAGAGCGTCTATAAATACACAGCCAGAGGGCTTCGTAGACAGTGGGAGCAGCGGAAACGTGTGCAAGTTGTTTTATGGGATAAATCAGGCATCGCGGAGTTGGAACATCTGTTTTGATATGGAAGCCAAAGAGTTTGACTTCATCAAAATGGAAGATGAACATTGTATATACAAAAAGATAGTAGGGAGTATGGTAGTGTTCCTCGTATTGTACGTGGAAGATATACTCTTGATAGGGAAGGAGTTTCCTATGCTACGCTCGGTCAATCTCCTCTTATCACAAGGATTCTCCATATAGGATCAATGCGATACCTCCTAAATCCTGGGTTTTGGATCTATGAGATAGATCTAATTGGATGTTAGGATTCTCACTAGGTGTAGTGAAATGGTATCAATCGATCCTGGGGAGAATCACTGGATAGCTTCTAGGGTGGTAAGGTCGACAGAATGTCAGTCACAGGCATTGTCTTTATCCTCAGTGGAGGGACGATATGTTGGAAGAGTTCCAAGCTAGATACCGTGGCAAACTAGGCGATTAAAGGCAAGATATATCGTTACCAAGGATGCTACCAAAGAGGCAATCTGGATATATATAAGTTCATGAGATGAACTTCGTTCCTACCATTGCATGACAATGGAGTTGTAGCTTACGCCTAGGAACCCCCGTCCCATCAGAGATCCAGACATATTCTTAGGCAGTATCACATAATTATGGAGATGATTGATCTCCAGGGAGATCGAAGATAGGAGAGTAGATACAGAGGACAACAGCGCGGATCCACTCACAAAGGCCTATTTCCAGTAGAGAGTTTTATCGGATGGTTGTGTATGAGATACTTAACCACAGCTGATTGTTGGGTATGAGATACCACAACTGATGGCCCTAATGCAAGTGGGAGATTGTTAGTGATATGTATATCCTAGAGGCCATTACTATACATACGATGTATATTGTAGTGGATGCTTGGACATATATATGGAGGACTTTCTTGCTCGACATGATAGTATGCTATCTGGTTGCTCTTTATCTTAACATGTACTCTGATTGTCTCTATGTTACACGTTGGTATAGCCCTTAGGATGAGTACTTGACTACCAGGACTATGATGCAGATCATACTAGTGGGGACAGTGTAGTCGCTAAGTACATCCTTCAAATGTTCCTAGTCGTAGGTGTATCGAGACAGGGCATCGATATACCAGAGTAGACTAGCGTATGCTTCTCGACCCATGTAGATGGGCGATGGATGATCACATATCCATTGGTGTTTGACATCAGAGATAGTATACGGGTGCTCAGTGGAGACTGGGTACACTGAACGGACTCGCCGAGAACTCCAAGAAGTTATTATACCTCACGTCAGATGGCAGTTCTCTGGTGACACTGGTACAGGTTAGTCTGTAGACCCGAGATCGTCATAGAGTCTTGTGTGATTCCCACTGTACTTTGATTTCCACCTTACCACGTCCAAGAGGGCATGCAAAACGGTGGCTTTTGGGTACAGTCCCAAATCACATGGAGGCAATGAGCGATAGGAGGGGTTTCGTCTCTCCCGGTATAGGGAGTTGATGTTGCGCTGTGTACGATTGGCTATAACTAGAAATCCCTGGCCAGGGTTACTGAGATTTACTGGTATGTGTTATCAGTAGTTTCTCAAACTGTTATGGACCTCATATCGACATGACTTATCGGTTACTGGGGTCTGACGTTTACCACCCCTAGAATAGATATGCGGCATATCAGACGAAGAGAGAGGATTGTACGGGAGTGTTACTGATTGGATTCGCAGGAGAATGTACAGGCTTGCTTGTTGATATTTTGATCGCTCAATACCTGGGTGGCTGTTAAATTTAGCTGACCGCTTGCAGCTTGTGGGTGTTTGATATGATCATCACCTACTGCCGGCTTATTGACGATTCTTTAGGGTCATACACAGAGGTTTCCTGGCTCAGGCAAAACGGAGTAGGAGCACATATGTGATATGTGCGGGACCGAGAATAATACGATATGAGATACCATATTCTATTCTCTTGATATGTGATATCGGCAGGGTATATGTAATATAGCCGGGTCATCGGATCAAGTGTTGATTCGATGAATTGGTATATGTTATATTAGGCGGTTATATGTATTATAGCCGGGTTATCGGATCAAGTGTTGATTCGATAATTTAATGTATAATTATATATTTGATATATTACTTTACTTTAACTAATATAAGCTCTCTTTATTGATTCATTTTCTCACGGGATAATGCATTGATATATATGCGATATATGTTAATTGTATTATTTTCTTTTGATACAAAATATATTATATATGTGATATATAATATTGTAACAAGTTAGGTTTACAAATGCATCATTTTTTGTGGAGTTTAAACATTGTTAGGGTTTGGATTAGGGTTAAGCTTGGATGAAGCTTTCATGAAGCTTTATGAATCTTTGACTTTTCACTAGCTTTGATTTTTTGTGAAGATATTTGTTAACCCAACCCGAACCCTTAACTCTAGTTTATTCTCTACAAGGGTTAAACCTTCATGCTTAACTCATGGTTGAATTTGTAACCACTACAATAATTCACTATTCATCACAAAAGGATTAGTATCTTGTTCTTCTTCTTTCTTCTTGATGAAAAGCTTCACTAGCTTTTTCATTAGTGATGATAATGAGTGAGAAATTGAAAACAAAAGAGAGCAAAATTCCTACTTCATCATCCACATCTATTATAGCCACTTAGATTAGGGTGTTTGCTTTACTAATACTTGATTAGTGAAGCAAGAGCTTGGGTTTTAGATTCTTCACGGTCGATCATCTTGGATTAATGAAGTCTTCAAGCAAGGTGCATCATTCTCTTCATGGAGCCTCTCTAGAGTCCGGGTACTTGATGATCGTAGCGAAAGGACCTCAACACGGAGCTTATGAAGTGATGGAACGGACTACAAAGGTTGTAATCCCGAACTCTTAGATGTTAAAGTGTTAACTTGCTTGTTTGGTTTGATTCTCTAGTTAAAGTATCTAGGTTTAGGGTTATCTTCAATGGCAAAATTTTAACATGTCATGGATGATGCCTCCCGAAACGTTGCCGCCGTTGTACGTAACCCAACATTTTCTACCACAAGGAGGAACAAAAGGTGTTTGTTTCTCAGTATGCCACATTTTTTGAAAATGAGATTTTTCCAAATGATACTGATGGCAATGTTGTAGATCTAGAAGAGGGTCTAGGAACACAAGTTACAAATGACGACTTGGTTGAACCCGATGTTACAATAGAATCTTATGAACCTTATCCACTCTGGAGATCTGGTAAGACTTCTCGCCCACCGGAGAGATACTACGGTTTTCTCATTGACGGTGATAGAGAAGATTGCATCATGGATGATGATGATCCTGCCAGGTTTCAGCAAGCTATCACGAGTGGTGACTCTGTGAAGTGGTTGGATGCCATGTGATCCGAGATGGAGTCTATGTACAGCAACAAAATATGGACTTTGGAAAATGTACCCTCTGGGGTAAAACCCGTAGGGTGCAATTGGATCTTTAAAAGAAAGATCGGTGTAGATGGGCAGGTGGAGACCTATAAGGCAAGGTTGTAGTGAAAGGTTTTCGTCAAAGACCAGTACTGGACTATGACGAGACTTTCTCTCCGGTAGCCATGCTTAAATCCATTCGGATCCTACTTGCTATTGCTACTCACTACGACTATGAAATCTGGAAGATGGACGTTAAAACTGCATTTCTAAATGGTGATTTAGAGGAATGCGTTTATCTGGATCAGCCAGAGGGCTTCATTAACAGTTGGAGTAGCAGGAAAGCATGTAGGTTGCTTTAATCCATTTATGGATTAAAGCAGGCATCACGGAGTTGGAACATCTGTTTTGATGATGTTATCGAAGAGTTTGATTTCATCAAAAATCCAGATGAACCTTGTGTTTATAAGAAGACTGTAGGGAGAACTGTCGCATTCCTCGTATTGTACGTGGTTGGCATTCTCCTGATAGGAAATGACATCCCTATGCTACAGTCGTTCAAATCATTCTTATCACAAAGGTTCTCCATGAAAGATCTAGGTGATGCCACGAACATATTGGGCATACGGATCTATAGGGATAGATCTAAACGATTATTGGGATTGTCCCAAACCAAGTACATCAACACCATCCTAAAGAGGTTTAGTATGGAAGACTCCAAGCGGGGTGCCTTACCCGCTTGCCACGGAGTCACTCTTTCTAAGGACGATTGCCTAAAGTCTGATGAAGAGAGAGCTCGCATGAGCATTATTCCCTACGCTTCAGCCGTAGGATCAATAATGTATGCGATGTTGTGTACACGCCCTGATGTAGCTTATGCACTGAGTGTAGTAAGCATGTATCTGTAAAACCCAGGGGAGAATCACTGGACTGCTATGAAGAACATTCTTAAGTACTTGCGAAGGACTAAAGAATTGTTCTTGGTGTATGGTAACGGGGATCTCCAAATGGAGGCCTTTACCGATTCGAGCTTCCAGAGTGATAAGGATGACAGCAAGTGTATCTCAGGGTTTGCATTTACCCTCAATGGAGGGACGGTGAGTTGGAAGAGTTCCAAACAGGATATTGTTGCAAACTCTACGATGGAAGCTGAGTACATTGCTGCAAATGATGCTGCCAAAGAAGTCGTCTGGATGAGGAAGTTCATTTCGGAGCTAGGAGTAGTTCCAACCATTATTGATCCAATACCTTTGTATTGTGAAAATAATGGGACTATGGCGTTGGCCAAAAAGCCCAGGTCCCATCAAAAGTCCAGACATATCCTGAGGCGATATCATTTGATCCGAGAGATAGTTGATCGCCACGAGATCGAGATTAGGAGAGTAGATACAAAGGATAACACTGCGGATCCATTCACCAAGGCCCTCCCTCAGCCGCAGCATGAGCGACTTTTTAAGATGTTGGGTATGAGATACGCCAATAAATGGCCTTAGTGCAAGTGAGAGATTGTTGGATATATGTATGCCCTAGAGGCCATTATATGATAGTGGATGTATCGTTATGTGTATATATATATATTCAGGAGACATTCTTGATCGACATGATAGTATGCTATCTGGTTTTACTTTATCTGTACATGTTCTTTTGATCATTCATCATACTCATTTGGTACATGTTGATAAAGCCCTTAGGGTATTTGCTTGACTACTGGGATTATGATGTGGATCATACTAGTGGGACACCTGTAGTTTATAAGCATATCCTTGAAATGTTCCTAGTCGTGGGTGTATCGAGACGGGGCATTGATACTCCAGAGTAGACTAGCGTATACCATTCTTGTCCCATATGATGGGCGATAGATGATCCTATATCCATCTGGTGTGGTGACACCAAAGAATGTATACGGGTGCTCAGTAGAGACTGGGTACACTGAACGGACTCACCGAGAACTCATATGTGGTATTATATCTCACGTCGGATAGCAGTTCTCAGGTGACACTGGTACCGGTTAGTTTGTAGACCTGAGATCGTCATAGAGTCTTATGTGTCCTCCCACTGTACTTTGATCTCCACCCTACCACGGCTCTACTGAGTCGTGCGAACAGGTGGATTTTGGATACAATCCCGAGGCACATGGAGGCAATAAGCGATAGGAGGGGTTTCGTCTCTCCCGGTATTGGGGGTTGATGTTGCGCTATGCACGATTCGCTATAACAGGAAGTCCCTAGCCAGGCTGCTGAGATTTACTGATAAGTGTTTTCAGTAGTTTCTCGATCTGTTATAGACCATATACCGGCATGACTTATTGAGTTATTGGGGTCGACGATACCATCCCTAGACTCGATATGCAGCATATCTGATGAAGAGATCGGAATGTACGGTAAGTGTTGCCAGTTGGCTCGGTGGAGTTTTGACAGGTTCACATGTTTTTCTTCTTATCGCTCAATACCCAGGTGGCCGTTACGTTTAGCTGACCGCTTGCAGCTTGTGGATGTTTGATGTGATCATCACCTACTGCCGGCGTATTGACGAGTCTTAGATTCCCACACAGAAGTTTCCTAGCTCAGGCCAAACGATGTGGTGTGCATATGAGATATGCGCGGGAGCTCGATTAAATGCGTGTATGTTATACCGTATTTTAATCGGACGTTTACTATTGGTCGGGTCGTATGTGATATGACCGGTTTATTAAATCAATTGTTGATTTAATTAAAGACTATTAGCTCACTTTTATTAAACCTTTTCTTTTTGGATATATGCATATATGTATATACATACACATGTTGATATGAATGGATACATACATGCATGCATGTGTATCATGGTTGTTGATACATAGAAGATGGCAATGCAAGACTCACATGGTTCAAATTTATATATGTGTTTTTGTTTTAAGATAAAAAGAAAAAGGAAATTATTCATGACTCATTCTTTCTACACAATTCTTGTTGACCTTTGACTTAACCCTAGGTTTAATTTCCTTTGTTCTTTTAACTCATCACAAAATATCTAGATATTTATTTGAACCATGGTTGGATGTGAGAGAGTCTCATATATATATTCATTTGTTTTTATTTCTATTAACACAATTATCATTATCTTGAGAAAAGCTTTTGCCATCTTCATCTTCCTCCTTCTTCAAGGTCTCTTGAGTTTTCTTTGAGTGTGAGGAAAAGAAAAAGAAAGGTTTTTTAAGTGAGAATACAAACCACTTCATCATTCTACACTTCTCTAGCCCATTTGTGTAGGGTGTTTGCTCCACTTCTTTCAAAGATCAAGTGAAGCAAGAAGCTTTGAGCAAAGGGACTTCGGGTGGATCATCGTGGACTTGGAAGCATTCAAGCATGCCGTTCCAAACTCTAGGAGATCCAAGAAGTCACTCAAGAAGGTCTACAAAAGTTGTAGTCTCTCCACTTAGTGATAGATTATTTATAGTATGTGATACTATTAGATGTTACCCTAAATTTCTAGTTCGATTCCTAGTTAAGTTTGCTTAGCACCTCTTAAAATTTAAATTATGGCATGTATGATGCTTTTAAATCCTAGATAAGGTTCTATGGAAACCCAACACCCTATGTGTCATGACCCAAATGCGGCACGTGACCGACACTTAAATCTCGTGTCATCTAAAGATGTCGACGCGGTCCAAGTAAACCGAAACCCGGAATCTGAACCTTTTTCCTTTGAAAACATTAGAGGTGAAGTTTTAATAATCATCATATGGAATCTTTTTAAAATAACCACTTAAATTTAACTAAGTATGTTTAAAGAGCATCTATGACAATTTGAAATTCGATAGCACTTCCTTTGTAAATTTTGCATAAAACCCGATACAACTACAACAATAAAATAGCATCCCAACGGAAGCTAACCTCTACTCCCAAACGGCGGAGCAACCAAGCAAACTATATAAAAAGTCGACTCCAATGAGTGCGACATCATAACACACAATATCTAAGTCCACAATATACCATTTCTAAGTTCATGGAGTTTTTACTAGATACAAGAATATATATATATATATAACCAAATGTGAGTACGATATAATAGTAACTCACCTACCCAAAGTGATCACCGAAAGGAATGTGTGCCAATCTGCTGATAATCCAAGTGGTAAAACCTGTAAGAAACTGTGGCACAACGGGGATGAGTTTCCAACTCAGTGAATAAAAGTACATCACAAGGTAGAAATCAAAATGCACGACAATACCTAGGTCATAAGTATAGTACTATCATAATCTGTACTAATATGATATATGATATGCATATGTATCATAATGCAACACTATCTATCATGCGATCCCAAGTAGCACATATCATATGCAATGACCTGTATCTAGGTATAAGTCCAAAGTAGCCAAAAAATATGTATATAAACCTCTTCTTTAAAATAGCTGCGGAATAGATAAGACACGGCATAAAAGCAGATGTGATAGTATGCAATATAATAGGTATCTTATTTTAGATATACATCCTGCTATTTAGTAAAAATGTTTAGAGTTTTATAAATTTAAAGATCTCAGTGTCATATCAAACATGTCAAAATAAGGAGACTATAGCTCGCTTTTGAATTCCTTTTTATTTGCTAATTCCTGTAAAATGATATGCAGGTACTATCCCCCGGATTAGTCCTGGTCAGCTACAATAACTGTAATCTAACCGTGTACCTCATGATAACAACATATCAATATATATATATATGGATGTCCAGCATCGACACCCGAAATCAGAAATCTCTCGTGTCCATCACCAACACGAAAATCCTCAAATCTCTCGTGTCCATCACCGACACGCAAATGCAGATACCGTTGACACCATCTCAACAGATGATCGCCACCCGATATCCCTAGCCCCGGTCGGTATCCCCTGGATATCCGCCGTGCCCAAATCGAACATCGGTCAGTATCCCCTGGATATCTGCCGTGCTCATCTCTATCTCCGGTATCGAGTATCCTCGCTAGGCTCCCCGCCTCTATTGCGGCTATCCTGCCCCTCGGCCTCGATCTGGGTCCATGTCACGACCCGAAATATTAGCTCGTGACCAGCACTTGAATCACGCAACGTCTAAAGGTGTAACGGAATTCAAGTAAGCTAAAACCCAGAAATCTAAACCTTTTTAGAAAAATAAAGGAGGTGAGGTTTTGAAATAAAAGTATAATGAAACAAGTTTTCTTAATGCAAATAAAGGGAACAAGAATGATGCAAGTGAAATCTACTAATTGAAAACATGTTTCGTCTTTTAAATTTTTTTGGCAGCACCTCCTTTATATATTTTGATCCAAAACTACAAATACATAATAAGGATAATGGCATCTCTAAGCGGGAGCTAGCTCTTCGCCAAACAGCGAATCACAACCACGCAATACAGCATAAATAAATATACGACGCCCAACGGCGAAGCTCACCACAAAAAGATAAAGAAATGAGCAAGATATAACCTCAAAAGTGAATATAAAACCCATCGCTCAAATCTCGCAACTACAAGTCTCACTAAGTCTCATCACTTATACAATTTACAACTTTTGACTGATGGAGTTAACAAGATACAATATGAAATATAGATACAAGAGTGGGAATGATACAAACATCCCACCTACCAATGCAAAACACCCGAATGCAACTGTATGCCAGCGAAGCCGCTACTGATCCAAACGGTCAACCTGCAAGAACTGTGGCACAACGGGGGTGAGTTGCCAACTCGTGAGTAGAAAAATATCAACAGATAGAAATCGAATAATCAACGTCTCCTAGGTCGACTATAACATAAAGGTAATACTATGATATCTTAGGTGACCGGGTCTGTATATGTGCCAACAAGGTAGTCAATACCTATATGCATGCGGATAACATCCAATAGTAATAATCAATGCATGTATATGAATCTCGTCCAACCATAATCAAGATATGTATGCATGTGGATCCCGTCCACCCAAAATCAATGTCTGCATGCACATAAATATCATAAAGGATGTGCATGAAAGTATGAGGATATGTATATATCAGCGGTGTCCCTACCGACACATCAAAATCATGGAACCTGAGTGCCTATCAACGACACTCGAAAACATGATGAAAACCGTGCCCAGCATCGGCACATAAATCCTCATATATCTGGCTCCGTCAGTCTGGATCGGCCCATCTCATCTCTCGACTCCGGTCGGTATCCTCCGGATATCCGCCGAGCCCAAATACTATCACCGGTAGGTACTCTCCATCCTGCCAGGCTCATCGTCTACTCCACGAAAAACATTTCTCGCCCCGGAAAACAATACTGGGTCCACCATGAACCCACAAACGGATCATCCAACTCCTCGAATCGGGTTTCAAGCACACGTTTCAGAACCGAGAAAACGCATGGTGGACGCACTGAAATATCATATCAAGAGAAACCGGGTTTTTAAAACAGTACATGCTTTCTTTGAAATAGCCACGGTTCTCAAATCTAGAAATCTCATAAAAACAGCATATCTCAATGCGTAAAATCATAAAGCATGATGTATGCGACATATGATGGAATGTAAGCATATCCGTATATCATACAACAAGAAACAATGATATATCATATTAAGGGAAAACCGCTCCTTTAAAGAATCCCAGTTTTGAAAATATGCCTTGCGGTTCCCAATATCTCCAAAGTCAAATGCAACATCGTATATAAGTGCACAGGTAACTATAGCAAGTAAATGATGTATAGAGTCATATCATGATCCAGCAATCCTGCTGTGTAGTGACATGGCAATTATCGATGATGAAGTGTGTGAGCCGGTAAATCTGTGTACGTGTAACATACGCATCATCGATAATGGTGCAAGTGTACTAGCACAGGTATAAGCAATGCAATGGAAATAATATGAATGCAGCATAAGGTAAATCATATGCAATGCTGACGGGTATACGTATCTAATATGACCAAGTCGGGGAATCTATCAATCGGCATCCAGCCTCACAATATCGCGTACGGTATGATCCGTCGTACGGCAGCCTCTAGTCAAGGGTAAGGATCAATCATCAAGTCAAACTCATCACGCATGGAAAATCATCGTACGGCGGCATTAAGCTAATAGGGATCCTATACGACAAATGAGGGTACGGCCTGAAATTACGTACGGCCTATCATCCATGATTCACAACATTCTATATATATATATATATACTTATGTCCCAGGTCACATCCGCAATAATCTCACATCAGGGGGACCGACAGGGTATAAATCATCTCGATCGACTCGCATCCGTATACCAACATACCATCAGGTCATCATATCCGTCTTATAATCTTTTCATCGCATTTATAGTTCATATCAAGCCGAGTTTACCTAAACATTCTATCTCTACTGTAAGTATAGGTATCTAATCTAACATACACACCCGAACCATATAATCAGACTTTAAAAGAATCGAATCGTAGTTTTGAAAATAGGGGTTACGGTGTTTTAAGGAAAAGATATCATTTGAAAATCCGTAACATCCCTCGAAGTATATATTTAAAATACATATGATTCTTCGGTTTTGAAAAGGGTATGGTTCGGATGACGCCTCTACATTAACTATCCAGTCCTACAGTACCCTAAACGGCAATATCGACAAATGTCGTCTCCGAATCCCGTCATCACATAATAGCCGTATTTGTTAGTGTTTATGCCCTAGAAGGCCATTACTGTATCATACTAGTTTGTTTATTACTTAATGGAAGCTTGGGATATTCACATGTATATAACAGTCTTGCTAAACATGGTAGTATGCTACTTGGTTTTTCTATCTTAATATGTGAGTATACGTATTGATAGAGCTCTTAGGATCTTGCTTGACTACCAGCGTTGTGATGGCAATCACACTAGTGGGGGCTGGGTAGTCTACAAGCACATTCTTATTCAGGTCCCTGGTCGTTGGATTATCGAGACAGAGCATCGATACTCCGGAGTAGACTAGTGTGTACGCTTCTCATCCCAGTTGGGGAGATGGTCTGTCCCACAGCCGTCAGTACGTCGTACTGGAGATAGTATGTAGGTGCTCATTAGGTTACGGGTACACCGGACAGGACTCATTGGGAACTGTTAGTTGGTTTTATACCAGTCGTCAGTGAACAGTTCCCAGGTGACATGAGTACAGCATAGTCCGCAGACTTGACACTGCTACTTCGCCTCGAGTGTGTCCCACTGTTCTTAGATTGCTACCCTACCACGGCTCAAAGGAGTCGTGCAAACAGGTAGCAGTTGGGTGCAGTCCCGAGCACTTGGAGGCAGTGGCGGTTAGACAGGATTCGTTTCTCCCGGTATTGGGGGTTGATATCGCGCTGTGTCAGAGAGCCATTACGCAAAGTCCCTGGCCAGGGCAAGCGAGATTTGCTGGTAGGTTCCAGTAGTTTCTCAGGGTGTAATAGGCTTTCCTCCGACACGACTTATACCGCTATTAGTGGACTGACGCTTGCCGCCCCCTAGGCCCGATATGCGATAGTCTAAGACGAACGGACCGGACTGTATGGAGATTGTCACAGCAGGCTCAGTAGGAGTTCGGATGGGTTTCCTCATCGGCCTTCTTATCGACATCTACCTGGGGACCGTTACGTACAGCTAGTGCCGCTTGCGGTCTGTGGTTAAACCCACTGCCAGCGTAGTAGTCGAGTCTCTAGAGTCCCACACAGAGAGTTTCCCTACTCCAGGCGAAACGATATAGAGGTCGTATGGTTTTACGACAAGGGTTCGGACGCATACGTGTGTTTACGCACGTATGACTTTCGGACAGTTTTTACCAGTCGGCTTTGGTTTAAGCCAGTTACTGGTATCCGATTATTGGATTTATACAGTCTAAAGTTTTTCCGTATTTTTGCGGAAAGGAGGGGCGTTCTCGTAATTGCGCGAGAAGCTTCTAGAAGATGGTGACTAAGGAGGTTTAGGTGGCATATACAATGAATGTGATTAGTGAGTCATATGGATGATTCATCCATGTCATTAATGCATCATAAATGCTTAATGACTCATGGATGTGAATCATCACTAGATATTATCAAGCATGGTTGTTAAATTCATTTCTTTTCTTTTCTCGATAAAAGAAATGCTTAATATATATTATCATAACTCATTCTTCTCACTTGATTATTATCTTCACCTTCTCTCTCCTCAAGCTCTCCCTCTTCAAACCCTAATCCTCCACTCTCATGTGTTGAGTACAAGGATTAGTTAGACTAATTAAACCATAACCCTCACTCTATATCACCTAGCTTCTTTGGTTAGCACTTAAAGAAGGTTAGTTGCCTCAAGTTTAGAGGCTAAGCTTGGAGTAAAGCTCTCGGGTGGATCGTCTACTACTTCGAGAAGGCCGAGGAGGAGGAGGAGTTCGCAAAGACGAAGGACACGATTCGTTAGGTATAATCCCTAAACATAGTAGTATAGAACTTCTATGTTTCTTGTTAGTTATCGTTTACCTTCGATTCGTGCGGTTAGTCGATGTTTATGCAAAGAACAAGATCGTTTTTCATATTTCCGCCTCCCCGCAAGTCGTGGGGTGTTGTACATCGACTTACAGTGGTATCAGAGCCTCACTAAACAATAAATAACTTACTTGCAAATTTGTATGAATTTCGAACGGAAAAAACAAAACCGGAAAAACCCGAAATCACAAGTTTCTGTCGAATTTTAAATGAAGTCCAAAATTTTTTCAGGGAGGTTCAGAAAGCTTAAAAAGACAGTAGAAGAACACCCAAGAAATTTAGGCCTCTGAATCGTCTAAAGCGCCGCGGAACCGCGGCGGATCGCACCGATCCGCCGCGCTTCCGCCGCCGAGTTGGCGATTCAGGAACCCAAATTTCCTGTGTTGCTTCTCTGTGATATTTGGTATTTTCTGGAAGTTTTTATTTTTGCTCAGGTTTCAGATTTACAGAGAAGTATTGGAGCAAAATTAAAAGTGTTTAATCGATCGAAATTATATAGTATTTGCTTGTTGGATTATATCTGTGTTTGTATAATGTGTTCGTAAACCTCCCCTAACTGCTAGTATGTCGTTTGGCAGGGGGTTGCACATTTCTGTAATGGTTTTTACTGATTGTGGATATGAACTGTGTTGGACTGTTGTGATGTATAGCCGGGGTTATGTGATGGGTTATTATTTAATTCATTTGATGTAAATGTAATTTGTTGTAATATTATTTTGCGGGGCACATCCAGGTTGCGGTTGTAGCCACCGTTGTATTATTTCATTTTACTGTTTTTGCTCCTAGGACAGACCCAAGGTGGGGTGCATAAACTGCCGGGCGGGTAGTTTGCCGTACCCGTTGGGGTCTTGGGTGGGGTAATGGCTATTCATCACAACTGTGTAATCCGTCTTTTGTTGCAGGCTCAAAACAAACACGGATTACTTGCAAATCCAATAAAGTTCATCTGTGATCTGGAATGCCTATTATTGCGTCTGACGAATGTACAATATCTATATATGATAGCTATTTAGACATCACTTATGTTTTACACCCGCGCTAGCCCAGCCCCTGCTCTGTCGTTAGTTAAGTAACCTAACGGGTGATGACGGGACCCCGTGGCGAATGCGGATGGCATAAGAGGACGTTGTATTTTCGTTGTTTTCTGCAATGATAGGTTAATGATGGGACGCATTATCTATAATGCAAAGAAAAACAAACCAAAGTTTAAATCGTTGGAATAATTTAAAAGAAACCACTCGGTTAATTTTAAAAACAGATATTTTTAAATGCGGAGCTTTAACCACTCCTTTTAAAAGCTATCAGGTTCCTTCGGTTATATCAAGTTCACTACGTTCACGGTTTCGCCAAAACCAGTCGTAGCCCTCCGTCATTTCTTATGGATAGTCAGTAGTATTCAAGCTATGTTTGTTGGCTTTCGTTAAGGCATAGTGTTTTGTAGCTACTGGGTATTCATTTGTTGCAGAGATAGATGTGTTGGTTTGGGACAGTCGCATTACCTTGTTGGCTTACGTCAAAGGTATATACGGGTGGGTTCAAATTAACAAGATAATGATGGGCAGAACTTGACATGTGACTTATGATTTGTTGGCTTACGTCAAGGTCATAAAAGCATGGGGCAAAAACCTATATCGGGAATTTCTAAAGAAACTGAAATTTGCAAGGAGATGCATACCATTTGGAGTTTGATGAATGTTGGTAGGATTCCTTCAACATTATCATACGATGATATTTGGATCCCGATCCTACTGTAAGTATATGCTACTTATCAGGATATTCGTCACTTAAACGATCAATGCTATAAACCAAGTAGGTGTCCAGAAAAGTGTCAGCGGGGTTACGCCCCCAGAGAAAAGAGGTTATTTAATTAAGGAACTTCGCGAAAGCGTTGGAAAACCTCCTTCGAAGTATCGACACTGGCCTGGCTGAACGGTTAAGCAAGTATTGTACGGTGAGAATAGTCCTGGCTAATTCTTCTTTTATGGTTTGAGGAAGGATTCGAGAAACAGTGGGAGCCATCCAGTTTAGATAAACTAAAAACCACTCTAAACTTGCAAGAGCATCATGCTAAAGAGTTTTCTTCTCTCTCTCCTAATTGCAGCGACCCTGAAAATGACTGGACTTAAGTTACTTTTAGAGAAAAATATACTGACAGGGCCAAACTATAAAGATTGGCTGCGGAATGTCAAAATGGCTTTGACCTATGACAAATTGGGGTACGTCCTCACCGCTACGGCACCTGCTATCCCTGGTCCTAAATCCAGCAATGCGGATAAGGAAATCCGCAAAACCTGGGATTTAGATTGCGCGAAAGCCAAGTGCATCGTGCTTGCCTCAATGAACAATGAACATCAGAGGAGGCACGAGGATATGAACCTAGATGGCATATTTCACCATACAAAGGAACTTTATGGAGAGCAATCTCGTATAGTAAGATACGAGACCTCTAAGAACTTGTTTCGAGCGAGGTTGGCTGTCGGGTCATCGGTAGGAGAACATGTCCTAAAGATGATCGGCTATATTGAAGAGCTCGCAGACCTTGGGACGACTTTGGATAATGAGCTCTATACAGACCTTATTCTCCAGTCCCTTCCTCCCACCTACGCCCAGTTTATCCTGAACTTCAACCTTCAAAGAAAAGAAGTTGAACTTCCGGAACTCCTGAACATGTTAAGGAGTGCAGAGGGCAATTTGCAGAAAGCAAGGGAAACACCCGCTATGTTTGTTAGCGGTGCATCTTCTTCCGGGTCCAAGGCTAGGGCCAAAGGAAGGAAGAAGAAGGCCGCCACCAAACCTAGAGGAGGTGTTAGTAAGGTGGGAGGTAAGGGAAAGAAAAAGTTTGCGGTACCGGTAGTTGGCCAGGATGAGTGCTTCCATTGTCACAGGAAAGGGCACTGGAAGAAGGATTGCAAGGCGTGGAACGCCAAGAACCAGGAACCGAAGCAAGCTATGGCTTCGACTTCAGGTGTGTTTGTAATTGAGAATTGTCTGTCGATCAACTCTACTTCCTGGGTATTGGATACCGGATCAGGATCTCATATTTGCAATTCATTGCAGGCACTGAGAAACCGTAGAGTGCTGAAGGAAGGTGATATGACCCTAAAGGTTGCTAACGGAACTAGCGTGGGAGCTGCGTCCGTCGGGGATTATCACCTAGGATTGACGAGTGGATACATTTTGGTTTTACATAACTGTTTTTTTGTACCAAGCTTAACGTGTAATATCATATCAGTTTCCTTGTTATCAAATAAAGGTTATGATTTCACGTTTGTAAGAGATGTTGTTAACATCCACCTTAATCATGGTTTGATTGGGTCCGGTACACTAAATAACGGTATATATGTTTTAAAACAACTCCAAATTTTCAACGTCCAGAACACACTAAAAAGAAAGTCTCCAGATTTAAATAAAGCTTTCTTATGGCATTATAGACTGGGTCACATCAATGAGAGAAGGTTGACTAAGTTGCATAAAGAAGGACATTTGGACTCGTTCGAATATCAAACTTATGACACTTGTCAATCTTGTCTCAAAGGAAAGATGACAAAGACTCCATTCACTGGACAAGGAGTAAGAGCGAGCGAGCTCTTAGGACTCATACACAGCGATGTATGTGGTCCAATGTCTACACATGCGAGAGGTGGTTATTCCTACTTCATTACTTTTACAGATGATTTCTCTAGGTATGGACATGTCTTCTTAATGAAGCATAAATCCGAGGCCTTTGAGAAATTCCGGGAATACAAGAGTGAAGCGGAAAACCAAACAGGCAAAAGTATTAAGACACTGAGATCTGATCGAGGTGGAGAATACTTAAGTGCCGAGTTCCTAGGTTACCTAAAAGAGAAAGGAATTCTCTCTCAGCTTACTCCTCCATACACTCCACAGCACAACGGTGTATCGGAGAGACGGAATCGAACCCTATTGGATATGGTACGATCCATGATGAGTAATGCTGAGTTACCACGATCTTTCTGGGGTTATGCGCTAGAATCAGCGGCATATCTTTTGAACAGAGTTCCAACCAAAACTGTGCCTACCACACCATATCAGATGTGGAGTGGGAAGAAACCCTATCTTCAGTACCTGAAGACATGGGGATGTCCAGCTTTTGTAAAAAAGCAGCATCCGGACAAGCTCGAGGCACGCTCAGTAGAGTGTAAGTTTGTAGGATATCCAAAGAACTCTATGGGATATTGTTTCTATTACGCAGAGGAACAAAAGGTTTTTGTTTCTCGTCATGCCCGCTTCTTAGAAACTGAATTTTTGGAAAATCAGAAGAGTGGGAGCGAAATAGAACTGGAAGAAATTCCAGAACCACAAACTGCTACTGAAAGTTTGGTAGAACCGGTAGTTCAAGAAGAACAGGACATTCCCGCACCCCTCCGCAGGAGTAGTAGGCCGTCTCATCCGCCTGAGAGATACTACGGTTTTCTCATAGATGGGGATAGAGAGGATTGCATCATAGATGATGATGAACCTACTGACTTCCAGCAGGCCATCCAGAGCGGCGACTCGGTACGATGGCTAGATGCAATGCGGACCGAAATAGAGTCCATGTACACCAACAAAGTATGGACTTTGGACTTTGCTCCAGATGGGGTAAAACCTATAGGATGCAAATGGATCTTCAAGAAAAAGATTGGTGTAGATGGACAGGTGGAAACCTATAAGGCTAGACTTGTTGCAAAGGGTTTTCGTCAAAGACCTGGTTTGGACTATGATGAAACTTTTTCTCCAGTGGCTATGCTCAAATCCATTCGGGTCCATCTTGTTATTACTGCCTTCCATGATTATGAAATCTGGCAGATGGACGTAAAGACGGCTTTTCTGAATGGAAATTTAGAAGAGTGCGTCTATTTGGATCAGCCAGAGGGTTTCAATCAGAGTGGGAGCAGCGGGAAAGTATGCAAGCTGCTTAAGTCCATTTATGGACTAAAGCAGGCATCGCGGAGTTAGAACATCTGTTTTGATGAGACAGTCAAAGAATATGACTTTATCAAAAATCTAGATGAACCGTGCATATATAGTAAAGTTGTAGCCAGAAGTGTCATATTCCTCGTCTTGTACGTGGATGACATTCTATTGATAGGAAATGACATTCCTATGCTACAATCTGTCAAAGGATTCTTGTCACACAGGTTCTCCATGAAAGACCTAGGTGATGCCTCTTACATTCTGGGGATCCGGATCAATCGTGATAGATCCAAGAGGATGTTGGGACTTTCGCAGTCCAGGTATATCGACACTGTACTGAAAAGATTCAGTATGGAAGATTCTAAGCGCGGTAATCTACCGGCTTGTCACGGAATCACCCTCTCCAAAGAGATGTCTCCCAAGACTGATTTGGAAAGGGAACGCATGTCTATTATACCCTACGCTTCTGCGGTAGGCTCTATAATGTATGCGATGTTGTGCACCAGACCAGATGTAGCTTACGCACTGAGCGTGGTAAGCCGGTATCAGTCAGACCCAGGGGAGAAGCACTGGATAGCAGTAAAGAACATTCTCAAGTACCTGAGAAGGACTAAGGAGATGTTCTTGGTTTACGGCGGAAAAGATCTCAGGTTGGAGGCCTTTGCTGATTCCGGCTTCCAGAGTGATAAGGACGATTCCAAGTCCATGTCGGGTTATGTCTTTACCCTCAATAGAGGGGCGGTGTGCTGGAAGAGCTCCAAGCAGGACACCGTTGCTGACTCAACGATGGAAGCGGAGTATATAGCTGCTTGCGATGCCGCAAAAGAAGCTGTCTGGATGAAGAAGTTCCTAACAGAACTTCAGGTGGTTCCTACCATAATTGATCCAATACCTCTGTATTGCGACAACAACGGAGATATAGCTTTAGCGAAGGAACCAAGGTCCCATCAGAAGTCCAGACACATCTTAAGGCGGTATCACCTGATCAGGGAGATCATTGATCGTCAGGAGATCGAGGTTCGAAGAGTTGCTTCTGAAGAGAACATTGCTGATCCATTCACGAAGGCCCTACCTCAGATTCAGTTCGAGAGGCTACTCGAGATCATCAGTCTTCGATACGCCAGTACATGGCCCTAGTGCAAGTGGGAGATTGTTAGTGTTTATGCCCTAGACGGCCATTACTGTATCATACTAGTTTGTATATTACTTAATGGAAGCTTGGGATATTCATATGTATATAACAGTCTTGCTAAACATGGTAGTATGCTACTTGGTTTTTCTATCTTAATATGTGAGTATACGTATTGATAGAGCTATTAGGATCTTGCTTGACTACCAGCGTTGTGATGGCAATCACACTAGTGGGGGCTGGGTAGTCTACAAGCACATCCTTATTCAGGTCCCTGGTCGTTGGATTATCGAGACAGAGCATCGATACTCCGGAGTAGACTAGTGTGTACGCTTCTCATCCCAGTTGGGGAGATGGTCTGTCCCACAGCCGTCAGTATGTCGTACTGGAGATAGTATGCAGGTGCTCGTTAGGTTACGGGTACACCGAACAGGACTCACAGGGAACTGTTGGTTGGTTTTATACCAGTCGTCAGTCAACAGTTCCCAGGTGACATGAGTACAGCATAGTCCGCAGACTTGACACTGCTACTTCGCCTCGAGTGTGTCCCACTGTTCTTAGATTGCTACCCTACCACGGCTCAAAGGAGTCGTGCAAACAGGTAGCAGTTGGGTGCAGTCCCGAGCACTTGGAGGCAGTGGCGGTTAGACAGGATTCGTCTCTCCCGGTATTGGGGGTTGATATCGCGCTGTGTCAGAGAGCCATTACGCAAAGTCCCTGGCCAGGGCAAGCGAGATTTGCTGGTAGGTTCCAGTAGTTTCTCAGGGTGTAATGGGCTTCCCTCCGACACGACTTATACCGCTATTAGGGGACTGACGCTTGCCGCCCCCTAGGCCCGATATGCGATAGTCTAAGACGAGCGGACCGGACTGTATGGAGATTGTCACAGCAGGCTCAGTAGGAGTTCGGATGGGTTTCCTCATCGGCCTTCTTATCGACATCTACCTGGGGACCGTTACGTACAGCTAGTGCCGCTTGCGGTCTGTGGTTAAACCCACTGCCAGCGTAGTAGTCGAGTCTCTAGAGTCCCACACAGAGAGTTTCCCTACTCCAGGCGAAACGATATAGAGGTCGTATGGTTTTACGACAAGGGTTCGGACGCATACGTGTGTTTACGCACGTACGACTTTCGGACAGTTTTTACCAGTCGGCTTTGGTTTAAGCCAGTTACTGGTATCCGGTTATTGGATTTATACAGTCTAAAGTTTTTCCGTATTTTTGCGGAAAGGAGGGGCGTTCTCGTAATTGCGCGAGAAGCTTCTAGAAGATGGTGACTAAGGAGGTTTAGGTGGCATATACAATGAATGTGATTAGTGAGTCATATGGATGATTCATCCATGTCATTAATGCATCATAAATGCTTAATGACTCATGGATGTGAATCATCACTAGATATTATCAAGCATGGTTGTTAAATTCATTTCTTTTCTTTTCTTGATAAAAGAAATGCTTGATATATATTATCATAACTCATTCTTCTCACTTGATTATTATCTTCACCTTCTCTCTCCTCAAGCTCTCCCTCTTCAAACCCTAATCCTCCCCTCTCATGTGTTGAGTACAAGGATTAGTTAGACTAATTAAACCATAACCCTCACTCTATATCACCTAGCTTCTTTGATTAGCACTTAAAGAAGGTTAGTTGCCTCAAGTTTAGAGGCTAAGCTTGGAGTAAAGCTCTCGGGTGGATCGTCTACTACTTCGAGAAGGCCGAGGAGGAGGAGGAGTTTGCAAAGACGAAGGACACGATTCGTTAGGTATAATCCCTAAACATAGTAGTATAGAACTTCTATGTTTCTTGTTAGTTATCGTTTAGCTTCAATTCGTGCGGTTAGTCGATGTTTAAGCAAAGAACAAGATCGTTTTTCATATTTCCGCCTCCCCGCAAGTCGTGGGGTGTTGTACATCGACTTACAGTATTATCTCATTTCTAACTATCCTTAGTTCCCAATATAGTATCACTAACTATCCTTTACTATAACCCTAGTTTCATAATCTAGGTTTCCTAACCATATTCTATAATCTGTTTTCCCATCAATACTTTGCGGGGGTGCTATACGCCATCCACCCAACTTCCCCCGTGGATATAGATCCACTCACCTGGTCTTCGCTCGCTGAAATCGATGACGCCACGCTCCGTCGCCTCGGAATCCATGTGAAGGTACCTACAATAATCAACAGTCGCAATACGTATTAAAATCGAATCCGGAAAACCGATATGGCGCATGGTATGCTCATAGGTTAGAACCTATGGCCTATACGTGCAAAACAATCAAACAACCCCTGTTGTCGATGTACAAACATCCGACAACCAAATACAAATCCAATTGTCAAGAAATTGCATTTCAAAATACGGAAAACATAGTGGCACATTGTTTTCATGATATTTCTTTTAATACCTTTGTATATATAACATGGGATTAGCCGTTGTTATATATACCCTTACACCAATATTAGTGGAATGGGACGCTAATATATATGTATTGCCCCCATCATATTTATTTCTGCAAATATATATACCTTTAGGATGTTAGAAACTTACTTGAGATTCGACTTGGGATATAGGTGGTTCATTGAGATTGGACATTGGATATGAAAGAGATTGTTGATTTGTACATTCAAGATATAGGAGATTACTCGATATTGTACATTGAGGTGATGTGAGAATTATATGATGTGAGAGCCCAGTTTGGGGGCTGATTTGAGGATTTGGGATTTGAGTGTCTTGATGGATTGTGATCCTACCACGATGTCAGGTTTCCGTGGAAATGACATATTCCACCCCATACCTCACACTTATCTACTTTATGCACAGATTCATATATTGGTAGTACCTGTTAGTGTACCCTTATGATAGTTGCATATTCACATTCTCATATCCCTATTACATGGTTATTGCATATTATTGTCATGTTACTATTGCTTCACATAGTGATTGTACCTGCTACTGTGCTTTCCTTTATTCAGTATTTGCATGACATGTTATTACTGTAATCGCATATCTTAGATTCATGCTGTACGTGCATTCCTGCGATTACCTGCATATGTTATCTACTATTCACGAGTTGGCAACTCACCCCCGTTGTGCCACAGGTGTTTCAGGTTGTTCCCCAGAGTAGTCGAGGCAGGCTATTCAGCTTTTCAGCTATCATCTTTTGCTACAGATACCGCATCAGCTCACAGTACTATTTTGCTTAGGTGGGTTTTGGTGGTCATCTGTATTTTGTATTGTACATTCGTTGTATCTTGTACTCTCCATCTACTATTATGTTGTTGACTTAGAGACTTGGTGAGGACGTTACTGTATATTATTTGTGGGTTTGTTGTCTTTTATATACAGCTTTCTCTCTATTGTCTTTATTTCTTCGCTATAGCTTCATATTTTTGTATGGTATTCTACTTGGCTAGTTTTTACAAAAAGGGGGTGTTGCCAAAATTTTAAAGAAAGAAAGTAAGACTTTTAAAGAATTTGGGTTGCGATTTCAAATGTTTCAAAAACTATATTATCTTTTCCGTATTTTTCTTGGTTTAGATTTCTGGGTTTTAGCTTTCTTTTACTGCGTTACGTCTTTTGGCGTTGCGTAGTATTAGGGCCGTCACGGGCCAATTTTGGGTCGTGACAGCTACCTAGAGGATATAGAGTGAGGTTATGGATGTTTTAGTCTATCTAACCCTTGATCTCAACACATGAGAGGTTAGGGTTAGGGTTTCAAGAGAGAGTGAGCTTGAGGAGAGAGAAGGTGAGAATGATAATTGAGATGAGAAAATAAGTTATCATAATATATATGAAGCATTAAGATTTATCAATAAAAGAAAAGAAAATGATGAATAATCATGCTTCATAAATATCTAACGGTGATTCATCTCCATGAGTCATTAAGCATTTATGATGCATTAATGACATGGATGAATCACCCTTATGACTCACTAATCTCATTCAATGTATATGCCACCTTAACCTCCTTAGTCACCATCTTCTAGAAGCTTCTCGCGCAATTACGAGAACGCCCCTCCTATCCGTGAAAACACGGAAAAACTTTAGACTGTATAAATCCAATAACCGGATACTAGAATCTGGCTTAAACCAAAGCCGGCTAGTAAAAACTGTCCGAAAAGTCATACGTGCGTAAACGCACGTACGCGTTCGAACCCTTGTCGTAAATGTAGGGTTCCTAGGCACTCTAGTGAAGTCTCACAAGTGATCAAACATGCACAAATAAAATTTTACGGGTGCCTACAAACCCGACTACGGATCGTTTACTAGATATTTAGGCGAAACATGTAAACTAGTTAACATTTTAACAAAAGGAACGGATATACAACCTTTGTAGATCCGGTCCACCACCTCCACGGCTCCGCAATGAAGTCCCCTCGCTGTCCAAATCATGTCTTGGGCTCTAGCGTCGGCATCATCGAAGAATGGGCGAGCTTGATCGTCGGTTCAATGCCGAAGATGATCTACGTCGAGGTATCACAAGAACAAGCTCCAACTTCATTAAGCTTTGGAAACTTGTGAAGGAAACACCCTATACTACTTGGCAAGAGGTAGAGGATGAAGAAATAGGAGTTGGGTTCACTTTAGATTTGGATTTCTCACACTTTTTCAACACTTGCCATTGGAGTAGCAAGCTACATCCATGGAAGAAGAAGATGAAGAAGAAGAAGATATGATAAGTTATTTCTTAAAAGAAAAATAAAATAAATGAATACTTATCATCTCTTTGACCATGGTTTAGTGTAGAGTTTTAACTAAGGTTAGAGAGTGGTTAGGGTTAGATAAAAGACAAGAATGGTGGACTAAATTCAAAGCTTCAAGAAGCTTTCAAATAAAAACAAAAACTAGCAACCATTCTTATCTCTTTATCTTTTCTTTTTCAAAATAAACAAAAGGAATAAATAAATGATTAAGTAAATGAAAAAGAAACCCTAATCACTAATTAACCATGGTTTAACACTTTACACAAAACCAAGCTAGAATGTATCATCAAACATGATACAATCATGTGCACAAAACTATATCGAATATACAATGTGCACATCCGCGCGAGAAAATCCATTTAAAGTGAACCGATACTAGTTAATGCAAAGCAATATATCAAATATATAATTATGTATTAAATCATTAAATCAACACTTGATTTAACGATCCGGTCATATCGCATATAACCGGCTAGTATCCAATGTGTCGGCTTATCGAATCAATCCTTGATTCGATAACTAGGTTATATCGCATATAACCATTCGATACATTGATCGCGAGAATAGAATACGGTATCATATACACGCATTATTCTCGGTCCCGCACATATCTCATATGCGCTCCTATTTCGTTTCGCTTGAGCTAGGAAACCTCTGTGTAGGACTCTAAAGACTCGTCAATACGCCGGTAGCAGATGATGATCATATCAAACATCCGCAAGCCGCAAGCGGTCTGCCAAACGTAACGGCCACCCGGGTATTGAGCGATCAGAAGATCGACGAGCAAGCCCGCTCACACTCCTGCGTATCCAACCAGTAACACTTACCGTACAGTCCGGTCTGTTCGTCTGATATGTCGCATATCTCGCCTAGGGGTGGTAAACGTCAGACCCCAATAGCTCGATAAGTCATGCCGACTTGAGGTCCATAACATTCGTGAAACTACTGATAACTCTTACCAGTATATCACAGCAATCCTGGCCAGGGATTTCCTGTTATGGCCAGTCGAGCATAGCACAACATCAACCCCCAATACCGGGAGAGACGAATCCCCTCCTATCGCTCATTGCCTCCATGTGAATCGGGACTGTACCCAAAAACCACCTGTTTGCACCACTCAGTAGAGCCGTGGTAGGGTGGAAATCAAAGCACAGTGGGAGACACACAAGACTCTATGACGATCTCGGGTCAACAGACTAAGCTGTACCAGTGTCACCAGAGAACTGCCATCTGACGTGAGGTATAATACCATCTGGGAGTTCTCGGCGAGTCCGTTCAGTGCACCCAGTCTCCACTGAGCACCCGCATACCATCTTCGATGTCAAACACCAATGGATATGGGATCATCCATCGCCCATCGCATGGGTCGAGAAGATATGCGCTAGTCTACTCTGGAATATCGATGCCCCGTCTCGATATTCCCACGACTAGGAACATTTCAAGGATGTACTCATGGACTACCCAGGCCCCACTAGTATGATCTGCATCATAGTCCTGGAAGTCGAGTACATATCCTATGGGCTTTATCAACATGTAATCAGAGAGACAGAAAGTATACATGTTAAGATAAAGTGCAACCAGATAGCGTACTATCATGTCGAGCAAGAAAGTCCTACCAATATATGTCCCAGCATCCACTACAATATACATCCAATGTACAGTAATGGCCTCTAGGGCATACATATAACTAACAATCTCCCACTTGCACTAGGGCCATCTGTAGCAGTGGTTGCAGTATCACATACTCAACCATCCCCTAAATTGTCTCTCTTTGGGAAAAAGGCCTTCATGAGTGGATCCGCCGTGTTGTCCTCTGAGTCTTCTCTCCTAACCTCGATCACCCTGGAGATCAACTATCTCCATGATCAGGTGATGCTGCCTCAGAATTTGTCTGGGTCACTGATGGGACCAGGGTTCCAGGTCCGAAGCCACACTTCCATTGTCATACAATGGCAGGAACCTAGTTCATCTTATGAACCAATATACACCCAAACTTCCTCTTTGGTAGTATCTTCAATAGCGATGTTACCAGCCTTTATCATCTAGTTTGCCACGGTATCTAGCTTGGAACTCTTCCAACATACCGTCCCTTTACTGAGGGTAAAGACAGTGCCTGTGACTGACATTCAGTCGTCTTTATCACCCTGGAACTCTTCCAGTGATTCTCCCCAGGATCGATTTATACCATCTCACTACAACTAGTGAGTATCCTAACATTCATTTAGATCTATCTCATAGATCCAAAGCTTAGGATTTAGTTGGTATCATTTTGATCCTATATGGAAAATCTTTGTGATAAGCGGAGATTGATCGAGTGTAGCATAGGAAACTCCTTCCCTAACAAGAGTATGTCATCCACGTACTTTACGAGGATCGTCACCAAACTCCCTACTACCTTTTCGTTTATACAAGGTTCATCTACCATTTTGATGATGTCAACTTCTTTGACTAATCCATCAAAACAGATGTTCCGACTCCGCGATGCCTGCTTCTTTATGTAAAGCAACTTGCACACGTTTCCGCTGCTCCCACTGTTTACGAAGCCCTCTGGCTGTGTTCTTATAGACGTTCTCTTCTAAATCAGTATTTAGAAAAAACAGTCATGGCACCCAACCGCCAGATATCGTAGTCATGGTATGTAGCCGTGGTAAGTAGGATCTGGACAGACTTAAGCATAGCTACTGGAAAAAGGTTTCATCATTATCCATGCCTGGTCGATGACGAAAACCTTTAACAAGTCTAGCTTTGAAAGTCTCAACTTTTCCATCTAAACCAAGTAATCTTCTCAAGATATACTTGCTCCTGATGGGGATTTAACCCTTCAGATATAGCAACTAAAGTCCATACTTTGTTGGTGTATAAGGATTCCATCTCAGATCGATAAACATCCAGCCATTCTTACAGAGTCTCACTCTTGATGGCTAGCTCGAAACTAGTTGGGTCATCATCTCATGATGCAATCCTCGCTCCCACTGTCATAGAGAAACCGAAGTATCTCTCAGGTGGGTGAGGAACCCTACTAGATCGGCGGAGAGGCTGAGGTTCGTTGGAATCTACTGAATCCTTTGGTTGTACCAAATCATCTGCTGTAGCTTGTATAGCTGGAACTATTCCAGTTCTACATGACAGACCTTGCCTCGAACTTGTCCGGATTATGGTTTTAGACATAGGCCGGACAACCCCAAATCTTAACCAACTTAAGATATGGGCTCTTCCCTTTCCATATCACATATGAAATGGTAGGCAACTGATTTGATTCGAACCCTATTCAATAGGTATGCAGCTTCTCAAGTTCACAACACCCAATAGGAAAAAGGTAACTCAGCAGTACTCATCATAGAGCACACCATATCATATAGGGTGTGATTGCTCCGCCCCGATATACCATCGTGCTATGGTGTATTCGGAGGAGTAATTCTGAGAGAGAGTCTCATTCTCCTTTAGAATAATCCAGGATTTTCGTGCTCAAGTATTCTTCTCCTTGATCTCATCAGAGGACATAATACTTATACCCGTATTCTGGTTCTCTACTTCTAACTTATATTCTGTGAATATCTCAAAAGGTTCGGACTTGTGTTTCAACGAGAACATAGGTCTGAAACTCGAAAGATCATCAGAGAACGTAATGAAGTATAAAGAACCATTCCTGGCATGTGTAGACAGGGGACCTACATACATCAACATGTATCATCCCAAGAGTTCACTAACTCTTTCTCTGTTTCCAGTAAACGGAGCTATGGTCATCTTATCTTTGTGACATGACTGGCGAGTTTCACAAGATGTAAGTTCAAACTAATTTAAATATGCATCTTTATGTAACTCTAGCTAGTCGGGTCACATTGATATGACCTAGTCTACAATGCCTCAAGAAGGATTCGTTCATTTCTGAACTCTTCCTCTTGTGTGTGTTCCGTATACTAAGAACTGTAGTTTGATTTAGAACTTCAATGCTTTTAGATAACGTGCCTGAACCGATCAACTTTTGATATAGGAAATGTTCAAAACATTATCCAACAATACAAAATTTTACCGTTTCTTTACTAATAAAGAGACAGATATGATTTTGTATATCAGGTTCGGTATCTAATAACATTCGTTCAGAATCAATGTATTGTAATACAGGGTGACAGTGACCAACAGACTTGGCAGCAACACTTGCCCCGTTTTCTGCCTCATGAAACTTATCACCCGTTCTCAGTTTTTCTACCCTTTTGTAGCCCTATGTAACAGATTACATATCTGGGATCCTGATCCGGTATCATATACCCAGGATGCGGAGGATACTGAGAAACAGTTCTGTTTGATGAACACACCCGAAGATGATGCATCAGCATGCACTCTCTTCGTTTGGGCGGCACGGGAAATCTGGTATTCCCCAATTTCCTGCTCTGTCTTATAACAATTATAAGTTGGAGCGGGACCAACGTTCCCCAGCTCAGTATAACAAGCGGGTTCAGTCAATATTCCGTATTATTATCTTGATTAAGGCGTGATATGGTCGCTACCTGGAGAGAGAGAGAAGAAAACACTCTGCGTGCGCTCTTGCAAGATTAGATTGGTTATGTATTTTATCTAATCAGGATGGCTCCCACTGTTTTTATCAAATCTTCCTTCAAACCTTAAAAGGAAAGACTAGCCGGGATTAATTGCACTCTACAAGTTCACCAATCTTTCAGCCAGGCCAGTGTCGGTACTCTGAGGGAGGTTCCCCGTGCTTTCGCACGGACCTAATTACAGTAAACCTCATTTTCCCAGAGGCGTAACCCCGTTGACACCTTTCTAGACACCTACTTGATCGGCTAATTGCAAAGTGCAAAACTCTCCCAGGAGTAACAATTACTCGCAGTGGGTATCGGGATCCAACTATCACATAGAAGGTATGCAATCTCATTGCAAATTTCAACACTTGAAACTCCCGATAATGGTTTTTACCCTTAGAACCTATGACCTTGGCTAAGGTCAACAAATCATAGGCACTAGTCAAGTTCTACCCGTCATTTCGTGATTAATTAGACCCACCCACATGACCCTTGGCTAAGGTCAACAAAGCCACATGACTGTCCTAACTAATCGCATCATATGCGGTGTAGGAAGACATCACTTAGCTACCGTACACTGTGCCTTGACTATGGTCAACAAACACAGCACGAATACTAAGTACTCTACTTCCTAAAATGACGGAGGGTTGCGAATGGTTTTTGTGAAAACCTTTAACGCTTTGAACTTGATCTCGTTGCGGAATCAAATGGTTTTTTAAATGAAATGTTTTTGAAGCTTTTCTAGTTTTGCTAAAGGGGCCACTCCCGGTGAAGGGATCGTCGGCCCTTTCCTCGTCGAATGAGGTGCGGGATATATCATATATATCACTGTGCAAAGCGAAAACTATAGAAGCAATCAAAGACAAACCGAGTGTGTAGCATCTACCAGTTACTGCTAAAGGAGTCACTCCCGGTGAAGGGATCTCGGTCCTTTCCTCATCGAATAAGGTGCAGGATGTTCTATAATGAACACCGCGATGCAAAGCAAGAACTGTAGCTACCTGTTTTTATTTTAAAATTCGATTCCACAACATCAATTAGGTTTATTTTCTTTCATTAATCACATTAATGAACATCCCATCATTTAAATTTCCTAAACATCACAGATAGATATGACGTACACTTATGCCATCCGCATTCGCCTCGATGTCCCCTCGTGCACCGTTAGGTTAGGTAACTAACGGCAGAGCGGGGCAGGGCTAGCGCGGGTGCAAAACATAAGCAACGTATATATAATATATCATATATACTATATATAATACCTGTCACAGAACATCGCATGACCACAGATAAAACACAGCAGAAGAAACATATGAAATATTGGATATACTAGGACGTCCGTGTTTTCAATACGAGCCAGTATAAAACACGGATTCCACGGTCGTGATGAATAGCCCATCCCACACCCCTAGACCCCTACGAGAGCGGCAAGCAACCCTACCAATTCTAGGGTTAGGAGACCCGGACTCGACAACATATCCAGCAACACATAACATCACATGTCATCAACGTAAGTAAATATGTCCATCCCAATTGTCGTTGACATATAGCAACGAAACCGGCGATATCACATATTACACTTACGGTCACAGAAAAGAAAGTGTAAAACTACAACAGTTGGAATCCGCAACCACCTCAGACATCGCATGCCTGACTTAATGAATTCTTTAGACATCACATGCCTAACAATTATAAACCCCGCATTTCAGTCTCATTATCGAAAACTCTTTTCAATATCAAGTCGGGCAATTCAACAGGATTCCCGACATTCTGATCGAATGCTCGTCGCAAACTTCAGTAGACGGCCGCACCCCCACGCCGTCGACAAAGTGCACCAAGGCGGAACACCGCTAACACGAGCACCCGAACGGATGCTTTCGGAGACGGGGTTCTCCTACAGTCACTTGGTCGGGGCTATGGAGTGAGGCTGTCTATCAAGTTTACCCGGCGAGTATCCGCGTACACTACGTGATTGCGACGGACTTTTGATCACATCAAAATTCCGTGGCAACCGATCAAGTGAGACTAAACTGCTATGTTTATAATATTCATTCCGTTATCTCATAACAATTTGTGAATTCCAATTATTGTATCACATTCCGGATAAATAGAAAATGCTAAACTTTTCGATCGAACAATCGAACACCCAAGTTTTCCCGATACAGCTCAACACATGAAATAAGTCTAACAACATTCAGTTCGTGCCTCAGTAGCAACGGTCCAGCCGTAGAAGGGTCAAGCCAACGCCTCACATGTGGCACGCCGTACTGCCCCAAACCCGAAGGTTCAAAGGGCAGTTCAAGACGGTCACATAATCGAGTTAAGGTTTGTTGTCTTCTAGAGGGTCCATCGCATTACTTGCACTACTTAGAACGTCGTTAAACTACGGAAAAATCCAACAATTGGAAATTTCCCGACAGTGGAAAAATTGGGTATTTATATCCGGTCGAACTATTTAACATATTCTAAAATTTATCCGGAAAGCCAAATAGACAAAATTTGATACCCCGATCGAAACACCGAATCCCCAAAACAACTGCAGAAAATTCAACTCTTGAAACAGTATTAAAAATGCCCAGAAAATACAAACAACAGAGGTATGAATTACTGTGCAAAGAACCGTCGCTAATGCCTTCAATGCGCCGCAGAACCGCCGCTATAGGGGGGTCAACGCCGCGTTTCCGCGATCAACCTGGGGAATTAGTGGCTCGTTTTTCATGGTAATTCATACAATACCCTGCTAAATTTTTTAAGCACTTTTAATTTGGAAAAAGACCAGATTTTAAAAAATGGACAGAGAGCAATTTTGGTTTGGTGTTTCGGGTTCGTTCGGACTTCAAATTCCGTCTGGACTTCGCCTAAGGCTCTAGCTAGGCTCTGATACCACTGTAGGGTTCCTAGGCACTCTAGTGAAGTCTCACAAGTGATCAAACATGCACAAATAAAATTTTACGGGTGCCTACAAACCCGACTACGGATCGTTTACTAGATATTTAGGCGAAACATGTAAACTAGTTAACATTTTAACAAAAGGAACGGATATACAACCTTTGTAGATCCGGTCCACCACCTCCACGGCTCCGCAATGAAGTCCCCTCGCTGTCCAAATCATGTCTTGGGCTCTAGCGTCGGCATCATCGAAGAATGGGCGAGCTTGATCGTCGGTTCAATGCCGAAGATGATCTACGTCGAGGTATCACAAGAACAAGCTCCAACTTCATTAAGCTTTGGAAACTTATGAAGGAAACACCCTATACTACTTGGCAAGAGGTAGAGGATGAAGAAATAGGAGTTGGGTTCACTTTAGATTTGGATTTCTCACACTTTTTCAACACTTGCCATTGGAGTAGCAAGCTACATCCATGGAAGAAGAAGATGAAGAAGAAGAAGATATGATAAGTTATTTCTTAAAAGAAAAATAAAATAAATGAATACTTATCATCTCTTTGACCATGGTTTAGTGTAGAGTTTTAACTAAGGTTAGAGAGTGGTTAGGGTTAGATAAAAGACAAGAATGGTGGACTAAATTCAAAGCTTCAAGAAGCTTTCAAATAAAAACAAAAACTAGCAACCATTCTTATCTCTTTATCTTTTCTTTTTCAAAATAAACAAAAGGAATAAATAAATGATTAAGTAAATGAAAAAGAAACCCTAATCACTAATTAACCATGGTTTAACACTTTACACAAAACCAAGCTAGAATGTATCATCAAACATGATACAATCATGTGCACAAAACTATATCGAATATACAATGTGCACATCCGCGCGAGAAAATCCATTTAAAGTGAACCGATACTAGTTAATGCAAAGCAATATATCAAATATATAATTATGTATTAAATCATTAAATCAACACTTGATTTAACGATCCGGTCATATCGCATATAACCGGCTAGTATCCAATGTGTCGGCTTATCGAATCAATCCTTGATTCGATAACTAGGTTATATCGCATATAACCATTCGATACATTGATCGCGAGAATAGAATACGGTATCATATACACGCATTATTCTCGGTCCCGCACATATCTCATATGCGCTCCTATTTCGTTTCGCTTGAGCTAGGAAACCTCTGTGTAGGACTCTAAAGACTCGTCAATACGCCGGTAGCAGATGATGATCATATCAAACATCCGCAAGCCGCAAGCGGTCTGCCAAACGTAACGGCCACCCGGGTATTGAGCGATCAGAAGATCGACGAGCAAGCCCGCTCACACTCCTGCGAATCCAACCAGTAACACTTACCGTACAGTCCGGTCTGTTCGTCTGATATGTCGCATATCTCGCCTAGGTATGGTAAACGTCAGACCCCAATAGCTCGATAAGTCATGCCGACTTGAGGTCCATAACATTCGTGAAACTACTGATAACTCTTACCAGTATATCACAGCAACCCTGGCCAGGGATTTCCTGTTATGGCCAGTCGAGCATAGCACAACATCAACCCCCAATACCGGGAGAGACGAATCCTCTCCTATCGCTCATTGCCTCCATGTGAATCGGGACTGTACCCAAAAACCACCTGTTTGCACAACTCAGTAGAGCCGTGGTAGGGTGGAAATCAAAGCACAGTGGGAGACACACAAGACTCTATGACGATCTCAGGTCAACAGACTAAGCTGTACCAGTGTCACCAGAGAACTGCCATCTGACGTGAGGTATAATACCATCTGGGAGTTCTCGGCGAGTCCGTTCAGTGCACCCAGTCTCCACTGAGCACCCGCATACCATCTTCGATGTCAAACACCAATGGATATGGGATCATCCATCGCCCATTGTTCAGACCATAATATTGCATTTATCATTCCCATATTCTTAGCCTTTTTATAAATAAACAGGTACTCTTGACGCACGTTTGTTGCATATTACAGGTTACAGGTTCTTGGAGCGAATACAGTGAAAAAGACACAAAACAACAGAAAAGGGATTTTTTACCAACTATTAGACGGATCCTAGTCAAGCCTAGACGAAGAACAGTACAAGGTCCAAAATGTCATGTGAACGGTTAAAAGATCGCTACAAGTATTCACTGAAATATCTGGAAGAGAATAAGAAGCCAACAGAGAAACTACATATGGAAACAGAAGCCCAAAGAGACACTGAACCAAGCCCAAAAAGCACACAGCCCAAGTCTACAGTTTGGCCGCGGATCCGCGGCCAAACCCAGCCTGGCGCCGCGGATCCGCGGCCGTCTAATACACGTGTCGGTGGAATTTTGGTGCGTCGGTGCGTCGGTGCAGATGTTAGGATTTTCAGGGGTCAAATCTGTAATTTTGCATGTGCGAGAGTCTGTAGCCCTAGATTTTCTATTTTCCTATAAATTGTAATCTTAGATCTAAAAATTGTATGCCTCTTTTCAATAAATAAAATTCAGCAATTCTGGAAGTGACATTCAGATTTGTTCTTTATCGCTTGGAGGGAGCCATCACCATTAGTAAGTCTTTTTATTCTTTTAATTATAATGTTTTCTAATCCCCTAATGAGCGAGTAGTCTCCTCGCTTGTTAGGGTTAGCCTTAGGGAAAGGGTTGAGAGATGAGATCTCTCACCCCTTTCAATGCCTAACCCATTAAGAACTCCATGCATGCGCGCACAACCGCTCCCTGCGGCACCCTACCCCTCAAGGTAACGGTGAACCGCAGTATAAAGGGCCGGTTGCGCGCGTTATCCATGGGGGTTAGGGTAATTAACGATAAAGGAAGGATACGAATCTAGAGGAAAAAAACATCTTCCCAAAAGAGTCGTATCCACTTTATCGATAATTACTATAACACCTAATGGATCTAAAATACGGCATTGAAAGCGGTGAAGGAAACATCAATCTCCAAAACTTCCTCTAAGCCTAACCCTAACAAGAATTTAAATTAGATTAATTAAGTTTTAGATCTAGATTTTTATAAAACCAAAAACTACAAATAGAATCAACTCGTTAAAACACACTAAAGGAATTTACCCGTCCCTGTGGATCGACCCGCACTCACCGGCTAGCTGCGAAGCGACGCCGTTTCTGATTGCGGTAATTATATTTTTGATCGTGAAATCTCTACCAATCAAATGGCGTCGTTGCCGGGGACGGCGTAATATTTCTTTTTGGGAATTTTCGGGTTGATATAAATTTTAAAAATCATAAAAATCTGAAAAAAATAAAAAAAAATACAAAAAATTATCAAATTTGATCTGTTTGAAGGGTATATCTTTTGAATCTTGCAGGAACAGTGAAGAATCGAAGATCTGGAAATTTACAGAGAGGAAATCAGAAAGTTGAATATAAGAACAGAGAGGAAATAAAGGCACAGAGCAGTCCAAATTTTTTCTGAAGCTGAAACCCTAACCTTGCCGCGCTTCCGCCGCATACGTGTACCCCAGGCCGCGGATCCGCGCCTGTTCGGCCACGTCAGCACCTGATATTTTTTTTTTTTGGGTTTGTTCCTCATTCTCCCCTCTGCAACCTCCATATCTCTATCTGTAAAAATTTTCTGCAGGGTTCTTTGCGCTAAAAAATCCTCTACCCCCTTCTAAATAACAGATTTTCTGCAGGTTTCTTTGCGCCGCGCTAAAAAATTCTGATTGCAAGTGAAATTTTATTTGTTTTGCATAATTTAACCGGACTCTAAGGGGCTATTTGACCAAATCCAGATTGGGTGGGGATTTCATCACCCTTCCCAGGACCCCAGAAAACACCTAAGCATTTTGCATCAACCTCCTTTAATTAAAAAAGATTAGACTCAGACCTAAGGACAGCGAGCTCAATAGGAAAAGGACTAGGGTAGGCATCGGCCGTTTATCCTAACCGACATTGCGGTGTCTAGGCTAGTGGTTTTTAATTAGGCCCACTGTAGTGGTGGTTCCTTCCCACTTACCTGGCCGTATTTGTCCGTGAAGAGGCGGTTTGAGGTCTATTTCTAGCCCTAGTTAGGAGCTGTCTAGCAGACCTAGGCGACCCTAGATCTAGGCCTGATTGTGCATGTGTGGTTGAGTCAGTTGTGTCACGAGTCCGTTTTCAAAAACCTCCTTGCAAAACTCATAAATAAAAAAAAAAAATAAATAAAGAAAAATCTTTTCAAAAACTTGCAACTTGCCGCTAAAGAAAACTTGCAAACTCACTTCCATCACTTCTTCTCACTGACGTTATCTTACCCCCACATTCTGTTTTTCTTTTTTCTGACTGCACTACCCTTTAGTGTATGTCATTTTGGACTAGGGATACTAACGCCCGATTAGTCCGTGTTTCGTTGGTACCGACCAACGAACCCTTCGACGAACCCTTCGTCGACCTTCTGTCCACTTCCTTACCTCCACATTCAAATTCTTCTTTCGAAGGTATGTCGGGATTTAACCCCAACGATACCTTGCCGACGGGAATGATTCCACCTCCGCCAGGTGCGAATAACCCGAATCTACCGCCTGTTGTAGCGCCCGCACGAGTTGCGCTCCAGGACCTCTTCTACCCCGTCCGCACTTCTTTACCCACATGTCTTTCACCCCCACCGGCAAATGGGGATAATTTTGAAATAAAACCACACTTCATCAATATGCTGCCTAAGTTTCATGGTTTGGAATCCGAAGATGCATATATTTTCATTAATAAATTCCAAAACGTTTGCAGCATGATGAAGACAACCCAATTAAGTGATGACGCAATAAGGCTAAGGGTCATTCCTTTTACCTTATGTGACCTAGCCGAGAAGTGGCTATACAGCACCGCATCACACTTCATTAGAAATTGGGACGAGTTTGTGAGAGCTTTTTTGAAAAAGTTCTACCCTCATCATAAAACTGCTAGAATCCGAAACGAGATTATACAATTTTCACAGCTTCCGTCCGAACCATTCTGGAAGTGCTTCGAGAGATTTAAAGACCTACTTGTTCAATGCCCTCATCATGGGATAGAAAATTGGCAACTTTGCCAAACTTTATACGAGGGATTGAACGCAGCAACGAAGCAGTTGCTAGAAACAATATGTCAAGGTCATTTTCTCTCCAAGTCTAGCGACGAAGCTTGGCAGTTTCTTGAGGACCTAAGTGAGCAAACAATTCAGTGGGAAAGTACCAAGACCACATCATCTTCTTCAATTGGTCATTCTAGGGCAGGCATACATCAAATAGATATGTCGATAGCTATGAAGGCCGAGATGGCCTCACTTATGAAAAAGCTAGAAGCCATTGAGACAAAAATCTCATCGTCTTCTCCTTCCCCTACTCTACCCACACGAACTGTTTGTGCTTGTTGTTCGAACCCATCGCATTTAACCGAAGAGTGTCCTTATAATGCACCCATTCAAGGACAGGATCAAGTCAATGCTGCATTTCAGCAACGACAAAGAAATGATCCGTACTCTTCGACATACAATCAGGGGTGGAGGAGTCACCCAAATCAACAGTTCCAAGGGAATAATAATTTTCAAAGACCTCCTCCACAACAACAACAAGCACCCTTACAAACTCAAAACCAGCAACCTTTCCAACAACAACCTTATACAAATCAAACGAACAATTTGGTTCAACCTAATGATGATAAGGTTAGCTCGCTCGAGAAAAGTCTAGAAGCATTTCTCAAGCAAACTACAGAATCCGCAGCAAGACTTGAAAGTTATGTGCACTCTTTAATGACTAACAATGCCTCACACGATCAAAGTATCAAATCTATTGAGGCACAAATTGCACAATTAACTGCTGCATTGAGCGACAGAGAAAAGGGAAAGCTTCCATCTCAACCCTTGCCCAATCCCGGCCACCCACAAAACGCATATCACAATCACAATGTAAATGCGGTGACCACGTTGAGATCCGGAAGAGAGTTGCAAAATAATGTGGAAACTAGTGATGACATCCCCGCCGGTGGTTCTTCTTCCCCTTCTTCATTTTCTTCACTTCCTTCTTCACCTTTTTCTTTAGAACCTATTCTCCACCCTTCACACGGCTCTACTTCTTCTAGCTCGAACGGACCCATTTCTAACAACACGAACACATCCACACTGGGATCCGTTCCTATTCCACATTCTACTCCACAGACTTTTGACTCGACAAATTTTCAGAATGCACCATTCCCAAACAGGTTGAGTCCTAATAAACCAAATACACAAGTGGAGAAGATTGTGGAGATCTTTAAGCAGGTTAGCATAAATATACCTCTCTTGGATGCTATCCAACAAGTCCCTTCATACGCAAAAATCTTAAAGGGATTATGCACTTCAAAGAGAAAAGCATCTCAAGTACCCAAGAAAGTGCTAGTGGCTAGTGCAGTGAGCAATGCTATTAACCACCATCAAACCTTACCCCAAAAACGAAAGGACCCCGGCAGTCCTACTATTTCAATCACAATTGGGGATAAGAAAATTAATCGAGCACTTTTAGATCTTGGGTCTAGTGTTAACCTGATTCCTTACTCCGTGTACGAACAATTAGGGGTTGGAGAGTTGAAACCCACTCGTTGCACTCTCCAAATGGCTGATCGATCAATCGCCTATCCAAGGGGTCAACTAGAGGATGTGTTGATCAAAGTCGGGGAATTCATATTCCCCGTTGATTTTATCGTTATGGATACACAACCTGTTGCTAACCCAATAAACCAAATTCCGGTGATTCTTGGTCGACCATTTTTGGCCACTTCCAATGCCGTAATAAATTATCGCAATGGCTCCATGACCCTATCCTTCGGAAAGAGGTCTAGTGAGTTCAATATTTATAAGATGGGAAGTCTGCCCCCCGTGCCAAAAACTAGTACACGAGAAGTTTGCTCTATTCACGAAATCACGCGGGAGGAATGCGAGCTTGAAAGATTTCTATTTGATGAAAATAGTTTTGACGCCACTAGTGCGTCCCTCCTTGAGCCTACTACCGTTGACACAACCGATGCTGATTATGAATGTTTCACTTTTTCAGATGACGACGACTCACAGCCCGAATATGAGTCGTTTGAATTTTTGGATGAGTCAGTCGAACCATCCGAATCGGTTGTTTGCAGTGATTTCGAACCTGTGTTAGAGTCCTTTGAGTTCAAGGTAAATTCCGCAATGGTTCTTTCGCTTCAGAAATTCGAACTCACGCCCTTGCCGTCTCACCTTAGATATGCCTACATAGGTGAGAATGAGACTTTTCCCATTATCATATCAGCCTCTCTAGCCTTCGAGCAAGAGAACGCTATTTTAAAAGTCTTACAAGATAGGCGGCAAGTTTTCAGTTGTACTATGGCGGACATCGAGGAGATCAGTTCCCTCATAATTGAATATCATACACAATTGATGGATGATGCCATGCCAATAGAGGACCCACATGAACATCTTGGGGGTATTGTGGTGAGCCAACTTCCTCCCTTAGAAGTTGAAATACCCCCATTTCTTTTAATAAGGTACGAGAATGCCAATACTCCACTGATTGCTGATCATTTACATTCTCGTTTCAATGCATCACCATCACCTGTATATTTACCTCCACACCTCCCATACCACTACTTCTATCTTCCCCAATTCTTTGCGGACCACCACAACTTATTTTTCCACCAACCAATATTCTTTACTGATAAATTTTTCAACTGGTTGGTATTGACTTTTGGCCGATGCAAGGTTTGGCAGTATTGTCTAACATAGTTTAATTGAAGTTTGGGGGAGGGTCTTTTTTGTATATATTTTTGTTTTTCTTAACAATAAAAAAAAAAACTATAAATAAATAAACAGGGGAGTATCGGTATTTTGACCCTCTTGGTTTAGCATGACAGTGAGGACACTGTCAAGTTCAAGTTTGGGGGTATGCTCGGTACGTCTTCTTCCTTCGCATTCATTTGTACATATTTTTGCATTTGCATACTTATTTGAAAACCCATAAAAATTTGAAAAATTTCAAAAAACCCATAAAAATTTGAAAAATTTCAAAAAATTATAAAAATAAATGTATTCGATTTTGGCTAATTGACTTTAGTTTGACAAATAGGTCAACTAGCTAGGAACAACTAGATCTTAGACTTAGTGAATTAAAAACCCTAAAAATAACATTTCTTAAATTTTAACGGTAGAAAGTATATGCCTTGTAGTTTATTTAGAAATAGGCAAATTTTGGGTTCACTTCTTGGGCTAAGTCGAAACAAGGGAAGAGTATTGATGTTCTAATTAAAGTATAAGTTTGAAAGATAGTTCCTAGCTTAAATCTAAATTCTGAAAATGTATACCCTACAATTTGATCATTCACGCACCTTGAAACTTGGAAGAGTAGAAGAGACCTTGAAATGCTCTTGTCTAAAGTCCTTAGTGCAATGAAAATGAAAAAAAATATATAAGTGTGAATAAAGAATAAAAAAATGGACACTGGTTTTTGTGATTACTTAAGGCTGTAAAAATAGAAAAATATTTAGCGAGGGTGCTTCATCACCTAGTGCCTTAGACCAACTGGTTTGGGAGTCACTGCTAAAGCCTTGGGTGTTGCAAGGACTAGGAAGTACGCTTTAAAGTGCAAGCGCAGTTTGTAATCGGTCGTTGGTACCTCAAGAAGTATTAACGGTCGCATGAAGGATGTGTAAGCAAATTTCATTCACCAACTAATCAGTACTTTGGACAACGGACAGGGGGTTGATTGCTTAATTTGAATTTCCAAGTGTAGGGGTGACTTATACACACACGTGGGGGTATGTGATTGGAATTTAGATGAGAGAGAGGAATGAAGAATAGAACTTGTATCTTTAGTAGAGTTGATAAAAATTCCTAAGTGGAGATGGAACCCTAGAAGGAAAACTTAGGAAATGCCGAAAGCTAAGTAGGTCTACATAACATATATAATCTTAAGTTAAATAATGAGGAAGCGTGAAGAATATGGGTGGATAATTTCCGAGTAAAAAGATAATAGAATTCCTTATTAGAAAACCTAATTGGAGAACAAAAGACAATGGGCCGAGTTGATAGGATTTTGTGGGTGTAATCCGCTGAAAACCCTTAGGAGACAACACTCCTCCTACTAGGGACACCTAGAGGTTTAACGGCTTGTTGCACGTACTCAGTGCAATCGCGTTTCCCTGCGAAAGTGCGGTTAGGATTTTAGTGAATAAATAATAAGTTTGCTCGAGGACGAGCAAAAGGTAAGTTTGGGGGTATTTGTTCAGACCATAATATTGCATTTATCATTCCCCTATTCTTAGCCTTTTTATAAATAAACAGGTACTCTTGACGCACGTTTGTTGCATATTACAGGTTACAGGTTCTTGGAGCGAATACAGTGAAAAAGACACAAAACAACAGAAAAGGGATTTTTTACCAACTATTAGACGGATCCTAGTCAAGCCTAGACGAAGAACAGTACAAGGTCCAAAATGTCATGTGAACGGTTAAAAGATCGCTACAAGTATTCACTGAAATATCTGGAAGAGAATAAGAAGCCAACAGAGAAACTACATATGGAAACAGAAGCCCAAAGAGACACTGAACCAAGCCCAAAAAGCACACAGCCCAAGTCTACAGTTTGGCCGCGGATCCGTGGCCAAACCCAGCCTGGCGCCGCGGATCCGCGGCTGTCTAATACACGTGTCGGTGGAATTTTGGTGCGTCGGTGCAGATGTTAGGATTTTCATGGGTCAAATCTGTAATTTTGCATGTGCGAGAGTCTGTAGCCCTAGGTTTTCTATTTTCCTATAAATTGTAATCTTAGATCTAAAAATTGTATGCCTCTTTTCAATAAATAAAATTCAGCAATTCTGGAAGTGACATTCAGATCTGTTCTTTATCGCTTGGAGGGAGCCATCACCATTAGTAAGTCTTTTTATTCTTTTAATTATAATGTTTTCTAATCCCCTAATGAGCGAGTAGTCTCCTCGCTTGTTAGGGTTAGCCTTAGGGAAAGGGTTGAGAGATGAGATCTCTCACCCCTTTCAATGCCTAACCCATTAAGAACTCCATGCATGCGCGCACAACCGCTCCCTGCGGCACCCTACCCCTCAAGGTAACGGTGAACCGCAGTATAAAGGGCCGGTTGCGCGCGTTATCCATGGGGGTTAGGGTAATTAATGATAAAGGAAGGATACGAATCTAGAGGAAGAAAACATCTTCCCAAAAGAGTCGTATCCACTTTATCGATAATTACTATAACACCTAATGGATCTAAAATACGGCATTGAAAGCGGTGAAGGAAACATCAATCTCCAAAACTTCCTCTAAGCCTAACCCTAACAAGAATTTAAATTAGATTAATTAAGTTTTAGATCTAGATTTTTATAAAACCAAAAACTACAAATAGAATCAACTCGTTAAAACACACTAAAGGAATTTACCCGTCCCTGTGGATCGACCCGCACTCACCGGCTAGCTGCGAAGCGACGCCGTTTCTGATTGCGGTAATTATATTTTTGATCGTGAAATCTCTACCAATCATCGCATGGGTCGAGAAGATATGCGCTAGTCTACTCTGGAATATCGATGCCCCGTCTCGATATTCCCACGACTAAGAACATTTCAAGGATGTACTCATGGACTACCCAGGCCCCACTAGTATGATCTGCATCATAGTCCTGGAAGTCGAGTACACATCCTATGGGCTTTATCAACATGTAATCAGAGAGACAGAAAGTATACATGTTAAGATAAAGTGCAACCAGATAGCGTACTATCATGTCGAGCAAGAAAGTCCTACCTATATATGTCCCAGCATCCACTACAATATACATCCAATGTACAGTAATGGCCTCTAGGGCATACATATAACTAACAGTAAAACCGTACGACCTCTATATCGTTTCTCCTAGAGTAGGAAACTCTCTGTGTGGGACTCTAAATACTCGACAATACGCTGGCAATGGGTTTAACCAAAGACTGCAAGCGGCACTAGCTGTACGTAACGGTCCCCAGGTAGATGTCGATAAGAAGGCCGATGAGGAAAATCATCCGAACTCCCACTGAGCCTGATGTGACAATCATCGTACAGTCCGGTCTGTTCGTCTAAGACTATCGCATATCAAGCCTAGGGGGTGGCAAGCGTCAGTCCCCTAATAGCAGTATAAGTCGTGTCGGAGCGAAGCCCATTACACCCTGAGAAGCTACTGGAACCTACCAGTATATCTCGCTTGCCCTGGCCAGGGACTTTCCGTAATGGCTCTCTGACACAGCGTGATATCAACTCCCAATACCGGGAGAGACGAATCCTATCTAACCTCCACTGCCTCCAAGTGCTTGGGACTGCACCCAACTGCTACCTGTTTGCATGACTCCTTTGAACCGTGGTAGGGTAGCAATCTAAGAACAGTGGGACACACTCGAGGCGAAGTAGTAGTGTCAAGTCTGCGGACTATGCTGTACTCATGTCACCTGGGAACTGTTAACTGACAATGGATATAATACCAACCAATCAGTTCCACGGCGAGTCCTGTCCGGTGTACCCGTAACCTAACGAGCACCTGTATACTATCTCTAGTACGACGTACCGATGGCTGTGGGACAGACCATCTCCCCAACTGGGATGAGAAGCGTATACACTTAGTCTACTCCGGAATATCGATGCCCTATCTCGATAATCCAACGATCAGGGACCTATATAGGATGTTGCTTACAGACTGCCCAGCCCCCACTAGTGTGACTGCCATCACGATGCTGGTAATCAAGCAAAGATCCTATGGGCTCTACTAATATGTATAAGTGATACGTTACAAGAAACATATGCACATATTAAAGTAGACTCAAACCAAGTAGCATACTACTATGTTTAGCAAGACTGTTATTTACAACTGTGAATATACCAAGCTTCCATTAAGTAATATACATGCTAGTATGATACAATAATGGCCCCTAGGGCATATACACTAACAATCTCCCACTTGCACTAGGGCCATGAGCTGGCATATCGTAGACCTATCATCTCGAATAGCCTCTCGAACTGCGTCAGAGGAAGGGCCTTTGTGAATGGATAACCAATGTTATTCTCTGTCTCTATTCTCTTCACCTCGATCTCCCGGCGATCTACGATCTCCCTAATCAGGTGATACCGCCTTAAGATGTGTCTGGACTTCTGATGGGACCTGGGTTCCTTCGCTAAAGCTATAGCGCCGTTGTTGTCACAATACAGAGGTATTGGACCAACACTGGTAGGAACCACCTGAAGTTCTGTGAGGAACTTCTTCATCCAGACTGCTTCTTTTGCGGCATCACAAGCAGCTATGTACTCCGCTTCCATCGTTGAGTCTGCAACGGTCTCCTGTTTGGAACTCTTCCAACAGATCGCCCCTCCATTGAGGGTAAAGACATAACCCGACATGGATTTGGAGTCATCTTTGTCACTCTGGAAGCCGGAGTCGGCAAAGGCCTTCCATCGTTGAGAATGTTCTTTACTGCTATCCAGTGCTTCTCCCCTGGGTTTGCTTGATACCGGCTTACTACGCTTAATGCGTATGCTACATATGGCGTGGTACATAACATCGCATACATTATAGAGCCTACCGCAGAAGCGTATGGTATAATCGACATGCGATCCCTTTCCAAATCAGTCTTGGGAGACATCTCTTTGGAGAGGGTGATTCCGTGACAAGCCGGTAGGTTACCGCGCTTAGAATCATCCATACTGAATCTCTTCACTATGGTGTCTATGTACCTGGACTGTGAAAGTCCCAACATCCTTTTTGATCTATCACAATAGATCCGGATCCCTAGAATGTAGGTGGCATCACCCAGGTCTTTCATGGAGAATTTACGTGACAAGAATCTTTTGACTGACTGTAACATAGGAATATCATTTCCTATTAGGAGAATGTCATCCACGTACAAGACGAGGAATACTACAGCTCTCCCGACAATCTTACTGTATATGCATGGTTCATCTGGATTTTTGATAAAGTCAAATTCTTTGACAGCATCATCAAAACAGATGTTCCAACTCCGCGATGCCTGCTTTAGTCCATAAATAGACTTAAGCAGCTTGCATACTTTACCGCTGCTCCCACTCTGAATGAATCCCTCTGGCTGATCCATATAGACGCTCTCTTCCAAATTACCATTTAGAAAGGCCGTCTTTACGTCCATCTGCCAGATTTCATAATCGTGGAAGGCAGCAATAGCAAGAAGGACCCGAATGGATTTAAGCATAGCTACTGGAGAAAAGGTTTCGTCATAGTCCAAACCAGATCTTTGACGGAAACCCTTTGCAATAAGTCTAGCCTTATAGGTTTCAACCTATCTATCTACACCAATCTTCTTTTTGAAGATCCATTTGCATCCTACGGGTTTTACCCCATCTGGAGCAACGTCCAAAGTCCATACTTTGTTAGTATACATAGACTCCATTTCGGCCCGCATTGCTTCCAGCCATTTTACCGAGTCACCGCTCTGAATGGCTTGCTGGAAGCTAGTAGGGTCATCTTCAGCAATGACACAATCCTCTCTATCCCCATCTATGAGAAAACCGTAGTATCTCTCAGGAGGATGAGACGGCCTACTACTCCTGCGGAGTGGCGTCGGGATGTCCTGTTCTTCTGAACCTTCTGATTCTTCCAAGCTTTCAGTAATAGCTTGTGGTTCTGGAATTTCTTCCAGTTCTATTTCGCTCCCACTTATATCCTTTTCTAAAAACTGATGTTCCAGAAAGTGGGCATAACGAGAAACAAAAACCTTTTGTTCCTCTGCGTAATAGAAATAATATCCTTTGGAGTTCTTTGGATATCCCACAAACTTACACTTTACTGAGCGTGCCTCGAGCTTGTCCGCATGCTTCCTTTTTACAAAAGCTGGACATCCCCATGTCTTAAAATGTTTTAGACAAGGTTTGGTCCCACTCCACATCTGATATGGTGTGGTAGGCACGGTCTTGGTAGGAACTTGGTTCAAAAGATATGCAGCTGATTCTGGTGCATATCCCCAGAATGATCGCGATAACTCAGCATTACTCATCATGGAACGAACCATATCTAATAAGGTTCGATTCCTCCTTTCTGATACACCGTTATATTGTGGTGTGTATGGAGGAGTAAGCTGAGAGAGAATTCCATTCTCTTTTAAGTAACCCAGGAACTCGGCACTTAAGTATTCACCACCTCGATCAGATCTCAGTGTCTTTATACTTTTTCCTGTTTGTTTTTCCACTTCATTCTTGTATTCTTGGAATTTCTCAAAGGCCTCGGATTTATGCTTCATTAAGAAGACATATCCATACCTAGAGAAATCATCCGTAAAAGTAATGAAGTAGGAATAACCACCTCGTGCATGTGTAGACATTGCACCGCACACGTCACTGTGTATGAGTCCTAAGAGCTCGCTTGCTCTTACTCCGTGTCCAGTGAACGGAGTCTTTGTCATCTTTCCTTTGAGACAAGATTCACAAGTAGCATAAGATTGATATTCGAACGGATTCAAATATCCTTCTTTATGTAACTTAGTCAACCTTCTCTCATTGATGTGACCTAGTCTACAATGCCATAAGAAAGCCTGATTTATTTCTGGAGACTTTCTTTTAAGAGTGTTCTGGACATTGAAAACCTGAGCTTGACTTAATACGTATATACTGTTATCTAATATACCGGACCCAATCAGAACTTGATTTAGGTGGATGTTAACTACATCACTTACGAATGTAAAATCATATCCCTCTCTCGAAAGTGAGGACACTGATATGATATTACAAGTCATACTAGATACATATAAACAGTTATGTAAAATCAATATATGCCCACTTGTCAAACCTAGGCGATATTCTCCCACGGATTCAGCGTTCACTGTCATTCCGTTTTCAACTCTGAGAGACCAATCACCTACCTTTATAACTCTACTATTTCTCAAAGCATGTAATGAATTACAGATATGAGATCCTGCTCCGGTATCTAGTACCCAGGAAGTAGAGTTTATTGACATACAGTCTTCAATTACAAATACACTTGAGGCTGAAGCCACAACATGCTTCGTATCCTGGCTACTGGCTTCAAAAGCCCTGCAATCTTTCTGCCTATGCCCAATCCCATAACAATAGGAACGTCCCTCTTTTACTATATCCAGTCCCGAAACTTTTGCCCTTCTCTTTCCTTCTACTTCCCTGGTTTCCTTCAGGATAGAAGGTAGAGACTGTAGAATCAAGTCGGTATCTGATCTGTTTCCCAACGTGGTCTGTAAGTCCTGGAGCTCATCAATATAGCTAGTCATTGTAAGGACGTTGTCCCCTACAGATGACCCGTCAGCCAACCTCGCTTGAATTAATTCGTTCGACGTCTCATATCTTGCGATATGAGATTGCTCTCCATATAAATCTTTGTTATGGAGAAAGATGGAAACTAAGTCCATCTTCTCGTGCTGCTTCTGGTATACACCATCAACTGAAGCTAACACGAGGCACTTGGCTTTTGCTATATCCTTTTCCCTTGTCTGACGGATATCCATATCCGCGACAGTGGAAACTGGACCTGGGACGGTGGGATCTTGAGTAGTAATAGGGTGGTCCAGCTTGTCATAGGCAATGGTCATCTGGACAGACTTCTGCCAGTCATATAAGTCAGATTCAGTCAAATTATTATCTAGATGTAACCTATGTGTGGTCACAAGGTCGCTGCAATTTAAGAGAGAGAAGAAAATACTATTAGCATGATGCTGTTGCAAGTTTAGAGTGGTTTAATTTATCTAAACAGGATAGCTCCCACTGTTTCTCGAATCCCTCCTCAAACCATAAAAGAAGAATTAGCCAGGACTATTCTCACCGTACAATTCTTGCTTAACCGTTCAGCCAGGTCAGTGTCGATACTTCGAGGGAGGTTTTCCAACGCTTTCGCGAAGTTCCTTAATTAAATAACCTCTTTTCTCTGGGGCCGTAACCCCGCTGACACCTTTCTGGGCACCTACTTGGTTTATAGCATTGATCGTTAAGTGACGAATCTCCTGATAAATAGTATATACTCACAGTAGGATCGGGATCCAAAATATCATCGTATGATAATGTTGAAGGAATCCTACCAACATTCATCAAACTCCAAAATGGTATGCTCTTACTGCAAATTTGAGTTTCTTTAGAAATTCCCGATATAAATTTTTGCCCCATGCTCTTATGACCTTGACTAAGGGCCAAAATGTCATAAGTCACATGTTAAGTTCTACCTGTCATTATCCAGGTTAATTTGAACCCACCCGTATATTCTCTTGACTAAGGGCCAAAAAAAGTAATACGACTGTCCCAAACCAACGCATCTATCTATGCAACAAATGAATACCCCAGCAGCTACCAAACACTATGCCTTGACTAAGGGCCAAAATACATAGCTTGAATACTACTGAATACCCAAATGAAATGACGGAGGGCTACGAATGGTTTTGGCAAAACCGTGAACGTAGTGAACTTGATATAATCGAAGGAACCTGATACTTTTTAAAAGGAGTGGTTAACGCTCCGCAATTTAAAAAATTCTGATCCTTTTTAAAATAACCGAGTCGTTTCTTTTAAATTTGTTCCAACGACTTAACTTTGGTTTATTTTCTTTGCATTATAATAATGCGTCCCATCATTTATCCTATCATTGCAGAAAACAACGAAAATACCACGTCCTCTTATGCCATCCGCATTCGCCACGGGGTCCCGTCATCACCCGTTAGGTTACTTAACTAACGACAGAGCGGGGGCTGGGCTAGCGCGGGTGTAAAACATAAGTGACGTCTAAATAGCTATCATATATAGATATTGTACATTCGTCAGACGCAATAATAGGCATTCCAGATCACAGATAAACAATATTGGATTTGCAAGCAATCCGCATTTCTTTTGAGCCTGCAATGAAAGACGGATTACACAGTTGTGATGAATAGCCATTACCCCACCCCAGACCCCTACGGGTACGGCAAACTACCCGCCAAGTACCAGAAGTGAAGCGGTCTGCCTCAACACTTCAAAATACCCGGTAGTTTGTGCACCCCACCTTGGGTCTATCCTAGGAGCAGAAACAGTAAAAAGAAATAATACAACGGTGGATACAACCGCAACCTGGATGTGCCCCGCAAAATAATAGTACAACTTATTACAATTACATCGAATGAATTAATACAATAACCCATCACAAAACCCGGCTAATCACCACAACAGTCCATTACAGTTTATATACACAAACAGTTATATATAACATCACAGATATGTGCAACCCCCCGCCAACCGACATACTAGTAGTTAAGGGAGGTTTACGAACACATAAAAAATTTCACAGATATAATCAAACATGCAAACACCGTATAATTTCGATCGATTAAACACTTTTAATTTTGCTCCAATACTTCTCTGTAAATCTGAAACCTGAGCAAACATTAAAAATACCAGAAAATCCCAAATATCACAAAGAAGGCACAGAAGAAAACTGGGCTGAATCGGCCCCAACTCGGCGGCGGAACCGCGGCGGATCTGTGGGATCGGCCGCGGTTCCGCGGCGCTTTGGCCGATTCAGGAGACCATTTTTCTTGGGTGTTCTTATATTTTCATGAGAGTCATTCTGGAGGTCCCTGAAAATTTTTTGGACCTCATTTAAAATTCGACAGAAACTACAAGATATCGGGGTTTTTCCGGTTTGTTTTTCCGTTCGAAATTCATACAATTTTGCAAGTGTGTTAATTATTGTTTAGTGAGGCTCTGATACCACTGTAAGTCGATGTGCAACACCCCACGACTTGCGGGGAGGCGGAAATATGAAAAACGATCTTGTTCTTTGCTTAAACATCGACTAACCGCATGAATCGAAGCTAAACGATAACTAACAACTATCATAGAAGTTCTAAACTACTATGTGAAATGATTATACCTCAAGAACCGTGTCCTTCGGGTCTTCATCGCTGTCCTCCACTCCTCATAGGCTCCTTGGAACATCGGCAACTTCACGGCCTCCTCGAATCAAAGACGATCCACCCGAAAGCTCCTACGCCAAGCTTAATCTCAAACTTGAGATAACAAGGTTGCTTAAAGTGCTAATCTAAGCTACCTAGAAGATATAGAGTGAGGTTATGGATGTTTTAGTCTATCTAACCCTTGATCTCAACACATGAGAGGTTAGGGTTAAGGTTTCAAGAGAGAGTGAGCTTGAGGAGAGAGAAGGTGAGAATGATAATTGAGATAAGAAAATAAGTTATCATAATATATATGAAGCATTAAGATTTATCAATAAAAGAAAAGAAAATGATGAATAATCATGCTTCATAAATATCTAATGGTGATTCATCTCCATGAGTCATTAAGCAATTATGATGCATTAATGACATAGATGAATCAACCTTATGACTCACTAATCTCATTCAATGTATATGCCACCTTAACCTCCTTAGTCACCATCTTCTAGAAGCTTCTCGCGCAATTACGAGAACGCCCCTCCTATCCGTGAAAACACGGAAAAACTTTAGACTGTATAAATCCAATAACCGGATACTAGAATCTGGCTTAAACCAAAGCCGGCTAGTAAAAACTGTCCGAAAAGTCGTACGTGTGTAAACACACGTACGCGTCCGAACCCTTGTCGTAAAACCGTACGACCTCTATATCGTTTCGCCTGGAACAGGGAAACTCTCTGTATGGGACTCTAAAGACTCGACACTACGCTGGCAGTGGGTTTAACCAAAGACCGCAAGCGGCACTAGCTGTACGTAACGGTCCCCAGGTAGATGTCGATAAGAAGGCCGATGAGGAAAATCATCCGAACTCCCACTGAGCCTGATGTGACAATCTTCGTACAGTCCGGTCTGTTCGTCTAAGACTATCGCATATCAAGCCTAGGGGGCGGCAAGCGTCAGTCCCCTAATAGCTGTATAAGTCGTGTCGGAGCGAAGCCCATTACACCCTGAGAAGCTACTGGAACCTACCAGTATATCTCGCTTGCCCTGGCCAGGGACTTTCCGTAATGGCTCTCTGACACAGCGCGATATCAACTCTCAATACCGGGAGAGACGAATCCTATCTAACCGCCACTGCCTCCAAGTGCTCGGGACTGCACCCAACTGCTACCTGTTTGCACGACTCCTTTGAGCCGTGGTAGGGTAGCAATCTAAGAACAGTGGGACACACTCGAGGCGAAGTAGCAGTGTCAAGTCTGCGGACTATACTGTACTCATGTCACCTGGGAACTGTTAACTGACGATGGGTATAATACCAACCAATCAGTTCCCCGCCGAGTCCTGTCCGGTATACCCGTAAGCTAACGAGCACCTGTATACTATCTCTAGTACGACGTACCGATGGCTGTGGGACAGACCATCTCCCCAACTGGGATGAGAAGCGTATACACTTAGTCTACTCCGGAATATAGATGCCCTATCTCGATAATCCAACGACCAGGGACCTATATAGGATGTTTCTTACAGAATACCCAGCCCCCACTAGTGTGACTGCCATCACGACGCTGGTAATCAAGCAAAGATCCTATGGGCTCTACTAATATGTATAAGTGATACGTTACAAGAAACATATGCACATATTAAAGTAGACTCAAACCAAGTAGCATACTACTATGTTTAGCAAGACTGTTATTTACAACTGTGAATATCCCAAGCTTCCATTAAGTAATATACATGCTAGTATGATACAATAATGGCGCCTAGGGCATATACACTAACACACATCTGTCAACTCTCTATATGCATTCAAGTTCCACCAACATTTAGCGTGACTTGTGAGATAGTTACGGGTGGACAGGGATGTAAAGAGAAGTTTTAGGTTTCGTTTTAAGGTGTCTGTCTTGTTGTGTGTTTGTTTTGATTGTTGTCAGCGGTTGGGGATCGTCACTCGCCATCATTAGGGTTCTCCTTCGATAGCTGTTATCAGGAGACACTCCAATTGGCCACCTTTAGGTTAAGGGTTAGGTCGTGTCGATCACCAGTCTGTTGTATTTCTGACTCTGCATAAGTAGGATTTTGGACCCCAGCTAGTCTAGAGATTTCGGAGATGATCCGGATGTTCAGGTCAGGATGAAAGTAGCCCAGCGCAAATAGAGGTCTTATGCCGCCTGTGTTGGTCGTAGACTTAAGTGCGCAGTGGCAAACCATGTATTCCTATGGATTTTTCCGATGAATGACGTGTTGGATTTTGGGAAGCTTGTCCCAGGATTGTAGGTCCTTTCGAGATCCTATAAGCGAGTAAGTTTCGTTGCCTTTAAATTGGCACTTCCGCCCAGATTATTGAATTTTCACCCCGTATTACTTGTGATGATACTTTACAATTACCTTCTTGACCTTTCTCATATGATTTAGCACCAGACCATGTTGCTTGGGTGCGATCTTTTGTTCACCAGCAGCCAATTGTGTTAATGGCTCGGCAGGTGGAGAAACGTCGGTCAAGGGTCTTGCCATCTGTGAAGGGTTTTCTTAGGCGTAGCCGTATAGTGAGGTAATCACTTGGGAGGCTGCGAGCAAGATTTGAGAGTTGTAATCTTCTCTTTGAAGGTACGCGTAACAGTATAATTTTAAATTCGGGGACGAATTTCTTTTAAGGGGGGAGATTGTAACACCTTAGATTGTGTTTTGTAGCTAATTATATTTTAATTTATGGTTTTTAATAAAAAGTTTACCAAATTAAGTTTTAAATATTTTATCCTATTTTATGAGTATTTTGTTAGAATTTTTCATGATTAGCAATCATGGTTAGCTAACCATTTTCCTTTAAGCTTGTTTTATTAATTGTTTAGGAGTTTTGGGTTTAATAATGTGTATGGTTGTTCTTTTTTAAAAATGGAAAATGAATTTGAAAAAGGGTTTGATTTTGGTTAGAAATGTTGACTTTGTGAGAGGGAGAGGGTATGGTGCTACATGGAGAGAGAGCCATGCCTCATTAATGAAGTGAGAGAGTGAGAAGGGGGGGTTGTTTGTGTTCTCTCATTCTCACTCATTACTCTCATTCTCTCACTCTCAAACACACACACACCCTCACCCCTTCAGCTGAAGCACCAGCAGCAGATGCAGCAGCCCCAGAAAACAACAGCAGCAACACCAGAAGCAGCTTCAGCAGCATCAGCAAACAACATCAGCAGCAACTCATGCAATAGCAGCAGCAACAACAGGAACCCCAGCAGCAGTAGCAACCCCTTGTCTCCCCCATACACTCATTCTCCTGCTTCTTAGGGTTCTCTAAGGTATATTTCTGAACCTTTTCCCTAGTTCGCTTAGCTTGTGTGTTAATTAGCTTCGATTAGCGTTAAATTAGCTAGTTTAGAGCTAATTATGGTGATTTATGAGATGTTGTGGTTAAGTGATGATTGTGCTAGTTAACCTAGATTATTTTAGTGCTATTAGGGTCACTTCAACTGAGAAATAACCCAGATTTCACTAAAATACCATAGGGTTTGTGTTTTGTGCAAAATTGGTGTTTTTAAGCGATATTTGTAACATTCCGTGATCTGCTATTGACCCAGACACTTCAGGATAAAATTGAGAAGACTGGAGCATGTACACTAGGTATAGAACACACCACATGAACACGAACCACCCATTCCCAACCCGGCCGCCAATTTAATCCATATGGCCGCAATTTGCGGCCAGGAAGAAGAGTTAGGTGTTGGATTTTGGTGTAGGGCTATCTTCTGTGTTGTATAGTGTTTTGGCATGTCTAGTTTTGTAATATTTGACCTGTAGGAAAATCTGGGGCAATATATCATATTTGGTGTTCGTTGTGTTTGCGCGATACGCGCGATACGTGAGAGAGTTCTGTGATCCAGCGTATCGCGGCGTGTCGCGATGGTTTTAGACGCGTATACGCACGTTTTAGCGTATCGTGCACGCGCGTTTAGTTCGCGACGCGAGTTTCTCATTTTGGTTCGATATCGCGTTTTGCGAGATATTTGGCTTATATATGATTTCCATGTCTTATTTGTAGGTTTGCAGGCAGGGACTATGGACACTGCTACAGGGGGGAGCAGATGGTAGGATTCACCTAGCGTGGAGTGTAGGTGAGTAGATTTAACATCTACAGGGGAATCGCCCGCATGGCGTTATGCGTCTGGGCTAGGATTCTAATACTTGTCGCATATTCTACGTCATTGTTAGAATTGCACCTTTACCTATTTACTTAGATATAGTGTACTGTAACTAGTAGCCGTAGGGCACTGCACACATTATTGACGGTTCATGTTGCACGAGCACGGGTTGTATGCTACACACACACCGTCAATAATTTCCATGTCACACACTAACCATTATAGATACTATTGCTTATCACACATGACATCTAGCTTATCGGTATACCTATAGTGTATCATACCTTTAGTGATAGGTACAGATACACCTTGCGATACAGCTACAGGTATACCCTGCACATGTTTTACTTATACCCAGGAGGGTATACAACATCAGTTCTTATAGGTAGATACCTATACATTGCTACACCTGTATGTTACACACATATTCAGTTGCTGTTACATATTTACCTTTACTGATGTTACTTAGCTGTACCTTATTGGTTTCGCATACATCTGGTTTCAGCTACATATTCTCATTTATATGCTCGCATTTCAGATATATCGCATATATTTATTCCTGGATTTGCGCATTGTTATTTGGATTTCATATGATGATTTCTGGATTTGGGAACCGTGGGAGTTCATGAAATTATGCATACATTGAAAAACCCGGTTTCCTTGATATGATATTTGCGCAGCCACCATGAGATTTATCGGTTCTGATTATATACTCCATACGAGGTGTGGTTGCCGTATGAGGGTACATGGTGGGGCCCGGTATGGTTCCCCTCGGCAAGAAGATCGATGGATGTTGCCGATTGAGCCTGGAGGCGGGCTAGTACCTACCGCTGACAGTACTAATGACTCGGCGGGGGTCATGAAGACACCGTTGGGAGTCATGCATGTATGCATACGTCGAAAGGCGAAGGTCAGAGCTAGGCACTCGTGCTTTCGGGACAGCGTATGATACGTACCTATCAGGATTTCTGTGTCGAGGCTTGGCACATTGTTTTCATGATATTTCTTTTAAACACCTTTGTATATATAACAGGGGATTAGCCGTTGTTATATATACCCTTACACCAATATTAGTGGAATGGGACGCTAATATATGTGTATTGACCCCATCATATTTATTTCTGCATATATACATATACTTAGGATGCTAGAAACTTACTTGAGACTTTGACTTGGGATATCAGGTGATTCATTGAGATTTGACATACATATGGGATTATTGATTTGTACATTCGGGATATAAGAGATTACTCGATATTGTACATTGAGGAGATGTGAGACTCATATGATATGAGAGCCCAACTTGGGGGCTGATTTGAGGATTTGGGATTTGAGTGTCTTGATGGATTGTGATCCTACCATGATGTCAGGTTTCCGTGGAAATGAAATATTCCACCCCCTACCTCACATTTATCTATTTTTATGCACAGTTTCATATATTGGTATTACCTGTTAGTGTACCCTTATGATTGCTGCATATTTGCATTCTCATATCCCTATTGCATAGTTATTGCATACTATTGTCATCTTATTATTGCCTTACCTATTGATTGTACCTGCTAATGTACTTCCCATTATTCGGCATTTACACGACATGTTATTACTGTAATCGCATATCTTAGATTCATGTTGTACGTACATTCCTGCGATTACCTGCATATGTTATCTACTATTCACGAGTTGGAAACTCACCCCCGTTGTACCACAGGTGTTTCAGGTTGTTCCCCAGAGTAGTCGAGGCAGGCTATTCAGTTATTCAGCTATCATCTTTTGCTACAGATACCGCATCAGCTCACAGTACTATTTTGCTTAGGTGGGTTTTGGTGGTTATCTGTATTTTGTATTGTACATTCGTTGTATCTTGTACACTCCATCTACTATTATGTTGTTGACTTAGAGACTTGGTAAGGACGATATTGTATATTATTTGTGGGTTGTTGTCTTTTATATTCAGCTTTCTCTCTATTGTCTTTATTTCTTCGCTACGGCGTTATATTTTTGTGTTGTATTCATCTTGGCTAGTTTTTACAAAAAGGGGGTGTTGCCAAATTTTTAAAAAAAGAAAGTAGGACTTTTAAAGAATTTGGGTTGCGATTTCAAATGTTTCAAAAACTTATATTATCTTTTCCGTATTTTTATGGTTTAGATTTCTGGGTTTTGGCTTTCTTTTACCGCGTTATGTCTTAGGGCGATGCGTAGTACTAGGGCCGTCACGGGCCAATTTTGGGTCGTGACATCTGGGACCCTATTTTCCTGCTCTGGCCGCAAATTGTGGCAAGAATCAATATATCTGCGTCCTGGGGTTGGAGTTAGGGGCTCGGGTCTCTGTGGTAGCTTCTTAGGTGCCTTCACGACTCCCAGTAATTGCAAAATCATTTCCAGTGCCCCCGGGTTGCTCCAGATTCCAAAATACCCTCTCAAATCATACATTTATCCGATGTCGGGGTTTCTAAATCCGTGTTTTGGGGTTTCTAGTCTCTGGTTTGAGACTTGATTCTAACACTAGGGGGTTTGTGTGGCCTCTACTGAGCTCAATTGCTCACCACAACTCACAATTCCTTCAAACCCTAACTAGGTTTTCCTAAATCCACAAAATCACACAATATCGATTCTAATCTTAACATGGGGGTATAAGTATGCAAAAACTAAGCTAATGGTCCAGAAAAATACCTCATTTGGCAACTCAAGAATTTTCTTGAGTTGCCCCTAGTGGCCAAAATCTTTGCTTTCTAGGTCCCATGTGTTGGTCTTGAGCTTGTGCATCTTTTTTTTGTGAAAAGGGAGAGGGGTTTTGAAGTTGTTTTGGATGTGTTTTGGGGAGTTGAAGCGGGGGAGAAGGAGGGGGGCAGCAGCAGCTGCTGGAGATGAAGAAGGAGAGGGGGTGATGAGGGAAGAAATGAGAAGAATGGCTAAGTCCAAGTCAACACACCTCACCCTCTCAATCTTTCACTTGCCCATACTCAATATAATATCCTTTTTCCCTTTTCTTTTCTTTTCTTTTCTCATCTAAATCCTTCTCACTTAAATAGTAAACCCAAATGAAAAGTCATGCAAAAATGTAACACAAGTGTAAGAAAAATGATATGTGCATTTTTTGCACAAACATGCTAAAAATCCGATTAGCGATTTTTAATCGCGATTAGCACTAAATTAGTGTCAAATAACTCGTAAAAGTTCATAATTTGCATAAATCCAATAAAGCACCCTCATTTTAGTAATTTCCATAATTCTCCAAATTTTTCCCAATTTATCGGTATTTAATTATACCGAAATATTAAAATATTCAATATAATATTATTTAATTATAAAAATTCCCAAAAATAATATTTTATTTTTCTGAAGTGTTACAATCTTCCACCCTTAAAGAAATTCGGTCCCCGAATTTAAATTTAAACCCCTCAATACTAAAACATTTCAGTAAAAATCCAAGTCGTCGAGGTTCCGAAATCATGGAAAACGCTGAAATAGCACAAGGCGCCAAGTGCGCGTGAAAACGAGTACAAAGCTCAAAATCAACTCCGTCAAGCGTCACGCAAATCATCGGATTTGCACGCATATCCTCGGAGTTACAATAGAGATGTAGATCTCGAAATCCACTACTGAAATTCAATATACACTAGTCAAATACTATAATACGTGTATAGTACGCATCTTTGAAAACTCCAAAATCTGAATGAAATATATGCAAAATCTTTTTAAACCGCCGCGGAAATGCGTAACTCATGGCATAACTGACGGACGCTCTTTTTTTTAAAATAATAATATATGTCCATATATGTTTTTCTTACATACACGTTTCGTCGTTTCCAAAATATCCCAAAAGGTTTTCCTTATAAACGTTCGTGTCGCTCACGGACACGTAGGAAATAGCGAGACTATAGCCCCTTTTAAAAACCCTTTTGGTAGTATATTAATGCATGCAAAGTACTCAGGTACTGTCCTTAGATCAGTCCTGTTGGCTAATACACAATATAGTGCTCAACATGAAAACAAAGTGCTCAAAAGCAAAAATCAGCCTAAAAGGCGTATCCAAAATCACAAGCATCTGGTGCGCATGGAAATCAAATCCAAATACAGGTGCCACAATATGCCCAAAAACCCAAAACTACATGCAACAGGTGTGCACGAAAGCATCTGTCCATTGCAACGGTGTGCATGACAAAAATATCTGGTGCACCTATTGTGCACGAAGTAACATCGGGTGCATCAAATGCACGAAATACAATCAATATCTCAAACGCATAAAAAGCAACGCCGAGTATACCAAGGTGTATAAATCAAAATCGTGTGCAACTGCGTGCACAAAACACATATCAATGCACTGCAAGCACATATAAGCTATACCGAGTGCAAAAATCAAATCATCCGTATGAAATCCATGAAATCATAAACACATGCTACGCAGGTATAAAATCGACATCAAACGCAATAAGCATGCACAAATCTTAAATCAACACAACGGTGTATAAAATATATATCAGGTGCGATAACTATGCGCAAAACGTAAACACTCAGTAGGTGCAGCCATGGTGCACGAAATCAATATCAGGAAACTCATCATCAAAACTCAAATCCAAGAGATATAAACGTGACACTCGGATCACAAACACAAATCGCAATAAATGACATCGAGGTACACCTCCTACAATGTCGGAAAATATCGGTGCGCCCAAAACTGACAGGGCAAGAACATCTGCTCGCCTCCTGCTCACGGTCTGGCGCCCTCTGTCTCTGGGTACTCATCTTCTCCTCGGATTACCAATCTCGCAATCCATCGGCTCATCGGCCCTGTCAGGTGTGCTAACGGGAACGATTCCGCTCTAGCACTTCTCTGGTCATCTCTCGGTTAATCATCACGACCACTCGTAAAGCAGCACATTACTGCGGTCGGCCTCTGGTCCTCTAAATACACGCGACACATCTGATCCTGGGTGCAATTCTCATTGCAGCAGTTTCCTGGAAGGAATCTTGCTCAGGGTCTCTTCCGATCTTGCCTATGCCGAACTGTACGAAGGCTAGTACTTCTCACATAATCTTTTCTCGTTTTCTGGTCATCTGCTTGTTCCGCACACATTTCCTCAGAACATGGCCGTATCCTAACGCCTCTATAAGCATATCAGGTCTCTGATCTCGATGGGGAGTAATAACAGCTCGTCAGCGTCTCGCACGAACCACTGATTCCACTTGTCTTTATCATCATCCACTATGACTTCACGCTATGTTATCTGCGCACTGCAACTGTTCTCGGCCACGGTCAATCCGAAGTCACGAACTCGGTATCTTCATCACTCGGTAAAAGATATCTGGCCGAACACGTCCTCGGGAACTCGTCCCAACCATCGGAGGAATACTCAATACTCGTCCGTTTTCAATCAACTCACAACACCTCTGGGTGAGGTCCTTTATCCAAAGCTGGTCAGCTCATTGGTCTCTTATCACATGATATCCAGACGATGTCAAACTTTTCGATCGAGTCATCAAGGTCCCAAAATTTCCCGAAGGCTCAGCACCTGAGCACGGTCTAAAAATATCTGGTACATCGCACAACACCTCTGGACCATCCGTAGAAGGGCAAACCCAAGCCTCACCGATGGCACCGCTAAACTGCCACAAACCCTAAGGTTCAAAGCGGTTCCATGGTCATCATGTCGAGTTAGGGTTTCATTCTTCTAGAGGGTCTACAGAATTACCTGCATGTTCCTCCGAACACTTTAAACTTGGGAAAATGGGTTTCTGACACTCATTCGAACCTTTTTTCTTAGCCTATACAACATGTGAAGACCCTTCGTCCACACGCTAAACAATGCCTCAATCCTCCAGGAAAGGCGATACATCGGCGGTCATCTCTGGGTCGGTTTGCTCTAGATCTGAGTAAGACTCTCCACACTGGAAATCTTCAACTCAACTGGGCCTGCGACGACGCATCAATGAGGAATCACCTTCATCTCTCAAATCGGGGTAAACTAGCTATCATCTGTTGCATTTCTGCCTGGAAGCTCCGGCGATCTTAGCTCGTAAGCTCTGGAAGCGACATCCCATCATCTCAGCGACAGCTGGGTCACCTGTCTGCACGGTAGGCGACATCAAAATCTCTGAGGTATGCTGTACATCAACAGCCCTCTCACAACTGGCGGCTCTAACCATGGCCCATCATCCGGAGTAAAACCAAACATTCGCCTCCACAAGTGGCCACAACACAACACTACATCGATACGTTCCCATGTCACCAGAAAACACAATGGTCAGCCCTCGTACCAGACGAGCTCGCCCTGACCGCAACACTAGCAGCAGCTCAAACTATGGTGACAGGAATCTTAATCGAGTATCGAAGAAAGCAGATAACCGGCATAAAAGGAAACGACAGATCCAGAATGGATACATGATCATAAGAAGGAACATCATCAATGGGAGTATGATCATAGAAACAAATAGAATCGAGGATCTCGAATGGATGTATAATCGTGGATACGAAGAGAATCACTGGTCTCAAAAATATGTACATCCTAAGGTTTCTTAAGTGGAGTATCGTATCGTAAATATGCCGCGGAACATACGTACGGTACGTCACTCTACTCAAGCTACCTACTCCATCAATCAGGGTCAGCCTATGAAACGAAAGTTCGGGTCTAATACCCCCCGTCCAAGTCTAAGTTCCGTAAGGTCAAGCCTATGTTCCGAAATACACTCCCGCCCTAGACTCCGCATAGTCAAACATAGACTCGAACAAGGTTAAACGTAGCTCTCTGATACCAACTTTGTCACGACCCGAAATATTAGCTCGTGACCAGCACTTGAATCACGCAACATCTAAAGGCGTAACGGAATTCAAGTAAGATGAAACCCAGAAATCTAAACCTTTTTAGAAAAATAAAGGAGGTGAGGTTTTGAAATAAAGGTATAATGAAACAAGTTTTCTTAATGCAAACAAAAGCAACAAGAATGATGCAAGTGAAATCTACTAATTGAAAACATGTTTCGTCTTTTAAAAAAATTTGGCAGCACCTCCTTTATATATTTTGATCCAAAACTACAAATACATAATAAGGATAATGGCATCCCCAAGCAGGAGCTAGCTCTTCGGCAAACGGCGGATCACAACCACGCAATACAGCATAAATAAATATACGACGCCCAACGGCGAAGCTCACCACAAAAAGATAAAGAAATGAGAAAGATATAACCTCAAAAGTGAATATAAAACCCATCACTTATACAATTTACAACTTTTGGCTGATGGAGTTAACTAGATACAATATGAAATATAGATACAAGAGTGGGAATGATATAAATATCCCACCTATCAATGCAAAACACCCGAATGCAACTGTGTGCCAGCGAAGCCGCTACTGATCCAAGCGGTCAACCTGCAAGAACTGTGGCACAACGGGGGTGAGTTGCCAACTCGTGAGTAGAAAAATATCAACATATAGAAATCGAATAAATAACGACTCCTAAGTCGATTATATCATAAAGGTAATACTATGATATCTGGGGTGACCGGGTCTGTATATGTGCCAACAAGGTAGTCAATACACATGCATGTGGATAACATCCAACAGTAATAATCAATGCATGTATATGGATCTCGTCCAACCATAATCAAGATATGTATGCATGTGGATCCCGTCCACCCAAAATCAATGTCTGCATGCACATAAATATCATAAAGGGTGTGCATGAAAGTATGAGGATATGTATATATCAGCGGTGTCCCTCCCAACACATCAAAATCATGGAACCTGAGTGCCTATCATCGACACTCGAAAACATCATGAAAACCGTGCCCAGCATCGGCACATAAATCCTCATATATCAGGCTCCGTCAGTCTGGACCGGCCCATCTCATCTCTCGACTCCGGTCGGTATCCTCCGGATATTCGCCGAGCCCAAATACTATCACCGGTAGGTTCTCGCCACCCTGCCAGGCTCATCTTCTACTCCACGAAAAACATTTCTTGCCCCGGGGAACCATACCGGGTCCACTATGAACCCGCAAACGGATCATCCAACTCCTCGAATCGGGTTTCAAGCACACGTCTCAAAACCGAGAAAACGCATGGTGGACGCACTGAAATATCATATCAAGAGAAACCGGGTTTTTAAAACAGTACATGCTTTCTTTCAAATAGCCACGGTTCTCAAATCCAAAAATCTCATAAATACAGCATATCTCAATGCGTAAAATCATAAAGCATGATGTATGCGACATATGATGGAATGTAAGCATATCCGTATATCATACAACAAGAAACAATGATATATTATATTAAGGGAAAACCACTCCTTTAAAGAATCCCAGTTTTGAAAATATGCCTTGCGGTTCCCAATATCTTCAAAGTCAAATGCAACATCGTATATAAGTGCACAGGTAACTATAGCAAGTAAATGATGTATAGAGTCATATCATGATCCAGCAATCCTACTGTGTAGTGACATGGCAATTATCGATGATGAAGTGTGTGAGCCGGCAAATCTGTGTACGTGTAACATACGCATCATCGATAATGGTGCAAGTGTACTAGCACAGGTATAAGCAATGCAATGGAAATAATATGAATGCAGCATAAGGTAAATCATATGCAATGCTGACGGGTATACGTATCTAATATGACCAAGTCGGGGAATCTATCAATCGGCATCCAGCCTCATAACATCGCATACGGTATGATCCGTCGTACGGCAGCCTCTAGTCAAGGGTAAGGATCAATCATCAAGTCAAACTCATCACGCACGGAAAATCATCGTATGGCGGCATTAAGCTAATAGGGATCCTATACGACAAATGAGGGTACGGCCTGAAATCACGTACGGCCTATCATCCATGATTCATAACATTCTATATATATATATATATATATATATATATATACATACCTATGTCCCAGGTCACATCCGCAATAATCTCACATCAGGGGGACCGACAGGGTATAAATCATCTCGATCGACTCGCATCCGTATACCAACATACCATCAGGTCATCATATCCGTCTTATAATCTTTTCATTGCATTTATAGCTCATATCAAGACGAGTTTACCTAAACATTCTATATCTACTGTAAGTATATGTATCTAATCTAACATACACACCCGAACCATATAATCAGACTTTAAAAGAATCGAATCGTAGTTTTGAAAATAGGGGTTACGGAGTTTTAAGGAAAAGATATCATTTTAAAATTCGTAACATCCCTCGAAGTATATATTTAAAATACATATGATTCTTTGGTTTAGAAAAGAGTATGGTTCGGATGACGCCTTTATATTGACTATCCACTCTTATAGTACCCTAAACGGCAATATCGACAAACGTCGTCCTCGAATCCCGTCATCACATAATAGCCGTATTATCTCATTTCTAACTATCCTTAGTTCCCAATATAGTATCACTAACTATCCTTTACTATAACCATAGTTTCATAATCTAGGTTTCCTAACTATATTCTATAATCAGTTTTCCCATCAATACTTTGCGGGGGTGCTATACGCCATCCACCCGACTTTCCCCGTGGATATAGATCCACTCACCTGGTCTTCGCTCGCTGAAATCGAGGACGCTACGCTCCGTTGCCTCGGACTCCATGCGAAGTTACCTACAATAATCAACAGTCGCAATACGTATTAAAATCGAATCCGGAAAACCGATATGGCGCACGGTATGCTCATAGGTTAGAACCTATGGCCTATACGTGCAAAACAATCAAACAACCCCTGTTATCGAAGTACAAACATCCGACAACCAAATACAAATCCAATTGTCAATAAATTGCATTTCAAAATACGGAAAACATAGCCTAAAACACACCAAAATGCTCCCAGATTTTCCCCAGGTGACAATTAGCTAAAACTGCATATAGGAGGGGTCTATTTTAGTGCAAAAGGAGCCATGGACCAAATCCGGGACCCTATTTCCCTGCCCGGGCCGCAAATTGCGGCCTGAATGAATATATCTGCGGCCTAGGGTTGGAGTTAGGGGCTCGGGTCTCTGTGGTAGCTTCCTAGGTGCATGCACGACTCCCAGTAATTGCAAAATCATTTCTAGTGCCCCCGGGTTGCTCCAGATTCCAAATTACCCTCTCAAATCATACATTTATCCGATGTCGGGATTTCTAAATCCGTGTTTTGGGGTTTCTAGTCTCTGGTTTGAGTCTTGATTCTAACACTAGGGGGTTTGTGTGGCCTCTACTGAGCTCAATTGCTCACCACAACTCACAATTCCTTCAAACCCTAACTAGGTTTTCCTAAATCCACAAAATCACACGATATCGATTCTAATCTTAACATGGGGGTATAAGTATGCAAAAACTAAGCTAATGGTCCAGAAAAATACCTCATTTGGCAACTCAAGAATTTTCTTGAGTTTGCCCTAGTGGCCAAAATCTTTGCTTTCTAGGTCCCATGCGTTGGTCTTGAGCTTGTGCATCTTTTTGGTGAAAAGGGAGTGGGGTTTTGAAGTTGTTTTGGATGTGTTTTGGGGAGTTGAAGAGGGGGAGAAGGAGGGGGGCAGCAGCAGCTGCTGGAGCTGAAGAAGGAGAGGGAGTGATGAGGGAAGAAATGAGAAGAATGGCTAAGTCCAAGTCAACACACCTCACCCTCTCAATCTCTCACTTGCCCATACTCGATATAATATCCTTTTTCCCTTTTCTTTTCTTTTCTTTTCTCATCTAAATCCTTCTCACTTAAATAGTAAACCCAAATGAAAAGTCATGCAAAAATGTAACACAAGTGTAAGAAAAATGATATGTGCATGTTTTGCACAAAAATGCTAAAAATCCGATTAGCGATTTTTAATTGCGATTAGCACTAAATTAGTGTCAAATAACTCGTAAAAGTTCATAATTTGCATAAATCCAATAAAGCACCCTCATTTTAGTAATTTCCATAATTTTCCAAATTTTTCCCAATTTATTGGTATTTAATTATACCGAAATATTAAAATATTCAATATAATATTATTTAGTTATAAAAATTCCCAAAAATAATATTTTATTTTTCTGAAGTGTTACAGTCCACCATGTATCCGACTGTATATCTCCCCGACTTAGTATGGATAAATAACAAATCCGAAACCGTATAGCTCCCTCACTCGGTTCGGAATAAAATAATCAGAAAACATCAAGCTCATGGTGGACGCCAACTCATCATATCCAAAAATATCAAGTAAAGAATGAGAATACTTGTATAGATCATTCTGATGATATATTATATATATACATATATAACAGCGTCCCATACCACTGATATATATCATCAGGAGTAAAACATCCATAAAATCCATAAGAATCAAATATCAATATCTATAGTATTGGTATTCGCAATGTGCAACAGGAAATAAAGTAAGACTGCGTAAATAAATCATACGGGGATAAAGATATCAATTCTACTGTGTCATGGCACTACTAATGATGTGTGGTGTAACATACGCGTCTGTTCTCGTGCAACATGGCAATCATTAGTAATTGTGCAAGTGTTCTACATGTGTAATAATCTATTCAAATTAACATATATATATACGCATTATATAACAGATCGGTTCTACAGTGACATGGCAGTACCAATGAGGTGTAGTGTAACATGTGTATACGTGCTTGTGCAGCATAGTACTTATTGGTAGTTGTGCAGTGTTCTATCAGAGTATTCGTATTACGGATATGTATAATATCAATAACTATAACGTGCACAAGTAAAGTAATCCTAAACGTATCTAATAATATAACTACTTTCTATGAGCTATACCATTATCTTGGAAAATGAAACGAAACGTTAGTTTTTTTAAAAAGAGTATAGCTCACTTCAAGTACTACGTTCAAAAAGGAAATAGAACATTAGTTTACGATTCTAAAGGTAACTTGGCCGTTATTCGGCATATTAATCTCATCATCGTCAATACAGTATAATATCTCGTACAATACCTCGCATTTTTACTATATCAAACACACCTTTAGTACGACATGGTAATTCATACCAATTTACCTAAACCATAAATAACTATATGGAAATGAATGTCCTGCTAGATGCAAATTAACTCCAATATCAATATTTTGAATAAACACTAAAACTAACTAAATATCATATTACTATTTATAGGGTTGCGGGGGTGCTATACGCCATCCACCCGACTTCCACCGTAGATATAAATCTACTCACCAACTTGATGAGCTTGCTGAAATCCACGCTGCTATGTCCGTCAACTCCGTCTCGGAATTTCTCGAAATCGTATCTATAATCGTAGTTATATCATATCGACGTAAATATCACATCAAAAATCAAAACAACGAGATAAGAACCCATAGGTTAGAACTTATAGCGTACTTAACCTAAAACGACAATACAATCCTTTTGTTAACGTACAAACGTTTAACGGTTTAGTTGCAGTTCAAAATACGAAAACCCGTATCGTAATATCGGAAATTTGATAAAACCTTTAATAATACATTCTCAGATTTTTCTGTGTAATTATTGGGACAGATCAAACAATACAGTAACTCATAAAATGCCAAACTAAAGCCACAGAATCAAAAACCAATACTAATCCTCAACACAAGACCGGCGACCTTAGGAAATAGGGTATTCTCGCTGGGTTAAGCATGGAGTTAAGGTCTCGGGCTTTAAGTAAAGTCTCCTAGTGATCTTATTAAACCTTTTGTCTTGCTAGTTTTTCTATTAGTTATACCTATTAGCTCCAGATTCAAATATGGTACCACAAATATCACAATTTTCCTAGTTTTCTAACACTGCATACTGAAAGGTTACACTACCGCCCCGGCCAACTTCCGTGACCAAATGCGGAACAAATTTTTTAAAGCGATATGAAACTTGGCGCTAGAATAAACCTAAACCAGATCTTTACCATAAACCTAGTTAGCATGTTAGGGTTCTATCTACTATGATAGAACGTATACCTAAAGAATCTAAGTCCTTCGGGTCTTCGATCCTCTCCTTAAGCTCCTCGATGGAAGTATGGATCGTGCTTGAACTTCGGCCTCCTTGTGTCAACGATGATCCACCCGAAAGTTCCAACCTTGAGCTAAACCTCTAACTTGAGGTTACTAGAATACTTAGCTTGCTAATCTAAGTAGACTAGAGTGAGTAGAGTGTGATTTGGAGTAGCTTATCTCACTAAACCCTTGATTCTCAACTCATGAGACACTAGGGTTAGAGAGGAAGAAGAAGAGAGCAAGCTTAGGAGAGAGAATGTATTTGTGATAATGATCATAAAAAATGGAATCGCTAACTTATATATGACCATTTGTCATGGCATGAAAATATCTCACCAAAATATCTAGGTCTAAAATATCTTCACAAAATATCTATGGTCAACAAGTCAACCTAAGTCAAATGGTCAACCAAGTAGCCATGCAATAAAAGATTATCATTTATCAAACATAACAAATACTTTTCCTTTTCTCATATTTGTATTGACCAAGTCAATGGTCAAAACCCTAATGAGGTATCTCCTTCTATACCCCCTCTCATCCGTATATACATACCCGCATCTGTGTTCCGAGAAACACGAATACAATAAGACGAACCTAATCCAATAATCAAATACTAGGATCCGTCTTAAACCAAAGCCCACTAGTATTGTCTGCTCGAACACCACACGCGCACAAGTACACGTATGTGATTGAACCCTGTCGTAAAACCATACGACCTCTACTCGTTTCGCCCGAAGCTGGGAAACTGTCACGACCCGAAAGTACGGAACATGACCGGCACTTAGGCTACGAATGTCTCAAGGCGTACGTGCTCTAAGTAAGCCGATCCCAGAAATCCAAACCAAGAAAAGTAGTAGAGTGTAAGAAAAACCATATGTAAATCAACCGGTTTGCAACATAATATACAACGCCTAAAGGCGAGGATCACAACAGAAAAGGGAACTCAACAGCATGAAACCCAGAGAAATATAACGTGCGACTCTAAGGTCGAAGAATAAACATCACTGGTCTCTATCTCAAATAAGTACATGTTTGGTTGATGGAACTTCTAGAAACAATTGAAATATAATATACAACGTATAATGATGGGTACGATACAAATAACCCACCTACTAGCAAGTCACCTGAAAGAAGCTGTGCCCGCAAAGCCGTAATGAAACCCGTACGGCAACACCTGCAAGAAACTGGGGCACAACGGGGGTGAGTTGCCAACTCGTGAATAGAAAAAGATCTACGAACAGAAAATCGCATGTATGACGCAATCCTAGGTTATACGATCATAATATATAATCCTCAAATATATAACCAGCAGCCTATAATAATGGCTAGGGTAACTATCTAACCCAAATATAATCCCATGTGCCCGTATCAGTGTCAGTGCCTCAGGTAGCAATGTATCATATGAATGATATATGAATCCATGAAAAGTATGATCAATATAATCAGAGTATGTACGTGATCAATGTCTGTATATAGGTAGATCCCGTCGACGTGTCACCCAATGACAATAAGCATCATGCATGTAAATATGAGGATATAGTCAAAATCAAGGAAAAACATTATGAAACCTGTGCCCAGCATCGGCACAAAACATAGCCTCAATCTCAATATCTCAATGTCTCTCATAAGTCTCACTATCTAGGGCGCGGTCAATCCAGACCGGCCCCTACCATCAATCTCAAGACCACGACGGTATCCTCCGGATATCCGACGCATCGGGTAAAATCACCGGTCGGTAGTGCTCCCCTGCCAGGCTCAACGCCATCTCCTGCGATCTTCTTGTCCCGGGGTATCGCACCGGGCCCACCATGTACCCGCAATCGGCCTCATCCGCCTTCTCGAATCGGGTTTCACATGTCGCTCTCAGCACCGAGAAAACACAAAGTGGACGCACTGAAATATCATATCAGGGGTAACCGGGTTTTAAAACAATTACATAATCTCTTTGAAATACCCACGGTTCCCAAATCCAGAAATATCATAGAAACAACATATTTCAATGCGCATAATCAGGAAACATGATGTATGTGACATATCAATGAAGTGCAAGTATAACAGTATATCATGCAACATGGAATAATAGTATGCACATACAAGGGTCATATCCTGATGCAATAATACTACTGTGTAGTGACATGGCAATTACCGATGAAGATGTGTGTGAGCTGGCAAGTAAGTGTACGTGGTATATACGCATCATTGGTAATGGTGCTGGTGTCCTAACAGCATGATATCAACAATAGAATATGAATCACAATAAGTATGCAATGCAGAGCAACAATAATAATGTGTGGGAGCTGGATTCCAAACACAATGATAGCTAAACTGCATCTAATGTCATAAGAGTCATATAACTACACCACTATAAGGCTGAGCTAAAACTAACAGTAGGTAAGGGAAACCGCCTAATCTTTGAGTCGATACATATAAATATATATAGTCGGTGATCCCGCCTCGATAATATCACATCCGATACCATATCTCTATAATCGGTTATTCCCAAGTCAAGAGTGCGGATCAAACATCAAATTACAGCTCGTACGTAAATCCGTCGTACGGTATCCCCAAATCTGGGTATGGGTCAATATCACATTCGTCATATCATAATCTGGGTACTGACCCACGTCTAGTACAAAGCTAACATCATCACTATGATTATGATCTGACTACTGATCGACAGTCTCGTATAAATCGATATCATCATCACATATCATCACAAGGAGTAAACATCGCCGAATGCGGCTTATCATATTAATCTTGTCATATCATATCATGTCACATCTCGTAACGTAATCACATGTCGACCATTATATATATATATATATCACTATTCCTATTGCGTTATCATCCCGAAATCTGCTAAAGCATCAAGACATATCTCAAATATGAATTTTACCATATCACTGATATCATAATCTCGGATCAAATATCATCAACTCATCTCAAACCCAAGTATCATCCTCAAATCCGTATGTGAACACATAGTCCCATACCCACGTGAACACATATCTATATAGAATCCCATAACCACATATGAAATAAGGATGTATGCCAGTATGTATGTGTGTATATGTATGTGTAGTGCACCCACTAACTAGGGTTTCGTAACCATTCACCAATCCAACACACCAATATCCATCTTAACATCAATAATTAATCCCAAACAACATATATTAATTGTTAGTGTGTATACGCATCCGTATACATCACTACGAACTGTGGGGGTGCTATACGCCATCCACCCGACTTCTCCCCGTAGATATAAATCTACTCACCTAGCTTTATGCGTGCCGGTGCCGATGTCGCCATTTGCATCTCCAACGCCTCGACGTCAGGTGGGGTACCTATAAGGATATCACACGCTAAAACACATGAAAATCATGTCGGAAACCAAAACGGTACACGCTACGCCGATGGTAAAAGCCTACAGCCTCGCGTGCAAACACAGCTAATAACCCTCTGCTGTTGGCGTTCAAACGCCACCCGACAGAAACGAATCATTGAATACCAAAATCCATACGAAAACGAGTCGTAAATCATGTGCCAACTCAAGAAAATCAACCCAGATTCTACCTTAATTGGAATCAGACAAAACTAGACATACCAGGGGTTAAGTTTACAGGTAAAAGAGCCGTGCACCAAAAATGAGGGGGTTCCACCCTGGTCTGTCCGCAAAATTGTGGCCAGAGGGAATTAAATGGCGGCCTGAAATGGGAGTTGGGGGCTAGGGATTTAGGTGTTGGTTCCTATCTTCCTGCACATCCTACTGCCAAGTCAAAATTATTTTAGGAGGTCCGGGTTGATAGCAGTTTCCAGAAAGGCCACAAAGTCGACAAAATTGCTAATTTACGCCAAGTCGAATAAATCTGGTAACCAACTGGAAATCTGGGGTAATCTTGGTTAAATTGTTCTCAAATACACCTAATAGGGCTATACCAACCATCACAACCAACGCTTGGTCAAGTCTCACTGAAATTTGCCTAAACTAGCACTAATCATGATATAAACACTAAATTTCAGCCAACTACCCATAACTGAGCAAGAAAAGAGTTGGGTTGCGAGATTATACCTCAAGGGATCCTAGGGTGGGGAGGAGGGAAGGAGGAGGTAGTGGGGTGGTGCTGCTGAAGTGCCCCCAGGACTGAAGTTGCTGTTGCAACTGAGGCTGATGCTGCTTTTGTGGTTGCTGCTGCTTGCAAATTCCTTTCGTTTTTCTTTTGCTTTTGCAGCAGCTGCTGGGGCTGTGGTTTTGTTGTGGGGGTTGTGTTGGGCTGAGTTGTGGTATGATGAGGGTGTGGGGTTATTTTAAATGATATTGCTGCTGTGGCTGCAGATGCTGAAGCAATTGGGGCTGAAATGTGTTGATGGTGGCTGAGGTGTTGATATTGGCTGATGCTTTTGTTGCTGTGGTTGTAGTATCAGCAGATGTGGGGGGCTGTTTTGTGGCTAATGTAGCTGCTGATGTGTTGATATGGGGGCTGAAGTTGTGCTGATGTGAGTGTGTAGGTGTTGGGCTATGGTGTGGCTGCTGATGTTTTCCTTACTGCTGATGCAGTTGCTGTTTCAGCTGCTGTTGAAGTTGTTGTTGTGGTTGTTTTGGCTGATGTAGGGTGGAGTGTTGTGTATTTGATGGTGGGGTGTGAGAGTGAGAGATGTGAGTGTGAGAGAGAGTTGAAGGATGTGTGAAAGACAAGAAAAAGTGTTGAGGTGAGAAGTCTTGAAATGAAATGGTGTGACATAACCTCATAGCCTCCTCCTCTCTCTCTCATTTAATGTTGCTTGCTCAAGCCATCATGGCTCTCCCTCTCTCCTACACAAGGTCAACCCTAACCCTAATCACCTCTAACAAAGCTAAAAACCCTTAATTAACCCCATTAACATAACCAAATGGTTAACCCATTATGGTTGGCTAAACATGGCAACCTTAGACCTAACCCAAGTTAACATGCTCAAGTGTGTGCAGCCCGGATAAAATTCAGATAAAATATCCATAAAACCAGATAAAATATTTAAAAGCCATTTTGGTAAACTTTTTACTAAAAACCCCACATTAAGACACACTTACCACTAAACACAAACTCAGGTGTTACAGAAACCCTCCGTGTGGGACTGTAAAGACTCGACAGTAATCTGGCAGTGGGTTTAACCATAAGCACGTCAGCGGCACTAGCTGTACGTAACGGCTACCCAGGTACCTGTCGAAAAGGAAGGCCGACGAGCAAACTCGTCCGAACTCCTACATAGCCTATCCGTGACAATATCCGTACAGTCCGGTCTCTTCGTCAAAGAGTATCGTATACTGGGTCTAGGGGGTGGTGAACATCAGACCCTAATAACCTGATAAGTCGTGCTGATGTGGCTCAGGACCAACCCGGGAAACTACTGATCAACCTATCAGTAAATTCCATTGTCACGACCCAATTTAGGCACATGACCGGCACTTAGACTACATAACGTCAATAGGCGTAACACAATTTAAGTAAGCCGTAAACCCAGCAATCTAAACCCTTACAAGACGGAAAAGATAAAACACTTTTAAAATCTCAACGCAAAACTTAAAGCTTAAGTTTGTTTTCATAAAAAATTCGGCAGCACCTACTTTGTAAAAGCTATCCACGAAACGGGTACAAACATAAGATATAAATAAAACATCCCCAAACGGGAGCAAATCTCGTCCAACGGCGGAAACAACCACCACAACAGATATAGGACGCCGTAGCGAAGAAATGAGATAAACCACATAAAAAGGCCGGCTCACACGAGCACAACAACCAGAGTCATAAGAATATACAACATCGATCCTCATAACTCGTCTCTAAGTCAATACATGAAGGTGGTAGATGGAGAGTACTAGATACAAAAGATATACAATGTACATCATCGGATAACCGCAACCCACCTAAAGCAAAATGCCTCACATCCAACTGTAGCGGTATCCACAAAAGTAGAGATAATAAGACGCCCTGCCGCGACTACTCTGAGGACCAGACCTGCAAAACACTGCGGCACAACGGGGGTGAGTTGCCAACTCGTGAATAGAAAATAACATCATACTGAAATCACAAGTATGCACTAACAGCGATAATCTATCACATGTAATCAGATAGCATGAGTATGGAAAAAATGCATATGCGATAATCATGTAAAGGTACATCATCAGGGTACTACAACTACATGAAGCAATGCATATCAAATAAATGCTGGTATAGGATACAATATAACATCATCGTGGAAAATAGTGGTGTTTATCAACGACACCCCAAATCCCAATACTTCAGGCGCCGTCACTCAGGTCGACCCTCAAATCTGTAAAATTCATAGTACTTGAGTGTCCAACATCGACACTTGAAACCTCATGAAAACCGTGTCCAGTATCGACACGTAAATACTCAACTGTCAGGCGCCGTCACCACGACTGGCCCTGATGTCATGTCCGTACATAACTCCGGTCGGTATTCCCACGATAACCGTCAAATCCAAATACTATCACCGGTAGGTACTAGCCCGCCTTCCAGGCTCATCGTCTACACCACAAAAATCATCTCTTGCCCGGGGGAACCATACCGGGTCCACCATGTACCCGCAGACGGTGCCTACCGCTCCTCGAATCCGGTATCTAACACAAGTCTCAGAACCTAGAAAACTCATGGTGGACGCACTGAAATATCATATCAAGAGAAACCGGGTTTTTAAAACAACACATATTTTCCTTTGAAATGTAACCATGGTTCTCAAATCCAAAATCTCATGAAAACAGTATCTCAATGCGTAATATCATAAAGCATGATGTATGCGACATATAACAGAAATGTAAGCATATTCGTATATCATGCAACATATCCAAATGATGTGATCATAGGAAGTATATCATGCAACATGTCCGAATGATGTGATCATAGCAAGTATATCATGCAACAGGTCCGAATGAGGTGATCATAGAAATTATATCATGCAACATGTCCGAATGATGTGATCATAGCAAGTATATCATGCAACATGTCCGAATGAGGTGATCATAGCAAGTATACCTTTCAACATGTCCGAATGAGGTGATCATAGAAACTATATCATGCAACATGTCCGAATGAGGTGATCATAGCAAGTATATCATGAAACATGTCGGGATGAGGTGATCATGGCAAGTATATCATGCAACATGTCTGAATGAGGTGATCATAGCAAGTATATCATGCAACATGTTCGAATGATGTGATCATAGAAAGTATATCATGCAACATGTCCGAATGATGTGATCATAGCAAGTATATCATGCAACATAAAACCGTAATATGGGCATATTTAGGGAAAAACCACTCTTTTAAATGAATCCAGTTTTAAAATATATCATGCGGTTCCCAATACCTCCGAAATGAAGTGCAGCATCATATGAGGTGTACATGTAACTATTAGCAAGATATGTGTATCTACATGTAAGCAGGTATGTATGATGCATTTCATAAGCGTAATAGCTCAATAATCAACGTCTGAATGTCAAATGACAATACAAAACCACTTAGGGGTATATGTAGCCACAATAAGGTATGTGGGTATACATGTAGGTATGTATGCAAGATGTATATGTAGCTGTATCTCATATGTGCATATACCAGTCAATAATGATACAATACCTTATAGCTATATGTATAGCTATCTTTCTTATACATAATGGAAATAAGGATCATGTATCAATGTCCCTAACCAATACAATATCACATATGTATAGGTGTTAGCTATATCTCAAAAGCACAATGGAATAAGAATCAATGTCTCAATTGTTCATAACCAATACAATATCACGTATGTATAGGTGTTAGCTATATCTCATAAGCACAATGGAATAAGAATCAATGTCTCAATTGTTCCTAACCAATATAATATCACGTATGTATAGGTGTTAGCTATATCTCATAAGCACAATGGAATAAGAATCAATGTCTCAATTGTTCCTAACCACTACAATATCACGTATATATATGGGTTGTGCATGTCATGGCAATTATCGACAGAGTGTGTGGCATACAATTAGTGCTCGTGCAACATGAACCGTCAATAATAGTGTAGTGTCTAATGGGTACAAGTCCAAGCGCAACAAGTAATGATATGCAATGAAGCTCATGCGCAATCAACTCATATGCGTATAAACATGCAGCTATAATATCATATCCAGCCCTGACGCATAATCCCATACGGGCGATTTCCCTGTAGATGTTAATCTACTCACCGACAATCGCGGGCTAGGTAAATTCGAGCACCTGCTTCCCTTTCTTCGCAGCGTCCGAAGCCCCCGCCTGCGATCCTATTAACACAAAACATAACAAGTGCAAAATCTTAGAAATCGATCAATATCACGTATACACTCCGTTTGACCAACGCACCAACTCACAAGTGTTCATCTAAAGGGTAACTGTCACGACCCGAAATGGCATGTGACTGGCACTTGAATCATTTGAAGTCTATAGGACCCCACCTAATTCATGTAAGCCAAAATCCCAGAAATCTAAACCATTTAAAGAAAGTGTTTTATTAAAATAAGCTGAATTATGCGTTTTAAAAACATCAAGTCTCTCCTGAAAATTTCGGCAGAGTTTCCTTTGTAAATACTGGCCCCGAAAGGGGTACAACGTGAATAATATATACATAAAGATAAAAGGCATCCCCAAGCGGGAGATAGCTCTTCGTCAATCGACGGTCACAACCACGCAAGCAATATAATATACAACGCCGAAGGGCGAGGTTCATAACTCAAAAGGAAACTCAAAAACAACAAGAAAACCATTTTAATACTATTAGTTATATGTATGCCCTAGAGGCCATTACTGTACATACGATGTATATTGTAATGGATGCTTGGACATATATAGGGAGGACTTTCTTGCTCGACATGATAGTATGCTATCTGGTTGTACTTTATCTTAACATGTACTCTGATTGTCTCTATATTACATGTTGATAAAGCCCTTAGGACATGTACTCGACTACTGGGACTATGATGAGATCATACTAGTGGGGCTACGGTAGTCGATGAGTACATCCCATAATTGTTCCTAGTCAAGGGTATATCGAGACAGGGCATCGATACACCAGAGTAGACTAGCGTATACGCATCTTGACCCATATGATGGGCGATGGATGATCCCATATCCATCGGTGTTTGACATCAAGGATGGTATACGGGTGCTCAGTAGAGACTGGGTACACTGGACGGACTCGCTGAGAACTCCCAGATGGTTTTATACCTCACGTCAGATGGCAGTTCTCCGGTGACACTGGTACAGAGTAGTCTGATGACCCGAGATCATCATAGAGTCTTGTGTGATTCCCACTATGCTTTGATTTCCATCATACCACGTCCAAGAAGGCGTACAAAAAGGTGGCTTTTGGGTACAGTCCCGAATCACATGGTGGCAATGAGCGATAGGAGGGGATTCGTCTCTCCCGGTATAGGGAGTTGATGTTGTGCTGTGTTCGATTGGTTATAACCGGAAATCCCTGGCCAGGGTTGCTGAGATTTACTGGTAAGTGTTATCAGTAGTTTCTCGAACTGTTATAGACCTCATATCGACACGACTTATCGAGCTACGGGGGTCTGACGTTTACCACCCCTAGGCGAGTGTTCATATCAGATTTTTACATTTTTATACCGCCCAATTTTTATCACATTGCTTATCGGTAGGTACTCTTGAGCCGTGTTTGCTAGTCAATTGCAGGATACATGTTCTCGGGTGTAAACGGTGAAATTCATGGAAAAGCACGACAAAATCCGGATTACTGCCAACAACAGATAAAACACGGGTCTCCGCTCTCTATCCGTATGTTGCCGCACACCAGTTTAAGAGACAAAATGGCAAATCAATGTCATTTTCAGGCACAAAGCTCAAAGGCAACACAAGATCCAACATATCTACGCGGAGCTCAAGAAAAATCATGACAAAAGATCCACATCAAATCACCTTTTGATCTGCTGGAATTCTGGAAAAATTGTGAAGAGTTGCTGAGAAAAAACATATACCAAACAGTAGACAACATCAAGCCATGGGACCCCACAAAATCCGAGGAGCCAACTCCTCTAAACGGCCGCGGTTCCGCGGCATAAGCATGCTTAGGCCACGGAACCGCGGCCGTACGGACTCCTCAGGTGCTAATGTTTCAGGGGTAGTTTGGATATTTCATGAAGAGGCATAATTTTGCCCTAGGTTTCCAGTTTCCTGTCTATAAATAGTCTAGAACTTGCCAAAGCCAAGGGTTCTTATTCTTGTATTTAGAATTTAGAATACATGTTGTTATTCTTCTTCCTCTTCTCATCTCTTCTCCATTAAAAACTTGTAGTGAGCTTTTGTGATTGAAGAATGAATAAAGGAGTTCTCATTGTTATCACGCTTGTCTTGTTCTTTTAATTATAATTGCTTGTAATCTTCATTTGCTAATCTAGTTGTTGTTATTTGTTGTTTGTTTCTTTCTTGTTCTCTTTTTCTTTATCCTTAAACAACAATGATGCTTAAGCTTGATGCTTACCAAAGTGAGGTCTCAAATAGCTAGTTGTAATCTTCTAACCTCTTTCTTTCTATCTTCCTCCTTTTGTTTTATTTTCTTTTTCCTATAATGGGTGAGTAGTTTTCATACTTGTTAGGGTAGGATAAGGAAAGTTTGAGAGAAGTAAATCTCTCTCACTCTTTTCTTGCCCAACATCTTGATTCGGACTCCCGTTAATTGAACCACAATCCGCTCCCTACGGCACCCTATCCTACATGATAGCGGTGATTTCTTAGTGAGACCGGTTGTGGTTGAATTAACCGGAGGTTAAGGCTAAGAGCCAAGAACGGACGGACAAGCACCAAAAGGAAGAACTTATGCATTGGAAAGCCTAGCTTATACTCGCAAGTTCCTTCCTAGTCGTGCTAATCCCCGTTGTTGCGGATTACCGTAACACCGATATTAAGAGTGGCAATGAAAGAAGTGAGCGACTCATAACTCAAACTAACCTAATCCTAACCTTAACAAGCTCTTTTTATATATCATTTTAGCACATAGTTAATCTAAAAACAAACCTGAACATTTGGACTTAACTGTTTAAAGCACATAGAAAAAGATTCCCATCTCCCTGCGGACGACCCGTACTCAACCGGCTAGCTACAAGCGAAACCGTCTTGATTGCGGTAATTAACTAAGCACGCAAAAATCCTACCAATCAAATGGCGCCGTTGCCGGGGAGACGGTAGTTTATTTCTTTGTGTAATTTCGGGTTAATTTGTGAATATAAATATAACTGAAAAACAAAAAAAAATATACATTGTAAAAAACCATCTTGTATTTTTGATTAGTTTTTGTGCAAGTGTGCAGGATAAAAAGACGGTCGAGTTCAGTGCCAAAGACATGGGAAGTTAGACCCATATCTCGCGGCTACGCCGCGACGGATCAAGACGGAGCCAACGGTCTACTGTAAAATTCTGGAGCATATTCAGTGAGCAAATCAAGATTTAGGAGCTCCAGAAAAGAAAAGGACAGACAAGGCAGCACACAAAAAAATTTCAGAAGCCCAATTCCACCTTATTTCCATGGAACCGCGGCATAAGCAGGCTTAGGCCGCGGAACCGCAGCCGTTTGGTGCCTTCAGGGTGCCAAATTCCCTGTGAGTGCTCCTTATCTTCTCCCCACTCCTCTAAACTCCACTGAACTGTGTTTTCTGCAACATTCTTTGCGCAAACTCTCTTCCCCCTTCCAATAAATTGTTTTTGTGCAGGATTCTTTGTGCCGCGCTAAAAAATATAAAATTGATTGCAATTGATTGTTACTGCTTTGCATTTATTAATACGGACTTTAAGGGGCTTGAAACCAATCCAGATTGGGTGGGGGTTTCATCACCCTTCCCAGGACCCCAGAAATCACAAAAAGCATATGCACTGACCATTGCTTAAATTAAAAAATACTAGACTCAGCCCTAAGGACTTCGCGCTCAATAGGACAGAGGACTAGTTACAGGCATCGGCCGTTTATCCTATCCTGAGTTTGCGGTGTCTAGGCAAGTGTGTCCAAGGCAAGTGGTTACTTAATTAGGACCACTACTTACGTAGTGGGGAGCCTCCCACTTACCTGGCACTTACCTGGCCGCAATTGGCGGAGAAGAGGCGGTTTGAGGTCCTATTTCTAGCCCTTTGGAACAGTTAGGAGCTGTCTAGCTGACCTAGGTGACCCTAGATCTAGGTGTGATTGTGCATATCTTGTTTGTGATTGCTTGAAGCCGTAAGTCCGTACATATTTCTGTAAAGCTCTTTCTAAAAAAGAAAAAGAAAGAAAAAAAAACACAAAAACAAAAACTTTTATAAAAACTTGCCCTTTGTCACCAGAATCCATTTTTTATTCACCCACCACCCATCGTATTTCTCCATTGACGTTTTCTTACCCTCACCTTCTCCGCTTTGACTATACTAAACTCATTTAGTGTATGTCCTCTTGGACTCGGGACACTAGCGCCCGCCTAGTCCGCGTTACGTTAGTAGCTACCGACTACGCGATCGACTCAGACGTCGAAACTCTGTCCACGCCTCTTTCACCCTTACCTTTGCCGGCCAACTCCGACGTTGACCGGAATTCTGTTCATACATCCTCACCTTCACCATCACCAACCTCTTCTTCCGCGATGTCAGGATTTAATCCAAACATCTCTTTGACTCCCCCGGGATTGACTCCACCTCCTACGGATGCGAATAACCCACCACCACCGCCTGTTGTAGCGCCGCAGCGAATCGCGCTCTAGGATCGTTTTTATCCCACCCGTTCTGCACTTCCTACCTGTCTTTCCCTTCCACCGGCCAATGGGGATAATTTTGAAATTAAGCCCCACTTCATTAACATGCTTCAGAAATTTCATGGGCTTGAATCTGAAGATGCCTATATCTTCATCAACAAGTTCCAAAATGTTTGTGCCATGATGATAACCACCCAGCTGTCGGATGATGCTATACGGCTACGGGTCATTCCGTTCACTTTATGCGATCTTGCTGAAAAATGGCTGTATAGTACCGCTTCCCACTCCATAACCAGTTGGGACGAGTTTGTGAAAGCGTTTCTTAAGAAATTCTATCCGAATCATAAAACCGCAAGGATCCGTAACGAAATCAATCAATTCTCTCAGCTTCCTTTTGAACCCTTCTGGAAGTGCTTTAACTGGTATAAAGACCTTCTTGTTCAGTGTCCTCACCATGGTATCGAGAAATGGCAACTGTGCCAAACCTTATACGAGGGCCTGAACCCAGCAACCAAGCAGTTGTTGGAAACCATTTGTCAGGGCCACTTCCTATCGAAATCTGACAAGGAAGCGTGGCAATTCTTCAACGACCTTGCGGATCAAACGCTTCAATGGGAGAGCACTAGACCTACTACTTCTTCTTCTTCTTCCACTTCTACTGGCCAGTCTAGGGTAGGAATTCACCAACTCGATGTCTCTATTGCGATGAAAGCTGAAATGGCTGCAATAACAAGAAAACTTGAAGCGATAGAGAGCAAATTTTCATCTCCTGCTCCTGCCCCTGTTCTTCCCCTTCGTACCATTTGTGCTTGTTGTTCCGATCCTTCTCACTTAACCGAAGAGTGTCCTTACAATCCACCATCCCAAGGACAGGATCAGGTTAATGCTGCATTTCAGCAAAGACCGAGGAATGATCCATACTCTTCCACCTACAATCCCGGTTGGAAGAACCACCCCAATTTCGCCTGGAATCAGAATCAACAACAATTCCAAGGCAACAATTTCCAGAGGCCCCCTCCTCCGCAACAACAAGCGCAACAACAAACTCAACATCAGTTTCAGCAGCCCTTCCAACCCCAACCTTTTCAAAATCAGACGAACAACTTTGCACCCAACAATTCTTTTCCACAAAACAACTTTGTTCTGTCAAACAACGATAAGGTTTCCTCGCTAGAACGAAGTCTAGAGGCGTTCGTTAATCAATCGACACAATCCACCGCCAACATCCAGTCGTCTATTCAGTCTTTGGTGCAACACACTGCTGCACACGGGCAAAGCATCAAGACCATCGAAGCCCAGATTGCACAGCTGAATGCGGCTTTAAGCAAGCGAGAAAAGGGGAAGCTTCCATCTCAACCACTCCCAAATCCCGGTCACCCACATAATGTACATGTTGCTCTTGAACAACAGAACCATAATGTGAGTGCCGTGACTACATTGAGATGGGGAAGGATGTTGCACAATAACATCGGCACAGCAATTGAGGATAATGACACCCCGGCTGCTTCTTCTTCTTCTTCTTCTTCTGAGCCCATTCTCCATTCTTCAAAAGGCTCTTCTTCTTCTTCTTCTTCTTCTGCTCTGAACGGACCCACTTCTCACTCCACGAAAGCACCAGCTCTGGGATCCGTTCCAGCTCCACAATCTCCTCTACAAGTATTGGACTCAACCAATTTTAAAAACGTTCCATTTCCAAACCGGTTGAGGTCCAATAAACAAAATCCACAAATGGAGAAGATTCTGGAGTTGTTTAAGCAGGTTAACATCAACATTCCCCTTTTAGATGTTGTCCAACAAGTCCCGTCCTACGCGAAAATCTTAAAGGACTTGTGCACGAAAAATAGGAAGTCTTAGGTACCCAAGAAAGTTTTCTTGGCTAGTGCTGTGAGTGATGCTCTTACCCAATCTTTACCGCAAAAATGGAAGGACCCTGGCTGTCCTACGATTTCTATTACCATTGGGGATAAGAACATCAACCGCGCACTATTAGATCTTGGTGCTAGTGTTAACCTGCTTCCATACTCAGTATATGAGCAACTAGGTGTAGGAGAGCTGAAACCCACACACTGCACTCTCCAAATGGCCGACCGATCGATCACCCATCCTAGGGGTAAGCTAGAGGATGTGTTAATCAAGGTTGGGGACTTCATATTCCCCGTTGACTTCATTGTATTAGACACACAGCCTGTAGCTAACCCCCGGATCAAATTTCGGTGATACTCGGTCGCCCATTTCTTGCAACGTAAAATGCTGTGATCAATTCTCGAAATGGTTCGATGAACCTATCTTTTGGAAACATGACAATTGAACTCAACATTTTTAGGTTGGGGAATCAGCCCTCCGAACCTAATGCTCATATACTAGACGTTTGCTCAATCCAGGAGATCACCCCTGAAGAGTGTGAATTCGAGGAGTTTTTGTTCGATCACGATAACCTTAACGCCACTAGTGCGTTCCTCTTCGAACCTTCTGCTGTTTCTGCGCCCGACAATGACTACGAGTGTTTCACATTCTCGAACGATCTTAGCCACTCACCACCCGAGTTTGAATCCTTCGAATTTCCGGATGAGTTACCTGAACAATCCAACTCGGTCGCTTACACTCGTTTTGAATCTTTGCTGGAATCCTTTGAGTTCGAGACCTTTTCACCAATCTTGCCTTCAATCATTTCACCTCCAACGCTCGAACTCAAGCCTTTGCCGTCTCACCTTAAGTACGCTTACTTGGGTGAGAACAAGACCCTCCCTGTTATCATCTCGGCTTCTCTAGCTCCAGAGCAAGAGAAAGCCCTTCTTGCGGTCTTGCACAGCAATAGGCAAGCTTTTGGCTGGTCCATGGCGGACATCAAGGGGATTAGTCCCCTGATCGTTGAACATCACATTCATCTGATGGATGATGCCAAACCAGCCAGGGATCCACAGAGGCGACTCAACCCAGTAATGAAGGAGGCTGCTGTGAAAAAGGAAATCGTGAAGTGTCTGGATAGTGGTATCATTTACCCTATCTCTGATAGCCAGTGGGTTAGCCCCATTCACGTTGTCCCCAAGAAATCAGGCATAACGGTCATCACTAACGAGGCGAACGAGTTAATCCCTACTCGCACCCAAACTGGGTGCCAAGTATGCATCAATTACAGAAAACTCAACGCCGCAACGCGGAAAGACCACTTTCCGCTACCTTTCATTGACCAAATGCTTGAACGATTGGCCGGACACGAGTACTACTGCTTTCTTGATGGCTACTCCGGCTATAATCAGATTCCCATCGCCGAAAAAGACCAGGACAAGACCACATTCACTTGTCCTTTCGGCACGTTCGCATATCGTCGCATGCCCTTTGGGATATGCAATGCGCCCGCAACCTTCCAGCGGTGTATGATGGGAATCTTCTAAGACATGGTGGAGAAATTCCTGGAGATCTTCATAGACGATTTCTCTATCTTCGGCGATTCCTTTAACGAGTGTTTGCTGCATCTTGACGCTGTCCTTACCCGATGTAAGGACAAGAACCTCACTTTGAATTGGGAGAAGTGCCACTTCATGGTGCGCGAAGGTATTTTCTTAGGACATATCATTTCGCAAAATGGCATAGAGGTTGACAAAGCGAAGATTGAGGTCATTTCCAATCTCCCTCCTCCCAGATGCGTCCGAGACATCCGAGCCTTCCTTGGCCATGCCGGTTTCTATAGACGGTTCATCAAGGACTTTAGCAAGATTGCTAGGCCCTTGACTCTTCTACTGGCCAAGGACACGCCATTCGACTTCAACTCGAGCTGTGTGACTGCGTTCGAGTCATTAAAAAGCTCACTCACTTCTGCTCCCGTTCTTTCTTCACCTGACTGTACGCACCCATTTGAGATTAAGTGCGATGCATCCGACTTTGCCATTGGTGCTGTCCTTGGACAACACATCAACAAGATGCCGCACGTGATCTATTATGCTAGCCGAACCCTGAACGATGCCCAACTTTATTATACAACAACTGAGAAGGAATTCTTAGCTGTTGTATTTGCTTTAGAAAAGTTCAGGCCCTACCTCATCGGCTCTCCAGTCATTGTCTACACAGACCATTCTGCTCTGCGCCATCTTTTTGTGAAGAAAGATGCAAAATCTTGGTTAATACGTTGGATCCTCTTGCTTCAAGAGTTTGACCTTGTCATCAAGGACAAAAGAGGATGTGAAAACGTAGTCGCCGACCATCTCTCACGACTTCCTTCTTCGCCGTCGCCTCAACTTCCGATCAACGACGTTTTTCCGGATGAACAACTCTTGACAGTATCTCGCGAACCCTGGTTCGCAGATATTGTGAACTATTAGGCCGCAGGGTTACTCCCGACTGAATGGTCAAGTTAGGACAGACTTCGATTCTTATCCCAAGTAAAACACTTTTACTAGGACGAACCCTATCTGTTCAAGTACTGTCCCGACCAGATTATTCGTCGGTGTGTCCCTGACGATGAATTCAAGAGTGTACTGTCATTTTGCCACGATAAAGCATGTGGCGGGCATTTTGGCCCCAGAAAGAAAGCTGAGAAGATCTTGAAATGTGGTTTCTACTGGCCACAACTCTTCAAGGACGCTCATGACTATTGCAAGATTTGCTCCCGGTGCCAACACTTGGGCCGGATATCCCGGAGGAACGAGATGCCGCTCCAACCAATCTTGGTTGTGGAGATTTTTGACATTTGGGGGATAGATTTCATGGGGCCGTTTTCCAGCTCTTTCGGGAACTTGTACATCCTTCTCGCTATTGATTACGTCTCTAAGTGTGTCGAGGCTGTGCCCAGCCGGACTAACGACAACAAGGTTGTCGTTAGGTTTCTTAAAGAAAACATTTTCTCCCGGTTTGGGCACCCCCGAGCGATCATTAGTGACAATGGAACTCATTTCTGCAATAAGACTTTCGAGGCCTTGATGCGGAAATATTCCATTAATCATAAGCTATCTACGCCCTACCACCCCCAAACCTGTGGGCAAGCCGAAGTTTCAAATCGGCAAATCAAGCAGATACTGGAGAAGACGGTTTCCAAGAACCGAAAGGATTGGTCGTTGAAACTCACTGATGCCCTTTGGGCATTTCGAACGGCTTATAAGACCGATCTTGGCATGTCTCCCTATCGACTTGTGTACGGAAAGGCTTGCCACCTCCCTGTCGAAATAGAGCATCGCGCATTTTGGGCGATAAAAGAACTGAATCTGTCTCTTGAAGATGCGGGCAGCCATCGGAAGCTGCAGTTGAACGAATTGAGCGAGCTTAGGGATAAGGCTTACGATAACGCGGTTGTCGTTAAGAACCGAACGAAGGTGTTTCACGATAAACACCTTTTGCGCAAAACTTTCGTACCTGGTCAACAGGTACTGCTTTACGACACCCGGCTACACTTCCATCCAGGAAAGCTCAGATCTCGCTGGAAAGGGCCGTATTTTGTGCGGAATGTGTATCCGCATGGCGCTGTGGATTTGGAGAGTCCAAAGGACGGTTCATTTTTTAAAGTAAATGGGCACCGACTTAAACCGTACCTTAGCGCCGAACCAACAGAGGAGCTCCTGGTCTTACAGGAGCCGGTTTACCCTGCATAATCTTCCTCTGCTTACCACCAAACTTCGGTTATCCAGCCAAGAACAGTGGACACTGTTCCAAATAAGTTTGGGGGTATGTATATACCCATTTTGTATTTATTTGTGGATATTCTTTTCTTTTTTTACTCTTTAAAAAAAAAATTGTGTATATCTAACCGACAATTTTGACCCTTCAAATGATCTCTTCCTGCAATGACAGTGAGGACACTGTCCAGTTTAAGTTTGGGGGTACGCTCGGTACGCATTGCTAACCTTCGCATTCATATGTATATTTTGCATCTACATACTAAAATCCATAAAATCCATAAAAATCAGAAAATTTTCTAAAAATATAAAAACTTTTCTGTCAAGTTAGCTAGTGGGAGAACTCTGATTCAACATTTCGACGGTTTTGTTTAATAAGATAAGAATAACTAAATCTTATTTTTAGATTTTGAAAACCTGAAAGATAACTCTCCTTTGAAGTTAACTATAGCTGATATATGTCTTTACATCACACTATACGTGTCGTGGGTTTTGGAAATTAGATGACAAGTCTTTTATGTCTAAGAACTTTTAAATGGATAAATGATTTTCTGAGGATCAAATAGGTTTGTTCTGAAATAAGTAATATCAAGAATAGTTTATGAAGTGAAGTGAATATGAAGGAATGTTATTGATGCCTTAATTGGAACTAATTCTGAAAAATAACTCATCTGAAACTTGATTGAATGATTACACACCTAACCCACTAAACACGTCTTTTATCCAAAAAAATAACTGAACTGCCGCTTATATCTCCGTTCGTATTGAATCATCATGATTTTCACGCTAAATTGTCTTTTGTTTTTGGACCTAGGTAACTTGAGTAATTAAGTCCGCTGGGGTGTTTCTACACCTAATGCCCTAAAGCCAACTGGTTTGGGTGCATTGGTCCAAAGCTCGTTAAGAAGCCTAGAAAGTCCAGATTAAAACAAAGTCAAGCAAGTGTTCTCTCCGAGTTAAAATTCCTAACGGTTTTTTGTGTGAGAATAATCTTGACAAAAGACAGGCTTTTATAAAAAAAACTTAGCGGAGATATGAAGGTTTTATTCTATGATAAAGACTATTGCACGTTCACAGAGGTGTGTATGAAATGAAAACAAGAAAAAGGTGGAGTGAAAAATAAGACCTAGCTTCCTGTTAAGGAAGATAGAAATTCTGAAGTTGAAACCTTACTGGAAAACGAAACTTGAAAAATGTTTAACTCTTTATAAAACTTATGTGATCCTTTTAAAATTTTTATCTGGGCTTTATTGTATGACATGATGACTTTATTCGACCCTTCTGGAACTTAACGACACTATTTGCACTGCACGTAAAGACATATAAAATCTTAAGTTAAATAAGAAGCGAGATGTGAAAATAAAGGTTCGATAGTCTAGACTTAGGATAATAGAATTGTTATTTTCTGAAACAAAACTTTAGGGTTTGAATTATAGTTATTTTGCAAAACTAGCTTGACAGGATTTTGTGGGTAGTATCCGCTGAAAACCCTTAGGAGACAACACTCCTCCTACCAGGGACACCTAGAGGTTTAACGGCTTGTTGCACATGCTCAGTGCAATCGCGTTCCCTGCAAAAGTGAGGTTAGGAAATTTTTTGTGAATAAATTGGCTTTGCTCGGGACGAGCAAATGATAAGTTTGGGGGTATTTGTTCATATCAGATTTTTGCATTTTTATACCGCCCTATTTTTATCACATTGCTTATCGGTAGATACTCTTGTGCCGTGTTTGCTAGTCAATTGCAGGATACATATTCTCGGCTCTAAACGGTGAAATTCATGGAAAAGCACGACAAAATCCAGATTGCTGCCAACCACAGATAAAACACGGGTCTCCGCTCTCTATCCGTATGTTGCCGCACACCAGTTTAAGAGACAAAATGGCAAATCAATATCATTTTCATGCACAAAGCTCAATGGCAACACAAGATCCAACATATCTACGCGGAGCTCAAGAAAAATCATGACAAAAGATCCACATCAAATCACCTTTTGATCTGCTAGAATTCTGGAAAAATTGTGAAGAGTTTCTGAGAAAAAACATATACCAAACAGCAGACAACATCAAGCCATGGGACCCCACAAAATCCGAGTAGCCAACTCCTCTAAACGGCCGCGGTTCCGCGGCATAAGCATGCTTAGGCCGCGGAACCGCGGCCGTACGGACTCCTCAGGTGCTGATGTTTCAGGGGTAGTTTGGACTTTTCATGAAGAGGCAAAATTTTGCCCGAGGTTTCCAGTTTCCTGCCTATAAATCGTCCAGAACATGCCAAAGCCAAAAGTGCTTATTCTTGTATTTAGAATTTAGAATACATGTTGTTATTCTTCTTCCTCTTCTCATCTCTTCTCCATTAAAAACTTGTAGTGAGCTTTTGTGAGTGAAGAATGAATAAAGGAGTTCTCTTTGTTATCATGCTTGTCTTGTTCTTTTAATTATAATTGCTTCTAATCTTCATTTGCTAATCTAGTTGTTGTTATTTGTTGTTTGTTTGTTTCTTGTTCTCTTTTTCTTTATCCTTAAACAACAATGATGCTTAAGCTTGATCCTTTCCAAAGTGAGGTCTCAAATAGCTAGTTGTAATCTTCTAACCTCTTTCTTTCTGTCTTCCTCCTTTTGTTTTATTTTCTTTTTCCTATAATGGGTGAGTAGTTTTCATACTTGTTAGGGTAGATAAGGAAAGTTTGAGAGAAGGAAATCTCTCTCACTCTTTTCTTGCCCAACATCTTGATTCGGACTCCCGTTAATTGAACCACAATCTGCTCCCTACGGCACCCTATCCTACATGATAGCGGTGATTCCTTAGTGAAACCGGTTGTGGTTGAATTAACCGGAGGTTAAGGCTAAGAGCCAAGAACGGACAGACAAGCACCAAAAGGAAGAACTTATGCGTTGGAAAGCCTAGCTTATACTCGCAAGTTCCTTCCTAGTCGTGCTAATCCCCGTTGTTGCCGATTACCATAACACCGATATTAAGAGTGGCAACGAAAGAAGTGAGCGACTCCTAACTCAAACTAACCTAATCCTAACCCTAACAAGCTCTTTTTATATATCATTTTAGCACATAGTTAATCTAAAAACAAACCTGAACATTTAGACTTAACTCGTTAAAGCACATAGAAAAAGATTCCCATCTCCCTGCGGACGACCCGTACTCAACTGGCTAGCTACAAGCGAAACCGTCTTGATTGCGGTAATTAACTAAGCACGCAAAAATCCTACCAATCAGCGAGATATGCGACATATCAGACGACGAGACCGGACTGTACGGGAGTGTTACTGATTGGATTCGCAAGAGTTCTAGCGGGCTTGCTTGTTGATCTTCTGATCGCTCAATACCCAGGTGGCCGTTACGTTTAGCAGACCGCTTGCGGCTTGTGGGTGTTTGATATGATCACACCTACTGCCGGCGTATTGACGAGTCTTTAGAGTCATACACAGGGGTTTCCTGGCTCAAGAGAAACGGAGTAGGAGCACATATGTGATATGTGCGGGACCGAGATTGATACGATATGAGATACTGTATTCTATTCTCGCAATTTGTAACATTGATCGGTTGTATGCGATATAACTGGGTTATCGGATCAAGTGTTGATTCGATAAGTTGTTACACAAAATATTAGTCGGTTATAGCCGGGTTATTAAATCAAGAGTTGATTTAATAATTTAATGTATAATTATATATTTGATATATTACATTACATTAACTAGTATTAGCTCACTTAAGATTTATTCTCTCACATGATTGTGCATAAGTGTATATGTGATATATTTTTGTGTACATATGATTGTATCATGCTTGATGATACATCAAAGATGGGTGTATGAGACTTATACCAAGATTAGGATAAAGATTAGGGTTTTGTTTATATCTTAAGAATAACAAAAGAGAAAGACTTTGTCAAAGTTCCCAAGCTTTCATGAAGCTTGTGGAAACATTGACAAAGTCAACTCTTTTGTCATTCTTAAGGATATTTAGTTAACCCAACCCTTAACCTCTTGCTTTGGTTAATTCTCTACATGAGTTAAGCATGATAGCTTAACTCACCCATGGTTACATTATTGAGAGGATAATAATTCATATGATGATATTATTCTTTCTCTTCTTCTTCTTCATCAAGCTCCATGAAAAGCTTACTAGCTCCAATGGTGCCATGAGAAAAAGTGTGAGAAAATCAATTCTAAAGTGAGCCCACTTCCTACTTCTTCATCCTCTACCACTTGCCATGTAGTTGAGTGTGTTCTCTTCATAAAGTTCATGACCTAGTTGTAAGTGCACGGCGGCGCCCCGGCCGTCAATCCGACGCCGGAATGCGGAAACGAAAAACATTTCAAACTAGAAAACCGGCACCACCGCGCACAAAATCCCGGATCGGGGCAATAACCTAACTCTAGCAAACTAGAATAAGAGTGGAGAAGTTATACCGAGCGATCCGTGTCCTTCGGTCTTCGCCTTCTCTCCGATCTCCTCGCGGAATCTCCGGTCGTCGCCTCCTAGTCGAAACGGGGACCACACCGCCGGATTCTTTTGCGGGCTCCCACCTCTAGACCGAGGCAACTCGGGCACGAAGTTGGCGAGCCGACGTGCCCAAGAAATGCTATAGGCTAAGTGTAGTAGCTTTGTCGCATGGGGTATGAAGTTGCCATGATGGAGGAATGAAACAATGAACTTTGGAGAGGTGTTAGGAATTTAGCAAGCAAGCCAAAATAAGATGAATCAATTTCCCTCACCCAATGAAACCTCTCTCTCTCTCCCATCTAAAGTGGCCGGCCCCTTATCAAAATGGTGGAGGGAAAAAGAATCAAAACATGAAGGGAGGTGACTGTAGGAAAGGAAATGGTGACCATACCCAAAAGCAATCCTCACATCAAAATCTAATCTCATTTAATTCAAAAGAGTTGATTTAAAAGGAATCAAATGATGCTAGTCATATCATAATCTCTCCTTTGCAAATAATCCCTCCACAAATGCTAATTTGCGAACTAGCAAATTAGCCCCTCCATCAGAAAAATCCGGCCGTGAAGGAACGAAGGAAAACTGGCCGGAACGGAATGCAAACTGGCAACTTCAGAAAACTGATCCCGTAATAAATTACAGGAAAACCCCGCGACTGCATATACATGCCCGCATTTGTATTCCCACTGAATATAAATGCAAAGAGACAAAATCTACAGTGTACAATACTAGGATCCAGCTTAAACCAAAGCCCGTCAGTATAATCCGTCCGATCATGATCCGTCCAATACCGCACGTATCTGATCGAACCCTGCCATATCTCCATACGTCCTCTACAGCGTTTCGCCCGAAACTTGAGAAACTGGTCTGTGGGGGACTCTAAAGACTCGTCAATACTTTGGTTGTGGATTTAACCACTAGCACGTCAGAGGTATTAGCCTATACGTAACGGGCTACCAGGTATTGACCAAAAGGGACGTCGATGAGCGAACTCATCGTGACACCCTACTGAGCATGTCAGTGACAATATCCGTACAGTCCGGTCCGTTCGTCTATGACCATCGCATGGCGGGCCTAGGGGGTTGGTATAAGTCAGACCCCTAAAAGCGGTACAAGTCTGTCACGACCCGCAGGGTACGGAACGTGACTGGCACTTAAGTTTACGAAACGTCTAAAGACGTCCGTAAAATAAGTAAGCCAAAGCCCAGAAAACAAAACCAATTAAGCAAAAGAGTGAAGAAAACCCAATCAATTGAAAGCAAGTTTATCAAATAAGTCATGTAAAACCCTTTTTAAAAACCATACTAATTTTCCCGAAAATTTCGGCAGAGTCTCCTTTGTAAATACTGGCCCCCAAAATGGGTACAACAAAAATATACATGAATCCAACAAAATAGGGCATCCCCAAGCGGGAGCTAGCTCTTCGCCACAAGGCGGTCACAAATCCCACGCAATGTAAATGACAGCAAGCATAATAATCATAATAAAGCATAAGAAAACATCATGTCGACTCAAGTGAGTTCGACCCCAAAATACAGCATAAAAGTCCACAAACCTCACAGTCTCATCTCTAGGTCAATATACAATAAATCTGGTAGAAACAGTAGATGGAGTACACTAGATACAAGAATATACAAGGTGGTACAAAATAATAACATAACCCACCTATGAGCAAATCTCGAGCTCAGGCAAAAGAGGCAAAAGGACAAGTGCGCCCGCCGCTACTGAACTGACGGAGCGGACCTGCAAAAAACTGTGGCACAACGGGGGTGAGTTGCCAACTCGTGAGTAATAAATAACATCTACAAAGGCTATCGTATGCATGCACACAAGCATCCTAGCATCTAAAATACAGGTATGACGGGATGCACTAGCAGGTGTGTATACAACATCAGTGTACTAATATGTATGCAACATGAAAATCTGAGGTCTCAATAGGTATATATAAGAAACATTTTATCTCTTTTTGTTTTTTTGAAACTCTTTTAGAATGCCAGCATAATACTCAAAGAATCGACGAGAACCGGTGTCCAGCAACGACACCCAAAAGCTGTCTCAAATCTCATAAATGTATCTCTGGCCTCAGCCGTCCGGCTGACCCATCTCAAATATCAATATCTCATCATCTAGCGGCCACGGTCGGTATCCTCTGGATATCCGCTGTCCTAAACAGTCACCGGTAGGTAATCCGTCCCCTGCCAGGCTCAACGTCATCACCACATTCCTCTTGCCCCGGGGTACCTTACCGGGCCCACCATGTACCCGTGCCGGTTCCTCCACTCCTCGACACGGATTTCCAAATCCACAGCAAACTCATGGTGGACGACACTTACATCACTAGAAAACCGCAATTTACATATTTTAAAAATATAATAAGTTTAGAAATTTTGCGGTTTTCCCCCTGAAATCCAGCAATATCATGAAATCTCAAGAAATCCTCATAAGTGCATATATCAATGATAATGAATGCATATGGTTTCAATAATCAAGTTGCGGTGTGTGATTAATGTATTAAGCATGAACAATTAATATGATGAAGTACATGCACATGAATAGCAATACTACGGTTTCATTTTTAAGGAATTAAAGGCAATAGCACAAGTTTAAGTATCAATTAGTAACAGGTTTAAATTTAAAGGTTATCTAGTGTGGTGGCATGGCAATTACCAGGGTGTGTGTGTAAGCATGAATAGTGCTCGTGCTGCATATAAAAACCCTGGTAATGGTGCAGGTGTCCTATGAAATGGTTTCGTATAGGTATGTCCATATAATGCATGGATGCAGCAAATAGTCAATTAAGTATTTCACCCCTAATTATTAACATTACTAAAGATCTTGTAAGTTACTAAAACTATCGGGCGGCTTGCGCCATCCAACGATAGTCCCCCGTAGATGTTACATCTACTCACCGGAATCCCTGGCTAGCTGTGTCCAATCACCGCCTTTCCCTTTCGCGCCGCGTCTGACGTCTCCGCGACCGAACCTGGAATTAACATCAATACCAAACATAAGGTTACATATCAAGAACGACGCAAAACCCAAACGAAACTACTAACGTTCGCTAGCTAGGTACAACGTGCACAAAGTGCGCGGAACACACGCGAAAATCGCAAAAACTGCCAAAAAAACGCCGATTTGGTCGCCCGGCAAAACTAAAACCCGACTACCCAAAAACCCGCACACACGCATCCTAAACGTCATAGGATAAGCCAACACAATCATCAAGATGTCGAAAATAATCCATCACATAATTTTATAACAAAACTAGTAAGCATTTGCATTCCAAAATCGGTGCAAGAATCGCCGATTGGCTACAAAAGACTACTATCAAGCTTGAACACCCAACCACACTACAAGCAATCTACAAACACTAATTACAACACAATAACAATGATTCCCATCCTATTTTCCATAACAACCATTTCTTGAATTTATAACCTAGCAAATTCCAAATCAATTTCCACACTTGAAAACTTAAATTAACACAACAAAAGCCTACATAAGAAAATTAATCTCTTAGATTAGGTTAGCAAAATAACTAGATAACAATTTAGGTTTAATCAACTAAATAATGTTTTCTAAACCCTAATCTAAGAGATTAATTTTCTTATGTGGGCTTTTGTTGTGTTAATTTAAGTTTTTAAGTGTGGAAATTGATTTGGAATTTGCTAGGTTATAAATTCAAGAAATGGTTGTTATGGAAAATAGGATGGGAATCATTGTTATTGTGTTGTAATTAGTGTTTGTAGATTGCTTGTAGTGTGGTTGGGTGTTCAAGCTTGATAGTAGTCTTTTGTAGCCAATCGGCGATTCTTGCACCGATTTTGGAATGCAAATGCTTACTAGTTTTGTTATAAAATTATGTGATGGATTATTTTCGACATCTTGATGATTGTGTTGGCTTATCCTATGACGTTTAGGATGCGTGTGTGCGGGTTTTTGGGTAGTCGGGTTTTAGTTTTGCCGGGCGACCAAATCGGCGTTTTTTTGGCAGTTTTTGCGATTTTCGCGTGTGTTCCGTGCACTTTGTGCACGTTGTACCTAGCTAGCGATCGTTAGTAGTTTCGTTTGGGTTTTGCGTCGTTCTTGATATGTAACCTTATGTTTGGTATTGATGTTAATTCCAGGTTCGGTCGCGGAGACGTCAGACGCGGCGCGAAAGGGAAAGGCGGTGATTGGACACAGCTAGCCAGGGATTCCGGTGAGTAGATGTAACATCTACGGGGGACTATCGTTGGATGGCGCAAGCCGCCCGATAGTTTTAGTAACTTACAAGATCCTTAGTAATGTTAATAATTAGGGGTGAAATACTTAATTGACTATTTGCTGCATCCATGCATTATATGGACATACCTATACGAAACCATTTCATAGGACACCTGCACCATTACCAGGGTTTTTATATGCAGCACGAGCACTATTCATGCTTACACACACACCCTGGTAATTGCCATGCCACCACACTAGATAACCTTTAAATTTAAACCTGTTACTAATTGATACTTAAACTTGTGCTATTGCCTTTAATTCCTTAAAAAAAAGCCCACATAAGAAAATTAATCTCTTAGATTAGGTTAGCAAAATAACTAGATAACAATTTAGGTTTAATCAACTAAATAATGTTTTCTAAACCCTAATCAACTCATTTATCAAGCTTCAAATACCATTTTCCATACATAAACCCCTTTCTAGATTTTCCTAAAACAACAATTTCACACTTCTAAAATTAACTAATTTAGCAAAATTGAAGACTACATAAACAAGGTGACCATATAGATTTGTTAATTAACAACTAGATTAACTATAAAACAATCTAATTAACTATTATGGCTTCAAAACCCTAGTTAAAATTTTCAAGCATAACCTAAGAAAACTAGATTAGAACTACACTAAATTTAACACTACAACAATCTACTTAAGAATCTTAAACAAAAGAATTTAATTAGCAAGGGATTATACCTCACTAGAGATCTAGCAAGAATGGATTTTGCTCCAAATGATGGCCTCAAGCATCAAGATCCAAGCTAGGGAGGTGAAGGAAAAGAAGGATGAAGGATGGTTTTAAATTTGCAAGCTTTAATTTGCAATTTTCTTTGAATTAAACTTGAAGAATTTTGAAGAAATGAGAAGAAAAGAGATGAAGAGGAGGGGTGTGCAGGTTTCGGCCAGCAAGAGGTGAGGGGGAGGGTGTGGGCAAGTGGGGAAAGTCAAGGGTCAAGTCTCCAAAGTCAAATGCACCATACCTTATTCATTTTAATTAAAATAAATCCAATAAACCAACAATTCAACACAAGAAAGCAACCCAAGAAAATGAGGCCAGAAATTTCTGGACTTGCACAAGGTGGGGCTGTCCTAGGGCTGAGGGAAAAGAGAGAGGGGTTTTACAAAAGAAATTTTATGCAAAAAGGCCCCCTACAACTCAAAAATTGCAAGTTTTAGCTCAAAATTCGATAAATTCGTTTCATATCATAAAAATTTGCTAAAAATCAAAATAAATTACTAAAAATTTATGTTATCACTAGATTTTAATTATCATAATTTTAGAGATTAAAATTAGCCCGGAAAAATTTGTATTTATCGCTTATTTACAATACTAGGATCCGGCTTAAACCAAAGCCCGTCAGTATAATCCGTCCGATCATGATCCGTGCAATACCGCACGTATCTGATCGAACCCTGCCATATCTCCATATGGCCTCTACAGCGTTTCACCCGAAACTTGAGAAACTGGTCTGTGGGGGACTCTAAAGACTCGTCAATACTTTGGTTGTGGATTTAACCACTAGCACGTCAGAGGTATTAGCCTATACGTAACGGGCTACCAGGTATTGACCAAAAGGGATGTCGATGACCGAACTCATCCTGACACCCTACTGAGCCTGTCAGTGACAATATCCGTACAGTCCGGTCCGTTCGTCTATGAGCATCGCATGGCGGGCCTAGGGGGTTGGTAAAAGTCAGACCACCAAAAGCGGTACAAGTCGTGTCGGAGTGTAGCCCAGAACACCCTGAGATACTACTAGAATACCTACCAGTAAATTTCCTACCTTGGCCAAGGACATTCATGTACTGGCTCTCCTAGACACAACGCGGCCTCACCCCCAATACCGGGAGAGACGAGCCCCTGCAGATCCGCTCACTGCCTCCATGTGGCTCGGGACTGTACCCAACTAAAACCTGTTTGCACGACTCCTTTGAGCGTGGTAGGGTAGTAATTAAAGCACAGTGGGAACTCACACGAGACAAATGACGATCTCATGTCGATGAACTAACCTGTACACATGTCACCAGGGAACTGCTATCTGACATCAGGCATAATACCAACTAGCATGTTCCCGGTGAGTCCTGTCCGGTGTACTCATAACCCAATGAGCACCTTTATACATCTTAGGTGAACCAACTGACACCAGTGGCTTATGAGACCGGCCACCGCCCCTCGTCGGGGTCTCAACTGTATACACTAGTCTACTCTGGAGTATCGATGCCCTGTCTCGAAACTCCCACGACTAGGGACCTTTTAAGGATGTGCTTATAGACCCCAGCTCCCACGTATATGATCGCCCTTATACTGCTGGTAGTCAAGCAAGAATCCTAGGGGCTCTATCAACGTGCAATAGTGATCAGTAATGTCACCTAAAGCAGTACACGATGATAAAGATAAACCAGATAGCATACTATCATCTTGATTAAGACTGTCCTACCGGTATTCGTCCTCCCTCAATCATTACAATCACGTGCCTGTGATCCAATAATTGACTCTGAGGGCACTATCTCCAACACTAGTGAAGGAATAGCTTGAGTTAGTGTCTCCCGGACATAGATCTTCTTCGGCCTCGAAGTCATCGAAGCAAGCACGTTCATTCTTTTTGTGGAGTTTCTCTAGAGTCCAGAGTTCACGATCGCAGCAAAGGGGACATCTACAAGGAGCTATTGAAGTGAAGTACCGGATCTACAAAGGTTGTAATCCCTCTCACTTAGTGTTAAAGAGTTTAACTTGCTAGTTTTCGCCTAAACTCTAGTATAAAGATCCGGCTTTGGGTTGTTCGGCACGGCTAAAATTTTAATCGAGCATGGTTGATGCCTCGTAGACCCTTGTGCGTGTGCCTAGCAACCCTACAGTGGTATCAGAGCCAAGCTAGAGCTTTAGGCAAAGTCTGAGCGAAGTTTAAATTCCGATCGAACTCCGACACACTCGAGTATACCCTTCTCTGTACATTTTCAAAAATGTTGATTTTTTATGAATTAAAAATGCTCAGAAAAACAAGCAGGAAAAACTAAGAATTACTGTGAAGTACGGTCCACTAAGTCGATCAAGTGACCGCGGAACCGCGGCCAAACTAAGGGTTGAGTGTTGGAGATAGTGCCCTCATAGTCAATTATTGGATCGCAGGTACGTGATTGCAATGATTGCAGAGGACCTATCCCGGTATGACAGTCTTACTCGAAACGATAGTATGCTATCTGGTTTGCCTTTATCAGTCGTGTGCATGTTCAGGTGACTGATTGCATGTTACACTTTGATAGAGCCCTTAGGATCTTGCTTTACTACCAACATTATGATGGCGATCATATACGTGAGAGTTGGGTAGTTTATATGCATATCCTTAATTGTGGTCCCTAGTCGTGGGAGTTTCGAGACAGGGCATCGATACTCCGGAGTAGACTAGTGTATACAGTCGAGACCCCGACGAGGGGCGGTGGCCGGTCTCACAAGCCATTGGTGTCAGTTGGATCACCTAAGATGTATACAGGTGCTCATTGGGTTATGAGTACACCGGACAGGACTCGCCGGGAATCTGCTAGTTAGTACTATACCTATCGTCAGATAGCAGTTCCCTGGTGACATGTGTACAGGTTAGTTCATCGACCTGAGGTCGTCATTTGTCTCGTGTGAGTTCCCACTATGCTTTGATTTCTACCCTACCACGGCTCAAAGGAGTCGTGCAAACAGGTAGCTTTTGGGTACAGTCCCGAGCCATATGGAGGCACGTGAGCGGATCGGCAGGGGATTCGTCTCTCCCGGTATTGGGGGCGAGGTCGTGCTGTGTCTAGGAGAGCCATTACACAAAGTCCATGGCCATGGCAGGAGATTTGCTGGTAGGTACTCCAGTAGTATCTCAGGGTGTTATTGGGCTACACTCCGATACGACTTATACTGCTATTGGGGGTCTGACGTTACTAGCCCCCTAGGCGGATATGCGATACTCATTGACGAACGGACCGGACTGTATATACATTGTCACTGTTAGGCTCAGTAGGGTTTTCGGATGAGTTCGCTCATCGGCCTCCCTTAAGGTCAGTCCATGGGCAGCCGTTACGCATAGCTAGTGCCGCTGACGGTTTGTGGTTAAACCCACTGCCAGGGTACTGACGAGTCATTAGAGTCCCCCACAGACAGTTTTCCAAGTTCGGGTGAAACGTTGTAGAGGCCGTATGGTTTTATGGCAGGGTTCGGAAAAAGCACGTGTGTTTACGCACGTGTTATTTTTCGGGCAGATGATACTGGTCGGCTTTGGTTTAAGCCGGATCCGAGTATTATATTGAGTAGGTATAATATCTTTGTCTCAGTTGCATTTTTATTCGGTCGTAATACAAATGCGGGTATTTTTATACAGTTTCGCGGTTATCCTGAAAGTTGTTTCAGGATCACTTTTGGAAGTTGCCAGTTTCCAGTTTTCTATCAGCCGTCTTTTAACATTCGGTTAAAGACGGATTTATCTTTTCTTCAGTTGAGGTGAGTCAGTGTTCTAGAAGCATCTAGATGAGGTGACTAGGATTAATTGGTGTTGAGTTTTCATTGGATGCATTTAATGGTTCATTAATGCATGATGACTAGGTTTATGACTCATGCTTTAACATTAAAGCATTTTGTTTTGGTTAAGATCTTTTCTTCATGATAAGCTTCATGCTATGGTCACCACTTGCTCCTACGCTCACCTCCCTCCACCTATATATGGCCGGCCCCTCCCCTCACTCTCACACACTCTCTCACTTGAGGTTTTCATATGGTTGTAAAAGATATGATAGTATTTGGGGTGCATGGAATTTTACAGTTCATTTCATTCCATCATCCAATTCCCTCGGCAACTTCATTAACCGATCGTCCACGGATTTGGACGAAGTGATACAAAGTCATCTACTCATTCTCTACATCATTCTTGGTCGTCTCTTTTAGCAAACTTGACGACCGAGTTGCCTCGAGTCAGAGGCGGGAGCCCGTTTAAAGAATCAGTGATGTGGTGCCACCTGGACGAGCAGATCGGAGATCGACGAGATCGGAGCAGCCGCAACGGAGCGTGGGATGATGGTTAAAGAACGAAGGACTCGGATCGTTCGGTATAACCTTTCTACACTCTTTACAGTTTGTTAGTTTAGCAATAATAGCAGATTCGGGTTAAAGTATACGATAGTGCCAGTTTAAAAGTTTTTGTTCCGCATTTGGCGTCTGTAGACGGCCGGGGCGCTAGCGTAGACTTACAGTGGTATCAGAGCCTCACCATTTTGCTATACTAACTTGTGCTAACGTGTTTAAAACATCGATCGAACCGGAAATCAAAAATCGCAATTTTTCAGCTTGACAGTTTCTGTTGATTTTAAACGGTGTCCTAAAAATATTTCACACATGTCAGAAAACTGTGCAGGGTTTTTTAAGAACGACGTACAAATTTGGGATCATGATTCGACAAGACTGCCGCGGAAACGCGGCCAAACCCATGGTTTGGCCGCGGATCCGCGGCCATTCTGTGTCATCATGCCCCCAAATTTGCTCAGTGGGTTCTTCTCTGGAAATTGGGGGTTTTGGTATATATCTTTTGGGCCCAGGTTTTCTTACTGTTCTGCAGATTTGCGTGGGGCCCACTTTATGATATTTTGTCGATCGAAATTTAAACACGTTAGTTTACAGTGCTTACGTTATATCTCCGACCGGGAATGTCATTTGATCGGTAAACCGCGTCCGATTGCTATAGTTCTTTTAGACGGGTTTGCGAACGTGACATTCGCGTTGATGTTCTGTGTTGTGCTGTGATGTTGCAGATTTGTCGTGGTGGATAGCAGTGTGCAATGGTAGTACAGTTTGAGTTTATTTGTACATTTGATATTGCGGGGCGAGCGTCCAACATGTGGACTGCCGTCACTGCCTGTTGTATAATATTCTTTTGGGGCACGACCAGGTTGCGGTCGATGTACCTATTGTACTATTTTTCATTACTGTACTAGGTTTTGCCCCGCGACGGAGTGCACGATAGCCGGGTTCTGGAGGGCAACGGGTCCGCATCTCATGGCTTTGAGAGGCAGAGGGGCCCCACTCTAAAATTGGCAGACTATTCGCCGCACTCGTAGGGGGTATAGGTTGACCCAAGGAGGGGTGCTCAATTTACCGGATTCCGTGAAGTGCCGGGTGTTCCATTCACTATGCTGTGGGGACTACCTCGCTTCAGGTTTTGGCGGGTAACTTGCCGCACCCATAGGGGTCTAGGTTTCATTGCACAGGCTATCCACACGACAGGGGAACGTCGGGTTTCAGCAGCGGCTCTGTGAAACCCGGGGATCCCAGATTATCTGTATTGTTCTGTGATGCTTATTACTTTTCTGTAATGTTGCATATTATCACGCCTGGAGCGATTATTGTATATTGGTTTATATACTATTAGATGTTGTATATGTTTTACACCTGCGCTAGTCCAGTCCCCGCTCTGTCGTTAGTTAAGTAACCTAACGGGTGATGACGGGACCCAGTGACGAATGCGGATGGCATATACGTACATTTTATTTTCGTTCTTTTCTGGTGTGATTATTGATGGGACTGCGTTGATTCCGATCAATGCAAAAAGTTAAACAAACCTGTTTACAGCTGTTGGAACAAATTTAAAAAGTGTTATTGCAAAGACGTTTCCTTTTGTTTTGCATAGCGGTATTCAGTTGAATATCCTGCACCTCATTCGACGGGGCAAGGGCCGATATCCCTTCACCGGGACTGACCCCTTGGGCAGAAGTTTGCGTCAGGGTAATAACTTCACTATAGTCGATTACAAGTTGCTTTGCATAGCGGTATTCAGTGGAATATCCTGCACCTCATTCCACGAGGAAAGAGCCGAGATCCCTTCATCGGGAGTGACCTCTTTAGCAAAAGGTTTTCGCCACTATATTTTAAAAAGCTATCAGGTTCCTTCAGCGATATCAAGTTCACTACGTTAAAGGTTTTTCGCCAAAAACCATTCGTAGCCCTCCGTCACTTCTTTTGGGTATTCAGTAGTATTCAAGCTATGCATTTTAGCCAAAGTTAAGGCATAGTGTTTGGTAGCTGCTGGGTATTCAATTGTTGCATAGATAGATGAGTTAGTTTGGGACAGTCGTTCTGCCGATTGGCCAAAGTCAGGGGCATGTGCGGGTGGGTTCAAATTGACAAGATAGTGACGGGTAGAACTTGGCATGTGACTTATGACATTTTAACCAAAGCCAAGGTTATAAGAGCATGGGGCAAAAATCAGATCGGGAGTTTCTAAAGAAACTGAAACTTGCCAAGTATGCGCATACCTTCTGGAGTATGAGTAACGTGGATGCATTCCATCACGTTATCATGCGATGAGAGTTGGATCCCGATTCCCACTGATGAGTTGGTTTACTCTTCGGGTGATCCCGATTGATTCTTCTTTTAGGTTTGAAGGAGAATTTGACAGGACAGTGGGAAGTTTCCGGATTAGATAAAGTGATAACCATTCTGATCTAGGTTAGAGTGCACGCAGAGTGTTTCTTTTCTCTCTCTCTTTGGCAGCGACCTTTGACCGACCCTAGACTATGACTCAGTGACCAAGTTGACCGAATCTTCTTAAAATACTGGCTTTTGGATTGTCTTTGTTGCATAAGTCATTGCCACTCCTTCTTCTACCCTTTGAATTTCTCAGAACACCCGTATTACTACGGATATCCACTTCCATTGGATAGATCCATCGTATGGTTATATACGAACTCGAAGGGACTTCTTCGAGGATGGATCCAGGTTCAGGAGAAAAAGAATTGGTTTATTCAGTTGTCTTTTATTATCACCTTCTCTCAGGTTGGGAGGGCTCCTTGGTTTAGGAGAGTACACCTATTACGCTTATTGGATAGTCTTATTCCAAACCATAGGCAGGTGCCGAAAGGTAGGGAATGAAGAAAACCAATTAGCCTAAGTAGGGTGTGCAGAAGGTAATATGTAAAGACAAAATAAAGGGATTAGAAAGAGGGCAAAGTAAATTGCGACTGATATCATTCACGACCAAACCGCGTACTTCATCGCCACTCCTATTTCACTTTAAAGGAATAAGGTATTATTCAGTTTTCTTTTATCATCACCTTCTCTCAAGATACGAGTACTCCTTGGTTTAGGAGGGTACACCTATTATGCTTACTGGATAGTCTTCTTCCAAACCATAGGCTGGTGCCGAACGGTAGGGAAGGAAGAAAACCATTTAGCCTAACGATGGTGTACAGAAGGTAACGACTAAAGACAAATAAAGGGATTTGGAGAGATGGCAAAAAAATATACGGTTGAAGTCATGAATTGGATTATGGAAGAGGCATTGCTATGAATACCAGGATACCCCTATGAAACAGTTTCATGTTTCAGTGCATTATTAAAGAAAAACTGTTTTCCCGATTAGACACTTACTCCAAGGGTATGTATTTACCAGGTTTCATTCTCATATCTGTATGGTTTTACAGATGATGAGTGGGAGTAAGTTATTGGGTATTAGGTGATTATTCTCATTATATCGGAATTCGTTGTAATTGGTGATATTTGAGGAAATCGCCAGGGTACAGTTTTCAACCTACGACGCACAGATTTTGAGTTGTTCAACTCAGCGGACTTATACAGAGTATTGTATGTTGTCCAGTGTCCATCAGGACAAAGGGGTAGGTCCTCGTACTATGTTATGTTTACTTATAACTTCTCTAGTATTTAGACAAGTGTTTCGTAGAAATACAATGTCTAAGTTTTGAGAAGTTGTGGGTGTAAGAATAAAGTAGAGAACCAGGTGTCACAAGTGTCGGGATTCTTCAAAGAGATCGAAGATGTAGATTCTTGTGATTGGTATTCAGATGATAGTGATGGTTTTGAGAAACTTGTTTCTCTTTCAGGTTGCTCATAATTGGATGGATTCCTAAGTTGAGTAATGCTGATTAGCCTCTTTCCATTAAGTGATATGCACTGGAGACAGCTGCAGGATTTGAATCAGGTTCCAATTAAATAAGTGCCAAAGTTTCTATATTGGATATAGAATAGTTCGTACCTTAAAAGATGTTAAGGTACGGGGAGTTGTCCAGCTTATGCTTAAAACCAGACTCTGGATAACTCAGGGCACGTTTCTGTAATGGTTGTTTGTGGGTTGACCCTGGCTACGACGAGGGTTGATATTCTACCATTTGCAAGATCAATAGTGATATTGTTCTTGACTCGCCACAGTTTTAGTAAAATGGATTTTTTTTTCAGAAAACAGTAGTGGGAGTATGGTAGAACTGGAAGTGATTCCAGAACCGCGAATGATTACGGAAAATTTAATAGGACCTATATATTCAATCAGGTTTGACATTCCATTATCCACTCCGCAGATATGGTGGGTAACCTCAGACACCCGAGAGGTACTTCGGTAGCCTCAAGGACGGTGACAGGGAGGTTCTTATCTGCCCAGACTTGACACTACTGTTGTTCCAGGCTATGAGACCCGGTAGGAGGGTTGTCGTAGTCAGTGGGAGCAGCGGAAGCATAGTGGGCAAGATGCTTATATCTATTTATAGACTTGAGCAGTTATAGCGGAGATAGATCATCTAATTTTGATGTGACAGTCATGGGTTTGACTTCAATCAAAATAGGGGATGGATCTGTTAAGAAGGTAGTAGGGTGTGATGTCATGGTATCTGGATGACATACACAAAGTAGGAAGTAAAATTCCTATAGTACGATCGGTTGTACTGTGGTCGTCACACAGTTGTTTCTCCAGACAGGATATGGATATAATATTTGACATTATGGTTTCTGGATCTATGGTTTTAGATCTGGAATTGGGTAGTTTCCCAATGTGGGTACTTTGACAGATATTCTAATGGTTTTTAGAATAGTTGACTCCTAGCATAGTGGTATACCTGCAGGTGATGGAGTCACCCTCTCTAAAGGTGTCGTATAGACTAAAGGGGAGAGGGAAGTGCATGATTGGCAGATCACTTGCTTAGGCAATTGAGTCAATCATGAAATGTCAAGTACCACACCAGATATTGTTTTTGCACTAGATGCAATGAGTTTGTATTAATCCAATCCTGGAGAAACATAAGGAAGCAGTTTTTAGAACATGGGTGCTTGTTCTACGGATTAGATGACGGCAGCCTCCTTCGGGAGACGATCATCATTCCAGGCTTCAAAGGTGACATGGATGACAGAGTGATTGTCAGAGTTATAGTTTTCCCTCTGACGAAGAGGGACAGTATTATGGACAGGTGGTTCAAGAGGATACTGTGGGTGGCATGGTGCCGGATACTGATTAGGTTCAGTGATCGATACAGTCTAAGAAGTTTGGATTTTGAGTTCATTTATGAACTTGGTCCCATCAGAAATCCAGACATATTCTAAGACAGGTATTACTCGATTCGGGAGATGGCTTTCTTCGCGAACTTGAGATTTAGAGAGATATAGAAAGAAACATCTAGGCAGATCCACTCACTGAGGCTATTTCTCGAACACAATAGTTTTACAAACGGGCTTTGTGAAACTGATTAGTAGAGGAGTTGGATGTTCGGTTTCACACGGGCTATGAGTAGTCGACATCGCAATATTAGCCTTGAGTGCAAGTGGGAGATTGTTGGAGATAGTGCCCTCATAGTCAATTATTGGATCGCAGGTACGTGATTGCAATGATTGCGGAGGACCTATCCCGGTAGGACAGTCTTACTCGAAATGATAGTATGCTATCTGGTTTGCCTTTATCAGTCGTGTGCATGTTCGGGTGACTGATTGCATGTTACACTTTGATAGAGCCCTTAGGATCTTGCTTTACTACCAACAGTATGATGGCGATCATATATGTGAGAGTTGGGTAGTTTATATGCATATCCTTAATTGTGGTCTCTAGTCATGGGAGTTTCGAGACAGGGCATCGATACTCCGGAGTAGACTAGTGTATACAGTCGAGACCCCGACGAGGGGTGGTGGCCGGTCTCACAAGCCATTGGTGTCAGTTGAATCACCTAAGATGTATACAGGTGCTCATTGGGTTATGAGTACACCGAACAGGACTCGCCGGGAATCTGCTAGTTAGTACTATACCTATCGTCAGATAGCAGTTCCCTGGTGACATGTGTACAGGTTAGTTCATTGACCTGAGGTCGTCATTTGTCTCGTGTGAGTTCCCACTGTGCTTTGATTTCTACCCTACCACGGCTCAAAGGAGTCGTGCAAACAGGTAGCTTTTGGGTACAGTCCCGAGCCATATGGAGGCACGTGAGCGGATCGGCAGGGGATTCGTCTCTCCCTGTATTGGGGGCGAGGTCGTGCTGTGTCTAGGAGAGCCATTACACAAAGTCCATGGCCATGGCAGGAGATTTGCTGGTAGGTACTCCAGTAGTATCTCAGGGTGTTATTGGGCTACACTCCGACACGACTTATACTGCTATTGGGGGTCTGACGTTACTAGCCCCCTAGGCGGATATGCGATACTCATTGACGAACGGACCGGACTGTATATACATTGTCACTGTTAGGCTCAGTAGGGTTTTCGGATGAGTTCGCTCATCGGCCTCCCTTGAGTTCGCTCATCGGCCTCCCTTAAGGTCAGTCCATGGGCAGCCGTTACGCATAGCTAGTGCCGCTGACGGTTTGTGGTTTAACCCACTGCCAGGGTACTGACGAGTCATTAGAGTCCCCCACAGACAGTTTCCCAAGTTCGGGTGAAACGTTGTAGAGGCCGTATGGTTTTATGGCAGGGTTCGGAAAAAGCACGTGCGTTTACGCACGTGTTATTTTTCGGGCAGATGATACTGGTCGGCTTTGGTTTAAGCCGGATCCGAGTATTATATTGAGTAGGTATAATATCTTTGTCTCAGTTGCATTTGTATTCGGTCGTAATACAAATGCGGGTATTTTTATACAGTTTCGGGGTTATCCTGAAAGTTGTTTCAGGATCACTTTTGGAAGTTGCCAGTTTCCAGTTTTCTATCAGCCGTCTTTTAACATTCGGTTAAAGACGGATTTATCTTTTCTTCAGTTGAGGTGAGTCAGTGTTCTAGAAGCATCTAGATGAGGTGACTAGGATTAATTGGTGTTGAGTTTTCATTGGGTGCATTTAATGGTTCATTAATGCATGATGACTAGGTTTATGACTCATGCTTTAACATTAAAGCATTTTGTTTTGGTTAAGATCTTTTCTTCATGATAAGCTTCATGCTATGGTCACCACTTGCTCCTACGCTCACCTCCCTCCACCTATATATGGCCGGCCCTCCCCTCACTCTCACACACTCTCTCACTTGAGGTTTTCATATGGTTGTAAAAGATATGATAGTATTTGGGGTGCATGGAATTTTACAGTTCATTTCATTCCATCACCCAATTCCCTCGGCAACTTCATTAACCGATCGTCCACGGATTTGGACGAAGTGAGACAAAGTCATCTACTCATTCTCTACATCATTCTTGGTCGTCTCTTTTAGCAAACTTGACGACCGAGTTGCCTCGAGTCAGAGGCGGGAGCCCATTTAAAGAATCAGTGATGTGGTGCCATCTGGACGAGCAGATCGGAGATCGACGAGATCGGAGCAGCCGCAACGGAGCGTGGGATGATGGTTAAAGAACGAAGGACTCGGATCGTTCGGTATAACCTTTCTACACTCTTTACAGTTTGTTAGTTTAGCAATAATGGCAGATCCGGGTTAAAGTATACGATAGCGCCAGTTTAAAAGTTTTTGTTCCGCATTTGGCGTCTGTAGACGGCCGGGGCGCTAGCGTAGACTTACATTGAGATATATTGGGGAAATCTTGGGTATTTGATTATTCGATCGGAAAGTTTAACATTGTCTATTTATCTGGAATGTGATACAATATTTGGAATCCACAAGTAGTTATGAGATAACTAATTTGAATGTTATAAACATAGCAGTTTAGTCTCAGATGATCGGTTGCCACAGAATTTTGATGTGATCAAAAGTCTGTCGCAATCACGTAGCGTACGCGGATACTCGCCGGGTAAACTTAATAGACAGCCATTCCCCATAGCCCCGACTAAGTGACTGTAGGAGAACCCCGTCGCCAAAAGCATCCGTTCGGGTGCTCGCGGCAGCGGTGTTCCGCCTTAGTACACTTCGTCGACGGCATCCGGGGGTGCGGCCGTCTAGTAAAGTTTGCGACGAGCATTCGATCAGGATGTCGGGAATCTTGTTGAACTGACAGACTTGATATTGAAAAGTGTTTTCGATAATGAGACTAAAATGCGGGGTTTATAATTGTTAGGCATGCGATGTCTAAGGAATTCATTTGGTTAGGCATGCGATGTCTGAGGAGGTTGCGGATTCCAACTGTTGTAGTTTTACACTTTCTTTTCTGTGACCGTAAGCGTAGTATGTGGTGTATCGCCGGCTTCGTTGCTATACATCAACGACAATCGGGATACGCATACTTGCTTACGTTGATGATATGAGATATTATGTGTTGCTGTGATATGTTATATTGGATCGTCGCATTTTGAATAGCAGGGGGCGTTATGTGAGATGAGAGTTTTTCTTTTTCATTCATGTAAAATTCTATTGTATGTAATATTCTTTTATTGGGGCACTTCCGGGCTGAGGATGATGTCACCATTGTATATTATTTACTTTTCCGCATTAGGTAGACCCAAGGCGGGGAGCACAAGTAATCGGGTTCTAGGGTCCAGTGGGAGACCATCTCAAGGAGTCGAGACCGGGTCTCCTAACCCTAGAATTTGCAGTGTCGCTTGCCGCTCTCGTAGGGGTCTAGGGATGTGGGTTTGGCTATTCATCACGACCGTGGAATTCCTGTTTTATACAGGCTCGTATTGAAAACACGGACGTCCTAGTATATCCAATATTTCATATATGTTCTTCTGCTGCAATGTTCTGTGATGAGATCATATTACTGCCTGAGACGAATGTTTATATTATATATATGAGATATATATTATATATTGTTGATTTTGTTTCATATCTGATGCTTGTGAAGCATAATTAAAATGGGACTTCATTAATGAGATTAATGAAAATAAAAGAAAGCTAAAGATGTTGTAGAAACTTGTTTAAAAACTGGTAGCTCTAGTTCTTGCTTTGCATAGCGGTGTTCCTTGTAGAACATCCAGCACCTTATTCGATAAGGAAAGAGCCGAGATCTCTTCATCGGGAGTGACCTCTTTAGTGAAACTAGCAGATGCTACAAAGTCGGTTTGTATTTTAATTGCTTCTATAGTTCTTGCTTTGCACAGCAGTATATATGATATACCCTGCACCTTATTCGATGAGGAAAGGGCCGACGATCCCTTCATCAGGAGTGACCCATTTAGCAAAACTAGAAAAGCCTCAAAAAACACTCCATTTAAAATCACTCGATTCTACAACGATATCAAGTTCATTACGCGACAGGTTTTCTTAAAAACCTGTCGTAGCCCTCCGTCATTTCAGATAAGGACTGTTTAGTATTCGTGCTGCGTTTGTTGGCCTTTGTCAAGGCGTAGTGTGCGGTAGCTGAATAGTACTTATCTGCTTATGCATATGATGCAGATTGGATTAGGGAAGTCATGCGAACTTGTTGGCTTTTGTCAAGGGCCGTGCGGGTGGGTTTAATTCAATCAGGAAATGACGGGTTGAACTTGACTAGCAGCCTATGGTTTGTTGGCCTTTGTCAAGGTCATAGGAGGCTAGGGGTAAAATATTATTGGGAATTTCAAGTGTTGAAATTTGCAATGAGATTGCATACCTTCTATGTGATAGTTGGATCCTGATACCCACTGCGAGTAAGAGTTACTCCTGGGAGAGTTTTACACATTACAATTATCCAATCAAGTAGGTGTCTAGAAAGGTGTTAACGGGGTTACGCCCCTGGGAAAACGAGGTTTACTTTAATTAGGTTCGTGTGAAAGCACGGGGGACCTCCCTCAAAGTACCGACACTGGCCTGGCTGAAAGATTAGCGAACTTGTAGCGTGTAATTAATCCCGGCTAATCTTTCCTTTTAGGGTTTGAAGGAAGATTTGATTAAAACAGTGGGAGACATCCTGATTGGATATATTAGATAACCAATCTAATCTTGCAAGAGCATACGCTGAGTGTTTTCTTCTCTCTCTCTCCTGGTAGTGACCATATCATGCCTTAATCAAGATAATAAAATGGATGAATTGACCGAACCCGCTTGTTATACTGAGCTGAGGAACGTTGGTCCCTCTCCAACTTATAATTGTTATAAGACAGAGCAGGAAATTGGGGAATACCAGATTTCCCGTGCCGCCCAAACGAAGAAAGTGCATGCTGATGCATCTTCTTCGAGTGTGTTCATTACAGAGAACTGTTTCTTAGTATCCTTTACGTCCTGGGTATGAGATACAGGATCAGGATCCCGCATATGTAATCTGTTACATGGGCTGCAGAAAGGTAGAGAACTGAGAACGGGTGATAAGTTTCATGAGATAGAAACGGTGCAAGTGTTGCAACCAAGTATGTTGGTCATTATCACCCTGTATTACCATAATACATTGATTCTGAATGAATGTTATTAGATACCGAACCTGATGTACAATATCATACCAGTCTCTTTATTAGTAAAGAAAGGATATAATTTTGAATTGTTGGATAATGTTTTAAACATTTCCTATATCAAGAGTTGATCGGTTCAGGCACGTTATCTAAAAGCATTGACATTCTAAATCAAACTACAGTTCTTAGTATACAGAACACACACAAGAGGAAGAGTTCAGAAATGAACGGATCCTTCTTGAGGCATTGTAGACTAGGACATAGCAATGCGACCCGACTAGCAAAGTTACATATAGATGCATATTTAAATTAGTTTGAATTTACATCTTGTGAAACTTGCCGGTCATGTCACAAAGATATAATGACCATAACTCTGTTTATTGGAAACAGAGAAAGAGTTGGTGAACTCTTGGGATTGATACATGCTGAAGTATGAAAGTCCCCTGTCTACACATGCCAAGACCGGTTCTTTGTACTTCATTACATTCTCTGATGATCTCTTAAGATTCAGACATATGTTCCTGTTGAAACACAAGTCCGAACCTTTTGAGATATTCACAGAATATAAGTTAGAAGTAGAGAACCAAAAACGGGTATAAGTATTATGTCCTTCGATGAGATCAAGGAGGAGAATACTTGAGCACGGAATTCCTGGACTATTCTAAAGGAGAATGAGATTCTCTCTCAGCATTACTCCTCCGTATATACCACAGCACGTCGGTGTATCGGGATGGAGCAATAGCACCCTATGTGATATGGTGTGCTTTATGATGAGTACTACTGAGTTTCCTATTTCCTTTTGGGAGTTATGCACTTGAGAAGCTGCATACCTATTGAATAGGGTTCAAATCAAATCAGTTGCCTACCACTTCATATGTGATATGGAAAGGGAAGAGCCCATATCTTAAGTTTGTTAAGATTTGGGGTTGTCCGGCCTATGTCTAAAAGCAAAATCCGGACAAGCTCGAGGCAAGGTCTGTTATGTAGAACTGGAAATGTTCCAGCTATACAAACTGCAGCTGATAATTTGGGAGAACCAAAGGATTCAATAGTTTCCAACGAACCTCAGCCTCTCCGCCGATCTAGTAGGGTTCCTCACCCACTTGAGAGATACTTCGGTTTCTCTATGACAGTGGGAGCGATGATTGCATCATGAGATGATGACCCAACTAGTTTCGAGCTGGCCATCAGGAGTGGGACTCTGTAAGAATGGCTGGATGCTTATCGATCTGAGATGGAATCCTTATACACCAACAAAGTATGGACTTTGGTTGCTCTATCTGAAGGGTTAAATCCCCATCAGGAGCAAGTATATCTTGAGAAGATTACTTGGTGTACATGGAAAAGTTAAGACTTTCAAAGCTATGCTTAAGTCCATCCAGATCCTACTTGCCACGGCTGCATATCATGACTACGATATTTGGCGGTTGGGTGTCATGACTGCTTTTCTAAATGATGTTTTAGAAAAGAGTGTCTATAAGTACACAGCCAGAGGGCTTCGTAGACAGTGGGAGCAGCGGAAACGTTTGCAAGATATTTATATGATAAAACAGGCATCGCGGAGTTGGAACATCTGTTTTGATGTGGTAGTCAAAGAGTTTGACTTCATCAAAATGGTAGATGAACCTTGTATATACAAAAAGGTAGTAGGGAGTATGGTGGTGATCCTCGTAGAGTACGTGGATGATATACTCTTGATAGGGAAGGAGTTTCCTATGCTATGCTCGGTCAATCTCCGCTTATCACAACGATTCTCCATATAGGATCAAAGTGATACCTTATAAATCCTGGGTTTTTGGATCTATGAGATAGATCTAATTGGATGTTAGGATTCTTACTAGTTGTAGTGAGATGGTATCAATCGATCCTGGGGAGAATCACTGGAAAGGTTCCACGGTGATAAGAACGACCGAATGTCTGTCGCAGGCATTGTCTTTACCCTCAGTGGAGGGACGGTATGTTGGAAGAGTTCCAAGCTAGATACCGTGACATACTAGATAATTAAAGGCAAGATACATCGTTACCAAGGATGCTACCAAAGAGGCAGTCTGGATATATATAAGTTCATGAGATGAACTTCGTTCCTACCGTTGTGTGACATTGGAGTTGTGGCTTTAGCCAAGGAACTACCGTCCCATCAGAAATCCAGATATAATTCTTAGGCAGTATCACCTGATCATGGAGATGGTTGATCTCCAGGGAGATCGAGATTAGGAGAGTAAACACAGAGGAAAACAACGCGGATCCACACACGAAGGCCTTTTTCCCAGTAGAGACTTTTATGGGATGGTTGAGTATGGATACTTCAACCGCAGCTAATTGTTGGGTATGTGATACCACAACAGATGGCCCTAGTGCAAGTGGGAGATTGTTAGTTATATGTATGCCCTAGAGGCCATTACTGTACATACGATGTATATTATAATGGATGCTTGGACATATATAAGGAGGACTTTCTTGCTCGACATGATAGTATGCTATCTGGTTGTACTTTATCTTAACATGTACTCTGATTGTCTCTATATTACATATTGATAAAGCCCTTAGGACATGTACTCGACTACTGGGACTATGATGAGATCATACTAGTGGGGCCACGGTAGTCGACGAGTACATCCTATAAATGTTCCTAGTCGAGGGTATATCGAGACAGGGCATCGATACACCATAGTAGACTAGCGTATACGCAACTTGACCCATATGATGGGCGATGGATGATCCAATATCCATCGGTGTTTGACATCAAGGATGGTGTACGGGTGCTCAGTAGAGACTGGGTACACTGGACGGACTCGCCGAGAACTCCCAGATGGTATTATACCTCACGTCAGATGGCAGTTCTCCGGTGACACTAGTACAGAGTAGTCTGATGACCCGATATCGTCATAGAGTCTTGTGTGATTCCCACTGTGCTTTGATTTCCATCATACCACGTCCAAGAGGGCGTGCAAAAAGGTGGCTTTTGGGTACAGTCCCGAATCATATGGAGGCAATGAGCGATAGGAGGGGATTCGTCTCTCCCGGTATAGGAAGTTGATGCTGTGCTGTGTTCGATTGGCTATAACCGGAAATCCCTGGCCAGGTTTGCTGAGATTTACTGGTAAGTGTTATCAGTAGTTTCTCGAACTGTTATAGATCTCATATCGACACGACATATCGAGCTACTGGGGTCTGACGTGTAAGTGCACGGCGGCGCCCCGGCCGTCAATCCGACGGCCAAATGCGGAAGCGGTGAATAACTTAAATTTTTCTTGAACTGGCAAACCGCCGCGCACTAATACCCGGATCGAACCATTAACTAGTCCTAGCTAACTACAAGAAAGGGAATAGAGATATACCGACGATCCAAGTCCTCCGGTCTTCTCGTCATGGTCCCGATCTCCTGCGGAAAGTCCTGTCTCCTCCTCGTCGCCGGAAGTGCACCACATCGCCTACTTTGTTTACGGGCTCCCACCTCAATGCCAAGGCAACTCGGGTACGAAGCCGGCTACTCGACGTGCCCAAGATTTGCTGTAGAATATAATGTGGATTACATGTCTCATTTGGGATTATGGAGTTGCCCTTTTGTAGAGGAATTGAAGTGAACTTTTGGAGAGGGTTCTTGTGTGATTTTTGGAGAATGAAGAGAACCAAAAATTGCCACACCAAAATCAATCACCCACCATCCTCAAGAATGGCCGGCCCTTGTAGGAAAGGGAGAGAGGGAAAAGTCAAGGGGGAGGTGACCATATGAATCATGCAAGAGAGAGAGAGAGGAATGGTTATCATATGGAATAATCATAAGATAAACTCAACACTCAACACCACCATCATCACCTCACAAAGTCCAACCATCATGAACCATGATGACTCAAAAAGTCATGCCATCATGAAGAAATCAAGTCAAAGGATGGTGCTAGAATCATGACATGATAATATGCAAAGACCCCCTCCACAAATGCTTATTTGCAACAATGCAAATAAGCCCTCCTCCACCAATCTTCGGCCAATGAACGGAACAAAGGAAATTGGCCGAAACGGAAAGCAAACTGGCAACTTCAGAAAACTGGTCCCGTAATAAATTACGGGAAAACCCCGATACTGTGCATACACACCCGCATCTGTATTTCGACCGAAATACAAATGCAATGAGACAAAATCTCCACTGTACTATACTAGGATCCGGCTTATACCAAAACCGGCTAGTAATATCTGTTCGATCCTGATCCGTGCAATACCGCACGTATCTGATCGAACCCTGCCATATAACCATACGGCCTATAGTACAAACTGTCCGATCCTGATCCGTGCAATACCGTACGTATCTGATCGGACCTTGCCATATCTCCATACGGCCTCTACAACCTTTCGCCCGAAAGCTGAGTAACTGAATGTGGGGGACTCTAAAGACTCATCAACACCTTGGTTGTGGATTTAACCACTAGCACGTCAGAGGTATAAGCCAATACGTAACGGGCTACCAGGTACTGACTAAAAGGGATGTCTGTGAGCGAACTCAGCCTGACAACCCTACTGAGCCTGTCAGTGACAATATCCGTGCAGTCCGGTCCGTTCGTCTATGAGTATCGCATGGCGGGCCTAGGGGGTTGGTAAAAGTCAGACCCCCAAAAGCGGTACAAGTCGTGTCGGAGTGTAGCCCAGAACACCCTGAGATACTACTGGAATACCTACCAGTAAATCTCCTTGCCTTGGCCAAGGACTTTGTGTAATGGCTCTCCTAGACACAGCACGACCTCACCCCCAATACCGGGAGAGACGAACCCCTGAAGATACGCTCACTGCCTCCATGTGGCTCGGGACTGTACCCAACTAAAACCTGTTTGCACGACTCCTTTGAGCCGTGGTAGGGTAGTAATCAAAGTACAGTGGGAACTCACACGAGACAAATGACGATCCCCAGGTCTATGAACTAACCTGCACACATGTCACCAGGGAACTGCCATCTGACGTCTGGTATATGACCAACTAGCATGTTCCCGGCGAGTCCTGTCCGGTGTACTCATAACCCAATGAGCACCTGTATACATCTTAGGTGATCCAACTGACACCAGTGGCTTGTGAGACCGGCCACCGCCCCTCGTCGGGGTCTCGACTGTATACACTAGTCTACTATGGAGAATCGATGCCCTGTCTCGAAACTCTCACGACTAGGGACCTTTTAAGGATATGCTTATAGACCCCCAGCTCCCACTTATATGATCGCCCTCATACTGCTGGTGGTCAAGCAAGAATCCTAGGGGCTCTATCAACGTGTAATAGCGACGTGTCAGGTCACTTAAAACAGTACATGATGATAAAGGTAAACCAGATAGCATACTATCATCTCGAGTAAGACTGTCCTACCGGGATAAGTCCTCCCTCAATCATTACAATCACGTACCTGTGACCTAATAATTGACTCTGAGGGCACTATCTCCAACAATCTCCCACTTGCACTCAAGGCTAATTATTGCGATGTCGCATACTCACAGCCTGTGTGATACCGAACATCCAACTCCTCTACTAGTCAGTCTCACAAAGCTCGTTTGCGGAACTATTGCGTTCGAGGAATAGCCTCAGTGAGTGGATCCGCTTAGTTGTTTCTTTCTATGTCTCTCTATATCTCAAGTTCGCGGAGAAAACCATCTCCCGAAAAGAGCAATACCTGTCTCAGAATATGTCTGGATGTCTGATGGGACCTAGCTCATAAATGAACTCCAAATCCAAACTTCTTAGACTGTATCGTCAACTGAACTTAATCAGTATCCTGCGCGCCATGCCTCCCTCAGTATTGCCTTGGACCACCTGTCCAAAATACTACCCCTCATCAGAAGGAAAACTATAACTCTGACAACCTCCTTGTCGTCCATGTCACCTTGGAAGCCTGGAATGATAACTGTCTCCTGAATGAGGCTGTCGTTATCATCTCCCTAGAACATCCACTTATGTTCTAAAACTGCTTCCGACTGTTTCTCCAGGATTGGATTAATGTCAACTTATTGCATCTAGTGCAAGAACAACATCTGGTGTGGTACTTGACAACTCACGATTGACTTAATTGCCTGAGCAAATGATCTGCCAATCATGCCCGTCCCTCTCCCCTTTAGTCTGTAAGACACCTTTGGAGAGGGTGACTCCATTACCTGCAGGTACACTACCGTGCCAGGAGTCGTCCATCCTAAATACTCTTAGAATGCTGTCAAGTACCCAGATTGGGAAACCACCCAAATCTAGATCTAAGACCATAGATCTAGTAACCAGTATGTCGGATATAAAATCCATTTCCTTTGTGGAGAAACAACTGTGTGACGACCAAGGTATAACCGATCGTAGTGTAGGAGTTTCTTTTCCTACTCTGTGTATATCATCCAAATACCAGGATATCACACCCTACTACCTTCTCAACAGATCCATCCCCTATTCTGATGAAGTCAAACCCATGACTGTCACGTCAGAAATAGATGATCTATCTCCGCTACATCTGCTCTAGTCTATAAATAGACAGAAGCAACCTGTCCACCAATGCTTCCGCTGCTCCCACTGACTACGACAACCCTCTGGCAGAGTCATATAGACGCACACTTCTAAAACTGGTTTAGAACGACGCTATACTCATCCTCCCGCCGGGTCTCGTAACCTGGAACAACAGCAATGGCAATTGTGGGTAAACAAGAACTTCCCTGTCACCGTCCTTGGGGCTACCGTAGTGCCTCTCGGGTGCCTGAAGTTACCCACCTTATCTGCGGAGTGGCCAATGGAATGTCAATCCAGATTGAATCTTTAGGTTCCTTATCAAATCTTCAGTAATCGTTTGTGGTTCTGGAATCACTTCCAGTTCTACCATACTCCCACTACTGTTTTCTGAAAAAATCCATCTTTAATAAAACTGTGGCGAGTCTAGAACAATATCGCTATTGTTCATCCAGATGGTAGAAAGTCAACCCTCGTCATAGCCTGGGTCAACCCACAAACAGCCATTACAGAAACGTGCCTTGAGTTGTCCCGTGTCTTGTTTTAATCATAAACCGGACAACTCCCCGTACCTTAACATCGTTAAGATATGAACTGTTCTATATCCAATATAGAAACAGAGGCACTGATTTAATTGAACCATATTCAAATCATGCACTTGTCCCCAGCGCATGTCAACTAAATGGAAGGAGGCCGATCAGCGTTACTCAACTTAGGAATACTTCCAATTATGAGTAACCTGAAAGAGAAGCAAGATCTCTTTATCATTACTATCAACTGAATACCATACACAAGTATCTACATCTTCGATCTCTTTGAAGAATCCCGATACTTGCTATACCTGGTTCTCTACTCTATTCAAATACCTATAACTTCTCAAAATTTGGACCCTGTGTTTCCGCGAAACACCTGTCTAAAAACTAGAGAAGTCATAAGTAAACCGAATATAGTACGAGGACCAAGCCCTCTGTCCTGATGGACCCTGGACAACATACAATCCTTTGTATAAGTCCCTTGAGTCTGATAACTCATTCACTGTGTGTCGTAGGTTGAAAACTGTACTTATGGTTAAGAAGAATTACACCGCTGTTTAATGCTCCTTACCTAACCATCCACTGATATAGGTAAATGTCGTAGACATAATTTCAGAAAGGTATATCTCACTCTATGAAAATAGACGTACAGATATATCAATTTGAAATTGGTGCATAACATCGGATATTCAAAACCAAATATTTGCCGACCGACAAACAGCCCAGGTGATTTCCTCAAATATCACCGATTACAACGAATCCTGATATAATGAGGATGATCACCCAATTCCCAATAACCTACTCCCACTCATCATTTGTAAAACCATACAGATGTGAGAATCATACCTGGTAAATACATACCCTGGAGCAAGTGTCTAATCGGGAAATCAGTTTTCTTTTAACATTACACAGTGAAACTGAAACATCGAAATGTTTCGATGGGGTATCCTGGTATTCCTAGCAATGCCTCTTCCAGATTCACGACTGTAACCGTATAATTCTTTGCCACCTCTCCAAATCCCTTCATATGTCTTTAGTCATTACCTTCTGCACACCCCTTTAGGCCAAATGGTTTTCTTCCTTCCCTACCGTTCGGCACCAGCCTATGGTTTAGAAGAAGACTATCCAAAAAGCATAATGGGTGTACTGTCCTAACCCTAGGATCACTCGCAACACGAGAGAAGGTGAAGATAAAAGACACCTGAATGTACTTTATTCCTATTTCTCCTGAACCAGGATCCATCCCCGAACTGGAACAAGTTCCTTTCGAGTTCGTATATAACCATACGATGGAATATCCAATAAACTGTGGATCTTCGTAGTGATACGGAGTGTCCTAGAGAAATACAAAGGTGATTTTAGGATTGGCGAAGAAATACCTGGTTTGGTCGTGAATATCTGTTGCAATTTACTTTGCCCTCTTACTAATCCCTTGCTTTGTCTTAACTTAATACCTTCTGCACACCATCGTTAGGCTAATTGGTTTTCTTCATTCCCTACCGGTCGGCACCAGCCTAAGGTTTGGAAGAAGACAATCCAATTTGCGTAATAGGTGTACTACCCCTAAACCAAGGAGTACTCGTAACCTGAGAGAGGGTAAAAGGAAAAGACAACTGAATAATCCTATCCGTTTTCTCCAGAACCGGAAACCATCCTCGAATATATTCTTTCGAGTTCGTATATAACCATACGATGGTTTTGTCCAATGGAAGTGGACGTTCGTAGTAATACGGGGTGTCCTGGAGAAAAGGGTAAAAGTAGGAGTGGCAATGAGGTTTGCAACTCTGACAATCCAAAAGCCAGTGTTTAGAAGGTTCGGTCAACTTGGTCACTGAGTCATAGTCTTAGGGTCGGGTCAATGGTCGCTGCCAAAGAGAGAGAGAAAAGAAACACTCAGCGTGCACTCTAACCTAGATCAGAATGGTTACCAATTTATCTAATCTGGAAACCTCCCACTGTACCTCAAATTCTCCTCCAAACCTGAAAGAAGAATTAGTCGGGGTTACCCGAGGAGTAAACTAACTCATCAGTGGGAATCGGGATCCAACTATCATCGCATGATAACGTGACGGAATCCGCTCACGTCATCACACTCCAGAAGGTATGCACATATCTGGCAAGTTTCAGTTCTTTTGAAACTCCCGATGTGATTTCTGCCCCATGCTCTTATGACCTTGGCGTGAGGTCAAAATATCATAAGTCACATGTCAAGTTCTGCCCGTCATTATCCAGGTTAATTTGAACCCACCCGTACATACCCTTGACGTAGGCCAAAATAGTAGTACGACTGTCCCAAACCAACGCATCTATCTATGCAACAGATAAATACCCGGCAGCTACCAATCACTATGCCTTGGCGTGAGGTCAAAATACATAGCTTGAATACTACCGAATATTTAACTGAAATGACGGAGGGCTACGAATGGTTTCTGGCGAAAACCTTTAACGTAATGAACTTGATATCGTCGAAGGAACGGATAGCTTTTTTTTTAAAAAATATAGTGACGAAAACCGTTGCTAAAGAGGTCACTCCCGGTGAAGGGATCTCGGCTCTTTCCCCGTAGAATGAGGTGCAGGATATTCCAAATGAATACCGCGATGCAAAGCAAAAGTAATCGGCTATAGTGAAGTCATTGCCCTGACGCAAACTTTTGTCCAAGGGGTCACTCCCGGTGAAGGGATCTCGGCCCTTGCCTCGTCGACTGAGGAGCAGGATATTCCAATGAATACCACGATGCAAAACAAAAGTAAACGTCCTTGCAATAACAGCTTTTTGAAAAAGTGTTCCAACAACATCAGATTAGGTTTGTTTTAACTTGCATTGATCCGAATCAATGCAGTCCCATCAATTGATCACACCAAAAAGAACGAAAATATACTGATGTACGTATATGCCATCCGCATTCGCCACTGGGTCCCGTCATTACCCGTTAGGTTAGCTTACTAACGACAGAGCGGGGACTGGACTAGCGCGGATGCAAAACATATACAACATCTACTAATATATATACCAATATATTATATTTCGCTCAAGGCGTGAAAGAAATGCAACATCACAGAAAAATGTACAGCATCACAGAAACAATACAGATATCTGGGATCCCCGGGTTTCACAGAGCCACTACTGAAACCCGACGTTCCCCTGGTCGTGTGGATAGCCTGTGCAATGAAATCCTAGACCCCTACGGGCGCGGCAAGTCACCCGCCAAAACCTGAAGCGAGGCAGCCCCCTTCAGCGCCGTGAATGGACCACCCAGCACTTCACGGAATCCGGCAACTTGGGCACCCCTCCTGGGTCAACCTGTACCCCCTACGAGTGCGGCGAATAGCCCGCCAATCCTAGAATGAAGCCCCCTCCATCTCAATGCCATGAGATGCGGGCTTGTTGCCTTCTAGAATCCGGCTATCCGTGCACCCCTCCGCGGGGCAATCCTAGTACAGAAAGTAAAATATACATACAACGGTTACATCGACCGCAACCAGGTCGTGCCCCAAAATAATAATACAAACAGGCAGTGACGGCAGTCCACATGTCGGACGCTCGCCCCGCAATATCAAATGTACATAATACAACAAAACAGTACTAGCATTGCATCCAGGCTATCCCCCACGACCGATCCGCAACATCACAGCAAAAACAAAACATCAACGTGAAAGTCACGTTCGCAAATCCGTCTAACCGGGCTATAGCAGTTAGACCGGATTTACCGATCAAGTGACATTCACGGTCGCAGATATAATGTAAATACTGTGAAAAATGTGTTTAAAATATCCGATCGATCAAAAATTAACAAGTGGGCCCCCAATCAAAACTGTAGCACTCACAGAAATCCTGGGCCCAATTTTAATATTCCAAAACCCATATTTTAAGCCCAGAAGGCCTCTGTAAAAAATTGGTGATGTGATCTCCACAGTGTGCGGCGGAAGGGCGGCAGGAAGGGGGTTTTCGCGGCGGTTCCGCGCTCCCACTGTGGAGTTACTTCGTCGAATTTTTACAGAGCTCTTAGATTTTCCAGTACATCAATATTTTACAACCTGAAAATTTTTTCGAGACTGAAAAATTTCAACAGAAACTGATGCTGAAGGAAATGCGGGTTTTGGGATTTTTGATCGATCCGAATTGCAAACACATTAAACAAAGCTAGACTAAGTTAATGGGGAGGCTCTGATACCACTGTAAGTGTACGGCGGCACCCCGGCCGTCAATCCGACGGCCAAATGCGGAAGCGGTGAATAACTTAAATTTTTCTTGAACTGGCAAACCGCCGCGCACTAATACCCGGATCGAACCATTAACTAGTCCTAGCTAACTACAAGAAAGGGAATAGAGATATACCGACGATCCAAGTCCTCCGATCTTCTCGTCATGGTCCCGATCTCCTGCGGAAAGTCCTGTCTCCTCCTCGTCGCCGGAAGTGCACCACATCGCCTACTTTGTTTACGGGCTCCCACCTCAATGCCAAGGCAACTCGGGTACGAAGCCGGCTACTCGACGTGCCCAAGATTTGCTGTAGAATATAATGTGGATTACATGTCTCATTTGGGATTATGGAGTTGCCCTTTTGTAGAGGAATTGAAGTGAACTTTTGGAGAGGGTTCTTGTGTGATTTTTGGAGAATGAAGAGAACCAAAAATTGCCACACCAAAATCAATCACCCACCATCCTCAAGAATGGCCGGCCCTTGTAGGAAAGGGAGAGAGGGAAAAGTCAAGGGGGAGGTGACCATATGAATCATGCAAGAGAGAGAGAGAGGAATGGTTATCATATGGAATAATCATAAGATAAACTCAACACTCAACACCACCATCATCACCTCACAAAGTCCAACCATCATGAACCATGATGACTCAAAAAGTCATGCCATCATGAAGAAATCAAGTCAAAGGATGGTGCTAGAATCATGACATGATAATATGCAAAGACCCCCTCCACAAATGCTTATTTGCAACAATGCAAATAAGCCCTCCTCCACCAATCTTCGGCCAATGAACGGAACAAAGGAAATTGGCCGAAACGGAAAGCAAACTGGCAACTCTAGAAAACTGGTCCCGTAATAAATTATGGGACAACCCCGATACTGTGCATACACACCCGCATCTGTATTTCGACCGAAATACAAATACAATGAGACAAAATCTCCACTGTACTATACTAGGATCTGGCTTATACCAAAACCGGCTAGTAATATCTGTTCGATCCTGATCCGTGCAATACCGCACGTATCTGATCGAACCCTGCCATATAACCATATGGCTTATAGTACAAACTGTCCGATCCTGATCCATGCAATACCGTACGTATCTGATCGGACCTTGCCATATCTCCATACGGCCTCTACAACCTTTCGCCCGAAAGCTGAGTAACTGAATGTGGGGGACTCTAAAGACTCATCAACACCTTGGTTGTGGATTTAACCACTAGCACGTCAGAGGTATAAGCCAATACGTAACGGGCTACCAGGTACTGACTAAAAGGGATGTCTGTGAGCGAACTCAGCCTGACAACCCTACTGAGCCTGTCAGTGACAATATCCGTGCAGTCCGGTCCGTTCGTCTATGAGTATCGCATGGTGGGCCTAGGGGGTTGGTAAAAGTCAGACCCCCAAAAGCGGTACAAGTCGTGTCGGAGTGTAGCCCAGAACACCCTGAGATACTACTGGAATACCTACCAGTAAATCTCCTTGCCTTGGCCAAGGACTTTGTGTAATGGCTCTCCTAGACACAGCACGACCTCACCCCCAATACCGGGAGAGACGAACCCCTGAAGATACGCTCACTGCCTCCATATGGCTCGGGACTGTACCCAACTAAAACCTGTTTGCACGACTCCTTTGAGCCGTGGTAGGGTAGTAATCAAAGTACAGTGGGAACTCACACGAGACAAATGACGATCCCCAGGTCGATGAACTAACCTGCACACATGTCACCAGGGAACTGCCATCTGACGTCTGGTATATGACCAACTAGCATGTTCCCGGCGAGTCCTGTCCGGTGTACTCATAACCCAATGAGCACCTGTATACATCTTAGGTGATCCAACTGACACCAGTGGCTTGTGAGACCGGCCACCGCCCCTCGTCGGGGTCTCGACTGTATACACTAGTCTACTATGGAGAATCGATGCCCTGTCTCGAAACTCTCACGACTAGGGACCTTTTAAGGATATGCTTATAGACCCCCAGCTCCCACTTATATGATCGCCCTCATACTGCTGGTGGTCAAGCAAGAATCCTAGGGGCTCTATCAACGTGTAATAGCGACGTGTCAGGTCACTTAAAACAGTACACGATGATAAAGGTAAACCAGATAGCATACTATCATCTCGAGTAAGACTGTCCTACCGGGATAGGTCCTCCCTCAATCATTACAATCACGTACCTGTGACCTAATAATTGACTCTGAGGGCACTATCTCCAACATGACGTTTACCACCCCTAGGCGAGATATTCGACATATCAGACGACGAGACCGGACTGTACGGGAGTGTTACTGATTGGATTCGCAGGAGTACTAGCGGGCTTGCTTGTTGATCTTCTGATCGCTGAATACCAGGGTGGCCGTTACGTTTAGCAAACCGCTTGCAACTTGTGGGTGTTTGATATGATCATCACCTACTGCCGGCGTATTGACGAGTCTTTAGAGTCCTACACAGGAGTTTCCTGGCTCAAGTGAAATGGAGTAGGAGCACATATGTGATATGTGCGGGACCGAGATTGATACGATATGAGATACCGTATTCTATTCTCGCGATTTGTAACATTGATCGGTTGTATGCGATATAACCGAGTTATCGGATCAAGTGTTGATTCGATAAGTTGTTACACAAAATATTAGTCGGTTATAGCCGGGTTATTAAATCAAGAGTTGATTTAATAATTTAATGTATAATTATATATTTGATATATTACATTACATTAACTAGTATTAGCTCACTTAAGATTTATTTTCTCACATGATTGTGCATAAGTGTATATGTGATATATTTTTGTTTACATATGATTGTATCATGCTTGATGATACATCAAAGATGGGTGTATGAGACTTATAGCAAGATTAGGATAAAGATTAGGGTTTTGTTTATATCTTAAGAATAACAAAAGAGAAAGACTTTGTCAAAGTTCTCAAGCTTTCATGAAGCTTGTGGAAGCATTGACAAAGTCAACTCTTTTGTCATTCTTAAGGATATTTAGTTAACCCAACCCTTAACCTCTTGCTTTGGTTAATTCTCTAGATGAGTTAAGCATGATAGCTTAACTCACCCATGGTTACATTATTGAGAGGATAATAATTCATATGATGATATTATTCTTTCTTCTTCTTCTTCTTCATCAAGCTCCATGAAAAGCTTACTAGCTCCAATGGTGACATGAGAAAAAGTGTGAGAAAATCAATTCTAAAGTGAACCCACTTCCTACTTCTTCATCCTCTACCACTTGTCATGTAGTAGAGTGTGTTCTCTTCACAAAATTCATGACCTAGTGAAGGAATAGCTTGAGTTAGTGTCTCCCCGACGTAGATCATCTTCGGCCTCGAAGTCATCGAAGCAAGCACGTTCGTTCTTCTTGTGGAGCTTCTCTAGAGTCCGGAGTTCACGATCGCAGCGAAGGGGACATCTACATGGAGCTATTGAAGTGAAGGACCGGATCTACAATGGTTGTAATCCCTCTCACTTAGTGTTAAAGAGTTTAACTTGCTAGTTTTCGCCTAAACTCTAGTATAAAGATCCGGCTTTGGGTTGTTCGGCACGGCTAAAATTTTAGTCGGGTATGGTTGATGCCTCGTAGATCCTTGTGCGTGTGCCTAGCAACCCTACAAATACATCGCGCGACTCTAAGGTCGAAAGAATATACAACTGGTCTCTAAGTCTAATAAATATACAAGTTTGGTTGATAGAGTTTACTAGATACAACTGAAATAAATAAATATACAATGGCGGTCACGATGCAAGTGAGCCCACCTACCAAAGAAATCACCCGGAAAGGAAGTAGTGTGCCAGCAAAGCCGCAACAAAACTTGTACGGAAAAACCTGCAAGAACTGTGGCACAACGGGGGTGAGTTGCCAACTCGTGAGTAGAAAACATCAAAGAGCAGAAATCGTATGTATGACTCAATCTTAGGTCAATACGATCAGTAATATATAACCTCAATATGATAAAGTCTGAAGCATGATAAGGTGGCAAGGGTAAACATCTATACATTAGTGCAATACCATGTGCTCGTGTCAGTGCCTCAGGTAGCAACATATCATAAATATGAGGTATGAATGCATGAAAACAGAATACATGTAAATGAGAAAACTGTTTTCATATCTCAGTGAGATTTATGTATATAAAATCGAGATATCATCATTGAAATCAACATAAAATAGTGTCTAGCATCGACACAAAATATATATCTCGTTGTCTCAATATCTAAGGATCCGGCTATCCGGACTGGCCCCTAGGATCCGGAATGGCCCAAACTCCGATCGGTATCCTCCGAATATCCGATGAGTTACAGCGAAGTCACCGGTCGGTAGTATTCCCCTGCCAGGCTCAACACCATCATCTGTGACCTTCTCGCCCCGGGGTACCGCATCGGGTCCACCATGCACCGACAGACGGTTCCTCCTCCTCCTCGAATCGGGTGTATCATATCGCTCAAGAGCCGAGAAAACTCATGGTGGACTCTTCTCAAATCATATCATGAGAAAACGCAACTTTCATTTTAAAAATGATAATAATTTTATAAAATCCTTGCGGTTTCTCCAAATCCATAAATCTCATGGAAATCCGAAATCTCAATATCTCAAAGTAAATAAACAATGAATTATAAAATATTGGGCTCCGGCAATCCGGACTGGCCCTAATAATAATGCATGAAAATGAGCATATAAATATGCATGACAATCACAGTAATAAATGCAATGTCTAAGCTATCACAATAATAATATATCGGAACTATCAGCTAACAAGTGATATCAATGAATTAATATTCTCTACGGTGTACGTGGCATGGCAATTATCGATGATGATGTGTGTGAGCCGGCAAGCATGTGTACGTGGAACATACGCATCATCGGTAATGGTGCTGATGTCCTGACAGCATGATTTCAATAATAGCATATGAAAACACAATATAAGCATGCAATGCGATGCGAACAGCAAGAATATGCGGGAGCTGAATAATAAATACAACAATAAATAATCTACATTAATATATATGGGTCATACAGTTTGCCGTTTGAAATAAAAATCGTGGTGTTTAGAAAATAGGGCTACGGTGGTTTTAAGAAATGGTACGTCCTTTGAAATATCCGTAGAATCCCTTAGCCTGTCTTTAAAATACTCACTATTCGCTAGTTTTGAAATAGGTATGACCTGAGTCTAGTCTAACATCTACAAGTAAACTACTGGACTAAACTAACAGACTGATTAAAAGGGTAAGGAAACCACCTAAATCTGAGTCGATATATATATATATATATATATATATATATATATAATAGTCAGTGATCCCGCCTCAATAGTATCCCATATGATACAATATATAACGTGACATCCTCGAGTCAAGAGTGCGGATCTATCATCAATATAGCTCGTACGGCATCCCAATTCTGGGTACGGGTCGAATATCACATTTATCTCATTAATCATCTGGTATCCTTTTCATCATATATCATGATCAGGGGGTACTGATATACGTCTAGTATATACTGATACCATCTACAAATATATATGCGTGTGTATGAAAACACATCGCCTAAAGTACCCGCTAACATAACATGTCGTATCTTATAATACGAACCAAAACTCATCACCGATCCCATGGCATAATACCAAGTACTATCCTCATAATCCAAGTATATGTATACGTTATATATATATACATAGTCCCATAACTATGCGTATATATATATATATATACATATACATATCCCCATATACGCATAAATAATAAAATGTATGCATGTGTGTGTGTGTGTGTGCGCGCGTGTATGCATATCTTTACTCTAGGGTCCGCGACTACAACTAACTAACGACACTATCATCCAATTACACTAAATTCTATCCATGAACTTCTAATTCTGTCTAGATAATCATCTAGTCTCAATATAAACATATTTATATATATAGGTATATGTATTCGTATACCACACTACGAAACTGCGGGGGTGCTATACGCCATCCACCCGACTTCCCCCGTAGATATATATCTACTCACCTGATCTTCGCTTTCCGATGCCGACGTCGCCACGCGCTTGCTTGTCTTCTCGAAGTCCTCATTGGGGTACCTACACATCATAACACATCGTAGCGCATTAAAATCCAATTCGCAATCGAAACGACACACGAAACACTCATAGGCTAAAACTTATGGTCTACTCACGCAAATCAACCAAATAACATTCGATATAGACGTACAAACGTCAAGTGACCGATACCAAACACAAATACCAAAACATTAAGTCATGAATACCAAGAAATGCAAGGCAGCAACTCATGAAAATAGTCCCAGATTTTGTTTCAGGTGAAATTGAGGTAAGCAAACAATATTGGGATGATGACCAACAGAAGAAACCAGGACACCAAATTCCACCAAGTGGCCGGCCAAAACCCCTAAATTTCCAGCCTCCTCGGTTTTTGATGGAGGGATAGAGTTCGTATTTGTAGGGTGGCCTCGTAGTGTCTTAATTTGGTCTTTGAAGTTGTTTGCTTATCCAAAAAAAGTCCCAGGTCAACCCAGATTCCCCTGCACCCTCAATTACTTCACAAACCGACACGGAAGTTGCTAAATTCTGTATTTTTGGTTAGTCGCTGGTTTGGTCTGGGTTTATAACACTAAGGGGGGTTTAAGGTCACCAATAAAGCTCAAGTTCACCAACAGAACTCAAGACTTCCTCAACCCTCTTCTAGGAATTTCAAAATCCACCAAAACTACACTAAAACGGTTCTAAACACATATGGATACTAAAGTGAATGAAATACAATGCTAATGGTGCTGAAATTACCTCATTTGGCAACTCAAGAAATTTCTTGAGTTGCCCCAAGTGTCCAAAATCCATCCTTTCTTGGTCTAAATTGCTTGTGAGGAGCTTGTGCATATTTTTAATGAAGTGGGGATGATGTTTTGGTTTGTTTTTGATGATGAAGTGAGGAGGTAGAGGGGGGAGGGAGATGGGGCAGCAGCCAAGGAGATGAAGAGGGAGAAGAAAAAGACGAATATGATGAATGAAATAAAGGGCCATGACCAAGGTTTGACCCCTCACCTCTCTCTTCTCTCTCATGCCCGTACTTCTATATTTTATTCCTTTTCTTTTCTTTTCTAATCTTCTCTTTTTAAAACACCAAGCATGAAGAAAACAAAAGAAAAAGCAATGTAGAAAATGTAACACAAGTGTAAAATATGACATGGTGCATGTAATGTTCACAAAACCGGATTAATGCAAGATTAGCGATATTTAATCGCGATTAGCATTAAAATGGAATATAATTTATCATAAAAATTCATAATTCGTTTAAATCATATAAAACACCTTCATTTCAGTAATTTCTATAATTTTCCAAATATTTTCCAATTTATCGGTATTTAATTATACCGCATATTAAAATATTCATAATATTAATTATTTAATTATAAAAATTTCCAAAAATAATATTTTATTTTTCTGAAATATTATAGTAACGTGTGTGGCGACACACCAAGACCAACCCAAGTCTAGCAGCAACACAAGATCACGCACCGTGTCGGATAAAGTAACACACGTACTCAAAACACTAGATTATAGCAAGGTGATCCCAGATTTTGTATACTGTCAAAACTCAAAAATCAAACAGTACCAAACACCCCAGAACAACTGCAGACAGCTACCCTAAAAATTACAACACCCCAGGCTTCCCAAAAACCGAGCTCGCCGGATTTCCCTCTTTCGTTGCCGGCCAAACCGGTGGGATGGGGTTCGTGTCTCAGGTGTATTCTCAGGGTCACTAGTACAACACTTCTACATTGCCGGATTTTTCAGTAAAATTCCCAGGTCATAGAAGATCACAGAGACTCTAAAATGACATTAAAAATACGATATTTGCACAAATTAAACCTTTAGTTTTCTAAACCACCACTACAAGGCCACACAACAATATAAACACCTAATTAATAGTTAGAGGTCGTTACCTAGCCACTCTTGCTAAAAAAATCCAATCTTTCCAAGCTCTAAGGCATCTTAGTGGCTAAAACAAGACTTTTGAAGTGTTTAAATGGGATTTTGTGAAGTTTTGCAAGGATTTTGTGATGTGGTAGTGAGGGCTTCAGTTGAGAGTTGAGAGGAAATGAAATAATTGAGAATGAGAGAAGAATGAGAGAGTGAGGTGTGAATAATGGTGAGAGGTGAGTGTAGGGTGAAGTTATCTCTTAATCTCACTCTCTCCCTCACCTCCATTAATGCTCACATTAAAGCCCCATGACTCAAATAGCCACCTCTCTCTCAATCCAAACATTCAAATATCTTTCTCACAAAAATATCTAAGTGTTGGTTAAAGCTTAAACCAAGCAAGGATTAGGTTAAAGGTTGTCATGGCTACTAAACGAGATTAACACAAACTAACCCTCACATTAACATGCACATGTGTGTGCAAGCCATAACAATAAAAAAATTAATTAATTTCTAGTAAATGTGAGGAACCCGATTTGGTAAACTTTTTACTAAAAAAAACCCGCAATAATGCTTAATTAACACTAACCGTATTTCTAAGGTGTTTCAATCTCCCCCCTTAAAGAAAATTCGTCCCCGAATTAAAATTCTTACAAAGCGTACCTTCAAAGAGACGAGGGAACTTCTTCCGCATCTCGCTCTCGGCCTCCCAAGTGATCTCCTCACTAGTAGGGCTACGCCAAAGAACCTTCATAGATGGCAAGACCTTTGATCGAAGTTTCTTTACCTTCTGATCCAATATAACTACCGGCTGCTCGGTGATCGAAAGATCGCGCTCCAGCTGAACGGTCTGGTGCTGAATCATGTGAGAAGGATCATGAAGGTATCTACGAAGCATCGACACATGGAACATATGGTGAACATCCGGAAAATTTGGCGGGAGCGCCAAACGATAAGCAACGGTACCAACTCGCTCAAGGATATCGAAAGGACCTACAAATCTGGGACTGAGCTTCCCCTTTCTCCCAAATCTCATAACGCCTTTCATCGGAGAAATCCGCAGGAATACATGATCCTCCACTGTGAACTCAAGTCTGCGACGACAACGGTCGGCATATGACTTATGTCTGCACTGGGCTGCTCTCATGCTGTCCTGAATCAGCTGGATCTTCTCTGTAGTCTCCTAAACTAGCTGGGGTCCCAAAACCTTACTCTCACTGAGTTCGGTCAAACAGACTGGCGATCGACACTTCCTACCATATAAAGCCTCAAAAGGTGCCATCTTAATAGTCTCCTGAAAGCTGTTGTTGTAGGAGAACTCAATCAACGGCAAATGACGATCCCAACTGTCACCAAAATCAAGCAAGCACGTCCGAAGCATATCCTCTAGAGTCTGTATTGTCCGCTCTGACTGACCATCGGTCTGCGGATGGAAAGCGGTTCTAAAACTCAACCGGGTACCCAAAGCTTCCTGAAGCTTCTGCAAAAGACGGGTAGTAAACTGGGTGCCCGTGTCGGAAACAATGCAAGTGGGAACGCCGTGCAAATGCACAATCTCATCTATATACAACTGAGCATACTGAGCATAACCGAAAGTGGTCTTCACTGGAAGGAAGTGAGCCGCTTTCGTCAACCGGTCAACAATCACCCAAATGGAGTCATACCCCCGACTGGTCCTGGATAGACCCACAACAAAGTCCATGGAAATCTGCTCCCAATTCCACTCAGGAACGGGTAAAGGCTGCAACTCTCCTGCCGGTCTCTAAGGCTCATCCTTGACTTGCTGACAAGTCAGGCACCTCGAAACGAAGTCCGAAACATCGCTCTTCATCCCTTCCCACCAGTAAATGTCTCTCAAGTCACGGTATATCTTGGTGGAACCTGGATGAACGCTAAAGACTGACTAATATGCCTGCTCTAGGATCTCGCGTCTCAACCCATCAATATCTGGTACACATAAGCGAGTCCCGTAACGTCGCACATTGTAACGCCTTAGATTTTGGTTAGTGTTAGTTTAGACGGTAATGCGGGTTTACTGTAAAAATTTTACCAATTCGGGTTCCTCACATTTTATAACATTTAATTATTATTTTAATATTATTTGTTATTGGCATGCACGCACGTGTGCACGTAAATGTGAGGGTTTGTTTGTGCTAATCTAGTATTAGTGACCATGACACTTAACCCTAATTTAATCCTTTGCTTTAAATCCATTCTTTGCTTTAACCTTAACTTTAATCCTTTAGATATTTCTCTTTTGGGTTTTGTTTGAGAGAAAGGTGGCATGGTGGGCTTTAATGGTGGTGTGAATGCATTAATATGAAGTTAATGCATATGGTTGCACTTACCTCTCTCTTTCTCTTTATCATTTCTTTTTCTAATTCTCTCACACTTATTCCCTTAGCATTATTTCTTCATCTCTCTCAACTCAAACTGAACACTTGAGTTTCCAACACAAATCCATCACAAAATTCACAAAATCTCACCAAAATCACATCTTTTTCTTGGATTTGCCTCTTGGATGCCTTGGAGCTTGTAAAGCTTGGATCGTTGAGTTCTTTTGGTTAGGTAATGATCCCTATCTGTACTTTATATAGTTTTTGTGTTGTATAGACTTTTAGTTTCAGTTTAGATACCGTAAAGTTAAGTTTTGTGTATAATATCGTATTTTTAGTGTCGATTTGTAATATCTGTATTCTGCTGTGACCCGGAGAGTTTACTAGAAAACCAAACAATGTAATTTTGTTGTACCGGTGACCATAGGACCTCACCTGGAGCACGAACCCAAGGAGCTCGGACTCGGCCGGCGACAAGCAGGGGATTTCCAGCGACTTCGGCCGTGGGTTGGAGATGGGGTTTGGGTTTTTGTGGCTAAGTGTCTGCAATGGTTTAGGTGTATTTGGTCTTGTTTGGTTGTTGAGTTTTCTCTGTATGCAAAATCTGGGATCACATAGGGAGTTTCTAGTGATACGACTGTAGGGTTCCTAAGCACACACTAGAGGTCTCACAAGGCATCAACCATGCCACATTCAAATTTTACAAGTGCCGAGAATCCCTAATACGGATCGTTGACTAGAGTTTAGGCGAAACAAGCAACTAGTTAACAACTTAACTAAGTGAACGGAAATACAACCTTTGTAGATCCGGTCCTCCACCTCCGTAGCTCCGTGATGAAGTCCCTCCGCTGTACCCATCGGATCCCGGACTCTCGCGGTGGTTTCATTGAAGAAATGATCGGGCTAGGTCGTCGACTTCGATGCCGAAGATGATCTACGTCGAGGCAACACAAGATCAAGCTCCAACTTCACCAAGCCATGAAACTTGTGAAGAAAATACCCTATACTACTTGGCAAGTGGTAGAGGATGAAGAAATAGGAAGTGGGTTCACTTTAGAATTGGATTTCTCACTCTTTTTGTCAAGGCACCATTGTTGGTAGCAAGCTTCTTCATCTTGAAGAAGAAGAAGAAGAATATAATATATGATAAGTTATTCTCTCAAATAGAAAATAACATGAATACTTATCATATACCAACCATGATTAGGTGTAGAGAATGAACTATGGTTAGGATGAATGGTTAGGGTTAAGCATGAGACAAAAATGGTGGACTTGTTCAAAGCTTCATGAAGCTTCAACAAAATCCAAAGAAAGCCACCATTTTTATCTTAAGCCAAAATGAAATAAATAAATAGTTAATAAAATCAAAACCCCTAACCATTACACAACCATGGTTTAATCTTTACACAAACTCAAGTTAGCATGTATCATCAAACATGATACAAAAAAGTGCACAAAAGTATATCACATATACAACTTGTGCATTTCAAGTGAGAAAATCCATTTAAAGTGAACAAATACTAGTTAATGTAAAGTAATATATCAAATATATAATTATACATTAAATCATTAAATCAACACTTGATTTAACGATCCGGTCATATCTCATGTGACCGACTAATATCTAATGTATCGGCTTATCGAATCAATCCTCGATTCGATAACTAGGTTATATCGCATACAACCAATCGATACATTCATTGCGAGAATAGAATACGGTATCACATACACGCATTATTCTCGGTCCCGCACATATCTCATATGCGCTCCTATTTCGTTTCGCTTGAGCCAGAAAACCTCTGTGTAGGACTCTAAAGACTCGTCAATACGCCGGCAGCTGGTGATGATCATATCAAACACCCACAAGCCGCAAGCGGTCTGCTAAACGTAACGGCCACCCGGGTATTGAGCGATCAGAAGATCGATGAGCAAGCCCGCTTACACTCCTGTGAATCCAACCAGTAACACTTACCGTACAGTCCGGTCTCGTCGTCTGATATGTCGCATATCTCGCCTAGGGGTGGTAAACGTCAGACCCCAATAGCTCGATAAGTCGTGTCGATATGAGGTCTATAACAGTTCGAGAAACTACTGGTAACACTTACCAGTAAATCTCAGCAACCCTGGCCAGGGATTTCCGGTTATAGCCAATCGAACACAGCGCAACATCAACTCCCTATACCGGGAGAGACGAATCCCCTCCTATCGCTCATTGCCTCCATATGATTCGGGACTGTACCCAAAAACCACCGCTTTGCACGCCCTCTTGGACGTGGTAAGGTGGAAATCAAAGCACAGTGGGAACCACACAAGACTCTATGACAATCTCGGGTCAACAGACTACTCTGTACCAGTGTCACCTGAGAACTGCCATCTGACGTAAGGTATAATACCATCTGGGAGTTCTCGGTGAGTCCGTCCAGTGTACCCAGTCTCCACTGAGCACCCGTATATCGTCTCCGATGTCAAACACCAATGGATATGGGATCATCCATCGCCCATCTGTATGGGTCGAGAAGGTATACACTAGCTACTCTGGTATATCGATGCCCCGTCTCGATACACCCACGACTAGGGACCTTGAAGGATGTACTTATGGACTACCATGTCCCCACTAGTATGATCCGCATCATAGTCCAGGTAGTCACGTACACATCCTAAGGGCTTTACCAACATGTAATAGAGAGACAATCAGTGTACACGTTAAGGTAAAGAGCAACCAGATAGCATACTATCATATCGAGCAAGAAAGTCCTCCCTATATATGTCCAAGCATCCACTACAATATACATCCTATGTATAGTAATGGCCTCTAGGGCATACATATAACTAACAATCTCCCACTTGCACTAGGGCCATCTGATAGCAGTGGTTGCAGTATCTCATACTCAACCATCCCATAAAAGTCTCTCTCTGGGAAAAGGCCCTTGTGAGTGGATCCGCCGTGTTGTCCTCTGAGTCTACTCTCCTAACCTCGATCACCCTGGAGATCAACCATCTCCATGATCAGGTGACACTGCCTTAGAATATGTCTGGATCACTGATGGGACGGACGTTCCTTGGCATAAGCCACAACTCCATTGTCACACAATGGCAGGAACGAAGTTCATCTCATGAACCAATATACATCCAGACTTCCTCTTTGGTAGTATCATAAGTAGCATTATATCCAGCCTTTATCGTCTAGTATACCACGGTATCTAGCTTGGAACTCTTCCAACATACCGTCCCTTTATTGAGGGTAAAGACAATGCCTGTGACTGACATTCAGTCGTCTTTATCACCCTGGAGCCTTTCCAGTGATTCTCCCCAGGATCGATTGATACCATCTCACTACAACTAGTGAGTATCCTAACATCCAATTAGATCTATCTCATAGATCCAAAGCTTAGGATTTAGGAGGTATCAGTTTGATCCTATATGGAGAATCATTGTGATAAGCGGAGATTGACCGAGCGTAGCATAGGAAACTCCTTTCTTATCAAGAGTATGTCATCCACGTACTGTACGAGGATTGCCACCATACTCCCTACTACCCTTTTGTATATACAAGGTTCATCTACCATTTTGATGAAGTCAAACTCTTTGACTAACACATCAAAACAGACGTTCCAACTCCGTGATGCCTGCTTTATTACATAAAGCATCTTGTACACGTTTCCGCTGCTCCCACTGTCTACGAAGCCCTCTGGCTGTGTACTTATAAACGTTCTCTTCTAAAACATCATTTAGAAAAGCAGTCATGGCACCCAACCGCCAGATATCGTAGTCATGGTATGTAGCCGTGGCAAGTAGGATCCGGATGGACTTAAGCATAGCTACTGGAAAAGGTTTCATCATTATCCATGCCTGGTCGATGACGAAAACCTTTAACAAGTCTAGCTTTGAAAGTCTCAACCTTTCCATCTACACCAAGTAATCTTCTCAAGATATACTTGCTCCTGATGGGGATTTAACCCTTCAGATATAGCAACCAAAGTCCATACTTTGTTGGTGTATAAGGATTCCATCTCATATCGCTAAGCATCCAGCCATTCTTATAGAGTCCAACTCCTGATGGCCAGCTCGAAACTAGTTGGGTCATCATCTCATGATGCAATCCTCGCTCCCACTGTCATAGAGAAACCGAAGTATCTCTCAGGTGGGTGAGGAACCCTACTAGATCGGCGGAGAGGCTGAGGTTCGTTGGTATCTACTGAATCCTTTGGTTGTACCAAATCATCTGCTGCAGTTTTGTCACGACCCGAAAGTACGGAACGTGACCGGCACTTAGATTACGAAGCGTCTAGAGGCGCCACGTGACCTAAGTAAGCCGAAGCCCAGAAATTTAAACCATAAAAGAAGAAAAAGAAGAAAAGAAAAGAAAAGAAAACAAGTATAAATACATCAGCAAATTTTACCAAAAATTTCGGCAGAGTCTCCTCTGTAAAAACTGGCCCCCAAACGGGTACAACAAGTATAATATAAATAAACAATAAAAAGCATCCCCAAACGGGTGCTAGCTCAACGCCAACAGGCGGAAACAACCACAATAAACACAATAATATACAACGCCAATGGGCGAGGCTCAAAACTCAAAAGAAAACAAAACCACCAGATCAGAATAATACATGCGCGACTCTAAGGTCGAAATAAAAGACTGGTCCAATAAACTTATCAAGTAATACAAGTATGGTTGATGGAGCTTACTAGATACAAATGAAAGAATAAAAGTACAATGGTGGTTCGGATACAAGTGAACCAACCTACCGTGCAAATCACCCTGAAAGAATAGATGTGCCAGCAAGCTGCCAGGGAAACCTGTACATCGAACCTGTAATAAAATTTGGCACAACGGGGGTGAGTTGCCAACTCGTGAGTAGAAGATATCTACGAAAAGAAATCGAATGCACGACGCTATCCTAGGTCATAATAATACACTACTATATCCCAAACATCTAGTAATAGCAGGGTAATACTACGTGTAAGTGCAGATACTCCGTGTTCGTGTCAGTGCCTCATATAATACTATGTCATATGAAATGAAATGCATGCACCATGAATGTAAAGTAACAAATCCTGAAATCCAGATATATATGTATAAGAACTCTTTAGCTGTTATCATAGTAAAGTGTGTATAAGCATCTGAAATCTCAACAATGAAATCCATGGAAATCTGTGTCAAGCATCGACACAACACATGTAATCTCAAGTCTCAATATGTCGGGCTCCGTCAGTCCGGATCGGCCCATATCATCAAATCTCACGACAACGGTCGGTATCCTCCGGATATCCGCCGCGCCAGACATCACCGGTAGGTAGTCTTCCCCTGCCAGGCTCATCGTCTACAACTCGATCTTCTTGCCCCGGGGTACCATACCGGGCCCACCATGTACCCGAGACGGTTCATCCACTCCTCGAATCGGGTCTCGAAATCCAACAGAAAACATGAAATACTCATGGTGGACGACACATACATCACGAGAAAACCGCATCTTATTTTAAAAAGAGAAGAGGAGAGAGAGAGATGTTTTTATATATTTTTGCGGTTTTCCCCAAAAATCCAGAAATCTCATAGAAATCCAAATCTCAAAATCATGAGTAAGTATATGATAAGTGTCGGCATATGCCCATAATACTGCAGGATAACATGAAAATATGAATGCATGAATGTCTAAGCAATAAATATCATGTCTGTACTAATCTCAGAGAATAATCACAATGTTATATCGGTCTAGTTGTTAACTGATTCTATCCATAAAAGACAATATGATCTAAAGTATACGTGACATAGCAATTACCGATGATGATGTGTGTGAGCCGGCAAATAAGTGTGCGTGGAATATGCGCATCATCGGTAATGGTGCGGGTGTCCTAACAGGTAAGGTTTATACTGATTATAGCAACATATGTAAGAACATGCACCATGATAATTACAGTATGAATGTAAATACAGATGTGCATTATCCACTCCTCTGCGAGATACGAGTACAACTACCACTATGTGAGTCGAACCTAAACCAGTGTCCATCTAACATCCTAAGGAACTAAACCTAATAGACTAGTCAGTAAGAAACTAGAGTCTACCTAAGGTCTGAATCAATATCTCTAATAGTCGACGATCCCGCCTCAATAGCGTCACGTACGTAGTACGGCTTCCTCGAATCAAGAGTGCGGATCAATCATCAAATCTAAGCCTCGTACGGTAAAATCCATCGTACGACATCCCAATATCGGGGTATGGTCAAGTATCTCCTAGGTGTCTCCTCATTCGTATAATGTCATCATCAACACATCTCATGATCAAGGTGCTAAACTGTGATCGCATATATCAATCATATATCATTGCCATTATGATAAGCATCATTAGTTTATCCTCAGAAATATCATGTCATATGTATCATATTGTGATTAAGTCATACTTATATGATATCGGCGTCAGGTCACACCAATATAATGTCGTAATCAAGTTATACATATATCATATCGTGATCAGTCACAAGTTACAGTCCGGGTACTATTCTAGCGTCCCATGTACATTAATATCACCACCACTCTTTATAATTTATATATTCATGTTCATTATCTCATTCTCTAATGATCCGCTAACACTTTAATAGGACTGTATAGCCAAGAATTACGGCATCAAGCCCAGTTACATTGTTTCATCATACCTCGGATATCATATCACATCAATGAATCATATATACGTGTTGTATATATATGTATATATACCTATACCTAGTTCTATATATATACACATACACGTATACCCCATGTCGAGTTTCAGTGTGTGCGTGGGTGTGTTTCTATCTGAAACCTACGAATCTCTTCCAAGGTACTCATCCTCTGATATGGTTTTCCTAAATCAGTCTAGTCCAGCCTAGGGTCAATACTAGGGTCCTACTAGGGTCACATCTCGTTTCCTAATGTCAATAAGTACTATTCCTATTCTACGTTGCGGGGGTGCTAAACGCCATCCACCCGACTTCCCCCCGTAGATATGTATCTACTCACCTGGTCCATGTCTACCGAAGACAGTGTCGCCATCCTCCTCTTTATCGCCCGCAGTCCACGTGAGGGGTACCTAGACGCAAACATTTAAATAGCATCGTAAACCGAATCACATACAAATGTCAAACGATACAAGGAACAAGCATAGGTTAAAACCTATGTCCCGTCCACGCAAAAGAACCAAATACCGCTCGATATCGGCATACAAACTCCGATGGATCGAGATAAACATTAACAAATAACTCGTAGTTTTAAAACACATTACTTATACTATAAAACATGATTAAATCCATCGAAATCCGAAAATCTATCAAACCGTCCAATTTCGCAAAACCCGAAAATGCCAGTTTACCGTTTTTCATCAAAACTTAACATTTAAATGAAACTAATGGTCATAAAACTCATTAAATAGCATAACTAGACTATACAAACTATTACTATATTTTTATTACACAAACTTGTATAAATTTGAAATTTCTAGTTTGCACCCTTTAACAATTTTCAACATTTTTCAAGCAAAATACCACAATTCCACCAAAAAACATGATTTTGCATAAATTAATGACTTAAACCACAATTCATGATGATAATGATACAATGAAACCATAATTATATTTTTAATCTCATTTATATAGGAATTTCTAAAATCTAGTTTACAAAATTAGCAATTTTTATCACAATTTATCAATTAACCATAGAAACCAGCAATCAAACTAAGTTTTTCTTTCCATTAACATGCTAATATTTCCACTAAAACTATAATCCAATGATAACAACCCAAATAAGAATTTTATATTAACCACAACTACATTTTGCAAAAACCTAGTTAACTAAATTCCTAATTTAAAACAATTTTTGAATAACAATTTGTTAAACAATAACCATGCAAGATTTCCTAATACTAAAAGTCTTAAACTAGCTACTATAACCCTAATTAATTATTAAAAATCATAACTTGAATTTAGAACCCTAGCTTGCATTTTAAAAAAAAGAACATAGAATTAATTCATTAAATCTAATTAAGCTTAATATGAACATCTAATAACAATAAGTCAAAAGAAAGAAAATTATACCTTCAAAATGTGAAATCCAAACAAGAAATGAGCCTCCAAAATGCATGCTTTCCATCTCCAAATTTCATATAAAAATGAGCAAGGAATAAAGAGTATGGAATAAATAGGATTTTGTGGAATTTTAATTGAATTTTTGATGTGTTTTTGATGAATTTTGAATAAAAATGATGTGGGAAATGGGGGGGGGGGGGCAGCCATGGGGGATTGTGGCCGGCCTTAGAGAGGTGAGGGAGAGAAAGAAGAGAGTGGGAAAAGTGTGTAGAAGTTTCAAGAGAAAGAACAACACTTAAGTCTTTTCATGGTTTATTTAATTATTTATTTATTTATTTACTATAGCAACTCAAGAAAGCTCTAGAAAATAGGAAAAATTTGCAAATAATTTTTGCATGATACATACTAAATTCTAACATGCCATGGTTCATTTTTACAAATTAAAACCATTTAAATTTGTAATTTACACTAATTTAGTGTAAAAATAAAGCTTATGTTAATATTTAAAATAATTAATTTAGGAAAAATATTTTATTAAACTAAAAATTTATAAGTGGCTAAATAAACACCATTTACTAGTAATTTCATAATTAAAATAGATATTTTTAAAATTATAATGAAAAACAATCACGGTTTGATTTTACGAAAAATACATTTTACTTTACCGAAAATCATAAAATTCACTTAAACAATTTTATTCATTTAATTATTTATTTAATTTATTTTTAAAACGTTACAATCTTCCCCCCTTTAAGAAATTCGGTCCCCGAATTTAAATTAAAACTCCCCCTCCAAATACTAAAACATTTAGCAAAACATTCAAATCGTCGGGGCTCCGAAATCATCAATACATAACAAAAATCAACTCCGTCAAGCATAACGCAATCATCGGAGTTATGGCGAGAATAAAATATCAAAACCCAATATGAAAACCAACATAATATACATCAATCTACCACTTATATATAGTGTGCATCATAGTGAAATCACCTAAATATCATAATAAAGAAGCATACGAAAACCCCTCTTGAAAATCGCCGTGCAATGCACGTGTCACGGCATAAGTAGCAGACGTTTATTTTAAAAAAAATAACTATATATATATCTTTTATTTAACATACACGTCCCGCCTGGTTACTAAATCAAATAATAATGATTATGAAACATACTGCTCAAACTGAAATCAATCCCAATCACATCAATAAAATATCATGTGCGTCCGGTGCGCACTGAAATCGAAACCAAATACAGATACCATGAATACACACAAAAACAAAATAAGTGCAACAGGTGTGCACCAAGACATCTGCCAAGTGCAACGGGCGTGCTCGACTCACTATCAGGTGCATCTAATCTGCACAAAACCCCGATTTAGTGCATCTAGTGTGCACAAAATCGTATCAAGTGCGCCAACTGTGCGCAAGAATCTCAATCAGGTGCACATGGTGCACGAAAACAGACATCGAATATCAAAATCGAAATCACAGTACAAAAATGCATGAAAACTAGGTCGAAACATATGTCAAAATCATGTGTAACCCCTATGCACGAAATCAAATCAAAAATCTCAAAATATATAAAACCAAATCAAGTGTACTGGGTGTGTACTAAACAACATCAATACAACTGATATATGAAACACAAATAGAATGTAATGAAGGTACACATAAGAAATACCAATCGTAGAACAAAATCCTCAAAATACCAAAATCCAATAACAGAAATATGAAATTCAAATCACCAAGTCACATCGTAATCACTATTGTCAATATGCACCTCTTTCCTCTGATGTCGATTGCTTCAAACTTATCTCTTCATAAGTGTGCTGACTGCGCTACCGACGGCAATACTCATATCTAGAGTCTCCCACGTAGTCGATCCCTTCACTTGATATCCGGACTACATTAAACCTTTCGATCGATCCATCAAAATCCCATAATTCCCCGAGAGCTCAACACTCAAGTACAGTTTAAAATATCCGGTACATACCCCAGCATCGATGATCCAGCCGTAGAAGGGCAAACCCAAGCCTCACTAATGGCACCACGGAACTGCCGTAAACCCTAAGGTTCAAGGGCGTTCTCGTGGTCATTATGTCGAGTTAGGGTTTCATTCTTCTAGAGGGTCCATCGAAATACCTGCATGTTCTTCCGAATATCTTAAACTTGGGAAAATGGTTTTCTGATAATCGTTCGAACCCTTTAACTTCATCCGGACGGCATGTGAATACCCTTTATCCGCACGCTAAGCAATGCTTCAATCCTCAAGAATAACCAATACTCTAATGGTTATCGCATTCGAGCCGCAGCTCCTTCTGCCAGTGTGCCCGTGGTTAACAGAAACCACCCTCCAACATTGACGAAGATAGATCAAAAGAACGAATGGAATACGGTGCAAACAATTATACATCCTAAGGCTTCTTAAGCAGAGTAGCGTATCGTAAGTATGCCGCGGACCATACCCACGGTACGTTACTCTACCTAAATCGCCTACTCCATCAACCAAGGGTCACCTAGACTTATACAAGGTTAAACCTAGCGCTCTGATACCAACTTTGTCACGACCCGAAAGTATGGAACATGACCGGCACTTAGATTACGAAGCGTCTAGAAGCGCCACGTGACCTAAGTAAGCCGAAGCCCAGAAATCTAAACCATAAAAGAAGAAAAAGAAGAAAAGAAAAGAAAACAAGTATAAAAACATCAGCAAATTTTACCAAAAATTTCGGCAGAGTCTCCTCTGTAAAAACTGGCCCCCAAACGGGTACAACAAGTATAATATAAATAAACAATAAAAAGCATCCCCAAACGGGTGCTAGCTCAACGCCAACAGGCGGAAACAACCACAACAAACACAATAATATACAACGCCAAAGGGCGAGGCTCAAAACTCAAAAGAAAACAAAACCACCAGATCAGAATAATACATGCGCGATTCTAAGGTCGAAATAAAAGACTGGTCCAATAAACTTATCAAGTAATACAAGTATGGTTGATGGAGCTTACTAGATACAAATGAAAGAATAAAAGTACAATGGTGGTTCGGATACAAGTGAACCAACCTACCATGCAAATCACCCTGAAAGAATAGATGTGCCAGCAAGCTACCAGGGAAACCTGTACATCGAACCTGTAATAAAATTTGGCACAACGGGGGTGAGTTGCCAACTCGTGAGTAGAAGACATCTACGAAAAGAAATCGAATGCGCGACGCTATCCTAGGTCATAATAATACACTACTATATCCCAAACATCTAGTAATAGCAGGGTAATACTACGTGTAAGTGCAGATACTCCGTGTTCGTGTCAGTGCCTCATATAATACTATGTCATATGAAATGAAATGCATGCACCATGAATGTAAAGTAACAAATCCTGAAATCCAGATATATATGTATAAGAACTCTTTAGCTGTTATCATAGTAAAGTGTGTATAAGCTGTTAGTTATATGTATGCCCTCGAGGCCATTACTGTACATAGGATGTATGTTGTAGTGGATGCTGGGACATATATAGGGAGGACTTTCTTGCTCGACATGATAGTATGCTATCTGGTTACCCTTTACCTTAACGTGTATGCAGATTGTCTCTCTGTTACATGTTGGTAAAGCCCTTAGGATGTGTGCTTGACTATCTAGACTATGATGCGGATCATACTAGTGGGGACATGGTAGTCTATAAGTACATCCTTCAAAGTCCCTAGTCGTGGGTATATCGAGACGGGGCATCGATATACCAGAGTAGACTAGCGTATACCTTCTCGACCCATACAGATGGGCGATGGATGATCCCATATCCATTGGTGTTTGACATCAGAGATGATATACGGATGCTCAGTAGAGACTGGGTACACTGGACGGACTCGCCGAGAACTCCCAGATGGTATTATACCTCACGTCAGATGGCAGTTCTCTGGTGACACTGGTACAGAGTAGTCTGTTGACCCGAGATCGTCATAGAGTCTTGTGTGGTTCCCACTGTGCTTTGATTTCCATCTTACCACGTCCAAGAGGGCGTGCAAAACGGTGATTTTTGGGTACAGTCCCGAGTCACATGGAGGCAATGAGCGATAGGAGGGGATTCATCTCTCCCGGTATAGGGGGTTGATGTTGCGCTGTGTTCGATTGGCTATAACAGGAAATCCCTGGCCGGGGTTGCAGAGATTTACTGGTAAGTGTTACCAGTAGTTTCTCGAACAGTTATAGACCTCATATCGACACGACTTATTGAGCTATTGGGGTCTGACGTTTACCACCCCTAGGCGAGATATGCGACATATCAGACGATCAGACCGGACTGTACGGTAGTGTTACTGGTCGGATTCACTGGAGTGTGAGCGGGCTTGCTCGTCGATCTTCAGATCGCTCAATACCCGGGTGGCCGTTACGTTTAGCAGACCGCTTGCGGCTTGTGGGTGTTTGATATGATCATCGCCTGCTGCCGGCGTATTGACGAGTCTTTAGAGTCCTACACAGAGGTTTCCTGGCTCAAGCGAAACGAAATAGGAGCGCATATGAGATATGTGCGGGACCGAGAATAATACGAGTATGTGATACTGTATTCGATTCTCGCGATGTGACATTGATCGGTTATATGCGATATAGCCGGGTTATCGGATCAAATGTTGATTCGATAAGATGTTACTAATGATACCAGTCGGTTATGTGCGCATGACCGGATCATTGAATCAAGTGTTGATTTAATGATTTAATGTATAATTATATATTTGATATATTACTTTGCATTAACTAGTATCGGTTCACTTTAGACGGATTTTCTCACTTGGTTCGTGCGCATTGCATATGCGATATGTTTTTGTGCACTTGTATGTATCATGTTTGATGATGCATGCTAACTTGAGTTTGTGTAAAGATTAAACCATGGTTATTCAAATGGTTAGGGTTTTGTTTTTCATATCTATTTATTTATTTATTTATTTATTTTCTTTTTGGAAAATGAAATGAGAAGAATGGAGGCTTTCTTTGTTTTTTCATGAAGATTCATGAACCTTTGACTTTGTCCACCATTCTTATCTCATGCTTAACCTAACCATTTGATTTAACCCTAGTTCAATCTCTACACATAACCATGGTTAAGTTATGATAAATATTGGATTATTCTTTTCTTTTTATTTTAACTTATCATAACATTTCTTCTTCTTCTTCCTTGCTTCAAGAAGAAAAGCTTCACCTCCATCAATGGTGATTGATGCATATGAGTGAGAAATCCAATTCTAAAGTCTAACCACTTCCTATTTCTTCATCCTCTACCTCTTGCCAAGTAGTAGAGTGTGTTTACTTCACAAGTTTCATGACTTGGTGAAGTTGTGAGCTTGATCTAGCGATGCCTCGACGTAGATCATCTTCGGCATGGACATCGACGACCTAGCTCCCTTTTTCTCTGACGAAGCCGACTCTAGAGCCCGGATTTGATTTGGACAGCGGAGAGGACCTCGTTGCGGAGCCGTGGAGGTGGAGCACCGGATCTACAAAGGTTTTATTTCCACTTTCTCATTAGTTAAGTGTTAACTAGTTCTTGTTCGCCTAGACATCTAGTTATCGATCCGTAGTTTAGGGTTTGTAGGCACCATAATTTTTGAAATTGCCATGGTTGATGGCTTGGGAGACCTCACTTGTGTGCCTAGGAACCCTACAGTGGTATCAGAACCTAGCTAGAGCCTTAGGCGAAGTCTAGACGCGATTTGAAGTCCGATCGAACCGAAACCCTACCCGGAAAATTGCTCTCTGTACTTTTTTCAAAAACAGTGATTTTTCATGATTAAAAATATGCAGAGAAATAAGGAGGAAAATATAAGAATTACGGTGCAAAATTGGGGCCATGAACAGTGAACCTTGGCGCGGATCTACGGCATAATGCTGATTTAGGCGGCGATTCAGCGGCAAGTTAGTGACGTCAGCCCTAACTTCTTACACAGTAATTCATTGTTTCAGCTTCTGAGTTCTCTGGATATTTTTAAAAATTATTCAAGAGTTGAATTTTCTGCAGTTATTTTGGGGATTCGGTGTTTCGATCGGAGTATCAAATTTTGTCTATGTGGCTTTCCGGATAAATTTTAGAATATGTTAAAAAGTTCGACCGGATATAAATACCCAATTTTTCCCCTGTCGGGAAATTTCCAAGTGTTGGATTTTTCCGTAGTTTAACGACGTTCTAAGTAGTGCAAGTAACGCGGTGGTCCCTCTAGAAGACACAAACCTTAACTCGATTATGTGACCGTCTTGAACTGCCCTTTGAACCTTCGGGTTTAGGGCAGTACGGCGTGCCACATGTGAGGCGTTGGCTTGACCCTTCTACGGCTGGACCGTTGGTACTGAGGTACGAACTGAATGTTGTTAGACTAGTTTCATGTGTTGATCTGTATCGGGAAAACTTGGGTGTTAGAATGTTCGATCGGAAAGTTTAACATTTTCTATTTATCTGGAATGGGATACAATAATTGGAATTCACAAGAAGTTATGAGATAACTGAATGAATGTTATAAATCTAGCGGTTTAGTCTCACTTGATCGGTTGCCACGGAATTTTGATGTGATCAAAAGTCCGTCGCAATCACGTAGCGTACGCGGATACTCGCCGGGTAAACTTAATAGACAGCTTCACTCCATAGCCCCGACCAAGTGACTGTAGGAGAACCCCGTCGCCGAAAGCATCCGTTCGGGTGCTCGCGGCAACGGTGTTCCGCCTTGGTGCACTTCGTCGACGGTATCGGGGGTGCGGCCGTCTACTGAAGTTTGCGACGAGCATTCGATCAGGATGTCGGGAATCTTGTTGAATTACCCGACTTGATATTGAAAAGAGTTTTCGATTTTGAGACTAAAATGCGGGGTTTATAATTGTTAGGCATGCGATGTCTAAGTAATTCATTTGGTCAGGCATGTGATGTCTGAGGTGGTTGCGGATTCCAACTGTTGTAGTTTTACACTTTCTTTTCTGTGACCGTAAGTGTAATATGTGATATCGCCGGTTTCGTTGCTATATGTCAACGACAATTGGGACGGACATATTTACTTACGTTGATGACATGTGATGTTATGTGTTGTTGGATATGTTATATTGGATCGTCGTGTTTGAATAGCCGGGGTTTTTTATGTGAGATGAGTGTTTTTCATTTTCATTCATGTAAAAACTTGTATGTAATATTCTTTTATTGGGGCGCTTCCAGGTTGCGGAAGTAGTCACCTTTTGTATATTATTTACTTTTCCGCACTAGGATAGACCCAAGGAGGGGAGCACAAGTAACCGGGTTCTGGAGTCCAGTGGGAGACCAACTCGAGGAGTCGGGTCCGGGTCTCCTAACTCCAGAATTGGTAGGGTTGCGTGCCGCTCTCGTAGGGGTCTAGGGGTGTGGGTTTGGCTATTCATCACGACCGTGGAATCCGTGTTTTATACTGGCTCGTATTGAAAACACGGACGTCCTAGTATATCCAATATTTCATATGTTTCTTCTGCTGCGATATCTGTGATGTGATCATGTGATGTTCTGTGATAGATACATATATAGTATATATGATATATTATATAGACGTTACTTATGCTTTACACCCGCGCTAGCCCTGCCCCGCTCTGCCGTTAGTTACCTAACCTAACGGTGCACGAGGGGACATCGAGGCGAATGCGGATGGCATAAGTGTACGTCGTATTTAACTGTAATGTTTAGGTACATTTTTATGATGGGACTTCATTAATTTGATTAATGAAATAAAAGAAACCTAAGATGTTGTAGAATCGAATTTCAAAATAAAACAGGTAGCTACAGTTCTTGCTTTGCACAGCGGTATATGTGATATATCCTGCACCTTATTCGATGAGGAAAGGACCGAGATCCCTTCACCGGGAGTGACTCCTTTAGCAATAACTGGCAGATGCTACACACTCGGTTTGTCTTTTGATTGCTTTTAAGAGTTTTGCTTTGCACAGCGATATATATGATATATCCTGCACCTCATTCGACGAGGAAAGGACCGACGATCCCTTCACCGGGAGTGACTCCTTTAGCAAAACTAGAAAAGCCTCAAAAACACTCCATTTCAAAATTCATTCGATCCTACAACGATATCAAGTTCATTACGCAATAGGTTTTCAGAAAAACCTGTCGTAGCCCTCCGTCATTTCAGATAAATCCTGTTTAGTATTCGTGCTGCGTTTGTTGACCTTGTCAAGGCGCAGTGTGCGGTAGCTAACCAGTATTTATCTGCTTATGCATATGATGCAGATTGGGTTCGGGTAGTCGTGCGGCCTTGTTGACCTTGTCAAGGGTCGTGCGGGTGGGTTTGATTCAATCAAGAAATGACGGGTTGAACTTGACTTGCGGTCTATGGTTTGTTGACCTTGTCAAGGTCATAGATCGTTCGGGGCAAAATATTATCGGGAATTTCAAGTGTTGAAATTTGCAATGAGATTGCATACCTTCTATGAGATAGTTGGATCCCGATACCCGCTGCGAGTAAGTGTTACTCCTGGGAGAGTTTTATACATTACAATTAGCCGATCAAGTAGGTGTCTAGAAAGGTGTTAACGAGGTTACGCCTCTGGGAAAACGAGGTTTACATTAATTAGGTCCGTGCGAAAGCATGGGGGACCTCCCTCAAAGTACCGACACTGGCCTGGCTGAAAGATTGGCGAACTTGTAGTGTGTAATTAATCCCGGCTAGTCTTTCCTTTTAGGGTTTGAAGGAAGATTTGATAAAAAGCAGTGGGAGCCATCCTGATTAGATAAAATAATAACCAATCTATTCTTGACAGAGCGCACGCTGAGTGTTTTCTTCTCTCTCTCTCCAGGTAGAGACCATATCACGCCTTAATCAAGATAATAATACGGATTATTGACCGAACCCGCTTGTTATACTGAGCTGGGGAACGTTGGTCCCGCTCCAACTTATAATTGTTATAAGACAGAGCAGGAAATTGGGGATTACCAGAATTCCCGTGCCGCCCAAACGAAGAGAGTGCATGCTGATGCATCATCTTCGGGTGTGTTCGTTACAAAGAACTGTTTCTCTGTAACCTCTACGTCTTGGATATGTGATACCAGATCAGGATCCCAGATATGTAATCTGTTACATAGGGCTACAGAAAGGTAGAGAACTGAGAACGGGTGATAAGTTTCGTGAGGCAGAAAACGGGGCAAGTGTTGCAGCCAAGTCTGTCGGTCACTGTCACCCTGTATTACCAATACATTGATTCTGAACGAATGTTGTTGGATACCGAACCTGATATACCAAATCATATCACTCTCTTTGTTAGAAAAGAAAGGATATAATTTTGTATTGTTGGATAATGTTTTGAACATTTCCTATATCAAAAGTTGATCGGTTCAGGCACGTTATCTAAAAGCATTAATGTTCTAAATCAAACCACAGTTTTTTGTATACAGAACACACACAAGAGGAAGAGTTCAGAAATGAACGAATCCTTCTTGAGGTATTGTAGACTAGGTCAGATCAATGCGACCCGACTGGCTAAAGTTACATGTAGATGCATATTTAAATCAGTTTGAATCTACATCTTGTGAAACTTGCTAGTCATGTCACAAAGATATAATGACACTAGCTCTGTTTATTGGAAACAGAGAAAGAGTTAGTAAACTCTTGGGATGATACATGATGATGTATGTAGGTCCCCAGTCTACACATACCAGGACCGGTTCTTTATACTTCATTACGTTCTCTGATAATCTCTCAAGATTCAGACATATGTTCCTGTTGAAACACAAGTCTGAACCTTTTGAGATATTCAAAGAATATAAGTTAGAAGTAGAGAACCAATACGGGTAAAAGTATTATGTCCTTTGATGTGATCAGGGAGGAGAATACTTGAGCACGGAAATACTGGACTATTCTAAAGGAGAATGAGATTCTCTCTCAGCATTACTCCTCTGTATACACCATAGCATGATGGTATATCAGGGCGGAGCAATCACACCCTATATGATAAGGTGTGCTCTATGATGAGTACTACTGAATCACCTAATTCCTTTTGGGAGCTATGCACTTGAGAAGCTGCATACCTATTGAATAGGGTTCGAATCAAATCAATGCCTACCACTTCATATGTGATATGGAAAGGGAAGAACCCATGTCTTAAGCTAGTTAAGATTTGGGGTTGTCCGACCTATGTCTGAAAACAAAATTCGGACAAGCTCGAGGCAAGGTCTGTTATGTAGGACTGGAAGTGTTCCAGCTATACAAAATGCAGCAGATGATTTGATAAAACCAAAGGATTCAGTAGAGACCAACGAACCTCAGCCTCTCCGCCGATCTAGTAGGGTTTTCTCACCCACCTGAGAGATACATAGGTTTCTATATGACAGTGGGAGCGAGGATTGCATCATGAGATGATGACCCAACTAGCTTCGAGCTGGCCATCAGGGGTAAGACTCTGTAAGAATGGCTGGATGTTTAGCGATCTGAGATGGAATCCTTATACACCAACAAAGTATGGACTTTGGTTGCTATATCTGAAGGGTTAAATCCCATCAGGAGCAAGTATATCTTGAGAAGATTACTTGGTGTAGATGGAAAGGTTGAGACTTTCAAAGCTAGACTTGTTAAAAGTTTGCATCATTGACCAGGTACGGATCATGATGAAACTTTTTCTAAGGAGCCATGCTTAAGTCCATCCAGATCCTACTTGTCACGGCTACATACCATGACTACGATATCTGGTGGTTGGGTGTCATGACTGCTTTTCTAAATGATGTTTTAGAAGAGTGTGTCTATAAGTACACAGCCAGAGGGCTTCGTAGACAGTGGGAGCAGCGGAAACGTGTGCAAGATATTTTATATGATAAAGCAGGCATCGCAGAGTTGGAACGTCTGTTTTGATGAATTAGTCAAAGAGTTTGACATCATCAAAATGGTAGATGAACCTTGTATAAACAAAAAGGTAGTAGGGAGTATGGTGACGATCCTCGTAGAGTACGTGGATGACATACTCTTGATAGGGAAGGAGTTTCCTATGCTACGCTCGATCAATCTCCGTTTATCACCAAAATTCTCCACATAGGATCAAAGTGATACCTACTAAATCCTGGATTTTGGATCTATGAGATAGATCTAATTGGATGTTAGGACTCTCACTAGTTGTAGTGAGACGGTATCAACCGATCCTGGGAAGAATCACTGGAAGGGTTCCAGGGTGATAATGACGACTGAGTGTCAGTCGCAGGCATTGTCTTTACCCTCAGTAAAGGGACGGTATGTTGGAAGAGTTCCAAGCTAAATACCGTGACATACTAGACGATAAAGGCACGATACATCGCTACTTAAGATGCTACCAAAGAGGCTGTTTGGCTGTATAATGGTTCATGAGATGAACTATGTTCCTCCCATTGTGTGACAATGGAGTTGTGGCTTATGCCAAGGAACGCCGGTCCCATCAGTGATCCAGACATATTCTAAGGCAGCATCGCCTGATCATGGAGATGGTTGATCTCCAGGGAGATCGAGGATAGGAGAGTAGACTCAGAGGACAACACAGCGGATCCACTCACAAAGGCCTGTTCCCAGAGAGAGACTTTTATGGGATGGTTGAGTATGAGATACTGCAACCACTGCTACAGATGGCCCTAGTGCAAGTGGGAGATTGTTAGTTATATGTATGCCCTAGAGGCCATTACTGTACATAGGATGTATATTGTAGTGGATGCTGGGACATATATAGGGAGGACTTTCTTGCTCGACATGATAGTATGCTATCTGGTTACCCTTTACCTTAACGTGTATGCTGATTGTCTCTCTGTTACATGTTGGTAAAGCCCTTAGGATGTGTGCTTGACTATCTAGACTATGATGCGGATCATACTAGTGGGGACATGGTAGTCTATAAGTACATCCTTCAAAGTCCCTAGTCGTGGGTATATCGAGACGGGGCATCGATATACCAGAGTAGACTAGCGTATACCTTCTCGACCCATACAGATGGGCGATGGATGATCCCATATCCATTGGTGTTTGACATCAGAGATGATATACGGGTGCTCAGTAGAGACTGGGTACACTGGACGGACTCGCCGAGAACTCCCAGATGGTATTATACCTCACGTCAGATGGCAGTTCTCTGGTGACACTGGTACAGAGTAGTCTGTTGACCCGAGATCGTCATAGAGTCTTGTGTGGTTCCCACTGTGCTTTGATTTCCATCTTACCACGTCCAAGAGGGCGTGCAAAACGGTGGTTTTTGGGTACAGTCCCGAGTCACATGGAGGCAATGAGCGATAGGAGGGGATTCGTCTCTCCCAGTATAGGGGGTTGATGTTGCGCTGTGTTCGATTGGCTATAACAGGAAATCCCTGGCCAGGGTTGCAGAGATTTACTGGTAAGTGTTACCAGTAGTTTCTCGAACAGTTATAGACCTCATATCGACACGACTTATTGAGCTATTGGGGTCTGACGTTTACCACCCCTAGGCGAGATATGCGACATATCAGACGATCAGACCGGACTGTACGGTAGTGTTACTGGTCGGATTCACTGGAGTGTGAGCGGGCTTGCTCGTCGATCTTCAGATCGCTCAATACCCGGGTGGCCGTTACGTTTAGCAGACCGCTTGCGGCTTGTGGGTGTTTGATATGATCATCGCCTGCTGCCGGCATACTGACGAGTCTTTAGAGTCCTACACAGAGGTTTCCTGGCTCAAGCGAAACGAAATAGGAGCGCATATGAGATATGTGCGGGACCGAGAATAATACGAGTATGTGATACTGTATTCGATTCTCGCGATGTGACATTGATCGGTTATATGCGATATAGCCGGGTTATCGGATCAAGTGTTGATTCGATAAGATGTTACTAATGATACCAGTCGGTTATGTGCGTATGACCGGATCATTGAATCAAGTGTTGATTTAATGATTTAATGTATAGTTATATATTTGATATATTACTTTGCATTAACTAGTATCGGTTCACTTTAGACGGATTTTCTCACTTGGTTCGTGCGCATTGCATATGCGATATGTTTTTGTGCACTTGTATGTATCATGTTTGATGATGCATGCTAACTTGAGTTTGTGTAAAGATTAAACCATGGTTATTCAAATGGTTAGGGTTTTGTTTTTCATATCTATTTATTTATTTATTTTCTTTTTGGAAAATGAAATGAGAAGAATGGAGGCTTTCTTTGTTTTTTCATGAAGATTCATGAACCTTTGACTTTGTCCACCATTCTTATCTCATGCTTAACCTAACCATTTGATTTAACCCTAGTTCAATCTCTACACATAACCATGGTTAAGTTATGATAAAGATTGGATTATTCTTTTCTTTTTATTTTAACTTATCATAACATTTCTTCTTCTTCTTCCTTGCTTCAAGAAGAAAAGCTTCACCTCCATCAATGGTGATTGATGCATATGAGTGAGAAATCCAATTCTAAAGTCTACCCACTTCCTATTTCTTCATCCTCTACCTCTTGCCAAGTAGTAGAGTGTGTTTACTTCACAAGTTTCATGACTTGATGAAGTTGTGAGCTTGATCTAGCGATGCCTCGACGTAGATCATCTTCGGCATGGACATCGACGACCTAGCTCCCTTTTTCTCCGACGAAGCCGACTCTAGAGCCCGGATTTGATTTGGACAGCGGAGAGGACCTCGTTGCGGAGCCGTGGAGGTGGAGCACCGGATCTACAAAGGTTGTATTTCCGCTTTCTCATTAGTTAAGTGTTAACTAGTTCTTGTTCGCCTAGACATCTAGTTATCGATCCGTAGTTTAGGGTTTGTAGGCACCATAATTTTTGAAATTGCCATGGTTGATGGCTTGGGAGACCTCACTTGTGTTCCTAGGAACCCTACATAAGCATCTGAAATCTCAACAATGAAATCCATGGAAATCCGTGTCAAGCATCGACACAACACATGTAATCTCAAGTCTCAATATGTCGGGCTCCGTCAGTCCGGATCGGCCCATATCATCAAATCTCACGACAACGGTCGGTATCCTCCGGATATCCGCCGCGCCAGACATCACCGGTAGGTAGTCTTCCCCTGCCAGGCTCATCGTCTACAACTCGATCTTCTTGCCCCGGGGTACCATACCGGGCCCACCATGTACCCGAGACGGTTCATCCACTCCTCGAATCGGGTCTCGAAATCCAACAGAAAACATGAAATACTCATGGTGGACGACACATACATCACGAGAAAACCGCATCTTAGTTTAAAAAGAGAAGAGGAGAGAGAGAGAAGTTTTTATATATTTTTGCGGTTTTCCCCAAAAATCCAGAAATCTCATAGAAATCCAAATCTCAAAATCATGAGTAAGTATATGATAAGTGTCGGCATATGCCCATAATACTGCAGGATAACATGAAAATATGAATGCATGAATGTCTAAGCAATAAATATCATGTCTGTACTAATCTCAGAGAATAATCACAATGTTATATCGGTCTAGTTGTTAACTGATTCTATCCATAAAAGACAATATGATCTAAAGTGTACGTGACATAGCAATTACCGATGATGATGTGTGTGAGCCGGCAAATAAGTGTGCGTGGAATATGCGCATCATCGGTAATGGTGCGGGTGTCCTAACAGGTAAGGTTTATACTGATTATAGCAACATATGTAAGAACATGCACCATGATAATTACAGTATGAATGTAAATACAGATGTGCATTATCCACTCCTCTGCGAGATACGAGTACAACTACCACTATGTGAGTCGAACCTAAACCAGTGTCCATCTAACATCCTAAGGAACTAAACCTAATAGACTAGTCAGTAAGAAACTAGAGTCTACCTAAGGTCTGAATCAATATCTCTAATAGTCGACGATCCCGCCTCAATAGCGTCACGTACGTAGTACGGCTTCCTCGAATCAAGAGTGCGGATCAATCATCAAATCTAAGCCTCGAACGGTAAAATCCATCGTACGGCATCCCAATATCGGGGTACGGTCAAGTATCTCCTAGGTGTCTCCTCATTCGTATAATGTCATCATCAACACATCTCATGATCAAGGTGCTAAACTGTGATCGCATACATCAATCATATATCATTGCCATCATGATAAGCATCATTAGTTTATCCTCAGAAATATCATGTCATATGTATCATATTGTGATTAAGTCATACTTATATGATATCGGCATCAGTTCACACCAATATAATGTCGTAATCAAGTTATACATATATCATATCGTGATCAGTCACAAGTTACAGTCCGGGTACTATTCTAGCGTCCCATGTACATCAATATCACCACCACTCTTTATAATTTATATATTCATATTCATTATCTCATTCTCTAATGATCCGCTAACACTTTAATACGACTGTATAGCCAAGAATTACGGCATCAAGCCCAGTTACATTGTTTCATCATACCTCGGATATCATATCACATCAATGAATCACATATACGTGTTGTATATATATGTATATATACCTATACCTAGTTCTATATATATACACATACACGTATACCCCATGTCGAGTTTCAGTGTGTGCGTGGGTGTGTTTCTATCTGAAACCTACGAATCTCTTCCACGGTACTCATCCTCTGATATGGTTTTCCTAAATCAGTCTAGTCCAGCCTAGGGTCAATACTAGGGTCCTACTAGGGTCACATCTCGTTTCCTAATGTCAATAAGTACTATTCCTATTCTACGTTGCGGGGGTGCTAAACGCCATCCACCCGACTTCCCCCCGTAGATATGTATCTACTCACCTGGTCTATGTCTGCCGAAGACAGTGTCGCCATCCTCCTCTTTATCGCCCGCAGTCCACGTGAGGGGTACCTAGACGTAAACATTTAAATAGCATCGTAAACCGAATCACATACAAAAGTCAAACGATACAAGGAACAAGCATAGGTTAAAACCTATGTCCCGTCCACGCAAAAGAACCAAATACCGCTCGATATCGGCATACAAACTCCGATGGATCGAGATAAACATTAACAAATAACTCGTAGTTTTAAAACACATTACTTATACTATAAAACATGATTAAATCCATCGAAACCCGAAAATCTATCAAACCGTCCAATTTCGCAAAACCCGAAAATGCCAGTTTACCGTTTTTCATCAAAACTTAACATTTAAATGAAACTAATGGTCATAAAACTCATTAAATAGCATAACTAGACTATACAAACTATTACTATATTTTTATTACACAAACTTGTATAAATTTGAAATTTCTAGTTTGCACCCTTTAACAATTTTCAACATTTTTCAAGCAAAATACCACAATTCCACCACAAAACATGATTTTGCATAAATTAATGACTTAAACCACAATTCATGATGATAATGATACAATGTAACCATAATTATATTTTTATTCTCATTTATATAGGAATTTCTAAAATCTAGTTTACAAAATTAGCAATTTTTATCACAATTTATCAATTAACCATAGAAACCAGCAATCAAACTAAGTTTTTTCTTTCCATTAACATGCTAATATTTCCACTAAAACTATAATCCAATGATAACAACCCAAATTAGAATTTTATATTAACCACAACTACATTTTGCAAAATCCTAGTTAACTAAATTCCTAATTTAAAACAATTTTTGAATAACAATTTGTTAAACAATAACCATGCAAGATTTCCTAATACTAAAAGTGTTAAACTAGCTACTATAACCCTAATTAATTATTAAAAATCATAACTTGAATTTAGAACCCTAGCTTGCATTTTAAAAAAAAGAACATAGAATTAATTCATTAAATCTAATTAAGCTTAATATGAACATCTAATAACAATAAGTCAAAAGAAAGAAAATTATACCTTCAAAATGTGAAATCCAAAAAAGAAATGAGCCTCCAAAATGCATTCTTTCCATCTCCAAATTTCATATAAAAATGAGCAAGGAATAAAGAGTATGGAATAAATAGGATTTTGTGGAATTTTAATTGAATTTTTGATGTGTTTTTGATGAATTTTGAATAAAAATGATGTGGGAAATGGGGGGGGCAGCCATGGGGGGTTGTGGCCGGCCCTAGAGAGGTGAGGGAGAGAAAGAAGAGAGTGGGAAAAGTGTGTAGAAGTTTCAAGAGAAAGAACAACACTTAAGTCTTTTCATGGTTTATTTAATTATTTATTTACTTATTTACTATAGTAACTCAAGAAAGCTCTAGAAAATAGGAAAAATTTGCAAATAATTTTTGCATGATACATACTAAATTCTAACATGCCATGGTTCATTTTTACAAATTAAAACCATTTAAATTTGTAATTTACACTAATTTAGTGTAAAAATAAAGCTTATGTTAATATTTAAAATAATTAATTTAGGAAAAATATTTTATTAAACTAAAAATTTATAAGTGGCTAAATAAACACCATTTACTAGTAATTTCATAATTAAAATGGATATTTTTAAAATTATAATGAAAAACAATCACGGTTTGATTTTACGAAAAATACATTTTACTTTACCGAAAATCATAAAATTCACTTAAACAATTTTATTCATTTAATTATTTATTTAATTTATTTTAAAACGTTACAAGTTTGTATAGCTGGAACATTTCCAGTTCTACATAACAGACCTTGCCTCGAGCTTGTCCGGATTTTGCTTTTAGACATAGGCCGGACAACCCCAAATCTTAACTGACTTAAGAGAAGGGCTCTTCCCTTTCCATATCACATATGAAGTGGTAGCCAACTGATTTGATTGGAACCCTATTCAATAGGTATGCAACTTCATAAGTGCATAACTCCCAAAAAGAAAATAGGAAACTCAGTAGTACTCATCATAGAGCACACCATATCACATAGGGTGCTATTGCTCCGCCCCGATATACCATCGTGCTATGGTGTATACGGAGGAGTAATGCTGAGAGAGAATCTCATTCTCCTTTAGAATAGTCCAGAATTTCCATGCTCAAGTATTCTTCTCCATGATCACATCAAAGGACATAATACTTATACCCGTATTTTGGTTCTCTACTTCTAACTTATATTCTGTGAATATCTCAAAAGGTTCGGACTTGTGTTTCAACAGGAACATATGTCTGAATTTTGAGAGATTATCAGAGAATGTAATGAAGTACAAAGAACCGGTCTAGGCATGTGTAGACAGGGGACCTTTATACATCAACATGTATCATCCCAAGAGTTCACTAACTCTTTCTCTGTTTCCAGTAAATGAAGCTATGGTCATCTTATCTTTGTGACATGACTGGCAAGTTTCACAAGATGTAAATTCAAACTGATTTAAATATGCATCTTTATGTAACTTCAGCTAGTCGGGTCGTATTGATATGACCTAGTCTACAATACCTCAAGAAGAATTCGTTCATTTCTGAACTCTTCCTCTTGTGTGTGTTCTGTATACTAATAACTGTAGTTTGATTTAGAACATCAATGCTTTTAGATAACGTGCCTGAACCGATCAACTTTTGATATAGGAAATGTTCAAAACATTATCCATCAATACAAAATTTTATCATTTCTTTACTAATAAAGAGACTGATATGATTTTGTATATCAGGTTCGGTATCTAATAACATTCGTTCAGAATCAATGTATTTGGAATACAGGGTGACAGTGACCAACAGACTTGGCTGCCACACTTGCCCCGTTTTCTGCCTCATGAAACATATCACCCGTTCTCAGTTCTCTGCCTTTCTGTAGCCCTATGCAACAGATTACATATCTGGGATCCTGATCCGGTATCAAATACCCAGGACGTAGAGGATACAGAGAAACAGTTCTTTATACTGAACACACCCGAAGGAGATGCATCAACATGCACTTTCTTTGTTTGGGCGGCACGGGAATTCTGGTAATCCCCTATTTCCTGCTCTGTCTTATAACAATTATAAGTAGGAGCGGGACCAACGTTCCCTAGCTCAGTAGAACAAGCGGGTTCGGTCAATATTCCGTATTATTATCTTGATTAAGGCGTGATATGGTCGCTACCTGGAGAGAGAGAGAAGAAAACACTCAGCGTGCGCTCTTGCAAGAATAGATTGGTTATATTTTATCTAATCAGGATGGCTCTCACTGTTTTTATCAAATCTTCCTTCAAACCCTAAAAGGAAAGACTAGCCGGGATTAATTACACGCTACAAGTTTACCAATCTTTCAGCCAGGCCAGTGTCGGTACTTTGAGGGAGGTCTCCCGTGCTTTCGCACGAACCTAATTAATGCAAACCTCGTTTTCCCAGAGGCGTAACCTCGTTAACACCTTTCTAGACACCTACTTGATCGGCTAATTGTAATGTGTAAAACTCTCCCAGGAGTAACTCTTACTCGCAGCGGGTATCGGGATCCAACTATCTCATAGAAGGTATGCAATCTCATTGCAAATTTCAATACTTGAAATTCCCGATAATATTTTGCCCCTAGCTGCTATATGACCTTAACATAGTCAACAAATCATAAGTGCTAGTCAAGTTCAACCCGTCATTTCCCGATTGAATTAAACCCACCCGCACGACCCTTAACATAGTCAACAAAGTCGCACGACTACCCTAATCCAATCGCATCATATGCTTATGCAGATAAGCACTAATTAACTACCGCACACTACGCCTTAACATAGTTAACAAACGTAGCACGAATACTAACTAGTACTTATCTGAAATGACGGAGGGCTACGACAGGTTTTTCTGAAAACCTATTGCGTAATGAACTTGATATCGTTGTAGAATCAAATGATTTTGAAATGGTGTGTTTTCGAGGCTTTTCTAGTTTTGCTAAAGGGGTCACTCCCGGTGAAGAGATCATCGGCCCTTTCCTCATCGAATAAGGTGCGGGATATATCATATATATCGCTGTGCAAAGCAAAAACTCTTAAAAGCAATCGAAAGACAAACCGAGGGGTGTAGCATCTGCCAGTTATTGCTAAAGGAGTCACTCCCGGTGAAGGGATCTCGGTCCTTTCCTTATCGAATAAGGTGCAGGATATATCACATATACCGCTGTGCAAAGCAAGAACTGTAGCTACCTGTTTTATTTTTGAAATTCGATTCTACAACATCTTTAGGTTTATTTTATTTCATTAATCTCATTAATGAAGTCCCATCATTTAAGTACCTAAACATCACAGATAAATACGACGTACACTTATGCCATCCGCATTCGCCTCGATGTCCCCTCATGCACCGTTAGGTTTGGTAACTAACGGCAAAGCGGGGCAGGGCTAGCGCGGGTGTAAAACATAAGTAACGTCTATATAATATATCATATATACTATATACAGTATCCATCACAGAACATATCAAATGATCACATCACAGATATCGCAGCAAAAGAAACATATGAAATATTGGATATACTAGGACGTCCGTGTTTTCAATACGAGCCAGTATAAAACACGGATTCCACGGTCGCGATGAATAGCCAAACCCACACCCCTAGACCCCTACGAGAGCGGCAAGCAACCCTACCAATTCTAGAGTTAGGAGACCCGGACTCGACTCCTCGAGTTGGTCTCCCACTGGACTCCAGAACCCGGTTACTTGTGCCCTCCTCTTTGGGTCTATCCTAGTGCGGAAAAGTAAATAATATACAAAGGGTGACATATTCCGCAACCTGGAAGTGCCCCAATAAAAGAATATTACATACAAGTTATTACATAAATGAAAATGAAAATCACTAATCTCACATAAAAAACCCCCGGCTATTCAAAACCGACGATCCAATATAACATATCCAGCAACACATAACATCACATGTCATCAACGTAAGCAAATATGTCCATCCCAATTGTCGTTGACATATAGCAACGAAACCGGCGATATCACATATTACACTTACGGTCACAGAAAAGAAAGTGTAAAACTACAACAGTTGGAATCCGCAACCTGCATAGACATCGCATGCCTAATCAAATGAATTCCTTAGACATCGCATGCCTAACTATTATAAACCCCGCATTTTAGTCTCAAAATCGAAAACACTTTTCAATATCAAGTCGGGTAATTCAACAAGATTCCCGACATCCTGATCGAATGCTCGTCGCAAACTTTAGTCGGCGGCCGCACCCCTGATGCCGTCGACGAAGTGCACTAAGGCGGAACACCGCTGCCGCGAGCACCCGAACGGATGCTTTCGGCGACGGGGTTCTCCTACAGTCACTTGGTCGGGGCTATGGAGTGAGGCTGTCTATTAAGTTTACCCGGCGAGTATCCGCGTACGCTACGTGATTGTGACGGACTTTTGATCACATCAAAATTCCGTGGCAACCGATCAAGTGAGACTAAAGTGCTATGTTTATAACATTCATATCAGTTATCTCATAACTACTTGTGGATTCCAAGTATTGTATCCCATTCCAGATAAATAGAAAATGTTAAACTTTCCGATCGAACATTCAAACACCCAAGTTTTCCCGAAACAGCTCAACACATGAAACAAGTTTAAAAACATCCAGTTCATGCCTCAGTACCAACGGTCCAGCCGTAGAAGGGTCAAGCCAACGCCTCACATGTGGCATGCCGTACTGCCCCAAACCCTAAGGTTCAAAGGGCAGTTCAAGACGGTCACATAATCGAGTTAAGGTTTGTTGTCTTCTAGAGGGACCATCGCATTACTTGCACTACTTAGAACGTCTTTAAACCACGGAAAAATCCAACAATTGGAAATTTCCCGGCAGGGGAAAAAGTGGGTATTTATATCCGGTCGAACATTTTAACATATTCAATAATTATCCGGAAAAACGCATAGACAAATTTTGATAATCCGATCAAATCCTTGAACTCCCAATACAACCCAGAAAACTCAACTCTTGAGTGCAAATTAAAAATTCCCATAAAACTCAGCACTTGAATAAACAAATTACTGTGCAAAAATTATAGGCTAATCTCATCATATTGCCGCGGAACCGCCGCAGAAGCCAAGCTTATGCCGCGGTTCCGCCGCACGTTAGCCGTATCTTTTGGTCAATTTTGCACCGTAATTCATAGAATTTCCTGCTGAATTTTTTAAGAATTTTTAATCTGGAAAAAACCCAGTTTTGTAAAAATGTCCAGAGAGGTTGAAAAATTGGGGTTTCGGGTTCGATCGGGTTTCTAACATCGTCTACGCATCGCCTAAGGCTCTAGCTAGGCTCTAATACCACTGTAGGGTTCCTAGGCACACACTAGAGGTCTCACAAGGCATCAACCATGCCACATTCAAATTTTACAAGTGCCGAGAAACCCTAATACGGATCGTTGACTAGAGTTTAGGCGAAACAAGCAACTAGTTAACAACTTAACTAAGTGAACGGAAATACAACCTTTGTAGATCCGGTCCTCCACCTCCATAGCTCCGTGATGAAGTCCCTCCGCTGTACCCATCGGATCCCGGACTCTCGCGGTGGTTTCATCGAAGAAATGATCGGGCTAGGTCGTCGACTTCGATGCCGAAGATGATCTACGTCGAGGCAACACAAGATCAAGCTCCAACTTCACCAAGCCATGAAACTTGTGAAGAAAACACCCTATACTACTTGGCAAGTGGTAGAGGATGAAGAAATAGGAAGTGGGTTCACTTTAGAATTGGATTTCTCACTCTTTTTGTCAAGGCACCATTGTTGGTAGCAAGCTTCTTCATCTTGAAGAAGAAGAAGAAGAATATAATATATGATAAGTTATTCTCTCAAATAGAAAATAACATGAATACTTATCATATACCAACCATGATTAGGGGTAGAGAATGAACTATGGTTAGGATGAATGGTTAGGGTTAAGCATGAGACAAAAATGGTGGACTTGTTCAAAGCTTCATGAAGCTTCAACAAAATCCAAAGAAAGCCACCATTTTTATCTTAAGCCAAAATGAAATAAATAAATAGTTAATAAAATCAAAACCCCTAACCATTACACAACCATGGTTTAATCTTTACACAAACTCAACTTAGCATGTATCATCAAACATGATACAAACAAGTGCACAAAAGTATATCACATATACAACTTGTGCATTTCAAGTGAGAAAATCCATTTAAAGTGAACAAATACTAGTTAATGTAAAGTAATATATCAAATATATAATTATACATTAAATCATTAAATCAACACTTGATTTAACGATCCGGTCATATCTCATGTGACCGACTAATATCTAATGTATCGGCTTATCGAATCAATCCTCGATTCGATAACTAGGTTATATCGCATACAACCAATCTATACATTCATTGCGAGAATAGAATACGGTATCACATACACGCATTATTCTCGGTCCCGCACATATCTCATATGCGCTCCTATTTCGTTTTGCTTGAGCCAGGAAACCTCTGTGTAGGACTCTAAAGACTCGTCAATACGCCGGCAGCAGGTGATGATCATATCAAACACCCACAAGCCGTAAACGGTCTTCTAAACGTAACGGCCACCGGGGTATTGAGCGATCAGAAGATCGATGAGCAAGCCCACTCACACTCCTGTGAATCCAATCAGTAACACTAACCGTACAGTCCGTTCTCGTCGTCTGATATGTCGCATATCTCGCCTAGGGGTGGTAAACGTCAGACCCTAATAGCTCGATAAGTCGTGTCGATATGAGGTCTATAACAGTTCGAGAAACTACTGGTAACACTTACCAGTAAATCTCAGCAACCCTGGCCAGGGATTTCCGGTTATAGCCAATCGAACACAGCGCAACATCAACTCCCTATACCGGGAGAGACGAATCCCCTCCTATCGCTCATTGCTTCCATATGATTCGGGACTGTACCCAAAAACCACCATTTTGCACGCCCTCTTGGACGTGGTAAGGTGGAAATCAAAGCACAGTGGGAACCACACAAGACTCTATGACGATCTCGGGTCAACAGACTACTCTGTACCAGTGTCACCTGAGAACTGCCATTTGACGTAAGGTATAATACCATCTGGGAGTTCTCGGCGAGTCCGTCCAGTGTACCCAGTCTCCTTTGAGCACCCGTATATCATCTCCGATGTCAAACACCAATGGATATGGGATCATCCATCACCCATCTGTATGGGTCGAGAAGGTATACGCTAGTCTACTCTGGTATATCGATGCCCCGTCTCGATACACCCACGACTAGGGACCTTGAAGGATGTACTTATGGACTACCATGTCCCCACTAGTATGATCCTCATCATAGTCCAGGTAGTCAAGTACACATCCTAAGGGCTTTACCAACATGTAATAGAGAGACAATCAGTGTACACGTTAAGGTAAAGAGCAACCAGATAGCATACTATCATGTCGAGCAAGAAAGTCCTCCCTATATATGTCCAAGCATCCACTACAATATAAATCCTATGTATAGTAATGGCCTCTAGGGCATACATATAACTAACAACGACTACGCGTGATACGTTATCCGACACGGTCCATGCACTTCATGCTGGTTTTGCTCTTGGGTTGGTTTCGTCGTGTCGCTACGCATGTTAGCGACAATACGAACACTTGGGAGTAGGTTTGGAGTTGGCGTGTCGGTAAAACGTAGTTTGTACGTGTTTTTGGTCGTTTGCTAATATACACTTGTGTTATCGTTTTGTTGTTTTAGGTTCGCAGGCGGGGACTTCGGACGCTGCGAAGGAGGGGAAACAGGTGGTTGGCTTTACTTAGCCAGGACGGTTGGTGAGTAGATTTAACATCTATAGGGGAATCGTCGGCATGGCGTTTTGCGTCTGGGCTAGAGATGTTATGTTTTGTCGCATATTCTATTGCATATATAGAGTTGCGCATACACATTACTGCTTAGTTATTGATGTTCTTGGACTAGTACCCTTAGGATACTGCACTATTATTGACGGCTTATGTTGCACGAGCACTGAATGTATGCCACACACACCGTCAATAGTTGCCTTGACACGCACAACACTCTTATAGATATGATATTGGTTGGTTATGGACATTGATTCATATTTCTTTATGCATATGACTTATAGCATACATGTATACCTACATGCTTACGCATATGCCGTAACTTGCTTACATGCTAGTTACCTGTATTACTTATAGGGTATTGTACCATTAGCTATAGATACATACACAAATAATGACATAGCTACGTGTATACCTTGCATGCATACCTTACTTATACCTGGAGTGTATATTACATCATTACTGATAGGTAGATATATATATATACCGTTATGTTTACACATATATCTGGCTATAGCTACATGTTCACCTTTATTTGATGTTATATAGACATGGAGAAAGTATGAACCGCATGATTTATATTTTAACTGGTTGCAGTTAAATAACGACTTTTACTTTATACGCTCGCATTTCAGTTTCATGTTGCGTATATTATATTCATGGATTTTCGCATTGAGATATGAATTTTCATGATGTTTTCCGGATTTGGGGACTGTGGTAGTTTCATGAAATTATGTATTATTTGAAAAACCCGGTTTCCCTTGATATGATATTTCAGCACCCGCCATGAGTTTTATCGGTTCTGGTATATATACTCCACGCGAGTAAAGGAGAGGTCCGTGTGCGGGTACATGGTGGGGGCCGGAGGTACCCCGAGGCAAGAATCTCAGTGAGGAGATGAGTTAGTGGGGAAACCATACCTACCGATGACATTACCTATGACTCGGCGGTTATCGTGGGGATACCGACGGGAGTCATGTGCGTATGCATGCGTCAAGAGGTGAGGGTCAGAGCTAGGCACTCGAGCTTTCGGTATAGCGTATGATACGTACCTATCACGGGGCCAGTCGTGGTGACGCACCTGAGAGATCAGTATTTCGGTGTCGATGCTTGACACTTATTTCATGATGTTTTGGGTGTCGATGTTAGACACTCACCTTATATGAAACTTACTTGATACTGATATTATACACACAAGATATGTGGGATATACTGATATTGTACAAACAGGATATATGAGATCTACTTGATGTTGTACATTCGGGATATATGAGATATACTTAATGTTGGACATTCATGATATATGAGAGTTACTTGATGTTGTACATTAACGATATATGAGACTTATATGATATGAGAGCCAATTTGGGGGCTGGTTTGTGAAAATTGGGATTTGGATTGTCGTGTTCGATTTTGGTCCTACCACGAGCTTAGGATTTCCGTGGAAATGACATGTTTTATCAATACTCCACATTTATTGTTTATGCACTGTTTCATGTATTAGTAGTACCTGATAGAGTACCTTCCATGATTGTTGCATTTACATACTTTATTTTATATGCATTGCTTCATGTATTAGTAGTATCTGATAGAGTACCTTACATGATTGTTGCATGCATATTGTCATATTACTGCTTCATGTATTAGTTGTACCCGCTAGTGTACCTTTCTTGATTGATGCATTACATATGACCTTTCATTGCTATTAGATGCTTATGTTAGATTCACGCTGTACGAGCATACTTGCAATTACCTGCATATGTTATTTACTATTCACGAGTTGGCAACTCACCCCCGTTGTGCCACAGTGTTTTGCAGGTGTTCCTCAGAGTAGTCAGAGGCATGGCTATTTTTATCCATCGTATCATCTTTGCTGCGGATATCGCTTCGCCTGACAGTGTGCAGTTTTGCTTAGGTGGGTTTGCGGTTATCCGATGTTGCTTGTTGTGTATTCGTTGTATCATGTACTCTTCATCTACCATTATCTTGTATGACTTAGAGACTTGGTGTGAGGACGATATTGTATTTTATTCGGTGACTTTGAGGTTTTCATGCAGTTTTATTCATATCGTCTCTTTCTTCGCTACGGCGTCGTATATCTGTGGTGGTGGTTGTTTTCCGCCGTTGGGCATGGATTTTGCTCCCCTTTGGGATGCTTTTACCTATATTATGTTGTACCTATTTTTGGGGGCTTGTTTTACAAAGGAGGTGCTATCAAAATTTTAAAGGAAGAAAAGTGGGACTTTAAAGAATTTGGTTTGAGATTTTAAAAGTTTTAGCAATGTTCTTATATCTTACTACTTTTGATGGTTTAGATTGCTGGGATTTTGGCTTACTTAAACTGCGTTACGCCTGTAGACGTTGCGTAGTTTAAGGGCCATCACGTGCCATTTTCGGGTCGTGACAAAGTTGGTATCAGAGCGCTAGGTTTTACCTTTCGGAGTGTAGGATGACCTTGGTATGATGGAGTAGGTAGCATAAGCAGAGTAACGTAGTGTGTGTATGTCCGCGGCATACTCACGATCATGGTACTCCGCCTAATGTGACCTAAGTACAAATTGCTTGAAATTCCTTTCTTGATGATACATATCCTTGTGATTCGATTTCCGTGTTCCTATCGAATCCTTCTTCCATTTATAGCCTTTGCCGCCGATGACTATGAGGACTCAGAGTGATGCAGCGAGAGCCGAGGTCAGAGTTGACTCGTATGGGATGAGGACTGACCAGGATGGCACGCTCGTTGTACCGGAGCAGATGGATCCGCCTTCGATAGATTATATTGCTAGGCTTATGGCAGAGATGCAGGACTTGCGCCAGACGATGAGTTCTTTGGTTGAGGCCATTCAAGCGCAGCGACAGGAGGTTGTCACCCCTATTTCCCTGTTGTTCCTTGCAGTCAGCACTCAGCCTTGTGTTACTTATACAGCACCAGTGGATGCAGCCCTAGTTGACGAGGCACGCCTTCCAGAGACTTTGAGAGATCCGGAACAGAGAAGGGCTCGTACGGGTGTACCAGCCCAGAGACAGAGGCTTAGTCGTCGAGATAGATTTCGTCACCGTCACGGGAGTAACAGAGGCTTGGGATGAGGATATTCGTTCAACTCTCATCCCCAGGAGGGTCAGCAGCCATCGTATTGATGTTTTCGATGCGGGAGCCTTCATCACCACATTAGGAGTTGTTCCCTAGTACCGCATCAGACCTATGTTCAGAGAGGTCGTGGTCGCGGAGGGTTGGTTCTTTAAGAACGGTCTGGCAGAGGAAGAGTTCTGACAGTTCCGGGTAGAAGGAAGACACGAGAGTTTGCTTCTACTCATCGGGACGCGCGAGCGTCTAATTCGGAGTTTTCAGGTTTTCTATGGTGTATGTTCTTTTGATGCACTTGTTTGTTTTGCACACTTTGTGCCATGGTTGGACCGAGAGACGTGTTAGTTAGATCAGCTGTTTGTTGTGTTAACTTCTGTCAGCGATTCTTTTGTTGCGCGACACGTGTTTCAGTCGTATGCCAATCGGATAGGAGATAGAGATTCGTCCGTCGTTTTGATCCTTCTAAAGATGTTGGATTTAACGTTCTCCTGGGCATGGACTGGTTAGCTACGTGCTAGGCATTTGTGGACTGCCATGAGAAAACATTCAGGTTTTTTTTTCCCGGTGAGTCGGTTCTTATTGTGCAGAGGGACAGTAGTGCCGCCTCTCACAGCTTGAATTCAGCTTTTTTCGCTTGTCGGCTTTTGAGGAGGGGATGTCGAAAATTCTTGGCTTTCATTCGTGATACCGGAGCCACAGTGGGTTTGTTGGACCGGGTTCCTTTCGTGCGAGAGTTTTCCGACGTTGTTCCAGATGAGCCGGCGGAGCTTAGGGAGCTTAAGGATCAGCTGCGGAGTTGTTTGTTGGGGGACTTGTGCGTACGAGTGTTTCGCTTTGGGGAGCTCCTTTTCTGTTCGTCAGGGAGAAGACGGCAATTTGAGGTTGTGTGTTGATTGATCGTCAATTTAACCGGGTTACGGTGCGGATAGGTATCCTTTACCTCGCATTGACGATTTCTTCGATCAGCTCCAGTGTGCGAGTCATCTTTCTAGTTTGTTTGGGATCAGGTCATCATTATTGCAGGTTCGGAGTGATGACATTTCGGAGACTTCATTTGTGCGTGCTACGGGCTTTATGTGTTTTGGTTGTGTTGTTGGACTCACCAGTGCCCTAGCAGCAATCGTGGATATGATGAACCAGATTTCTTCGGGCCGTTCTTCGACCAGTTTATTGTTGTGTCATTGATGACATTCTGGTCTATTCCAAGAGTCATGAGGAACGTGAGTAGCACTTGAGGATTTGTTTTGCAGATACTGGGAGAGCACTAGCAGTTTGCTAAATTCTCGAAGTGTTCCTTTAGGCTTAATTGTGTTGACTCCTAGGTCTTGTAGTTACGGGAGACGGTTTCGCATGGACCCGAGAAAGATCGAGGCCGTACAGATTTGGCCTATACTTATATCCGGGATAGAGGTCCGCAGATTTTGGGCTTAGCAGGTTTTTACCGCCGTTTTGTGCAGGATTGCTAGTGTATCGCTGCACCGTTGACTGGACTGACCGGAAAGGTGTTCTTTTTCTTGGACTGAGGCATGTGTGCGGAGTTTCCAGCAGTTGTAGATTCGGTTGACAACTGCTCCAGCTCTTTCTTGTTTTCTGGTTCGGGCGACTTTGTTGTTTTACTGTGATATTTTGCGAGTGGGGCTCGATTTTGCGCTGATGTGACCCTATAGAGTTATCACTTATGCTTCCCGATAGTTGGTGGATGTACGAGCAGGATATCCCACTCATGATTTGAAGATGGCAGCGGTGGTCGAGCGTTGGAGATTTGGAGAAACTACTTACTCAGAGAGTCGTGTCAGATTTTCACGGACCACCAGAGCTTAATGCACATCTTCCTGCAGCGGGTTTTGATTGTTGAGACAACGCCGTTGGATGGATGTTGCGGAGGATTGTGTTTGTAAGATCCTCGTTACCCGTGGCAAGGCGATTATGGTAGCTGATGCTTGAGTCGTAGGCCCGGGGTTAGCTTGTCCCAGTTGTGCGCAGTTCAGAGACAGTCTTCTTCAGATTTACAGTTCTTGTACAACCGTGGAGTACAGCTTAGGTTCGCCTCTATTGAGGGGACAGCTTGCTTGTGTCCGCGCCCGTCCACTTTCACTTAATCGTTTTCGTGAGGCACAGCCCACCGATGCTCGTTGCCTGTGATACTTGAGCATGTTCGGCAGGGTAAACATTCAGAGTCCTTGATTTATGACCAGGGTGTGCTACATTTAAGGACGCATTTGTGTGTACCTGTTGATGGGTAGAGATGCGAAATCCTAGAGCAGGCACATCAGTCAGCTTTCTGTGTTCATTCCAGGTCGCCAATATGTGACGTTACTTGTGAGATAGTTACGGGTGGACAGAGACGAAGAGTGATGTATCGGATTTCGTTTCAAGGTGTCTGTCTTGTGTTGAGCTAAGGTTGAGCATTTAAGACCGGCTGGAGAGGTGCAATCTTTAACCGTTCCGGAGAGGGAATGGGAGCAGATCTCCATGAATATTCGTTGTGGCGTCTACCCAGGTTTAGTCAGGGTGTGACTCCATTTGGGTGTTTGTTGTCCGGTTATTCTCAGTTTTCTCAGTCGTTCTTTGTTAAGTTTGTGCATTGCACGGAGTTCCTACATGTGCTGTATCCAATGAGGGCATCCTGTTCGCTTGTCGTATTGGGCAGGAGCTTCAGGAAGCCTTGGGTACTGGTTTAGATTTAGCTCCGTTTTTCAATCCGCAGATGATGGTTTTGTGAGAGCGGGCTATACCGACCCTGGAGGTTATGCTTGTGCGTACGTACTTGTTGTTGTTGGCAGTTGGGATCGTCACTTGCCATCGTTAGGGTTCTCCTTCGATAGCTGTTATCAGGAGACACTCGAATTGGCAACCTTTAGGTTCTGTTGTTAGGTTGTGTCGATCGCCATTCTGTTTATCTGACTCTGCGTGAGTAGGATTTTTGGACCCCAGCTAGTCTTGAGACTTCGGAGATGATCCAGTTGGTTCAGGTCAGGATGAGGACAGTCCAGTGCAGACAGTGGTCTTATGTCGATCGAGGTGGTCGCAGACTTGATTTCGCGGTGGGAGATCATGTATTCCTAAGGATTTTACGATGGATGACTTGTTGAGTTTTGGGGAGTTTATCCCAGGATTGTAGGTCTTTTTAAGATCCTTAAAGCGAGTTAGTTACGTTGCCTTTAATTTGGAATCCGCCCAGATTATTGAGTTTTCACCCGGTATTCCTTGTGTCGATACTTTGCAAATATCTTCATGACCTTTCTCACATGATTTAGCATCATACCATTTAGCTTGGACGCGATCTTTTCGTTCACCGGCAGTCATTTGTGTTAGTGGCTCAGCAGGTGGAGAAACTTCGGTCCAGGGTATAGCCATCTGTGGAGGGTTTTCTTGGGCGTAGCCGTGTAGTGAGGTGATCACTTGGGAGGCTGCGAGTGAGATTTGGGAGTTCTGTACCCATCTCTTTGAAGGTACGCTTATTGAGAATTTTAAATTTGGGGATGAATTTTTATAAGGGGGGAGATTGTAACGGCTTAGATTTCGGTTAGTGTTAGTTTAGACGGTAATGCGTATTTACTGTAAAAAGTTAACCAATTCGGGTTCCTCACATTTTATAACATTTAATTATTATTTTAATATTATTTGTTATGGGCATGCACGCACGAGTGCACGTAAATGTGAGGTTTTTTTTGTGTAAATCTAGTATTGGTGACCATGACACTTAACCCTAATTTAATCCTTTGCTTTAACCTTAACTTTAATTCTTTAGATATTTCTCTTTTGGGTTTTGTTTGAGAGAAAGGTGTCATGGTTGGCTTTAATGGTGGTGTGAATGCATTAATATGAAGTTAATGCATAGGGTTGCACTCACCTCTCACATTCTCTTTATCATTTCTTTTTCTAATTCTCTCACACTTATTCCTTTAGCATTATTTCTTCATCTCTCTCAAATCAAACTGAACACTTGAGTTTCCAACACAAATCCATCACAAAATTCACAAAATCTCACCAAAATCACATCTTTTTATTGGATTTGCCTCTTGGATGACTTGGAGCTTGTAAAGCTTGGATCTTTGAGTTCTTTTGGTTAGGTAATGATCCCTATCTGTTCTTTATATAGTTTTTGTGTTGTGTTGACTTTTAGTTTCAGTTTAGATAGCGTAAAGTTAAGTTTTGTGCATAATATCATATTTTTAGTGTCGATTTGTGATATCTGTGTTCTGCTGTGACCCGGAGAGTTTACTAGAAAACCAAACAATATAGTTGTGTTGTACCAGTGACCATAGGACCTCACCTGGAGCACGAACCCAAGGAGCTCGGACTCGGCCGGCGACAAGCAGGGGATTTCCGGCGACCTCGGCCGTGGGTTGGAGATGGGGTTTGGGTTTTTGTGGGTAGGTGTCTGCAGTGGTTTATATAGGGTTCCTAGGCACACTAAGGAGGTCTCACAAGGCATCAACCATGCCAATTTCAAATTTTACGGGTGCCGAGAAACCCTAATACGGATCGTTAACTAGATTTTAGACGAAACAAGCAAGTAAACAACTTAACTAAAGTGTAACGGAAATACAACCTTTGTAGATCCGGTGCTCCACCTCCATAGCTCCGTGATGATGTCTCCTCGCTGCGATCATCGGATCCCGGGCTCTAGTGTCGGCTTCATCGGAGAATGGACGGGCTAGGTCATCGACTACGACGCCGAAGATGATCTACGTCGAGGCATCACTAGATCAAGCTCCAACTTCACCAAGTCATGAAACTTAAGAAGAAAACACACTCTACTACTTGGCAAGAGGTAGAGGATGAAGAAATAGGAAGTGGGTAGACTTTAGAATTGGATTTCTCACTCTTTTTCACAAGTTGCCATTGATGGAGGCAAGCTTGCTTCAATGTTGAAGATGAAGAAGAAGAAGAAAGAATATCATAAGTATTCTATAAAATGAATAATAAAATGAATACTTATCATATCCTAACCTTGGTTAGGTGTAGAGAATAGACTAGGGTTAAATGGAGTGGTTAGGGTTAAGCATGAGACAAAATGGTCACTTTGGTCAAATGTTCAAGAAGCTTCAACTAGAAAACAAATTAAGCCACCATTTTCCCTTTATGCTTATCATTTTCAAAATGAATAACTAAATAAGATAAATCAAAAAGAAAACAAAACCCTAACCATTCATATAACCATGGTTTAGTCTTTACACAAACCCAAGTAAGCATGCATCATCAAACATGATACAATCAAGTGCACAAAAATATATCGCATATACAATGCGCACATCCGAGTGAGAAAATCCATCTTAAGTGAACCGATACTAGTTAATGCAAAGTGATATATCAAATATATAATTATACATTAAATCATTAAATCAACACTTGATTTAACGATCCGGTCATATTGCATATAACCGACTAGTATCCAATGTATCGACTTATCGAATCAACCCTCGATTCGATAACTAGGTTATATCGCATATAACCATTCGATACATTCATCGCGAGAATAGAATACGGTCTCACATACACGCATTATTCTCGGTCCCGCACATATCTCATATGCGCTCCTATTTCGTTTCGCTTGAGCCAGGAAACCTCTGTGTAGGACTCTAAAGACTCGTCAATACGCCGGCAGCAGGTGTTGATCATATCAAACACCCACAAGCCGCAAGCGGTCTGCTAAACGTAACGGCCACCCGGGTATTGAGCGATCAGAAGATCGACGAGCAAGCCCACTCACACTCCAGTGAATCCAACCAGTAACACTACCGTACAGTCCGGTCTCGTCGTCTGATATGTCGCATATCTTGCCTAGGGGTGGTAAACGTCAGACCCCAGTAGCTCGATAAGTCGTGTCGATATGAGGTTTATAACAGTTCGAGAAACTACTGGTAACACTTACCAGTAAATCTCAGCAACCCTGGCCAGGGATTTCCGGTTATAGCCAATCGAACACAGCGCAACATCAACTCCCTATACCGGGAGAGACGAATCCCCTCCTATCGCTCATTGCCTCCATGTGATTCGGGACTGTACCCAAAAACCACCGTTTTGCATGCCCTCTTGGACGTGGTAAGGTGGAAATCAAAGCACAGTGGGAACCACACAAGACTCTATGACGATCTCGGGTCAACAGACTACTCTGTACCAGTGTCACCAGAGAACTGCCATCTGATGTAAGGTATAATACCATCTGGGAGTTCTCGGCGTGTCCGTCCAGTGTACCCAGTCTGCACTGAGCACCCGTATATCATCTCCGATGTCAAACACCAATGGATATGGGATCATCCATCGCCCATCTGTATGGGTCGAGAAGGTATACGCTAGTCTACTCTGGTATATCGATGCCCCGTCTCGATATACCCTCGACTAGGGACCTTGAAGGATGTACTTATGGACTACCATGTCCCCACTAGTATGATCCGCATCATAGTCCAGGTAGTCAAGTACACATCCTAAGGGCTTTACCAACATGTAACAGAGAGACAATCAGTGTACACGTTAAGGTAAAGAGCAACCAGATAGCATACTATCATGTCGAGCAAGAAAGTCCTCCCTATATATGTCCCAGCATCCACTACAATATACATCCAATGTACAGTAATGGCCTCTAGGGCATACATATAACTAACAATCTCCCACTTGCACTAGGGCCATCTGATAGCAGTGGTTGTAGTATCTCATACTCAACCATCCCATAAAAGTCTCTCTCTGGGAAAAGGCCTTTGTGAGTGGATCCGTCGTGTTGTCCTCTGAGTCTACTCTCCTAACCTCGATCACCCTGGAGATCAACCATCTCCATGATCAGGTGATACTGCCTTAGAATATGTCTGGATCACTGATGGGACCGGCGTTCCTTGGCATAAGCCACAACTCTATTGTCTCACAATGGTTGGAACGTAGTTCATCTCATGAACCAATATACACCCAAACATCCTCTTTGCTAGCATCTTAAGTAGCGATGTATCCTGCCTTTATCATCTACTATGCCACGGTATCTAGCTTGGAACTCTTCCAACATACCGTCCCTTTACTGAGGGTATAGACAATGCCTGTGACTGACATTCAGTCGTCTTTATCACTCTGGAACCTTTCCAGTGATTCTCCCCAGGATCGATTGATACCATCTCACTACAACTAGTGAGAATCCTAACATCCATTTACTTCTATCTCATAGATCAAAACTCAGGATTTAGGAGGTATCACTTTGATCCTATATGGAGAATCATTGTGATAAGCGGAGATTGATCGATCGTAGCATAGGAAACTCCTTCCCTATCAAGAGTATGTCATCCACGTACTCTACGAGGATTGTTACTATACTCCCTACTACCCTTTTGTTTATACAAGGTTCATCTCCCATTTTGATGATGTCAAACTCTTTGACTAATCCATCAAAACAGATGTTCCAACTCCGCGATGCCTGCTTTATCACATAAAACATCTTGCACACGTTTCCGCTGCTCCCACTGTCTACGAGGCACTCTGGCTGTGTACTTATAGACGCTCTATTCTAAAACATCATTTAGAAAAGCTGTCATGACACCCAACCACCAGATATCGTAGTCATGGTATGTAGCCGTGGTAAGTAGGATCTGGATGGACTTAAGCATAGCTCCTCAGAAAAAGGTTTCCTCATGATCCACACCTGGTCAATGATGCAAACCTTTAACAAGTCTAGCTTGGAAAGTCTCAACTTTTCCATCTACACCAAGTAATCTTCTCAAGATATACTTGCTCCTGATGGGGATTTAACCCTTCAGACATAGCAACCAAAGTCCATACTTTGTTGGTGTACATGGATTCCATCTCAGATCGCTAAGCATCCAGCCATTCTTACAGAGTCCCACTCCAGATGGCCAGCTCGAAAATAGTTGAGTCATCATCTCATGATGCAATCCTCGCTCCCACTGTCATAGAGAAACCGAAGTATCTCTCAGGTGTGTGAGGAACCCTACTAGATCGGCGGAGAGGCTGAGATTCGTTGGTAACCATTGAATCCTTTGGTTCTGTTAAATCATCAGCTGCAGTTTTGTATAGCTGGAACCTTTCCAGTTCTACATTACAGACCTTGCCTCGAGCTTGTCCGGATTATGCTTTTAGACATAGCCCGGACAACCCCAAATCTTAACTAACTTAAGATATGGGCTCTTCCCTTTCCATATCACATATGAAGTGGTAGGCAACTGATTTGATTTGAACCCTTTTCAATAGGTATGCAGCTTCTCAAGTGCATAACTCCCAAAAGGAAATAGGTAACTCAGTAGTACTCATCATAGAGCACACCTTATCACATAGGGTGTTATTGCTCCGCCCCGATATACCATCGTTTTGTGGTGTATACGGAGGAGTAATGCTGAGAGAGAATCTCATTCTCCTTTAGAATAATCCAGGATTTCCGTGCTCAAGTAGTCTCCTCCTCGATCTCATCAAAGGACATAATACTTATACCCGTGTTGTGGTTTTCTACTTCTAAATCATATTCTGTGAATATCTCAAAAGGTTCGGACTTGTGTTTCAACAGGAACATATGTCTGAATCATGAGAGATTATCAGAGAATGTAATGAAGTATAAAGAACCAGTCTTGGCATGTGTAGACAGGGGACCTACATACATCAACATGTATCATCCCAAGAGTTCACTAACTCTTTCTCTGTTTCCAGTAAACGGAGCTATGGTCATCTTATCTTTGTGACATGACTGGCAAGTTTCACAAGATGTAAATTCAAACAGATTTAAATATGCATCTATGTGCAACTTAGCTAGTCGGGTCGCATTGATATGACCTAGTCTACAATACCTCAAGAAGGATCCGTTCATTTCTGAACTCTTCCTCTTGTGTGTGTTCAGTGTATTAAAGAACTGTAGTTTGATTTAGAACATCAACGCTTTTAGATAACGTGCCTGATCCGATCAACTTTTGATATAGGAAATGTTCAAAACATTATCCAACAATACAAAATTTTATCATTTCTTTACTAATAAAGAGACTGATATGATTTTGTATATCAGGTTCGGTATCTAATAACATTTGTTCAGAATCAATGTATTGGTAATACAGGGTGACAGTGACCAACAGACTTGGCTGCAACACTTGCCCCGTTTTCTGCCTCATGAAACTTATCACCCGTTCTCAGTTCTTTACCTATCTGTAGCCCATGTAACAAATTACATATGCGAGATCCTGATCTGGTATCACATACCCAGGACGTAGAGGATACAGAGAAACAGTTCTTTGTAACGAACACACCCGAAGGAGATGCATCATATGCACTTTCTTCGTTTGGGCGGCACGGGAATTCTGGTAATCCCCCATTTCCAGCTCTGTCTTATAACAATTATAAGTTGGAGCGGGACCAACGTTCCCCAGCTCAGTATAACAAGCGGGTTCGGTCAATAATCCGTATTATTATCTTGATTAAGGCGTGATATGGTCGCTACCTGGAGAGAGAGAGAAGAAAACACTCAGCGTGCGCTCTTGCAAGAATAGATTGGTTTTTATTTTATCTAATCAGGATGGTTCCTACTGTTTTCATCAAATCTTCCTTCAAACCCTAAAAGGAAAGACTAGCCGGGATTAATTACACACTACAATTCGCCAATCTTTCAGCCAGGCCAGTGTCGGTACTTTGAGGGAGGTCCCCCGTGCTTTCGCACGAACCTAATTAATGTAAACCTTGTTTTCCCAGAGGCGTAACCTCGTTAACACCTTTCTAGACACCTACTTGATCGGCTAATTGTAATGTGTAAAACTCTCCCAGGAGTAACTCTTACTCGCAGCGGGTATCGGGATCCAACTATCTCATAGAAGGTATGCAATCTCATTGCAAATTTCAACACTTGAAATTCCCGATAATATTTTGCCCCTAACGTGCTATGACCTTGATGAAAGCCAACAAACCATAGCCCGCTAGTCAAGTTCAACCCGTACATTTCTTGATTGAATTAAACCCACTCGCACGACCCTTGACGAAAGACAACAAAGCCGCATGACTACCCTAATCCAATCGCATCGTATGCTGGCAGATAAGCAGCATATAGCTACAGCACACTGCACCTTGACGAAAGCCAACAAATGCAGCACGAATACTATATACAACTTATCTGAAATGACGGAGGGCTACGACAGGTTTTTCTGAAAACCTATTGCGTAATGAACTTGATATCGTTGTAGAATCAAATGATTTTAAAATGGAGTGTTTTTGAGGCTTTTCTAGTTTTGCTAAAGGAGTCACTCCCGATGAAGGGATCGTCGGTCCTTTCCTCGTCGAATGAGGTGCAGGATATATCACATATATCACTGTGCAAAGCAAAAACTCTTAAAAGCAATCAAAAGACAAACCGAGTGTGTAGCATCAGCCAGTTATTGCTAAAGGAGTCACTCCCGGTGAGGGGATCTCGGTCCTTTCCTCATCGAATAAGGTGCAGGATATATCACATATATCTCTGTGCAAAGCAAGAACTGTAGCTACCTGTTTTATTTTGAAATTCAATTCTACAACATCTTAGGTTTCTTTTATTTCATTAATCACATTAATGAAGTCCCATCATTTAAATACCTAAACATCACAGATAAATACGACGTACACTTATGCCATCCGCATTCGCCTCGATGTCCCCTCGTGCACCGTTAGGTTAGGTAACTAACGGCAGAGTGGGGCAGGGCTAGTGCGGGTGAAAAACATAAGTAACGCCTATATAATATATCATATATACTATATACAGTATCTATCACAGAACATATCACATGATCACATCACAGATATCGCAGCAGAAGAAACATATGAAACATTGGATATACTAGGACGTCCGTGTTTTCAATACGAGCCAGTATAAAACACGGATTCCACGGTCGCGATGAATAGCCAAACCCACACCCCTAGACCCCTACGAGAGCGGCAAGCAACCCTACCAATTCTAGAGTTAGGAGACCCGGACTCGACTCCTCGAGTTGGTCTCCCATTGGACTCCAGAACACGGTTACTTGTGCTCCCCTCCTTGGGTCTATCCTAGTGCGGAAAAGTAAATAATATACGAAAGGTGACATCTTCCGCAACCTGGAAGTGCCCCAATAAAAGAATATTACATAAAAGTTTTTTTTTTTTACATGAATGAATATGAAAAACACTCATCTCACATAAAAAACCCCGGCTATTCAAACACGACAATCCAATACAACATATCCAGCAACACATAACAACACATGTCATCAACGTAAGTAAATATGCGCATCCCAATTGTCGTTGACATATAGCAACGAAACCGGCGATATCACATATTACACTTACGGTCACAGAAAAGAAAGTGTAAAACTACAACAGTTGGAATCCGCAACCACCTCAGACATCGAATGCCTGACCAAATGAATTCTTTAGACATCGCATGCCTAACAATTATAAACCCCGCATTTTATTCTCAAAATCGAAAACTCTTTTCAATATCAAGTCGGGCAATTCAACAAGATTCCCGACATCCTGATCGAATGCTCGTCGCAAACTTCAGTAGACGGCCGCACCCACGATACCGTCGACGAAATGCACCAAGGCGGAACACCGCTACCGCAAGCACCCAAACGGATGCTTTCGGCGACGGGGTTCTCCTACAGTCACTTGGTCGGGGTTAAGGGATGTAGCTGTCTAATAAGTTTATCCGGCGAGTATCCGCGTACGCTACGTGATTGCGACGGACTTTTGATCACATCAAAATTCCGTGGCAACCGATCAAGTGAGACTAAACTGCTATGTTTATAACATTCATTCAGTTATCTCATAACTTTTGTGAATTCCAATTATTGTATCCCATTCCAGATAAATAGAAAATGTTAAACTTTTCGATCGAACAGTCAAACACCCAAGTTTTCCCGATACAGATCAACACATGAAATAAGTCTAAAAACATTCAGTTCGTGCCTCAGTACCAACGGTCCAGTCGTAGAAGGGTCAAGCCAACGCCTCACATGTGGCACGCCGTACTGCCCCAAACCCGAAGGTTCAAAGGGCAGTTCAAGACGGTCATATAATCGAGTTAAGGTTTGTTGTCTTCTAGAGGGACCATCGCGTTACTTGCACTACTTAGAACGTCTTTAAACCACGGAAAAATCCAACACTTGGAAATTTCCCGACAGGGGAAAAGATGGGTATTTCTATCCGGTCGAACTTTTTTAACATATTCAAAAATTATCCGGAATCCACATAGATAAAATCTGATAATCCGATCGAATCATCGAATCCCCAATACAACCCAAAAAACTCAACCCTTTATTTCAGATTAAAAATTCCCAGGAAAACCAGCACTGCCAAATAGGAATTACTGTGCAAAATTTAATGGGAGAAGAGACAAAAGGGCCGCGGAACCGCCGCATTAGCACGCTAATGCCGCGGTTCCGCCGCACTTTTATGGAATTAGGTCATCGAACTTCACAGTAATTCTTATAAATTCCTGCTGGTTTTTCTGCATATTTTTAATTCTGAAAAAACCCCGAATTTCAAAAATGTCCAGAGAGCATTTTGGATGTAGGTTTTCGGTTCGATCGGACTTCAAACTCCGTCTACGCATCGCCTAAGGCTCTAGCTAGGCTCTGATACCACTGTAGGGTTCCTAGGCACACTAAGGAGGTCTCACAAGGCATCAACCATGCCAATTTCAAATTTTACGGGTGCCGAGAAACCCTAATACGGATCGTTAACTAGATTTTAGGCGAAACAAGCAAGTAGTTAACAACTTAACTAAAGTGTAACGGAAATACAACCTTTGTAGATCCGGTGCTCCACCTCCATAGCTCCGTGATGATGTCTCCTCGCTGCGATCATTGGATCCCGGGCTCTAGTGTCGGTTTCATCGGAGAATGGACGGGCTAGGTCATCGACTACGACGCCGAAGATGATCTACGTCGAGGCATCACTAGATCAAGCTCCAACTTCACCAAGTCATGAAACTTGTGAAGAAAACACACTCTACTACTTGGCAAGAGGTAGAGGATGAAGAAATAGGAAGTGGGTAGACTTTAGAATTGGATTTCTCACTCTTTTTCACAAGTTGCCATTGATGGAGGCAAGCTTGCTTCAATGTTGAAGATGAAGAAGAAGAAGAACGAATATCATAAGTATTCTATAAAATGAATAATAAAATGAATACTTATCATATCCTAACCTTGGTTAGGTGTAGAGAATAGACTAGGGTTAAATGGAGTGGTTAGGGTTAAGCATGAGACAAAATGGTCACTTTGGTCAAATGTTCAAGAAGCTTCAACTAGAAAACAAATTAGCCACCATTTTCCCTTTATGCTTATCATTTTCAAAATGAATAACTAAATAAGATAAATCAAAAAGAAAACAAAACCCTAACCATTCATATAACCATGGTTTAGTCTTTACACAAACCCAAGTAAGCATGCATCATCAAACATGATACAATCAAGTGCACAAAAATATATCGCATATACAATGCGCACATCCGAGTGGGAAAATCCTTCTTAAGTGAACCGATACTAGTTAATGCAAAGTGATATATCAAATATATAATTATACATTAAATCATTAAATCAACACTTGATTTAACGATCCGGTCATATCACATATAACCGACTAGTATCCAATGTATCGACTTATCGAATCAACCCTCGATTCGATAACTAGGTTATATCGCATATAACCATTCGATACATTCATCGCGAGAATAGAATACGGTATCACATACACGCATTATTCTCGGTCCCGCACATATCTCATATGCGCTCCTATTTCGTTTCGCTTGAGCCAGGAAACCTCTGTGTAGGACTCTAAAGACTCGTCAATACGCCGGCAGCAGGTGTTGATCATATCAAACACCCACAAGCCGCAAGCGGTCTGCTAAACGTAACGGCCACCCGGGTATTGAGCGATCAGAAGATCGACGAGCAAGCCCGCTCACACTCCAGTGAATCCAACCAGTAACACTACCGTACAGTCCAGTCTCGTCGTCTGATATGTCGCATATCTTGCCTAGGGGTGGTAAACGTCAGACCCCAGTAGCTCGATAAGTCGTGTCGATATGAGGTCTATAACAGTTCGAGAAACTACTGGTAACACTTACCAGTAAATCTCAGCAACCCTGGCCAGGGATTTCCGGTTATAGCCAATCGAACACAGCGCAACATCAACTCCCTATACCGGGAGAGACGAATCCCCTCCTATCGCTCTTTGCCTCCATGTGATTCGGGACTGTACCCAAAAACCACCGTTTTGCACGTCCTCTTGGACGTGGTAAGGTGGAAATCAAAGCACAGTGGGAACCACACAAGACTCTATAACGATCTCGGGTCAACAGACTACTCTGTACCAGTGTCACCAGAGAACTGCCATCTGACGTAAGGTATAATACCATCTGGGAGTTCTCGGCGAGTCCGTCCAGTGTACCCAGTCTGCACTGAGCACCCGTATATCATCTCCGATGTCAAACACCAATGGATATGGGATCATCCATCGCCCATCTGTATGGGTCGAGAAGGTATACGCTAGTCTACTCTGGTATATCGATGCCCCGTCTCGATATACCCTCGACTAGGGACCTTGAAGGATGTACTTATGGACTACCCTGTCCCCACTAGTATGATCCGCATCATAGTCCAGGTAGTCAAGTACACATCCTAAGGGCTTTACCAACATGTAACAGAGAGACAATCAGTGTACACGTTAAGGTAAAGAGCAACCAGATAGCATACTATCATGTCGAGAAAGAAAGTCCTCCCTATATATGTCCCAGCATCCACTACAATATACATCCAATGTACAGTAATGGCCTCTAGGGCATACATATAACTAACAGTTTAGGTGTATTTGGTCTTGTTTGGTTGTTGAGTTTTCTCTGTATGCAAAATCTGGGATCACATAGGTAGTTTCTAGTGATACGACTACGCGCGATACGTTATCCGACACGGTCCGTGCACTTCGTGCTTGTTTTGCTCTTGGGTGGTTTCGTCGTGTCGCTACGCATGTTAGCCACAATACGAACGCTTGGGAGTAGGTTTGGAGTTGGTGTGTCGGTAAAACGTAGTTTGTATGTGTTTTTAGTCGTTTGCTAATATACACATGTGTTATCGTTTTGTTGTTTTAGGTTCGCAGGCGGGGACTTCAGACGCTGCGAAGGAGGGGAAACGGTGGTTGGCTTTACTTAGCCAGGACGGTTGGTGATTAGATTTAACATCTACAGGGGAATCGTCAGCATGGAGTTATGCGTCTGGGCTAGAGATGTTATGTTTTGTCTCATATTCTATTGCATATATAGAGTTGCGCATACACATTACTGCTTAGTTATTGTCGTGCTTGGACTAGTACCCTTAGGACACTGCACTATTATTGATGGCTTATGTTGCACGAGCACTGATTGTATGCCACGCACACCGTCAATAATTGCCATGACACGCACAACACCCTTATATATATGGTATTGGTTGGTTAGGGACAATGAGACATTGATTCATATTTTTTATGCATATGACTTATAGCATACCTGTATACCTACATGTTTACACATATGCCGTGACTTGCTTACATGCTAGTTACCTGTATTACCTATAGGGTATTGTACCATTAGCGATAGGTACATACACACATAATGATAGAGCTACGTGTATACCTTGCATGCATACCTTACTTATACCTGGAGGGTATATTACATCATTACTGATAGGTAGATACATATACCTTGCTATACCCTTATGTTTACACATATATCTGGCTATAGCTACATGTTCACCTTTATTTGATGTTATATAGACTTGGAGAAATTATGAACCGCGTGATTTATATTTTAACTCGTTGCAGTTAAATAGCGGCTTTTCCTTTATACGCTCGCATTTCAGTTTCATGTTGCGTATATTATATTCATGGATTTTCGCATTGAGATATGGATTTTTCATGATGTTTTCCGGATTTGGGGACCGTGGTAGTTTCATGAAATTATGCATTATTTGAAAAACCCGGTTTCCCTTGATATGATATTTCAGCACCCACCATGAGTTTTATCGGTTTTGGTATATATACTCCACGTGAGGAAAGGAGGGGTCCGTGTGCGGGTACATGGTGAGGGTCGGAGGTATCCCGGGGCAAGAATCTCAGTGAGGAGCTGAGTTAGTGGGGGAACCATACCTACCGGTGACATTACCTATGACTCGACGGTTATCGTGGGGATACCGACGGGAGTCATGTGTGTATGCATACGTCGAGAGGCAAGGGTCAGAGCTAGGCACTCGAGCTTTCGGTCTAGCGTATTATACGTACCTATCAGGGGGCCAGTCGTGGTGACGACACCTGATATATTAGTATTTCGTTGTCGATGCTTGACACTTGTTTCATGATGTTTTGGGCGTCGATGTTAGACACTCACCTTATATGAAACTTATTTGATACTGATATTGTACACACAGGATATGTGGGATATACTGATATTGTACATACAGGATATGTGAGATCTACTTGATGTTGTACATTCGGGATATATGTGATATACTTGATGTTGGACGTTCAGGATATATGAGATTTATTTGATGTTGTACATTAAGGATATATGAGACTTACATGATATGAGAGCCAATTTAGGGGCTGATTTGTGGAAATTGAGATTTGGATTGTCTTGTTGTATTTTGGTCCTACCACGAGGTTAGGATTTCCGTGGAAATGACATGTTTTATTCCATACTCCACATTTATTATTTATGCACTGTTTCATGTATTATTAGTACCTGATATAGTACCTTCCATGACTGTTGCATTTACATACTTTATTTTATATGCATTGCTTCATGTTTTAGTAGTACCTGATAGAGTACCTTATATGATTGTTGCATGCATATTGTCATATTATTGCTTCATGTATTAGTTGTACCCGCTAGTGTACCTTTCATGACTGATGCATTACATATGTCCTTTCATTGCTATTAGATGCTTATGTTAGATTCGCGCTGAACATGCATACTTGCGATTACCGGCATATGTTATTTACTATTCACGAGTTGGCAACTCACCCCCGTTATGCCACAGTGTTTTACAGGTGTTCCTCAGAGTAGTCAGAGGCAGGGCTATTTTCATCCATCGTATCATCTTTGCTGCGGATATCGCTTCGCCTGACAGTGTGCAGTTTTGCTTAGGTGGGTTTTCGGTTATCCGATGTTGCTTGTTGTATATTCGTTGTATCATGTACTCTCCATCTACCATTATCTTGTATGACTTAGAGACTTGGTGTGAGGACGAAATTATATTTTATTTGGTGACTTGGAGGTTTTCATGCAGTTTTATTTTTATCGTCTCTTTCTTCGCTACAGCGTCGTATATCTGTGGTGGTGGTTGTTTTCTGCCGTTGGGCGTGGATTTTGCTCCCGTTTGGGATGCTTTTATATATATTATGTTGTACCTATTTTTGGGGGCTTGTTTTACAAAGGAGGTGCTGTCAAAATTTTAAAGGAAGAAAAGTGGGACTTTAAAGTATTTGGTTTGAGATTTCAAAAGTTTTAGCAATGTTCTTATTTCTTACTACTTTTGATGGTTTAGATTGCTGGGGTTTCGGCTTACTTAAATTGGGTTACGCCTGTAGACGTTGCGTAGTTTAAGGGCCATCACGTGCCATTTTCGGGTCGTAACACACACCCTGGTCATCAATCAAGAAATCTGAATCTGTACCCTGCCGAACAAGCTCAAGAATCTCAGACAAACGGGCATCACTGGACTCCGCCTCACAGATACGATCAAGTAGAAGTGGACGGGCGCGAACATGAGCAAGCTTTCCGCCAGTGAAAGTGAACTCATACAGTACTCTACCATCGCACAAGACCTTCCAATCTGTAGAAGACTGTCGCTGAACTGCGCTCAACTGGGACAAGCTACCCCCGGGCCTACGACTCAAAGTATCTGCTACCACGTTCGCCTTTCCCGGGTGATAAAGGATCTCACAATCATAATCCTTCACAAGCTCCATCCAACGGCGCTGTCTCAGGTTCAGGTCCCGCTGCTGGAAGATGTACTTCAAGCTCTTGTGGTCCGTGAAAATCTGACACGACTCCCCGTACAAGTAGTGTTTCTAAATCTTCAGCGCAAAGACCACCGCGGACATCTCAAGATCATGAGTGGGGTAATTCTGCTCAGCTTCTTCAGCTGCCTAGAAGCATAAGTAATCACTCTATCATGCTGCATCAGTACACAACCGAGTCCCACTCGAGACGCATCGCAGTAAACAACAAAGCCACCCGATCAAGAAGGCAAAGATAGAACTAGTGCAGTCGTCAACCGAGTCTTCAACTGCTGAAAACCCTACTCGGACGCATCAGTCCAAAGAAAAGGAACCCCCTTCCGGGTCAGTCTGGTTAGCGGAGCAGCGATACTCGAAAAATCTTGCACGAAGCGGCGGTAATAACCAGCTAAACCCAAAAAGATGCGGAGCTCTGTCATAGATACAGGTCTAGGCCAAAGCTGTACAGCCTCGATCTTCCTCGGGTCCACTAGAATACCATCTCCTGTCACCACATGACCTAGGAAGTCAACTTTATAAAGCCAAAATGCGCACTTTGAGAATTTAGCATACAACTGGTGCTCTCTCAATGTCTGCAAAGCAATCCTCAAGTGTTGCTCATGCTCCTCACGACTCCTAGAGTAGACAAGAATGTCATCAATAAACACTATAATAAACTGGTCGAGGAACGACCTGAAAATCCGGTTCATCAGATCCATGAACGCTTCTGGGGCATTGGTGAGTTCGAACGACATCACCAGAAACTCATAATGCCCGTAGCGTGTACGAAAAGCAGTCTTCGGAATGTCATCATTCTGAACCCGCAACTGATGATAACCCGAAAACAAATAAATCTTAGAAAAATGTTTCGCACCCTGGAGCTGATCAAACAAATCGTCAATGCGAGGTAAAGGATACCTATTCCGCACCGTAGCTCGGTTCAATTGACGATAATCAATGCACAACCTTAAACTGCCGTCCTTCTTCTTGACGCATGGTACAGGAGCTCCCCAAGTTGAAACACTCGGACGCATAAGTCCCTTATCAAGCAACTCTTGCAATTGATCTTTAATCTCTCTAAGCTCTGCTGGAGCAATCCGGTAAGGTGGTATAGAAATAGCCCCCGTGCCCGGAATCAGATCAATGCAAAACTCAATATCATGCTCTGGCGGCAAACAAGGTAACTCATCGGGAAAAACTTTGGAAAACTCTCGCACGATAGGAACCCGGTCCAATGACTCTACTGTGGCTCCAGTATCGTGAATAAAAGCCAAGAATTCCCGACATCCCTTCCTCAAAAGCCGACTAGCGCAAAGGGCTGAAATCAAACTGTGAGGGGCAGCACCACGGTCCCCCTGCACAACCAGAATTGACTCGCCGGGAAAATAAAACCTAACTGTCTTCTCGCAGCAGTCCACGGACGCGTACCAAGTATTTAACCAGTCTATGCCAAGGAGAACGTAGAAGTCCAACATCTCAAGATGGATCAAATTGACGGACAACTCTCTATCTCCAATCTTAACGGCACATGACCGAAACACGTGTCGCGCAACAAACGACTCGTCAATAGGAGTGGTCACAACAAACGGATGATCTAGCAAACACGACTCTTGGCCTAAACTCGGCACGAAGTGCGTAGAAACATACGAGTGCGTAGATCCCGAATCAAAAAAAACGTGTGCATCAAAAGAACATACAGAAAGAGTACCTGAAACCACTGCATTGGACGCATGTGCGTCCTGATGAGTCAAGGCAAACACTCGAGCCTGCCCTCTACCGGCAACTTGCTATCCTCCGCCTCTACCACCCCGTCCTCCCTTAACAAACCCTCCGCGACCACAACCTCTCTGAGTATTAGTCTGATGCGGAGCAACGACAGGCGCAAGAGGCAACGCTTTCTGAGGCGGAGAAGGCTGTATGGTAACATGTGGTACTGCTGCCTCTCTCTGCCGTATCGCGGTACAATCCTTAACGAGATGACGTAGACTGCCACACCCAAAGCACCCACGCGTTGACTTCTGACCCTCTGATCGCACGCCAAAAGCGTGTCGAATATTTAATAGTTCTAAAGTTTAACCGCGATCAGGACAGTGTCGCTTTGCAGCTAGCCGCAATGAGCACGGGTCGATCCATAGGGAGATGGTAAGTTTTAGGCTTGTTCTAACGAGTTAACACGCGTGGAGTATTTGTTCGTTATCTAACCTGTTAGTTATGTATATGCCCTAGAGGCCATTGTTGTACATATGATGTATATTATAATGGATGCTTGGTTATATATAGAGATGACTTTCTTGCTCGTCATGATAGTATGCTATTTGGTTTCACTTTATCTTAACATGTTGACTTGTATTGGTTTACTGTTTTACTCTCACATGTTGATAAAGCCCTTAGGATCTGTACTTGACTACTGGGACTATGATGAGATCATACTAGTGGGGCCACGGTAGTCGATGAGTACATCCTATAACTGTTCCTAGTCGAGGGTATATCGAGACAGGGCATCGATACACCAGACTAGACTAGCATATACGCATCTTGACCCATATGATGGGCGATGGATGATCCCATATCCATCGGTGTTAGACATCAGAGATGGTGTATGGGTGCTCAGTGGAGACTGGGTACACTGGACGGACTCGCCGAGAACTCCCAGATGGTGATATACCACACGTCAGATGGCAGTTCTCCGGTGACACAGGTACAGGGTAGTCTGAAGACCCGAGATCGTCATAGAGTCTTGTGTGATTCCCACTGTGCTTTGATTTCCACCTTACCACGTCCAAGAGGGCGTGCAAAACGGTGGCTTTTGGGTACAGTCCCGAATCACATGGAGGCAATGAGCGATAGGAGGGGATTCGTCTCTCCCGGTATAGGGAGTTGATGTTGTGCTGTGTTCGATTGGCTATATAACTGGAAGTCCCTGGCCAGGGCTGATATAGAGATTTACTGGTAAGTGTTACTAGTAGTTTCTCGACCCGTTATGAGCCATACATCGACACGACTTATCGGTTACTGGGGTCTGACGTATACCACCCCTAGACTTGATATGCGACATATCAGACGAACAGACCGGACTGTACGGGAGTGTTACTGGTTGGATTCACAGGAGAACGCACAGGCTAGCTTGTTGATCTTCTGATCGCTCAATACCTGGGTGGCTGTTACGTTTAGCTGACCGCTTGCAGCTTGTGGGTGTTTGATATGATCATCACCTGCTACCGGCGTATTGACGATTCTTTAGAGTCCTACACAGAGGTTTCTTGGCTCAGGCGAAACAGAGTAGAGGCACATATATGATATGTGCAGGACCGAGAATAATGCGATATGAGATACCGTATTATATTCTCGCGATATTCAGATTTGAACCGGGTCATCGGATCAAGTGTTGATTCGATGAATCGGTACATGATATATTAGTCGGCAATATTCGATATAGCCGGATCGTCGGATCAAGTGTTGATTCGATGATTTAATGTATAATAATATATATGATATATTATTACATTATCTAATATTGGCTCGCTTTATTATTTCATTTTCTCAGTGGATGATACATTGATATATATGCGATATATGTTAAATGTATTATTTTCTTTTGTTGCAAATATATAATATATATGTGATATATATTATTGTGACATGATATGATTAATTGTTAAACATGTTTAAGGATGATTAATTGAGGTTAAGGTTTGATTAGGGTTGGATGCTTCAAGTTCCTTCTAGAAGCTTTCTTCTTTTGTCATTCTTAAGATATTTAGAATGACACATTCTTTTAACCTAACCAAACCCTAACCATAGTTGTTTCTCTACACATTCTCATCCACTCATCCTTGACCATGGTTTACAATTCAATCATATATTCTTTCTATTCATCACAAAAGGTTTTTAATCTCATTATTGATTTTCCATTAGCTTCTTCTTCTCTCTTGAAAAAGCTTGCTAGAAAATCTTGAAGTGATGAATAAAATTGAGAAAATGATATAAAAAGAAAGCATAAATACTACTCTCTCATCCTCATCTCATCTAGCCCTTGGGATTAGTGTGTTCTTCTCTTTTGAGTGAGAAAGCTTGAGTCGTAGCAACTTCAAGGTAGATCATCGGAGATTTGGAACACTTCGAGCTAGCATGAATCGTTCGAGTCGTGGAGCCTCTCATGAGTCCGGGAGATCGTGGATCGCGGCAAAGGGACTTCTACTCGGAGCTTGTGAAGCGAAGGAGCGGACTACAAAGGTTGTAATCCCTCACACTTAGATAAAAGTTATCATCTTGCATGTTAAACCCTAATTATCTAGCAAAGATCCCGGCTTTGGGTTGTTCGGCACGTCTAAATTTTTATCCGGGCATGTTTGATGCCTTTTGAACCTTCACAAGAGTGCCTAGGAACCCTACAGTGGTATCAGAGCCTAGCTAGAGCATTAGGCGATGTGTTTACGAAGTTAAAACTCCGATCGAACCCGAAACGACGCAAAAAGACCCCTCTCTGGAAATTTTTTAAATTTTGGGATTTTTCTGAATTAAAAATATGTAAAAAATTCAGCAGGGAATTCTAAGATTTACCAAGAAGCCCGAGCCCCCAATTCGATCAAACGGCCGCGGAAGCGCGGCGCAAGCTTGCTTGAGCGGCTGTTCCGCGGCGGATTGATCGATTGGCGACACGTGGCTTCCTGGTAATAACCGTAGGTACTTGTTGACTTTTCTGGGTATTTTTAATCTGTTTCAGGTGTTTAAAATTCTGGGGTTTGTTTTGTAATAGTAGATTCGATCGGAATATTTAAGTTCGTATTTCTTTACGGATATTTAGAAACTGTTAAACTATTTGAACGGATATCATTAACTCACTGTTTCCCGGTACGGCAAACTTTCAAGTGTTGAAATTTATTCGGGTTTAAATCTTTCAGAAAATTGTACAAGTTAAGCGGTGGACCCTCTAGAAGACAACAAACCTTAACTCGATTATGTGACCGTCTTGAACTGCCTTTTGAACCTTCGGGTTTGGGGCAGTACGGCGTGCCACATGTGAGGCGTTGGCTTGACCCTTCTACGGCTGGATCACCGGTACTGTGACATATTCTGGGATTATTTGAACCCCGCTCAAGAGTTGAGCAGTTTAGGAAATTTTGGGTATTTGATTATCTGTTCAGAAAGTTTAATACTGTCTATTTATCTGGAATGTGATACAATATGTGGAATTCATAAAGTTAGGCATGAAATGCGAAGTATGTGATATTTCGGATTTACGATGTCTAAAGTGATTGTGGATTCCAAATATTGTAGTTTTACACTTTCTTTTCTGTGACCGTAAGTATAATATGTGAGATCGCCGGTTTCGTTGCTATATGATTCAACGACAATTGGGATGCGCATATTTACTTACGTTGATGATATGTGATATTATGTGTTGCTGTGATATGTTATATTGGATCGTCGCGTTCTGAATAGCCGGGGGTTTTATGTGAGATGAGGGTTTTTATTTTCATTCATGTAAAATTCATTTGTAATGTAATATTCTTTTATTTGGGGCACTTCCAGGTTGCGGTTGATGTCACCAGTGTATATTATTTACTTTTCCGCATTAGGTAGACCCAAGGAGGGGAGCACAAGTAACCGGGTTCTAGGGTCCAGTGGGAGGCCATCTCGAGGAGTCGAGACCCGGTCTCCTAACCCTAGAATTGGCAGTGTTACTTGCCGCTCTCGTAGGGGTCTTGGGATGTGGGTTTGGCTATTCGTCGTGACCGTGGAATCCGTGTTTTATACAGGCTCGTATTGAAAACACGGACGTCCTTGTATATCCAATATTTCATATATGTTCTTCTGCTGCAATGTTCTATGATGAGATCATATTACTGTCTGAGACGAATGCTTATACTATATATATATATGCTGATATATAAATATTACTCCTTTCGTTTCTTCTGTGATACTTAGGAAGCATAAGCTGATGGGATTTTTATTAATGAGATTAATAAAAGAAAAGAAACCTAAAGATGTTGTAGAATCAAAAACTAAATAAAAAAGGGTAGCTACAGTTTTGCTTTGCACAGTGATATATACGATATATCCTGCACCTTATTCGATGAGGAAAGGACCGAGATCCCTTCACCGGGAGTGACTCCTTTAGCAAAACTGGCAGATGCTACAAAACTCGGTTTGTCTTTTGATTGCTTTTAGTGTTTTGCTTTGCACATCGGTATATATGATATATCCTGCACCTTATTCGATGAGGAAAGGGCCGACGATCCCTTCACAGGGAGTGACCCCTTTAGCAAAATTAAGTAAAGCCTTAAAAACACTCCTTTTCAAAAATACATGATTCTACGACGATATCAAGTTCATTACGCTCAGGGTTTTATGAAAAACCTGCGTAACCCTCCGTCATTTTAGGAAAATAGAGTACTTAGTATTCGTGCTGCGTTTGTTGACTATAGTTAAGGCGCAGTGTACGGTGGCTAAGTGATGTTTTCCTATATAACATAAGATGTGATTAATTAGGACAGTCATATGACTTTGTTGACCATAATTAAGGGTCATGTGGGTGGGTCTAAATTAATCAAGAAATGACGGGTAGAACTTGACTAGTGCTTATGATTTGTTGACCATAGTTAAGGTCATAAGACACTAGGGGTAAAAATATTATCGGGAATTTCAAGTGTTGAAATTTGCAATGAGATTGCATACCTTCTATGAGATAGTTGGATCCCGATACTCGCTGCGAGTAAGAGTTACTCCTGGGAGAGTTTTACACAGGACAATTAGCCGATCAAGTAGGTGTCTAGAAAAGTGTTAACGAGGTTACGCCTCTGGGAAAACGAGGTTTACATTAATTAGGTCCGTGCGAGAGCACGGGGAACCTCCCTCAAAGTACCGACACTGATCTGGCTGAAAGATTGACGAAGTTGTAGGGTGTAATTAATCCCGGCTAATCTTACCTTTTAGGGTTTTAAGGTAGATTTGATAAAAAACAGTGGGAGACATCCTGATTAGATAAGATAATAACCAATCTAATCTTGCAAGAGCATACGCTAAAGTGTTTTCTTCTCTCTCTCTCCAGGTAGCGACCATATCATGCCATAATCAAGATAATAATATGGATGTATTGACTGAATCCAATTATTGTACTGAGCAAGGGAACGTTAGACCCGTTCTTTCTTATAAGAGTTATAAGACTGAACAGGAAATAGAAGAATATCTGGATTCTCACGCCGCCCAAAAGAACATGCATGTTGATGCATCTTCTTCGGGTGTGTTAGTTATTGAAAACTGTTTCTCAGTTCACCCTACGTCCTGGGTATTAGATACCGGATCAGGATCCCACATATGTAAATTGTTACATGGGCTACGTAAAGGTAGAGAACTGGGAAAAGGTGATCATTCCGTTCAAGTAGGGAACGGTGCAAGTATTGTAGCCAAAGCAGTTGGCGAATATCACCTTGTATTGCCAAGTCGTAATACACTGATTCTAAATGAGTGCTATTATATACCGAACATGATGTGCAACATTATATCGGTTTCTTTATTGAGTAAAGAAGGATATAATTTTGTAGTAAAGGATAATGTTATGAACATATTCCTAGATCAAAAGTTGATTGCATCAGGCTCGTTACATAATGGCATATTCATTCTAAATCAGAATACAGTCCTAAATATACAAAACACACACAAGAGGAAAAGTTCAGATATGAACGAATCCTACTTGTGGCATTGTAGACTTGGTCATATCAATGCGACACGACTGGCTAAGTTACATAGAGATGGTTATTTGAATCCGTTCGAATTATCATCTTATGATACTTGCCATTCATGTCTCAAAGGAAAAATGACCAAAGCTCCGTTTAGTGGACACGGAGAAAGAGTTGCCGAACTCTTAGGACTGGTACATAGTGATGTATGCGGTCCCATGTCTACGCATGCCAGGAACGGTTCTTCCTACTTCATTACATTCACTGACAATCTCTCTAGATTCGGACATGTGTTCCTGATGAAACACAAATCTGAAGCTTTTGAAAAATTCAGAGATTATAAGCACGAAGTAGAGAATCAAACGGGCAAAAGTATTAAGATTCTTCGATCTGATCGAGGAGGTGAATACTTAAGTAATGAGTTTTGGGATTATCTAAAAGAGAATGGGATTCTCTCTCAGCTTACTCCTCCTTATACACCACAGCACAACGGTGTATCGGAGCGGAGGAATCACACCCTATTAGATATGGTGCGCTCTATGATGAGCACTGCTGAGTTACCTATCTCCTTTTGGGGTTATGCGCTGGAAACAGCCACATATCTATTGAATAGAGTTCCAACTAAATCGGTGCCTACCACTCCATATGAGATATGGAATGGGAAGAGACCATCTCTTAAACGAGTTAAGATATGGGGTTGTCCGGCCTATGTTAAAAAGCAAAATCCGGACAAACTCGAGGCAAGATCGGGTATATGTAAGTTTGTAGGATATCCAAAAGATTCCTATGGGTATATATTCTATCATGCTGAGGAACAAAAAGTGTTTGTTTCTCAATATGCCACCTTTTTAGAAAAGGAATTTCTTGAAAAAGAAATTAGTGGCTCTGAGGTAGAACTGGAAGAAGTTCCAGCAGAACAAACTACAACTGATGATTTATTGGAACCAGAGGATTCAGTAATACCCGACGAACCCCAGCCTCTCCGCCGATCTAATAGGGTTTCTCGTCCACCTGAGAGATGCTACGGTTTTCTCATTGATGGTGGAAGCGAAGATTGCATCATGGATGATGATGACCCAACTAGTTTCGAGCAGGCCATCACGAGTGGTGACTCTATGAAATGGCTGGATGCAATGCGATCTGAGATGGAATCCATGTACACCAATAAAGTATGGATTTTAGAAAATGCTCCTGAAGGGGTAAAACCCATTGGGAGCAAGTGGATTTTTAAAAGGAAATTTGGTGTAGATGGAAAAGTTGAGACTTTCAAAGCTAGACTTGTAGCAAAGGGAGGCCAGGTGTGGACTATGACGAAACCTTTTCTCCAGTAGCTATGCTTAAGTCCATCCGGATCTTACTTGCCATTGCTGCATACCATGACTATGAAATCTGGCAAATGGATGTTAAGACCGCCTTTCTAAACGGTGATTTAGAAGAGTGCGTGTACATGACTCAGCCAGAGGGCTTCGTAGATAGTGGGAGCAGCGGAAAGGTGTGCAAGCTGCTTAAATCCATTTATGGGTTAAAGCAAGTATCGCGGAGTTGGAACATCTGTTTTGATGTTGTAGTCAAAGAGTTTGACTTCATCAAAAATATAGATGAACCTTGTATCTATAAGAAGGTAGCAGAGGGTAAGGTTGTCTTCCTCGTATTGTACGTGGATGACATACTCTTGATAGGAAATGATATTCCTATGCTGCAATCAGTCAAGCTCTTCTTATCACAGAGATTCTCAATGAAAGATCTAGGTGATGCCTCCTGCATATTGGGAATCATGATCTATAGAGATAGATCTAAACGGATACTGGGATTGTCCCAATCTAGGTACATTGACACCATACTAAAGAGGTTTAGTATGGAAGAATCCAAGCGTGGGAACCAACCCACGATCTCTGGACTCACTCTCTCCAAAGAGATGTCTCCCAAGACTGATTTGGAGAGAGCTCGCATGCAAGGGATACCCTATGCTTCGGCAGTAGGCTCTATCATGTATGCGATGCTATGTACCAGACCCGATGTAGCATACTCACTAAGTGTAGTGAGTCGGTATCAAGAAGATCCTGGAGAGAGTCATTGGACAGCTGTGAAGAACATTCTCAAGTACTTGCGAAGGACTAAGGAGATGTTCTTGGAGTATGGTAACGGAGAACTCCAGGTGGAGTCCTTTACCGATTCCAGCTTCCAAAGTGATAAGGACGACTCTAAGTCGCATTCGGGTTTTGTCTTTACCCTCAATGGAGGGGCGGTATGTTGGAAGAGTTCCAAACATGATACCGTTGCAGACTCAACGATGGAGGTTGAATACATCGCTGCCAACGATGCTGCCAAAGAGGCTGTCTGGATCAAGAAGTTCATTAGTGAACTTGGTGTGGTTCCATCCATTGAGCATCAAATACCTCTGTATTGCGATAACAATGGAGCTGTGGCTTTAGCCAAGGAACCCAGATCCCATCAAAAGTCCAGACATATTCTGAGGCGGTATCACCTGATCAGGGAGATAGTTGATCACCGGGAGATCGAGGTCAGGAGAGTAGATACGAAGGACAACACTGCGGATCCATTCACGAAGGCTATTCCCCAGATACAGTTTGAGAGATTATTCGGGATGCTAGGTATGAGATACTACAGCAGCTGGCCTTAGTGCAAGTGGGAGATTGTTAGTTATGTATATGCCCTAGAGGCCATTGTTGTACATATGATGTATATTATAATGGATGCTTGGTTATATATAGAGATGACTTTCTTGCTCGTCATGATAGTATGCTATTTGGTTTCACTTTATCTTAACATGTTGACTTGTATTGGTTTACTGTTTTACTCTCACATGTTGATAAAGCCCTTAGGATCCGTACTCGACTACTGGGACTATGATGAGATCATACTAGTGGGGCCACGGTAGTCGATGAGTACATCCTATAACTGTTCCTAGTCGAGGGTATATCGAGACAGGGCATCGATACACCAGAGTAGACTAGCGTATACGCATCTTGACCCATATGATGGGCGATGGATGATCCCATATCCATCGGTGTTAGACATCAGAGATGGTGTATGGGTGCTCAGTGGAGACTGGGTACACTGGACGGACTCGCCGAGAACTCCCAGATGGTGATATACCACACGTCAGATGGCAGTTCTCCGGTGACACAGGTACAGGGTAGTCTGAAGACCCGAGATCGTCATAGAGTCTTCTGATTGCTCAATACCTGGGTGGCTGTTACGTTTAGCTGACCGCTTGCAGCTTGTGGGTGTTTGATATGATCATCATCTGCTACCGGCGTATTGACGATTCTTTAGAGTCCTACACAGAGGTTTCTTGGCTCAGGCGAAACAGAGTAGAGGCACATATGTGATATGTGCAGGACCGAGAATAATGCGATATGAGTTACCGTATTATATTCTCGCGATATTCAGATTTGAACCGGGTCATCGGATCAAGTGTTGATTCGATGAATCGGTACATGATATATTAGTCGGCAATATTCGATATAGCCGGATCGTCGGATCAAGTGTTGATTCGATGATTTAATGTATAATAATATATATGATATATTATTACATTATCTAATATTGGCTCGCTTTATTATTTCATTTTCTCAGTGGATGATACATTGATATATATGCGATATATGTTAAATGTATTATTTTCTTTTGTTCCAAATATATAATATATATGTGATATATATTATTGTGACATGATATGATTAATTGTTAAACATGTTTAAGGATGATTAATTGAGGTTAAGGTTTGATTAGGGTTGGATGCTTCAAGTTCCTTCTAGAAGCTTTCTTCTTTTGTCATTCTTAAGATATTTAGAATGACACATTCTTTTAACCTAACCAAACCCTAACCCTAGTTGTTTCTCTACACATTCTCATCCACTCATCCTTGACCATGGTTTACAATTCAATCATATATTCTTTCTATTCATCACAAAAGGTTTTTAATCTCATTATTGATTTTCCATTAGCTTCTTCTTCTCTCTTGAAAAAGCTTGCTAGAAAATCTTGAAGTGATGAATAAAATTGAGAAAATGATATAAAAAGAAAGCATAAATACTACTCTCTCATCCTCATCTCATCTAGCCCTTGGGATTAGTGTGTTCTTCTCTTTTGAGTGAGAAAGCTTGAGTCGTAGCAACTTCAAGGTAGATCATCGGAGATTTGGAACACTTCGAGCTAGCATGGATCGTTCGAGTCGTGGAGCCTCTCATGAGTCCGGGAGATCGTGGATCGCAGCAAAGGGACTTCTACTCGGAGCTTGTGAAGCGAAGGAGCGGACTACAAAGGTTGTAATCCCTCACACTTAGATAAAAGTTATCATCTTGCATGTTAAACCCTAATTATCTAGCAAAGATCCCGGCTTTGGGTTGTTCGGCACGTCTAAATTTTTATCCGGGCATGTTTGATGCCTTTTGAACCTTCACAAGAGTGCCTAGGAACCCTACAGTGGTATCAGAGCCTAGCTAGAGCATTAGGCGATGTGTTTACGAAGTTAAAACTCCGATCGAACCCGAAACGACGCAAAAAGACCCCTCTCTGGAAATTTTTTAAATTTTGGGAATTTTCTGAATTAAAAATATGTAAAAAATTCAGCAGGGAATTCTAAGATTTACCAAGAAGCCCGAGCCCCCAATTCGATCAAATGGCCGCGGAAGCGCGGCGCAAGCTTGCTTGAGCGACTGTTCCGCGGCGGATTGATCGATTGGCGACACGTGGCTTCCTGGTAATAACCGTAGGTACTTGTTGACTTTTCTGGGTATTTTTAATCTGTTTCAGGTGTTTAAAATTCTGGGGTTTGTTTTGTAATAGTAGATTCGATCGGAATATTTAAGTTCGTATTTCTTTACGGATATTTAGAAACTGTTAAACTATTTGAACGGATATCATTAACTCACTGTTTCCCGGTACGGCAAACTTTCAAGTGTTGAAATTTATTCGGGTTTAAATCTTTCGGAAAATTGTACAAGTTAAGCGGTGGACCCTCTAGAAGACAACAAACCTTAACTCGATTATGTGACCGTCTTGAAAAGGGCTCAAGATATACTGATCACGAGGCCAGGTAAGTGCAGAGATAAGGGGAGGTTTTCCGACGCTTTCCCGAAGGTCCTTAATTAAATAACCCTTTCTCTTTTGGCTGTTTTGCCGTTAACACTTTTCTAGACACCCCGTAAACAATATACCATTAAGCGGTGTTCTAAACACAATTAACCTCTCGTAGTGAGCGCGAAGTCCTTAAGGCTTAAAGTCTAATTTCTTTTAAAATTTGTGCGGGTAAACGTTATGCTCAAGTTCGTGATTTGTGGGCCACGGAAAAGGTGATGAAATCCTTTACCGTATGTTGTGGGGTTCGCTTGCCCTTAAGTCCGTATTAATATATGCAATGCGCAATTCAACGAAGAAAATTTATTCAAAGAATCAAACAATCGTTTTTTTTAGTTTAAGCTCTGCACTGCAACAAATACGGGTTAGTCAATTTTTGGCGTTTGCTAGCGAACTTGCAAAGAATCCTGCAAATATTTGATTGGAAGTGTCGGATTTGAGAAGAAGGTGTTTGTGAAATATGTACCGTTAAGTTTTTGGGTTAGGAAACCCCCGTTGAATCAAATCCAAGTAGCTTGAAAAGCTCGCTTGCGCGGGTCAAACTACCCGGATCTTTGGCACTGTTCTTCGTATCCACCCTAGCATTGAACGTGCACTTTGCTCCCCATAATCGCCGTTCGTAATTCCGCAAAATCTACAAATGTCGGAAAAAATGGATTATTATTGCGAAAAGGCGATACGAATGCCCAAATACCTGCACACTAAAAATTATAAAAAACAAACAATACAAATAGGACAAAAATAGAACACTGGAGCATAGAGGAGAAATTGGAGGCAAAAGGTGGTGAACGGGCCGGCGTCGCCGGATTTGGTGATGATGTCGCCGGCCAACTTGATGAGGTAGGGCTCCAAATTTCAACAGTAGTCTCAGTGTTCCACTAATGCCACACTTGTATTGTTTATCTTTTTATTTTAGTTACAGAGTGCAAGCAAGTATAAAATCCAGAGAACAAAATGGTTAGCTTGTATTAATTTTTTGTTTGGTCTTGAAATTTTGAATTTTTTTAGTTTGTTTTAGAAAATAGGGTTAGATGGATATTAACAAGATTAACCCGAAATAACAAAAACAAAAACGTTACCGTCTCCCCGGCAACGGCGCCATTTGATCGCACGCCAAAAGCGTGTCGGATATTTAAAAGTTCTAAAGTTTAACCGTGATCAGGACGGTGTCGCTTTGCAGCTAGCCGCGATGAGCACGGGTCGATCCACAGGGAGACGGAGAGTTTTAAGTTCTTGTTCTTACGAGTTAATGCGCGTGGCGGATTTGTTCGTTATCTAACCTATGTGTTATATTCAAGTATAAGGCTTGTTAGGAAACGATAGGATAGTGTAAGTTAATGGATTCCGTATTCAAATACCTTGAGCCGAACTTAACTAATGAAGGTAGAACAATCGGTAACAACGTGGATTTGGGGACTTAAGCACGGTATTCATGGAATCCAGCTTATTGACCCTTGTCCGTCCGTTCTTGTCTCTTGCTTTCGCCTCCGGCCAAACCGAATGCAACCGGTCACGGTTAGGAATCACCTTTACCTTGGTAGGGTAGGGTGCCTAACGGAGCGCTTGCTTAGGGTTTGGGCGGAGTTTCAAATGGAAAAGAAGGGAAAAGCAAACGAAAAATGAAACGTTAATTTACAATATCTTTCTCTTTTCCTAACAACAATATTCACACCATTCACAAAACAAACCAAAAAGAGATAACAAAAGAGAAGAACAAAGAAAAGAAAAGATTACAAGCAAGTAATTAAAGTGCATGGAATTTAAGTGCGAGAATTAAAAGAGCAAGAATAAAATGCAAGTAAGTAAAAGATTAGGAACCAAAGAACATATTGCAAGACATCGGTTCAATAAGCCAAACTTAAACTTGCAAGCTCAATAAAGAGGTTGCAAGATCAAGAGAGGGAAAATAACTCATGGTGAAGGAAGCACAAAAGAACACTTTATTAAACTTCAAGAATGATACAACCCCTTGAGATCAATAACCAACCCTTAAACTTTCAAGCTCAATGAAGAGGTTGAAGGATCAAGAGAAGGTTAAGACTTCAAGGGGACTAATCTATTTACAAGAAAAGAGAAAAGAAAACTTGGACAAAGAATGTCAATCCAAGACTAAAGAATCATCTTTGAACCTTTGCCCCATGGTCTGTATTTATAGGCTCCAAAAATGGAGGGAAATTCGAATTTTTAAATCAACACAAAATCTTTAGCATTGAATGCTCATTACTTCATGTCCATTTATGACTTGATTCTTGTCTTCCCCATCATGGTCCATGCTGATTTGTCTATTTGAATTTGATTTGCACTCAGTTTTGGAAGGAAATTTGAATCTTTAAATCACACACATAATCTTCACCATTAAATGCTCATTACTCCATTCCCACATGTGGCTTGATTCATGGCTGCCCCATTATGGCTCATGCTGATTTGTTTGATTCCTTTTGATTTGAACACATGCTTTTTAGTCTTGAATGCATATAAAATCATATGCATATAAAATCATCTCCTTGAATGCATATAAAATCATATCCACATGTTCTTAAAAGTCTTGTGTACACACTTGTTGTGTTGGACCACTTAGATAAAAAAATGTGTACACAACTTGTTGCGTAAAGGAACTCCTGAAGTATTGGTCAGTTTGCATTTCTGGTCGCAGTGTCTTCCCTCAAGTGATATATCCGTGCTTTTGGATGCAGTTCCAGTATTTTGTCATGGATACCTATAATCTGTACTACTGAATAGACACTGGTTAATAATACCGATAAATACAACAAATAGATAATGAAAGGGCGGTATTAGAATGCAGTTTTCTGATATGAACAAATACCACCAAACTTATCTTTTGCTCGTCCCGATCAAAACCATTTATTCACAAAAGAAAATCCTAACCGCACTTTCGCAGGGAACGCGATTGCACTGAGCGTGTGCAACAAGCCGTTAAACCTCTAGGTGTCCCTAATAGGAGGAGTGTTGTCTCCTGAGGGTTTTCAGCGGATACTACCCACAAAATCCCGTCAATCTTGTTTTGCGAAATGACTATGATTCAAACCCTAAGGTTTTGTTTAAAAGATAACAATTCTATTATCCTAAATTTAGAACTATCGAATCTTTATTTTTCACACCTCGCTTCTCTTTTAACTTAAGATTTTATATGTCTTTACGTATAGTGCAAATAGTGTCGTTAAGTTTCAAAAGGATCGAAAAATCATTATGTCACAAAATAAAGCCCAGATAAAGATTTAAAAAGGATCACATAAGTTTTATAAAGAGTTAAGTATTTCTCAAGTTTCGTTTTCCAGTAAGGTTTCAAATTCAGAATTTCTATCTTCCTTAACAGGAAACTAGGTCTTATTTTTCACTCCACCTTTTTCTTGTTTTCATTTCATACACACCTTTGTGAACGTGCAATAGTCTTTATCATAGAAAAAAACCTCCATATCTCCTCTAGAAATACTTTTTTTTATAAAAACCTGCCTTTTGTCAAGATTATTCTCACACAAAGAACCGTTAGGAATTTTAACTCGGAGAGAACACTTGCTTGACTTTGTTTTAATCTAGACTTTCTAGGCTTCTTAGCGAGCTTTGGGCCAATGCTCCCAAACCAGTTGGTTTTAGGGCATTAGGTGTAGAGACACCCCAGCGGACTTAATTACTCAAGTTACCTAGGCCCGAAAACAAAACACAATGATGATTTAATGCGAACGGAGATATAACTGGTAGTTCAATTATTTTTTTGGATATAAGACGTGTTTAGTGGATTAGGTGTGTAATCATTCCAATCAAGATTCAGATGGGTTATTCTTCAGAATTAGTTCCAATTAGGCGTCAATAATATCCCTTCATATCCACCTCTCTTTATAAACTAGTCTTGATATTACTTATTTCAGAACAAACCTATTTGATCCTCAGAAAATAGTTTATCCAAAAAAAAATTCAGACATAATAGACTTGTCATCTAATTCTCAAAACTCACGACACGTGTAGTGTGATATAAAGACATATATCAGCATTAGTTAACTTCAAAGGAGAGTTATTTTTCAGGTTTTCAAAATCTAAAAATAGGATTTAGTTGTTCCTATCATATTAAACAAAACCATCGAAATATTGAATCTAAGTTCTCCCACTAGCTAACTTGACGACAAAGTTTTTATATTTTTTAGAAAATTTTCTTATTTTTATGGGTTTTTAAGTAAGTATGCAAATGCAGAATATACAAATTAATGCGAAGGAATAAAGCTTACCGAGCACACCCCCAAACTTAAACTTGACAGTGCCCTCATTGTCAGGCTACATTAAGAGGGTCAAAATTGTCGGTGCCTCCCCGAAAACAAATTCTATACAAAAATAAAAACCAAAAAATATGTACACCAAAATGTTCCCCCCCCCAAACTTAAGTAAAACAGTGTTTCCACTGTTAAGCGTTGAAGTTCAGGATTTAGGAGGGAAAGAGAACAGTATCAAGCTATACAAGGCCTTACAAAGGCCAAAAGTGATCACCAACCATTCAAAAATTCTATCATGATAATATGCGGGTTGGTGAAAGAAGATGAAGAGAAAAGAAATGGAGAATACGTGAGACCGTATGGAGATAGAAGCGGGATACGGTCTCGGTATATGAGGAGATTGGCGGAAGGGAGAAATAAATGGAATACGAACTTGAGGGTGAAAATGGAGTGAATAAATCAGCACAATTTGTAATGATCGATGTGTACGAAGCATTTGTGCTAATGTATTAACCCGTCGAGAAATGCGGTCAAATCCCTCAAGATTCGTGAGAAATGGGTACGCCGAACTTGGTAAACCAGACACAAGAAATGAAAGTGATACGGTTTCTTGCGCAGTCGGAACGATGGAAAGGATGGAGGGGAGTGCTTGAGGAAGGTTATCGGTTACAGGTCCAGGAGGTTGTACACAGTAAATGAAAGGGATAGGATGAATTGGAAAATTCGACTCATCATTTAGAACAGTTTCATCCTCAAAAATATCCTCAAAATTCTCCTCAAAGTTAACCCTATCCATGCATATTTCATCAAAATCAAGACGCATATGATGTTCGGGAAAACAGTTAATGACTCGGGATGATGAATTGGAAAGAAAAACTCATCCAAATCTACAGGTTCATCATCCAAAATATTCCCAGCGTCAATATCCTCAATCAAGTGAAAATCAATATTCTCAGACAGCTCATCAAAAGCATGGACTTCAATCGATTCTGGTTCGAAGATGGAGGTGTAGAGGTCAAAAGGTTTAGGACTGGTTTCACTTAGAACGGACCCTTCACAATTAGGTAAATCAAATACTACAAATTCGCACAACTCATTCACCCTTCTATCTTCAATTGATGAATCGTTTGGAACATTAGATAGACATTCAAAACCGGAGTCGTGTGATTCAAGTTGAAACGGGTAGGTTCGATTTGTAAGGGTATACAACTCACTCTCTCCACTCAAATTCTTAACCTGTCCAACCGCCTCTTCATACATTTGAAAATTTGGAGCTAGTTGGAAACTAGCTACCGGGTCACTAGGTTGTATGAGGGAAGCCATAGAAGCATTCAAATCCATCATCTGTTGGCATGACGCTACCCTAAAGTCTTCCAACGACTGTTCTAGACTAGACATAGGTTGTGAAGGGGTTTCAGTAAAAGATTCGAAGTTGTTTTGATACTGGAAACTACCAAAAGGCTGTTCAGAAGCAATGTCTAGGACAGGTGCAAAAGTTGGGTAGGACTCGTAGGAATTGAATGGTTGGACAGGGTGATGATCAATATTTGGATACGAAGGTGAATGGAATTGTTGATCAAAAGAATTGGAAATGGTGAAAGGAGTGAAAGATCGGCTACGAGATTGTTCAATACGTTCAGCGATGGAAAATGGACGACTCGCAAAAGGGGTATCAACATAAAAGGGTTGTGAAGGTTGAAACGGTTGATACAAAGTGGATTGTGGAGTGCAAGTGTTTGTCCTAGACGCGTCTATGCGATCTTTCAATGAAATTTTAGGCATGGAGAGGTCGTTCAACGTTCGGCCAAAGCAAGAACCGTAGGAAGTTATGTCTGGTTGTGGGTACCAAAGTTCGGCAAGAGTTTTTCGAGGTGAGGTACCCATGTTATGAAGAGAGAAAGAAAGAAAGGAAGAGAAAAGGAGGGGAAAAAGAATGTGATTTTTTATTTTTATTTTTTATTTTTTTGTGAGTTATTAACAAAAGAATGAAATATACACACAAAAAGAATCTGGACCAAAAACAATCACGACACAAAAATACCACACACCTAATCGTTCTAGGGTTCACCTAGGTCAACTAGACCTGCTCAAGAACTTGATTGTCGAAGTAAAACTGTGTCAAGAAAAGGGCTTAAGATATACTGATCACGAGGCCAGATAAGTGCAGAGATAAGGGGAGGTTTTCCGACGCTTTCACGAAGGTCCTTAATTAAATAACCCTTTCTTTTTTGGCGGTTTCGCCGTTAACACTTTCCTAGATACCCCATAAACAATATACCATTAAGCGGTGTTCTAAACACAATTAACCTCTCCAAGTGAGCGCGAAGTCCTTAAGGCTTAAAGTCTAATTTCTTTTAAAATTTGTGCGGGTAAACGTTATGCTCAAGTTCGTGATTTGTGGGCCACGGAAAAGGTGATGAAATCCTTTACCGTATGTTGTGGGGTTCGCTTGCCCTTAAGTCCGTATTAATATTGTTAGTTATATGTATGCCCTAGAGGCCATTACTGTACATAGGATGTATATTGTAGTGGATGCTGGGACATATATAGGGAGGACTTTCTTGCTCGACATGATAGTATGCTATCTGGTTACCCTTTACCTTAACGTGTACACTGATTGTCTCTCTGTTACATGTTGGTAAAGCCCTTAGGATGTGTACTTGACTACCTGGACTATGATGCGGATCATACTAGTGGGGACATGGTAGTCCATAAGTGCATCCTTCAAGGTCCCTAGTCGTGGGTGTATCGAGACGGGGCATCGATATACCAGAGTAGACTAGCGTATACCTTCTCGACCCATACAGATGGGCGATGGATGATCCCATATCCATTGGTGTTTGACATCGGAGATGATATACGGGTGCACAGTAGAGACTGGGTACACTGGACGGACTCGCCGAGAACTCCCAGATGGTATTATACATTACGTCAGATGGCAGTTCTCTGGTGACACTGGTACAGAGTAGTCTGTTGACCCGAGATCGTCATAGAGTCTTGTGTGGTTCCCACTGTGCTTTGATTTCCACCTTACCACGTCCAAGAGGGCGTGCAAAACGGTGGCTTTTGGGTACAGTCCCGAATCACATGGAGGCAATGAGCGATAGGAGGGGATTCGTCTCTCCCGGTATAGGGAGTTGATGTTGCGCTGTGTTCGATTGGCTATAACCGGAAATCCCTGGCCAGGGTTGCTGAGATTTACTGGTAAGTGTTACCAGTAATTTCTCGAATTGTTATAGACCTCATATCGACACGACTTTTCGAGCTATTGGGGTCTGACGTTTACCACCCCTAGGCGAGATATGCGACATATCAGACGACGAGACCGGACTGTACGGTAAGTGTTACTGGTTGGATTCACAGGAGTGTGAGCGGGCTTGCTCGTCAATCTTCTGATCGCTCAATACCCGGGTGGCCGTTACGTTTAGCAGACCGCTTGCGGCTTGTGGGTGCTTGATATGATCATCATCTGCTACCGGCATATTGACGAGTCTTTAGAGTCCTACACAGAGGTTTCCTGGCTCAAGCGAAACGAAATAGGCGCATATGAGATATGTGCGGGACCGAGAATAATGCGTGTATGTGATACCGTATTTCATTCTCGCGATGAATGTATCGATTGGTTGTATGCGATATAACCTAGTTATCGAATCAAGTATTGATTCGATAAGCCGATACATAGGATACTAGTCGGTTATATGCGATATGACCGGATCGTTAAATCAAGTGTTGATTTAATGATTTAATTTATAATTATATATTTGATATATTACTTTGCATTAACTAGTATTGGTTCACTTTAAATGGATTTTCTCACTTGGATGTACAAGTTGTATATGTGATATACTTTTTGTGCAAATGATTGTATCATGTTTGATGATGCATGTTTTCTTGAGTTTGTGTAAAGATTGAACCATGGTTATTTAAATGGTTAGGGTTTTGGTTTTCTTATTTATTTATTTATTTATTCTTTATGGAAAATAATAAGCATAAAAAAAAATGGTGGCTTTCTTTGGATGGATGTTGAAGCTTCATGAAGCTTTGACTAAGTCACCATTTTTTGTCTTCATGCTTAACCCTAACCATTCACTTAACCCTAGTTCATTCTCCACACTTGACCATGGTTGGATTATGATAAGTATTCAATTTATTTTCTATTTGAAAATAACTTATCATAACATTTATCATCATCTTCTTCTTCTTCTTCAAGAAGAAAACTTAGACTTCATCAATGGTGACTTGATGAAATGAGTGAGAAAACCAATTCTAAAGTGAACCCACTTCCTATTTCTTCATCCTCTACCTCTTGCCAAGTAGTATAGGGTGTTTCCTTCACAAGTTTTCATGGCTTGGTGAAGGTGGAGCTTGATCTAGTGATGCCTCGACGTAGATCATCTTCGGCATCGTAGTCGATGACCTAGCCCGTCCTTTCTCCGATGAAGCCGACGCTAGAGCCCGGGATTCCATTTGGACAGCGAGGAGACTTCATTGCGGAGCTATGGAGGTGGAGGACCGGATCTACAAAGGTTGTATTTCCGTTCTTTTAGTTATATTGTTAACTAGTTGTATGTGTTCGCCTAAAATATCTAGCCAACGATCTAGTCTAGGGTTTCTCGGCACCGTAATTTTTGAAATTGGCATGGTTGATGCCTTGTGAGACCTCTTGAGAGTGCCTAAGAACCCTACAGTGGTATCAGAGACTAGCTAGAGCCTTAGGCGAAGTGTAGACAACGTTTGAAATCCGAACGAACATCGAAACCCTAATCTAAAATGCTCTCTGGAATTTTTCTGAAAATTTGGATTTTTGTGAATTAAAAATTGCTAAAAAATTCAGCAGGGAATATTATGAATTACTGTGAAGCACGTGACATTGATTCGACAGAAGAGCCGCGGAACCGCGGCCCCACCCTGCCTTGTGCGGCGGTACCGCGGCCAAAGTGCTGAATCAATGCACTTGGTTCGCACAGTAATTAGTTTCTGGATGTGCTGTATTTTATGGGAATTTTTAATATTTATTCAAGAGTTGAATTTTCTGGGGTGTATTGGGGTTTCGTAGATTCGATCGGATTATCAGATTTTGTCTATGTGGATTCCGGATAATTTTTGGATATGTTAAAAAGTTCGACCGGATATAAATACCCAACTTTTCCCCTGTCGGGAAATTTCCAAGTGTTGGATTTTTCCGTGGTTTAAAGACGTTCTAAGTAGTGCAAGTAACTCGATGGACCCTCTAGAAGACAACAAACCTTAACTCGATTATGTGACCTTCTTGAACTGCCCTTTGAACCTTCGGGTTTGGGGCAGTACGGCGTGCCACATGTGAGGCGTTGGCTTGACCCTTCTACGGCTGGACCGTTGGTACTGAGGCACGAACTGAATGTTTTTAGACTTGTTTCATGTGTTGATCTGTATCGGGAAAACTTGGGTGTTTGACTGTTCGATCGAAAAGTTTAATATTTTCTATTTATCTGGAATGGGATACAATAATTGGAATTCACAATAAGTTATGAGATAACTGAATGAATATTATAAACATAGCAGTTTAGTCTCACTTGATCGGTTGCTACGGAATTTTGATGTGATCAAAAGTCCGTCGCAATCACGTAGCGTACGCGGATACTCGCCGGGTAAACTTAATAGACAGCCTCACTCCATAGCCCCGACCAAGTGACTGTAGGAGAACCCCGTCGCCGAAAGCATCCGTTCGGGTGCTCGCGGCAGCGGTGTTCCGCCTTGGTGCACTTCGTCGACGGTATCGGGGGTGCGGCCGTCTACTGAAGTTTGCGACGAGCATTCGATCAGGATGTCGGGAATCTTGTTGAATTGCCCGACTTGGTATTGAAAAGTGTTTTAGATTTTGAGACTTAAATGCGGGGTTTATAATTGTTAGGCATGCGATGTCTAAGGTATTCATTTGATTAGGCATGCGATGTCTAAAGAGGTTGCGGATACCAACTGTTGTAGTTTTACACTTTCTTTTCTGTGACCGTAAGTGTAATATGTGATATCGCCGGTTTCGTTGCTATATGTAAACGACAATTGGGATGCGCATATTTACTTACGTTGATGACATGTGATGTTATGTGTTGCTGGATATGTTATATTGGATCGTCGCGTTTGAATAGCCGGGGGTTTTTATGTGAGATGAGTGTTTTTTCATTTTCATTCATGTCAAAACTTGTATGTAATATTCTTTTATTGGGGCACTTCCAGGTTCCGGAAGATGTCACCGTTTGTATATTATTTACTTTTCTGTACTAGGATAGACCCAAGGAGGGGAGCACAAGTAACCGGGTTCTGGAGTCCAGTGGGAGACCAACTCGAGGAGTCGAGTCCAGGTCTCCTAACTCTAGAATTGGTAGGGTTGCTTGCCGCTCTCGTAGGGGTCTAGGGGTGTGGGTTTGGCTATTCATCGTGACCGTGGAATCCGTGTTTTATACTGGCTCGTATTGAAAACACGGACGTCCTAGTATATCCAATATTTCATATGTTTCTTCTGCTGCGATATCTGTGATGTGATCATGTGATGTTCTGTGATAGATACAGTATATAGTATATATGATATATTATATAGACGTTACTTATGTTTTACACCCGCGCTAGCCCTGCCCCGCTCTGCCGTTAGTCACCTAACCTAACGGTGCACGAGGGGACATCGAGGCGAATGCGGATGGCATAAGTGTACGTCGTATTTATCTGTGATGTTTAGGTATTTTAAATGATGGGACTTCATTAATATGATTAATGAAATAAAAGAAACCTAAGATGTTGTAGAATCGAATTTCAAAATAAAAAAGGTAGCTACAGTTCTTGCTTTGCACAGCGGTATATATGATATATCCTGCACCTTATTCGATGAGGAAAGGACCGAGATCCCTTCACCGGGAGTGACTCCTTTAGCAATAACTGGCAGATGCTACACACTCGGTTTGTCATTTGATTGCTTTTAAGAGTTTTTGCTTTGCACAGTGATATATATGATATATCCCGCACCTCATTCGACGAGGAAAGGACCGACGATCCCTTCACCGGGAGTGACTCCTTTAGCAAAACTAGAAAAGCCTCAAAAACACTCCATTTTTAAAATCATTTGATTCTGCAACGATATCAAGTTCATTACGCAATAGGTTTTCAGAAAAACCTGTCGTAGCCCTCCGTCATTTCAGATAAGTACTAGTTAGTATTCGTGCTACGTTTGTTGACTATGTTAAGGCGTAGTGTGCGGTAGCTGATTAGTGCTTATCTGCATAAGCATATGATGCGATTGGATTAGGGTAGTCGTGCGACTTTGTTGACTATGTTAAGGGTCGTGCGGGTGGGTTTAATTCAATCGGGAAATGACGGGTTGAACTTGACTAGCACTTATGATTTGTTGACTATGTTAAGGTCATATAGCTGCTAGGGGCAAAATATTATCGGGAATTTCAAGTGTTGAAATTTGCAATGAGATTGCATACCTTCTATGAGATAGTTGGATCCCGATACCCGCTGCGAGTAAGAGTTACTCCTGGGAGAGTTTTATACATTACTATTAGCCGATCAAGTAGGTGTCTAGAAAGGTGTCAACGGGGTTACGCCTCTGGGAAAACGAGGTTTACATTAATTAGGTTCGTGCGAAAGCACGGGGGACCTCCCTCAAAATACCGACACTGGCCTGGCTGAAAGATTGGCGAACTTGTAGTGTGTAATTAATCACCGGCTAGCCTTTCCTTTTAGGGTTTGAAGGAAGATTTGATAAAAAGCAGTGGGAGCCATCCTGATTAGATAAAATAATAACCAATCTATTCTTGAAAGAGCGCACGCTAAGTGTTTTCTTCTCTCTCTCTCCTGGTAGCGACCATGTCACGCCTTAATCAAGATAATAAAACGGATTATTGACCGAACCCGCTTGTTGTACTGAGCTGGGGAACGTTGGTCCCGCTCCAACTTATAATTGTTATAAGACAGAGCAGGAAATTGGGGAATACCAGATTTCCCGTGCCGCCCAAACGAAGAGAGTGCATGCTGATGCATCATCTTCGGGTGTGTTCGTTATAAAGAACTGTTTCTCAGTATCCTCTGCATCCTGGGTATTTGATACCAGATCAGGATCCCAGATATGTAATTTGTTACATAGGGCTACAGAAAGGTAGAGAACTGAGAACGGGTGATAAGTTTCATGAGGCAGAAAATGTAAGTGCACGGCGGCGCCCCGGCCGTCAATCCGACGGCCAAATGCGGAAGCGGTGATAAACTTAAATTTTACTTGAACTGGCAAACCGCCGCGCACTAATACCCGGATCGAACCATTAATTAGTCCTAGCTATCTACAAGAATGGGAATAGAGATATACCGACGATCCAAGTCCTCCGGTCTTCTCATCATCGTCCCGATCTCCTGCGGAATGTCCCGTCTCCTTCTTGTCGCCGGAAGTGCACCACATCGCCTACTTCTTTTACGGGCTCCCACCTCAATGCCGAGGCAACTCGGGCACGAAGCTGGCTAGTCGACGTGCCCAAGATTTGCTGTAGAATATAGTGTGGATTACATGTCTCACTTGGGGTTCATGGAGATGCTTTTTGGTGGAGGAAATGATATGTAGTTTTTGAGAGGGAACTTGTGGGAATTTTTGCAACAACCAAATGAACAAGACCCTCTCTCCAAAAATGGGCAGCCCCTCTAATATGGCCGGCCTTGGTGAGTGGGGGGGGGAAACATGAGAGTGAGAGAGAATGGCTTGATCAATAATGCAAAGAAAATGATGGCTTGGAAAGTCCAACACTCAACAACCATATCATCTCCCATCATCACATCCAAAGTCAAGAAATCATGAAAAACAAAGTCAAGAAGTCAAGGTATGGTGCTACCATGATGAAGTCAAAACAAGTCAATGATGGGGAAGTCATCATGAAGCAACAAGATGCAAAGAACCCCTTCCCCAAACACTTATTTGCAACAATGCAAATAAGCCCTCCTCCACCAATCTTCGGCCAATGAACGATACAAAGGAAATCGGCCGAAACGAAAAGCAAACTGGCAACTCCAGAAAACTGGTCCCGTAATAAATTACAGGAAAACCCCGATACTGTGCATACACACCCGCATCTGTATTTCGACCGAAATACAAATGCAATGAGACAAAATCTCCACTGTACTAAACTAGGATCCGGCTTAAACCAAAGCCGGCTAGTATTATCCGTTCGATCCTGATCCGTGCAATACCGCACGTATCTGATCGAACCCTGGCATATATCCATACGGCCTATAGTACAAACTGTCCGATCCTGATCCGTGCAATACCGCACGTATCTGATCGGACCTTGCCATATCTCCATACGGCCTCTACAACTTTTCGCCCGAAAGCTGAGTAACTGAATGTGGGGGATTCTAAAGACACATCAACACCTTGGTTGTGGATTTAACCACTAGCACGTTAGAGGTATAAGCCAATACATAACGGGCTACCAGGTATTGACCAAAAGGGACGTCTGTGAGCGAACTCAGCCTGACTCCCTACTGAGCCTGTTAGTGACAATATCCGTACAGTCCGGTCCGTTCGTCTATGAGCATCGCATGGCGGGCCTAGGGGGTTGGTAAAAGTCAGACCCCCAAAAGCGGTACAAGTCGTGTCGGAGTGTAGCCCAGAACACCCTGAGATACTACTGGAATACCTACCAGTAAATCTCCTTGCCTCGGCCGAGGGCTTCGTGTAATGGCTCTCCTAGACACAGCACGACCTCACCCCCCAATACCGGGAGAGACGAACCCCTGAAGATACGCTCACTGCCTCCATGTGGCTCGTGACTGTACCCAACTAAAACCTGTTTGCACGACTCCTTTGAGCCGTGGTAGGGTAGTAATCAAAGTACAGTGGGAACTCACACGAGACAAATGACGATCCCCAGGTCGATGAACTAACCTGTACACATGTCACCAGGGAACTGCCATCTGACGTCTGGTATATGACCAACTAGCATGTTCCCGGCGAGTCCAGTCCGGTGTACTCATAACCCAATGAGCACCTGTATACATCTTAGGTGATCCAATTGACACCAGTGGCTTGTGAGACCGGCCACCGCCCCTCGTCGGGGTCTCGACTGTATACACTAGTCTACTCTGGAGTATCGATGCCCTGTCTCAAAACTCACACGACTAGGGACCATTTAAGGATATGCTTATAGACCCCAGCTCCCACTTATATGATCGCCCTCATACTGCTGGTGGTCAAGCAAGAATCCTAGAGGCTCTATCAACGTGTAATAGCAACTTGTCAGGTCACCTAAAACAGTACACGATGATAAAGGTAAACCAGATAACATACTATCATCTCGAGTAAGACTGTCCTACCGGGATAGGTCCTCCATCAATCATTGCAATCACGTACCTGTGACCTAATAATTGACTCTGAGGGCACTATCTCCAACAATCTCCCACTTGCACTCAAGGCTAATTATTGCGATGTCGCATACTCACAGCCCGTGTGATACCGAACACCCAACTCCTCTACTAGTCAGCCTCACAAAGCTCGTTTGCGAGACTATTGCGTTCGAGGAATAGCCTCAGTGAGTGGATCCGCTTTGTTGTTTCTTTCTATGTCTCTCTATATCTCATGTTCGCGGAGAAAACCCATATCCCGAAATGAGCAATACCCGTCTTAGAATGTGTCTGGATGTCTGATGGGACATAGCTCATAAATGAACTCCAAATCCAAACTTCTTAGACTGTATCGTCAACTGAACTTAATCAGTATCCTGCGCCATGCCTCCCTCAGTATTGCTTTGGACCAACTGTCCAAAATACTGCCCCTCGTCAGAAGGAAAACTATAACTCTGACAACCTCCCTGTCGTCCAGGTCACCTTGGAAGCCTGGAATGATAACTGTCTCCTGCATGAGGCTGTCGTTATCATATCCCTAGAACATCCACTTATGTTCTAGAACTCCTTCCGACTGTTTCTCCAGGATTGGATTAATGTCAACTTATTGCATCTAGTGCAAGAACAACATCTGGCGTGGTACTTGACATTTCATGATTGACTCAATTGCCTGAGCAAGTGATCTGCCAATCATGCACTTCCCTCTCTACTTTAGTCTATAAGACACCTTTAGAGAGGGTGACTCCATCACCTGCAGGTATAATACCGTGCCAGGAGTCAACCATTCTAAATACTCTTAGAATGCTGTCAACGTACCCTGATTGGGAAACCACCCAAATCTAGATCTAAAACCATAGATCTAGTAACCAGTATGTCTGATATAAAATCCATTTCCTTTGTAGAGAAACCACTGTGTGACGACCAAAGTATAACCGATTGTAGTATAGGAGTTTCCTTTCCTACTCTGTGTATGTCATCCAAATACCAGGATATCACACCCTACTACCTTCTCAACAGATCCATCCCCTATTCTGATGAAGTCAAACCTATGACTGTCACGTCAGAAATAGATGATCTATCTCCGCTACTGGTGCTTCAGTCTATAAATAGACATAAGCTACCTGTCCACCAATGCTTCCGCTGCTCCCACTGACTACGACAACCCTCTGGCAGAGTCATATACACGTACACTTCTAAAGCTAGTTTAGAACGACGCTATACTCATCCTCCCGCCGGGTCTCGCAACCTGGAACAACAGCAATGGCAATTTTGGGTAAACAAGAACTTCCCTGTCACCGTCCTTGAGGCTACCGGAGTACCTCTCGGGTGCCTGAAGTTACCCACCTCATCTGCGGATGGCCAATGGAATGTCAAACCAGATTGAATCTTTAAGTTTCTATCAAATCTTCAGTAATCGTTTGTGGTTCTGGAATCACTTCCAGTTCTACCATACTCCCACTACTGTTTTCTGAAAAAATCCATTTTTAATAAAACTGTGGCGAGTCTAGAACAATATCGCTATTGTTCATCCAGATGGTAGAAAGTCAACCCTCGTCATAGCCTGGGTCAACCCACAAACAGCCATTACAGAAACGTGCCTTGAGTTGTCAAGTGTCTGGTTTTAATCATAAACCGGACAACTCCCCGTACCTTAACATCGTTAAGATATGAACTGTTCTATATCCAATATAGAACCAGAGGCACTGATTTAATTGAACCGGATTCAAATCATGCAGCTGTCTCCAGTGCATGTCAACTAAATGGAAGGAGGCCGATCAGCGCTACTCAACTTAGGAATGCTTCTAATTATGAGTAACCTGAAAGAGAAGCAATTTCTCTTAATCACTACTATCAACTGAATACCATATACAAGTATCTACATCTTCGATCACTTTGAAGAATCCCGATACTTTCTACACCTGGTTCTCTGTTGGAGATAGTGCCCTCAGAGTCAATTATTAGGTCACAGGTACGTGATTGTAATGATTGAGGGAGGACCTATCCCGGTAGGACAGTCTTACTCGAGATGATAGTATGCTATCTGGTTTACCTTTATCATCGTGTACTGTTTTAGGTGACCTGACACGTCGCTATTACACGTTGATAGAGCCCCTAGGATTCTTGCTTGACCACCAGCAGTATGAGGGCGATCATATAAGTGGGAGCTGGCGGTCTATAAGCTTATCCTTAAAAGGTCCCTAGTCGTGGGAGTTTCGAGACTGGGCATCGATACTCCATTAGTAGACTAGTGTATACAGTCGAGACCCCGACGAGGGGCGGTGGCCGGTCTCACAAGCCACTGGTGTCAGTTGGATCACCTAAGATGTATACAGGTGCTCGTTGGGTTATGAGTACACCGGACAGGACTCGCCGGGAACATGCTAGTTGGTCATATACCAGACGTCAGATGGCAGTTCCCTGGTGACGTGTGTGCAGGTTAGTTCATCGACCTGGGGATCGTCATTTGTCTCGTGTGAGTTCCCACTGTACTTTGATTACTACCCTACCACGGCTCAAAGGAGTCGTGCAAACAGGTTTTAGTTGGGTACAGTCCCGAGCCACATGGAGGCAGTGAGCGTATCTTCAGGGGTTCGTCTCTCCCGGTATTGGGGGTGAGGTCGTGCTGTGTCTAGGAGAGCCATTACACAAAGTCCTTGGCCAAGGCAAGGAGATTTACTGGTAGGTATTCCAGTAGTATCTCAGGGTGTTCTGGGCTACACTCCGACACGACTTGTACCGCTTTTGGGGGTCTGACTTTTACCAACCCCCTAGGCCCGCCATGCGATACTCATAGACGAACGGACCGGACTGCACGGATATTGTCACTGACAGGCTCAGTAGGGTGTCAGGATGAGTTCGCTCATCGACGTCCCTTTTGGTCAATAGCTGGTGGCCCGTCACGTATTGGCTTATACCTCTGACGTGCTAGTGGTTAAATCCACAGCCATAGTATTGACGAGTCTTTAGAGTCCACCACACTTACAGTTACTCAAGTTTCGGGCGAAACGCTGTAGAGGCCGTATGGAGATATGGCAGGGTCCGATCAGATACGTGCGGTATTGCACGGATCAGGATCGGACGGTTTGTACTAGTGGCCGTATGGTTATATGGCAGGGTTCGATCAGATACGTGCGGTATTGCACGGATCAGGATCGAACGGATATTACTAGCCGGCTTTGATTAAGCCGGTCCTAGTTTAGTACAGTGTAGATTTTGTCTCATTGCATTTGTATCCGGACGGAATACAGATGCGGGTGTGTATGCACAGTATGGGGGTTTTCCTGTAATTTATTACGGGACCAGTTTTCTGGAGTTGCCAGTTTGCTTTCCGTTCCGGCCGGTTTTCCTTTGTTCTTTCCCGGCCGGACTTTTCTGATGGAGGGGGTTATTTGCAGTTTTGCAAATAACACTTTGGTGGAGGTTTTATTTGTAAGATGATTTTTTATGAAAGCATCTTTTCTTTTCAACCATCACTTGATTTGTATTAATGAGATTAGAAAGGATTTGAGGTTGATAAGAAAGATCGTTATGATGATGTTTAGGATATAGTCACCTTTCTACTTTTCCTACACTCACCTTCCTTCTTTGGTTATGCTTCATATTCATTCCTCCACCTTATTCTTATGACTTGATGAAAAATGGTAGAAAGAAAGAGAGAAGAAGAAAAGAGAGAAGAAGAAAAGAGAAGAAAATGAGAGCTTCATTTTTGAGAGAGTAGCATTCTTGATCTCATTTTTGATGCTAGAAAAATGCAAGCACCATTTTTCTTACCTTGTTTCCTCCATCATCCACAAATGGCAACCAACCCCAAAGTGAGACATACACTCTACACTATCTTCCTACAGCATATCTTGAGCATGTCGAGTTGCCGGCTTCATGCGCGAGTTGCCTCGGTATTGAGGTGGGAGCCCGTAAAAGTACCCGGCTTCGTGGTGCCCTTTCCGACGACGAGGAGATCGGAGTGGAGATGAAGACCGGAGGAATTGGATCGTCGGTATATCTCTAACCCATCCTCTTAGTAGCTTAGACTTGTTAATGGTTAACGATCCGGGGTTTAGTGCGCGGTGGTGCCGTTTTGCCAAGTCCGCAAAAATTTAAGTTTACCACCGTTTCCGCGTTTGGCCGTCGGATTGACGGCCGGGGCGCCGCCGTGCACTTACATTCTCTACTCTATTCAAATACCTATAACTTCTCCAAATTCGGACCCTGTGTTTCCACGAAACACCTGTCTAAAAACTAGAGAAGTCATAAGTAAACCGAATATAGTACGAAGACCAACCCCTCTGTCCTGATGGACCCTGGACATCATACAATACTCTGTACAAGTCCCTTGAGTCTGATAACTCACTCACTGTGTGTCGTAGGTTGAAAACTGTACTTATGGTTAAGAAGAATTACACCGCTGTTTAATGCTCCTTACCTAACCATCCACTGATATAGGTAAATGTCGTAGACATAATTTCAAAAAGGTATATCTCACTCTATGAAAATAGACGTACAGATATATCAATTTGAAATTGGTGCATGACAGCGGATATTCAAAACCAAATATTTGCCGACCGGCAAACAGCCCAGGTGATTTCCTCAAATATCACCGATTACAACGAATCCCGATATAATGAGGATGATCACCCAATTCCCAATAACTTACTCCCACTCATCATCTGTAAAACCATACAGATGTGAGAATCGTACCTGGTAAATACATACCCTGGAGTAAGGACTAATTGGGAAATCAGTTTTCCTTTAACAGTACACAGTGAAACTGAAACATTGAAATGTTTCGATGGGGTATCCCGGTATTCCTAGTAATGCCTCTTCCAGATTCACGACTGTAACCGTATAATTCTTTGCCACCTCTCCAAATCCCTTCATATGTCTTTAGTCATTACCTTCTGCACACCCCTTTAGGCCAAATGGTTTTCTTCCTTCCCTACCGTTCGGCGCCAGCCTATGGTTTGGAAGAAGACTATCCAATAAGCATAATGGGTGTACTGTCCTAATCCTAGGAACACTCGCAATGCGAGAGAAGGTGAGGATAAAAGACAACCGAATGAACTTAATTCCTATTTCTCCTGAACCATAATCCATCCCCGAACTGGAACAAGTTCTTTTCGAGTTCGTATATAACCATACGATGGAGTATCCAATAAACTGTGGATCTTCGTAGTGATACGGAGTGTCCAGGAGAAATTCAAAGGTGATTTTAGGATTGGCAAAGAAATACCTGGTTTGGTCATGAATATCTGTTGCAATTTACTTTGCCCTCTTACTAATCCCTTGCTTTGTCTTAACTTAATACCTTCTGTACACCATCGTTAGGCTAACTGGTTTTCTTCATTCCCTACCGGTCGGCACCAGCCTAAGGTTTGGAAGAAGACTATCCAATTTGCATAATAGGTGTACTACCCCTAAACCAAGGAGTACTCATAACCTGAGAGAGGGTAAAAAGGAAAAGACAACTGAATAATCCTATCCGTTTTCTCCAGAACCGGAAACCATCCTCGAATATATTCCTTCGAGTTCGTATCTAACCATACGATGGTTTTGTCCAATGGAAGTGGACGTTCGTAGTAAAACGGGGTGTCCTGGAGAAAAGGGTAAAAGTAGGAGTGGCAATGAGGTTTGCAACTCTGACAATCCAAAAAGCCAGTGTCAAGAAGGTTCGGTTAATTTGGTCACTGAGTCATAGTCTTAGGGTCGGGTCAATGGTCGCTGCCGAAGAGAGAGAGAAAAGAAACACTCAGCGTGCACTCTAACCTAGATCAGAATGGTTACCAATTTATCTAATCAGGAAACCTCCCACTGTACCTCAAATTCTCCTCCAAACCTGAAAGAAGAATTAGTCGGGATCACCCGAGGGGTAAACCAACTCATCAGTGGGAATCGGGATCCAACTATCACCGCATGATAACGTGACGGAATCCGCTCACGTCATCACACTCCAGAAGGTATGCGCATATCTGGCAAGTTTCAGTTCTTTTGAAACTCCCGATGTGATTTCTGCCCCATGCTCTTATGACCTTGACTTTGGCCAACATATCATAAGTCACATGTCAAGTTCTACCCGTCATTCTCCAGGTTAATTTGAATCCACCCGTACATACCCTTGACTTTGGCCAAAATGGCAGTACGACTGTCCCAAACCAACGCATCTATCTATGCTGCATATGAATATCCAATAGCTACCAATCACTGTGCCTTGACTTTGGCCAACATACACAGCTTGAATACTATTGACTACCCATATGAAACGACGGAGGGCTACGAATGGTTTCTGGCGAAAACCTTTAACGTAATGAACTTGATATCGTTGAAGGAACGGATAGCTTTTTAAAAATATAGTGACGAAAACCGTTGCTAAAGAGGTCACTCCCGGTGAAGGGATCTCGGCTCTTTCCCCGTAGAATGGGGTGCAGGATATTCCAACTGAATACCACGGTGCAAAGCAAAAGTAATCGGCTATAGTGAAGTCATTGCCCTAACGCAAACTTCTGTCCAAGGGGTCACTCCCGGTGAAGGGATCTCGGCCCTTGCCTCGTCGACTGAGGAGCAGGATATTCCAACTGAATACCACGATGCAAAACAAAAGTGAACGTCCTTGCAATAACAGCTTTTTGAAAAGTGTTCCAACAACATCAGATTAGGTTTGTTTTTTTTTAACTTGCATTGATCCGAATCAACGCAGTCCCATCAATTGATCACACCAAAAAGAACGAAAATATACTGATGTACGTATATGCCATCCACATTGGCCACTGGGTCCCGTCATTACCCGTTAGGTTAGCTAACTAACGACAGAGCGGGGACTGGACTAGCGCGGATGCAAAACATATACAACATCTACTAATATATATACCAATATATTATATTCGCTCAAGGCGTGAATAAAATGCAACATCACAGAAATGTACAGCATCACAGAAACAATACAGATATCTGGGATCCCCGGGTTTCACAGAGCCACTACTGAAACCCGACGTTCCCCTGGTCGTGTGGATAGCCTGTCCAATGAAATCCTAGACCCCTACGGGCGCGGCAAGTTATCCGCCAAAACCTGAAGCGAGGCAGCCCCCTTCAGCTCCGTGAATGGACCACCCAGCACTTCACGGAATCAGGTAACTTGGGCACCCCTCCTGGGTCAACCTGTACCCCCTACGAGTGTAGCGAATAGCCCGCCAATCCTAGAGTGAAGCCCCTTCCGTCCCAATGCCATGAGATGCGGGCTTGTTGCCCTCTAGAACCCGGCTATCCGTGCACCCCTCCGCGGGGCAATCCTAGTACATAAAGTAAAATATACATACAACGGGTACATCGACCGCAACCTGGCCGTGCCCCAAAATAATAATACAAACAGGCAGTGACGGCAGTCCACATGTCGGACGCTCGCCCCGCAATATCAAATGTACATAATACAACCACAACTGTACTAGCATTGCATCCAGGCTATCCCCACGACCGATCCGCAACATCACAGCAAAAACAAAACATCAACGTGAAAGTCACGTTCGCAAATCCGTCTAACCGGGCTATAGCAGCTAGACCGGATTTACCGATCAAGTGACATTCACGGTCGCAGATATAATGTAAATACTGTGAAATAATGTGTTTAAAATATCCGATCAATCAAATTTTAACAAGTGGGCCCCAAAACATTACTGCAGCAGATCAGGAAATTCTGGGCCCAATATTAATATTCCAAAACCCCTATTTTTAGCCCAGAAAGAGACTGTAGAAAATTGATGCAGCAAACCCAACATAGTGCGGCGGAACCGCGGCCCAAAGGGGTGTTTGGCCGCGGTTCCACGCTCCCGTAGTGGAATTGGTCCATCGAATTTCTACAGAACTCTTATTTCTTCTAGCACATAAATTTTCTATAACCTGAAAAAATTTTCGACACCAGAAAATTTTAACAGAAAACTGATGCAAGCAAAAATGCGAATTCTGGAATTTTGGTCGATCGGAAATGCAAAACACATTAAACCAAGCTAGACTAAGTTAATGGCGAGGCTCTGATACCACTGTAAGTGCATGGCGGCGCCCCGGCCGTCAATCCGACGGCCAAATGCGGAAGCGGTGATAAACTTAAATTTTACTTGAACTGGCAAACCGCCGCGCACTAATACCCGGATCGAACCATTAATTAGTCCTAGCTATCTACAAGAATGGGAATAGAGATATACCGACGATCCAAGTCCTCCGGTCTTCTCATCATCGTCCCGATCTCCTGCGGAATGTCCCGTCTCCTTCTTGTCGCCGGAAGTGCACCACATCGCCTACTTCTTTTACGGGCTCCCACCTCAATGCCGAGGCAACTCGGGCACGAAGCTGGCTAGTCGACGTGCCCAAGATTTGCTGTAGAATATAGTGTGGATTACATGTCTCACTTGGGGTTCATGGAGATGCCTTTTGGTGGAGGAAATGATATGTAGTTTTTGAGAGGGAACTTGTGGGAATTTTTGCAACAACCAAATGAACAAGACCCTCTCTCCAAAAATGGGCAGCCCCTCTAATATGGCCGGCCTTGGTGAGTGGGGGGGGAACATGTGAGTGAGAGAGAATGGCTTGATCAATAATGCAAAGAAAATGATGGCTTGGAAAGTCCAACACTCAACAACCATATCATCTCCCATCATCACATCCAAAGTCAAGAAATCATGAAAAACAAAGTCAAGAAGTCAAGGTATGGTGCTACCATGATGAAGTCAAAACAAGTCAATGATGGGGAAGTCATCATGAAGCAACAAGATGCAAAGAACCCCTTCCCCAAACACTTATTTGCAACAATGCAAATAAGCCCTCCTCCACCAATCTTCGGCCAATGAACGATACAAAGGAAATCGGCCGAAACGAAAAGCAAACTGGCAACTCCAGAAAACTGGTCCCGTAATAAATTACAGGAAAACCCCGATACTGTGCATACACACCCGCATCTGTATTTCGACCGAAATACAAATGCAATGAGACAAAATCTCCACTGTACTAAACTAGGATCCGGCTTAAACCAAAGCCGGCTAGTATTATCCGTTCGATCCTGATCCGTGCAATACCGCACGTATCTGATCGAACCCTGCCATATATCCATACGGCCTATAGTACAAACTGTCCGATCCTGATCCGTGCAATACCGCACGTATCTGATCGGACCTTGTCATATCTCCATACGGCCTCTACAACTTTTCACCCGAAAGCTGAGTAACTGAATGTGGGGGATTCTAAAGACTCATCAACACCTTGGTTGTGGATTTAACCACTAGCACGTTAGAGGTATAAGCCAATACATAACGGGCTACCAGGTATTGACCAAAAGGGACGTCTGTGAGCGAACTCAGCCTGACTCCCTACTGAGCCTGTCAGTGACAATATCCGTACAGTCCGGTCCGTTCGTCTATGAGCATCGCATGGCGGGCCTAGGGGGTTGGTAAAAGTCAGACCCCCAAAAGCGGTACAAGTCGTGTCGGAGTGTAGCCTAGAACACCCTGAGATACTACTGGAATACCTACCAGTAAATCTCCTAGCCTCGGCCGAGGGCTTCGTGTAATGGCTCTCCTAGACACAGCACGACCTCACCCCCAATACCGGGAGAGACGAACCCCTGAAGATACGCTCATTGCCTCCATGTGGCTCGGGACTGTACCCAACTAAAACCTGTTTGCACGACTCCTTTGAGCCGTGGTAGGGTAGTAATCAAAGTACAGTGGGAACTCATACGAGACAAATGACGATCCCCAGGTCGATGAACTAACCTGTACACATGTCACCAGGGAACTGCCATCTGACGTCTGGTATATGACCAACTAGCATGTTCCCGGCGAGTCCAGTCCGGTGTACTCATAACCCAATGAGCACCTGTATACATCTTAGGTGATCCAACTGACACCAGTGGCTTGTGAGACCGGCCACCGCCCCTCGTCGGGGTCTCGACTGTATACACTAGTCTACTCTGGAGTATCGATGCCCTGTCTCGAAACTCACACGACTAGGGACCATTTAAGGATATGCTTATAGACCCCAGCTCCCACTTATATGATCGCCCTCATACTACTGGTGGTCAAGCAAGAATCCTAGGGGCTCTATCAACGTGTAATAGCAACTTGTCAGGTCACCTAAAACAGTACACGATGATAAAGGTAAACCAGATAGCATACTATCATCTCGAGTAAGACTGTCCTACCGGGATAGGTCCTCCATCAATCATTGCAATCACGTACCTGTGACCTAATAATTGACTCTGAGGGCACTATCTCCAACAGAAAACGGGGCAAGTGTTGCAGCCAAGTCTGTCGGTCACTGTCACCCTGTATTACCAATACATTGATTCTGAACGAATGTTATTAGATACCGAACCTGATATACAAAATCATATCAGTCTCTTTATTAGTAAAGAAATGATAAAATTTTGTATTGTTGGATAATGTTTTGAACATTTCCTATATCAAAAGTTGATCGGTTCAGGCACGTTATCTAAAAGCGTTGATGTTCTAAATCAAATTACAGTTCTTAGTATACAGAACACACACAAGAGGAAGAGTTCAGAAATGAACGAATCCTTCTTGAGGCATTGTAGACTAGGTCATATCAATGCGACCCGACTAGCTGAAGTTATATGTAGATGCATATTTAAATCAGTTTGAATGTACATCTTGTGAAACTTGCCAGTCGTGTCACAAAGATAAGATGACCATAGCCCTGTTTATTGGAAACAGAGAAAGAGTTAATGAACTCTTGGGACTGATACATGATGATGTATGTAAGGTCTCCTGTCTACAAATGCCAAGACCGGTTCTTTGTACTTCATTACATTCTCTGATAATCTCTCAAGATTCAGACCTATGTTCCTGTTGAAACACAAGTCCGAACCTTTTGAGATATTCACAGAATATAAGTTAGAAGTAGAGAACCAAAATACGGGTATAAGTATTATGTCCTATGATGAGATCAAGGAGGAGAATACTTGAGCACGAAATTCTTGGACTTTTCTAAAGGGGAATGAGATTCTCTCTCAGCATTACTCCTCCGTATACACCATAGCACGATGGTATATCGGGGCGGAGCAATAGCACCCTATGTGATATGGTGTGCTCTATGATGAGTACTACTGTGTTTCCTATTTCCTTTTGGGAGTTATGCACTTGAGAAGCTGCATACCAATTGAATTGGGTTCCAATCAAATCAGTTGCCTACCGCTTCATATGTGATATGGAAAGGAAAGAGCCCATATCTTAAGTTAGTTAAGATTTGGGGTTGATCGGCCTATGTCTAAAAGCAAAATCCGGACAACCTCGAGGCAAAGACTGTAATGTAGAACTGGAAAGGTTCCAGCTATACAAACTGCAGCTGATGATTTGAAAGAACCAAACGATTCAGTAGATTCCAACGAACCTCAGCCTCTCCGCCGATCTAGTAGGGTTCCTCACCCACCAGAGAGATACTTCGGTTTCTCTATGACAGTGGGAGCGAGGATTGCATCATGAGATGATGACCCAACTAGTTTCGAGCTGGCCATCAGGAGTGAGACTCTGTAAGAATGGCTGGATGTTTATCGATCTGAGATGGAATCCTTATACACCAACAAAGTATGGACTTTGGTTGCTATATCTGAAGGGTTAAATCCCCATCAGGAGCAAGTATATCTTGAGAAGATTACTTGGTGTACTTGGAAAGGTTGAGACTTTCAAAGCTAGACTTGTTAAAGGTTTGCATCATTGACCAGGTGTGGATTATGTTGAAACCTTTTCTAAGGATCTATGCTTAAGTCCATCCAGATCCTACTTGCCACGGCTACATACCATGACTACGATATCTGGTGGTTGGGTGTCATGACAGCTTTTCTAAATGATGTTTTAGAAGAGTGCGTCTATAAGTACACAGCCAGAGGGCCTCGTAGACAGTGGGAGCAGCGGAAACGAGTGCAAGATGCTTTATAGGATAAAGCAGGCATCGCGGAGTTGGAACATCTGTTTTGATGGAGTAGTTAAAGAGTTTGACATCATCAAAATGGAAGATGAACCTTGTATAAACAAAAAGGTAGTAGGGAGTATGGTGACGATCCTCGTAGAGTACGTGGATAACATACTCTTGATAGGGAAGGAGTTTCCTATGCTACGCTCGATCTATCTCCGCTTATCATAATGATTCTCCATATAGGATCAAAGTGATATCTCCTAAATCCTGGATTTTGGATCTATGAGATAGATCTAATTGGATATTAGGATACTCACTAGTTGTAGTGAGATGGTATCAATCGACCCTGGGGAGAATCACTGGAAGGGTTCCAGGATGATAAGGATGACTGAATGTCAGTCATAGGCATTGTCTTTACCCTCAGTAAAGGGACGGTATGTTGGAAGAGTTCCAAGCCAAATACCGTGGCATACTAGACGATAAAGGCAGGATACATCGCTACTCAAGATGCTACCAAAGAGGATGTTTGGGTGTATATTGGTTCATGAGATGAACTTCGTTCCTCCCATTGTGTGACAATGGAGTTGTGGCTTATGCCAAGGAACGCCGGTCCCATCAGTGATCCAGACATATTCTGAGGCAGCATCACCTGATCATGGAGATAGTTGATCTCCAGGGTGATCGAGGTTAGGAGAGCAGACTCAGAGGATAACACGGCGGATCCACTCACGAAGGCCTTTTCCCAGAGAGAGACTTTTATGGGATGGTTGAGTATGAGATACTACAACCACTGCTATCAGATGGCCCTAGTGCAAGTGGGAGATTGTTAGTTATATGTATGCCCTAGAGGCCATTACTGTACATAGGATGTATATTGTAGTGGATGCTGGGACATATATAGGGAGGACTTTCTTGCTCGACATGATAGTATGCTATCTGGTTACCCTTTACCTTAACGTGTACACTGATTGTCTCTCTGTTACATGTTGGTAAAGCCCTTAGGATGTGTACTTGACTACCTGGACTATGATGCGGATCATACTAGTGGGGACATGGTAGTCCATAAGTACATCCTTCAAGGTCCCTAGTCGTGGGTGTATCGAGACGGGGCATCGATATACCAGAGTAGACTAGCGTATACCTTCTCGACCCATACAGATGGGCGATGGATGATCCCATATCCATTGGTGTTTGACATCGGAGATGATATACGGGTGCTCAGTAGAGACTGGGTACACTGGACGGACTCGCCGAGAACTCCCAGATGGTATTATACCTTACGTCAGATGGCAGTTCTCTGGTGACACTGGTACAGAGTAGTCTGTTGACCCTAGATCGTCATAGAGTCTTGTGTGGTTCCCACTGTGCTTTGATTTCCACCTTACCACGTCCAAGAGGGCGTGCAAAACGGTGGCTTTTGGGTACAGTCCCAAATCACATGGAGGCAATGAGCGATAGGAGGGGATTCGTCTCTCCCGGTATAGGGAGTTGATGTTGCGCTGTGTTCGATTGGCTATAACCGGAAATCCCTGGCCAGGGTTGCTGAGATTTACTGGTAAGTGTTACCAGTAGTTTCTCGAATTGTTATAGACCTCATATCGACACGACTTATCGAGCTATTGGGGTCTGACGTTTACCACCCCTAGGCGAGATATGCGACATATCAGACGACGAGACCGGACTGTACGGTAAGTGTTACTGGTTGGATTCACAGGAGTGTGAGCAGGCTTGCTCGTCGATCTTCTAATCGCTCAATACCCGGGTGGCCGTTACGTTTAGCAGACCGCTTGCGGCTTGTGGGTGCTTGATATGATCATCATCTGCTACCGGCGTATTGACGAGTCTTTAGAGTCCTACACAGAGATTTCCTGGCTCAAGCGAAACGAAATAGGAGCGCATAGGAGATATGTGCGGGACCGAGAATAATGCGTGTATGTGATACCGTATTTCATTCTCGTGATGAATGTATCGATTGGTTGTATGCGATATAACCTAGTTATCGAATCAAGTATTGATTCGATAAGCCGATACATAGGATACTAGTCGGTTATATGCGATATGACCGGATCGTTAAATCAAGTGTTGATTTAATGATTTAATGTATAATTATATATTTGATATATTACTTTGCATTAACTAGTATTGGTTCACTTTAAATGGATTTTCTCACTTGGATATACAAGTTGTATATGTGATATACTTTTTGTGCAAATGATTGTATCATGTTTGATGATGCATGTTTTCTTGAGTTTGTGTAAAGATTGAACCATGGTTATTTAAATGGTTAGGGTTTTGGTTTTCTTATTTATTTATTTATTCTTTATGGAAAATAATAAGCATAAAGAAAAATGGTGGCTTTCTTTGGATGGATGTTGAAGCTTCATGAAGCTTTGACTAAGTCACCATTTTTTGTCTTCATGCTTAACCCTAACCATTCACTTAACCCTAGCTCATTCTCTACACTTGACCATGGTTGGATTATGATAAGTATTCAATTTATTTTCTATTTGAAAATAACTTATCATAACATTTATCTTCTTCTTCTTCTTCTTCTTCTTCAAGAAGAAAACCTAGACTTCATCAATGGTGACTTGATGAAATGAGTGAGAAAACCAATTCTAAAGTGAACCCACTTCCTATTTCTTCATCCTCTACCTCTTGCCAAGTAGTATAGGGTGTTTCCTTCACAAGTTTTCATGGCTTGGTGAAGGTGGAGCTTGATCTAGTGATGCCTCGACGTAGATCATCTTCGGCATCGTAGTCGATGACCTAGCCCGTCCTTTCTCCGATGAAGCCGACGCTAGAGCCCGGGATTCCATTTGGACAGCGAGGAGACTTCATTGCGGAGCTATGGAGGTGGAGGACCGGATCTACAAAGGTTGTATTTCCGTTCTTTTAGTTATATTGTTAACTAGTTGTATGTGTTCGCCTAAAATATCTAGCCAACGATCTAGTCTAGGGTTTCTCGGCACCGTAATTTTTGAAATTAGCATGGTTGATGCCTTGTGAGACCTCTTGAGAGTGCCTAGGAACCCTACAAATATATGCAATGCGCAATTCAATGAAAAAAATTTATTCAAAGAATCAAACAATCGTTTTTTTTAGTTTAAGCTCTGCACTGCAACAAATACGGGTTAGTCAATTTTTGGCGTTTGCTAGCGAACTTGCAAAGAATCCTGCAAATATTTTATTGGAAGCATCGGATTTGAGAAGAAGGTGTTTGTGAAATATGTACCGTTAAGTTTTTGGGTTAGGAAACCCCCGTTGAATCAAATCCAAGCAGATTGAAAAGCTCGCTTGCGCGGGTCAAACTACCCGGATCTTTGGCACTGTTCTTCGTAACCACCCTAGCTTTGAACGGGCACTTTGCTCCCCATAATCGTCGTTCGCAATTCGACAAAATCTACAAATGTCGGAAAAACGGATTATTATTGCGAAAAAGCGATACGAATGCCCAAATACCTGCACACTAAAAATTATAAAAAAACAAACAATACAAATAGGACAAAAATAGAACACTGGAGCACAGAGGAGAAATTGGAGGCAAAAGGTGGTGAACGGGCCGGCGTCGCCGGATTTGGTGATGATGTCGCCGGCCAACTTGATGAGGTAGGGCTCCAAATTTCAACAGTAGTATCAGTGTTCCACTAATGCCAGACTGGTATTGTTTATCGTTTTATTTTAGTTACAGAGTGCAAGCAGGTATAAAATCCAGAGAAAAAAATGGTTAGCTTGTGTTAATTTTTTGTTTGGTTTTGAAATTTTGAATTTTTTTAGTTTGTTTTAGAAAATAGGGTTAGATGGATATTAACAAGATTAACCCGAAATAACAAAAACAAAAACGTTAAAGTCTCCCCGGCAACAACGCCATTTGATCGCACGCCAAAAGCGTGTCAGATATTTAAAAGTTCTAAAGTTTAACCGGGATCAGGACGGTGTCGCTTTGCAGCTAGCCGCGATGAGCACGGGTCGATCCACAGGGAGACGGAGCGTTTTAAGTTCTTATTCTTACGAGTTAATGCGCGTGGCGGATTTGTTCGTTATCTAACCTATGTGTTATATTCAAGTATAAGGCTTGTTACGAAACGATAGGATGATGTAAGTTAATGGATTCCGTATTCAAGTACTTTGAGCCGAACTCAACCGATAAAGCTAGAACAATCGGCAACAACGTGGATTAGGGGACTTAAGCACAGTATTCATGGAATCCGTCTTATTGACCCTTGTCCGTCCGTTCTTGTCTCTTGCTTTCGCCTCCGGCCAAACCGAATGCAACCGGTCACGGTTAGGAATCACCTTTACCTTGGTAGGGTAGGATGCCTAACGGAGCGCTTGCGTAGGGTTTGGGCGGAGTTTCAAATGGAAAAGACGGGAAAAGAAAATGAAAAACAAAACGTTAACTTACAATATCTTTCTCTTTTCCTAACAACAATATTCACACCATTCACAAAACAAACCAAAAAGAAATAACAAAAGAGAAGAACAAAGAAAAGAAAAGATTACAAGCAAGTAATTAAAGTGCATGGAATTTAAGTGCGAGAATTAAAAGAGCAAGAATAAAATGCAAGTAAGTAAAAGATTAGGAACCAAAGAACATATTGCAAGACATGGGTTCAATAACCCAAACTTGAACTTGCAAGCTCAATAAAGAGGCTGTAAGATCAAGAGAGGGCAAAGAACTCATGGTGAAGAAAGCACAAAAGAACACTTTATTAAACTTCAAGAATGATACAACCCCTTGAGATCAATAACCAACCCTTAAACTTTCAAGCTCAATGAAGAGGTTGAAGGATCAAGAGAAGGTTAAGACTTCAAGGGGACTAATCTATTTACAAGAAAAGAGAAAAGAAAACTTGGACAAAGAATGACAATCCAAGACTAAAGAATCATCTTTGAACCTTTGCCCCATGGTCTGTATTTATAGGCTTCAAAGAATGGAGGGAAATTCGAATTTTTAAATCAACACAAAATCTTTAGCATTGAATGCTCATTACTTCATGTCCATTTGTGACTTGATTCTTGTCTTCCCCGTCATGGTCCATGCTGATTTTTCTATTTGAATTTGATTTGCACTCAGTTTTGGAAGGAAATTTGAATCTTTAAATCACATACATAATCTTCACCATTAAATGCTCGTTACTCCATTCCCACATGTGGCTTGATTCATGGCTGCCCCATTATGGCTCATGCTGATTTGTTTGATTCCTTTTGATTTGAACACATGCTTTTTAGTCTTGAATGCATATAAAATCATATGCATATAAAATCATCTCCTTGAATGCATATAAAATCATATCCACATGTGCTTAAAAGTCTTGTGTACACACTTGTTGTGTTGGACCATTTAGATAAAAAAAATGTGTACACAACTTGTTGCGTAAAGGAACTCCTGAAGTATTGGTCGGTTTGCGTTTCTGGTCGCAGTGTCTTCCCTCAAGTGATATATCCGTGCTTTTGGATGCAGTTCCAGTATTTTGTCATGGATACCTGTAATCTGTAATACTGAGGAGACACTGGTTAATAATACCGATAAATACAATAAATAGATAATGAATGGGCGGTATTAGAATGCAGTTTTCTGATATGAACACCTTCCTAGGGATAAGTACTGAATAACTGGCCTCGTCCCACGTCTCTGCTACTCCCCGTGCCTGAACGAACGCTGTCGCGGCGCCTAAATATCCGTCTCCGGGCTGCAATACCAGTACGAATCCTCTTCGATCCAGGAACAACCGACAAATCAGAAAGACGCTCCTCAACCAATAGGGATGTGTCCATCACTGCTGCATACGTGTCACAATGCTGAATGCTGATAGCGAGGAACAACTAGGTAAGCAGGCCTCGAACAAACCTCTTTACCCGCATCTCCTCAGAAGCTACTAAAAACGGAGCATACACAGACAACTCGGTAAACTGCACATCGTACTCAGCCACCGTCATACCCGGAGTCTGGCGTAAGGACTCGAAACTGTGCGCTCGAGCATCCCTGATGCTCTGCGGAAGAAAACGGGCGAGAAACACCGTCACGAACTCAGCCCAGGTCATAGGAGCAAGACCTGCGGCTCTGCCCATCCCTAACGACTCGCACCACTTCTGGGCCAGACCCTCTAGACGAAAACTCGCGAACTCTACCCATCTCGCGTCGGAGCATCTCAGCGAACGACATATCCTGGCCATCCGGTCGATAAACGACTACGGATCCTCAGCTGCATCAGTGCCAGTGAAAACCGGAGGCCTCAGCCTCATGAACTCTGACAGTGATACGGTGATAACCTCCATAGCTGTAGCTGCGACTGTCGGAACAGTAGGCATCATCAAGGTCCCCACAACAGGTGTAACAACCTCCTGTCTCTGCGCTCGAATGGCCTCAACTAACGACCCCATCATTTGGCGCAAATCTTGCATACCGGCCCCTAGCATAGCAATATGGTCTGTCAAAAGTGGATCAATCTGCTCCTGCACAATGGGCGTACCTCCCTGGTCAGTCCTCGTCTCAAACGAGTCAACTCTGACCTCGGCCCTCGTGGTCGCTCTCTATGCCCTCGTAGTCTTTGGCGGCATAAAATATAGAAATAGAAACAGGATTCGATAAGAACACAGAAATCGAATCACAAGGATGGATATAAACACGGAAGGAATTTCAAGCAATAAATCCTAAGGTCACATAGGCGGAGTACCGCGTCGTAAGTATGCCGCGGAACATACACACGCTACGTTACTCTGCTTAAGCTACCTCCTCTATCATACCAAGGTCATGCTACACTCCGAAAGGTAAAACCTAGCGCTCTGATACCAATTTTGTCATGACCCAATTTAGGCACATGGCCGGCACTTAGACTACGTAACGTCAACAGGCGTAACGCAATTTAAGTAACCCGAAAACCCAGCAATCTAAACCCTTACAAGACGGAAAAGATAGAACACGTTTAAAATCTCAACGCAAAACTTAAAGCTTAAGTTTGTTTTCATAAAAATTTCGGTAGCACCTCCTTTGTAAAAGTTAGCCCTGAAACAGGTATAAACATAAGATATAAGTAAAACAACCCTAAACGGGAGCAAATCTTGCCCAACGGCGGAAACAACCACCACAACAGATATATGACGCCGTAGCGAAAAAATGAGATAAACCACAAAAATAAAGGTCGGCTCACACGAGCACGACAACCAGAGTCATAAGAATATACAACATCGATCCTCACAATTCGTCTCTAAGTCAATACATGAAGGTGGTAGATGAAGAGTACTAGATACAAAAGATATACAATGTACATCATCGAATAACCACAACCCACCTAAAGCAAAAGGCCTCACAGCCAACTGTAGCGGTATCCGCAAAAGTAGAGATAATAAGACGCCCTGCCGCGACTACTCTGAGGATCAGACCTGCAAAACACTGCGGCACAACGGTGGTGAGTTGCCAACTCGTGAATAGAAAATAACATCATACTGAAATCGGAAGTATGCACTAACAGCGATAATCTATCACATGTAATCAGATAGCATGAGTATGGTAAAAATGGATATGCGACAATCAGGTAAAGGTACATCATCAGGGTACTACAACTACATGAAGCAATGCATATCAAATAAATGCCGATATGGGATACAATATAACATCATCATCGTGGAAAATACTGGTGTTTATCAACGACACCCCAAATCCCAATACCTCAGGCACCGTCACTCAGACCGGCCCTTAAATCTGTAAAACTCTTAGAACCTGAGTGTCCAACATCGACACTCGAAACCTCATGAAAACCATGTCCAGAATCGACACGTAAATACTCATCTGTCAGACGCCGTCACCATGACTGGCCCTGATGTCATGTCCGTACAGAACTCTGGTCGGTATCCCCACGATAACCACCGAATCCAAATACTATCACCGGTAGGTACTAGCCCGCCTACCAGGATCATCGTCTATACCACGAAAATCATCTCTTGCCTCGGGAAACCATACCGGGTCTACCATATACCCATAGACGGTGCCTACCGCTCCTCGAATCGGGTATCTAACACAAGTCTCAAAACCGAGAAAACTCATGGTGGACGCACTGAAATATCATATCAAGAGAAACCAGGTTTTTAAAACAACACATATTTTCCTTTGAAATATAACCACGGTTCTCAAATCCAAAATCTCATAAAAACGGCATCTCAATGCGTAATATCATAAAGTATGATGTATGCGACATATAACAGAAATGTAAGCATATCTGTATATCATGAAACATATCCAAATGATGTGATCATAGCAAGTATATCATGCAACATGTCCAAATGATGTGATCATAGCAAGTATATCATGCAACTTGTCCGAATGAGGTGATCATAGCAAGTATATCATGCAACATGTCGAAGTATATCATGCAACATGTCCGAATGATGTGATCATAGCAAGTATATCATGCAACATGTACGAATGAGGTGATCATAGCAAGTATTTCATGCAACATGTCCGAATGATGTGATCATAGCAAGTATATCATGCAACATAAAACAGCAATATGAGCATATTAAGGGAAAACCCGCCCTTTTAAATGAATCCAGTTTTAAAATATATCATGCGGTTCCCAATACCTCCGAAATCAAGTGCAGCATCATATGAGGTGTACATGTAACTATTAGAAAGATATGTGTATCTACATGTAAGCAGGTATGTATGATGCATTTCATAAGCGCAATAGCTCAATAATCAACGTCTCAATGTCAAATGACAAAACAAAACCACTTAGGGGTATATGTAGCTACAGCAAGGTTTGTGGGTATACATGTAGGTATGTATGCAAGATGTACATATAGCTGTATCTCATATGTGCATATACCTGTCAATAACGATACAATACCTTATAGGTATATGTGTAGCTATCTTTCTTATACACAATGGAAATAAGGATCATGTATCAATGTCCCTAACCAATACAATATCACATATGTATAGGTGTTAGCTATATCTCATAAGCACAATGGAATAAGAATCAATGTCTCAATTGTTCCTAACTAATACACTATCATGTATGTATAGGTGTTAGCTATATCTCATAAGCACAATGGAATAAGAATCAATGTCTCAATTGTTCCTAACCAATACAATATCACGTATGTATAGGTGTTAGCTATATCTCATAAGCACAATGGAACAAGAATCAATGTCTCAATTGTTCCTAACCAATACAATATCATGTATGCATATGGGTTGTGCGTGTCATGGCAATTATCGACAGAGTGTGTGGCATACAATTAGTGCTTGTGCAATATGAACCGTCAATAATAGTGCAGTGTCCAATGGGTACAATGTTAGGTCCACATTACCCACCCCGGTTCTTTCGGGGAGGCGGAATAGGTAAAAATCAAAATTTTCTTACAGGTGACATGGACCATCCATGATGGATCTTTGCTAAACAAAATCTAACACATAAACTACAAGTTCTAGCTACTATGTAGAATGGTAATACCTAGATCTTGAACTCCTTCCCTTCTTGTTGTGGTTCTCCTTCTTGCTTGCTCCTTGTAGTGGTTTGAACGGCTCCTCCTCGTCGTCTTCTCTTTGCCGCAGATAGATCCACCCGAGGACCTCGAACTTGAGCTCCTACCTCAATCAAGAGGTAACTAGTGTGCTTGGTTTGCTAGACAAAGAACCCTAGAAAGAGTAGAGATGAGTCTTGATGGCTTTGTCTCAAGAGCTTATGATTTCCAACACATGGAACACTTAAGCTTTGAGAAGAAGAGGGAGAGCTCCAAACATGAGAGAGAAAGAGCAAGAGAGAATGAGATAGGATTCTACAACCATGCTCCCAAAAGAGGTAATATGAAATAATAATAATAACAAATAAAGATAAATGTGATGGTTCATTTGGAATGCCCATTATCATTTCACAATAAATGCAATTTGCAAGAATCAAGAAGCATCTTTGAAATGAAATGATGATGGTCAACATGTCAACAATAGTCAACCGGTCAACCAAAGTCAACAAGTCAACAAAAGTCAAATGGTCAACCTAACCATGGCACAATTATCCTTAATTAATATTATTAATCATATTTCTTATTCTCATTAGGGTTTGGAAAAAGTCAACGGTGAACAACCCTAATGAGAAACCTCTGCCTCTGCCTCTGTCAACTGTGCATACACACCCACATCCGTGTTCCAAGGAACACGAATACACTGAGACAAAACCAATCCCAAAACAAATACTAGGATCTGGCTTAAACCAAAGCCCTCTAGTAATAACTGCTCGGACACCAAACGTGCATAAGTGCGCGGATGTGAACGAACCCCGTCGCAAAACCATGCGGCCTCTACTCTGTTTTGCCCAAAGGCGAATAACCCTCTGGGTGGGACTCTAAAGGCTTGGCACTACGCTGGAAGTGGGTTTAACCACAGGCCACAAGCGGTACTAGCTGTACGTAACGGTCCCCAGGTAGATGCCGATAATAAGACTGACGAGGTGAACCCATCCGAACTCCTACTGAGCCTGAATGTGACAATCTCCGTACAGTCCGGTCTGTTCGTCTAAGAGTATCGCATGTCGGGCCTTGGGGGGGCAAACGTCAGACCCCTAATAGCGGTACAAGTCGTGTCGGAGTGTAGCCCAGAACACCCTGAGAAACTACTGGTAACACTACCAACAAATCTCGCTTGCCCTGGCCAGGGACAACTATGTGTAATGGCTCTCCTAGACACAGCGCGATATCAACTCCCAATACCGGGAGAAACGAATCCTGTCTAACCATCACTGCCTCCAAATGCTTCGGGACTGCACCCAACTACTACCTGTTTGCATGACTCAATAGAGCCGTGGTAGGGTAGTAATCTAAGAACAGTGGGAACACACTTGAGGCGAAGTGACAGTGTCAAGTCAACGGACTAAGCTGTACTCATGTCACCTGGGAACTGTTAACTGACGATAGGTATAATATCAACCAACATTTCCCGACGAGTCATGTCCAGTGTACTCATAACCTAACGAGCACCTGCATACTATCTCCAGTACAACGTACTGATGGCTGTGGGACAGACCATCTCCCCTGCTGGGACGAGAAGCGTATGCACCAGTCTAATCTAGAGTATCGATGCCCTGTCTCGATAATCCTACGACTAGGGACCAAAATAAGGATGTGCTTGTAGACTACCCAGCCCCCACTAATGTGATCGCCATCACAATGCTGGTAGTCAAGCAAAGATCCTAAGGGCTCCATCAATATGTATCAGCGATATGTTAAAAGAAACATACACACATATTATGATGGAAACAAACCAAGTAGCATACTACTATATCGAGCAAGACTGTCGTAAACCCGTATATATATCCCAAGCCTCCAAAATGTATTAAACAAACTAGTACTATACAATAATGGCCTCTAGGGCATACATATCCAACAATCTCCCACTTGCACTAAAGGCCAGTAATTGGAGTACCGCATACCCAACGTCTGCACTAAAGCCAGCTGCTGGAGTACCGCATACCCAATAGCTTAAAAAGTCGCTCGAACTGTGCTTGAGGGAGGGCCTTTGCGAATGAATCCGCCGTGTTGTCTTTTGTGTCCACTCTCCATACCTCGATCTCCTGGCGATCAATGATCTCCCTGATCAGGTGATACCTCCTTAAGATGTGTCTGGATTTCTGATAGGACCTTGGTTCCTTCGCTAAAGCTATAGCCCCATTGTTATCGCAATACAGAGGTATTGGGTCAACAATGGACGGAACCACCTGAAGTTCACTAATGAACTTCTTCATCCAGACTGCCTCTTTTGCGGCATCGCTTGCAGCAATGTATTAAGCCTCTATCGTCGAGTCTGCGACGGTATCCTGTTTGGAACTCCTCCAACACACCGCCCCTCCGTTGAGGGTAAACACAAAACCCGAGACTGACTTTCTGCCATCTTTGTCACTCTGGAAACTTGAATCGGTAAAGGACTCGACCATGAGGTCTCCATTACCATAAACCAGGAACATCTCCTTAGTCCTTCTCAGGTAGTTGAGAATGTTCTTCACTGCCGTCCAGTGGTCCTCACCTGGGTCCGACTGATACTGGCTCACCACGCTCAGCGCGTAAGTTACATCTGGTCTTGTACATAGCATCGCATACATTATAGATCCTACCGCCGAAGCGTAGGTAGCGAGGGTGATTCCGTGCAATGCGGGTACATTACCGTGCTTGGAATCTTCCATACTAAATCTATTTAGTACGGTCTCTATGTACCTGGACTGCGAAAGTCCCAGTAGTCTCTTGGATCTATCTCTGTAGATCTTGATCCCCAGAATGTATGAGGCATCACACAGGTCCTTCATGGAGAACCGTTGTGACAAGAATAGCTTGACCGATTATAGCATAGGAATGTCATTTCCTATAAAAAGAATGTCGTCCACGTACAAGACTAGGAACATGACAGTTCGTCCAATAATCTTCTTCTAGATACAAGGTTCATCTTCGTTCTTGATGAAATCAAATTCCTTGATTGCCTCATCAAAACAGATGTTCCAGCTCCGCGATGGCTGTTTTAATCCATAAATGGATTTAAGTAACTTGCACACCTTCCCGCTGCTCCCACTTTCTACAAAACCCTCTGGCCGATCCATGTAAACGCACTCTTCTAAACAGCCGTTTAGAAAAGCCGTTTTTACGTCCATCTGCCAGATTTCATAGTCATGGAAGGCAGCAATGGCAAGTAGGATCCGAATGGATTTGAGCATAGCCACTGGAGAAAAAGTTTCGTCATAGTCCACACCAGGTCTTTGACGAAAACCATTTGCAACGAGTCTAGCCTTATAGGTTTCCACCTGCCCATCTATACCAAGTTTCCTTTTGTAGATCCATTTGCATCCAACGGGTTTTACCCCAGGTGGAGCAATATCCTGTTGGAGATAGTGCCCTCAAAGTCAATTATTAGGTCACAGGTACGTGATTGTAATGATTGAGGGAGGACCTATCCCGGTAGGACAGTCTTACTCGAGATGATAGTATGCTATCTGGTTTACCTTTATCATCGTGTACTGCTTTAGGTGACATGACACGTCGCTATTACACGTTGATAGAGCCCCTAGGATTCTTGCTTGACCACCAGCAGTATGAGGGCGATCATATAAGTGGGAGCTGGGGGTCTACAAGCATATCCTTAAAAGGTCCCTAGTCGTGGGAGTTTCGAGACCGGGCATCGATACTCCATTAGTAGACTAGTGTATACAGTCGAGACCCCGACGAGGGGCGGTGGCTGGTCTCACAAGCCACTGGTGTCAGTTGGATCACCTAAGATGTATACAGGTGCTCATTGGGTTATGAGTACACCGGACAGGACTCGCCGGGAACATGCTAGTTGGTCATATACCAGACGTCAGATGGCAGTTCCCTGGTGACATGTGTGCAGGTTAGTTCATCGACCTGGGGATCGTCATTTGTCTCGTGTGAGTTCCCACTGTGCTTTGATTACTACCCTACCACGGCTCAAAGGAGTCGTGCAAACAGTTTTTAGTTGGGTACAGTCCCGAGCCACATGGAGGCAGTGAGCGTATCTTCAGGGGTTCGTCTCTCCCGGTATTGGGGGTGAGGTCGTGCTGTGTCTAGGAGAGCCATTACACAAAGTCCTTGGCCAAGGCAAGGAGATTTACTGGTAGGTATTCCAGTAGTATCTCAGGGTGTTCTGGGCTACACTCCGACACGACTTGTACCGCTTTTGGGGGTCTGACTTTTACCAACCCCCTAGGCCCGCCATGCGATACTCATAGACGAACGGACCGGACTGCACGGATATTGTCACTGACAGGCTCAGTAGGGTGTCAGGATGAGTTCGCTCATCGACGTCCCTTTTAGTCAATAGCTGGTGGCCCGTTACGTATTGGCTTATACCTCTGACGGGCTAGTGGTTAAATCCACAGCCATAGTATTGACGAGTCTTTAGAGTCTACCACACTTTCAGTTACTCAGCTTTCGGGCGAAACGCTGTAGAGGCCGTATGGAGATATGGCAGGGTCCGATCAGATACGTGCGGTATTGCACGGATCAGGATCGGACGGTTTGTACTAGTAGCCGTATAGGTTTATGGCAGGGTTCGATCAGATACGTGCGGTATTGCACGGATCAGGATTGAACGGATATTACTAGCCGGCTTTGGTTTAAGCCGGTCCTAGTTTAGTACAGTGTAGATTTTGTCTCATTGCATTTGTATCCGGACGGAATACAGATGCGGGTGTGTATGCACAGTGTCGGGGTTTTCCTGTAATTTATTACGGGGCCAGTTTTCTGGAGTTGCCAGTTTGCATTCCGTTCCGGCCGGTTTTCCTTTGTTCTTTCCCGGCCGGACTTTCCCGATGGAGGGGGTTATTTGCAATTGTGCAAATAACATTTGTGGAGGGGGTTTCTTGAATATATATTGATTATGATAGCTTTCTTTTCTTTGCACCATAACTTGCTTTGACTTGTGATTTGATGAGGGTATGGTTTGAAAAAGTGCAAGCATGGTGCATGTTTCTTTGTCCCTTGGATATGGTCACCTTTCTTATGCTCCTACACTCACCTCCCTTTGCAATATGTGTTCATTCCTCCACCATTCTCATTCTTACTAGAAGAGAGTTTTATTCATGGTTGAGAAAAAGAAGAAGAAAAGAGAAGGAGAGAGCTTCATCCTTGAGAGTGATTCTTGATCTCTTTTCATGCCAAGAAAAATGAAAGCACCATTTTTCATACCTTCATTCCTCCATCTTCAAAAGGCAACCAAAACCCCAATGAGACATAAACCCTACACATCCTACAGCAAGCCTTGGGCATGTCGAGTTGCCGGCTTCATGCGCGAGTTGCCTCGGTATAGAGGCGGGAGCCCGTAAAAGTACCCGGCTTCGTGGTGCCCTTTCCGACGAGGAGGAGATGGACGGAGATCCCGCGAGGAGATCGGAGTGGAGATGAAGACCGGAGGACTTGGATCGTCGGTATACATCTCTTCCCTTTCTTTTTGTAGCGTAGACTTGTTAATGGTTACGATCCGGAGTTTAGTGCGCGGTGGTGCCGGTTTGCAAAGTCCGCAAAATTTTAAGTTTATCACCGCTTCCGCATTCCGGCGTCGGATTGACGGCCGGGGCGCCGCCGTGCACTTACATATCCAAGGTCTACACTTTATTGGTGTACATGGACTCCATCTCGGCATAGCATTCAGCCACTTAGCAGAGTCCGTACTGATAATGGCCTGCCTGAAACTGGTAGGGTCATCTTCTTCCAAGATGCAATTCTCTCGATCCCTGTCTATGAGAAAACCGTAGTATCTCTCGGGCGGATGAGAAATCCTACCAGATCTGCGGAGTGGCTGAGGTTCGTTGTGTGTAACTGAATCTAGCGGTTCCACCAAATCTTCAGTTATAGTTTGTGTCCCTGGAATTTCATCCAGTTCTACCGTGCTGCCACTAATATTTTTAACAAGAAATTCTTTTTCCAAAAATGTGGCGTTCCTGGAAACAATTATCTTCTGTTCCTCTGCATGGTAAAATAGATACCCACTAGAATCTTTTGGGTATCCCACAAATTTACACAAAACTGCCCGTGCCTCAAGTTTGTCTGGGTTCTGCTTTTTGATATATGCTGGGCAACCCCAAATCTTAATACGTTTAAGATACAAACTCTTACCACTCCATATTTCATATGGAGTCTTAGGCACGGATTTGGATGGAACTTGATTCAATAGATGTGCTGTTGTTCGAAGTGCATATCTCCAGAATGAAAGAGGCAACTCAGTACTACTTATTATGGAGCGAACCATATCCAATAGGGTACGATTCCTCCGTTCCGATACACCGTTGTGCTGTGATGTATAAGGAGGAGTAAGCTGAGAGAGAATAGCATTCTCTTTTAAGTAATCCAGGAATTTCTTGCTTAAGTTCTCCCCTCCCCTATCCGATCGGAGGATCTTGATACTTTTGCCAGTCTGGTTCTCTACTTCGTTTCTGAATTCCTTGAATTTCTCAAAATCTTCAGATTTGTGTTTCATCAGATACACATATCCGAACCTAGAGAGATCTTCAGTGAATGTGATGAAGTACGAGAACCCACCCCTTGCATATATAGACATTGAACTACATACATCACTGTATATGAGTCCCAAGGGCTCTGCTGCCCTTTCTCCATGTCCGGTGAATGGAGATTTGGTCATCTTTCCTTTGAGACAAGACCGACAAGTTTCATAAGATGAAAACTCGAACGTATCCAAGAGTCCATCTTTATGCAACTTACTTAGTCTTTTCTCTCCGATATGACCAAGTCTACAATGCCATAAGTAGGATTCGTTTGTATCTGAACTCTTCCACTTGCGTGTGTTTTGTACATTGAAAACTGTATTCTAATTTAGAACGTAGATACCATTACACAGTGTACCTTCTGCAACCAGTACCTTATGAAGGTAAATGTTCATGATATTTCTATCAAGAACAAAGCTATATCCATCTTTATTGAGTAAAGAAACTGATATGATGTTGCAAACCATGGAAGGTACATAGTAGCATTCGTTCAAAATCATAGTATTGCCATTTGGCAACACTAGGTGATATTTACCGACGGCTGCAGCATTAACTTGTGCTTCATTCGCTACCCTGAGCGACATATCACCCGGTACAACTTTGTTACTTTTTCTTAGTCCCTTCAATAGATTACAGATATGAGATCCTGATCCGGTATCAAGTACCCAGGAGGTAGGGCTGACCGTAAAGCAGTTCTCAATTACAAGAACACCTGAAGTAGATGCAAAACTATGCTTCTTCTTCAACTGGGTATCCTTGGAATCCATACAATCCTCTTTCCCTTGCTCATACTTATGACTGTTGTCGTAAGTTAGAGCCGAACCAACGTTCCCCAGCCCCGAATAAGAATTCGGATCGGTCAAGCGATACATTTTATTATCTTGATTAGGGCGTGAAATGGTTGCTACCTGGAGAGAGAGAAAAGAAACACTCAGTTTGCGCTCTTGCAAGATTAGATTGGATTATTAATTTATCTAATCAGGATGGTTCCCACTGTTTCCTCAAATTCTTCTTCAAACCCTAAAAGAAGAACTAGTCAGGATTAATCGCACGTCACAATACTTGCTTAACCTTTCAGCCAGGCTAGTGTTGGTACTTCGAGGGAGGTTTTCCAACGATTTCGCGAAGTTCCTTAATTAAATAACCTCTTTTCCCAGGAGGCGTAACCCCGCTAACACCGTTCTAGACACCTACTTGGTTTATAGCATTGATTGTTAAGTGAAATAATCTCCCGAGAGTAATCTAACTCATCAGTGGGATAGGGATCCAACTATCATTGTGCGATGACCTAGATGGAATCCACTCTAGTCACCACACTCCAAAAGGTATGCTAAATCTGCAAGTTTAAGTTTCTTTAGAAACTCCCGATGTGGATTTTTGCCCCTAGGACCCAAGTGACCTTGACACAGTCAACAAATCAAAGAGTCATAGTCAAGCTCAACCCGTCATATCTTGATTGCATTAAACCCACCCGCATAACCCTTGACACAGTCAACAAAGTTACACGACTATCCTAACCAATCACATTGTATCCTGTAGATAAGCAATACTCAGCTACCGTTCACTGCGCCTTGACACAGTCAACAAACGCAGCACGAATACTAAGTATAACCTATAAGAAATAACGGAGGGCTACGGCTGGGTTTTTGGCGAAAAACCCGTTAACGTAATGAACTTGATATCGTTGAAGGAACCTGATAACCCTTTTTAAAAATATAGTGGCGAAAACTTTTGCTAAAGAGGTCACTCCCTGTGAAGGGATCTCCGCTCTTACCTCGTCAAATGAGGTGCAGGATATTCCAATCTGAATACCTCGATGCAAAGCAAGAATAATCGACTATAGTGAAGTTATTACCCTGACGCAAACTTTTGTCCAAGGGGTCACACCCGATGAAGGGATCTCGGCCCTTGCCTCGTCGAATGAGGTGCTGGGCATTCATAACCGAATACCTCTATGCAAAACAAAAGAGAATGTCCTTGCAATAACAGCTTTTTGAAAATTGTTCCAACAACGTCTTTTTGGTTTTTTTTTCTTTGCATTAATATGATGTGTCCCATCAGTTAATCCTACCATTGCAGAAAACAACGAAAATATGACGTATGCTTATGCCATCCGCATTCGCCACGGGGCCCCGTCATCACCCGTTAGGTTACTTAACTAACGACAGAGCGGGGGCTGGACTAGCGCGGATGCAAAACATAAGCAACGCCCACTAGATATCATATATAGATATATACATTCGTCAGATGTAATGATAGCCATTCCAGATCACAGATGAACACATTGGATATACTAGGAATCCGTGTTTCGTTCGAGCCTGCAACGAAAGAGGGATTACACGGTCACGATGAATAGGCAAACCCCACCCTAGAACCCTTTGGGTGCGACAAACTACCCGCCAAATACCCGATGTGAAGCATCCTCCCTCAACTTCGTGAGTATGCCACTCAGCACTTCAACGTACCCGGTAGTTTGTGCACCCCACCTTAGGTCTATTCTAGGAGCAAAAACAATAAAAGAAATAATATACAATGGCGGCTACAACCTCATCCCGGATGTGCAGCAATAAAAATAATATTACATCAATTTACATATTACATCAAATGAAAGATAAAGAAACTCTCATCTCACAAAACCCTGGCTATTCATCCGCGACAATCCAATAAGTTCATATACACAATCCAAAAACATTACAGATCACAGATATGCACAACCCCCACTAATCGACGTATAGCGATTAGTCGACGTTCAGTGTATATATCACATTACAAATATAACCAAATAGCTAAAGTTTATAGAACTTCGATCAAAATACCAATTTGTAACTACCCCAAACATAACATTGTTCTCTGGAAAATCTGGGCAGAAACAAGCCATCATAAAAATCCCAAAACACCACACTGAAGGAACTGCAGGAAACCCGAGTCGCGGCCGATTCAACTCGGCCGCGGAACCGCGGCGAAATGCATGGTTTCGCCGCGCTTCTGCGGCGCTTTGACCGAGTCAGCGGCTCGTTCGCGGCGCTTTGACCGAGTCAGCGGCTCGTTTTTCTTGTCTGTTCCTAAAAAACCCTGCTTGTATTTTTCAGGCATGTGGAATAATTTTTGGAGCAGTTTTAAAAATCGGCAGAAAGTATGGGTTTTTTTTGACATGTTTTCAGGATTTTTTCCGGATCGAAGTTCTAAAGACTTTGCTAACAGTTAGTTGTTGTTTAGATAGGCTCTGATACCACTGTTAGGTCCACGTTACCCACCCCGGTTCTTTCGGGGAGGCGGAATAGTTAAAAATCAAAATTTTCTTACAAGGTGACATGGACCATCCATGATGGATCTTTGCTAAACAAAAACTAACCCATAAAATACAAGTTCTAGCTACTATGTAGAATGGTTATACCTAGATCTTGAACTCCTTCCATTCTTGTTGTGGTTCTCTTTCTTGCTTGCTCCTTGTATGGTTTGAATGGCTCCTCCTCGTCGTCTTCTCTTTGCCGGAGATAGATCCACCCGAGGTCCTCGAAGTTGAGCTCCTACCTCAACCAAGAGGTAACTAGAGTGCTTGGTTTGCTAGACAAAGAACCCTAGAAAGAGTAGAGATGAGTCTTGATGGTTTTGTCTCAAGAGCTTATGATTTCCAACACATGGAACACTTAAGCTTTGAGAGGAAGAGGGAGAGCTCCAAACATGAGAGAGAAAGAGCAAGAGAGAATGCGATAGGATTCTACAACCATGCTCCCAAAAGAGATAATATGAAATAATAATAATAACAAATAAAGATAAATGTGATGGTTCAATTGGAATGACCATTATCATTTCACAATAAATGCAATTTGCATGAATCAAGAAGCATCTTTGAAATGAAATGATGATGGTCAACATGTCAACAATAGTCAACCGGTCAACCAAAGTCAACAAGTCAATAAAAGTCAAATGGTCAACCTAACCATGGCACAATTATCCTTAATTAATATTATTAATCATATTTCTCATTCTCATTATGGTTTGGAAAAAGTCAACGGTCAACAACCCTAATGAGAAACCTCTGCCTCTGTCAACTATGCATACACACCCGCATCCGTGTTCCGATGAACACGAATACACTGAGACAAAACCAATCCCAAAACAAATACTAGGATCTGGCTTAAACCAAAGTAAGGATGTGCTTGTAAACTACCCAGCCCCCACTAATGTGATCGCCATCACAATGCCGGTAGTCAAGCAAAGATCCTAAGGGCTCCATCAATATGTTAAAAGAAACATATACACATATTAAAATAGAAACAAACCAAGTAGCATACTACTATATCGAGCAAGACTATCGTAAACCCGTATATATATCCCAAGCCTCCAAAATGTATTATACAAACTAGTACTATACAATAATGGCCTCTAGGATACACATATCCAACATACAAGTCCAAGCACAACAAGTAATGATATGCAATGAAGCTCATTCGCAATCAACTCATATGTGTATAAAAATGCAGCTATAATTTCATATCCTGCCCTGACACATAACGCCATACGGGCAATTTCCCTGTAGATGTTAATCTACTCACCGACAATCGCGGGCTAGGTAAATCCGACCACCTGCTTCCCTTTCTTCACAGCGTCCGAAGCCCTCGCCTGCGATCCTATTAACACAAAACATAACAAGTGCAAAATCTTAGAAATCGATCAATATCATGTACACACTACGTTTGACCAACCCACCAACTCCAAACCAACTCACAAGTGTTCGTCTAAAGGCTAACGTGTGTGGCGACACACCAAGACCAACCCAAGTGTAGCAGCCACACAAGATCACGCACCGTGTCCGATAACGTAACACGCGTACTCAAAACACTAGATTATAGCAAAGTGATCCCAGATTTTGTATACTGTCAAAACTCAAAAATCAAACAGTACCAAACACCCCAGAACAACTGCAGACAGCTACTCTAAAAATTCCAACACCCCAGGCTTCCCAAAAACCGAGCTCGCCGGATTTCCCCCTCTCGTTGCCGGCCAAAACCGGTGGGATGTGGTTCGTGCCTCAGGTGTATTCTCAGGGTCACTAGTACAACACTACTACATTGCTAGATTTTTCAGTACAATTCCCAGGTCATAGAAGATCACAGAGACTCTAAAATGACACTAAAAATACGATAATTGCACCTAACTAAACCTTTAATGTTCTAAACCACCACTACAAGGCCACACAACAATATAAACACCGAATTAACAGTTAGAGGTCATTACCGAGCCACTCTTGCTCAAAAATCCAATCTTTCCAAGCTCCAAGGCATCTTAGTGGCTAAAACAAGACTTTTGAAGTGTTTAAATGGGATTTTGTGAAGTTTTGCAAGGATTTTGTGATATGGTAGTGAGGGCTTCAGTTGATTGTTGAGAGGAAATGAAATAATTGAGAATGAGAGAAGAATGAGAGTGTAACACCTTAGAAATGCGGTTAGTGTTACTTAAGCGTTAATACGGGTTTTTAAGGAAATGTTTACCAAATCGGCTTCCTCATATTTTATAACGATTAATTAATATTTTATTACTATTTGTTATGGCTTGCACACACACGTGCACGTAATTGTGACGGTTAGTTAGTGTTAAAATTGTTAAGTGACCATGACACCTTAAGCACTCCATACCATGATCTAACCTTGCCTTAACCTTAAGCCTAGAGTTTTGTGTTAGAAATATCTAGTTTGGATTGAGAGAGAGATGGCAAGTGAGTCACGAGCATTAATTGTGGGCATTAATGAGGTGAGGGGGGAGAGTGAATGTAAGCTAGATATTCACCCTACACTCACCCCTCTTCATTATTATCTCTCTCACTCTCTCATTCTCTCTCACTCTCTATTATTTCTCATTCCCTTAACCCCAAATTGAAACCTCACTACCCCATCACAAAATCCTTGCAAAAATTCACAAAATTTCACTTAAACACTTCAAAATCCTTGATTTAGCCAATATGATGCCTTGGAGCTTGGAAAGATTGGATTTTTTGAGCAAGAGTGGTTAGGTAATGACCTCTAACTGATAATTAGGTCTTTATTTTGTTGTGCTACCTCAAAGTTATGGATTTGAACACTAAAAGTTTAGTTTCGTGCAAAATCCATATTTTTAGTGTCAACTTGGACTTTCTGTGATCTGCTGTAGAACCAGGCTTTTGTTGGAAAAGCTCCCATCACAGTGACCTAGTGTAGTGAGCTAGAACACACCATAAAAACCTCAGACCCACCCTTCTTTAAATGGCCACATATTTATTAGTTCTGGCCGCAAATTGCGGCCAGAGTGGGGGCTGGGGAGTTGATTTTTTTTCGTAGGGTCTCTGGGGTTGTTTGTAGTCTCGTGGAACTTGCAAACTTTCACTAATTGTTGGTGTATCAAAATTTGGGATCACTTTGCTATATTCTAGTGTTTTGAGTACACGTGTTACGTGATCCGATACGGTTCTTGATCTGGTGTAGCTGCTACACTTGGGTTGGTTTTGGTGTGTCGCCACACACGTTAGCCGTTAGACGGACACTTGTGAGTTGGTTTGGAGTTGGTACGTTGGTCAAACGTAGTGTGTACGTGATATTGATCGATTTTTGAGTTTCGCACTGTTATGTTTTATGTTATTAAGATCGCAGGCGGGGACTTCGGACGCTGCGAAGAAAGAGAAGCAGGTGATTGGATTTACCTAGCCCGTGATTGTCGGTGAGTAGATTAACATCTACGGGGAAATCTCCCGTATGGCGTTATGCGTCAGGGCTGGATATGATATTATAGTTGCATGTTTATACGCAGTGAGTTGATTGCGCATGAGCTTCATTGCAAATCATTACTTGTTGTGCTTTGACTTGTACCCATTGTACACTACACTATTATTGACGGTTCATATTTCATGAGCACTAATTGTATGCTACACACACACCGTCGGTAATTGCCATGATACGCACAACACATACATATATGATATTGTATGGTTAGTGACATTGAGACATTGATTCCTATTCCATGGAGCATATGAAATATAGCATACCTGTATACCTAGATGCTTACATACACACATGCCTTGCTATGCCTACATATTGTAGCTACACATATACCTATAGGGTATTACATCATTATTGACAGGTATAGATACATGCCTTGCTATGCCTACATATTGTAGCTACACATATACCTATAGGGTATTGCATCATTATTGACAGGTATAGATACATACCTTGCTATAGCTACCTATACCCCTAAGTGGTATTGTATTGTCATTTGACGTTGAGACGTGGATTAGTGTGCTTATGAAATGCATCATACATACTTGCTTACATGTAGATACAAATATCTTGCTATGATTACATGTACACCTCATAAGTGTTCGTGTATATGCCCTAGAGGCCATTACTGTATCATACTAGTTTGTATATTACTTAATGGAAGCTTGGGATATTCACCTTGTATATACAATCTTGCTCAAAATAGTAGTATGCTACTTGGTTTGTTTCTACTTCAATGTGTACATGTGTTTATTTTAGTATATCGCCTATACACATTAGTGGAGCCCTTAGGATCTTTGCTTGATTACCAGCGTTGTGATGGCAGTCACACTAGTGGGGCTGGGTAATCTATAAGCACATCCTTATGCAGGTCCCTGGTCGCAGGACTATCGAGACAGGGCATCGATACTCCGGAGTAGACTAGCGCATGCGCTTCTCATCCCAGTGTGGGAGACGGTCTATCCCACAGCCGTCGGTACGTCGTACTTGAGAGAGTATGCGGGTGCTCGTTGGGTTACGAGTACACAGGACAGGACTCGTCGGGAACTGACTAGTTGGTAATATGCCTATCGTCAGTTATCAGTTCCCAGGTGACATGAGTACAGCTTAGTCCGCTGACTTGACACTGTCACTTCGCCTCGAGTGTGTTCCCACTGTACTTTGATTACTACCCTACCACGGCTCAAAGGAGTCGTGCAAACAGGTGGTAGTTGGGTGCAGTCCCGAAGCACTTGGAGGCAGTGACGGTTAGACAGGATTCGTCTCTCCCGGTATTGGGGGTTGACATCGCGCTGTGTCTAGAAGAGCCATTACACGAGTAGTCCCTGGCCAGGGCAAACGAGATATACTGGTAGGCTTGAAGTGTTATCTCAGGGTGTTTTGGGCTTCACTCCGACACGACTTGTACCGCTATTGGGGGACTGACGTTTACCGCCCCCTAGGCCCGCCATGCGATGTATCAGACGAACAGACCGGACTGTACGGAGAATGTCATATTCAGGCTCAGTAGGAGTTCAGATGGGTTTCGCCTCGTCAGTCTTCTTGTCGGCATCTACCTGGGGACCGTTACGCACAGCTAGTGCCGCTTGCGGTCTGTGGTTAAACCTGTAAGTCTATGCTACCTCTCCCGGTACTTTCGGGCATGCGGAATTTGATGAAAAACGATTTTCTTAGAGGTGGTAATATGGACTTAAAACCCGGATCTTTGTTAAACATCTAACTAACAACCTAACTAGGAGTCGTTAACTACTCGGTTAGGGAGTTTATACCTTGCTTGTCTTGAACTCCTTCGTCTTCAAACTCCGATGGTGGTCCGGATCGGCTTCTTCCCGTCGTCTCCTTACGCCGAAGATAGATCCACCTGAAAGCTCCAACCTTTGGCTCCTTCTTCGAACTTTGAAGAAACTAGTTCACTCGGTTTGCTAAACCTTGTGAACTAGAGTGAGTAGAGAAGAGTTTGTATGGGATTTTATCTATGGTTCTTGGTTCTCAACTCATGAGACAAGTGAACCATAGAGTCAAGAGAGGGAGCAAGAGGAAGAGGGTGAGAGCAAGAGTATGAGAGCTCAAGAACAAGAGAGAGAATGAGCAAATGAGAATGAGCCTCTCTTTTTTCTTTTCACCCTCTCATAATCCAAAACAATGATAACATATCATATCAATCAAGTGTTATGTGATGGTTTAAGCAACCATAGCCATATCATTTCATGCACTCATTTTGCACAAAAGAGCAAGCAAGCAAAAGTCTTTGCCATGAAATGATAGCTATGGTTATCATGATGGTCAACTAGTCAAGCCTAGTCAACCGGTCAACAAAGTCAACAAGTCAACAAAAGTCAACAAAGTCAACAAGTCAACAACCATGTCACCATAATACTTAATTAATATAATTGTTAATCACATATCATATTCTCATTAGGGTTGAGCAAAATGTCAATAGTCAACTGTCAACGGTCAACAACCCTAATGAGAATCCTCTGCCTCTGTCTCTCCGTCAACTGTGAATACACACCCGCATCCGCGTTCCGAGGAACATGAATGCAAACTGGATAAATCCAATCCCAAAAGGTACACTAGGATCCGGCTTAAACCAAAGCCCGCTAGTGTAAACTGTCCGGACACTGTACGTGCACAAGTGCACGGATGTGACCGAACCCTGTCGCAAAACCATGCGACCTGTCGCGATACCATGCAACCTCTACTCTTTTGCCTAAAGGCGAAAAGCTTTCTGTGTGGGACTCTAAAGACTCGACACTACGCTGGCAGTGAGTTTAACCACAGACCGCAAGCGGCACTAGCTGTGCGTAACGGTCCCCAGGTAGTGCCGACAAGAAGACCGACGAGGCGAAACCCATCTGAACTCCTACTGAGCCTGAATGTGACATTCTCCGTACAGTCCGGTCTGTTCGTCTGATACATCGCATGGCGGGCCTAGGGGGCGGTAAACGTCAGTCCCCCAATAGCGGTACAATTCGTGTCGGAGTGAAGCCCAAAACACCCTGAGATAACACTGGAAGCCTACCAGTATATCTCGTTTGCCCTGGCCAGGGACTACTCGTGTAATGGCTCTCCTAGACACAGCGCGATGTCAACCCCCAATACCGGGAGAGACGAATCCTGTCTAACCGTCACTGCCTCCAAATGCTTCGGGACTGCACCCAACCACTACCTGTTTGCACGACTCCTTTGAGCCGTGGTAGGGTAGTGATCAAAGTACAGTGGGAACACATTCGAGGCGAAGTGACAGTGTCAAGTCAGCGGACTAAGCTGTACTCATGTCACCTGGGAACTGATAACTGATGATAGGCATAATACCAACTAGTCAGTTCCTGACGAGTCCTGTCCAGTGTACTCGTAACCCAACGAGCACCCGCATACTATCTCAAGTACGACGTACTGATGGCTGTGGGACAGACCGTCTCCCATACTGGGATGAGAAGCGCATGCGCTAGTCTACTCCGGAGTATCGATACCCTGTCTCGATAGTCCTGCGACTAGGGACCTGCATGAGGATGTGCTTATAGATTACCCAGCCCCACTAGTGTGACTGCCATCACAATGCTGGTAATCAAGCAAAGATCCTAAGGGCTCCACTAATGTGTATAGGTGATATACAAAATTAAACACATGTACACATTGAAGCAGAAACAAACCAAGTAGCATACTGCTATTTTGAGCAAGATTGTATATACAAGGTGAATATCCCAAGCTTCTATTAAGTAATATACAAACCAGTATGATACAGTAATCGCCTCTAGGGCATATACACTAACAAAACCCACTGCCAGCGTAGTGTCGAGTCTTTAGAGTCCCACACAGAAAGCTATTCGCCTTTAGGCAAAAGAGTAGAGGTCGCATGGTTTTGCGACAGGTCGCATGGTTTTACGACAGGGTTCGGTCACATCCGTGCACTTATGCACGTACAGTGTCCGGACAGTTTACACTAGCGGGCTTTGGTTTAAGCCAGATCATAGTGTACGTATTGGGATTGGTTTTATCCAGTTTGCATCCGTGTTCCTCGGAACGCGGATGCGGGTGTGTATGCACAGTTGACGGAGAGACAGAGGCAGAGGATTCTCATTAGGGTTGTTGACCGTTGACCGTTGACTATTGACTTTTTGCTCAACCCTAATGAGAATATGATATGTGATTAACAATTATATTAATTAAGTATTATGGTGACATGGTTGTTGAGGGATTGACTTTGTTGACTTGTTGACTTTTGTTGACTTGTTGACTTTGTTGACCGGTTGACTAGGCTTGACTAGTTGACCATCATGATAATTATAGCTATCATTTCATGGCAAAGACTTTTGCTTGCTTGCTCTTTTGTGCAAAATGAGTGCATGAAATGATATGGCTATGGTTGCTTAAACCATCACATAATACTTGATTGATATGAGGTGTTATGATTGTTTTGGATTATGAGAGCCAAATGAGAAAAGTCTTCTCTCATTCTTTCATGCTCATTCTCTCTCTTGTTCTTGAGCTCTCATCTTCCTCCTCTTGCTCTCCCTCTCTTGACTCTATGGTTCAATTGTCTCATGAGTTGAGAACCAAGAACCATAGATAAAATCCCATACAAACTCTTTTCTACTCACTCTAGTTCACAAGGTTTAGCATGTAGGGTTCCTTGGCATCCTAATGAGGTCTCACAAGGCATCGAACATGCCAATTTCAAAAATTCTAGGTGCCGAGAAACCCGACTACGGATCGTTTGCTAGAAATCTAGGCGAAAAAGCTAACTAGTTAACACTTAACTATAAGAATCGGAAATACAACCTTTGTAGATCCGGTGCTCCACCTCCATAGCTCCGCAACGAAGTCCTCTCCGCTGTCCAAATCAAATCCGGGCTCTAGCGTCGGCTTCGTCGGAGAATGGGCAAGCTAGGTCGTCGATGTCCATGCCGAAGATGATCTACGTCGAGGCATCGCTAAATCAAGCTCCGACTTCACCAAGTCAAGAAACTTGTGAAGAAAACACACTCTACTACTTGGCAAGAGGTAGAGGATGAAGAAATAGGAAGTGGGTTAACTTTAGTTTTGGATTTCTCACTCTTTTCCAACAATCACCATTGATGGAGCTTGGTTTTCTTCAAAGAAGAATGAAGAAGAAGAAGAGCAAGAAGAAGATAAGTATTATGATAAGAATAAAAGAATAAATAAAAATCCATTCTTATCATAATTCTCACCATGGTTAGGTGTAGAGAATTAACTTGAGTTAATTGAATTGGTTAGGGTTAAGCATGAGACAAAATGGTGACTAAGTCAAAAGTTCATGAAGCTTCATGAAAGAAAACAAAAGAAGCCACCATTCTATTTTATGCATTTTATTTTCCAAAAATAAAAACAAATGAATAAATGAATAATCAAATAAAAACCCTAACCATTTCTTTAACCAAGGTTTAATTCTTTACACAAACCCTAATTTGCATGTATCATCAAATATGATACAAACAAGTGCACAAAATCATATCGCATATGCAATGCGCACAACCGAGCGAGAAAATCCATTTAAAGTGAACCGATACTAGTTAATGCAAAGTAATATATCAAATATATAATTATGCATTAAATCATTAAATCAACGCTTGATTTAACGATCCGGTCATGACGCACATAACCGACTGGTACCATTAGTAACATCTTATCGAATCAACACTTGATCCGATAATCCGGCTATATCGCATATAACCGATCAATGTCACATCGCGAGAATCGAATACAGTATCACATACTCGTATTATTCTCGGTCCCGCACATATCTCATATGCGCTCCTATTTCGTTTCGCTTGAGCCAGGAAACCTCTGTGTAGGACTCTAAAGACTCGTCAATACGCCGGCAGCAGATGATGATCATATCAAGCATCCACAAGCCGCAAGCGGTCTGCTAAACATAACGGCCACCCGGGTATTGAGCGATCTGAAGATCGACAAGCAAGCCCGCTCATACTCCAGTGAATCCAACCAGTAACACTACCGTATAGTCCGGTCTGATCGTCTGATATGTCGCATATCTCGCCTAGGGGTGGTAAACGTCAGACCCCAATAGCTCGATAAGTCGTGTCGATATGAGGTCTATAACTTTTCGAGAAACTACTGGTAACACTTACCAGTAAATCTCAGCAACCCTGGCCAGGGATTTCCTGTTATAGCCAATCGAACACAGCGCAACATCAACTCCCTATACCGGGAGAGACGAATCCCCTCCTATCGCTCATTGCCTCCATGTGATTCGGGACTGTACCCAAAAACCACCGTTTTGCACGCCCTCTTGGACGTGGTAAGATGGAAATCAAAGCACAGTGGGAACCACACGAGACTCTATGACGATCTTGGGTCAACAGACTACTCTGTACCAGTGTCACCAGAGAACTGCCATCTGACGTGAGGTATAATACCATCTGGGAGTTCTCGGCGAGTCCGTCCAGTGTACCCAGTCTCTACTAAGCACCCGTATATCTCCTCTGATGTCAAACACCAATGGATATGGGATCATCCATCGCCCATCTGTATGGGTCGAGAAGGTATACGCTAGTCTACTCTGGTATATCGATGCCCCGTCTCGATACACCCACGACTAGGGACATTGAAGGATGCACTTATGGACTACCATGTCCCCACTAGTATGATCCGCATCATAGTCCAGGTAGTCAAGTACAGATCCTAAGGGCTTTACCAACATGTAATAGAGAGACAAACAGTATACACGTTAAGGTAAAGATCAACCAGATAGCATACTATCATGTCGAGCAAGAAAGTCCTCCCTATATATGTCCCGGCATCCACTACAATATACATCCTATGTACAGTAATGGCCTCTAGGGCATACATATAACTAACAATCTCCCACTTGCACTAGGGCCATCTGTAGCAGTAGTTGTAGTATCTCATACTCAACCATCCCATAAAAGTCTCTCTCTGGGAACAGGCCTTTGTGAGTGGATCCGCTGTGTTGTCCTCTGAGTCTACTCTCCAAACCTCGATCACCCTGGAGATCAACTATCTCCATGATCAGGTGATACTGCCTTAGAATATGTTTGGATCACTGATGGGACCGGTGTTCCTCGGCATGAGCCACAACTCCATTGTCTCACAATGGTAGGAACGTAGTTCATCTCATGAACTATTATACACCCAAACATCCTCCTTGGTAGCATCTTAAGTAGCGATGTATTCAGCCTTTATCGTCTAGTATGTCACGGTATCTAGCTTGGAACTCTTCCAACATACCGTCCCTTTCCTGAGGGTTAAGATAATGCCTGCGACTGACATGCTGTCGTCTTTATCACCCTGGAACCTTTCCAGTGATTTTCCCCAGGATCGGTTGATACCGTCTCACTACAACTAGTGAGAATCCTAACATCCAATTAGATCTATCTCATAGATCCAAAATCCAGGATTTAGTAGGTATCACTTTGATCCTATATGGGGAATCATTGTGATAAGCGGAGATTGATCGAGCGTAGCATAGGAAACTCCTTCCCTATCAAGAGTATGTCATCCACGTACTCTACGAGGATCGTCACCATACTCCCTACTACCTTCTTGTTTATACAAGGTTCATCTACCATTTTGATGATGTCAACTTCTTTGACCGCTTCATCAAAACAGATGTTCCGACTCCGCGATGCCTGCTTTATCCTATAAAGCATCTTGCACACGTTTCCGCTGCTCCCACTGTCTACGAAGCCCTCTGGCTGTGTACTTATAGACACTCTCTTCTAAACATCATTTAGAAAAGCTGTATGACACCCAACCACCAGATATCGTAGTCATGGTATGTAGCCGTGGCAAGTAGGATCTGGATGGACTTAAGCATAGCTACTTGAAAAGGTTTCATCATTATCCACACCTGGTCAATGATGCAAACTTTTAACAAGTCTAGCTTTGAAAGTCTCAACTCTTCCATGTACAACAAGTAATCTTCTCAAGATATACTTTCTCCTGATGGGGATTTAACCCTTCAGATATAGCAACCAAAGTCCATACTTTGTTGGTGTATAAGGATTCCATCTCAGATCGCTAAACATCCAGCCATTCTTACAGAGTCCCACTCTTGATGGCCAGCTCGAAGCTAGTTGGGTCATCATCTCATGATGCAATCCTTGCTCCCACTGTCATAGAGAAACAGAAGTATCTCTCAGGTGGGTGAGGAACCCTACTAGATCGGCGGAGAGGCTGAGGTTCGTTGGAATCTACTGAATCCTTTGGTTCTATCAAATCATCAGCTGCAGTCTGTGTAGCTGGAACATTTCCAGTTCTACATAACTGACTTTGCCTCGAGCTTGTCCGGATTTTGCTTTTCAGACATAGGCCGGACAACCCCAAATCTTAACTAGCTTAAGACATGGGCTCTTCCCTTTCCATATCACATATGAAGTGGTAGGCAACTGATTTGATCAGAACCCTATTCAATAGGTTTGCAGCTTCTCAAGTGCATAACTCCCTTAAGGAAAAAGGTAACTCAGTATTACTCATCATAGAGCACACCATATCAAATAGGGTGTATCTGCTCCGCCCTGACATACCATCGTGCAATGGTGTATACGGTGGAGTAATGCTGAGAGAGAATCTCATTCTCCTTTAGAATAATCGAGGATTTCCGTGCTCAAGTATTCTCCTCCTTGATCTCATCAAAGGACATAATACTTATACCCATATTTTGGTTCTCTACTTCTAACTTATATTCTGTGAATATCTCAAAAGGTTCGGACTTGTATTTCAACAGGAACATAGGTCTGAATCGTGAGAGATTATCAGAGAATATAATGAAGTACAAAGAACCAGTTCTGGCATGTGTAGACAGGGGACCTACATACATCAACATGTATCATCCCAAGAGTTTACTAACTCTTTCTCTGTTTCCAATAAACAGAGCTGTGGTCATTTTATCTTTGTGACATGACTGGCGAGTTTCACAAGATGTAAATTCAAACTAATTTAAATATACATCTAAATGTAACTTCAGCTAGTCGGGTCACATTGATCTGACCTAGTCTACAATACCTCAAGAAGAATCCGTTCATTTCTGAACTCTTCCTCTTATGTGTGTTTCATATACTAAGAACTGTAGTTTGATTTAGAACATCAATGCTTTTAGATAACGTGCCTGAACCGATCAACTTTTGATATAGGAAATGTTCAAAACATTATCCAACAATACAAAATTTTATCATTTCTTTACTGATAAAGAGACTGATATGATTTTGTATATCAGGTTCGGTATCTAATAACATTCGTTCAGAATCAATGTATTGGTAATACAGGGTGACAGTGACCGACAGACTTGGATGCAACTCTTGCCCCGTTTTCTGCCTCATGAAACTTATCACCCGTTCTCAGTTCTCAACCTTTCTGTAGCCCTATGTAACAGATTACATATCTGGGATCCTGATCTGGTATCACATACCCAGGACGTAAAGAATACTGAGAAACAGTTCTGTATAATGAACACACCCGAAGATGATGCATCAGCATGCACTCTCTTCGTTTGGGCGGCACGGGAATTCTGGTAATCCCCTATTTCCTGCTCTGTCTTATAACAATTATAAGTTGGAGCGGGACCAACGTTCCCCAGCTCAGTATAACAAGCGGGTTCGGTCAATAATCCGTATTATTATCTTGATTAAGGCGTGATATGGTCGCTACCAGGAGAGAGAGAGAAGAAAACACTCAGCGTGCGCTCTTTCAAGAATAGATTGGTTATTATTTTATCTAATCAGGATGGCTCCCACTGCTTTTTATCAAATCTTCCTTCAAACCCTAAAAGGAAAGACTAGCCGGGATTAATTACACACTACAAGTTCGCCAATCTTTCAGCCAGGCCAGTGTCGGTACTTTGAGGGAGGTCCCCCTTGCTTTCGCACGAACCTAATTAATGTAAACCTCGTTTTCCCAGAGGCGTAACCCCGTTGACACCTTTCTAGACACCTACTTGATCGGCTAATTGTAATGTATAAAAATCTCCCAGGAGTAACTCTTACTCGCAGCGGGTATCGGGATCCAACTATCTCATAGAAGGTATGCAATCTCATTGCAAATTTCAACACTTGAAATTCCCGATAATATTTTGCCCCTAGCTCGCTATGACCTTGACGGAGGCCAAACAACCCATAGTCCGCTAGTCAAGTTCAACCCGTCATTTCCTGATTGAATTAAACCCACCCGCACGACCCTTGACGGAGGCCAAACAACGCCGTACGAATACCCTAATCCAATCGCATCATATGCTAGCAGATAAGCACTAGTTAGCTACCGTACACTATGCCTTGACGGAGGCCAAACAACCGCAGCACGAATACTAACCAGTACGTATCTGAAATGACGGAGGGCTACGACAGGTTTTTCTGAAAACCTATTGCGTAATGAACTTGATATCGTTGTAGAATCAAATGATTTTAAAATGGAGTGCTTTTGAGGCTTTTCTAGTTTTGCTAAAGGAGTCACTCCCGGTGAAGGGATCGTCGGTCCTTTCCTCGTCGAATGAGGTGCGGGATATATCATATATATCGCTGTGCAAAGCAAAAACACTTAAAAGCAATCAAAAGACAAACCGAGTGTGCAGCATCTGCCAGTTATTGCTAAAGGAGTCACTCCCGGTGAAGGGATCTCGGTCCTTTCCTCATCGAATAAGGTGCAGGATATATCACATATACCTCTGTGCAAAGCAAGAACTGTAGCTACCTGTTTTATTTTGAAATTTAATTCTACAACATCTTAAGTTCCTTTTATTTCATTAATCACATTAATGAAGTCCCATCCTTTAAGTACCTAAACATCACAGATAAATACGACGTACACTTATGCCATCCGCATTCGCCTCGATGTCCCCTCGTGCACCGTTAGGTTAGGTAACTAACGGCAGAGCGGGGCAGGGCTAGCGCGGGTGTAAAGCATAAGTAGCGTCTATATAATATATCATATATACTATATACTGTATCTATCACAGAACATCCCATGATCACATCACAGATATCGCAGCAGAAGAATCATATGAAATATTGGATATACTAGGACGTCCGTGTTTTCAATACGAGCCAGTATAAAACACGGATTCCACGGTCGCGATGAATAGCCAAACCCACACCCCTAGACCCCTACGAGAGCGGCAAGCAACCCTACCAATTCTGGAGTTAGGAGACCCTGACTCGACTCCTCGAGTTGGTCTCCAACTGGACTCCAGAACCCAGTTACTTGTGCCCTCCCCCTTGGGTCTATCCTAGTGCGGAAAAGTAAATAATATACAAACGGTGACAACTTCCGCAACCTGGAAGTGCCCCAAATAAAAGAATATTACATACAAGTTTTTACATGAATGAAAATGAAAAACACTCATCTCACATAAAAACCCCCGGCTATTCAAACACGACAATCCAATATAACATATCCAACAACACATAACATCACATGTCATCAACGTAAGTAAATATGCGCATCCCAATTGTCGTTGACATATAGCAACGAAACCGGCGATATCACATATTACACTTACGGTCACAGAAAAGAAAGTGTAAAACTACAACAGTTGGAATCCGCAATCTGCATAGACATCGCATGCCTAATCAAATGAATACCTTAGACATCACATGCCTAACAATTATAAACCCCGCATTTTAGTCTCAAAATCGAAAACACTTTTTAATATCAAGTCGGGCAATTCAACAAGATTCCCGACATCCTGATCGAATGCTCGTCGCAAACTTTAGTAGGTGGCCGCACCCCCGATACCGTCGACGAAGTGCACCAAGGCGGAACACTGCTGCCGCGAGCACCCGAACGGATGCTTTCGGCGACAGGGTTCTCCTACAGTCACTTGGTCGGGGCTATGGAGTGAGGCTGTCTATTAAGTTTACCCGGCGAGTATCCGCGTACACTAGGTGATTGCGACGGACTTTTGATCACATCAAAATTCCGTGGCAACCGATCAAGTGAGACTAAACTGCTATGTTTATAACATTCATTCAGTTATCACATAACTTTTGTGAATTCCAATTATTGTATCCCATTCCAGATAAATAGAAAATGTTAAACTTTCCGATCGAACAATCGAACACCCAAGTTTTCCCGGTACAGATCAACACATGAAACAAGTCTAACAACATTCAGTTCGTGCCTCAGTACCAACGGTCCAGCCGTAGAAGGGTCAAGCCAACGCCTCACATGTGGCACGCCGTACTGCCCCAAACCCGAAGGTTCAAAGGGCAGTTCAAGACGGTCACATAATCGAGTTAAGGTTTGTTGTCTTCTAGAGGGACCATCGCGTTACTTGCACTACTTAGAACGTCGTTAAACTACGGAAAAATCCAACACTTGGAAATTTCCCGACAGGGGAAAATTTGGGTATTTATATCCGGTCGAACTTTTTAACATATTCTAAAATTTATCCGGAAAGCCACACAGACAAAATTTGAAACCCCGATCGAATCTTTGATTCCCAATACAACCAAAAAATGCTCAACTGTTTATTTCAGATTAAAAATTCCCAGGAAAACCAGCACTGAAAAATAGGAGTTACTGTGCAAAATTCAATGGCAGATAAGACAAAAGGGCCGCGGAAGGGCCGCATTAGCACGCTAATGCCGCGGTTCCGCCGCACTTTAGAAAGTTCATTAGGTAATTTTTGCAACGTAATTCTTAGATTTACCTGCTGATTTTTCTGCATATTTTTAATTTGCAAAAATCCACATTTTACAAAAATGTCCAGAGAGCATTTTAAAGTCGGGGTTTCGGGTTCGTTCGGATTTCAAACTCCGTCGGGACTTCGCCTAAGGCTCTAGCTAGGCTCTGATACCACTGTAGGGTTCCTTGGCATCCTAATGAGGTCTCACAAGGCATCGAACATGCCAATTTCAAAAATTCTAGGTGCCGAGAAACCCGACTACGGATCGTTTGCTAGAAATCTAGGCGAAAAAGCTAACTAGTTAACACTTAACTATAAGAATCGGAAATACAACCTTTGTAGATCCGGTGCTCCACCTCCATAGCTCCGCAACGAAGTCCTCTCCGCTGTCCAAATCAAATCCGGGCTCTAGCGTCGGCTTCGCCGGAGAATGGGCAAGCTAGGTCGTCGATGTCCATGCCGAAGATGATCTACGTCGAGGCATCGCTAAATCAAGCTCCGACTTCACCAAGTCAAGAAACTTGTGAAGAAAACACACTCTACTACTTGGCAAGAGGTAGAGGATGAAGAAATAGGATGTGGGTTAACTTTAGTTTTGGATTTCTCACTCTTTTCTAACAATCACCATTGATGGAGCTTGGTTTTCTTCAAAGAAGAATGAAGAAGAAGAAGAGCAAGAAGAAGATAAGTATTATGATAAGAATAAAAAAATAAATAAAAATCCATTCTTATCATAATTCTCACCATGGTTAGGTGTAGAGAATTAACTTGAGTTAATTGAATTGGTTAGGGTTAAGCATGAGACAAAATGGTGACTAAGTCAAAAGTTCAAGAAGCTTCATGAAAGAAAACAAAAGAAGCCACCATTCTATTTTATGCATTTTATTTTCCAAAAATAAAAACAAATGAATAAATGAATAATCAAATAAAAACCCTAACCATTTCTTTAACCAAGGTTTAATTCTTTACACAAACCCTAATTTGCATGTATCATCAAATATGATACAAACAAGTGCACAAAATCATATCGCATATGCAATGCGCACAACCGAGCGAGAAAATCCATTTAAAGTGAACCGATACTAGTTAATGCAAAGTAATATATCAAATATATAATTATGCATTAAATCATTAAATCAACGCTTGATTTAACGATCCGGTCATGACGCACATAACCGACTGGTACCATTAGTAACATCTTATCGAATCAACACTTGATCCGATAATCCGGCTATATCGCATATAACCGATCAATGTCACATCGCGAGAATCGAATACAGTATCACATACTCGTATTATTCTCGGTCCCGCACATATCTCATATGCGCTCCTATTTCGTTTCGCTTGAGCCAGGAAACCTCTGTGTAGGACTCTAAAGACTCGTCAATACGCCGGCAGCAGATGATGATCATATCAAGCATCCACAAGCCGCAAGAGGTCTGCTAAACATAACAGCCACCCGAGTATTGAGCGATCTGAAGATCGACAAGCAAGCCCGCTCATACTCCAGTGAATCCAACCAGTAACACTACCGTACAGTCCGGTCTGATCGTCTGATATATCGCATATCTCGCCTAGGGGTGGTAAACGTCAGACCCCAATAGCTCGATAAGTCGTGTCGATATGAGGTCTATAACTTTTCGAGAAACTACTGGTAACACTTACCAGTAAATCTCAGCAACCCTGGCCAGGGATTTCCTGTTATAGCCAATCGAACACAGCGCAACATCAACTCCCTATACCGGGAGAGACGAATCCCTTCCTATCGCTCATTGCCTCCATGTGATTTGGGACTGTACCCAAAAACCACCGTTTTGCACGCCCTCTTGGACATGGTAAGATGGAAATCAAAGCACAGTGGGAACCACACGAGACTCTATGACGATCTCGGGTCAACAGACTACTCTGTACCAGTGTCACCAGAGAACTGCCATCTGACGTGAGGTATAATACCATCTGGGAGTTCTCGGCGAGTCCGTCCAGTGTACCCAGTCTCTACTGAGCACCCGTATATCTCCTCTGATGTCAAACACCAATGGATATGGGATCATCCATCGCCCATCTGTATGGGTCGAGAAGGTATACGCTAGTCTACTCTGGTATATCGATGCCCCGTCTCGATACACCCACGACTAGGGACATTGAAGGATGCACTTATGGACTACCATATCCCCACTAGTATGATCCGCATCATAGTCCAGGTAGTCAAGTACAGATCCTAAGGGCTTTACCAACATGTAACAGAGAGACAAACAGTATACACGTTAAGGTAAAGATCAACCAGATAGCATACTATCATGTCGAGCAAGAAAGTCCTACCTATATATGTCCCGGCATCCACTACAATATACATCCTATGTACAGTAATGGCCTCTAGGGCATACATATAACTAACATAGCAAACCGAGTGAACTAGTTTCTTCAAAGTTCGAAGAAGGAGCCAAAGGTTGAAGCTTTCAGGTGGATCTATCTTCGGCGCAAGGAGACGACGGGGAGAAGCCGATTCGGACGACCATCGAAGCTTGAAGACGAAGGAGTTCGAGAAAAAGAAAGGTATAACCCCCTAACCGAGTAGTTAGCAACTCGTAGTTAGGTTGTTAGTTAGATGTTTAACAAAGATCCGGTTTTGAGTCCATGTTACCACCTCTAAGAAAATTGTTTTTCACCAAATTCCGCATGCCCGAAAGTACCGGGAGAGGTAGCATGGACTTACAGTGGTATCAGAGCCTAGTTAAACTCTATCTAACATGTTAGCAAAGTAGCTAGAAGATCGATCAAAGGAAAAGTCGCAAAACGAACCCCGTTTTTTAAACTTTCTGTCGATTTTAAAAGTGCTGGAAATTTTTTTTGAGATACACCAAAAATCGACTCAGGGTTTTCTGAAGAAACTGCAAAAATTTGACCCCCTAAGTCGATCAAAGCGCCGCGGTTCCGCGGCGGGAGCTTGCTCCCGCCGCGGAACCGCGGCCGAGTTGACTCGGTCATGGGGTTTCTTCTTTGCAGTTTGCTCATAGGGGTATTTTAGGATTTTTGGAATATATATTTTCTGCCTAGATTTTCCAGAACGAAAATTTTATTTTTGGGGTCCTGAAAATCCGTATTTTTAATCGAACTTCTAAAAGACTTAAGCTGACGGGTTTTTCTGAGATGTGATATTTGTATTGAACGTCTGCTAATCGCTATATGTTGATTAGTGGGGGTTATACAAATCTGTGATCTGTAATGTTATTGGAACGTGTATACGAATTCATTGGATTGTCGCGGGTGAATAGCCGGGGGGTTGTGAGACGAGAGTTTTCTTTTCTTTCAATTCATGTAAATTTGTAAATTGATGTAATAATTATTTGTATGGCCGCACAACCGGGTCGGGGTTGTAGCCGTCATTGTATAATTTCTTTTTACTGTTTTTGCTCCTAGGATTGACCCATGGAGGGGGTGCACAAACTACCGGGTATGCCGAAGTGCCGAGTGGCCTACTCACGGAGTTGAGGGAGGTTTCTTCGCTTCGGGTACTTGGCGGGTAGTTTGCCGCACCCGTAGGGGTCTTGGGTGGGGTATTGGCTATTCACCGCGACCGTGTAATCTACTTTTCACTACAGGTTCGTACGAAATGCGGATTCCTAGTATATCCAATGTGTTCATCTGTGATCTGAAATGGCTATCATTGCAATATATCTATATATGATATTATTTAGGCGCTGCTTATGTTTTACAGCCGCGCTAGCCCAGCCCCCGCTCTGTCGTTAGTTAAGTAACCTAACGGGTAATGACGGGGCCCCGTGGCGAATGCGAATGGCATAAGCGTATGTCATATTTTGGTTGTTTTCTGCAATGGTAGGGTTAAATGATGGGACGCATTAAAAGAACTAATGCAAGAAAATAAACCAAGTTAAAATCGTTGGAACACTTTCGGAAAACCACTCGGTTCTTTTCAAAACTAACTTTTAAATGTGGAGCTTGAGCCACTCCTTTTTAAAAGCTATCTCGTTCCATCGATTATATCAAGTTCACTACGTTCACGGTTTTGCCGAAACCATTCGTAGCCCTCCGTCGTTTCACATGAATAGTCAATAGTATTCAAGCTGTGTATGTTGGCCAAAGTCAAGGCATAGTGATTGGTAGCTATTGGGTATTCATGTGTAGCATAGATAGATGCGTTGGTTTGGGACAGTCGTACTGCCATTTTGGCCAAAGTCAAGGGTAGGTACGGATGGATCCAAATTAACCTGGAGAATGACGGGTAGAACTTGACATGTGACTTATGATATTTTGGCCAAAGTCAAGGTCATAAGAGCATGGGGCAAAAATCCACATCGGGAGTTTCATAAGTACTGAAACTTGCTAGATTTGCATACGACTTGGAGTGTGATGATTCTGGTAGGATTCCTTCAGTTTCGTCACGCGATGATATTTGGATCCCGATCCTACTGTGAGTATATGCTACTCCTCCGGAAATTTCTCACTAAACGATCAATGCTATAAACCTAGTAGGTGTCTAGAAAGGTGTTAGCGGGGCTACGCCCCCAGGGAAAAGAGGTTATTTAATTAAGGAACTTCGCGAAAGCGTTGGAAAACCTCCCTCGAAGTACCGACACCAGCCTGGCCGAACAGTTAAGCAAGTATTGTACGGTGAGATTGATCCTGACTAATTCTTCCTTTTTGGTTTGAGGAGGGATTCGAGAAACAGTGGGAGCCATCCTGTTTAGACAAACTAAAAACCACTCTAAACTTGCAAGAGCATCATGCTGAGTGTTTTTTCTTCTCTCTCCTAATTGCAGCGACCAATCGACATGACTGGACTTAAGTTACTTCTAGATAAAAACATACTGACAGGGCCAAACTACAAAGATTGGCTCAGGAATGTCAAGATGGCAATCACTTACGACAAGCTGGGGTATCTTCTTACCACCAAAGCTCCCCCTGCCCCTGGTCCCACTTCCAGCGTCGCGGATAAGGAAATCCGTAAGACTTGGAAGATTGATAGCGCAAAGGCCAAGTGCCTCGTACTTGCCTCTATGGACAATGAACATCAGAGGAGGCACGAGAATATGGACTTGGAATCCATATTTCTTCATACAAAAGAACTGTATGGAGAGCAATCTCGTATCGCAAGATACGAAGCGTCGAAAAAGTTATTTTCGGCAAGGATGGCCGTCGGATCATCAGTAGCAGAACACGTGCTTAAGATGATCGGCTACATTGAGGAGCTCACAGACCTAGGGACCACATTGGAGAGTGAGCTCTATACGGACTTAGTTCTCCAGTCCCTTCCTTCCACTTACGCCCAGTTTATACTGAACTTCAACTTACAAGAAAAAGAAGTTGAACTTTCAGAGCTCCTCAACATGCTGAGGAGCGCAGAGGGCACCCTACAGAAAGGTAGGGAAACATCCACTTTGTTTGTAGGAGGATCATCTTCTTCTAGGTCCAAGGCGAAAGCCAAGGGAAAGAAGAAGAAAGCCCCCTCCAAACCAAGAGGCGGTGTTAGTAAAGTGGATATGAAGGGAAAAGCTAAAGCAACAAAGAAAGCGGGGAAGCTTGTGGATAAGGAAGAATGCTTCTATTGTCATAAGAAAGGACACTGGAAGAATGATTGCAGGGCCTGGAAGGCCAGAACACAGGAATTGAAGCAGGTTGCAGCTTCAGCTTCAGGTGTGTATGTTATTGAAAACTGTCTTTCAATAAACTCTACTTCCTGGGTATTGGATACCGGATCAGGATCTCATATCTGTAATTCTTTGCAGGCGTTGAGAAACCGTAGTGTTTTGAAAGCAGGTGACATGACCCTCAGAATTGCGAACGGAGCTAGCATGGATGCTAAAGCCGTGGGGGACTATCACCTAGGAATGTCAGATGGACATGTTTTGGTTTTGCGTAATTGCTATTTTGTACCCAACGCAACTTGTAATATCATTTCTGTATCTTTAATTTCTAAAGAAGGTTATGAATTTGCGTTTGTAAGCAATGTTGTAAACATTCAGCTTAATCAAGTTCTGATTGGGTCAGGTACATTAAGCAACGGTATATATGTATTAAACCAACCACAGATTTTCAATGTCCAGAATACACACAAAAGAAAGTCTCCGGAAATAAATCAGACTTTCTTGTGGCATTGTAGACTGGGTCACATCAATGAGAGAAGGTTGACGAAGTTACATACAGAAGGATATTTGAATGCGTTCGAATATCAATCGTATGCCACTTGTCAATCCCGTCTCAAAGGAAAGATGACAAAGACTCCGTTCACTGGACACGGAGTAAGAGCGAGCGAGCTCTTGGGACTCGTACACAGCGACGTGTGCGGTCCAATGTCTACACATGCGCGAAGCGGTTATTCTTAGTTCATTACTTTTACGGATGACTTTTCAAGGTACGGTTATGTCTTCTTAATGAAACATAAGTCCGAAGCCTTTGGAAAATTCCAGGAATATAAGAATGAAGTAGAAAAACAAACCGCCAAAAGTATCAAGATTCTAAGATCGGATCGAGGTGGTGAATACTTGAGTGCCGAGTTCCTGGACTATTTAAAAGAGAATGGAATTCTCTCTCAGCTTACTCCTCCATACACTCCGCAGCATAACGGTGTATCGGAGAGACGGAACCGCACCCTATTGGATATAGTACGGTCCATGATGACTAACGCTGAGTTACCGCGATCATTCTGGGGGTATGCGCTAGAATCAGCTGCGTACCTTTTGAACCGAGTTCCCACTAAGACTGTGCCTACCACACCATATGAGATGTGGTGTGGGAAGAGGCCCCATCTTAATCACATTAAGACATAGGGAAATCCAGCTTTTGTCAAAAAGCAGCATGCGGACAAGCTCGAGGCACGCTCAGTACAGTGTAAGTTTGTGGGATATCCAAAGAACTCCAAGGGATATTTCTTCTACCGCGAAGAGGAACAAAATGTTATTGTTTCTCGTCATTCCCACTTTCTAGAACACCAGTTCTTAGAAAAGGAAATAAGTGGGAGCGCAGTAGAACTGGAAGAAATTCCAGAACCACAGACTATTACTGAAAGTTTAGTGGAACCAGAGGGTTCAAAAGAACAGGACATTCCTACGCCGCTCCGCAGGAGTAGTAGGCAGTCTCATCCGCCCGAGAGATACTACGGTTTTCTCATAGACGGGGATAGAGAGGATTGCATCATAGATTATGATGAGCCTACTAGCTTCCAGCAGGCCGTTCAGAGCGTTGACTCAGTAAAATGGCTGGATACAATGCGGACCGAAATGGAGTCCATGTACACCAACAAAGTATCGACGTTGGACATTGCTCCAGACGGGGTAAAACCCGTAGGATGCAAGTGGATCTTCAAAAGGAAGATTGGTGTAGATGGACAGGTTGAGACCTATAAAGCTAGACTTGTTGCGAAGGGTTTTCGTCAAAGACCTGGTTTGGACTATGACGAAACCTTTTCTCCAGTGGCTATGCTGAAATCCATTCGGATCCTTCTTGCCATTGCTGCCTTCCACGATTATGAGATCTGGCAGATGAACGTAAAGACCGCTTTTCTAAATGGAAATTTAGAGGAGTGTCTCTATATGGACCAACCAGAGGGCTTCATTCAGAGTGGGAGCAGCGGAAAGGTGTGCAAGTTGCTTAAGTCCATCTATGGACTAAAGCAGGCATCGCGGAGTTGGAACATCTGTTTTGATGAGACGGTCAAGGAATTTGGCTTTATCAAAAATCCAGATGAACCATGCATCTATTGTAGATTTGTAGCGAGAACTGTAGTATTCCTCGTTTTGTACGTGGATGACATTCTCTTAATAGGAAATGACATTCCTATGCTACAATCTGTCAAGGGGTTCTTGTCACACAGGTTCTCCATGAAAGACCTGGGTGATGCCTCTTACATCCTGGGGATCCGGATCCATCGTGATAGATCCAAGAGGATATTGGGACTTTCACAGTCCAGGTACATCGACACCATACTGAAAAGATTCAGTATGGAAGATTCCAAGCGCGGTAACCTACCGGCTTGTCACGGGATCACCCTCTCTAAAGAGATGTCTCCCAAGACTGATTTGGAGAGGGATCGCATGTCTATTATACCCTACGCTTCTGCGGTAGGCTCTATAATGTATGCGATGTTGTGTACCAGACCGGATGTAGCTTATGCACTGAGTGTGGTAAGCCGGTATCAGTCAAACCCTGGGGAGAAACACTGGATAGCAGTAAAGAATATTCTCAAGTACTTGAGAAGGACTAAGGAGATGTTCTTGGTGTATGGCGGAAAAGACCTCCAGATCGAGGCCTTTGCGGACTCCAGCTTCCAGAGTGACAAGGATGATTCCAAGTCCATGTCGGGTTTTGTCTTTACCCTCAATGGAGGGGCGGTGTGTTGGAAGAGTTCCAAACAGGAAACCGTTGTAGACTCGACGATGGAAGCGGAATACATCGCTGCATCTGATGCCGCAAAAGAAGCTGTCTGGATGAGGAAGTTCTTGAAAGAGCTTCAGGTGGTTCCGTCCATTGTTGATCCAATACCTCTGTATTGCGACAACAACGGGGCTATAGCTTTAGCGAAGGAACCCAGGTCCCATCAGAGATCCAGACACATCTTGAGGCGGTATCACCTGATCAGGGAGATCGTGGATCGCCAGGAGATCGAGGTTCGGAGAGTCGCTTCAGAAGATAACACTGCAGATCCATTCACCAAGGCCTTGCCCCAGACTCAGTTCGAGCGGCTGATCGAGATGATAGGTCTTCGATACGCCAGTACATGGCCTTAGTGCAAGTGGGAGATTGTTAGTGTATATGCCCTAGAGGCCATTACTGTATCATACTAGTTTGTATATTACTTAATGGAAGCTTGGGATATTCACCTTGTATATACAATCTTGCTCAAAATAGTAGTATGCTACTTGGTTTGTTTCTACTTCAATGTGTACATGTGTTTATTTTAGTATATCGCCTATACACATTAGTGGAGCCCTTAGGATCTTTGCTTGATTACCAGCGTTGTGATGGCAGTCACACTAGTGGGGCTGGGTAATCTATAAGCACATCCTTATGCAGGTCCCTGGTCGCAGGACTATCAAGACAGGGCATCGATACTCCGGAGTAGACTAGCGCATGCGCTTCTCATCCCAGTGTGGGAGACAGTCTGTCCCACAGCCGTCGGTACGTCGTACTTGAGAGAGTATGCGGGTGCTCGTTGGGTTACGAGTACACTGGACAGGACTCGTCGGGAACTGACTAGTTGGTATTATGCCTATCATCAGTTATCAGTTCCCAGGTGACATGAGTACAGCTTAGTCCGCTGACTTGACACTGTCACTTCGCCTCGAGTGTGTTCCCACTGTACTTTGATTACTACCCTACCACAGCTAAAAGGAGTCGTGCAAACAGGTGGTAGTTGGGTGCAGTCCCGAAGCACTTGGAGGCAGTGACGGTTAGACAGGATTCGTCTCTCCCGGTATTGGGGGTTGACATCGCTCTATGTCTAGGAGAGCCATTACACGAGTAGTCCCTGGCCAGGGCAAACGAGATATACTGGTTGGCTTCCAGTGTTATCTCAGGGTGTTTTGGGCTTCACTCCGACACGACTTGTACCGCTATTGGGGGACTGACGTTTACCGCCCCCTAGGCCCACCATGCGATGTATCAGACGAACAGACCGGACTGTACGGAGAATGTCACATTCAGGCTCAGTAGGAGTTCAGATGGGTTTCGCCTTGTCAGTCTTCTTGTTGGCATCTACCTGGGGACCGTTACGCACAGCTAGTGCCGCTTGCGGTCTGTGGTTAAACCCACTGCCAGCGTAGTGTCGAGTCTTTAGAGTCCCACACAGAAAGCTATTCGCCTTTAGACAAAAGAGTAGAGGTCGCATGGTTTTGCGACAGGGTTCGGTCACATCCGTGCACTTATGCACGTACAGTGTCCGGACAGTTTACACTAGCGGGCTTTGGTTTATGCCAGATCATAGTGTACGTATTGGGATTGGTTTTATCCAGTTTGCATCCGTGTTCCTCGGAACGCGGATGCTGGTGTGTATGCACAGTTGACGGAGAGACAGAGGCAGAGGATTCTCATTAGGGTTGTTGACCGTTGACCGTTGACTATTGACTTTTTGCTCAACCCTAATGAGAATATGATATGTGATTAACAATTATATTAATTAAGTATTATGGTGACATGGTTGTTGAGGGATTGACTTTGTTGACTTTTGTTGACTTGTTGACTTTGTTGACCGGTTGACTAGGCTTGACTAGTTGACCATCATGATAACTATAGCTATCATTTCATGGCAAAGACTTTTGCTTGCTTGCTCTTTTGTGCAAAATGAGTGCATGAAATGATATGGCTATGGTTGCTTAAACCATCACATAATACTTGATTGATATGAGGTGTTATGATTGTTTTGGATTATGAGAGCCAAATGAGAAAAGTCTTCTCTCATTCTTTCATGCTCATTCTCTCTCTTGTTCTTGAGCTCTCATCTTCCTCCTTTTGCTCTCCCTCTCTTGACTCTATGGTTCACTTGTCTCATGAGTTGAGAACCAAGAACCATAGATAAAATCCCATACAAACTCTTCTCTACTCACTCTAGTTCATAAGGTTTAGCAAACCGAGTGAACTAGTTTCTTCAAAGTTCGAAGAAGGAGCCAAAGGTTGAAGCTTTCAGGTGGATCTATCTTCGGCGCAAGGAGACGACGGGGAGAAGCCGATTCGGACGACCATCGAAGCTTGAAGACGAAGGAGTTCGAGAAAAAGAAAGGTATAACCCCCTAACCGAGTAGTTAGCAACTCGTATTTAGGTTGTTAGTTAGATGTTTAACAAAGATCCGGTTTTGAGTCCATGTTACCACCTCTAAGAAAATTGTTTTTCACCAAATTCCGCATGCCCGAAAGTACCGGGAGAGGTAGCATTGACTTACAATATGATGTTGCACTTGATTCGGAGGAAATTGGGAACCGCATGATATACTTAATGACTTGTTGCATTTCAATAGTGGTTTTCCCGTAATATGCTCATATTGTTGTTTTATGTTGCATACATCAGTTTTCATGGAATTTCGCATTGAGATATGGTTTTCATGAGATTTATGGTTTTGAGAACCGTGGGGGTATTTCAAGAAACTTATGCATTGTTTGAAAATCCGGTTTCTATAGATATGATATTTCAGTGCGTCCACCATGAGTTTTCTCGGTTCTGAGACTTGAGATGTTTATATGGGCCGATCCGGACTGACGGAGCCCGAGAGAGGGATATTTAAATGGGCCGATCCCGACGGACGGAGCCCGAGAGATATTTATATCGGCCGATCCGGACCGACGGAGCCCGAGAGATATTTATATGGGCCGATCCGGACTGATGGAGCCCGAGGGACGATCCGGACTGACGGAGCCCGAGAGAGAGATATATTTATATGGGCCGATCTGGACTGACGGAGCCCGAGAATATTGATGTGGGCCGATCCGGACTGACGGAGCCCGAGGGCCGATCCGGACTGACGGAGCCCGATATATGTGTATTTACGTATCGATGCTTGACACGCGTATTTCATGATGTTTTTGGTTTCCATGAGATATACAGATATGAGAGCCGATTTTGGTGACGGTGCCAGAGGATTTTGGGATTTGATGTGTCAGTGAGGGACACTGGGGTTTTTCTATGCTGATGATTTTTGCATCAGGTTTTATTAAATCATCCCACACTCAAGATTACTTCGATATGCATTTTTATTCATGTAGTTGTATTACCCTGCTGATGTACCTTTACATGATTGTTGCGTTTCCATATTGCCATACTCATGCTATCTGATTACATGTGGTAGATTATCGCTGTTAGTGCATACTATCAATTACCGTATGATGTTATTTTCTATTCACGAGTTGGCAACTCACCCTCTTTGTACCGCAGTGTTTTGCAGGCCTGATCATCAGAGTCATCGCGGCAGGACGCCTTATCATATCTACTTTTGCGGATACCGCTATGTTTGGCTGTGAGGCCCTTTTGCTTTAGGTGGGTTGCGGTTATCCGTTGTTGTGTATTGTATATCATTTGTATCTAGTACTCTCCATCTACCACCTTCATGTATTTACTTAGAGACGAGTTGTGAGGATCGATAATGAATATTCTTATGACTCTGGTTGTCGTGCTCGTGTGAGCTGGCCTTTATTTATGTGGTTTATCTCATTTCTTCGCTACGGCGTCGTATATCTGTTGTAGTGGTTGTTTCCGCAGTTAGGCGAGATTTGCTCCCGTTTGGGGATGCTTTACTTATATCTTATGTTTGTACCCATTTCGGGGCTAGATTTTAGAAAGGTGGTGCTGCCGAAAATTTTATGAAAACAAACTTAAGTTAAAGTTTTGCATCGAGTTTTCAAAAGGTGTTCTATCTTTTCCATCTTGTAATGGTTTAGATTGCTGGGTTTTCGGCTTACTTAAATTCCGTTACGCCTGTTGACGTTACATAGTCTAAGTGCCGGTCATGTGCCTAAATTGGGTCGTGACAAAGTTGGTATCAGAGCGCTAGGTTTTACCTTTCGGAGTGTAGCTTGACCTTGGTATGATGGAATAGGTAGCTTAAGCAGAGTAACGTAGCGTGTGTATGTTCCGCGGCATACTTACGACACGATACTCAGGCTAAGTGACCTTAGGGTTAATTGTTTGAAATTCTTTCCGTGATTGTATACATCCTTGTGATTTGACTTCTATGTCCTTATCGAATCCTTTTTCCATTTCCAGCCATTATGCCCCCGAAGACTACGAGGGCGCAGAGAGCGGTCGTGATAGCCGAGGTCAGAGTTGAATCGTCCGAGACGAGGACTGACCAGGGCGGCACGCCCGTTGTGCAGGAGAAGATTGATCCTCCTTCGACAGACCATATGGCTATGCTAGGGGCTGGTATGCAGGATTTGCGCCAGATGATGGGGACATTGGTTGAGGCCATTCGAGCCCAGAGACAGGAGGTTATTCTACCTGTTGCGGGAACCTTGATGGTGCCTACTGTTCCGGCGGTCGCAGCTACAGCTACGGAGCTTATCACCGTATCACTGTCAGTGTTCATGAGGCTGAGGCCTCCGATTTTCACTGGCACTGATGCAGCCGAGGATCCGCAGTAGTTTATCGACCGGATGACCAGGATATGCCATTCCCTGAGATGCTCCGACGCAAGATGGGTAGAGTTCGCTAGTTTTCGTCTGGAGGGTTTGGCCGCAGGTCTTTCTCCTATGACTTGGACTGAGTTTGTGATGGTGTTTCTTGCGCGTTTTCTTCCGCAAAGCGTTAGGGATGCTCGAGCGCGCAGTTTTGAGTCGTTACGCCAGACTCAGGGTATGACGGTGGCCGATTACGATGTACAGTTAACCGAGCTATCTGTGTATGCTCCTTATCTGGTAGACATGGAGGAGATGCGGGTAAAGAGGTTTGTTCGCGGCCTGCTTACCCAGTTGTTCCTCGCTATCAGCATTCAGCATTGTGACACATATGCAGCAGCGGTAGACGCAGCCCTTTTGGTTGAGGAGCGTCTTTCGGAGACGTCAGTTGTCCCGGAACCGAAGAGGGTTCGTACTGGTGTTTCAGCACAGGGACAGAGGTTTAGGCGCCGCTACAGCGTTCTTTCTGGCACGGGGAGTAGCAGAGACGTGGGACGAGGCCAGTTGTTCAATACTTATCCCCAGGAGGGTCAGCAGTCGACGTCTGGGTGCTTTAGGTGTGGCAGTCCACATCACCTTGTTATGGATTGTACTGTGATGCGTCAGAGGGAGGTAGTCGTACCACAGGTGACCTTACCACCTTCTACACCTCAGAGAGCGTTGCCTCTTATGCCTTTTGTTGCTCCGCGTCAGACCCACGCTCAGAGTAGTCGTAGTCATGGTGGTTTTGTTCTGAGGGGACGGGGTAGCAGAGGCAGAGGTCGGCCAGTCGCCGGTAGAAGGCAGGCTCGGGTGTTTGCCTTGACTCATCAGGAAACGCAGGCGTCCAATGCAGTGGTTTCAGGTACTCATTCTGTATGTTCTTTTAAGGCACATGTTTTTTTTTATCCGGGATCAACGCATTTGTATGTTTCTACGCACTTCGTGCCTAGGTTGGGCCGAGAGTCGTGTTTGCTAGATCAGTTGCTTGTGGTGATTACTCCCGTTAGCGATTCTTTCATCACGCGTCATGTGTTTCGGTCGTGTCCCTCTTTGTATTGGAGATAGAGATTCGTCCGTCGACTTGATCCTTCTAGATATGTTTGATTTCGACGTTCTCCTTGGCATGGACTGGTTAGCTGCTTGCTATGCGTCCGTGGACTGCCGAGAGAAGACAGTCAGTTTTAGTTTTCCGGGCGAGTCTGTTCGGGTTGTGCAGGGGGACCGTGGTGCCGCCCCTCACTTTTTGATTTCAACCCTTTGCGCTAGTCGGCTTTTGAGGAGGGATGTCGGGGATTCTTGGCTTTCATCTGTGATACTGGAGACACGGTAGGGTCGTTGGACCGGGTTTCTATCGTGCGAGAGTTTCCTGACGTTTTTCCCGATGAGTTGCCTGGCTTGCCGCCAGAGCATGATATTGAATTTTGCATTGATCTGATTCCTGGCATGGGGCCTATTTCTATACCGCCATACCGGATGGCTCCGGCAGAGCATAGAGAGATTAAAGATCAATTGCAAGAGTTTCTTGATAAGGGACTTGTGCGTCCGAGTGTTTCGTCTTGGGGAGCTCCTGTGCTGTTCGTCAAGAAGAAGGATGACAGTTTGAGGTTGTGTATTGATTATCGTCAATTGAACCGAGTTACGGTGCGGAACATGTATCCTTTACCCCGCATTGACGATTTGTTTGATCAGCTCCAGGGTGCGAAACATTTTTCTAAGATTGATTTGCGTTCGGGTTATCATCAGTTGCGGGTTCGGAATGATGACGTTTCGAAGACTGCTTTTCGTACATGCTACGGGAATTATAAGTTTCTGGTGATGTCATTCGGACTCACCAATGCCCCAGTAGCGTTCATGGATCTGATGAACCGGATTTTCAGGCCGTTCCTCGACCAGTTTGTTATATTGTTTTTTGATGACATTCTGGTCTACTCTAGGAGTCGTGAGGAGCATGAGCAGCACTTAAGGATTGCTTTGCAAACATTGAGAGAGTACCAGCTGTATGCTAAATTCTCAAAGTGCGCATTTTGGCTTGATAGAGTTGATTTCCTGGGTCCTGTAGTGACTGGAGATGGTATTCTTATGGACCCGAGGAAGATCGAGGCTGTACAGCTTTGGCCCAGACCTGTATCCGTAACAGAGGTCCGCAGCTTTTTGGGCTAAGCTGGTTATTACCGCCGCTTTGTTAGTGATATGTATGCCCTAGAGGCCATTACTGTACATACGGTGTATATTGTTGTGGATGCTTGGACATATATATGGAGGACTTTCTTGCTCGACATGATAGTATGCTATCTGGTTGCTCTTTATCTTAACATGTACTCTGATTGTCTCTATGTTTCATGTTGATAAAGCCTTAAGGATCAGTACTTGACTACCAAGACTATGATGCAGATCATACTAGTGGGGGCAGTGTAGTCGCTAAGTACATCCTTCTAATGTTCCTAGTCGTAGGTGTATCGAGACAGGGCATCGATATAACAGAGTAGACTAGCGTATAGCTTCTCGACCCATATAGATAGGTGATGGATGATCCCATATCCATTGGTGTTTGACATCAGAGATAGTATACGGGTGCTCAGTGGAGACTGGGTACACTGGACGGACTCGCCGAGAACTCCCAGATGGTATTATACCTCACGTCAGATGGCAGTTCTCTGGTAACACTGGTATAGGTTAGTCTGTAGACCCGAGATCGTCATAGAGACTTGTGTGATTCCCACTGTTCTTTGATTTCCACCTTACCACGTTCAAGAGAACGTGCAAAACGGTGGCTTTTGGGTACAGTCCCGAATCACATGGAGGCAATGAGCGATAGGAGGGGTTTCTTCTCTCCCGGTATTGGGGGTTGATGTTGCGCTGTGCTCGATTGTCTATAACAGGAAGTCCCTGGCCAGGGATGCTTCAGAGATATACTGGCAAGTGTTATCAGTAGTTTCTCGACCCGTTATAAGCCTCATATCGACACGACTTATCAAGTTACTGGGGTCTGACGTTTACCACCCCTAGAAGAGATATGCGACATATCAGACGAAGAGACCGGACTGTGCGGTAGTGTTACTGATTGGATTTGCAGGAGTGTGAGAAGGCTTTCTTATTGATCTTCTGATCGCTCGATACCCGGGTGGCCGTTACGTTTAGCAGACCGCTTGCGGCTTGTGGGTGTTTGATATGATCATCACCAACTGCCGGCGTATTGACGAGTCTTTAGAGTACTACACAGGGGTTTCCTGGCTCAAGCGAAACGGAGTAGGAGCACATATGTGATATGTGCGGGACCGAGATTAATACGATATGTGATACCATATTCTATTCTCAAGATTTGTGACATTGGTCAGTTATATGCGATATAGCCGGGTTATCGGATCAAGTGTTGATTCGATAAGTTGTTACACATAATATTAGTCGGTTATATATGATATAACCGGATTATTAAATAAAGAGTTGATTTGATAATCTAATGTGTAATTATATATCAGATATATTACATTACATTAACTAGTATTAGCTCACTTATGATTCTTTTCTCACTTACATTGTGCACATTGTATATATGTGATATATGCAAATTTGCATTATTTTGTGTCATGCTTGATGATACATGCAAGATGGGTGTATGAGATTAATACCATGCTAGGGTTAAGTTAGGGTTTTATTTATTTCTTAAGTTATAACAAAAGAGAGAAGACTTGGTCAATGTTGTCAAGCTTGGATGAAGCTTGTAGAAATATTGACAAAGTTCACTCGTTTTTCATTCATTAGGATATTAGTTAACCCAACCCTTAACCTTAGCCCTTGGTTTATTCTCTACATGAGTTAGGCATGAGGGCTTAACTCACCCATGGTTGCAATAATTCATTTGAATGATTTTCATTTGAGTTCATATTCTTCTTCTTCTTCCTCAAGGCTTTCTAGCTTCAATAGAGATGCGAGATAAAATGTGAGAAAATGAAATCTAAAGTGAGACCACTTCCTACTTCATCATCCTCTACTACTTGACATTTAGTATAGGGCGTTTGCTTCACTAATTTCATAATTAGTGAAGAGATAGCTTGTGTTAGTGTCCCCTCGACGTAGATCATCTTCGGCCTCGAAGACATCGAAGCAAGCATGTTCGTTTCTTCATGGGAGCCTGTCTAGAGTCCGGAGTTCACGATCGCAGCGAAGGGACTACTACACGGAGCTATTGAAGTGAAGGACCGGTCTAAAAAGGTTGTATTCCTTGCTCACTTCTTATCGCAAAGTGTTTGCATTTCATATTCCGTCGATTCCTAGTTTACGATTCTTAGTTAGAGTTAGCTAAAATGGCAAAATTTTGAATTTGGCATGGACGGTGCCTCCCGAGACCTTGCTGCCGTCTTAGGTAACCCTGTAGTGGCATCAGAGCCATGCTAGAAATTTATACGAATTTTGTTAAGATTACGAAACCGAAATACTCCGAAACTTGAAACACGGAAACTCACTTTCTGTCAATTTTAAATTGTTGTCAAATTTTTTTTTAAACAAGTGCATAATGATATATGGGAGATTATAAGAACATGGCAAAAATATGGGTCCCTGTGCTCGGATTTTTGCCGAGCACGTTGGGGTTGTGGCCGAGGTCGCTGGCCCAGTAGAGGCATTTGATGTTCAATTTTTTGTCATGTTCTTATCTCTGTGTTTTGGTGTTTCAGGTGTTGTTTATTTTTGCTAATTTTATATGTGATGTAATCTTACACTATAAGCAATTCGGAGTGTTTTGCATTCGTAGTTTTAACATTATTTCGGGTTATTCACATGTTGTCTAGACGAAGTTAAAAAGTTCGATCGGATATCAAATACCCACTTAACCTTTGCCGGAAAATTTTTCAAGAGTTGGATCTTTTTCATAGTTAAAGAACATTCAAATATCATGCAAGTGACACGATGGACCCTCTAGAAGAATGAAATCTTAACTCGATTATGTGACCGTCAGAACCGCCTATAAACCCTAGGGTTTGTGGCAGTTCAGTGTTGCCACATGTGAGGCGTTGGTTTGACCCTTCTACGGCTGGTCCATTGGTACTGTGGCATGTGATGGATGCTTTTAAACTACGCTCAAGTGTTGAGCATTTAGGGAAATTGTGGGACTTTGATGAAACGATCGAAAAGTTTAACGTCATCCGGGTATCTTGTGATGGGATACAATATTTGGAATCCACATTTAGTTATGAAATAACTAGTTTGAATTTTATAAATCTAGTAGTTTAGTCTCATTTGATCGGTTGCCATGGGATTTTGATGTGATCAAAATTCCGTCCCAATCACGTAGCGTACGCGGATACTCGCCGGGTAACATTATTAGATAGCCACGCCCCACAGCCCCGACCAAGTGACTGTAGGAGAACCCCGTCGCCAAAAGCATCCGTTCGGGTGCACGCGGCAGCGATGTTCCGCCTTAGTGCACTTCGTCGACGGCATCGGGGGGTGCGGCCGTCTACTAAAGTTTCCGACGAGCATTCGATCAGGATGTCGGGAATCTTGTTCGACTAAATATTGAAAAGTGTTTTCGAGATCGAGACTAAAATGCGAGGTTTATAATTGTTAGGCATGCGATGTCTAAGGAATTCATTTGGTTAGGCATATGATGTCTAAGGTGGTTGCGGATTCCAACTGTTGTAGTTTTTCACTTTCTTTTCTGCGACCGTAAGTGTAACAGTGTATCGCCGGTTTCGTTGCTATATGTCAACGACAATTGGGATACACATATTTACTTACGTTGATGACACGTGATATTATATGTTGCTGTGATATGTTATATTGGATCGTCGTGTTTGAATAGCCGGGGGTTTTATGCGAGATGAGAGTTTTTCATTTTCGTTCATGTAAAATTCATTGTATGTAATATTCTTTTATTGAGGATGATGTCACCATTGTATATTATTTACTTTTCCGAATTAGGATAGACTCAAGGTGGGGAGCATAAGTAACCGGGTTCTAGGGTCCAGTGGGAGACCATCTCGAGGAGTCGAGACCGGGTCTCCTAACTCTAGAATTGGTAGGGTTGCTTGCCGCTCTCGTAGGGGTCTAGGGGTGTGGGATTGGCTATTCATCACGATCGTGGAATCCGTGTTTTATACAGGCTTAAAATAAAACACGGAAATCCTAGTATATCCAATATTTCATATGTTGTTTTCTGCTGCGATATCTGTGATGTGATCATTTGATATATTGATGAGATGAATACAGGATATAGTATATGTGATATATTATATAGATGTTGCTTATGTTTTACACCAGCGCTAGCACTGCCCCGCTCTGCCGTTAGTTACCTAACCTAACGGTGCACGAGGGGACATCGTGGTGAATGCGGATGACATAAGCATACGTTGTATTTATCTATGATGTTTAGCTAACTTAAAATGATGGGGCTTCATTAATGAGATTAATGAAATAAAAGAAACCTAAAGATGTTGTGGAATCGAATTTTAAAAAACAGGTAGCTCTAGTTGTTGCTTTGCATAGCGGAGTTCCTTGTAGAACATCCATCACTTTATTCGATAAGGAAAGAGTCGAGATCCCTTCACCGGGAGTGACCTCTTTAGCAATAACTGGCAGATGCTATTGTTGGAGATAGTTCCCTCAGAGTCAATTATTGGATCACAGGCACGTGATTGCAATGATTGAGGGAGGACCTATCCCGGTAGGACAGTCTTACTCAAGATGATAGTATGCTATCTGGTTTATCTTTATCATCGTATACTGCTTTAGGTGACCTTTCAGGTCACTATTGCACGTTGATAGAGCCCCTAGGATTCTTGCTTGACTACCAGCAGTATGAGGGCGATCATATACGTGGGAGCTGGGGTCTATAAGCACATCCTTAAAAGGTCCCTAGTCGTGGGAGTTTCGAGACAGGACATCGATACTCCAGAGTAGACTAATGTATACAGTTGAGACCCCGACGAGGGGCGGTGGCCGGTCTCACAAGCCACTGGTGTCAGTTGGTTCACCTAAGATGTATACAGGTGCTCATTGGGTTATGAGTACACCAGACAGGACTCGCCGGGAACATGCTAGTTGGTCTTATACCTGACGTCAGATAGCAGTTCCCTGGTGACATGTGTACAGGTTAGTTCATCGACCTAAGATCGTCATTTGTTTCGTGTGAGTTCCCACTGTACTTTGATTACTACCCTACCACGCTCAAAGGAGACGTGCAAACAGGTTTTAGTTGGGTACAGTCCCGAGCCACATGGAGGCAGGGAGCGGATCTGCAGGGGTTCGTCTCTCCCGGTATTGGGGGTGAGGTCGCGCTGTGTCTAGGAGAGCCATTACACGAAGTCCTTGGCCAAGGCAGGAGATTTACTGGTAGGTATTCCAGTAGTATCTCAGGGTGTTCTGGGCTATACTCCGACACGACTTGTACCGCTTTTGGGGGTCTGACTTTTACCAACCCCCTAAGCCCGCCATGCGATGCTCATAGACGAACGGACCGGACTGTACGGATATTGTCACTGACAGGCTCAGTAGGGTGTCAGGATGAGTTCGCTCATCGACTTCCCTTTTGGTCAATAGCTGGTAGCCCGTCATGTATGGCTAATATCTCTGACGTGCTAGTGGTTAAATCCACAGCCATAGTATTGACGAGTCTTTAGAGTCCACCACACAGAGTTACTCAAGTTTCGGGCGAAACGTTGTGGAGGCCGTATGGAGATATGGCAGGGTTCGATCAGATACGTGCGGTATTGTACGGATCGTGATCGGACAGATTTTACTAGCGGGCTTTGGTTTAAGCCAGATCCTCGTATTGTACAGTGTAGATTTTGTCTCTTTGCATTTGTATTCAGTGGGAATACAAATGCGGGTATGTATATACAGTCGTGGGGTTTTCCTGTAATTTATTACGGGATCAGTTTTCTGAAATTGCCAGTTTGCATTCCGTTCCGGTCAGTTTTCCTTTGTTCCTTCTCGGCCGGACTTTTGTGTTGGAGGGGCTAATTTGCAAGTTCGCAAATTAGCATTTGTGGAGGGTTTATTTGGATATGGAATGATTATGAAAGCATCTTTTGATTCCATTCTTTTCTTTCATCATTTCTTTAGCATTAATGAGATTAGAATGGATGAGAGTTGATGTGAGGCTTGCTTTTGGATGTGGTCACCACTTTTGATTCCTACACTCACCTCCCTTCATGGTTTTGATTTTATTCCCTCCACCATTTGTTGTCATGGGGGGCCGGCCACTTGAGGGTGAGGATTGAGAGGTTCATTTTTTATGTGTGGCATTTTCCTCATCTCATTCCTTGCAAAAATGAGAGCACTATTTTCCTCCAAAGCTTTTTCTTCTCTCCTCCATCACCATGGCAACTTCACAACCCCAAGTGAGACAATGGTTTCTACACTAGTCTACAGCATTCCTTGGACGCGTCAGTTATCCAACTTCGCGCCCCGAGTTGCCTCGGTCCAGAGGTGGGAGCCCATAAAAGAACCCGGCGATGTGGTGCCCGTTTCGACGAGGAGGCGACGACCGGAGATTCCGCGAGGAGATCGGAGTAGAGGCAAAGACCGAAGGACACGGATCGCTTAGTATATCTCTCTACCCATCTTTTAGTTTGCTAGTAGTTAGGTTAATGGCCCGATCCGGGTTTCTAGTGCGCGGTGGTGCCGGTTTTCTAGTTTGAAAAGTTTTTCGTTTCCGCATTCCGCCGTCGGATTGACGGCCGGGGTGCCGCCGTGCACTTACAGTGGTATCAGAGCCTCGCCATTAACCTAATCTAGCTTGCTCTAACGTGTTTACAAATTCGATCGAACGGATTTTCAAAAAAGCCGTATTTCCATGTCGTACTTTCTGTCTAATTTTTCTTTGCTCTAAAAATTATTTGGTATATTGGAAAATTACGTGCAGGGTTTTTTATGAATTCTGGGAAAATTTGGTACGCTGATGTTACTGTAGCGCGGCGGTTTAGCAGCCAAAACCACGTTTTGGCAGCGGAACCGCCGCCGTTTTGTGGCCAAACCGAACCAAATTTTCACAGTAGGCTTCTGACATGGAAATAGGGTTTCTGGTATATTCTTTTTGGGCCCAGATGTTTTTGAGTGCAGCAGTTGTGCTTGGGGGCCCACTTCGGAAAATTCAGTCGATCGAAAATTTTAAACATGTTAGTTCACAGTATTTACATTATATCTGCGACCGTGAATGTCACTCGATCGATAAATCCAGTATATCTGCTATAGCCCTTTTAGACGGATTTGCGAACGTGACATTCACGTTGATGTTCTGTGTTGTGCTGTGATGTTGCGGATTGGTCGTGGGGGATAGCCTGGTAGTACATTTTGGTTATTTATGTACATTTGATATTGCGGGGCGAGCGTCCGACATGTGGACTGCCGTCACTGCCTATTTGTATATTATTCTTTTGGGGCACGACCGGGGTGAAGTCGATGTACCCATTGTATATTTTACTTACTGTACTAGGATTACCCCGCGGAGGGGTGCACGGATAGACGGGTTCTAGAGGGCAACAAGCCCGCATCTCATGGCTTTGAGACGGAGGGGGCTTTACTCTAGAATTGGCGGGCTATTCGCCGCACTCGTAGGGGGTACAGGTTGACCCAGGAGGGGTGCCCAAGTTACCGGATTCCATGAAGTGCTGGGTGGTCCATTCACGTTGCTAAAGGGGGCTGCCTCGCTTCAGGTTTTGGCGGGTAACTTGCCGCGCCCGTAGGGGTCTAGGATTTCATTGCACAGGCTATCCACATGACCAGGGGAACGTCGGGTTTCAGTAGCGGCACTGCGAAACCCGGGGATCCCAGATATCTGTATTGTTCTGTGATGCTTATTACATTTCTGTGATGTTGCATTTTATCACGCCTTGAGCGAATATTGTATATTGATATATATACTAGTAGATGTTGTATATGTTTTGCTTCCGCGCTAGTCCAGTCCCCGCTCTGTCGTTAGTTAAGTAACCTAACGGGTGATGACGGGACCCAGTGGCGAATGCCGATGGCATATACGTACATCATTATTTTCGTTCTTTATTGGTGTGATCAATTGATGGGACTGCATTGATTCAGATCAATGCAAGCTAAACAAACCTATTCTGATGTTGTTGGAACACTTTTCAAAAGGCTGTTATTGCAAGGACGTTCTCTTTTGTTTTGCATCGTGGTATTCAGTTAGAATATCCTGCTCCTCAGTCGACGAGGCAAGGGCCGAGATCCCTTCACCGGGAGTGACCCCTTGGACAGAAGTTTACGTCAGGGCAATAACTTCACTATAGCCGATTACTTTTGCATTGCATTGTGGTATTCAGTTGGAATATCCTGCACCTCATTCTACGGGGAAAGAGCCGAGATCTCTTCACCGGGAGTGACCTCTTTAGCAATGGTTTTCGCCACTATATTTTTATAAAAGCTATCCGGTTCCTTCAACAATATCAAGTTCATTACGTTAAAGGTTTTTCGCCAAAAACCATTCGTAGCCCTCCGTCGTTTCAGAAAGGTAGCACATAGTATTCATGCTATGTATGTTGGCCTTCGTCAAGGCATAGTGTATGGTAGCTATTTGTTACTTTTCTGCAGCATAGATAGATGCGTTGGTTTGGGACAGTCGTACTACTATTTTGGCCTTCGTCAAGGGTATGTACGGGTGGGTTCAAATTAACCTGGACAATGACGGGTAGAACTTGACATGTGACTTATGATATGTTGGCCTTCGTCAAGGTCATAAGAGCATGGGGTAAAAAATCACATTGGGAGTTTCTAAAGAAACTGAAACTTGCCAGATATGTGCATACCTTCTGAAGTGTGATAACGTGAGCGGATTCCGTCACGTTATCATGCGATGATAGTTAGATCCCGATTCCCACTGATGAGTTGGTTTACTCTTCGGGTGATCCCGACTAATTCTTCTTTCGGGTTTGGAGAAGAATTTGAGGTTACAGTGGGAGGTTTCCTGATTAGATAAAGTGATAACCATTCTGATCTAGGTTAGAGTGCACGCTGAGTGTTTCTTTTCTCTCTCTCTTTGGCAGTGACCATTGACCCGACCCTAAGACTATGACTCAGTGACCAAAATTAACCGAACCTTCTTAAAACACCGGCTTTTGGATTGTCAGAGTTGCAAACCTCGTTGCCACTCCTACTTTTACCCTTTTCTCCAGGACACCCCGTATTACTACGAACGTCCACTTCCATTGGACAAAACCATCGTATGAATATATACGAACTCGAAGGAATTTATTCGAGGATGGTTTCCGGTTCTGGAGAAAACAAATAGGACTATTCAGTTGTCTTTTCCTTTTACCTTCTCTCAGGTTGCGAGTACTCCTTGGTGTAGGAGATAGTACACCTATTACGCAAATTGGATAGTCTTCTTCCAAACCTTAGGCTGGTGCCGAACGGTGGGGAATGAAGAAAACCAATTAGCATAACGATGGTGTACAGAAGGTATTAAGTAAGACAAAGAAAGGGATTAGTAAGAGGGCAAAGTAAACTGCGACTGCTATTCATGACCAAACCAAGTATTTCATTACCACTCCCACTTCACCTTTGTATTTCTCCAGGACACCCCGTATCACTACGAAGATCCACAGTTATTTGGATACTCTATCGTATGGTTATATACGAACTCGAAAGGAACTTATTCCAGTTTGGGGATGGATTCTGGTTCAGGAGAAATAGGAATAAGGTTTATTCGATTGTCTTTTATCTTCACCTTCTCTTGCATTGCGAGTGATCGTAGGACTAGGACAGTACACCCATTATGCTTATTGGATAGTCTTCTTCTAAACCATAGGCTGGTGCCGAACGGTAGGGAAAGAAGAAAACCATTTAGCCTAAGAGGGTGTACAGAAGGTAATGACTAAAGACATATAAAGGGATTTGGAGAGATGGCAAAGAGATATACGGTTACAGTTGTGAATCTGGATAATGGAAGAGGCATTACTAGGAATACCGGGATACCCCATCGAAACATTTCAATGTTTCAGTTTCACTGTGTACTGTTAAAAGAAAAATGATTTTCCAATTAGACACTTGCTCCAGGGTATGTATTTACCAGGTTTGATTCTCACATCTGTATGGTTTTACAGATGATGAGTGGGAGTAAGTTATTGGGAATTAGGTGATCATCCTCATTATATCGGAATTCGTTGTAATTGGTGATATTTGAGGAAGTCACCTGGGTAGTTTGCCTGACGGCAAATATTTGGTTTTGAATATCCGCTGTTATGCACCAATATCAAGTTGATGTATCTGTACGTCTATTTTTATAGAGTGAGATATACCTTCTTGAAATTATGTCCAGGACATTTACCTATATCAGTGGATGGTTAGGTAAGGAGTATTGAACAGCGGTGTAATTCTTCTTAACCATAAGTACATTTTTCAACCTACGACACACAGTGAATGAGTTATTAGACTCAGGGGACTTATACAGAGTATTGTATATTGTCCAGTGTCCATGAGGACAGAGGGGTTGGTACTCATACTGTATTCTGTTTACTTATGCCTTCTCTAATTCTTAGACATGTGTTTCGTAGAAAAACAGGGTCCAAGTTTTGAAAAGTTATAGGTATAAGAGTAAAGTAGAGAACCAGGTGTTGCAAGTATCGGGATTCTTCAAGGTGATCGAAGATGTAGATACTTGTGTATGGTATTCAGTTGATAGTAATGATTAAGAGAACTTGCTTCTCTTTCAGGTTACTCATAAATGGAAGCATTCCTAAGTTGAGTAACACTGATCGGCCTCCTTCCATTTAGTTGACATGCACTGGAGACAGCTGCATGATTTGAATCTGGTTCAATTAAATCAGTGCCTCTGTTTCTGTATTGGATATAGAACAGTTCAAATCTTAACGATGTTACGGTACGGGGAGTCGTCCGGCTTATGCTTAAAACCAGACTCCAGATAACTCAAGGCACGTTTCTGTAATGGCTGTTTGTGGGTTGACCCAGACTATGGCGAGGGTTGACTTTCTACCATCAGGAAGATCAATAGTGATATTGTTCTTGACTCGCCACAGTTTTAATAAAAATGGATTTTTTTCCAGAAAACAGTAGTGGGAGTATGGTAGAACTGGAAGTGATTCCAGAACCGCAAACGATTACTGAAGATTTGATAAGAACCTAAAGATTCAATCTGGATTGATATTCCATTGGCCACTCCGCAGATAAGGTGGGTAACCTCAGGCACTCGAGAGGTACTTCGGTATGCTCAAGGACGGTGGCAGGGAGGTTCTTGTTTACCCAGACTTACCATTGCTGTTGTTCCAGATTATGAGACCCGGCAGGAGGATGAGTATAGCGTCGTTCTGAACTGGGTTCAGAAGTGTACGTGTATATGATTCTGCCAGAGGGTTGTCATAGTCAGTGGGAGCAGCGGAAGCATGGTGGACAAGTGGCTTATGTCTATTTTGTTAGGTCCACGTTACCTCTCCCGGTACTTTCGGGGTTGCGGAAACGGTAAATCAAAATTTTTCTAAACTTTGTAACATGGACCGTAAAAGCCGGATCTTTGCTAAACTAAACTAGCATACTTGCAAAGAAGAGTTAACTACTATGCAAAGTGGTTATACCTCAACTTGAACTCCTTCTCTTCTTGTTGTTGTTCTTCTTTCTTGTTCTTTTTAGTAGCTTGAATGGCTTCCCCTCCTCGTCTCCTCTTTGCCGAAGATAGATCCACCTGAGGGCTTCATCCTTTGGGCTCTTCCTCGATCTTTGAGTGAACTAGGATTTCCGGCTTGCTAAACCTTGAACCCTAGAGAGAGTAAAGAGTGTCTAGGGGTTGTTTTCTTTTCAAGGTGAAGGATTCTCAACACATGAGAAGGAATCACCTTGAGCTTGAGGAAGAAGAAGATGAAGTGAGGAGAGAGAAGCTAAATGAGATAATGAGCTCTCTTTTTCTTTCTTGCAACCATAATGCCAAAAGAAAAGAATTATCTAAATAATAATAATTCAAAATAAGAATAGTTGATGGTAATTTGGAATGACCACTATCATGCTTCTTTAAATGAAATGTAAGCATGAATCAAGGAGGATCTTTCAAAGTATGATGGTGGTCAACATTCAACCATGGTCAACAAGTCAACCATGGTCAACAAGTCAACAAAATCAACCATAACAAAATTCTCATTTAATTACTATTATAAATAGATAATCCATAAATCCATTAGGGTTTGGAAAATGATAATTGTCAACTGTGCATACGCACCCGTTCCGAAACCCTAATGAAAAACCTCATCCTCCGCCTCAAGCAACTGTGCATACACACCTGCATTCTCGTTCCGAGGAACAAGAATACCGAGATATAAAAGCAACCCCAAAACATATACCAGTATCTGGCTCAAACCAGAGCCTGCCAGTATAATCCGTCCGGACTCCAAACGTGCACAAGTGCGCGGATGAGAACGAACCCTGTCGCAAAGACCATGCGACCTCTACTCTGTTTTGCCCAGAGGCGAATACCCTCTGTGTGGGACTCTAAAGACTCGACACTACGCTGGCAGTGGGTTTAACCACAGACCACAAGCGGCACTAGCTGTGCGTAACGGTCCCCAAGTAGATGCCGACAAGAAGGCTGACGAGGTGAACCCCATCTGAACTCCTTATGTGACATTCTCCGTACAGTCCGGTCTGTTCGTCTGATACATCGCATGTCGGGCCTAGGGGGGCGGCAAGCGTCAGACCCCTAATAGCGGTACAAGTCGTGTCGGAGTGAAGCCCAGAACACCCTGAGATAGCACTGGAACCTACCAGTATATCTCGCTTGCCCTGGCCAGGGACTACTTGTGTAATGGCTCTCCTAGACACAGCGCGATGTCAACCCCCAATACCGGGAGAGACGAATCCTGTCTAACCGTCACTGCCTCCAAGTGTTTCGGGACTGCTCCCAACTACTACCTGTTTGCACGACTCAGAAGAGCCGTGGTAGGGTAGTAATCAAAGAACAGTGGGAACACACTCGAGGCGGAGTGACAGTGTCAAGTCAGCGGACTAAGCTGTACTCATGTCACCTGGGAACTGATAACTGACGATAGGTATAATACCAACCATCAGTTCCCGACGAGTCCTGTCCAGTGTACTCGTAACCTAACGAGCACCCGCATACTATCTCAAGTACGACGTACCGACGGCTGTGGGACAGACCGTCTCCCGTGCTGGGATGAGAAGCGCATACGCTAGTCTACTCCGGAGCATCGATGCCCTATCTCGATACTCCCACGACCAGGGACGTATATAAGGATGTGCTTGTAGATTACCCAGCCCCCACGAGTGTGATCGCCATCACAACGCCGGTAATCAAGCAAAGATCCTAAGGGCTCTACTAATGCGTATAGGTGATATAATAAATAAACACACATGTACACATTAAAGCAGAGACAAACCGAGTAGCATACTACTATATTGAGCAAGATTGTCTGTACAACTGTGAATATCCCAAGCTTCCATCAAGTAATATACAAACTAGTATGATACAGTAATGGCCTCTAGGGCATATACACTAACAATCTCCCACTTGCACTAAGGCCATGTACTGGCGTATCGAAGACCTATCATCTCGATCAGCCGCTCGAACTGAGTCTGGGGTAAAGCCTTCGTGAATGGGTCCGCAGTGTTGTCCTTTGTGTCTACTCTCCGTACCTCGATCTCCTGTCGATCAATGATCTCCCTGATCAGGTGATACCGCCTTAAGATGTGCCTGGATTTCTGATGGGACCTTGGTTCCTTCGCTAAAGCTATAGCCCCATTGTTATCGCAATACAAAGGTATTGGGTCAACAATGGACGGAACCACCTGAAGTTCACTAATGAACTTCTTAATCCAGACCGCCTCTTTTGCGGCATCGCTTGCAGCAATGTATTCAGCCTCCATCGTCGAGTCTGCGACGGTATCCTGCTTGGAATTCCTCCAACATACCGCCCCTCCGTTGAGGGTAAACACAAAACCCGAGACAGACTTGCTGTCATCTTTGTCACTCTGGAAGCTTGAATCGGTAAAGGACTCGACCCTGAGGTCTCCATTACCGTAAACCAGGAACATCTCCTTAGTCCTTCTTAGGTACTTGAGAATGTTCTTCACTGCTGTCCAGTGGTCCTCCCCTGGGTCTGACTGATACCGGCTTACCGCGCTTAATGCGTAAGCTACATCTGGTCTTGTACATAGCATCGCATACATTATAGATCCTACCGCCGAAGCGTAGGGTATAGTGCTCATGCGAACCCTCTCCTCGTCAGTCTTAGGAGACATCTTCTTGGAGAGGGTAATTCCGTGCAATGCGGGTATGTTACCGCGCTTGGAATCCTCCATACTAAATCTCTTTAGTACGGTCTCTATGTGCCTGGACTGCGAAAGTCCCAATAGTCTCTTAGATCTATCTCTATAGATCTTGATCCCCAGAATGTACGAGGCATCACCCAGGTCCTTCATGGAGAACCTTTGTGACAAAAACAGCTTGACCGATTGTAGCATAGGAATGTCATTTCCTATCAAAAGAATGTCGTCCACGTGCAAGACTAGGAATACGACAGTTCGTCCTACAATCTTCTTATATACACAAGGTTCATCTTCGTTCTTGATGAAATCAAATTCCTTGATTGCCTCATCAAAACAGATGTTCCAGCTCCGCGATGCCTGCTTTAATCCATAAATGGATTTAAGCAACTTGCACACTTTTCCGCTGCTCCCACTGTCTACGAAACCTTCTGGTTGATCCATGTAAATGCACTCTTCCAAACAACCGTTTAGGAAAGCCGTTTTAACATCCATCTGCCAGATCTCATAGTCATGGAAGGCAGCAATGGCAAGTAGGATCCGAATGGATTTGAGCATAGCCACCGGAGAAAAAGTTTCGTCATAGTCCAAACCAGGTCTTTGACGGAAACCTTTTGCAACGAGTCTAGCTTTATAGGTTTCCACCTGCCCATCTACACCAATTTTCCTTTTGTAGATCCATTTGCATCCAACGGGTTTTACCCCAGGTGGAGCAATATCCAAGGTCCACACTTTATTGGCGTACATGGACTCCATTTCGGATTGCATTGCTTCCTGCCACTTATCAGAGTCCCTACTGATAATGGCCTGCCTGAAACTGGTAGGGTCATCTTCTTCCAAGATGCAATCCTCTCGATCCCCGTCTATGAGAAAACCGTAGTATCTCTCGGGCGGATGAGAAATCCTACCAGATCTGCGGAGTGGCTGAGGTTCGTTTGGGGTTATTGAATCTAGCGGTTCCTCCAAATTTTCTGTTAAAGCTTGTGTTTCTGGAATTTCATCCAGTTCTACCGTGCTGCCACTAATTTTTTTAACAAGAAATTCTTTTTCTAAAAATGTGGCATTTCTTGAAACAATTATCTTCTGTTCCTCTGCATGGTAGAATAGATACCCACTTGAATCTTTTGGGTATCCCACAAACTTACACAAAACTGCCCGTGCCTCAAGTTTGTCTGGGTTCTGCTTTTTGACATAAGCTGGGCAACCCAAAATCTTAATACGTTTAAGATACACACTTTTACCACTCCATATTTCATACGGAGTCTTAGGCACGGATTTGGATGGAACTTGATTCAATAGATGTGCTGCAGTTTGAAGTGCATATCCCCAGAATGAAAGAGGTAACTCAGCACTACTCATTATGGAGCGAACCATATCCAATAGGGTACGATTCCTCCGCTCCGATACACCGTTGTGCTGTGGTGTATAAGGAGGAGTAAGCTGAGAGAGAATACCATTCTCTTTTAAGTAATCTAGGAATTCCGTGCTTAAGTACTCCCCTCCCCTGTCAGACCGGAGGATCTTGATACTTTTGCCTGTCTGGTTCTCTACTTCCTTTCTGAATTCCTTGAATTTCTCAAAAGCTTCAGATTTGTGTTTCATCAGATACACATATCCGAACCTAGAGAGATCGTCAGTGAATGTGATGAAGTACGAGAACCCACCCCTTGCATGTGTAGACATCGGACCACATACATCACTATGTACGAGTCCCAAGAGCTCTGCTGCTCTTTCTCCATGTCCGGTGAACGGAGATTTGGTCATCTTCCCTTTGAGACAAGACTGACAAGTTTCATAAGATGAAAACTCGAACGCATCCAAGAGTCCATTTTTATGCAACTTACTCAGTCTTTTCTCTCCGACATGACCAAGTCTACAATGCCACAAGTAGGATTCATTCGTATCTGAATTCTTCCTCTTGCGTGTGTTTTGTATATTGAGAACTGTATTCTGATTTAGAACGTAGATATCATTAAACAGTGTACCCTCTGCAACCAGTACCTTATCAAGGTAAATGTTCATGATATTCTTTTCAAGAACAAACTTATATCTATCTTTATCGAGTAAAGAAACTGATATGATGTTGCAAACCATGGAGGGTACATAGTAGCAATCGTTCAAAATCATAGTCTTGCCATTTGGCAATACTAGGTGATATTCACCGACGGCTGCCGCATTAACTTGTGCTCCGTTCGCTACTCTGAGCGACATATCACCCGGTGCAACTTTCCTACTTTTTCTCAGTCCCTGTAATAAATTACAGATATGAGATCCTGATCCGGTATCAAGTACCCAGGAGGTAGGGCTGACCGTAAAACAGTTCTCAATTACAAGAACACCTGAAGTAGATGCAAAACCATGCTTCTTCTTCGACTGGGCATCCTGGAAATCCATAATTTCCTCTTTCCCATTCTCATACTCATGACTGTTGTCACAAGTTAGAGCTGAACCAACTTTCCCCAGTCCCGAATAAAAATTCGGATCGGTCAAGCGATACATTTTATTATCTTGATTAGGGCGTGAAAAGGTTGCTGCCTGGAGAGAGAAAAGAAACACTCAGCGTATGCTCTTGCAAGATTAGATTGGTTTATTAATTTATCTAACCAGGATGTCTCCCACTGTTTCCTTAAATTCTTCTTAAAACCCTTTTAAGAGAAGAACTAGCCGGGTTTTAATTCACGTCACAATACTTGCTTAACCTTTCAGCCAGGCTAGTGTCGGTACTTCGAGGGAGGTTTTCCAACGCTTTCGCGAAGTTCCTTAATTAAAGAACCTCTTTTCCCTCGGGGCGTAGCCCCGCTAACACCTTTCTAGACACCTACTAGGTTTATAGCATTGATCGTTAAGTGAAATAATCTCCCGAGAGTAAACCAACTCATCAGTGGGATCGGGATCCAACTGTCATTGTGTGATAACCTAGATGGAATCCACTCTAGTCACCACACTCCAGAAGGTATGCTAAATCTGCAAGTTTCAGTTCTTTTGAAACTCCCGATGTGGTTTTTGCCCCTAGGACTCAAGTGATCTTGACACAGTCAACAAATCAAAAAGTCCTAGTCAAGTTCATCCCGTCGTTGTCTTGATTGCATTAAACCCACCAGCATAACCCTTGATACAGTCAACAAGGTTACACAAATGTCCTAACCAATCACATTGTATCCAGCAAATAAGTAACACTTAGCTACCGTTCACTGCGCCTTGACACAGTCAACAAACGCAGCACGAATACTAAGTATAACTTATAAGAAACGACGGAGGGCTACGGCTGGGTTTTTGGCGAAAAACCCGTTAACGTAATGAACTTGATGTCGTTGAAGGAACGTGATACACCTTTTGAAAATATAGTGGCGAAAAACTTTTTGCTAAAGAGGTCACTCCCTGTGAAGGGATCTCGGCTCTTTCCTCGTCGAATGAGGTGCAGGATATTACAAAATGAATACCTCGATGCAAAGCAATAATAATCGACTATAGTGAAGTTATTACCCTGACGCAAACTTTTGTCCAAGGGGTCACTCCCGGTGAAGGGATCTCGGCCCTTGCCTCGTCGACTGAGGTGCTGGGTATTCATAACCGAATACCGCGATGCAAAACAAAAATGAACGTCCTTGCAATAACAGCTTTTTGAAAAAATTGTTCCAACAACGTCTTTTAGGTTTATTTTCTTGCATTAGTTCTTTTAATGCGTGATATTCTTGCATTAGTTCTTTTAATGCGTCCCATCATTTAATCCTACCATTGCAGAAAACAACCAAAATATGACGTACGCTTATGCCATTCGCATTCGCCACGGGGTCCCGTCATCACTCGTTAGGTTACTTAACTAACGACAGAGCGGGGGCTGGGCTAGCGCGGCTGTAAAACATAAGCAACGCCTAAATAGAAAGCAATGATAGACATTACAAATCACAGATGAATACATTGGATATACTAGCAATCCGCAATCCTTTCGAGCCTGCAACGAAAAGCGGATTACACGGTCGCGGTGAATAGCCAAAAACCCCACCCAAGACCCCTACGGGTGCGGCAAACTACCCGCCAAGTACTTGGCAGTTTGTGCACCCCTCCATGGGTCTATCCTAGGAGCAAAAACAGTAAAAAGAATTATACAATGACGGCTACAACCCCGACCCGGTTGTGCGGCCAAACAAATAATAATATTACATCAATTTACATTTACAATGAATGAAAGAAAAACAAAAGCTCATCTCACATCCACCCCGGCTATTCACCCGCGACAGTCCAACAGATTCATATACACATTCCAATATCAAACACAGATCATGTATAACCCCGACCAATCGACTTATAGCGATTAGCCGACGTTCAATACATGCAAACATCACAGATATAACCAACATAGCCAAAGTGCAGTGAAGTTCGGAAAAATACGGAATTATAGGACCCCAAAAGTGAATTTCTGTTCTGGAAAATCTGGGCACATATAATATATTTTAAAAATCCCAAAACCAACATAGATACACACTGCACGAAAAACGATGCACAGAAGACGACAAACGGCGGCGCTTCCGCGGCACATGCCTACCTCGTGCGGCGGAAGCGCGGCGGTTTGAATGAATTAGGGCAACGTTTTTCTTGGGTGTTCACACAAAACCCTGAGCCGAATTTACAAGTATAAAGTTTTTCATTTAGAGCAGAAAAAATTTCAACAGAAACTTAGGGTTTTGTTTTTCCGGTTTTGTGATTTTTTCGGTTCCGAACTTCGTTACACTTCACTACCAAGCTAGTTTAAGTTTAGTTAGGCTCTGATACCACTGTTAGGTCCACGTTACCTCTCCCGGTACTTTCGGGGTTGCGGAAACGGTAAATCAAAATTTTTCTAAACTTTGTAACATGGACCGTAAAAGCCGGATCTTTGCTAAACTAAACTAGCATACTTGCAAAGAAGAGTTAACTACTATGCAAAGTGGTTATACCTCAACTTGAACTCCTTCTCTTCTTGTTGTTGTTCTTCTTTCTTGTTCTTTGTAGTAGCTTGAATGGCTTCCCCTCCTCGTCTCCTCTTTGCCGAAGATAGATCCACCGGAGGGCTTCATCCTTTGGGCTCTTCCTCGATCTTTGAGTGAACTAGGATTTCCGGCTTGCTAAACCTTGAACCCTAGAGAGAGTAGAGAGTGTCTAGGGGTTTTTTTCTTTTCAAGGTGAAGGATTCTCAACACATGAGAAGGAATCACCTTGAGCTTGAGGAAGAAGAAGATGAAGTGAGGAGAGAGAAGCTAAATGAGATAATGAGCTCTCTTTTTCTTTCTTGCAACCATAATGCCAAAAGAAAAGAATTATCTAAATAATAATAATTCAAAATAAGAATAGTTGATGGTAATTTGGAATGACCACTATCATGCTTCTTTAAATGAAATGTAAGCATGAATCAAGGAGGATCTTTCAAAGCATGATGGTGGTCAACATTCAACCATGGTCAACAAGTCAACCATGGTCAACAAGTCAACAAAATCAACCATAACAAAATTCTCATTTAATTACTATTATAAATAGATAATCCATAAATCCATTAGGGTTTGGAAAATGATAACTGTCAACTGTGCATACGCACCCGTTCCGAAACCCTAATGAAAAACCTCATCCTCCGCCTCAAGCAACTGTGCATACACACCTGCATTCTCGTTCCGAGGAACAAGAATACCGAGATATAAAAGCAACCCCAAAACATATACCAGTATCTGGCTCAAACCAGAGCCTGCCAGTATAATCCGTCCGGACTCCAAACGTGCACAAGTGCGCGGATGAGAACGAACCCTGTCGCAAAGACCATGCGACCTCTACTCTGTTTTGCCCAGAGGCGAATACCCTCTGTGTGGGACTCTAAAGACTCGACACTACATTGGCAGTGGGTTTAACCACAGACCGCAAGCGGCACTAGCTGTGCGTAACGGTCCCCAGGTAGATGCCGACAAGAAGGCTGACGAGGTGAACCCCATCTGAACTCCTTATGTGACATTCTCCGTACAGTCCGGTCTGTTCGTCTGATACATCGCATGTCGGGCCTAGGGGGGCGGCAAGCGTCAGACCCCTAATAGCGGTACAAGTCGTGTCGGAGTGAAGCCCAGAACACCCTGAGATAGCACTGGAACCTACCAGTATATCTCGCTTGCCCAGGCCAGGGACTACTTGTGTAATGGCTCTCCTAGACACAGCGCGATGTCAACCCCCAATACCGGGAGAGACGAATCCTGTCTAACCGTCACTGCCTCCAAGTGTTTCGGGACTGCTCCCAACTACTACCTGTTTGCACGACTCAGAAGAGCCATGGTAGGGTAGTAATCAAAGAATAGTGGGAACACACTCGAGGCGGAGTGACAGTGTCAAGTCAGCGGACTAAGCTGTACTCATGTCACCTGGGAACTGATAACTGACGATAGGTATAATACCAACCATCAGTTCCCAACGAGTCCTGTCCAGTGTACTCGTAACCTAACGAGCACCCGCATACTATCTCAAGTACGACGTACCGACGGCTGTGGGACAGACCGTCTCCCGTGCTGGGATGAGAAGCGCATACGCTAGTCTACTCCGGAGCATCGATGCCCTATCTCGATACTCCCACGACCAGGGACGTATATAAGGATGTGCTTGTAGATTACCCAGCCCCCACGAGTGTGATCGCCATCACAACGCCGGTAATCAAGCAAAGATCCTAAGGGCTCTACTAATGCGTATAGGTGATATAATAAATAAACACACATGTACACATTAAAGCAGAGACAAACCGAGTAGCATACTACTATATTGAGCAAGATTGTCTGTACAACTGTGAATATCCCAAGCTTCCATCAAGTAATATACATACTAGTATGATACAGTAATGGCCTCTAGGGCATATACACTAACATATTTATAGACTAAAGAAGATTTAGCGGAGATAGATTATCTATTTCTGATGTGACAGTCATAGGTTTAACTTCATTAGAATAGGGGATGGATCTGTTAAGAAGGTAGTAGGGTGTGATGTCCTGGTATTTGGATGACATACACAGAGTAGGAAGTGATATTCCTATATTACGATCGGTTATACTTTGGTTGTCACACAGTGGTTTCTCCACATAGCAATTGGATATTATATCAGACATTCTAGTTACTAGATATATGGTTTTAGATCTCGATTTGGGTGGTTTCCCAATCTGGATACTTTGACAGCATTCTAAGAGTATTTAGAATGGATGACTCCAGGCACGGTAGTGTACCTGCAGGTGATGGAGTCACCCTCTCTAAAGGTGTCTCATAGACTAAAGAGGAGAGGGATGTGCATGATTGGCAGATCACTTGCTTAGGCAATTGAGTCAATCATGAGATGTCAAGTATCACACCAGATGTTGTTTTTGTACGAGATGCAGTAAGTTGATATTAATCCAATCCTGGAGAAACGATCGGAAGCAGTTTTAGAACATAAGTTGATGTTCTAGGGAAATGATAACGGCAACCTCCTTTGGGAGACAGTTATCATTCCAGGCTTCCAAGGTGACCTGGACGGCAGAGTGACTGTCAGAGTTATAGTTTTTCCTCTGACGAGGGGCAGTATTTTGGACAGGTGGTCCAGGTGGATACTGAGGAAAGGATGGCGCAGGATACTGATTAAGTTCAGTTGACGATACAGTCTAAGAAGTTTGGATTTGGAGATCATTTATGAGCTAGGTCCCATCAGACATCCAGACATATTCTAAGACATGTATTGCTCATTTCGGGAGATGGGTTTCTCCGCGAACTTGAGATAAAGAGAGACATAGAAAGAAACATCAGAGCGGATCCACTCACTGAGGCTATTCCTCGAACGCAATAGTTTCGCAAACGAGCTTTGTGAGACTGACTAGTAGAGGAGTTGGGTGTTCGGTATCACACGGGCTGTGAGTATGCGACATCGCAATAATTAGCCTTGAGTGCAAGTGGGAGATTGTTGGAGATAGTGCCCTCAGAGTCAATTATTGGATCACAGGCATGTGATTGCAATGATTGAGGGAGGACCAATCCCGGTAGGATAGTCTTACTCAAGATGATAGTATGCTATCTGGTTTATCTTTATCATCGTGTACTGCTTTAGGTGACCTTTCAGGTCACTATTGCACGTTGATAGAGCCCCTAGGATTCTTGCTTGACTACCGGTAGTATGAGGGCGATCATATACGTGGGAGCTGGGGTCTATAAGCACATCCTTAAAAGGTCCCTAGTCGTGGGAGTTTCGAGACAGGGCATCGATACTCCACAGTAGACTAGTGTATACAGTCGAGACCCCGACGAGGGGCGGTGGCCGGTCTCACAAGCCACTGGTGTCAATTGGTTCACCTAAGATGTATATAGGTGCTCATTGGGTTATGAGTACACCGGACAAGACTCTCCGGGAACATACTAGTTGGTCTTATACCTGACGTCAGATAGCAGTTCCCTGGTGACATGTGTACAGGTTAGTTCATCGACCTGAGATCGTCATTTGTCTCGTGTGAGTTCCCACTGTACATTGATTACTACCCTACCACGCTCTAAGGAGACGTGCAAACAGGTTTTAGTTGGGTACAGTCCCGAGCCACATGGAGGCAGTGAGCGGATCTGTAGGGGTTCGTCTCTCCCGGTATTGGGGGTGAGGTCGCGCTGTGTCTAGGAGAGCCATTACACGAAGTCCTTGGCCAAGGCAAGAGATTTACTGGTAGGTATTCCAGTAGTATCTCAGGGTGTTCTGGGCTACACTCTGACACGACTTGTACCGCTTTTAGGGGTCTGTCTTTTACCAACCCCCTAGGCCCGCCATGCGATGCTCATAGACGAACGGACCGGACTGTACGGATATTGTCACTGACAGGCTCAGTAGGGTGTCAGGATGAGTTCACTCATCGACGTACCTTTTGGTCAATAGCTGGTAGCCCGTCACGTATGGCTAATACCACTGACGTTCTAGTGGTTAAATCCACAGCCATAGTATTGACGAGTCTTTAGAGTCCACCACACACAGTTACTCAAGTTTCGGGTGAAACGTTGTAGAGGTCGTATGGAGATATGGCAGGGTTCAATCAGATACGTGTGGTATTGCACGGATCGTGATCGAACATATTTTACTAGTGGGCTTTGGTTTAAGCCAGATCCTAGTATTGTACAGTGTAAATTTTGTCTCTTTGCATTTGTATTCAGTGGGAATACAAATCCGGGTATGTATATACAGTCGTAGGGTTTTCCTGTAATTTATTACGGGATCAGTTTTCTGAAGTTGCCAGTTTGCATTCCGTTCCGGTCAGTTTTCCTTTGTTCCTTCTCGGCCGGACTTTTGTGTTGGAGGGGCTAATTTGCAAGTTCGCAAATTAGCATTTGTGGAGGGTTTATTTGGATATGGAATGATTATGAAAGCATCTTTTGATTCCATTCTTTTCTTTCATCATTTCTTTAGCATTAATGAGATTAGAATGGATGAGAGTTGATGTGAGGCTTGCTTTTGGATGTGGTCACCTCTTTTGATTCCTACACTCACCTCCCTTCATGGTTTTGATTTTATTCCCTCCACTATTTGTTGTCATGGGGGGCCGGCCACTTGAGGGTGAGGATAGAGAGGTTCATTTTTTATGTGTGGCATTTTCCTCATCTCATTCCTTGCAAAAATGAGAGCACCATTTTCCTCCAAAGCGTTTTCTTCTCTCCTCCATCACCATGGCAACTTCACAACCCCAAGTGAGACAATGGTTTCTACACTAGTCTACAGCATTCCTTGGACGCGTCGGCTAGCCAACTTCGCACCCCAAGTTGCCTCGGTCCAGAGGTGGGAGCTCGTAAAAGAACCCGGCGATGTGGTGCCCGTTTCGACGAGGAGGCGACGACCGGAGATTCCACGAGGAGATCGGAGTAGAGGCGAAGACCGAAGGACATGGATCGCTTGGTATATCTCTCTACCTATCTTTTAGTTTGCTAGTAGTTAGGTTATTGGCCCGATCTGGGTTTCTAGTGCGCGGTGGTGCCGGTTTTCTAGTTTGAAAAGTTTTTCGTTTCCGCATTCCGGCGTCGGATTGACGGCCGGGGCGCCGCCGTGCACTTACAGCTATAACCCTCGGTTTGTCTTTTGATTGCTTCTATAGTTTTTGTTTTGCATAGTAGTATTTATGAAATATCCTGCACCTTATTCGATAAGGAAAGAGCCGACGATCCCTTCACCGGGAGTGACCTCTTTAGCAAAACTAGTAAAAGCCTAAAAAACACTCCATTTTAAATCATTTCATTCTACAACGATATCAAGTTCATTATGCAAAAGGTTTTCTTAAAAACCTGTCGTAGCCCTCCGTCATTTCATATAAGTAATACTTAGTATTCGTGCTGCGTTTGTTGGCCTTTGTCAAGGCGTAGTGTGTGGTAGTTGATTACTGCTTATCTGCATAAGCATATGATGCTATTGAGTTAGGGTAGTCGTGCAGCCTTGTTAACCTCCGTCAAAGGTCGTGCGGGTGGGTTTAATTCAATCAGGAAATGACGGGTTGAACTTGACTAGCAACCTATGGTTTGTTGACCTCCGTCAAGGTCATAGGACGCTAGGGGCAAAATATTATTGGGAATTTCAAGTGTTGAAATTTGCAATGAGATTACATACCTTCTATGAGATAGTTAGATATCGATACCCACTGCGAGTAAGAGTTACTCCTGGGAGAATTTTGCACTTTACAATTAGCCGATCAAGTAGGTGTCTAGAAAGGTGTCAACAGGGTTACGTCCCCAGGAAAACGAGCTTTATTTTAATTAGGTCCGTGCGAAAGCACGGGAAACTACCCTCAATGTACCGGTACTGGCCTGGCTGAAAGATTGGCGAACTTATAGGGTGTGATTAATCCCGGCTAGTCAGGAAACAGGGGATTACCAGAATTCCCGTGCCGCCCAAACGAAGAAAGTGCATGATGATGCATCTTCTTCGGATGTGTTCACTACAGAGAACTGTTTCTCAGTATCCTTTACGTCCTGGGTATGAGATACCGGATCAGGATCCCGCAAATGTAATTTGTTACATGGGCTGCAGATAGGTAGACAACTAAGAATGGGTGATAAGTTTTAAGAGTTAAAAATGGTGCAAGCGTTGCAGCCAAGTCTGTTGGCAGTTATCACCCTGTATTACCAAATACATTGATTCTGAACGAATGTTATTAGATACCGAACCTGATATACAGTATCATATCAGTCTCTTTATTTAGTAAAGAAGGATATAATTTTGTATTGTTGGATAATGTTTTGAACATTTCCTATATCAAGAGTTGATCGGTTCACGCACGTTATTTAAAAGCATATACATTCTAAATCAAACCACAGTTCTTAACATACAAAACACACACAAGAGGAAGAGTTCAGAAATGAACGAATCCTTCTTGAGGCATTGTAGACTAGGTCATATCAATACGACCCGACTAGCTAAGTTACATTTAGATGCATATTTAAAATCAGTTTGAATTTACATCTTGTGAAACTTGCCAGTCATGTTACAAAGATAAAATGACCATAGCTCCGTTTACTGGAAACAAAGAAAGAGTTGGTGAACTCTTGGGATTGATACATGATTATGTATGAAGGTCCCCTGTCTACACATGCCAGGACTGGTTCTTTGTAATTCATTACATTCGCCGATGATCTCTCAAGATTCGGACATATGTTCCTGTTGAAACACAAGTCTGAACCTTTTGAGATATTCAAAGAATATAATTTAGAAGTAGAGAACCAAAACGGGTATAAGTATTATGTCCTTTGATGTGATCAGGGAGGAGAATACTTGAGCACGGAATTCTTGGACGATTCGAAATGAGAATGAGATTCTCTCTCAGCATTACTCCTCCGTATACACCACAAAACGTCGGTGTATCAGGGCGGAGCAATTGCACCCTATGTGATATGGTGTGCTCTATGATGAGTACTACTGAGTTTCCTATTTCCTTTTGGAGGTTATGCACTTGAGAAGTTGCATACCTATTGAATAGGGTTCCAACCAAATCAGGTTCCTACCACTTCATATGTGATATGGTATGGGAAAAGCCCATCTCTTAAGCATGTTAAGATTTGGGGTTGTCCGGCTTATGTGAAAAGCAAAATCCGGACAAGCTCGAGGCAATATCAGTTCTGTGGAAGTTTGTTGGATATCCCAAGCATTCGCAAGGGAATAATTTCTACCACACTGAGGAGCAAAAGGTGTTTTGTTTCTCGGCATGCCACCTTTTGGAAAGGAATTTCTTGTGAAGAAATTAGTGGTTATGAGGTAGAACTGGAAGGAGTTACAGCTATACAAACTACAGCTGATGATTTGGTAGAACCGGAGGATTCAATAGTTCCCAACAAAACTCAGCCTCTCCGTCGATCTAGTAGGGTTCCTCATCCACCTGAGAGATACTTTGGTCTTCTCTATGACAGTGGGAGAGAGGATTGTATCATGAGATGATGACCCAACTAGTTTCGAGCAGGCCATCAAGAGTGGGGACTCTGTGAGAATGGCTGGGTGCTAAGCGATCTGAGATGGAATCCATATACACCAATAAAGTATGGACTTTGGTTGCTTTATCTGAAGGGTTAAATCCCCATCAGGAGCAAGTATATCTTGAGAAGATTACTTAGTGTACATGGAAAAGTTGAGACTTTCAAAGCTATGCTTAAGTCCATCCAGATCCTACTTGCAATTGCTACATATCCTGACTATGATATCTGGCAGTTGGGTGTCATGACTGCTTTTCTAAATAGTGATTTAGAAGAGAGTGTATATAAGTACACAGCCAGGGGGCTTCGTAGACAGTGGGAGCAGCGGAAACGTGTGCAAGTTGCTTTATGAGTTAAAGCAGGCATCGCGGAGTTGGAACGTCTGTTTTGATCTGGTAGTCAAAGCATTTGACTTCATCAAAAAGGTAGATGAACCTTGTATATACAAAAAGGTAGAAGGGAGTATGGTGGTGATCCTCGTATTGTACGTGGATGACATGCTCTTGATAGGAAAGGAGTTTTCTATGCTACACTCAGTCAAACTCCTCTTATCACAATGATTCTCCATATAGGATCAAGGTGATACCTCCTAAATCCTGGGTTTTGAATCTATAAGATAGATTTAATTGGATGTTAGGATTCTCACTAGGTGTAGTGAGATGGTATCAATCGATCCTAGGAAGAATCACTAGATAGCTTCCAGGGTGGTAAGGTCGACTGAATGTCAGTCACAGGCATTGTCTTTACCCTCGAAGGGATGGTATGTTGGAAGAGTTCCAAGCTAGATACCGTGGCAAACTAGACGATAAAGGATGGATACATCGCTACTAAGGATGCTACCAAAGAGGCAGTATGGGTGTTTATGAGTTCATGAAATGATCATTGTTCCTACCATTGTGTGACAATGGAGTTGTGGCTTAGGCCTAGGAACCCCCGTCCCATCAGTGATCCAGACATATTCTTAGGCAGTATCACCTAATCATGGAGATGGATGATCTCCAGGGAGATCGAGGATAGGAGAGTAGACACAGAGGACAACAGCGCGGATCCACTCACAAAGGCCAATTTTCTAGGAGAGGCTTTTATGGGATGGTTGAGTATGAGATACTTCAACCACTGCTAATTGTTGGGTATGAGATACTACAACAGATGGCCCTAGTGCAAGTGGGAGATTGTTAGTGATATGTATGCTCTAGAGGCCATTACTGTACATACGATGTATATTGTAGTGGATGCTTGGATATATATATGGAGGACTTTCTTGCTCGACATGATAGTATGCTATCTAATTACTCTTTATCTTAACATGTACTCTGATTGTCTCTATATTACATGTTGATAAAGCCCTTAGGTTCAGTACTTGACTACCAGGACTATGATGCAGATTATACTGGTGGGGACAGTTTAGTCGCTAAATACATCCTTCAAATGTTCCTAGTCGTAGGTGTATCGAGACAGGGCATCGATATACCAGAGTAGAATAGCTTATAGCTTCTCGAATGTAACATTTCAGAAAAATAAAATATTATTCTTGGGAATTTTTATAATTAAATAATAAATATTAGGAATATTTTAATGATGCGGTATAATTAAATACCGATAAAGTGGGAAATATTTGGAAAATTATAGAAATTACAAAAAAGAGGGTGCTTTGTGTAATTTATGCAAATTAAGATGTTTTATGATTTATTATACACCATTTTAGTGCTAATCGCGATTAAATATCGCTAATCGGGCATTAAGCGCGTTTTGTGCACATGATATGCACCATATCATTTTTACACTTGTGTTACATTTTCCTACATGGCTTTCTTATTTTGTTTTGGTTTCTATTTAGAGAAAAGAAAAGAACAGGAAAAGAAAAGAAAAGGGGACACAATGATGACAAGAGGGATGGGCATGAAAGAGAGAGAGGGTGAGGGGTCAACCTAGCATGGCTCTCATTTTGTTTTCATTCATCCTTCATCCCCTTCATCTTTTCCTCTCCTCCCTCACTCCCATGGAAGCACTTCATCTCCCCCACCTCTTCAACCCACAAAACACCATCAGATATACACCAAAACACTTCATTCATTTCAGAAAAATGTGCACAAGCCCACTAGCAATACTTTGGACAAAGAAATATCCAATTTTAAAGAATTAGGGCAACTCAAGAAAATTCTTGAGTTGCCAATTGAGGTAATTTCTGCACCCTTAAAATAGTATTTAAATTCCTTAGGCATCCATATATGTTTAGTATCGATATCGAGTGGTTTTGTGAACCTAGAAATTCCTAGATTTGGGTTTTGAGAAATTTTTAATTATGAAGTGTGATTGAGGTTAGTAGAGACCTTATAACCCCTGTAGGGACTGTATCTTGGACTGAAACAATTGAATAAACCCCGGGATACGAACTTAGAAACCCTGACATTGAAAAAACTGTGAAAATATGATGGTAATTGGAAATCTGCTAACACTCAGGGACCTGAAAAATTATTTAGCAAAGACAGTGATACATGCAGGCAACCTAGGACCCACCACTGAAACCCTAGCCCCTATACCCTCTCCATGGCCGCAAATAAAACCTTTCTGGCCGCAATTTGCGGCCAGAGCATGGAGTTTGGGCTTCATGCTTGCTCTGTGTCTCATATACCAGTACACTAGACCCTCCATATATGCAGAATTGACTAATTTCAAATAGGGTAAAATGTAGGACCATTTCCATGAGTTGATGCATTGTTTTACGACTTCGTTTTGACATGATTTTGGTATTTGGTATTGTGTTTCCATCGTGTGGCATTTGAACGTCAACGACTAGGATTATTGATCGTGTTTTGCGTGCGAGGCTATAGGTTTTTACCTATGAGCGTAGCATGTTCCGTTTTGGTTTTCCGATTGGATTTTAATACGCATTTCGATTGGATTGTATGTGTAGGTACCCCTACGTAGATGTCGAGACGTGGAAGAAGAAGATGGCGACATCGTCATCGGCCTACAAGAAACAGGTAAGTAGATTATATCTACGGAGGAAGTCGGGTGGATGGCGTATAGCACCCCCACAATGTCGTAAGAATTAGTGTGATGTGATATAGATATACTATTATATGTTTTTGAGAGATCTGAACACTTAGCAGGAAAAGCTTTAGGAGATTATGGGTTTAACGTTAGCGAGAATTGAAGAAAGGACTTTAGTGGATTTCTTAGTCACGAAACCCTAGAGTAAAGATTTGCATACACGTATACACACATTCGCATACATTTACTTTCTTGTCCGTATATGGGGATGTGTATATATGTATATACTCATGGGTATGGGACTATGCATATACATATTCATATACACATGTATGGATGTTGAGAATGTTATGTGGTATTTGGAAACGAGTCGATATGATCGAGCATGTTGCCGTGGGATATTTAATATGTGACCGAGATATGTCATGATGTTATAGCGGATCGTTGGACGACAATACCATGTGGATGATGATATATATATATATATATATGATAGTTGACATATGATCGAAATGTGAGATGAGATATGTTATGATATTTATAATGGATCGCTTGAGCGATGTATACTTCTATATGATAATATGTGTTGATGACATCGGATTGTATGAGACTTTAGATCAGTAGCCAGATCATGATATTGTTGATGATATTAGTAGGGTATTCGACTTAGATCAGTACCCCGGCTCACGATATGTGATGATGTGGATACCAGATGAATAACGAGATAAATGTGATATTTGATCCGTACCCAGATTTGGGATGTCGTACATTAGATTTATCGTACGTGATATAGTTATGAGGATAGATCCGCACTCTTGACTCGAAGATGTCATATTATTATTGTATCGTACGTGATACTATTGAGGCGAGATCACCGACTACTAGATATATATATATAGATCGACTCAGACTTAGGTAGATTTCCTTACCCTTTTGACTGGGCTCGAGACACACTAGTTTTCAAAAGTGGAGGATTTTGAGTATTTTAAATACCAAACTGGGTGACTCGTATTTTAGGTAGGTTCATTCTTCAGTGTTGCGGTTATCATATCGCTTTCTGTATATTCATAATGTTTCATCGCAATGCATGCTTATACATATGTTATCTGTAATTATTATGAAACCCTGCTGTCAGGACACTAGCACCATTACCGATGATGCGTATGCTCCACATACACTTGCTTGCCGGCTCGCACACATCTTCATCGTTAATTGCCATTTCACGTACACTTTACAAAATACTATTTCATTGACATAGCTTGCTAACTGATAGTTGCTACATGTTATAGTTTTCTTATGCTAGTTTAATTATTGCATGATATCAGATGCATCCATATATTCATTGGTTATGCGGTATTATGGAGATTTATGCTGGTTTTCAATGTCATTGACATGGTGACCTGATGATTTCTGATTCTTCTTGATATTTTCTGGATTTGGAAACCGCATGTGAAAGTTTTGTAAACTGATGAATTATTTTAAAGAGAAAAATGTGGTTTTCCTTGATATGTGGAGTATTGTCCACCATGATGTTTTCTCGGTTCTGAGATGTTTTCGAGACCCGATTCGAGGAGCTGGATGAACCGTCTCGGGTACATGGTGGACCCGGTATGGTACCCCGGGATGAGAGTGATTTCATAGAGGATGATGAGCCTGGACGGGGCAGACTGCCTACCGGTGATTTTACCTGGCGCGGCGGATATCCGGAGGATACCGTTCGTGGTCGTGTGATTGATGATATGGGCCGATCCGGACTGACGGAGCCCGAGGTATTGAGATATTGAGAATTGAGACACTGAGATATTGAGACTTGAGACACTGAGTTATTGAGATTTGATGATACAGGCCAGTTCGGATAGCCGGAGCCTGAGTTACTGAGATACTGAGATTTATGTTTTGTGTCGTTGCTGGACACTGTTTTATCTGTCGATTTCATTGATGATACGTGATATATATACATACAGAAATCTTATTAAATCAAGAAAACAGTGTCGTATTCACGATGTATTCTGTTTCATTTGTAATGCATTCATACATCATATATCAGATATGTTGTTATCTGAGGCACGGACACCAGCACGTAGCATTGCACTTATATGTAAATGGATCAGGATATTGTTTGAGGATATTACTCGATATGACCTAGGATAGCTTCATACATGCGATTTCTGCTCTGTGATGTTTTCTACTCACGAGTTGGCAACTCACTCCCGTTGTGCCACGGTTTCTTGCAGGTTTTGCCGTACAGGTTTCGTTACGGTTTTGCTGGCACACTGTTCCTTCCGGGTGATTGCTTTGGTAGGTGGGTTCTTTTGCATCAGGACCACCATTGTATATTTGTTATTTCAATTGTATCTAGTAAAACTCCATCAACCAGACATGTATTATTTGATAGACATAGAAAACCAGTGTATATTCTTTCGACCTTAGAGTCGAGCGCTGTATTTTATGGTTTTCCTCTGGTTTTCTTGATGATGTTGGATTCTTATCCTGGGTTTGATCCTCGCCTTTCGGCGTTGTATATTATATTGTATTGTGTGGTTTTGTCCACCGGTTGGCGAAGAGGTAGCTCCCGCTTGCGGATGCCTTTATTCATTATATATGCTTTATCAGGTTTGTACCCGTTTGGGGTCAGTTTTTACAAAGGAAACTCTGCCGAAATTTTCAGAAAATACTTGAGATTTTAAAATGTGTACTTCGGCTTATGTTGTTAAACTTCTTGCTTTAAAATTGGTTTTTCCTTCACTCCACTGCTTTACTTGGTTTTGGATTTCTGGGTTTTGGCTTACTTAGATTACGTACGCCTCGAGACGTTTCGTAGTTTAAGTGCCGGTCATGTTCCGTACTTTTCGGGTTGTGACAAAGTTGGTATCAGAGCGTTAGGTTTTACATTCGGAGTGTAGGATGACCTTGGTTGATAGAGTAGGTGACTCAAGTAGAGTGACGTACCATGTGTATGTTCCGCAGCATACTTACGATACGATACTCCGCTTAAGAAGCCTTAGGATGTACATTTCCGTGCACAATATTATATTCATTCCTATGATCTGTCCCCTTCAGTTCCAGTTTATGGTTTTGTTACCACGGTTGTACGGGCGTGGAAAGTTATGGCTAAAGTTGCGGTCAGCACGAGCTCGTCACGGACGAGGACTGACCAGGGCGTGATTCCAGGGACATACGATTGCATAGACGTATCGTTTATTTGTGTTTTCGTGCCATTAGCGTTGATGGATTGCTGTTATGAGATTTCTCGGACGTGCAGATCAGCACCAGAGGATTAGGCCACTGCTAGAGGCCAGCCAGATTGTGATGACCGCCAAAGCACAGATTATATTGATGATTGAGGCACTGTTCAGTGTGCGGACGAATGAGCCAGTGATTTCGGCGAATGAAAAGATAGCGCCCCAGATGTTTGAAGTTAATGCCACACGAGTTATACTTCGAGATATGATAGAAGATCGCTAGTCACCAAAGATGAAAGACTAGGACATGTGATTCATTGCCTACCCCGATGCGAGGTCATCAGATTGATTGATTACAGCTAGAGACGACTTCACGCTGATACGTTGAGAGTCGATATAGACGATCGAATGTCAGGAACCCATTTTTCGAAGTTTAAAGTATTCGGAAAACAATGCAATTAATTCTACGGACCCTCTAGAAGAATGAAACCCTAACTCGACATAATGACCATGGAACGTCGGTGAACCTTAGGGTTTGCGGCAGTTCAGCGGTGCCATTAGTGAGGCTTGGGTTTGCCCTTCTACGGTTGGTCCATAAGTGTTGTGGCATATATTCGACACTATTAAACTGTACCCAAGATGTTGAGCTCTTAGGGGATTATGGAGCCTTAACGAATCGATCGAAAAGTTCGACATCATTTGGATATCATATGATGGGATACATTGTTTGGGAGACTCCAGATACGAGTATAGCCGTTGGAGCGCAGTCCATGCAGCCACGAGGAGACGAGTCCGAACCAGTCGACATTGGAGAAAGTGGAGTAAGAGGTTTGTACGAGATTGTGATGAGTGGTCGTTCCACTCTGCTGACATCACAGATGTGATACGCATGCAGAGGCATTGTAAATGGATATATCTTCTAGGAGGAGTCGTGATGAGTATGCAGCTGTTCCGGAACATGAATGAGATATAGTAAAAAATGATAGCCTCCATACAGTTCGGCATAGGCGAGATTAGAAGCGACCCTAAGCAGGTTCTTTCCAGGACCCTGCTGCAATAAGAATTGCGCCGAGGATCAGATGTGTGACGTATACTCAGAGGACCAGAGGCCGACGCCAGAGACGTGCTACTTGATGAGTGTTCGTGCTAATTGGTCGTGAGAGGAACATAGGAGTACTAGAGCGGATCGTTTCCGTTAGTACACCGGACCGGGCCGACGAGCCAATAGATTGCAAGATTGGTAATCCACAGAGAAATGAAGAACCAGAGACAGAAGACGCCAGACCGTGAGCAGGAGGCAGCGGATGTCTTTGCTCTTCCAATTTTGGACCTACCGACACTTTTCGACATTGTAGGAGGTGTACCTCAATGTCATTTGTTGCGATTTGCATTTGTGATCCGAGTATTACGCTTATATCGCTTGGATTTGAGTTTTAATGATTAGGCTTCATGGTCTTGTTTTCGTGCATCATGACTGCACCTGCTGGGTATTTTACGTTTTTGTGCATAGTTATTGCACTTGAGATATGTTTTTTTACACCGTTGTGTTGATTTATGATTTGTGCGTATTTATTGCACTTGATTTTGATTTTTTGCCTTGGCTGTACATGTTTATGTTTTCGTGGATTTCATACGGATGGTTTGATTTTGTGCAGGTGGTATGCACTCGATTTGGTTTTTGCACTCGGTATAGCTTACATGTTCTTGCAGTGCGTGGATACGTGTTTTGTGCACGCAGTTGCATGCATTTATGATTTTATACACCTTGGCACACTCGGTGTTGCTTTTTATACGCATTTGAGTTATTGATGCATTTCCGTGCACTTGTTGCACCCGAATTGTATTTTGTGCAGTTGTTGCACTAGGTTTTTACGCTGTGCATTGTTGCACCATATTGTATTTCGTGCACTGGATGCACTGTATTTGGTGTTTCGTGCACTGGATGCACTGTATTCGGCATTTTGTGCATTGGATGCACTGTATTTGATATTTCGTGCACTGGATGTACTGGAGTTGGTATTTTGTGCACTTGATGCACCATATTTGTATTTTTGTGCGATTGTTGCACTGTATTGTATTTCGTACACTGGATGCACCGGATTCATATTTTGAGCATTTGTTGCACCAGCAAGGTATTTTGTGCATTGGTTGCTTCGGAATTATACTCCATACCTTGGTTGCACCCGATGTGTGTCTTTGAGCATTTGTGTTACCAGATTTGTGTTTTGTGCGCGTCTGCACTTGATGTTCGTTATCATGCATGTCACTGCACTAGGTACTTTTCACGGACTGACGCGCTTGGCTTGGATTTTGCGCATATTAGGCGCTTAGTATTGAGATTTTGTGCGCCACAGTTGCACTTGATTTTGATTTGATATCATCCGAGATGTTGATGTTGATTTCATGCTTATGGTATGCATATGATTTGACTTATGCTTTCGGCATAGTTTCATGCACTTTTGGTATTTTGATTTTCTTTTGTGCACGCTGACGCACATGATTGTGAGATTTTATACCACGGTATACCTGATTTGGATTTAGATTGAGATGTGTTGTATACCGTCGATTTCGATTGCGATATTCGATATTGTTTTCGTGCACCTTGTGCACTGGATTTGGATTCTTGCGTATATTTGGGCGCTTCATATGATTTTGGTGCACACCAGATGCACTAAATCAAGATTTTCGTGCATATTTGATGCACCTGGTATTGCTGTCAGGCACACACCGTTGCCCTTGACAGGTATTTTCGTGCACACCTATTGCACTTAGATTTTTTTTCTGTGCACATGTATGGCACATTCATTGATTTCGATTTCCGTGCGCACCAGACGCACGTAGCAGTCTTAAATATCTTTTGGGATTGATTTCTTATGGAGCAGTACGTTTTTATGATATTTACTATTTGGTATAGTAGCTGGGCAGGACTAGTCAGAGGACAGTACCTAAGTATATTTTGCATGCATCGATAAATAGTGAAGGGATTTCCAAAACAGAGCTATAGTCTCAGTATTTACCTACGTGTTTGAGATGACACGAAACGTTTAAAACAAGAAAACCCTTCTAAATTGTTTTCAAAACGGCGGTATGTGCATATTAAATAAAGGATATATATATATAGAGAGAGAGAGAGTTATTTTCGTAAAATAGACATCCGCCTCTATGCCGCGATACGCGCATCGCGCAGTGCTTTGAAAATGAGTTTGGCATGGATTTCTTTTCAGATGTTTGGCAAGTTTAAAACGATGCGTACTATGTACACGTTGTAGTTTTGATGTATATCATGCTGGATTTCGTATTGGATTTTCATTTTGGTGTCTTCACCACAACTCCGATGATTGCGGGATGCTTGACGAAGTTTTGATTTTTGATTATATACTCGTTTTTCATGCGCATACACTGCGCTGCGATGTGTTTTATGTGTTTATGACTTCGGAGCCCCGACTACATGATCTTTTTACTGAAATGTTTTAGTATTGAGGGGTTTAAATTTAAATTCGGGGACAGAATTTCTTTAAGTGGGGAAGATTGTAACATTTCAGAAAAATAAAATATTATTTTTGGGAATTTTTATAATTAAATAATAAATATTAGGAATATTTTAATGATGCGGTATAATTAAATACCGATAAAGTGGGAAATATTTGGAAAATTATAGAAATTACTAAAAAGAGGGTGCTTTGTGTAATTTATGCAAATTATGAAGTTTTATGATTTATTATACACCATTTTAGTGCTAATCGCGATTAAATATCGGTAATCGAGCATTAAGCGCGTTTTGTGCACATGACATGCACCATATCATTTTTACACTTGTGTTACATTTTCCTACATGGCTTTCTTGTTTTTTTTTTTGGTTTCTATTTAGAGAAAAGAAAAGGAAAAGAAAAGAAAAGGGGACACGATGATGACAAGAGTGATGGGTATGAAAGAGAGAGAGGGTGAGGGGTCAACCTAGCATGGCTCTCATTTTGTTTTTCATTCATCCTTCATCCCCTTCATCTTTTCCTTTCCTCCCTCACTCCATGGAAGCACTTCATCTCCCCCTACTCTTCAACCCACAAAACACCATCAGATATACACCAAAACACTTCATTCAATTCACAAAAAATGTGCACAAGCCCATTAGCAACACTTTGGACAAAGAAAAACCTAATTTTGAAGACTTGGGGAAACTCAAGAAAATTCTTGAGTTGCCAATTGAGGTAATTTCTACACCCTTAGAATTGTATTTAAATTCCTTAGGCATCCATATATGTTTAGTATCGATATCGAGTGGTTTTGTGAACCTAGAAATTCCTAGATGAGGGTTTTGAGAAATTTTGAATTGTGAAGTGTAATTGAGATTAGTAGAGACCTTATGACCCCTGTAGGGATTGTATCTTCGACTGAAACCATAAAATAAACCCCGGGATATGAACTTAGAAACCCCGACATCGGAAAAACTGTGAAAATATGATGGTAATTGGAAATCTGCTAACACTCGGGGACCTGAAAAATTATTTCGCAAAGACAGTGATACATGCAGGCAACCTAGGACCCCCCACTGAAACCTTAGCCCCTAGACCCTCTCCATGGCCGCAAATAAAACCTTTCTGGCCGCAATTTGCGGCCAGAGCATGGAGTTTGGGCTTCGTGCTTGCTCTGTGTCTCCTATACCAGTACACTAGACCCTCCATATATGCAAAATCGACTAATTTCAATTAGGGTAAAATCTGGGACCATTTCCATGAGTTGATGCATTGTTTTATGACTTCGTTTTGACTTGATTTTGGTATTTGGTATTGTGTTTCCGTCGTGTGGCGTTTGAACGTCAACGACTAGGATTATTGATCGTGTTTTGCTTGCTAGGCTATAGGTTTTTACCTATGAGCGTAGCATGTGCCGTTTTGGTTTTCCGATTGGATTTTAATACGCATTTCGATTTGATTGTATATGTAGGTACCCCCACATGGATGTCGAGACGTGGAAGAAGAAGATGGCGACATCGGCATCGGCACGCAAGAAACAAGTGAGTAGATTATATCTATGGGGGAAGTCGGGTGGATGGCGTATAGCACCCCCGCAAAGTCGTAAGAATTAGTGTGATGTGATATAGATATACAGTTATATGTTTTTGAGAGATCTGAACACTTAGCAGGAAAAGCTTTAGGAGATTATGGGTTTAGCATTAGCGAGAATTAAAAAAAGGACTTTAGTGGATTTCTTAGTCACGAAACCCTAGAGTAAAGATTTGCATACACGCACACACACATTCGCATACATTTACTTTCTTGTGCGTATATGGGGATGTGTATATATGTATATACACATGGGTATGGGACTATGCATATACATATTCATATACACATGTATGGATGTTGAGAATGGTATGTGGTATTTGGAAACGAGTCGATATGATCGGGCATGTTGCTGTGGGATATTTAATATGTGATCGAGATATGTCATGATGTTATAGCGGATCGTTGGACGACGATACTATGTGGATGATGATATATATATGATAGTTGACATATGATCGAGATGTGAGATGAAAGATGTTATGATATTTATAAGGGATCGCTTGGGCGATGTATACATTTATATGATAATATGTGTTGATGACATTGGATTGTATGAGACTTTATATCAGTAGCCAGATCATGATATTGTTGATGATATTAGTAGTGTACTCGACTTAGATCAGTACCCCGGCTCACGATATGTGATGATGTGGATACCAGATGAATAATGAGATAAAGGTGATATTTGATCCGTACCCAGATTTGGGATGCCGTACATTAGATTTACTGTACGTGATATAGTTATGAGGATAGATCCGTACTCTTGACTCGAGGATGTCATATTATTATTGTATCGTAGGTGATACTATTGAGGCGAGATCACCGACTACTAGATATATATATATATATATATATATATATATATATATAGATCGACTCAGACTTAGGTAGATTTCCTTGCCATTTTGATTGGGTTCGAGTCACACTAGTTTTCAAAAGTGGGGGATTGTGAGTATTTTAAATTCCAAATTGGGTGACTCGTATTTTGGGTAGGTTCATTCTTCAGTGTTGTGGTTATCATATCGCTTTCTGTATATTCATGATGTTTCATCGCATTGCATGCTTATACATATGTTTTCTGTAATTATTATGAAACCCTGCTGTCAGGACACTAGCACCATTACCGATGATGCGTATACTCCACATACACTTGCTTGCCGGCTCACACACATCTTCATCGGTAATTGCCATATCATGTACAATTTAGAAAATACTATTTCATTAACATAGCTTGCTAACTGATAGTTGCTACATGTTATAGCTTTCTTATGCTAGTTTAATTATTGCATGATATCAGATACATACATATATTCATTGGTTATGCAGTATTATGGAGATTTATGCCGGTTTTCATTGTCATTGACATGGTGTCCTGATGATTTCTGATTCTTTTTGATATTTTCTGGATTTGGAAACCGCATGTGAAAGTTTTGTAAACTGATGAATTATTTTAAAAAGAAAAATGCGGTTTTCCTTGATATGTGGAGTATTGTCCACCATGATGTTTTCTCGGTTCTGAGATGTTTTCGAGCCCAGATTCGAGGAGCTGGATGAACCGTCTCGGGTACATGGTGGACCCGGTATGGTACCCCGGGGCAAGAGTGATTTCATGGAGGATGATGAGCCTGGCAGGGGCAGACTGCCTACCAGTGATTTTACCTGGCGCGGCGGATATCCAGAGGATACCGTTCGTGGTCGTGTGATTGATGATATGGGCCGATCCGGACTGACGGAACCCGAGGTATTGAGATATTGAGAATTGAGACACTGAGATATTGAGACTTGAGACACTGAGATATTGAGATTTGATGATACAGGCCAGTCCGGATAGCCAGAGCCTGAGGCATTGAGATACTGAGATTTATGTTTTGTGTCGATGCTGGGCACTGTTTTATCTGTCGATTTCATTGATGATACGCGATATATATACATACAGAAATCTCATTAAATAAAGAAAACAGTGTCTCATTCACGATGTATTCTGTTTCATTTGTAATGCATTCATACATCATATATCTGATATGTTGCTATCTGAGGCACGGACACCGGCACATAGTATTGCACTCATATGTGGATGGATCAGGATATTGTTTGAGGATATTACTCGATATGACCTAGGATAGCGTCATACATACGATTTCTGCTCTGTGATGTTTTCTACTCACGAGTTGGCAACTCACCCCCGTTGTGCCACCGTTTCTTGCATGTTTTGCCATACAGGTTTCGTTGCGGTTTTGCTGGCATACTGTTCCTTCCGGGTGATTGCTTTGGTAGGTGGGTTCTTTTGCCTCAGGACCACCATTGTATATTTGTTATTTCAGTTGTATCTAGTAAAACTCCATCAACCAGACATGTATTATTTGATAGACATAGAAGACCAGTGTATATTCTTTCGACCTTAGAGTCGCGCGCTGTGTTTTATGGTTTTCCTCTGGTTTTCTTGATGATGTTGGATTCTTATCCTGAGTTTGATCCTCGCCTTTCGGCGTTGTATATTATATTGCATTGTGTGGTTTTGTCCGCCGGTTGGCGAAGAGCTGGCTCCCGCTTGGGGATGCCTTTATTCATTATATATGCTTTATCAGGTTTGTACCCGTTTGGGGTCAGTTTTTACAAAGGAAACTCTACCAAAATTTTCAGAAAAGGCTTGAGATTTTAAAATGCGTACTTCGGCTTATGTTGTTAAACTTCTTGCTTTAAAATTGGTTTTTCCTTCACTCTACTGCTTTACATGGTTTTGGATTTCTGGGTTTTGGCTTACTTAGATTACGTACATCTCGAGACGTTTCGTAGTTTAAGTGCCGGTCATGTTCCGTACTTTTCGGGTCGTGACATCGACCCATATAGATAGGCGATGGATGATCCTATATCCATTGGTGTTTGACATCAGAGATAGTATACGGATGCTCAGTTGAGACTGGGTACACCGGACGGACTCGCCGAGAACTCCCAGATGGTATTATACCTCACGTCAGATGGCAGTTCTCTGGTGACACTGGTACAGGTTAGTCTGTAGATCCGAGATCGTCATAGAATCTTGTGTGATTCCCACTGTGCTTTGATTTCCACCTTACCACGTTCAAGAGATCGTGCAAAATGGTGGCTTTTGGGTACAGTCCCGAATCACATGGAGGCAATGAGCGATAGGAGGGGTTTTCTTTCTCCCGGTATTGGGGGTTGATGTTGCGCTGTGCTCGATTGGCTATAACGGAAAGTCCCTGGCCAGGGCTACTTCAGAGATATACTGGTAAGTGTTATCAGTAGTTTCTCGACCCGTTATAAGCCTCATATTGACACGACTTATCGAGTTACTTGGGTCTGACGTTTACCACCCCTAGACGAGATATGCGACATATCAGACGAAGAGACCAGACTGTACGGTAGTGTTACTGATTGGATTCGCAGGAGTATGAGCAGGCTTGCTTGTTGATCTTCTGATCGCTTAATACCCGTGTGGCCATTATGTTTAGCAGACCTCTTGCGGCTTGTGGGTGTTTGATATGATCAGCACCTACTGCCGGCGTATTGACGAGTCTTTAGAGTCCTACACAGGGGTTTCCTAGATCAAGCGAAATGGAGTAGGAGCACATATGTGATATGTGCAGGACCGAGATTAATACGATATGTGATACCGTATTCTATTCTCGCGACTTGTGACATTGGTCGGTTATATGCGATATAGCTGAGTTATCAGATCAAGTGTTGATTCAATAAGTTATTACATACAATATTAGTCAGTTATATGTGATATAGCCGGATTATTAAATCAAGAGTTGATTTGATATCTAATGTATAATTATATATCAGATATATTACATTACATTAACTAGTATTAGCTCACTTTTGATTCTTTTCTCACTTACATTGTGCACATTGTGTATATGTGATATATGCAAGTGTACATTATTTTGTGTCATGCTTGATGATACATGCAAGATGGGTGTATGAGATTAATACCATGCTAGGGTTAGGTTAGGGTTTTATTTATTTCTTAAGTTATAAGAAAAGAGAGAAGACTTGGTCAATGTTGTCAAGCTTGGATGAAGCTTGTAGAAATATTGACAAAGTCCACTCTTTTGTCATTCCTTAGGATATTAGTTAACCCAACCCTTAACCTTAGCCCTTGGTTTATTCTCTACATGAGTTAGGCATGAGGGCTTAACTCACCCATGGCTGCAATAATTCATTTGAATGATTTTCATTTGAGTTCATATTCTTCTTCTTCTTCTTCCTCAAGGCTTTCTAGCTTCAATGGAGATGCGAGATAAAATGTGAGAAAAAGAAATCTAAAGTGAGCCCACTTCCTACTTCAACATCCTCTACTACTTGCCAATTAGTATAGGGTGTTTGCTTCACTAATTTCATAATTAGTGAAGAGATAGCTTGTGTTAGTGTCTCCTCGACGTATATCATCTTCGGACTCGAAGACCTCGAAGCAAGCATGTTCGTTTCTTCATAGGAGCCTCTCTAGAGTCCGGAGTTCACGATCGCAGCGAAGGGACTACTACACGGAGCTATTGAAGTGAAGGACCGGTTTACAAAGGTTGTATTCTTTGCTCACTTCTTATTGCAAAGTGTTTACATTTCATATTCCGTTGATTTCTAATTTACGATTCTTAGTTAGGGTTAGCTCAAACGGAAAATTTTTGAATTTGGCATGGACGATGCCTCCCGAAACCTTGCTGCCGTCTTAGGTAACCCTGCACGCTTCATGCATGATTTTTCGAGTATCGTTCCACCGCTGACCGGACTGACCCGGAAGGGGGTTCCTTTTCTTTGGACTGGTACGTGCCAGCATAGTTTTCAGCAGTTGAAGACTCGATTGACGACTACCCCAGTTCTATCTTTGCCTTCTGGATCGGGTGGCTTTGTTGTTTACTGTGATGCGTCTCGAGTGGGGCTTGATTGTGTACTGATGCAGCATGATAGAGTGATTGCTTATGCTTCTAGGCAGCTGAAGAAGCACGAGAAGAATTACCCTACTCACTATCTTGAGATGGTCGCGGTGGTCTTTGCGCTGAAGATTTGGAGACGCTACTTGTACGGGGGGTCGTGTCAGGATTTCACCGACCACAAATGCTTGAAGTACATCTTCCAGCAGCGGGACATGAACCCGAGACAGCACCGGTGGTTGGAGCTTGTGAAGAATTATGATTGTGAGATCCTTTATCACCCGAGAAAGGCGAATGTGGTAGCTGATGCTTTGAGTTGTAGGCCCGGGGGTAGCTTGTCCCAGTTGAGCGTAGTTCAGAGGCAGTCTTTTACAGATTGGCGGATCTTGTGCGACGGTAGGGTTCAATTTGAGTTCACTTCCACTGGGGGACAGCTTGCTCATGTCCGTACCCGTCCACTTCTACTTGATCGTATCCGTGAGGCGCACCCCAGTGATCCCCGTTTGACTGAGATTCTTGAGCTTGTTCAGCAGGGTACAGATTCAGAGTTGTTGACTGAAGACCAGGGTGTGCTATGATACAGGACTCACTTGTGTGTACCAGATATTGATGGGTTGAGACGCGAGATCCTAGAGCAGGCACATCAGTCAGCCTTTAGCATTCATCCAGGTTCCACCAAGATGTACCATGGCTTGAGAGACATCTACTGGTGGGAAAGGATGAAGCACAATATTTCGGACTTCGTTTCGAGGTGCCTGACTTGTCAGCATGTCAATGCCGAGCATTAGAGACCGGATGAAGATTTGCAGCCTTTACCCGTTCCTGAGTGGAAATGGGAGCAGATTTCCATGGACTTTGTTGTGGGTCTACCCAGGACTAGTCGGGGGTATGACTCCATTTGGGCGATTGTTGACCGGTTGACGAAAGAGGTTCACTTCCTTCCAGTGAAGACCACTTTCGGCTTTGCTCAGTATGCTCAGCTGTATATAGATGAGATTGTGCGTTTGCACGGCGTTCCCACATGCATTGTATCCGACAGGGGCACCCAGTTTACTAGCCGTCTTTGGCAAAAGCTTGAGGGAGTTTTGGGTACCCGGTTGAGTTTTAGCACCACTTTCCATCCGCAGACCGATGGTCAGTCAGAGCGGACGATACAGACTTTGGAGGATATGCTTCGGGCGTGCGTTCTTGATTTTGGTGGCAGTTAGGATCGTCACTTGCCTTTGATAGAGTTCTCCTACAATAGCAGCTTTCAGGAGACTATTCAGATGGCGCTTTTTGAGGTTTTATATGGTAGGAAGTGTCGATCGCCAGTTTGTTGGACCGAACTTAGTGAGAGTAGGGTTTTGGGACCCCAGCTAGTTCAGGAGACTACGGAGAAGATCCAGCCGATTCAGGACAGGATGAGAGTAACCCAGTGTAGACAAAAGTCATATGCTGACCGTCGTCGTCATAGACTTGAGTTCGCAGTGGGGGATCATGTATTCCTACGGATTTCTCCGATGAAGGGCGTTATGAGATTTGGGAGGAAGGGAAAGATCAGTCCCAGATTTGTAGGTCCTTTCGAGATCCTTAAGCGAGTTGGTACCGTTGCTTATCGTTTGGCGCTCCCGCCCAGTTTTCCGGATGTTCACCTGTGGTCCATGTGTCGATACTTTGTAGATACCTTCATGATCCTTCTCACATGATTCGGCACCAGACCGTTCATCTTAAGCGCGATCTTTCGTTCACCGAGCAGCCGGTAGTTATATTGGATCGGCATGTGAAGATACTTCGGCAAAGGTCTTGCCATCTGTGAAGGTTCTTTGGCGTAGCCCGACTAGTGAGGAGATCACTTGGGTGTCCAAGAGCAAGATGCGGAAGAAGTTCCCTCATCTCTTTGAAGGTACGCTTAGTAAGAATTTTAATTCGGGGACGAATTTTTTTTAAGGGGGGAGATTGTAACACCTTAGAAATGCGGTTAGTGTTACTTAAGCGTTAATGCGGGTTTTTAGGGAAAAGTTTATCAAATAGGCTTCCTCACATTTTATAACAATTAATTAATATTTTATTATTATTTGTTATGACTTGCACACACGCGTGCACGTAATTGTGAGGGTTAGTTAGTGTTAAATTTGTTAAGTGACCATGACGCCTTAAGCAATCCATACCATGATCTAACCTTGCCTTAACACTAACCCTAGAGTTTTGTGTTAGAAATATCTAGTTTGGATTGAAAGAGAGGTGGCAAGTGAGTCATGAGTATTAATTGTGGGCATTAATGAAGTGAAGGGGGAGAGTGAGTATAAGCTAGATATTCACCCTACACTCACCCCTCTTCATTATTATCTCTCTCACTCTCTCATTCTCTCTCACTCTCTATTATTTCTCATTCCCTTAACCCCAAACTGAAACCTCACTATCTCATCACAAAATCCTTGCAAAACTTCACAAAATTTCACTTAAACACTTCAAAATCCTTGATTTAGCCACTATGATGCCTTAGAGCTTGGAAAGATTGGATTTTTTGAGCAAGAGTGGTTAGGTAATGACCTCTAACTGATAATTAGGTCTTTATTTTATTTTTTTGCCTCAAAGATATGGATTTGAACGCTAAAGGTTTAGTTTCATACAAAAACCGTATTTTTAGTGTCAACTTGGAATTTCCGTGATGTGCTGTAGAACCAGGCTTTTATTGGAAAAGTTCCCATCACAGTGACCTAGTGTAGTAAGCTAGAACCCACCATAAAAACATGAGACCCACCCACCTTTTAATAGCCGCATATTTATTAGTTCTGGCCACAAATTGCGGCCAGAGTGGGGGCTGGGATGTTGAATTTTTATCGTAGGGTCTCTGGGGTTGTATGTAGTCTCGTGGAACTTGCAACTTTCACTAATTATTGGTGTATCAAAATCTGGGATCACTTTTCTATATTCTAGTGTTTTGAGTACGCGTGTTACGTGATCCAATACGGTTCGTGATCTAGTGTAGCTGCTACACTTGGGTTGGTTTTGGTGTGTCGCCATACACGTTAGCCGTTAGACGGACACTTGTGAGTTGATTTGGAGTTGGTGCGTTGGTCAAACGTAGTGTGTACGTGATATTGATCGATTTCTTAGTTTCGAACTGTTATGTTTTGTGTTAATAGTATCGCAGGCGGGGACTTAAGACGCTGCGAAGAAAGGGAAGGAGGTGATTGGATTTACCTAGCTTGCGATTGTCGGTGAGTAGATTAACATCTACGGGGAAATCGCCCGTATGGCGTTATGCGTCAGGGTTGGATATGATATTATAGCTGCATGTTTATACGCATTGAGTTGATTGCGCATGAGCTTCATTTCATATCATTACTTGTTGTGCGTAGACTTGTACCCATTGTACACTACACTATTATTCACGGTTCATGTTTCACGAGCACTAATTGTATGCTACACACACACCGTCGGTAATTGCCATGATACGCACAACACATACATATGTGATATTGTATGGTTAGTGACATTGATGTTAGTTATATGTATGCCCTAGAGGCCATTACTATACATGTGATGTATATTGTAGTGGATGCTTGGACATATATAGGGATGACTTTCTTTCTCGACATGATAGTATGCTATCTGGTTACCCTTTACCTTAACGTGTATACTGTTTGTCTCTCTGTTACATGTTGGTAAAGCCCTTAGGATGTGTACTTGACTACCTGGACTATGATGCGGATCATACTAGTGGGGACATGGTAGTCCATAAGTACATCCTTCAAGGTCCCTAGTCGTGGGTGTATCGAGACGGGGCATCGATATACCAGAGTAGACTAGCATATACCTTCTCGACCCATACAGATGGGCGATGGATGATCCCATATCCATTGGTGTTTGACATCAGAGCTGATATACGGGTGCTCAGTGGAGACTGGGTACACTGGACGGACTCGCCGAGAACTCCCAGATGGTATTATACCTTACGTCAGATGGCAGTTCACTGGTGACACTGGTACAGGTTAGTCTGTAGACCCGAGATCGTCATAGAGTCTTGTGTGATTCCCACTGTGCTTTGATTTCCACCTTACCACATCCAAAAGGGCATGCAAAGCGGTCGTTTTTGGGTACAGTCCCGAGTCACACGGAGGCAATGAGCGATAGGAGGGGTTTCTTCTCTCCCGGTATTGGGGGTTGATGTTGCGCTATGCTCGATTGGCCATAACAGGGAAGTCCCTGGCCAGGGCTGGTTTAGAGATTTACTGGTAAGTGTTACCAGTAGTTTCTCGACCCGTTATGAACCTCATATCAGAATAACTTATCGGTTATTGGGGTCTGACGTTTACCACCCCTAGACTTGATATACGACATATCAGACGAGGAGACTGGACTGTACGGTAGTGTCACTGTCAGGCTTTTACAGAAGTTGGAGCGGGCTTGCTTGTTGATCTTCTGATCGCTCAATACCCGGGTAGCCGTTACGTCCAGCTAGTACCGCTGACGGCTTGTGGGTGCTTGATATGATCATCACCTACTGCCAGCGTATTGACGAGTCTTTAGAGTCCTATATAGAGGTTGTACTGGCTCAGGCAAAACGAAATAGGAGCGCATATGTGATATGTGCGGGACCGAGAATAATGCGTGTATGTGATACCGTATTCTATTCTCGCGATGTTTGTGTCGATCGGTTATATGCGATATAACCAAGTTATCGAATCAAGGGTTGATTCGATAAATCGATACATTGTATGTTAGTCGGTTATATATAATATAACCGGATTATTAAGTCAAGTGTTGATTTAATAATTTTGTGTATAATTGTATATGTGATATACTAATTTACATTAACTAACATTGGTTCACTTAAGCATTTGTTTTTCTCACTTTTGCACAAGTTAATATATATATGTGATATATATATTTATTTGTGTTCTTATTTGTATCATGGTTGTTGATACAAATATCATGGGTGTATAAGACTTATACCATACTTATTATAGTATTAGGTTTTTAATATATAAAGTAAATACAAAATTAGTGGATAAAGCACACATGCATGAAGCTTCATGAAGCTTATCTTTGCATTTGACTTAGTCCACTAGTTTTATTTTACTTATGATATTAGTTAACCTAACCACTATGTGTAAGTCCGCGGCGGCGCCCCGGCCGTCGATCCGACGCCGGAAACGCGGAAACAAAAACTTTGCAAACTAGCAAACCGGCACCACCGCGCACTTTTCACCCAGATCGGGCCATTAACCTAACTACTAGCAAACAAGAAAAGAGTAGAGAAGCTATACCAAGCGATCCGTGTCCTTCGGTCTTCGTCTCCACTCCGATCTCCCACGGAATCTCCGTCTGTCAACTCCTCGTCGGAAAGGGCACCACGTAGCCGGACTCTTTTACGGGCTCCCACCTCTGGACCGAGGCAACTCGGGCATGAAGTTGGCTAGCCGACGCGACCAAGATTTGCTGTAGGCAAGTGTAGAATCGTAGTCTCTTTTTGGGTGGTGAAGTTGCCATGGATGGAGAAGAGAATAAAATGCTTTGGAGGAAAATGGTGCTCACAATTTTTAGCAAGGAAATAAGATGAAGAAAATGCCACACACTCAAAAATGAAACTCTCTCATCCACCCTCTAATATGGCCGGCCCCTCCTCTAAAGAAATGGTGGAGAGAATCAAATTGAAACATGAAGGGAAGTGATGGTAGGAAAAGTAGAGGGTGACCACATCCAAAAAGGCAATGATAACATTATCAAATCAACCTCAAATCCTTTCTCATCTCAAAAAAGCAAGAAATGATGATAGAAAAGAATGGTATCAAAAGATGCTTTCATAATCTCCTATTTCACAAATAACACCTCCACAAAGAGTTATTTGCAAACTTGCAAATAACCCCCTCCGTCGGAAAAGTCCGGCCGGGAAAGAACAAAGAAAAACTGGCCGAAACGGAATACAAACTGGCAACCTCAGAAAACTGATCTCGTAATAAATTACAGGAAAACCCCACTACTGCATATACATGCCCGCATTCGTATTCCTACTAAATACAAATGTAAAGAGACAAAATCTACACTATCTAATACTAGGATCCGGCTTAAGCCAAAGCCGGCTAGTAAAATCCGTCCGATCACGATCCGTGCAATACCGCACGTATCTGATCGAAGCCTGCCATATCTCCATACGGCCTCTACAGCGTTTCGCCCGAAACCTGAGTAACTGAGTGTGGTGGACTCTAAAGACTCGTCAATACTATGGCTGTGGATTTAACCACTAGCACGTCAGAGGTATTAGCCATACGTGACGGGCTACCAGCTATTGACCAAAAGGGACGTCGATGATCGATCTCATCCTGACACCCTACTGAGCCTGTCAGTGACAATATCCGTACAGTCCGGTCCGTTCGTCTATGAGCATCGCATGGCGGGCCTAGGGGGTTGGTAAAAGTCAGACCCCCAAAAGCGGTACAAGTCGTGTCGGAGTGTAGCCCAGAACACCCTGAGATACTACTGGAATACCTACCAGCAAATCTCCTACCTTGGCCAAGGACTTTTCATGTTCTGGCTCTCCTAGACACAGCGCGACCTCACCCCCAATACCGGGAGAGACGAACCTCTGCAGATCCGCTCACTGCCTCCATGTGGCTCGGGACTGTACCCAACTAAAACCTGTTTGCACGACTCCTTTGAGCCGTGGTAGGGTAGTAATCAAAGCACAGTGGGAACTCACACGAGACAAATGACGATCTCAAGTCAATGAACTAACCTGTACACATGTCACCAGGGAACTGCTATCTGACGTCAGGTATATTACCAACTAGCAGGTTCCCGGTGAGTCCTGTCCGGTGTACTCATAACCCAATGAGCACCTGTATACATATTAGGTGAACCAACTGACACCAGTGGCTTGTGAGACCGGCCACCGCCCCTCGTCGGGGTCTCGACTGTATACACTAGTCTACTCTGGAGAATCGATGCCCTGTGTCGAAACTCCCACGACTAGGGACCTTTTAAGGATGTGCTTATAGACTCCAGCTCTCACTTATATGATCTCCCTCATACTGCTGGTAGTCAAGCAAGAATCCTAGGGGCTCTATCAACGTGTAATAGCGACTCATAAGGTCACCTAAAGCAGTACACGATGATAAAGATAAACCAGATGGCATACTATCATCTTGAGTAAGACTGTCTTACTGGGACAGGTCCTCCCTCAATCATTGCAATCACGTTCTTGTGATCCAATAATTGACTCTGAGGGCACTATCTCTAACAATCTCCCACTTGCACTCAAGGCTAATTATTGCGATGTCGCATACTTACAGCCCATGTGATACCGAACACCCAACTCCTCTACTAGTCAGTCTCACAAAACTCGTTTGCGAAACTATTGCGTTCGAGGAATAGCCTCAGTGAGTGGATCCGCTCTGATGTTTCTTTCTATGTCTCTCTTTATCTCAAGTTCGCGGAGAAAGCCATCTCCCGAAATGAGTAATACCTATCTTAGAATGTGTCTGGATATCTGATAGGACCTAGCTTATAAATGAACTCCAAATCCAAACTTCTTAGACTGTATCGTCAACTGAACTTAATCAGTATCCTACGCCATACCTCCCTCAGTATTGCCTTGGACCACCTGTCCAAAATACAGCCCCTCGTCAGAAGGAAAACTATAACTCTGATAGCCACTCTGCCATCCAGGTCACCTTGGAAGCCTGGAATGATAACTGTCTCCCGAAGGAGAATGCTGTTATCATATCTCTAGAACATCAACTTATGTTCTAATACTGCTTCCGACTGTTTCTCCAGGATTGGATCAATATCAACTTATTGCACCTACTGCAAGAACAATATCTGGTGTGGTACTTGATATTTCATGATTGACCCAGTTTCCTAAGCAAGTGATCTGCCAATCATGCACATCCTTCTCCCCTTTAGTCTGTAAGACACCTTTAGAGAGGGTGACTCCATCACCTGCAGGTACACTACCATGCCTGGAGTCGTCCATTTAAATACTCTTAGAATGCCGTCAAAGTACCCAGATTGGGAAACCACCCAAATCTAGATCTAAAACCATAGATCTAGTAACCAGAATGTCTGATATAATATCCAAGTCCTATGTGGAGAAACCACTGTGTGATGACCAAAATATAACCGATCGTAGTATAGGAATATCACTTCCTACTCTGTGTATGTCATCAAATACCAGGACATCACACCCTGCTACCTTCTTAACAGATCCATCCCCTATTCTGATGAAGTCAAACCTATGATGTCACATCAGAAACTGATGATCTATCTCCGCTATATCTGCTTTAGTCTATAAATAGACATAAGCCAACTGTCCACCAATGCTTCCGCTGCTCCCACTGACTACGACAACCCTCTGGCAGAGTCATATACACGTGCACTTCTAAAGCTAGTTTAGAATAATGATATACTCATCCTCCTGCCGGGTCTCACAGTCTGGAACAACAGCAATGGCAAGTCTGGGTAAACAAGAACCTCCCTGCCACCGTCCTTGAGCATACCGAAGTACCTCTCGAGCGCCTGAGGTTACCCACTTTATCTGGGGAGTGGCCAATGGAATGTCAAACCAGATTGAATGTTTAGGTTCTTATCAAATCTTCAGTAATCGTTTGCGGTTCTGGAATCACTTCCAGTTCTACCATACTCCCACTACTGTTTTCTGGAAAAAAAAATCCATTTTTAATTAAAACTGTGGCGAGTTAAGAACAATATCACTATTGATCTTCCAGATGGTAGAATATCAACCCTCGTCATAGCCCGGGTCAACCCACAAACAGCCATTACAGAAACGTGCCTTAAGTTGTCCAGTGTCTGGTTTTAAGCATAAGCCGGACAACTCCTCGTATCTTAACAAGGTCTAGATATGAACTGTTCTATATCCAATACAGAAACAGAGGCACTGATTTAATTGAACCAGATTCAAATCATGCAACTGTCTCCAGTGCATGTCAAGTAAATGGAGAGAGCCCGATCAGCGTTACTCAACTTAGGAGTGCTTCCAATTATGAGTAACCTGAAAAAGAAGCAAGTTCTCTTAAACATTACTATCAACTGAATACCACACACAAGTATCTGTTGCGTCACGGCAGCGCCCCGGCCGTCTATCCGAGGCCAAAATGCGGAATCAAAAATTTTCCTTACTTGGAAACTGGCGCTACCGCGGACAAATACCCGGATCGTAACCATTAACCTATACTAGCTAACAAGAGATGGGATTCGAGATATACCGAGTGATCCGAGTCCTCCGGTCTTCTCATCATCGTCCCGATCTCCTGCGGAAACTCCGGTCGTCGCCTCCTTGCCGGAAGGGCACCACATCGTCTGTATCTTTTACGGGCTCCCACCTCAATACCGAGGCAACTCGGGCACGAAGCTGGCAAGTCGACGTGCCCAAGATTTGCTGTATAATGTAGTGTAGATGATGCATGTCTCATATGGGGTAATGGAGTTGCCTTTGGATGGAGGGAAGTGAAGAATGAAATGGAGATGAACTTTGGAGTAACCAAATGAGAAGGGTGACCACATCATAAAGCTAATAAACAACAACCATGCTTATATTTCCATACCCATTCAAATCACAATAAATGCAAGTGATGGAAAAGAGAATGATGATGGTCATATCATAATCCCACATATGCAAGAAACCCCCTCCTCAAATGTTATTTGCACAAATGCAAATAACCCCCTCCATCAGAAAAGTCCGGCCGGGAAAGAACAAAGGAAAACCGGCCGGAACGGAATGCAAACTGGCAACTCCAGAAAACTGGTCCCGTAATAAATTACAGGAAAACCCCAAAACTGTGCATACACACCCGCATCTGTATTCCGACCGGATACAAATGCAATGAGACAAAATCTACACTGTACTAAACTAGGACCGGCTTAAACCAAAGCCGGCTAGTAAAATCCGTTCGATCCTGATCCGTGCAATACCGCACGTATCTGATCGAACCCTTCCATATATCCATACGGCCGCTAGTACAAACCGTCCAATCCTGATCCGTGCAATACCGCACGTATCTGATCGGACCCTGCCATATCTCCATACGGCCTCTACAGCGTTTCGCCCGAAAGCTTGAGTAACTGAAAGTGTGGTGGACTCTAAAGACTCGTCAATACTATGGCTGTGGATTTAACCACTAGCACGTCAGAGGTATAAGCCAATACGTGACGGGCCACCAGCTATTGACCAAAAGGGACGTCGATGAGCGAACTCATCCTGACACCCTACTGAGCCTGTCAGTGACAATATCTGTACAGTCCGGTCCGTTCGTCTATGAGGATCGCATGTCGGGCCTAGGGGGTTGGTAAAAGTCAGACCCCCAAAGGCGGTACAAGTCGTGTCGGAGTGTATCCCAGAACGCCCTGAGATACTACTGGAATACCTACCAGTAAATCTCCTGCCTCGGCCGAGGGCTTTGCGTCATGGCTCTCCTAGACACAGCGCGACCTCACCCCCAATACCGGGAGAGACGAACCCCTGCAGATCCGCTCACTGCCTCCATGTGGCTCGGGACTGTACCCAACTAAAACCTGTTTGCACGATTCCTTTGAGCCGTGGTAGGGTAGTAATCAAAGCACAGTGGGAACTCACACGAGACAAATGACGATCTCAGGTCGATGAACTAACCTGTACACATGTCACCTGGGAACTGCTATCTGACGTCTGGTATAATCCCAACTAGCAGGTTCCCGGCGAGTCCTGTCCGGTGTACTCATAACCCAATGAGCACCTGTATACATCTTAGGTGAACCAACTGACACCAGTGGCTTGTGAGACCGGCCACCGCCCCTCGTCGGGGTCTCGACTGTATACACTAGTCTACTAATGGAGTATTGATGTCCAGTCTCGAAACTCCCACGACTAGGGACCATTTAAGGATGTGCTTATAGACCCCAGCTCCCACGTATATGATCTCCATCATACTCCTGGTCGTCAAGCAAGAATCCTAAGGGCTCTATCAACGTGTAATAGCAACCTGTAAGGTCACCTGAAACAGTACACGATGATAAAGGTAAACCAGATAGCATACTATCATCTCGAGTAAGACTGTTCTACCGGGATAGGTCCTCCCTCAATCATTGCAATCACGTGCCTGTGATCCAATAATTGACTCTGAGGGCACTATCTCCAACAATCTCCCACTTGCACTCAAGGCTAATTATTGCGATGTCGCATACTCACAGCCCGTGTGATACCGAACACCCAACTCCTCTACTAGTCAGTCGCACAAAGCCTGTTTGCGAAACTATTGCGTTCGAGGAATAGCCTCAGTGAGTAGATCCGCTGTGTTGTTTCTTTCTATGTCTCTCTATATCTCAAGTTCGCGGAGAAAGCCATCTCCCGAAATGAGCAATACCTGTCTTAGAGTATGTCTGGATATCTGATGGGACCTAGCTCATAAATGAACTCCAAATCCAAACTTCTTAGACTGTATCGACAACTGAACTTAATCAGTATCCTGCGCCATGCCTCCCTCAGTATTGCCTTGGATCACCTGTCCAAAATACTGCCCCTCGTCAGAAAGAAAAACTATAACTCTGACAACCTCCTTGTCGTCCATGTCACCTTGGAAGCCTGGAGTGATAACCGTCTCCTAAAGGAGGCAGACGTTATCATATCCCTAGAACATTCACTTATGTTCTAAAACTGCTTCCGACTGTTCCTCCAGGATTGGATCAATATCAACTTATTGCATCTAGTGCAAGAACAACATCTGGTGTGGTACTTGACATCTCATGATTGACTTAATTGCCTAAGCAAGTGATCTGCCAATCATGCACACCCCTCTCTACTTTAGTCTATAAGACACCTTTAGAGAGGGTGACTCCATTACCTGCAGGTACACTACCATGCCAGGAGTCGTCCATTCTAAATACTCTTAGAATGCTGTCAAAGTACCCTGATTGGGAAACCTCCCAAATCTAGATCTAAAACCATAGGTCTAGTTACCAGAATGTCTGATATAATATCCAAGTCCTGTGTGACAACCAAAGTATAACCGATTGTATTATAGGAGTTTCCTTTCCTACTCTGTGTATGTCATCCAAAACCAGGACATCACACCCTACTACCTTCTTAACAGATCCATCCCCTATTCTGATGACGTCAAACCTATGACTGTCACATCAGAAATAGATGATCTATCTCCGCTATATCTGCTTCAGTCTATAGACATAAGCCTGATGTCCACCAATGCTTCCGCTGCTCCCACTGACTATGACAACCCTCTGGCAGAGTCATATAGACGTGCACTTCTAAAGCTAGTTTAGAACGACGCTATATTCATCCTCCTGCCGGGTCTCGCAGCCTGGAACAACAACAATGGCAATTGTGGGTAAACAAGAACTTCCCTGTCACCGTCCTTGAGGCTACCGGAGTACCTCTCGGGTGCCTGAAGTTGCCCACCTTATCTGCGGAGTGGCCAATGGAATGTCAAATCAGATTGAATCTTTAGGTTCCTTATCAAATCTTCAGTAATCGTTTGCGGTTCTGGAATCACTTCCAGTTCTACCATACTCCCACTACAGTTTTTCTGAAAAATAATCCATTTCCTTTTAAAATGTGGCGAGTTAAGAACAATATCACTATTGATCTTCCAGATGGTAGAAAGTCAACCCTCGTCATAGCCTGGGTCAACCCACAAACAGCCATTACAGAAACGTGCCTTGAGTTGTCCAGTGTCTGGTTTTAATCATAGGCCGGACAACTCCCCGTACCTTAACATCGTTAAGGTATGAACTGTTCTATATCTAATATAGAACCAGAGGCACTGATTTAAATGAACCAGATTCAAATCATGCAGCTATCTTCAGTGCATGTCAACTAAATGGAGAGAGGCCGATCAGCGTTACTCAACTTAGGAATGCTTCCAATTATGAGTAACCTGAAAGAGAAGCAATTTCTCTTTATCATTACTATCAACTGAATACCATACACAAGTATGTACATCTTCGATCACCTTGAAGAATCCCGATACTTGCTACACCTGGTTCTCTACTCTATTTAAATACCTATAACTCCTCAAAACTTAGACCCTGTGTTTGTACGAAACACATGTCTAAGAACTAGAGAAGTTAAAAGTAAACAGAATATAGTATGAGGACCAACCCCTCTGTCCTAATGGACACTGGACAACATACAATACTCTGTATAAGTCCGCTGAGTCTAACAACTCTTTCACTGTACGTCGTAGGTTGAAAACTGTACTTATGGTTAAGAAGAATTACACCGCTGTTTAATGCTCCTTACCTAACCATCCACTGATATAGGTAAATGTCATCGACATAATATCAAAAGGTATATCTCACTCTATGAAAATGGACGTACAGATATATCAATTTGAAATTGGTGCACAACAGCGGATATTCAAAACCAAATATTTGCCGACCGGCAAACAGCCCAGGTGATCTCCTCAAATATCACCGATTACAACGAATCCCGATATAATGAGGATGATCACCCAATTCCCAATAACTTACTCCTACTCATCATCTGTAAAACCATACAGATGCGAGAATCAAACCTGGTAAATACATACCCTGGAGCAAGTGTCTAATCGGGAAATCAGTTTTCTTTTAACAGTACACAGTTGAAACTGAAACATTAAAATGTTTCGATAGGGTATCCTGGTATTCCTAGTAATGCCTCTTCCAATATCCAGATTCACAACTGTAACCGTATATCTCTTTGCCACCTCTCCAAATCCCTTTATATGTCTTTAGTCATTACCATCTGCACACCCCTTTAGGCCAAATGGTTTTCTTCCTTCCCTACCGTTCGGCACCAGCCTATGGTTTAGAAGAAGACTATCCAATAAGCATAATGGGTGTACTGTCCTGATCCTAGGAGCACTCGCAATGCGAGAGAAGGTGAAGATAAAAGACAACCGAATAAACCTTATTCCTATTTCTCCTGAACCAGAATCCATCCCCGAACTGGAACAAGTTCCTTTCGAGTTCGTATATAACCATACGATGGATTATCCAATAAACTTAGGATCTTCGTAGTGATACGGAGTGTCCTGGAGAAATACAAAGGTGATTTAGGATTGGCGAAGAAAAACTTGGTTTGGTCGTGAATAGCAGTCGCAGTTTACTTTGCCCTCTTACTAATCCCTTGCTTTGTCTTAACTTAATACCTTCTGTACACCATTTAGGCTAATTGGTTTTCTTCATTCCCCACCGTTCGGCACCAGCCTAAGGTTTGAAAGAAGACTATCCAATTTGCATAATAGGTGTACTATCTCCTAAACCAAGGAGTACTCGCAATGAGAGAAGGTGAAAAGAAAAGACAACTGAATAATCCTATTCGTTTTCTCCAGAACCAGAAACCATCCTCGAAGTCCTCCGAGTTCGTATATAACCATACGATGGTTTTGTCCAATGGAAGTGGACGTTCGTAGTAATACGGGGTGTCCTGGAGAAAAGGGTAAAAGTAGGAGTGGCAATGAGGTTTGCAACTCAGACAATCCAAAAGCCAGTGTTAAGAAGGTTCGGTTAACTTGGTCACTGAGTCATAGTCCAGGGTCGGGTCAATGGTCGCTGCCAAAAAGAGAGAGAAAAGAAACACTCAGCGTGCACTCTATCCTAGATCAGAATGGTTATCACTTTTTCTAATCAGGAAACCTCCCACTGTACCTCAAATTCTCCTCCAAACCTGTAAGAAGAATTAGTCGGGATCACCCGAGGAGTAAACCAACTCATCAGTGGGAATCGGGATCCAACTATCATCGCATGATAACTTGACGGAATCCACTCACGTCACTACACTCCAGAAGGTATGCGCGTACCTGGCAAGTTTCAGTTCATTTGAAACTCCCGATGAAAGTTTTACCCCTAGGACCCAAGTGACCTTGACACAGTCAACAAATCAAAGAGTCCTAGTCAAGTTCAACCCGTCATTATCCTGGATTGCATTAAACCCACCCGTACGAGCCCTTGACACAGTCAACAAGGCCGCACGACTGTCCTAACCAATCCCATTAATATGCTACAAACAAACACTACTTAGCTACCGCACACTACGCCTTGACACAGTCAACAAACGCAGCACGAATACTAAGTAATACTTGTAAGAAATGACGGAGGGCTACGTGTAGTTTTTGGCGAAAAACCTTTAACGTAATGAACTTGATATTGTTGAAGGAACTGCATAGCCTTTTTAGAAAATATAGTGACGAAAACCTTTACTAAAGAGGTCACTCCCGGTGAAGGGATCTCGGCTCTTTCCCCGTAGAATGAGGTGCAGGATATTCCAACTGAATACCACGATGCAAAGCAAAAGTAATCGGCTATAGTGAAGTTAATGCCCTGACGCAAAATTTTGTCCAAGGGGTCACTCCCGGTGAAGGGATCTCGGCCCTTGCCTCGTCGACTGAGGAGCAGGATATTCCAAATGAATACCACGATGCAAAACAAAAGTGAACGTCCTTGCAATAACAGCTTTTTTGAAAAAATGTTCCAACAACATCATAATAGGTTTGTTTAACTTGCATTGATCCGAATCAACGCAGTCCCATCAATTGATCACACCACAAAGAACGAAAATATACTGACGTACGTATATGCCATCCGCATTCGCCACTGGGTCCCGTCATCACCCGTTAGGTTAGCTAACTAACGGCAGAGCGGGGACTGGACTAGCGCGGATGAAAAACATATACAACATCTACTAATATATATACCAATATATTATATTTCGCTCAAGGCATGAATAAAAAGCAACATCACAGAAATGTACAGCATCACAGAACAATACAGATATCTGGAAGCCCCGGGTTTCACAGAGCCGCTGCTGAAACCCGACGTTCCCCTGGTCGTGTGGATAGCCTGTGCAATGAAAACCTAGACCCCTACGGGCGCGGCAAGTCACCCGCCAAAACCTGAAGCGAGGCAGCCTCCTTCAGCACCGTGAATGGACCACCCAGCACTTCACAGAATCCGGTAACTTGGGCACCCCTCCTGGGTCAACCTGTACCCCCTATGAGTGCAGCGAATAGCCCGCCAATTCCAGACTGAAGCCCCCTCCGTCTCAATCCCCTGAGATGCGGGCCCGTTGCCTTCTAGAACCCGGCTATCCGTGCACCCCTCCGCGGGGTAAGCCTAGTACAGAAAGTAAAATATACATACAACGGGTACATCGACCGCAACCAGGTCGTGCCCCAAAAGAATAATACAAACAGGCAGTGACGGCAGTCCACATGTCGGACGCTCGCCCCGCAATATCAAATGTACATAAAAAACAAAACTGTACTAACATTGCATCCAGGCTATCCCCCACGACCGATCCGCAACAACACAGCATAAACACAGAACATCAACGTGAAAATCACGTTCGCAAATCCGTCTAACCGGGCTATAGCAGTTAGACAGGATTTACCGATCAAGTGATATTCACGGTCGCAGATATAATGTAAATACTGTGAAATAATGTGTTTAAAATATCCGATCGATCAAATAATTAACAAGTGGGCCCCCAAGCAATACTGTAGCACTCACAGAAATTCTGGGCCCAAATTTAATATCCCAAAACCCTTAAAAATAGCCCACAAGCTCACTGGAAAAATTGGACACAGAGAAGACAACAATGTGCGGCGGAACCGCGGCCCAAGGGGGGTTTTGGCCGCGGTTCCGCGCTAAAGTTGTCGACTGAATGTGTCGAATTTTTACAGATGTCTTAGAATTTCCAGTACATCACTTTTATGCAACCTGAAAAATTTTTTTGAGCAAGAAAAAAAACAACAGAAAACTGATGTACATAAAACGCGTATTTTTGGAATTTTGGTCGATCGTATAAGTAAAACGCATTAGAACAAGCTAGACAAGGTTAATGGCGTGGCTCTGATACCATGTTGCGTCACGGCAGCGCCCCGGCCGTCTATCCGAGGCCAAAATGCGGAATCAAAAATTTTCCTTACTTGGAAACTGGCGCTACCGCGGACAAATACCCGGATCGTAACCATTAACCTATACTAGCTAACAAGAGATGGGATTCGAGATATACCGAGTGATCCGAGTCCTCCTGTCTTCTCATCATCGTCCCGATCTCCCGCGGAAACTCCGGTCGTCGCCTCCTTGCCGGAAGGGCACCACATCGTCTGTATCTTTTACGGGCTCCCACCTCAATACCGAGGCAACTCGGGCACGAAGCTGGCAAGTCGACGTGCCCAAGATTTGCTGTATAATGTAGTGTAGATGATGCATGTCTCATATGGGGTAATGGAGTTGCCTTTGGATGGAGGGAAGTGAAGAATGAAATGGAGATGAACTTTGGAGTAACCAAATGAGATGATAAATTTCCCATTTCACCAAATGAAAATCCCTCCACTCTCATCCTCAAGTGGCCGGCCAAATCAAGTGGGAAAAAGTGGGAGTAATCAACTAAAGGAGGTGAGTGTAGGATAAAGAGAAGGGTGACCACATCATAAAGCTAATAAACAACAACCATGCTTATATTTCCATACCCATTCAAATCACAATAAATGCAAGTGATGGAAAAGAGAATGATGATGGTCATATCATAATCCCACATATGCAAGAAACCCCCTCCTCAAATGTTATTTGCACAAATGCAAATAACCCCCTCCATCGGAAAAGTCCGGCCGGGAAAGAACAAAGGAAAACCGGCCGGAACGGAATGCAAACTGGCAACTCCAGAAAACTGGTCCCGTAATAAATTACAGGAAAACCCCAAAACTGTGCATACACACCCGCATCTGTATTCCGACTGGATACAAATGCAATGAGACAAAATCTACACTGTACTAAACTAGGACCGGCTTAAACCAAAGCCGGCTAGTAAAATCCGTTCGATCCTGATCCGTGCAATACCGCACGTATCTGATCGAACCCTGCCATATATCCATACGGCCGCTAGTACAAACCGTCCAATCCTGATCCGTGCAATACCGCACGTATCTGATCGGACCCTGCCATATCTCCATACGGCCTCTACAGCGTTTCGCCCGAAAGCTTGAGTAACTGAAAGTGTGGTGGACTCTAAAGACTCGTCAATACTATGGCTGTGGATTTAACCACTAGCACGTCAGAGGTATAAGCCAATACGTGACGGGCCACCAGCTATTGACCAAAAGGGACGTCGATGAGCGAACTCATCCTGACACCCTACTGAGCCTGTCAGTGACAATATCCGTACAGTCCGGTCCGTTCTTCTATGAGGATCGCATGTCGGGCCTAAGGGGTTGGTAAAATTCAGACCCCCAAAGGCGGTACAAGTCGTGTCGGAGTGTAGCCCAGAACGCCCTGAGATACTACTGGAATACCTACCAGTAAATCTCCTGTCTCGGCCGAGGGCTTTGCGTAATGGCTCTCCTAGACACAGCGCGACCTCACCCCCAATACCGGGAGAGACGAACCCCTGCAGATCCGCTCACTGCCTCCATGTGGCTCGGGACTGTACCCAACTAAAACCTGTTTGCACGACTCCTTTGAGCCGTGGTAGGGTAGTAATCAAAGCACAGTGGGAACTCACACGAGACAAATGACGATCTCAGGTCGATGAACTAACCTGTACACATGTCACCTGGGAACTGCTATCTGACGTCTGGTATAATCCCAACTAGCAGGTTCCCGGCGAGTCCTGTCCGGTGTACTCATAACCCAATGAGCACCTGTATACATCTTAGGTGAACCAACTGACACCAGTGGCTTGTGAGACCGGCCACTGCCCCTCGTCGGGGTCTCGACTGTATACACTAGTCTACTAATGGAGTATTGATGCCAGTCTCGAAACTCCCACGACTAGGGACCATTTAAGGATGTGCTTATAGACCCCAGCTCCCACGTATATGATCGCCATCATACTGCTGGTCGTCAAGCAAGAATCCTAGGGGCTCTATCAACGTGTAATAGCGACCTGTAAGGTCACCTGAAACAGTACACGATGATAAAGGTAAACCAGATAGCATACTATCATCTCGAGTAAGACTGTTCTACCGGGATAGGTCCTCCCTCAATCATTGCAATCACGTGCCTGTGATCCAATAATTGACTCTGAGGGCACTATCTCCAACAGTATCTACATCTTCGATCACTTTGAAGAATCCCGATACTTGCAATACCTGGTTCTCTACTTTATTCTTATACCTATAACTTCTCAAAACTTGGACCCTGTGTTTCTACGAAACACCTGTCTAAGAACCAGAGAAGTCATAAGTAAACAGAATATAGTACGAGGACCAACCCCTCTGTCCTAATGGACACTGGACAATATACAACACTCTGTACAAGTCCCCTGAGTCTAATAACTCAATCACTGTGTGTCGTAGGTTGAAAACTGTACTTATGGTTAAGAAGAATTACACCGCTGTTCAATGCTCCTTACCTATCCATCCACTGGTATAGGTAAATGTCATAGACATAATTTCAAAAAGGTATGTCGCACTCTATAAAAATAGACGTACAGATATATCAATTTGAAATTGGTGCATAACAACGGATATTCAAAACCATATATTTGCCGTCCGGCAAACAACCCAGGTGGCTTCCTCAAATATCACCAATTACAACGAATCCCGATATAATGAGGATGATCACCTAATTCCCAATAACTTACTCCCACTCATCACCTGTAAAACCATACAGATGTGAGAATCAAACCTGGTAAATACATACCCTGGAGCAAGTGTCTAATCGGGAAATCAGTGTTCTTTTAACAATACACAGTGAAACTGAAACATTGAAATGTTTCGATGGGGTATCCTGGTATTCCTAGTAATGCATCTTCCATTATCCAGATTCACAACTGTAACCATATAATTCTTTGCCATCTCTCCAAATCCCTTTATATGTTTTTAGTCATTACCTTCTGTACACCCCTTTAGGCCAAATGGTTTTCTTCCTTCCCTACCTTTCGGCACCAGCCTATGGTTTGGAAGAAGACTATCCAATAAACATAATGGGTGTACTGTCCTAATCCTAGGAGCACTCACAATACGAGAGAAGGTGAAGATAAAAGACAACCGAATAAACCTTATTCCTATTTCTCCTGAACCAGGATCCATCCCCGAACTGGAACAAGTTCCTTTCGAGTTCGTATATAACCATACGATGGATTATGCAATAAACTTGGGATCTTCGTAGTGATACGGAGTGTCCTGGAGAAATACAAAGGTGATTTAGGATTGGCGAAGAAATATTTGGTTTGGTCATGAACAGCAGTCGCAATTTACTTTGCCCTCTTACTAATCCCTTTCTTTGACTTAACTTAATACCTTCTGTACACCGTTTAGGCTAATTGGTTTTCTTCATTCCCCACCGTTCTGCACCAGCCTAAGGTTTGGAAGAAGACTATCCAATTTGCGTAATAGGTGTACTATCTCCTAAGCCAAGGAGTACTCGCAATCTGAGAGAGAAGGTAAAAGGAAAAGACAACTGAATAGTCCTATTCGTTTTCTCCAGAACCGGAAACCATCCTCGAATTCCTTCGAGTTCGTATATAACCATACGATAGTTTTGTCCAATGGAAGTGGACGTTCGTAGTAATACGGGGTGTCCTGGAGAAAAGGGTAAAAGTAGGAGTGGCAATGATGTTTGCAACTCTGACAATCCAAAAGCCAGTGTTAAGAAGGTTCGGTCAAATTGGTCACTGAGTCATAGTCTAGGGTCGGGTCAATGGTCGCTGCCAAAGAGAGAGAGAGAGAAAAGAAACACTCAGCGTGCACTCTAACCTAGATCAGAATGGTTATCACTTTATCTAATCTGGAAACCTCCCACTGTAACGTCAAATTCTTCCCCAAACCTGAAAGAAGAATTAGCCGGGATCACCCGAGGAGTAAACCAACTCATCTGTGGGAATCAGGATCCAACTATCATCGCATGATAACGTGACGTAATCCGCTCACGCTATCACACTCCAGAAGGTATGCGCATATCTGGCAAGTTTCAGTTTCTTTAGAAACTCCCGATGTGGATTTTTGCCCCATGCTCTTATGACCTTGACGAAGGTCAACAAATCATAAGTCACATGTCAAGTTCTACCCGCCATTATCCAGGTTAATTTGAACCTACCCGTACAAGCCCTTGACGAAGGTCAATAAGGCTATACGACTGTCCCAAACCAACGCATCTATCTATGCAGCAGAAAGGCAACAAGCAGCTACCATACACTATGCCTTAACGAAGGCCAACAAACATAGAATGAATACTACGTGCTACCCGTCTGAAACGACGGAGGGCTACGAATGGTTTCTGGCGAAAACCTTTAACGTAATGAACTTGATATCGTTGAAGGAACTGGATAGCTTTGAAAAATATTGTGACGAAAACCTTTGCTAAAGAGGTCACTCCCGGTGAAGGGATCTCGGCTCTTTCCCCGTAGAATGAGGTGCAGGATATTCCAACAGAATACCACGATGCAAAGCAAAAGCAATCGGCTATAGTGAAGTTATTGCCCTGACGCAAACTTTTGTCCAAGGGGTCACTCCCGGTGAAGGGATCTCGGCCCTTGCCTCGTCGACTGAGGAGCAGGATATTCCAACTGAATACCACGGTGCAAAACAAAAGAGAACGCCCTTGCAATAACAGCGTTTTGAAAAAGTGTTCCAACAACGTCAGAATAGGTTTGTTTATGTTGCATTGATCCGAATCAACGCAGTCCCATCAATTGATCACACCACAAAAGAACGAAAATAATGATGTACGTATATGCCATCCGCATTCGCCACTGGGTCCCGTCATCACCCGTTAGGTTACTTAACTAACGACAGAGCAGGGACTGGACTAGCGCGGATGCAAAACATATACAACATCTACTAGTATATATATAATATATAATTTTCGCTCAAGGCATGATAAAAATGCAACATCACAGAAATGTACAGCATCACTGATCAATACAGATATCTGGGATCCCCGGGTTTCACAGAGCCGCTACTGAAACCCGACGTTCCCCGGGTCGTGTGGATAGCCTGTGCAATGAAAATCCTAGACCCCTACGAGTGCGGCAAGTTACCCGCCAAAACCTCAACCGAGGTAGCCCCCTTCAGCAACGTGAATGGACCACCCAGCACTTCACGGAATCCGGTAACTTGGGCACCGTTCCTGGGTCAACCTATACCCCCTACGAGTGCGGCGAATAGCCGGCCAATTCTATAGTAAAGCCCCCTCCGTCTCAATGCCATGAGATGCGGGCATGTTGCCTTCTAGAATCCGGCTATCCGTGCACCCCTCCGCGGGGTAATCCTAGTACAGAAAGTAAAATATACATACAACGGGTACATCGACCGCAACCTGGTCGTGCCCCAAAAGAATAATACAAATAGGCAGTGACGGCAGTCCACATGTCGGACGCTCGCCCTGCAATATCAAATGTATATATAAAACAAAACTGTACTAACATTGCATCCAGGCTATCCCCACGACCGATCCGCAACATCACAGCACAACACAGAACATCAACGTGAATGTCACGTTCGCAAATCCGTCTAACCGGGCTATAGCAGTTAGACAGGATTTACCGATCAAATGACTTTCACGGTCGCAGATATAATGTAAATACTGTGAACTAGCATGTTTAAAATATCCGATCGATCAAATTTACCGAAGTGGGCCCCAAGCATTACTGTAGCACTTACAAAAAATCTGGGCCCAAAAAGAATGTCCCAAAACCCCCATTTTCGACTCAGAAGCCTACTGTGAAAATTTTGTACAATGAACAGTCAAAAGCGCGGCGGAACCGCGGCCCAAGCATGGGTTTGGCCGCGGTTCCGCGGCGGTATGGAGAGATCGCGCGACCAAATTTTCACAGATTGCTTAGATGTCCATGCACAGTATTCTGAAACAACCAGAAAAATTTTTGGAGCCAAAAAAAATTCGACAGAGAACAGATGCATGGAAAATACGGTTTTTGGAATTTTTTTCGATCGAGTCTTTAAACATACTAAAGCTAGCTAGGCATGGTTAATGGGGTGGCTCTGATACCAATGTAAGTCCGCGGCGGTGCCCCGGCCGTCGATCCGACGCCGGAAACGCGAAAACAAAAACTTTGCAAACTAGCAAACCGGCACCACCGCGCACTTTTCACCCGGATCGGTCCATTAACCTAACTACTAGCAAACAAGAAAAGAGTAGAGAAGCTATACCAAGCGATCCGTGTCCTTCGGTCTTCGTCTCCACTCCGATCTCCCGCGGAATCTCCGTCCGTCAACTCCTCGTCGGAAAGGGCACCACGTAGACGGAATCTTTTACGGGCTCCCACCTCTGGACCGAGGCAACTCAGGCGCGAAGTTGGCTAGCCGACGCGACCAAGATTTGCTGTAGGCAAGTGTAGAATCGTAGTCTCTTTTGGGGTGGTGAAGTTGCCATGGATGGAGAAGAGAATAAAATGCTTTGGAGGAAAATGGTGCTCACAATTTTTAGCAAGGAAATAAGATGAAGAAAATGCCACACACTCAAAAATGAAACTCTCTCATCCTCCCTCTAATGTGGCCGGCCCCTCCTCTAAAGAAATGGTGGAGAGAATCAAATTGAAACATGAAGGGAGGTGATGGTAGGAAAAGTAGAGGGTGACCACATCCAAAAAGGCAATGATAACATTATCAAATCAACCTCAAATCCTTTCTCATCTCAAAAAAGCAAGAAATGATGATAGAAAAGAATGGTATCAAAAGATGCTTTCATAATCTCCCATTTCACAAATAACACCTCCACAAAGAGTTATTTGCAAACTTGCAAATAACCCCCTCCATCGGAAAAGTCCGGCCGGGAAAGAACAAACAAAAACTAGCCGAAACGGAATACAAACTGGCAACCTCAGAAAACTGATCCCGTAATAAATTACAGGAAAAACCCACTACTGCATATACATGCCCGCATTCGTATTGCTACTGAATACAAATGCAAAGAGACAAAATCTACACTATCTAATACTAGGATCCGGCTTAAACCAAAGCCGGCTAGTAAAATCCGTCCGATCACGATCCGTGCAATACCGCACGTATCTGATCGAACCCTGCCATATCTCCATACGGCCTCTACAGCGTTTCGCCCGAAACCTGAGTAACTGAGTGTGGTGGACTCTAAAGACTCGTCAATACTATGGCTGTGGATTTAACCACTAGCACGTCAGAGGTATTAGCCATACGTGACGGGCTACCAGCTATTGACCAAAAGGAACGTCGATGAGCGAACTCATCCTGACACCCTACTGAGCCTGTCAGTGACAATATCCGTACAGTCCGGTCCGTTCGTCTATGAGCATCGCATGGCGGGCCTAGGGGGTTGGTAAAAGTCAGACCCCCAAAAGCGGTACAAGTCGTATCGGAGTGTAGCCCAGAACACCCTGAGATACTACTGGAATACCTACCAGCAAATCTCCTTCCTTGGCCAAGGACTTTTTATGTTCTGGCTCTCCTAGACACAGCGCGACCTCACCCCCAATACCGGGAGAGACGAACCCCTGCAGATCCGCTCACTGCCTCCATGTGGCTCGGGACTGTATCCAACTAAAACCTGTTTGCACGACTCCTTTGAGCCGTGGTGGGGTAGTAATCAAAGCACAGTGGGAACTCACACGAGACAAATGACGATCTCAGGTCGATGAACTAAACTGTACACATGTCACCAGGGAACTGCTATCTGACGTCAGGTATAATACCAACTAGCAGGTTCCCGGTGAGTCCTGTCCGGTGTACTCATAACCCAATGAGCACCTGTATACATCTTAGGTGAACCAACTGACACCAGTGGCTTGTGAGACCGGCCACCGCCCCTCGTCGGGGTCTCGACTGTATACACTAGTCTACTCTGGAGAATCGATGCCCTGTCTCGAAACTCCCACGACTAGGGACCTTTTAAGGATGTGCTTATAGACTCCAGCTCTCACTTATATGATCGCCCTCATACTGCTGGTAGTCAAGCAAGAATCCTAGGGGCTCTATCAATGTATAATAGCGACTCATAAGGTCACCTAAAGCAGTACACGATGATAAAGATAAACCAGATAGCATACTATCATCTTGAGTAAGACTGTCCTACTGGGACAGGTCCTCCCTCAATCATTGCAATCACGTGCTTGTGATCCAATAATTGACTCTGAGGGCACTATCTCCAACACTATGATTACCTATGGTAATGTCTCTACATGAGTTTGTATATGATACTCACTCACCATGGTTAGCTCATTCTCTCTCTTTATGATTTTTCATTCTCATTTTGAGTTCATCTTCTTCCTCCTTCACTTTCATTCTAGGGTTTGATAAAGAGAGAGATACAAAGTGAGAAATGAAATTCTAAAGTGTACCAATTTCCTATCTCACCATCCTCTACTAGACTAGCACTTTAGTTTAGGGTGTTTTCTTCACTAATTCTTTGGTTAGTGAAGTAGAAGCTTGAGTCCGTATTCCCTCGACGTAGATCATCTTCGGCCTCGAAGACTTCAAGCAATACCGTTGCAACTTTCTCAAGGAGCCGTTCGAGAGTCCGGGAGCCGATGATCGCAGCAAAGGGACTACATTAAAGAGCTTTAGAAGTGAAGGACCGATCTACAAAGGTTGTATTTCGTATTCCCTTAGTGTAAATGTGTTTTACTTGCATGTGATCGCCTAATCTCTAGTTAACGTTCTCGTTTCGAGTTATTCAGCACGGCTAAAATTTTTATCCGGCATGATTGATGCCTTGTAGAGCCTTGTTAGTGTGTCTAGTAACCCTACAGTGGTATCACAGCCTAGCTAGAACATTAGGCGATGTGTTAACGAAGTTAAAACCCCGATCGAACCCGTAAACATCAAAGTAAACCCCTCTCTGGAAATTTTTTCAAAACTGCGATTTTTCTGTATTAAAAATGCTTAAAAAAAATCAGCAGGCAACTGTACAAAACGACACTGTTTGGCGCCTAAGGCGCCGCGGAACCGCGGCACGAGCATGGCTCGTGCGGCGGTTCCGCGGCCATATGGTGACGTCACCCTTGTCGTTTTGCACAGTAACGTTCCTATTTAATTTCCTGATATTTTCTGGGTATTTTTATCTGACTCAATTGTTGAGTGTTCTGGGGTTTATTTTGTATTCGTAGATTCGATCGGAAAATTTAATTTCTTTGTGTTTTCCGGATATTTAGAAAGTATTAAAAAGTTCGGACGGATATCAATAACTCACTTTTTCCCGACCCGGAAAATTTCAAAGTGTTGGATTTTTCCGTTTGTTTTAAAAACGTCTAGATCGTGCAAGTTACGCGATGGACCCTTTAGAAGACAACAAACCTTAACTCGATTATGTGACCGTCTTGAACTGCCCTTTGAACCTTAGGGTTTGGGGCAGTACGGCGTGCCACATGTGAGGCGTTGGCTTGACCCTTCTACGGCTGGACCATTGGTACTGTGGCATGTGATGGATGTTTTTAAACTCCCCTCAAGTGTTGAGATATATTTGGGAAAACTTGGGTGTTTGATCATTCGATCGGAAAGTTTAACATTGTCTATTTATTTGGAATGTGATACAATATTTGGAATCCACAAGTAGTTATGAGATAACTGATTTGGATGTTATAAACATAGCAGTTTAGTCTCATATGATCGGTTGCCACGGAATTTTGATGCGATCAAAAGTCCATCGCAATCACGTAGCGTACGCGGATACTCGCCGGGTAAACTTAATAGATAGCCACGCCCCATAGCCCCGACCAAGTGACTGTAGGAGAACCCCGTCACTGAAAGCATCCGTTCGAGTGCTCGCGGAAGCGGTGTTCCACCTTAGTGCACTTCGTCGACGGCATCCGGGGGTGCGGCCGTCTACTAAAGTTTGCGACGAGCATTCGATCAGAATATCGGGAATCTTGTTGAATTGCCCGACTTGATATTGAAAAGTGTTTTCGATATAGAGACTAAAATGCGGGGTTTATAATTGTTAAGCATTCGATGTCTAAGGAGGTTGCGGATTCCAACTGTTGTAGTTTTACACTTTCTTTTCTGCGACCGTAAGTGTAACATGTGATATCGCCGGTTTCGTTGCTATATGTCAACGACAATTGGGATGCGTATAATTACTTACGTTGATGACATGTGATGTTATGTGTTGTTGGATATGTTATATTGGATCGTCGCGTTCTGAATAGCCGGGGGTTTTATGTGAGATGAGAGTTTTTATTTTCATTCATGTATATTTAAATGTATGTAATATTCTTTTATTGGGGCACTTCCAGGATGAGGTTGATGTCACCATTTGTATATTATTTACTTTTCCGCACTAGGATAGACCCAAGAAGGAGAGCACAAGTAACCGGGTTCTAGAGTCCAGTGGGAGACCAACACGAGGAGTCGAGTCCGGGTCTCCTAACTCTAGAATTGGTAGGGTTGCTTGCCGCTCTCATAGGGGTCTAGGGGTGTGGGTTTGGCTATTCATCGCGACCGTGGAATCCGTGTTTTATAGTGGCTCAAAATATAACACGGACGTCCTAGTATATCCAATGTTTCATATATTTCTTCTGCTGCGATATCTGTGATGTGATCATGTGATGTTCTGTGATAAATACTGTATATAGTATATATGATATATTATATAGGCGTTACTTATGTTTTACACCCGCGCTAGCCCTGCCCCGCTCTGTCGTTAGTTACCTAACCTAACGGTGCACGAGGGGACATCGAGGTGAATGCGGATGGCATAAGTGGACGTCGTATTTATCTGTGATGTTTAGGTGACTTAAATGATGGGACTTCATTAATGTGATTAATGAAAGAAAAGAAATCTAAAAGATGTTGTGGAATCGAATTTTCAAAAACAGGTAGCTACAGTTCTTGCTTTGCATCGCGGTGTTCCTTGTAGAACATCTTGCACCTTATTCGATAAGGAAAGGCCGAGATCCCTTCACCGGGAGTGACCCCTTTAGCAATAACTAGCAGATGCTACACCCCTCGGTTTTGTCTTTTGATTGTTTTTCTAGTTCTTGCTTTGCACAGTGATATATATGATATGTCCTACACCTCATTCAATGAGGAAAGAGCCGAGATCCCTTCACCGGGAGTGACCTCTTTAACGAAACTAGTAAAAGCCTAAAAAAACACTCCATTTTAAAATCATTTGATTCTACAACGATATCAAGTTCATTACGCAATAGGTTTTCAGAAAAACCTATCGTAGCCCTCCGTCATTTCAGATAACTTGTATATAGTATTCGTGCTACATTTGTTGGCTTTCGTCAAGGTGTAGTGTGCGGTAGCTATATGCTGCTTATCTGCTGTATACGATGCGATTGGATTAGGTTAGTCGTACGGCTTTGTTGGCTTTCGTCAAGGGTCGTGCGGGTAGGTTTAATTCAGTCAAGAAATGTATGGGTTGAACTTGACTAGCGGCCTATGGTTTGTTGGCTTTCGTCATGGTCATAGCACGTTAGGGGCAAAATATTATTGGGAATTTCAAGTGTTGAAATTTGCAATGAGATTGCATACCTTCTATGAGATAGTTGGATCCCGATACCCACTGCGAGTAATTGTTACTCATGGGAGAGTTTTACACATTACAATTAGCCGATCAAGTAGGTGTCTAGAAAGGTGTCAACGGGGTTACGCCTCTGGGAAAACGAGGTTTACTTTAATTAGGTCCGTGCGAAAGCACGGGGAACCTCCCTCAAAGTACCGACACTGGCCTGGCTGAAAGATTGGCGAACTTGTAGCATGTAATTAATCCCGGCTAGTCTTTCCTTTTAGGGTTTGAAGGAAGATTTGATAAAAACAGTGGGAGCCATCCTGATTAGATAAAATAATAACCAATCTGATCTTGCAAGAGCGCACGCAGAGCGTTTTCTTCTCTCTCTCCAGGTGGCGACCATGTCACGCCTTAATCAAGATAATAATACGGATGTATTGACCGAACCCGCTTGTTATACTGAGCTGGGGAACGTTGGTCCCGCTCCAACTTATAATTGTTATAAGACAGAGCAGGAAATTGGGGATTACTAGAATTCCCGTGCCGCCCAAACGAAGAAAGTGCATGCTGATGCATCATCTTCGGGTGTGTTCATTACAGAGAACTGTTTCTCAGTATCCTTCATGTCCTGGGTATGTGATACCGGATCAGGATCCCGCATATGTAATCTGTTACATGGGCTACAGATAGATAGAGAACTGAGAACGGGTGATAAGTTTCATGAGATAGAAAACGGTGCAAGTGTTGCAGCCAAGTCTGTTGGTCACTATCACCCTGTATTACCAGAATACATTGATTCTGAACAAATGTCATTAGATACCGAACCTGATATACAACATCATATCAGTCTCTTTATTAGTAAAGAAAGGATATAATTTTGTATTGATGGATAATGTTTTGAAAATTTCCTATATCAAAAGTTGATCGGTTCAGGCACGTTATCTAAAAGCATTGACATTCTAAATCAAACTACAGTTCTTAGTATACAGAACACATACAAGAGGAAGAGTTCAGAAATAAACGAATCCTTCTTGAAGTATTGTAGAATAGGTCATATCAATGTGACCTGACTAGATGAAGTTATATAAAGATATATATTTAAATTAGTTTGAATTTACATCTTGTGAAACTTGCCGGTCATGTCACAGAGATAAGATGACCATAACTCCATTTATTAGAAACAGAGAAAGGGTTAGTGAACTCTTGGGATGATACATACTGATGTATGAAGGTCCCCTGTCTATACATACCAAGACCGGTCCTTTGTACTTCATTACATTCTCTAATAATCTCTCAAGATTCAGACATATGTTCATGTTGAAACATAAGTCCGAACCTTTTGAGATATTCACAGAATATAAGTTAGAAGTAGAGAACTAAAACAGGTATAAGTATTATGTCCTTTGATGCGATCAAGGAGGAGAATACTTGAGCATGGAATTCCTGGATTATTCTAAAGGAGAATGAGATTCTCTCTCAGCATTATTCCTCCGCATACACCACAGCACGTCGGTGTATCGAGGCAGAGCAATCACACCCTATATGATAAGGTGTGCACTATGATGAGTACTACTGAGTTACCTATTTCCTTTTGGAAGTTATGCACTTATGAAGTTGCATACCTATTGAATAGGGTTCCGATCAAATCAGTTGCCTACCACTTCATATGAGATATGGAAAGGGAAGAGCCCATATCTTAAGTTTGTTAAGATTTGGGGTTGTCCGGCCTATGTCTAAAAGCAAAATCCGGACAAGCTCGAGGCAAAGTCAGTTTTGTAGAAGTTTGTTGGATATCCCAAGCATTCACAAGGGAATATCTTCTACCAAACCGAGGAACAAAAGATGTTTTGTTTCTCAGCATGCCACCTTTATGAAAGGAATTTCTTGTGAAGAAATTAGTGGACTTGAGGTAAAACTGGAAGAAGTTCCAGCTAAACAAATTGCAGCTGATGATTTGGTAGAACCAAAGGATTCAATAGTAACCAACGAACCTCAGCCTCTCCGCCGATCTAGCAGGGTTCCTCACCCACCTGAGAGATACTTTGGTTTCTCTATGACAGTGGGAGCGAGGATTGCATCATGAGATGATGACCCAACTAGTTTCGAGCTGGCCATCAGGAGTGGGACTCTATAAGAATGGCTGGATGCTTATCGATATGAGATGGAATCCTTATACACCATCAAAGTATGGACTTTGGTTGCTTTATCTGAAGGGTTAAATCCCCATCAGGAGCAAGTATATCTTGAGAAGATTACTTGGTGTACATGGAAAAGTTGAGACTTTCAAATCTAGACTTGTTAAAGGTTTGCATCATTGACCAGGTATGGATTATGATGAAACCTTTTCTAAGTAGCTATGCTTAAGTCCATCCAGATCCTACTTGCCACGGCTACATACCATGACTACGATATCTGGCGGTTGGGTGTCATGACTACTTTTCTAAATGTTGTTTTAGAAAAGAGACAGTCTATAAGTACACAGTCAGAGGTCTTCGTAGACAGTGGGAGCAGCGGAAACGCGTGCAAGATGTTTTATGTGATAAAGCAGGCATCGCGGAGTTGGAATGTCTGTTTTGATGTGTTAGTCAAAGAGTTTGACATCATCAAAATGGTAGATGAACCTTGTATAAACAAAAAGGTAGTAGGGAGTATGGTGGTGATCCTCGTAGTGTACGTGGATGGCATACTCTTGATGGGGAAGGAGTTTCCTATGCTACGCTCGGTCAATCTCCGCTTATCACAATGATTCTCTACATAGGGTCAAAATGATACCTCCTAAATTCAGAGTTTTGATCTATGAGATAGATGTAATTGGATGTTAGGATTCTCACTAGTTGTAGTGAGATTGTATCAATCGATCCTGGGGAGAATCACTGGAAGGGTTCCAGGGTGATAAGGACGACTGAATGTCAGTCACAGGCATTGTCTTTACCCTCAGTAAAGGGACGGTATGTTGGAAGAGTTCCAAGCTAGATACTGTGGCATACTAGACGATAAAGGCTGGATACATCGCTACCAAAGATGCTACCAAAGAGGATGTCTGGGTGTATAATAGTTCATGAGATGAACTTCGTTCCTACCATTGTGAGACAATGGAGTTGTGGCTTATGCCAAGGAACGCCCGTCCCATCAGTGATCCAGACATATTCTAAGGCAGTGTCACCTGATCAAGGAAATGGTTGATCTCCAGAGGATCGAGGTTAGGATAGTAGACTCAGAGGACAACACGGCGGATCCACTCACAGAGGCCATTTCCCAGAGAGAGACATTTATAGGATGGTTGAGTATGAGATACTACAACCACAGTTCTCAGATGGCCCTAGTGCAAGTGGGAGATTGTTAGTTATATGTATGCCCTAGAGGCCATTACTATACATGTGATGTATATTGTAGTGGATGCTTGGACATATATAGGGATAACTTTCTTGCTCGACATGATAGTATGCTATCTGGTTACCCTTTACCTTAACGTGTATACTGTTTGTCTCTCTGTTACATGTTGGTAAAGCCCTTAGGATGTGTACTTGACTACCTGGACTATGATGCGGATCATACTAGTGGGGACATGGTAGTCCATAAGTACATCCTTCAAGGTCCCTAGTCGTAGGTGTATCGAGACGGGGCATCGATATACCAGAGTAGACTAGCGTATACCTTCTCGACCCATACAGATGGGCGATGGATGATCCCATATCCATTGGTGTTTGAAATCATAGATGATATACGGGTGCTTAGTGGAGAATGGGTACACTGGACGGACTCGCCGAGAACTCCCAGATGGTATTATACCTTACGTCAGATGGCAGTTCTCTGGTGACACTGGTACAGGTTAGTCTGTAGACCCGAGATCGTCATAGAGTCTTGTGTGATTCCCACTGTGCTTTGATTTCCACCTTACCACGTCCAAGAGGGCGTGCAAAACGGTGGTTTTTGGGTACAGTCCCGAGTCACATGGAGGCAATGAGTGATATGAGGGGTTTCGTCTCTCCCGGTATTGGGGGTTGATGTTGCGCTATGCTCGATTGGCCATAACAGGGAAGTCCCTAGCCAAGGCTGGTTTAGAGATTTACTGGTAAGTGTTACCAGTAGTTTCTCGACCCGTTATGAGCCTCATATCGGCATGACTTATCGGTTATTGGGGTCTGACGTTTACCACCCCTAGACTTGATATGCGACATATCAGACGAAGAGACCGGACTGTACGGTAGTGTTACTGTCAGGCTTTTACAGGAGTTGGAGCGGGCTTGCTTGCTGATCTTCTGATCGCTTAATACCCGGGTAGCCGTTACGTCCAGCTAGTACCGCTGACGGCTTGTGGATGCTTGATATGATCATCACCTACTGTCGGCGTATTGACGAGTCTTTAGAGTCCTACATAGAGGTTGTACTGGCTCAGGCAAAACGAAATAGGAGCGCATATGTGATATGTGCGGGACCGAGAATAATGCGTGTATGTGATACCGTATTCTATTCTCGCGATGTTTGTGTCGATCGGTTATATGCGATATAACCAAGTTATCGAATCAAAGGTTGATTCGATAAATCGATACATTGTATGTTAGTCGGTTATATATAAGATAACCGGATTATTAAGTCAAGTGTTGATTTAATAATTTAGTGTATAATTGTATATGTGATATACTAATTTACATTAACTAACATTGGTTCACTTAAGCATTTGTTTTTCTCACTTTTGCATAAGTTAATATATATATGTGATTTATATATTAATTTGTGTTCTTATTTGTATCATGGTTGTTGATACAAATATCATGGGTGTATAAGACTTATACCATACTTATTATAGTATTAGGTTTTTAATATATAAAGTAAATACAAAATTAGTGGATAAAGCACACATGCATGAAGCTTATCTTTGCATTTGACTTAGTCAACTAATTTTGTTTTACTTATGATATTAGTTAACCTAACCACTATGATTACCTATGGTAATGTCTCTACATGAGTTAGTATATGATAATCACTCACCATGGTTAGCTCATTCTCTCTCTTGATGATTTTTCATTCTCATTTTGAGTTCATCTTCTTCCTCCTTCACTTTCATTCTAGGGTTTGATAAAGAGAGAGATACAAAGTGAGAAATGAAATTCTAAAGTGTACCCATTTCCTATCTCACCATCCTCTACTAGACTAGCACTTTAGTTTAGGGTGTTTGCTGCACTTATTCTTTGGTTAGTGAAGTAGAAGCTTGAGTCCGTATTCCCTCGACGTAGATCATCTTCGGCCTTGAAGACTTCAAGCAATACCGTTGCAACTTTCTCATGGAGCCGTCCGAGAGTCCGGGAGCCAATGATCGCAGCGAAGGGACTACATCAAGGAGCTTTAGAAGTGAAGGACCGATCTACAAAGGTTGTATTTCATATTCCCTTAGGGTAAATATGTTTTACTTGCATGTGATCGCCTAATCTCTAGTTAACGATCTCGTTTCGAGTTATTCGGCACGGATAAAATTTTTATCCGGCATGATTGATGCCTTGTAGAGCATTGTTAGTGTGCCTAGTAACCCTACAATTGAGACATTGATTCTTATTCCATTGAGCATATGAAATATAGCATACCTGTATAACTACATGCTTACACATATGCCTTGCTATGCCTACATATTGTAGCTACACATATACCTATAGGGTATTGCATCATTATTGACAGGTATAGATACATACCTTGCTATAGCTACCTATACCCCTAAGTTGTATTGTATTGTCATTTGACGTTGAGACGTGGATTAGTGCGCTTATGAAATGCATTATACATACCTGCTTATATGTAGATACACATATCTTGCTATGATTACATGTACACCTCATATGATGCTGCACTTGATTCGGAGAAAATTGGGAACCACATGATATACTTAATGACTTGTCGTATTTAAATAGTGGTTTTCCCGTAATATGCTCATATTGCTGTTTTATGTTGCATACATCAGTTTTCATGGAATTTCGCATTGATATATGGTTTTCATGAGATTTATGGTTTTGAGAACCGTGGGGGTATTTTAATAAACTTATGCATTGTTTGAAAACCCGGTTTCTATTGATATGATATTTCAGTGCGTCCACCATGAGTTTTCTCGGTTCTGCGGCTTGAGATAATTATATGGGCTGATGCGGACTGACAGAGCCCGAGAGAGGGATATTTATATAGGCCGATCCGGACTGACGGAGCCCGAGAGATATTTATATGGGCCGATCCGGAATGACGGAGCCTGAGGGACGATCCGGACTAACGGAGCCCGAGGGCCGATCCGGACTGACGGAGCCCGAGGGCCGATACGGACTGACGGAGCCTGAGAGAGATAGAGAGAGATATTTATATGGGCCGATACGGACTGACGAAACCCGAGAGATATTGATGTGGGCCGATCCGGACTGACGGAGCCCGATATTTGTGTATTTACGTGTCGATGCTTGACACGAGTATTTCATGATGTTTTTGGTTTCCATGAGATATACTGATATGAGAGCCGATTTTGGTGATGGTGCCTGAGGATTTTGGGATTTGATGTGTCAGTGAGGGACACTGGGGTTTTTCCATGCTGATGATTTTTGCATAAGGTTTTATTATGTCATCCGACACTCAGGATTACTTCGATATGCATTTTTATTCATGTAGTTGTAGTACCCTGCTGATATACCTTTACATGATTGTTGCGTATCCATATTGCCATACTCATGCTATCTGAGTACATGCGGTAGATTATCGCTGTTAGTGCATACTATCGATTACCGTATGATGTTATTTTCTATTCACGAGTTGGAAACTCACCCCCGTTGTGCCGCAGTGTTTTGCAGGCCTGATCATCTGATTCTTCGCCGCAGGGCGCCTTATCATATCTACTTTTGCGGATACCGCTATGTTTGGCTGTGAGGCCCTTTTGATTAAGGTAGGTTGCGGTTATCCGTTGTTGTGTATTGTATATAATTTGTATCTAGTACTCTCCATCTACCACCTTCATGTATTGACTTAGAGACGAGTTGTGAGGATCGATATTGTATATTTTTATGACTCATGTTGTCGTGCTCGTGTGAGCCGGCCTTTATTTATGTGGTTTATCTCATTTCTTCGCTACGGCGTCGTATATCTGTTGTGGTGGTTGTTTCAGCCGTTGGGCGAGATTTGCTCCCGTTTGGGGATGATTTACTTATATCTTATGTTTGTACCCATTTCGGGGCTAGCTTTTACAAAAGAGGTGCTGGCGAAAATTTTATGAAAACAAACTTAAGTTAAAGTTTTGCGTCGAGTTTTCAAAAGGTGTTCTATCTTTTCCGTCTTGTAATGGTTTAGATTGCCGGGTTTTCGGCTTACTTAAATTGTGTTACGCCTGTTGACGTTACGTAGTCTAAGTGCCTGTCATGTGCCTAAATTAGGTCGTGACAAAGAGAGTGAGGTGTGAATAATGGTGAGAGGTGAGTGTAGGGTGAAGTTATCTCTTAATATCACTCTCTCCCTCACCTCGATTAATGCTCACATTAAAGCCCCATGACTCACATAGCTACCTCTCTCTCAATCCAAACAATCAAATATCTTTCTCACAAAAATATCTAAGTGTTGGTTAAATCTTAAACAAAGCAAGGATTAGGTTAAGGGTTGTCATGGGTACTAAACGAGATTAACACAAACTAACCGTCACATTAACATGCACATGTGTGTGCAAGCAATAACAATAAAAAAATATTAATTAATTGCTAGTAAATGTGAGGAACCCGATTTGGTAAACTTTTTACTAAAAAAAACCGCAATAACGCTTATTTAACACTAACCGCATTTCTAAGGTGTTACGCCCATCCCTCTTGTACAAGGTCATATGGTTCTGACAAACTGATCACTGTGCGATATCAACTCCCAATACCAGGAGAGACGAATCCCCAACAATCGCTCAATGCCTCCATGTGGCTCGGGACTATACCCAACCAAAACCTGTTTGCACGACTCAGTAGAGCCGTGGTAGGGTAGTGATCAAAGCTCAGTGTGACCTCATACGAGACACATGCCGATCTCAGGTCCTAAGACTAACCTGTACACATATCACCTGAGAACTTCCATCTGACGATAGGTATAGAACCATCTGGAAGTTCTCGGCAAGTCCGTCCAGTGTACTCACACCCAGTGAGCACCTGTATACGATCCTAGGTGCATCAGACCAATGGCTGCAGGACCAACCATCCCCCGACGGGGCTAGAAACGTATACACTGGTATACTCTGGAGTTTCAATACCCAGTATCGATACTCACGCGACTAGGGGCCATTTAAGGATGTGCTTATGGACTACCCTGCTCCCACAAGTATAATCGCCATCACAACGCAGGTAGTCAAGCAAGATCCTATGGGCTTTATCAACATGTAACCGCAATATGTAATAACGAGTATCATGTTAAGATAAAGACAAACTATAATAGTATACTACCGTATCGAGTCTTTATCAATATGTGCAAGCTAGATATAACAACAATAGAAATAAATACACATATCCTGACAAAGTCAACTCAAATAATATACTATAAAACTGAGCAAGATTGTCCTGTATATACATATCCCTAGTATCCATATGTATACATATACAATACTGGCCTCTAGGGAATATATATCCAACAATCTTCCACTTGCACTAATGGCCAGTAATTGGCGTACCGAATACCCAACGTCTGTACTAAGGCCAGCTGCCGGCGTAACGCTTACCCAACATCTCAAAAAGTCGCTCGAACTGCTCTTGAGGGAGGACCTTTGTAAATGGATCCGCCGTGTTCTCTTTTGTATCCACTCTCCGGACCTCGATCTCCCTGATCAGGTGATACCGCCTTAAGATGTGTCTTGATTTCTGATGGGACCGTGGTTCCTTCGCTAAAGCTATAGCCCCATTGTTATCACAATACACAGATATCGGATCAACAATGGATGGAACTACCTATAGTTCAGCTATGAACTTCTTCATCCAGACCGCTTCTTTTGCGGCATCACTTGCAGCAATGTATTCAGCCTCCATCGTCGAGTCTGCGACGGTGTCCTATATGGAACTCCTCCAACACACCGCCCCTCCATTGAGGGTAAACACAAAACCCGAGACAGACTTGCTGTCATCCTTGTCACTCTGGAAGCTTGAGTCGTTAAAGGACTCGACCCTGAGGTCTCCATTGCCGTAAACCAGGAACATCTCCATAGTCCTTCTCAGGTACTTCATAATGTTCTTCACTGCTATCCAGTGGTCCTCACCTGGGTTTGACTGATACCGGCTCACCACGCTTAGCGCATAAGCTACATCTGGCCTTGTGCATAGCATCGCATACATTATAGATCCCACCGCCGAAGCGTAGGGTATAGTGCTCATGCGAACCCTCTCCTCGTCCGTCTTTGGAGATATCTACTTGGAGAGGGTTATTCCGTGCAATGCGGGTATGTTACCGCGCTTGGAATCTACCATACCAAATCTCTTTAGCACGAACTCTATGTACCTGGACTGCGAAAGTCCCAATAATCTCTTAGATCAATCTCTGTAGATCTTGATCCCCAGAATGTTCGAGGCATCACCCAGGTCCTTCATGGAGAACCTTTGTGATAAGAATAGATTGACCGATTGTAGCATAGGAATGTTATTTCCTATCAAAAGAATGTCGTCTACGTATAAGACTAGGAACACGACAGTTCGTCCTACAATCTTCTTATAAATACAAGGCTCATCCTCGTTCTTGATGAAGTCAAAATTCTTGACTGTTTCATCAAAACAGATGTTCCAGCTCCGTGATGCCTGCTTTAATCCATAAATGGATTTAAGCAACTTGCACACCTTCCCGCTGCTCCCACCGTCTACAAAACCTTCTGACTGATCCATATAAACGCACTCTTCTAAACTGCTGTTTAGAAAATCCGTTTTTACGTCCATCTGCCAGATCTCATAGTTATGGAAGGAAGCAATGGCAAGTAGGATCCGAATGGATTTTAGCATAGCCACCGGAGAAAAGGTTTCGTTATAGTTCACACCTGGTCTTTGATGAAAACCTTTTGCAACGAGTCTAGCCTTATAGGTTTCCACCTGCCCATCTACACCAAGTTTCCTTTTGTAGATCCATTTGCATCCAACGGGTTTTACCCCAGGTGGAGCAATATCCAAGGTCCACACTGTATTGGTGTACATGGACTCCATTTCGGATCGCTTAGCATCCATCCACTTATCAGAGTCCCTACTGATAATGGCCTTCCTGAAACTGGTAGGGTCATCTTCTTCTAAGATGCAATCCTCTCGATCCCCGTCTATGAGAAAACTGTAGTATCTCTCGGGCGGATGAGAAATCCTACCAGATCTGCTGAGTTGCTGAGCTTCATCGGGTATAACTTAATCTAGCGGTTCCACCAAATCTTCAGTTATAGCTTGTGTCTTTGGAATTTCATCCAGTTCTACCGTGCTGCCACCAATATTTTTAACAAGAAATTCTTTTTCCAAAAATGTGGCATTCCTAGAAACAATAATCTTCTGTTCCTCTGCATGGTAGAATAGATACCCATTAGAATCTTTTGGGTATCCCACAAACTTACACAAAACTGACCGTGACTCAAGTTTGTCTGGGTTCTGCTTTTTGATATAAGCTGGGCAACCCTAAAGCTTAACATGTTTAAGATACAAACTCTTACCACTCCATATTTCATACGGAGTCTTAGGCACGGATTTGGATGGAACTTGATTCAAAAGATGTGCTGCTGTTTGAAGTGCATATCCCCAGAATGAAAGAGGTAACTCTGCATCACTCGTCATGGAGAGAACCATATCCAATAGGGTACGATTCCTCCGCTCCGATACACCGTTGTTCTGTGGTGTATATGGAGGAGTAAGTTGAGAGAGAATTCCATTCTCTTTTAAGTATTCTAGGAATTCGTTGCTTAAGTACTCCCTTCCTCTATCTGATCGGAGGATCTTAATACTTTTGCCAGTCTGGTTCTCTACTTCGTTTCTGAATTCTTTGAATTTCTCAAAAGCTTCAGATTTGTGTTTCATTAGATACACATATCCGAACCTAGAGAGATCGTCAGTGAATGTGATGAAGTACGAGAACCCTCCCCGTGCATGTATAGACATTGAACCACATACATCACTGTGTATGAGTCCTAAGAGCTCTGCTTCCATGTCCGGTGAACGAACATTTAGTCATTTTTCCTTTGAGACAAGACTGACAAGTTCCATAAGATGAAAACTCGAACGTATCCAAAAATCAATCTTTATGCAACTTACTCAGTCTTTTCTCTCCGATATGACCAAGTCTACAATGCCATAAGTAGGATTCGTTCGTATCTGAACTCTTCCTCTTGCGTGTGTTTTGTACATTGAGAACTGTATTCTGATTTAGAACATAGATACCATTACACGGTGTACCTTTTGCAACCAGTACCTTATCAAGGTAAATGTTCATGGTATTTCTATCAAGAACAAAGTTATATCCATCTTTATCAAGTAAAGAAACTGATATGATGTTGCTAACCATGGAAGGTACATAGTAGCAATTGTTCAAAATCATAGTATTGTCATTTGGCAACACTAGGTGATATTCACCGACGGCTGCAGCATTAACTTATGCTCCGTTCCCTACCCTGAAGGACATATCACCAGGTGCAACTTTCCTACTTTTTCTCAGTCCCTGCAATAAATTACAGATATGACATCCTAATCCGGTATCTAGTACCCAGGAGGTAGGACTGACCGAAAATCAGTTCTCAATTACAAGAACGCCTGAAGTAGATGCATTAGTATGCTTCTTCTTCAATGGGGTCTCCTTGGAATCCAGACTATCCTCTTTCCTCTGCTCATGCTTACAATTGCCATCATAAGTTAGAGCCAAACCGACGTTCTCCAGCCCCGAATAAGAAGTCGGATCGTTCAAGCGATACATTTTATTATCTTGATTAGGGCGTGAAATGGTTGCTACCTGGAGAGAGAGAAAAGAAACACTCAGCGTGCGCTCTTGCAAGATTAGATTAGTTAATAATTTATCTAACCAGGATGGCTCCCACTGTTTCCTCGAATTCTTCTTCAAACATTTAAAGAAGAACTAGTCAGGATTAATCACACGTCACAATACTTGCTTAACCTTTCAGCCAGGCCAGTGTCGGTACTTCGAGAGAGGTTTTCCAACGCTTTCGCGAAGTTCCTTAATTACATAAACTCTTTTCCCTGGAGGCGTAGCCCCGCTAACACTTTTCTAGACACCTACTTGGTTTATAGCATTGATTGTTAAGTGAAATAATCTCCCGAGAGTAATCCTACTCATCAGTGTGATCGGGATCCAACTATCATTGTGTGATGCACTAGTTGGAATCCACTCTAGTCACCACACTCTTGAAGGTATGCAACACTAGCAAGTTTCCTGTATATTTGAAACTCCCGATGTGGTTTTATCCCCTAGGACCCAAGTGACCTTGATACAGTCAACAAATTAAAGAGTCCTAGTCAAGTTCAACCCATCATTATCATGATTGCATTAAACCCACCCGCATAACCCTTGATATAGTCAACAAGGTTATACGACTGTCCTAACCAATCGCATTGTATGCTACAAATAAGCAATACTCAGGTACCGTTCACTGCGCCTTGACACAGTCAACAAACGCAGCACGAATACTAAGTATAAATTATAAGAAATGACGGAGGGCTACGGCTGGGTTTTTGGAAAAAAACCCGTTAACGTAATGAACTTGATATCGTTGAAGGAATCTGAGAAATTTTGAAAAGGAGCGGTTTAAGCTCCGCCTTTTTGAAAATTTCTGGTTTTGAAAATAAACCGAGTAATCTACAGTACAGACTTTAGCCAAGAGGTCACACCCCGTGAAGGGATCTCGGCTCTTGCCTCGTAGAATGAGGTGCTGGATATTCATGACCGAATACCACTATGCAAAGCGAAAGAATATAACTGTAGTTTTTCGAAATTTGTTCCAACAACATCTTATAGGTTTATTTTCTTGTATTAATCAAAATTAATGCGGGCCCATCAATTTAATCCTGTCACGCCAGAAAAGAACGAAAATACAATGTACGTATATGCCATCCGCATTCGCCACTCGGCCCCGTCATCACCCGTTAGGTTACTTAATTAACGACAGAGCGGGGGATGGACTAGCGCGAGTGCAAAACATATACAACATCTACTAGTATATATATAAGTATATATAACATTTGTCCCAGGCATGATAATAAGCAACATCACAAAATCTCAGCCAACAATACATAAAGGTGGATAATCTTGGAGCCCCGGTTTTCATTTGAGCCGCAAATAAAACTCGACGTTCCCGGTCGTGTGGATAGCCTAGGCAATGAAAAACCTGGACCCCTACAAGCGCGGCAAGTTATCCGCCAATCCCAAAAGTGAGGCAGCCCCCTTCAACAAAGTGAATGGGCCACCCAGCACTTCACGGAATCCGGTAACTTGGGCGCCCCTCCGTGGGTCATCCTATACCCCCTACGAGTTCGGCGAATAGCCCGCCAATTCTAGAATGAAGCCCCCTCCGTCTCAACGCTATGAGATGCGGGCTTGTTGCCTTTTAGAACCCGGCTATTCGTGCACTCCACCGCGGGGTAATCCTAGTACAGAAAAAGAAAATAATATGCATAAATGGTGATATCGACCTCAACCCGGTCGTGCCCTAAAATAATATACAATCCGGCAAAGACGATAGTCCACATGTCGGACGCTCACCCCGCAATAACAAATATACAAATGAATATAAACTGTACCACTAACATTGCACCACTTTCTATCTACCACGACAATCCAACCACAATTACAGCACAAGCACAAAACATCAACGCGAATGTCACGTTCGCAAACCCGTCTAAATGAACATATAGCAATCAGACGAGTTTACCGATCAAATGACATTCAAGGTCGCAGATAAAAGTGAATGTACTGTAAACTATTAAACAGTGTCAAATTTAACGACTTCGAAACACTCCAAATTGCCCCGTACAGAAAACAACAGAGAATCAAACTTGGGCAAAAAACAAACAACACCAGAAAACCAAACTTCTTGAGATAAGAGCCCAGAACAAAACTCGATGTATTTCACAACCAAAAAACCGAGGAGGCCGGATTTAGAGGGCATGTTGCCGGCCAAAACTTGGTGAAATTGCGTCGTTTTTGTTCTGGGTACATCTCACAGTGTAAGGATCACTCTGCAGTTGTTTAAATTTTTTTTTGAAGTCTTTAAAAAATAAACAGAAACTGAAGTTTGGGTTTTGATGTTACAGAGTCGTTTCGGTTTTGTTGTTTTAACATTGTTTAAACTTGCTAATCTAGGGTTTATGGGTTGGCTCTGATACCATGAAGGGTTACACTAGCGCCCCGGCGAACTTCCGTGGCTAAATGCGGAACAAAAATTTTATCACGATATGAAACTTGGCGCTAGAATAAACCTAAACCGGATCTTTACCATAAACCTAGTTAGCATGTTAGGGTTCTATCTACTATGATAGAAAGTATACCTATACTATGATATAATAAACTATATCTAAATGAATAAGTGCATATCAACTGAGTACTGAGTGTGGGATAATAAATAATCTCATTCACAAATCATAAGCATGTAAAAACACGGTGTAACTCAGCAACACCCAAATCCCAAAATACTCCAATCGGCCCTGAGATCGGCCCTCAAATCCTATAAGTCTCATGGAACCTGAGTGTCAAACATCGACACTCTAAAACATCATGAAAACCAGTGTCTAACATCGACACGTAAATACTCGTATCCATACGTTCCTTGAAGCCCATGTATCCCACTTCGACACTTGTGTTCCATGTATCGGTCTTTCTGTTATCCATATGTTCCTCGAAACCCAAGTATCCCACCTCGACACTTATGATTCCACGTATCGGTCTTTCCAAATCCATATATCTCTCGGAATATAAGTGCCTATCATCGACACCTGAAATTCCTATATCGCACGAAAACATATTTCAAATGCGTAAATCCACGTAAAACAACATATGCAGCATAAAACATCAATATGAGCATATCACCGGAAAAATCCGCTATTTACATGCATCAAGTCATTAAATATATCTCGCGGTTCCCAAAATCCAAATCCAAAACACATATATATACAGCGTCCCATTCCACCGATATATATGTTATAAAACTGATCATGTAACAATAGCAAAGTATATGTGCGAGCATGTAGGTATAGTATGGCATATATATAAGCATGTAGGTATACAGGTATGCTATATGTCATATGCGCTGCCGCACAAGAATAACTGTTTCAATGTCGCTAAGCAATAGCAAGGTATATAAATGAGCATTTGTGTTGTGCATATCATGGCAAATACCAACAGTGTGTGTGTAGAATATCATTGGTGCTCGTGCAACATGGACTGTCAATAATAGTGCAGTGTACAATATATACAGTAGCAGGCACAACAAGCAACTATATGCAATGCGAATCATGCAATATCTCTATATAACCACATAGACATACGGCTAATATCATATCATATCTAGCCCCGACGCTTAGCGCCATACTGGCGATTTTCCCGTAGATGTTAAATCTACTCAACGATGGTCTCGAGCTATGAAAATCCGAACCCCTGCTTCCCTTTGTTTGCAGCGTCCGAAGTCCCCGCTTGCGACACTATATTTCCACAAACATAAGAAATAGTGCAAACTGTTGGATATATATGCCCTAGAGGCCTTCATTGTATAGGATGCTGGGGATATGTATATACATGACAGTCTTGCTTAATATGATAGTACGCTATTTGGCTTGTCTTTATCTTGACATATGATATATTTTGCGTAGTATTCATATATATATACATGTTGATAAAGCCCATAGGGTGTTTTGCCTGACTACCGGCGTTGTGATGGCAGTCATACTAGTGGGAGCTGGATAGTCAATAGGCATATCCTTAGATGTCCCTGGTCGCAGGAGTATCGAGACTGGGCATCGATACTCCGGAGTAGACTGGTGTATACATATCTAGACCCAGAGGAGGGGCGATGGATTGGTCCTGCAGCCATTGGGGGAGTGCACCTAAGATTGTATACAGATGCTCAATGGGTGTGAGTACACCGGACGGGACTCGCCGAGAACTGACTGGATGGTATTTATACCTAACGTCGGATAGCAGTTCTCAGGTGACATGTGTGCAGATAGTCCGTTGACCTAAAGTCGTCATTTGTCTCGTGTGAGTTCCCACTGTGCTTTGATTACTACACTACCACGGTTCAAAGGAGTCGTGCAAACAGGTTTTAGTTGGGCACAGTCCCGAGCCACGTGGAGGCAGTGAGTGACTGTTAGGGATTCGTCTCTCCCGGTATAAGGAGTTGATATCGCACAGTGATCGGTTGGTCATTACCATAAGTCTCTGGCCAGGGCTGATTGAGAATTACTGTTCCTCCCCTTATCCCAGGACCAGATTCCTCAGTTGTGGATAAGGAAGTTCGCAAAACCTGGGATCTAGATTGTGAGCGTGCTAAGTGTATCGTGCTGGCGTCCATGAACAATGAACTCCAGAAACAGCATGAGAGTATGGATATTATATCCATCTTTCTCCATGTCAAGGAATTATATGGAGAGCACTCCCGTATCGCGAGGTACGAGACCTCAAGGAAACTCTTCCATATGAGGTTAGCTCCAGGATCGCCTGTAGGAGAGCACGTCCTCAAAATGATCAGCCTCATTGAGGAACTCGCAAACCTGAGATGCGTTCTAGAGAATGATTTGTATATCGACTTGATTTTGTAGTCCCTTCCCCACACCTTCTCTCAGTTCGTGCTTAGCTTCAACATGCATGAAATGGAAGCTGATCTTCCAAAGCTCCTCAACATGTTGAGGGTAGCAGAGACCTCCTTGAAAAAGGAGAAGACCCCCGTTCTGTATGTTGGCCAATCATCCTCTTCTAAATCTAAAGCGAAAGCTAAAGGGAAGAAGAAGATGAAAGCCACCAAACCGAAGGGTGGGGTCAAGAAGGTGCAGGGAACGAACAAGGCAGGAAGGGTGAAAGCGGATAAAAATGAATGCTTTTATTGCCACAACCAAGGGCACTGGAAGAAGGACTGTATAGCCTTCAAAGCCAAGGACAAGAAGCAAGCTGTTGCTTCTGCTTCAGGTGTGTTCGTAATCGAAAATTGTCTTTCAGTAAACTCTACATCATGGGTACTTGATACCGGTTCTGGTTCTCACATCTGTAATTCATTGCAGGATCTGAGAAATAGTAGAGTACTGGGGACAGGTGATATGACTCTCCGGATGGGCAATGGAATGCATGTAGATGCTATTGCAATAGGGGAATATCACCTAGGGTTGACTAGTGGGCACATTTTGGTGTTGTACAGCTGTTTTTGTATTCCCAATATGTTATGTAATATTATATCAGTATCTTTATTATCTAATGAAGGATATAATTTTGCGCTTGAAAGAAATGTCATGAACATTCTCCTAAATCAAGAACTGATTGGGTAGGGCACACTGCAAAACGGCATATACATACTTAATCAACCTCGAATTTTCAATATTCAAAACACACTTAAAAGAAAAGCTCCAGATTCAAATCAAGCCTTCCTATGGCATTATAGACTTGGTCATATAAACGAAACAAGGTTGACTAAGTTACCTAAAGATGGATATCTAGATCCGTTTGAATATTCATCATATGCAACTTGTCAATCTTGTATCAAAGGAAAAATGACCAAATCTCCGTTCACCGGACACGGAGCAAGAGCCACAGAACTCTTGGGACTTGTACACAGTGATGTATGTGGTCCAATGTCTACACATGCGAGAAGCGGTCACTCCTACTTCATCACTTTTACTGATGACTTCTCTAGGTATGGACATGTGTTCTTATTGAAACATAAATCCGAGGCCTTTGAGAAGTTTAAGGAGTATAAAAATGAAGTAGAGAAACAAACTGGTAAAAGAATCAAGACACTTCAATCTGATCGAGGTGGAGAATACTTAAGTACCAGTTTCCTTGAATGCTTAAAAGAGAATGGAATTCTCTCTCAGCTTACTCCGCCTTATACACCTCAGCATAATGGTGTATCAGAAAGGAGGAATCGCACGATATTAGATATGGTGCGTTCAATGATGAGTAGTGCTGAGTTGCCACTTTCCTTCTAGGGATTTGCTCCAGAATCAGCAGCATACTTAATGAATAGAGTTCCAACTAAGTCTGTGCCTACCACTCCATATGAAATGTGGAGCGGGAAGAGACCATATCTCAAGTATATCAAAATATGGGGGTGTCCGGCATATGTTAAAAAGCATAGACCGGACAAGCTCGAGGCACGATCGGTTTTGTGCAAGTTTGTAGGATACCCCAAACATTCAAGGGGGTATATGGTCTACCACACTGAAGAACAAAAGGTGTTTATCGCTCGCCACATTGTCTTCTTAGAAAGCGAATTTCATGCAAAAGAAATTAGTGGGAGCGCGGTAGAGCTGGAAGAAATTCCAGAACCTCAAACTGCTACCGAGGACTTACAAGAACCTCAGATTTCAATAGAACATCACGAACCAATGCCACTCCGCAGATCTAGTAGGCTTTCTCATCCTCCTGAGAGATACTATGGTTTTCTTTTAGATGGGGATCGAGAGGATTGCATCATCGATGATGATGAGCTTACTAGTTTTCAGCCGGCTATCATGAGTATTGACTCGGTGAAGCGGCTGGATGCTATGAGATCCGAAATGGAATCCATGTACACCAACAAAGTATGGACTTTAGAAGTTGCTCCTCCTGGGGTGAAACCAGTTGGAAGCAAATGGATCTTCAAAAAGAAGATTGGTGCACTTGGACAAGTGGAAACCTATAAAGCTAGACTCGTTGCAAAAGGTTTTCGTCAAAGACCAGGATTGGACTATGATGAAACCTTTTCACCTGTAGCTATGCTTAAATCCATTCGGATTCTGCTTGCCATTGCTGCCTTCCATGACTATGAAATCTGGTAAATGGATGTAAAAACAGCTTTTCTAAATGGACATTTAGAAGAGAGTGTTTACATGGATCAACCAGAAGGTTTCTTAGACAGTGGGAGCAGCGGAAGAGTGTGCAGGTTGCTTAAATCCATCATGGATTAAAGCAAGCATCGCGGAGTTGGAACATCTACTTTGATGAGACAGTCAAAGAATTTGACTTTATCAAAAATGTAGATGAACCATGTGTTTATAGAAAGATTGTAGAAGGAGCAGTAGTCTTCCTCATTTTGTACGTCGACAACATACTACTGATAGGGAATGATGTCCCTATGCTACAATTAGTAAAGCTCTTCTTGTCACAGAAATTCTCCATGAAAGACTTGGGTGATGCATCCTACATTTTGGGCATTAAGATCTATCGTGATAGATCTAATAGAATGTTGGGACTTTCACAGTCCAGGTATATTGACACTATACTAAAGAGATTTAGTATGGAAGATTCCAAGCGCGGTAATATGCCCGCTTGTCACGGGATCACCTTCTCAAAAGAGATGTCTCTAAAGACTGATGAAGAGAGGGGTCGCATGGGCATTATACCCTATGCTTCTGCAGTAGGATCTATAATGTATGCGATGTTATGTACAAGACCAGATGTAGCTTACGTACTTGGTGTGGTAAGTAGGTATTAGTCTGACCCAGGTGAGAAGCATTGGATAGCGGTAAAGAACATTCTCAAGTACCTGAGAAGGACTAAGGAGGTGTTCTTGATTTACGGTAATGGGGACCTCCAGGTATAGGCTTTTACCGACTCCGGCTTCCAAAGTGACAAGGATGACTCTAAATCCATTTCGAGTTTTTTGTTTACCCTCAATGGAGGGGCGGTATGTTGGAAAATTTCCAAACAGGATACCATCGCAGACTCAACTATGGAGGCTGAGTATATAGCTGCTAGTAAAGCCGCAAAAGAGGCTGTCTGGATGAGGAAGTTCATCTCTGAACTTCAGGTGGTTCCGTCCATTGCCAATCCAATACCTTTGTATTGTGATAACAATGGGAATGTAGCATTAGCGAAAGAACCGAGGTCCCATCAGAAATCCAGGCATATCTTAAGGCGGTTTCACCTGATCAGGGAGATCGTTGATCGTCGGGAGATCGAGGTTCGGAGAGTGGACACAAAAGACAACACGGCAGTTCCATTCACCAAGGCCATCCCTCAAGTCCAGTTCGAGAGGCTGTTTGAGATGTTGGGCATGCGGTACGCCAACAACTGGATCTAGTGCAGACAGTGGGTACTCATTACGCCAATTAAAGGCCTTAGTGCAACTGGGAGATTGTTGGATATATATGCCCTAGAGGCCTTCATTATATAGGATGCTGGGGATATGTATGTACATGACAGTCTTGCTTAATATGATAGTACGCTATTCGGTTTGTCTTTATCTTAACATATGATATATTTTGCGTAGTATTCATATATATATATACATGTTGATAAAGCCCATAGGGAGTTTTTCCTGACTACCGGCGTTGTGATGGCAGTCATACTAGTGGGAGCTGGATAGTCAATAGGAATATCCTTAGATGTCCCTGGTCGCAGGAGTATCGAGACTGGGCATTGATACTCCGGAGTAGACTGGTGTATACATATCTAGACCCTGAGGAGGGGCGATGGATTGGTCCCGCAGCCATTGGTGGAGTGCACCTAAGATTGTATACAGATGCTCACTGGGTGTGAGTACACCGGACGGGACTCGCCGAGAACTGACTGGATGGTATTTATGCCTAACGTCGGATAGCAGTTCTCAGGTGACATGTGTGCAGATAGTCCGTTGACTTAAAGTCGTCATTTGTCTCGTGTGAGTTCCCACTGTGCTTTGATTACTACCCTACCACGGTTCAAAGGAGTCATGCAAACAAGTTTTAGTTGGGCACAGTCCCGAGCCACGTGGAGGTAGTGAGTGACTGTTAGGGATTCGTCTCTCCCGGTATAGGGAGTTGATATCGCACGGTGATCGGTTGGTCATTACCATAAGTCTCTGGCCAGGGCTGATTGAGAATTACTGATAGATTGATTAGTAGATTCTCGGATGGTGATTGAGCCATGCCGACACGACTTGTACGGTTATGTTAGTTATATGTATGCCCTAGAGGCCGTTACTATACATAGGATGTATATTGTAGTGGATGCTGGGACATATATAGGGAGGACTTTCTTGCTCGACATGATAGTATGCTATCTGGTTGATCTTTACCTTAACGTGTACACTGACAGTCTCTCTGTTACATGTTGGTAAAGCCCCTAGGATGTGTACTTGACTACCTGGACTATGATGCGGATCATACTAGTGGGGACATGGTAGTCCATAAGTACATTCTTCAAAGTCCCTAGTCGTGGGTGTATCGAGACGGGGCATCGATATACCAGAGTAGACTAGCGTATACCTTCTCGACCCATACAGATGGGCGATGGATGATCCCATATCCATTGGTGTTTGACATCGGAGATGATATACGGGTGCTCAGTAGAGACTGGGTACACTGGACGGATCGCCGAGAACTCCCAGATGGTATTATACCTTACGTCAGATGGCAGTTCTCTGGTGACACTGGTACAGAGTAGTCTGTTGACCCGAGATCGTCATAGAGTCTTGTGTGGTTCCCACTGTGCTTTGATTTCCACCTTACCACGTCCAAGAGGGCGTGCAAAACGGTGGTTTTTGGGTACAGTCCCGAGTCACATGGAGGTAATGAGCGATAGGAGGGGATCCGTCTCTCCCGGTATAGGGGGTTGATGTTGCGCTGTGTTCGATTGGCTATAACCGAAAATCCCTGGTCAGGGTTGCTGAGATTTACTGGTAAGTGTTACCGGTAGTTTCTCGAATTGTTATAGACCTCATATCGACACGACTTATCGAGCTATTGGGGTCTGACGTTTACCACCCCTAGGCGAGATATGCGACATATCAGACGACGAGACCGGACTGTACGGTAAGTGTTACTGGTTGGATTCATTGGAGTGTGAGCGGGCTCGCTCGTAGATCTTCTGATCGCTCAATACCCGGGTGGCCGTTACGTTTAGCAGACCGCTTGCGGCTTGTGGGTGCTTGATATGATCATCATCTGCTACCGGCGTATAGACGAGTCTTTAGAGTCCTACACAGAGGTTTCCTGGCTCAAGCGAAACGAAATAGGAGCGCATATGAGATATGTGCGAGACCGAGAATAATACCAGTATGTGATACTGTATTCGATTCTCGCGATTTGTAACATTAATCGGTTATATGCGTTATAGCCGGGTTATCGGATCAAGTGTTGATTCGATAAGTTGTTACTATTGATATTAGTCGGTTATATGCGATATGACCGGGTCGTTAAATCAAGTGTTGATTTAATGATTTAATGTATAATTATATATTTGATATATCACTTTACATTAACTAATATAGGTTCACTTAAAAATGATTTTCTCACTTGATGTGCACATTGTATATATGATATACTTTTGTGCATTTGATTATATCATGTTTGATGATACATGATTGTTTGGTGTATAGTTTAAACCATGGTTGGTCAATGGTTAGGGTTTCTTATGCCTCATTTTCTTATTCATTTATTCATTTATTTATCCATTTTGTTTATTTTTGCAAAAGAAAAGGATAAATGAGGAAAATGGTGGCTTTCTTTGTTTGTAGTTGAAACTTCATGAAGCTTTGACTACATGACCATTTTGTCTCATGCTTAACCCTAAACCATTAAACCTTACCATGGTCTATTCTCTACACCTAACCAAGGTTAGGATATGATAAGTATTCTTTTTATTATTCATTTTGGATAATACTTATGATATTCTTTTCTTCTTCTTCTTCATCTTCAACATTGAAGCAAGCTTGCCTCCATCAATGGCAACTTGTGAAAAAGAGTGAGAAATCCAATTCTAAAGTGAACCCACTTCCTATTTCTTCATCCTCTACCTCTTGCCAAGTAGTAGAGTGTGTTTTCTTCACAAGTTTCTTGACTTGGTGAAGTTGGAGCTTGATCTAGCGATGCCTCGACGTAGATCATCTTCGGCATCGTCGTCGATGACCTAGCCCGCTTTTTCTCCGATGAAGCCGACGCTAGAGCCCAAGATTCGATTTGGACAGCGGAGAGGACTTCATCACGGAGCTATGGAGGTGGAGAACCGGATCTACAAAGGTTGTATTTCCGTTTACCTAGCTAAGTTGTTTACTAGTTTCATTTTATCGCCTAAACTTCTAGCCAACGATCCGTATTAGGGTTTCTCAGCAACGTAATTTTTGAAATTGGCATGGTTGATGCCTTGTGAGACCTCTTGAGAATGCCTAGGAACCCTATAGTGGTATCAGAGCCTAGCTAGAGCCTTAGGCGATGCGTAGACGAAGTTTGAAACCCGAACGAACCCGAAACCCTAAACCAAACATGCTCTCTGGACTTTTTCTAAAATCTGGGATTTTTCCACATTAAAAATGCTTAAAAAATTCAGCAGGGAAATCTAAGAATTACGGTGCAAAATTTTTTCCATGAACTGTTCATAGTGCGGCGGAACCGCGGCAGAAGCCTGGCTTCTGCGGCGGTTCCGCGGCCAAATGATGGAAGTTGCCTTTCTATTTTGCACAGTAACTCATGGTTTCAGGTGCTGAGTTTTATGGGAATTTTTAATCTGTACTCAAGAGTTGAGTATTTTAGGGTTGCTTTGGGGATTCGGTGTTTCGATCGGAGTATCAGATTTTGTCTATGTGGCTTTCCGGATAATTTTTTGAATATGTTAAAAAGTTCGACCGAATATAAATACCCAATTTTTCCCCTGTCGGGAAATTTCCAAGTGTTGGATTTTTCCGTAGTTTAACGACGTTCTAAGTAGTGCAAGTAACGCGATGGTCCCTCTAGAAGACAACAAACCTTAACTCGATTATGTGACCGTCTTGAACTGCCCTTTGAACCTTCGGGTTTGGGGCAGTACGGCGTGCCACATGTGAGGCGTTGGCTTGACCCTTATACGGCTGGACCGTTGGTACTGAGGCACAAAGTGAATGTCTTTGAACTTATTTCATGGGTTGAGCTGTTTCGGGAAAACTTGGGTGTTCGATTGTTCGATCGGAAAGTTTAACATTTTCTATCTTATCCGGAATGTGATACAACAATTGGAATTCACAAGTAGTTATGAGATAACTGAATGAATGTTATAAACATAGCAGTTTAGTCTCACTTGATCGGTTGCCACGGAATTTTGATGTGATCAAAAGTCCGTCGCAATCACGTAGCGTACACGGATACTCGCCGGGTAAACTTAATAGACAGCCTCACTCCATAGCCCCGACCAAGTGACTGTAGGAGAACCCAGTCGCCGAAAGCATCCGTCCGGGTGCTCGCGGTAGCGGTGTTCCGCCTTGGTGCACTTCGTCGACGGTATCGGGGGTGCAGCCGCCTACTAAAGTTTGCGACGAGCATTCGATCAGGGTGTCGGGAATCTTGTTGAATTTCCCGACTTGATATTGAAAAGAGTTTTCGATAATGAGACTAAAATGCGGGGTTTATAATTGTTAGGCATGCGATGTCTAAGTAATTCATATGATTAGGCATGCGATGTCTAAAGAGATTGCGGATTCCAACTGTTGTAGTTTTACACTTTCTTTTTTGTGACCGTAAGTGTAATATGTGATATCGCCGGTTTCGTTGCTATATGTCAACGACAATTGGGATGGACATATTTGCTTACGTTGATGACATGTGATGTTATGTGTTGCTGGATATGTTATATTGGATCGTCGTGTTTGAATAGCCGGGGGTTTTTATGTCAGATGAGTGTTTTTCATTTTCATTCATGTAAAAACTTGTATGTAATATTCTTTTATTGGGGCGCTTCCAGGTTGCGGAAGTTGTCACCGTTGATGTATATTATTTACTTTTCCGCACTAGGATAGACCCAAGGAGGGGAGCACAAGTAACCGGGTTCTGGAGTCCAGTGGGAGACTAACTCGAGGAGTCGAGTCCGGGTCTCCTAACTCTAGAATTGGTAGGGTTGCTTGCCGCTCTCGTAGGGGTCTAGGGGTGTGGGTTTGGCTATTCATCACGACCGTGGAATCTGTGTTTTATACTGGCTCGTATTGAAAACACGGACGTCCTAGTATATCCAATGTTTCATATGTTTCTTCTGCTGCGATATCTGTGATGTGATCATGTGATGTTCTGTGATGGATACAGTATATAGTATATATGATATATTATATAGGCGTTACTTATGTTTTACACCCGCGCTAGCCCTGCCCCGCTCTGCCGTTAGTTACCTAACCTAACGGTGCACGAAGGGGACATCGAGGCGAATGCGGATGGCATAAGTGTACGTCGTATTTATCTGTGATGTTTAGGTACTGAGATGATAGGACTTCATTAAGGAGATTAATGAAATAAAAGAAACCTAAGATGTTGTAGAATCGAATTTCAAAATAAAACAGGTAGTTACAGTTCTTGCTTTGCACAGCGGTATATATGATATATCCTGCACCTTATTCGATAAGGAAAGGACCGAGATCCCTCCACCGGGAGTGACTCCTTTAGCAAAAACTGGCAGATGCTACACACTCGGTTTGTCTTTTGATTGCTTTTAAGTGTTTTTGCTTTGCACAGTGATATATATGATATATCCCGCACCTCATTCGACAAGGAAAGGACCGACGATCCCTTCACCGGGGGTGACTCCTTTAGCAAAACTAGAAAAGCCTCAAAAACACTCCATTTCAAAATTCATTCGATCCTACAACGATATCAAGTTCATTACGCAATAGGTTTTCAGAAAAACCTGTCGTAGCCCTCCGTCATTTCAGATAAGTACTAGTTAGTATTCGTGCTGCGGTAGTTTGGCCTCCGTCAAAGCGTAGTGTACGGTAGCTAACTAGTGCTTATCTGCTAGCATATGATGCGATTGGATTAGGGTATTCGTACGGCGTTGTTTGGCCTCCGTCAAGGTTCATGCGGGTGGGTTTAATTCAATCAGGAAATGACGGGTTGAACTTGACTAGCGGACTATAGGTAGTTTGGCCTCCGTCAAGGTCATAGGACGCTAGGGGCAAAATTATCGGGAATTTCAAGTGTTGAAATTTACAATGAGATTGCATACCTTCTATGAGATAGTTGGATCCCGATACCCGCTGCGAGTAAGAGTTACTCCTGGGAGAGTTTTACACATTGCAATTAGCTAATCAAGTAGGTGTCTAGAAAGGTGTCAACGGGGTTACGCCTCTGGGAAACCGAGGTTTACATTAATTAGGTTCGTGCGAAAGCACGGGGGACCTCCCTCAAAGTACCGACACTGGCATGGCTGAAAGATTGGCAAACTTGTAGTGTGCAATTAATCCCGGCTAGTCTTTCCTTTTAGGGTTTGAAGGAAGATTTGATAAAAAGCAGTGGGAGCCATCCTGATTAGATAAAATAATAACCAATCTATTCTTGCAAGAGCACACGCTGAGTGTTTTCTTCTCTCTCTCTCTCCAGGTAGCGACCATATCACGCCTTAATCAAGATAATAATACGGATATTTGACCGAACCCGCTTGTTATACTGAGCTGGGGAACGTTGGTCCCGCTCCAACTTATAATTGTTATAAGACAGAGCAGGAAATTGGGGATTACCAGAATTCCCGTGCCGCCCAAACGAGGAAAGTGCATGATGATGCATCATCTTCGGGTGTGTTCATTACAGAGAACTGTTTCTCAGTATCCTTTACGTCCTGGGTATGTGATACCGGATTAGGATCCCAGATATGTAATCTGTTACATAGGGCTACAGAAAGGTAGAGGACTGAGAACGGGTGATAAGTTTCATGAGGCAGAAAACGGGGCAAGAGTTGCAGCCAAGTCTGTTGGTCACTGTCACCCTGTATTACCAATACATTGATTCTGAATGAATGTTATTAGATACCGAACCTGATATACAAAATCATATCAGTCTCTTTATTATTAAAGAAATGATAAAATTTTGTATTGATGGATAATGTTTTAAACATTTCCTATATCAAATGTTGATCGGTTCAGGCATGTTACCTAAAAGCATTGGCGTTCTAAATCAAACTACAGTTCCTATATAGAACACACACAAGTGGAAGAGTTCAGAAATGAACGGATCCTTCTTGAGGCATTGTAGACTAGATCATATCAATGCGACCCGACTGGCTGAAGTTACATTTAGATGCATATTTAAATTAGTTTGAGTTTACATCTTATGAAACTTGCGAGTCATGTCACAAAGATAAAATGACCTCAGCTCTGTTTATTGGAAACAGAGAAAGAGTTAATGAACTCTTGGGACTGATACATGATAATGTATGTAAGTCTCCTGTCTACACATGCCAAGAATGGTTCTTTGTACTTCATTACGTTCTCTGATAATCTCTCAAGATTCAGATATATGTTCCTGTTGAAACACAAGTCTGAACCTTTTGAGATATTCAAAGAATATAAATTAGAAGTAGAGAACCAATACGGGTATAAGTATTATGTCCTTTGATGAGATCAAGGAGGAGAATACTTGAGCACGGAAATCCTGGACTATTCTAAAGGAGAATGAGATTCTCTCTCAGCATTACTCCTCCGTATACACCATAGCACGATGGTATATCGGGGCGGAGCTATCTCACCCTATATGATAAGGTGTGCTCTATGATGAGTACTACTGAGTTACCTATTTCCTTTTTGGGAGTTATGCACTTGAGAAGCTGCATACCTATTGAATAGGGTTCAAATCAAATCAGTTTCCTACCACTTCATATTTGATATGATAAGGGAAGAGCCCATCTCTCAAGTTAGTTGAGATTTGGGGTTGTCCAGCCTATGTCTGAAAAGCAAAATCCGGACAAGCTCGAGGCAAGATCTGTTATGTAGAACTGGAAATGTTCCAGCTATACAAACTACAGCAGATGATTTGATAAAACCAAAGGATTCAATAGTTACCAACGAACCTCAGCCTCTCCGCCGATCTAGTGAGGTTCCTCACCCGCTTGAGAGATACTTCGGTTACTCTATGACAGTGGGAGCGAGGATTGCATCATGAGATGATGACCCAACTAGCTTCGAGCTGGCCACCGAGAGTAAGACTCTGTAAGAATGGCTGGATGTTTATCGATCTGAGATGGAATCCTTATACACCAACAAAGTATGGACTTTGGTTGCTATATCTGAAGGGTTAAATCCCCATCAGGAGCAAGTATATCTTGAGAAGATTACTTGGTGTAGATGGAAAAGTTGAGACTTTCAAAACTAGACTTGTTAATGCTTTTCGTCATTGACCAGGCGTGGATAATGATGAAACCTTTTTCCAGTGGCTATGCTTAAGTCCATCCAGATCCTACTTGCCACGGCTACATACCATGACTACGATATCTGGTGGTTGGGTGTCATGACGGCTTTTCTAAATGATGTTTTAGAAGAGAGCGTCTATAAGTACACAGCCAGAGGGCCTCGTAGACAGTGGGAGCAGCGGAAATGTGTGCAAGATGTTTTATGTGATAAAACAGACATCGCGGAGTTGGAACATCTGTTTTGATGTGTTAGTCAAAGAGTTTGACATCATCAAAATGGTAGATGAACCTTGTATAAACAAAAAGGTAGTAGGGAGTATAGTGACGATCCTCGTAGAGTACGTGGATGACATGCTCTTGATAGGGAAGGAGTTTCCTATGCTACGCTTGATCAATCTCCGCTTATCACATTGATTCTCCACATAGGATCAAAGTGATACCTACTAAATCCTGGGTTTTGGATCTATGAGATAGATCTAAATGGATGTTAGGATTCTCACTAGTTGTAGTGAGCTGGTATCAATCGATCCTAGGGAGAATCACTGGAAGTGTTCCAGGGTGATAAGGACGACTGAATGTCAGTCACAGGCATTGTCTTTACCCTCAGTAAAGGGACGGTATGTTGGAAGAGTTCCAAGTTAGATACCGTGGCATACTAGACAATAAAGGCAGGATACATCGCTACTTAAGAAGCTACCAAAGAGGCAGTCTGGGTGTATATTGGTTCATGAGATGAACTACGTTCCTACCATTGTGAGACAATGGAGTTGTGTCTTATGCCAAGGAACAACGGTCCCATCAGTGATCCAGACATATTCTAAGGCAGTGTCACCTGATCATGGAGATAGTTGATCTCCAGGGTGATCGAGGTTAGGAGAGTAGACTCAGAGGAAAACACGGCGGATCCACTCACAAAGGCCTTTTCCCAGAGAGAGACTTTTATGGGATGGTTCAGTATGAGATACTACAACCACTGCTATCAGATGGCCCTAGTGCAAGTGGGAGATTGTTAGTTATATGTATGCCCTAGAGGCCATTACTATACATAGGATGTATATTGTAGTGGATGCTGGGACATATATAGGGAGGACTTTCTTGCTCGACATGATAGTATGCTATCTGGTTGATCTTTACCTTAACGTGTACACTGACAGTCTCTCTGTTACATGTTGGTAAAGCCCCTAGGATGTGTACTTGACTACCTGGACTATGATGCGGATCATACTAGTGGGGACATGGTAGTCCATAAGTACATCCTTCAAAGTCCCTAGTCGTGGGTGTATCGAGACGGGGCATCGATATACCAGAGTAGACTAGCGTATACCTTCTCGACCCATACAGATGGGCGATGGATGATCCCATATCCATTGGTGTTTGACATCGGAGATGATATACGGGTGCTCAGTAGAGACTGGGTACACTGGACGGATCGCCGAGAACTCCCAGATGGTATTATACCTTACGTTAGATGGCAGTTCTCTGGTGACACTGGTACAGAGCAGTCTGTTGACCCGAGATCGTCATAGAGTCTTGTGTGGTTCCCACTGTGCTTTGATTTCCACCTTACCACGTCCAAGAGGGCGTGCAAAACGGTGGTTTTTGGGTACAGTCCAGAGTCACATGGAGGTAATGAGCGATAGGATGGGATCCGTCTCTCCCGGTATAGGGGGTTGATGTTGCGCTGTGTTCGATTGACTATAACCGGAAATCCCTGGCCAGGGTTGCTGAGATTTACTGGTAAGTGTTACCAGTAGTTTCTCGAATTGTTATAGACCACATATCGACATGACTTATCGAGCTATTGGGGTCTGACGTTTACCACCCCTAGGCGAGATATGCGACATATCATACGACGAGACCGGACTGTACGGTAAGTGTTACTGGTTGGATTCACTGGAGTGTGAGCGGGCTTGCTCGTCGATCTTCTGATCGCTCAATACCCGGGTGGCCGTTACGTTTAGCAGACCGCTTGCGGCTTGTGGGTGCTTGATATGATCATCATCTGCTACCGGCGTATTGACGAGTCTTTAGAGTCCAACACAGAGGTTTCCTGGCTCAAGCGAAACGAAATAGGAGCGCATATGAGATATGTGCGGGACCGAGAATAATACCAGTATGTGATACTGTATTCGATTCTCGCGATTTGTAACATTAATCGGTTATATGCATTATAGCCGGGTTATCGGATCAAGTGTTGATTCGATAAGTTGTTACTATTGATATTAGTCGGTTATATACGATATGACCGGGTCGTTAAATCAAGTGTTGATTTAATGATTTAATGTATAATTATATATTTGATATATCACTTTACATTAACTAATATAGGTTCACTTAAAAATGATTTTCTCACTTGATGTGCACATTGTATATATGATATACTTTTGTGCATTTGATTGTATCATGTTTGATGATACATGATTGTTTGGTGTATAGTTTAAACCATGGTTGGTCAATGGTTAGGGTTTCTTATGCCTCATTTTCTTATTCATTTATTCATTTATTTATCCCTTTTGTTTATTTTTGCAAAAGAAAAGGATAAATGAGGAAAATGGTGGCTTTCTTTGTTTGTAGTTGAAACATCATGAAGCTTTGACTACATGACCATTTTGTCTCATGCTTAACCCTAAACCATTAAACCTTACCATGGTCTATTCTCTACACCTAACCAAGGTTAGGATATGATAAGTATTCTTTTTATTATTCATTTTGGATAATACTTATGATATTCTTTTCTTCTTCTTCTTCATCTTCAACATTGAAGCAAGCTTGCCTCCATCAATGGCAACTTGTGAAAAAGAGTGAGAAATCCAATTCTAAAGTGAACCCACTTCCTATTTCTTCATCCTCTACCTCTTGCCAAGTAGTAGAGTGTGTAAGTCCATGCTACCACTCCCGGTACTTTCGGGCATGCGGAATTTGATAAAAAAACGATTTTTATAGAGGTGGTACCATGGACTTAAAACCCGGAACTTTGTTAAACTACTAACTAACAACCTAACAAGAGTTTACCTACTCGGTTAGGGGGTTATACCTTGCTTGTCTTGAACTCCTTCGTCTTCAAAACCCAATGGAGGTCCGGATCGGCTTCTTCCCGTCGTCTCCTTACGCCGAAGATAGATCCACCTGAAAGCTCCAACCTTTGGCTCCTTCTTCGTTCTTTGAAGAAACTAGTTCACTTGGTTTGCTAAACCTTGTGAACTAGAATGAGTAGAGAAGAGTTTGTATGGGATTTTATCTATGGTTCTTGATTCTCAACTCATGAGATATATGAACCATAGAGTCAAGAGAAGGAGCAAGAGGAAGAGGGTGAAAGCAAGAGCAAGAGAGCTCAAGAACAAGAGAGAGAGTGAGCAAGTGAGAATGAGCCTCTCTTTTCCTTTCACCCTCTCATAATCCAAAAGCATCATAACTCATCCTACCAATCAAGTGTTATGTGATGGTTGAAGCAACCATAACCATATCATTTCATGCACTCATTTTGCACAAATGAGCAAGCAAGCAAAAGTCTTTGCCATGAAATGATGGCTATGGTTATCATGATGGTCAACTAGTCAAGCCTAGTCAACCGGTCAACAAAGTCAACAAGTCAACAAAAGTCAACAAGTCAACAAAGTCAACAAAAGTCAACAACCATGTGACCATAATACTTAATTAATATAATTATATCATATTCTCATTAGGGTTGAGCAAAAAGTCAATAGTCAACGGTCAACTGTCAACAACCCTAATGAGAATCCGCTGTCTCTGTCTCCCCGTCAACCATGCATACACACCCGCATCCGTGTTCCGAGGAACACGAATTCAAACTGGATAAATCCAATCCCAATACGTACACTAGGATCTGGCTTAAACCAAAGCCTGCTAGTGCAAACTGTTTGGACACTGTACGTGCACAAGTGCACGGATGTGACCGAACCCTGTCGCAAAACCATGCGACCTGTCGCAAAACCATGCGACCTCTACTCTTTTGCCTAAAGGCGAAAAGCTTTCTGTGTGGGACTCTAAAGACTCGACACTATGCTGGAAGTGGGTTTAACCACAGACCGCAAGCGGCACTAGCTGTGCGTAACGGTCCCCAGGTAATGCCGACAAGAAGACCGACGAGGCGAAACCCATCTGAACTCCTACTGAGCCTGAATGTCACATTCTCCGTACAGTCCGGTCTGTTCGTCTGATACATCGCATGGCGGGCTTAGGGGGCGGTAAACGTCAGTCCCCCAATAGCGGTACAAGTCGTGCCGGAGCGAAGCCCAAAACACCCTGAGATAACACTGGAAGCCTACCAGTATATCTCGTTTGCCCTGGCCAGGGACTACTCGTGTAATGGCTCTCCTAGACACAGCGCGATGTCAACCCCCAATACCGGGAGAGACGAATCCTTTCAAACCGTCACTGCCTCCAAGTGCTTCGGGACTGCACCCAACTACTACCTGTTTGCACGACTTCTTTGAGCCGTGGTAGGGTAGTAATCAAAGTCCAGTGGGAACACACTCGAGGCGAAGTGACAGTGTCAAGTCAGCGGACTAAGCTGTACTCATGTCACCTGGGAACTGATAATTGACGATAGGTACAATACCAACTAGTCAGTTCCCGACGAGTCCTGTCCAATGTACCCGTAACCTAACGAGCACCCGCATACTATCTCAAGTACGACGTACTGACGGCTGTGGGACAGACCGTCTCCCACACTGGGATGAGAAGCGCATGCGCTAGTCTACTCCGGAGTATCGATGCCCTGTCTCGATAGTCCTGCGACCAGGGACCTGCATAAGGATGTACTTATAGATTACCCAGCCCCATTAGTGTGACTGCCATCACATCGCTGGTAATCAAGCAAAGATCCTAAGGGCTCCACTAATGTGTATAGGTGATATACTAAAATAAACACATGTACACATTGAAGTAGAAACAAACCAAGTAGCATACTACTATTTTGAGCAAGATTGTATATACAAGGTGAATATCCCAAGCTTCCATTAAGTAATATACAAACTAGTATGATACAGTAATGGCCTCTAGGGCATATACACTAACAATCTCCCACTTGCACTAAGGCCATGTACTGGCGTATCGAAGACCTATCATCTCGATCAGCCGCTCGAACTGAGTCTGGGGCAGGGCCTTGGTGAATGGATCTGCAGTGTTATCTTCTGAAGCGACTCTCCGAACCTCGATCTCCTGGCGATCCACGATCTCCCTGATCAGGTGATACCGCCTCAAGATGTGCCTGGATCTTTGATGGGACCTGGGTTCCTTCGCTAAAGCTATAGCCCCGTTGTTGTCGCAATACAGAGGTAGTGGATCAACAATGGACGGAATCACCTGAAGTTCTTTCAAGAACTTCCTCATCCAGAAAGCTTCTTTTGCGGCATCAGATGCAGCGATGTATTCCGCTTCCATCGTCGAGTCCGCAACGGTTTCTTGTTTGGAACTCTTCCAACACACCGCCCCTCCATTGAGGGTAAAGACAAAACCCGACATGGACTTGGAATCATCCTTGTCACTCTGGAAGCTGGAGTCAGCAAAGGCCTCGATCTGGAGTTCTTTTCCGCCATACACCAAGAACATCACCTTAGTCCTTCTCAGGTACTTGAGAATGTTCTTTACTGCTATCCAGTGTTTCTCCCCATGGTTTGACTGATACCGGCTTACCACACTCAGTGCATAAGCTACATCCGGTCTGGTACACAACATCGCATACATTATAGAGCCTACCGCAGAAGCGTAGGGTATAATCGACATGCGATCCCTCTCCAAATCAGTCTTGAGAGCCATCTCTTTAGAGAGGGTGATCCCGTGACAAGCCGGTAGGTTACCGCGCTTGGAATCTTCCATACTGAACCTCTTCAGTATGGTGTCGATGTACCTGGACTGTGAAAGTCCTAATATCCTCTTGGATCTATCACGATGGATCTGGATCCCCAGGATGTATGAGGCATCACCCAGGTCTTTCATGGAGAACCTGTGTGACAAGAACCCCTTGACAGATTGTAGCATAGGAATGTCATTTCCTATTAAGAGAATGTCATCCACGTATAAAACGAGGAATACTACAGTTCTCGCTACAAATCTATTATAGATGCATGGTTCATCTGGATTTTTGATAAAGCCAAATTCTTTGACCGTCTCATCAAAGCAGATGTTCCAACTCCGCGATGCCTGCTTTAGTCCATAGATGGACTTAAGAAACTTGCACACCTTTCCGCTGCTCCCACTCTGAATGAAACCCTCTGGTTGGTCCATATAGACACACTCCTCTAAATTTCCATTTAGAAAAGCGGTCTTTACGTCCATTTGCCAGATCTCATAATCGTGGAAGGCGGCAATGGCAAGAAGGATCCGAATGGATTTCAGCATGGCTACTGGAGAAAAGGTTTCGTCATAGTCCAAGCCAGGTCTTTGACGAAAACCCTTTGCTACCAGCCTAGCTTTATAGGTCTCAACCTGTCCATCTACACCAATCTTCCTTTAGAAGATCCACTTGCATCCTACGGGTTTTACCCCGTCTGGAGCAATGTCCAACGTCCATACTTTGTTGGTGTACATGGACTCCATTTCGGTCCGCATTGCATCCAGCCATTTCACTGAGTCAACGCTTTGAACGGCCTGCTGGAAGCTAGTAGGCTCATCATAATCTATGATGCAATCCTCTCTATCCCCGTCGATGAGAAAACCGTAGTATCTCTCGGGCGGATGAGTCTGCCTACTACTCCTGCGGAGCGGCGTAGGAATGTCCTGTTTGTAGGGGTATTTTTCGTCACCCCATTGAGATGGGAATACGCGCACGCTTGTCAGGCGTACTACAGATTCCCCTTGCCTAGGGTAGGCCGGGGTTTAATGATTGTGGGGATCCGAATCTCCGGCAGCCGCGGACTAAGCTGCCGTTAATTACCCCTCGCCTTTGGGGCGAGGGAACCTCCGATTAACGGGTTAAACAGGGCATGCGAACTCAATGTGCAGTGTACGTGTGTTCTGTTTTGAAAGGGGGGTTTTGGATATATCGGGAGCCACGCAGAGTTTTTACGGGGGTCCCGCTACCCGGATAGCGGGCTGGGGTTCAAGGGGGCTAGCAGCCCTCTTGCGGGGTTCGGGGCAGCGCCCCGGCCCGAAAATTTTTTTGAGGGGGAGAGCGTGGCGGAGTATGTGTATGTGTACATTTGTATACATATGTATATATATGCATGTATATATAAATAAAGGAGAAAAGGGCATCCAAAGGATGCGTGGGGCAGCACCTTGGGCGCTGTGCGCTTAGGTGCTGTGCGCTCATGCGCAAGCGCGCCACGTGTCGGCACGCGGGCGCTTTGCGCATGAGCGCTGCGCGCAGGTGCGCAAGCGCGCCACGTGTCGGCACGCGGGCGCTTTGCGCCCTTGCGCAAGCGCGCAGGTGCGCAAGCGCGCGCACGCCACGTGTCGGCACGAGGGCGCTTTGCGCACTTGCGCAAGCGCGCAGGTGCGCAAGCGCGCGCGCCACGTGTCGGCATGCGGGCGCTTTGCGCACTTGCGCAAGCGCGCAGGTGCGCAAGCGCGCGCGCGCCACGTGTCGGCACGCGGGCGCTTTGCGCACTTGCGCTGCGCGCTGCTAAAACAAATTTCTCAGAAGAGAAATCAGAGAGGAGTTGGACTCCTGAGTTTGTGTTTTTTTTTTCTGGGTTTAGTGAACGATGTTTTTCTTCCTCCTGTTGCTTGCTGGATCTTGAAGATCAAGAGATGTGAAATCTCAAAATCTCTTCTTTTTCAGATCTAATGATAGATCCAAGTTCCCCTTTGTGGGTTTTGTGGTGAAAAACTAATTTGTTTTTAAAAAGGAAGAGTAAAACTCTTGATTTAATTCAAGGGAAAGAAGAAGGTTTTGGAACCTTGAAGATGGAAGAAAGAGCTCAGCTCTGAGACTTTTTTGTTTGGAGAGAGAGAAAGTTGTTGAGATATTTCATTATCTTTGCCTTTATAGGCCATACATTTTACACATAGCCCCTTGGGCTTAACAAAATGGCATTTTGCCTATCCCATGGCTCATGTGCCATTTCTTTTTGCACATAAGCCATGGGCTTTACAAAAATTTGGCTTTATGCCTATTTTTCTTACATTTATCCGAAAATAAAATAAAAGAAAATGCAACAAAATTATTTATTACAAAAATTTTATCTTGGCGTGGGGGAGGCCGGCCGCTTCATGTTCGGGCTCGACCCGGGCATGGGCCCACTGGATCTGGGCTTGGGCCCACTTGGCTTGGGGTTGACTTTGATTTTGACTTGGTCAACCGGGGTATAAATTTTTACCCCAACAAATTGCCCCCCATCAATAAATGCACACCACATATGTGGGTCGTGTGCATGAAATTGATGGATCTTCTTTCACGTGGAGGCGACTCGATTTGGTTCCGGCTTTTTGGGAAACTGGCACTGCCCTTTTTTACGACATGGACGGTCGTTGCTTGACATGTTTCCGAGACGGAGTGTCCGTGATAGACGTTTTCCCTGGCCCGGAGTTATCTGGTTCCCGCTTTGTAGGAATCCTGCGCTGCCCTTTTTGCGATTTGGACGGTCGGTGCTGCCCTTTTAGCGACTTGGACGGTCGATACTGCCCTTTTAGCGACGTGGACGGTCGATGCTGCCCTTTTAGCGACGTGGACGGTCGGTTCTGCCATTTTTGCGACTTGGACGGTCGGTGCTGCCATTTTTGCGACTTGGACGGTCGGTGCTGCCCTTTTAGCGACGTGGATGGTCGGTTCTGCCCTTTTTGCGACGTGGACGGTCGGTTATGCCCTTTTAGCGACGTGGACGGTCGATGCTGCTCTTTTAGCGACGTGGACGGTCGATGCTGCCCTTTTAGCGACGTGGACGGTCGGTTCTGCCATTTTAGCGACGTGGACGGTTGGTGCTGCCATTTTTGCGACTTGGACGGTCGGTGCTGCCCTTTTAGGGATGTGGACGGTCGGTTCTGCCCTTTTTGCGACGTGGACGGTCGGTTCTGCCATTTTAGCGACGTGGACGGTCGATGCTGCCCTTTTAGCGACGTGGACGGTCGGTTCTGCCATTTTAGCGACGTGGACGGTCGATGCTTGATTTGACTTGCTCTGCTTCTTGCAATGCTAGGGGTAGACTTGACTTGCTCCGCTTCTTGCGGTGTCGGAGTGGAAGTTGACTTGTTGATTTTGATTTGGGTTGACATCAGCATCGCTATACTGGAATATGGTACCAGGAGCGAATTATCATCTGTCATGGAGAGGATTTTGGGATTTTGGTTTTTGTTTGGCATCTGTATTGCTGCACTGGAATAATGCCAGGAGCAACTCATCATTTGCCCTGAGAGGATTTGGGAGAAATTGGGATTGTTTTACGCCCGTGGATTGTATACGGTTTTACAGGATGTATGATCCAGACCGTAGGGCCGGAAAAAATTTTGGTACTTTGTCGGCGTCTGCATCGCTGCACTGGAATATGGTACCAGGAGCGACTCATCATTCGCCGTTTGGAGACTTGGAATTTGGATCTTGTTTGGCATCAGTATTGCTGCACTGGAATAATGCCAGGAGCAACTCATCATTTGCCTCGGGAGGACTTGGGATTTGGGTTTTTGGTCGGCATCAGCACCGCTAACACTGAAGCGAAATGCCAGGAGCGAATCATCATTTGCCGTTGCCCGTTGGGGAACGATGGCTTAGGAGACAGGTTTGGGTCCCTATCACCTAAGGCTTTTCAATTTTATGGGCCGTGAGGGTCCTATAAAAGCATTTTCTCCCTACGAGTCGTAAGGATCCCGCAGGTGTATTTTCTCCTTAGGGATCGTGAGGATTCCTAAGTGTGTTGCTCCTTTGTGAGTCGTAAGGATCTCACGCAGGGGTTTTCTCCTCACAAGGTCGAGAGGACTTTGCGAGTGTATTTCATCTCTTTTCACGAGTTTGCGCCCCTTTCGGGTTTTCACAGACTCGCCGGTAGTCCTGCTGTTTTTACTCACGGAGCCCTTTCGGGTTTTCATCCGTGCCCGTTTTGCTTATGGACATACCGTTTATTTCTTCTTCTTTTTTTTTCTTTTTCTCTTTTTTTTTTTTTTGGGCCGCTGGTGGGACTTTAAAGTAGTCTCACCGGCAGGATTTGGGAGAAATAGGGGTCATTTACGCCCGTGGATTGTATACGGTTTTGCAGGATGTCTGATCCAGACCGTAGGGCTGATGTGCTCAATTCGCCTGCGACTTGGAGCATTCATGTGTAGTATTTCTTGAGATATCGTCCATTGATGGGTGGCATGGGCCTTTCTCCCTCTGCACTTATTAGTTGGTAGGATCCTCCGTCGAACACTTTCTCAATGACGTATGGTCCTTCCCAGTTTGGCTCGAATTTTCCCTTGGCATGTCGATTGAGGATGATCGGTCTTTTGAGGACCAACACCAATTCACCTTTCTTGAAAGCACGGAGACGAGTTATCTTGTCATAGGCCCGTGACATTTGGGCTCGGTATAGCTCCAGGTTTTGCTGCACCGCGAGCCTCTTTTCTTCGAGGGCATCGAGTTCTTCAAGTCGAAGGAGCACGTTTTCCTCTTCTGTCAACTCATGCTGAACGGCCATTCTTAAGCTTGGAACTTCGACTTCGAGGGGGAGGACCGCCTCCACTCCGAAGAGCAATGAGTATGGAGTGGACTGAGTTGGAGTACGGTGCGTGGTACGATATGCCCACAATGTCTCGTGAAGCTTGAGATTCCAGTCTCTCTTGTTGGCTGAAGCATTTTTTCTCAGGAGCTTGCATAGAGTCTTATTGAAGGCTTCGGCTAGCCCATTGGCTCTTGGATTATAGATGGAGGAATATCTCCAGTCTATCTTGTGCTGAGTAGCGAACTTTGAGACATTGAAGCTCTTGAAAGAAGGCCCGTTGTCAGATATGATTCTTCTTGGTGTACCGAAGCGGTATAGAATGTTATGCTGGAAGAATGTCAGAATATCTTTTGTCTTGACTTCTTTTAGCGGGACAGCTTCAGCCCATCTAGAGAAGTAGTCTGTGGCGGCCAGTATAAACCGATGGCCTTTGGATGACGGAGGATCAATTGGGCCAACAATGTCGGTGCCCCAGACTTCGAAGGGCCACGACGCCACCGTAGGATGCAATGGATTGGGATGCTTGTGAATAAAATCACCGTGAATTTGGCAGATATAACATTTCTTTGCATACTCTCCGCAGTCCCGTATCATGGTGGGCCAATAATACCCAAGCCGTTTAATTTGCAGTCGCATCCTGGGGCCAGATTGGTGATCACCGCAAACGCCCGAGTGAACATCTTTCATGACCTTTTGGGCTTCGGCCAATGACAGACACCTGAGCCAGAGTTGGTCATATGACCTGCGATATAACGTGTCATTTACAAACACGTATCGGAAAGCTCTTTTCTTCAGCTGAATCCTCGCAGATTTTTCTTCGGGAAGCTTGTCATATCGGAGGTACTCTATGAAGGGTTCTCTCCAATCGGGCTCGTCTTGAACGATCGAAGCTTCTTCGGCGGGATTGCTCTTCTGTTCCGCGCTTTCCTCTCCTCGTAGAGAGACAGGGGGTAGGATTTGCCGGCTCCTGACTGTGATCAGAATTTCGTCCATGTCAGGATCAGCCAGCTCCTTGGCCAAGCGAGCGAGTACATCAGCCTTTCCGTTCAACGCTCTAGGGACTCTCGTTAGTTCAATATGAGTGAACCGTTTCATGAGTTCCACCACTCGACCTCTGTACCGAGCTAACTCGGGTTTGTATATCTTATAGTCACCGCTTACTTGGTTGACGACAAGCTGGGAGTCACCGTAGACTCGTAGCCGACGGATTTCCATTTCTACGGCAAGCTCCAAACCAGCTATCAGAGCTTCATACTCAGCTTCGTTGTTTGTCCGAGGCTCGGTGAGAGCGAAAGAACGCCGTAGGGTTCCCATTGATGGTGTGATGAACACCAATCCTATCCCTGCTCTTATCTCCGGGATGCTTGATTTACTGGAGGTTCTTATTGATGAGGCTCCATCGAAGTAGAGCTCCCAACATGGCCCATCTTCCTCGAGGTGTAGCACTTGTTCGTCGGGTAACTCACAATTTAGCGGCGACCCTTCTGGTATGGGATGAGCAGCGAGAAAGTCTGCAAGGGCTTGCCCTTTTACTGCTTTCTGAGGAGTATAAACTATATCAAACTCAAGTAGCATGACAGCCCATCTTGCCATCCTGCCGGCTAGGCTTGCTTTGGTCATCAAGTGTTTGAGCGGGTCGACCTTGGAGATCAGCATAACCCGATGAGCCAGCAGATAGTGCCTCAGCTTCTTCACAGCAAATATCAGAGCCAGGCATTGCTTTTCGATTGGGGAATAGTTGTGTTCCGCCCCGACTAGAGTTCGACTGAGGTAGTAGAGGGCATTTTCCTTTCCCTCCTCGTTATTCTGGGCGAGGAGCGCACCGAGTGACTCATCTAGCGCGGCAGTATAGAGAATCAACGGTTTATTTGGAATGGGAGCGGCCAGCACTGGAGGGTGCAACAAGTATTGTTTGATGCTTTCGAACGCTGCTTGACATTCGGTATCCCAGATAAAAGGAGCTCCTTTCTTCATGAGCTTTGAGAAGGGCCTACATCTCCCTGATAAATTTGAGATAAACCTCCGTATATAAGCAAGCTTGCCTTGAAAAGATCTTAGCTGCGTCAGACTCTTCGGAGGGGGCATCTCCATGATGGCCTTTATCTTTGATGGGTCAACTTCGATCCCTCGATGTCGGACTATGAAGCCCAGGAATTTTCCCGATGACACGCCAAAAGCGCACTTCAGAGGATTCATCTTCAGATCGTATTCCCTCAGTCTGGTGAGAACGGTCCTGAGATCTTGGATATGATCGGCCTTAGCTTTAGTCTTGACGACCAGATCATCAACATAGCATTCGACGACTTTATGGATTAGGTCATCAAAGATATTAGTCATTGCCCTTTGATATGTAGCACCTGCGTTCTTCAGTCCGAATGGCATTACCTTGTAGCAATATATTCCGATCGGGGTTCGAAATGCTGTGTGCTTCTCATCCTCAGGCGACATCTTAATCTGATTATTGTAAGTCCACGTTGCGACCCCCGGTTCTTACGGGGAGGCGGAAACGGTATAAAATCAAAATTTTAACGCAAGAGGCAACATGGACTAAGCTAGGTCGGGATCTTTACCTAAACTAAAACTAGCATACTAAGCTAAAGATATTTAGCTACTCGGATGAAGATGGTTATACCTAAACTTGAACTCCTTCTCTTCAAGCTCCGATGGTGGTTCGATGGCTCCTTCTCGTTGTCTCCGTACGCCGAAGATAGATCCACTTGAAAGCTCCAACCTTTAGCTCCTTCTTCGTTCTTTGAAGAAACTAGTTCACTTGGTTTGCTAAACCTAGTGAACTAGAATGAGTAGAGATGATTTAGAATGGGATTTTATCTATGGTTCTTGATTCTCAACTCATGAGACAAGAGAACCATAGATCAAGAGAGGGAGCAAGAGGTTGAGGGTGAGAGCAAGAGGAGAGCTCAAGAACAAGAGAGAGAATGAGCAAGAAAGAATGAGCAACTCTTTTGTCTTTCACCCTCTCATAATCCAAAGTGATCATAACTCATCATATCAAAAAAGTCTTATGTGATGGTTTGAAGCAACCATAACCTTATCATGTCATGCACTCATTTTACTCAAATGAGCAAGCAAGAAAAAGTCTTTGGCATGAAATGATAACCATGGTTATCATGATGGTCCACTAGTCAAGCCTAGTCAACCGGTCAACAAGTCAACAAAAGTCAACAAGTCACCAAAGTCAACAAGTCAACAAAAGTCAACAAGTCAACAACCATATCACCATAATACTTAATTAATATAATAGTTAATCACATATCATATTCTCATTAGGGTTGAGCATAAAGTCAAAAAGTCAACGGTCAACTGTCAACAACCCTAATGAGAATCCGCTGCCTCTGCCTCCCTGTCAACTGTGCATACACACCCGCATCCGCGTTCCGAGGAACACGAATGCAAACTGGATAAATCCAATCCCATAAGGTACACTAGGATCTGGCTTAAACCAAAACCCGCTAGTGTAAACTGTCCGGACACTGTACGTGCACAAGTGCACGGATGTGACCGAACCCTGTCGCAAAACCATGCGACCTGTCGCAATACCATGCGACCTCTACTCTTTTGCCTAAAGGCGAAAAGCTTTCTGCGTGGGACTCTAAAGACTCGACACTACGCTGGCAGTGGGTTTAACCACAGACCGCAAGCGGCACTAGCTGTGCGTAACGGTCCCCAGGTAATGCCGACAAGAAGACGGACGAGGCGAAACCCATCTGAACTCCTACTGAGCCTGAGTGTGACATTCTCCGTACAGTCCGGTCTGTTCGTCTGATACATCGCATGGCGGGCCTAGGGGGCGGTAAACGTCAGTCCCCCAATAGCGGTACAAGTCGTGCCGGAGTGAAGCCCAATACACCCTGAGATAACACTGGAAACCTACCAGTATATCTCGTTTGCCCTGGCCAGGGACTACTCGTGTAATGGCTCTCCTAGACACAGCGCGATGTCAACCCCCAATACCGGGAGAGACGAATCCTGTCTAACCGTCACTGCCTCCAAGTGCTTCGGGACTGCACCCAACCACCACCTGTTTGCACGACTCCTTTGAGCCGTGGTAGGGTAGTGATCAAAGTACAGTGGGAACACACCCGAGGCGAAGTGACAGTGTCAAGTCAGCGGACTAAGCTGTACTCATGTCACCTGGGAACTGATAACTGACGATAGGTATAATACCAACTAGTCAGTTCCCGACGAGTCCTGTCCAGTGTACCCGTAACCTAACGAGCACCCGCATACTATCTCAAGTACGACGTACTGACGGCTGTGGGACAGACCGTCTCCCACACTGGGATAAGAAGCGCATGCGCTGGTCTACTCCGGAGTATCGATGCCCTGTCTCGATAGTCCTGCGACCAGGGACCTGCATAAGGATGTGCTTATAGATTACCCAGCCCCACTAGTGTGACGGCCATCACATCGCTGGTAATCAAGCAAAGATCCTAAGGGCTCTACTAATGTGTATAGGCGATATACAAAAATAAACACATGTACACATTGAAGTAGAAACAAACCAAGTAGCATACTACTATTTTGAGCAAGATTGTATATACAAGGTGAATATCCCAAGCATCCATTAAGTAATATACAAACTAGTATGATACAGTAATGGCCTCTAGGGCATATACACTAACAATCTCCCACTTGCACTAAGGCCATGTACTGGCGTATCGAAGACCTATCATCTCGATCAGCCGCTCGAACTGAGTCTGGGGCAAGGCCTTGGTGAATGGATCTGCAGTGTTGTCTTCTGAAGCGACTCTCCGAACCTCGATCTCCTGGCGATCCACGATCTCCCTGATCAGGTGATACCGCCTCAAGATGTGCCTGGATTTCTGATGGGACCTGGGTTCCTTCGCTAAAGCTATAGCCCCGTTGTTGTCACAATACAGAGGTATTGGATCAACAATGGACGGAACCACCTGAAGTTCTTTCAAGAACTTCCTCATCCAGACAGCTTCTTTTGCGGCATCAGATGCAGCGATGTATTCCGCTTCCATCGTCGAGTCTGCAACGGTTTCCTGTTTGGAACTCTTCCAACACACCGCCCTTCCATTGAGGGTAAAGACAAAACCCGACATGGACTTGGAATCATCCTTGTCACTCTGGAAGCTGGAGTCAGCAAAGGCCTCGATCTGGAGGTCTTTTCCGCCATACACCAAGAACATCTCCTTAGTCCTTCTCAGGTACTTGAGAATGTTCTTTACCGCTATCCAGTGTTTCTCCCCAGGGTTAGACTGATACCGGCTTACCACACTTAGTGCATAAGCTACATCCGGTCTGGTACACAACATCGCATACATTATAGAGCCTACCGCAGAAGCGTAGGGTATAATAGACATGCGATCCCTCTCTAAATCAGTCTTGGGAGACATCTCTTTATAGAGGGTGATCCCGTGACAAGCCGGTAGGTTACCGCGCTTGGAATCTTCCATACTGAACCTCTTCAGTATGGTGTCGATGTACCTGGACTGCGAAAGTCCTAATATCCTCTTGGATCTGTCACGGTAGATCCGGATACCCAGAATGTATGAGGCATCACCCAGGTCTTTCATGGAGAACCTGTGTGACAAGAACCCCTTGACAGATTGTAGCATAGGAATGTCATTTCCTATTAAGAGAATGTCATCCACGTATAAAACGAGGAATACTACAGTTCTCGCTACAAATCTACTATAGATGCATGGTTCATCTGGATTTTTGATAAAGCCAAATTCTTTGACCGTCTCATCAAAACAGATGTTCCAACTCCGCGATGCCTGCTTTAGTCCATAGATGGACTTAAGCAACTTGCACACCTTTCCGCTGCTCCCACTCTGAATGAAACCCTCTGGCTGGTCCATATAGACACACTCCTCTAAATTTCCATTTAGAAAAGCTGTCTTTACGTCCATTTGCCAGATCTCATAATCGTGGAAGGCAGCAATGGCAAGAAGGATCCGAATGGATTTCAGCATGGCTACTGGAGAAAAGGTTTCGTCGTAGTCCAAGCCAGGTCTTTGACGAAAACCCTTTGCTACCAGCCTAGCTTTATAGGTCTCAACCTGTCCATCTACACCAATCTTCCTTTTGAAGATCCACTTGCATCCTACGGGTTTTACCCCGTCTGGAGCAATGTCCAACGTCCATACCTTGTTGGTGTACATGGACTCCATTTCGGTCCGCATTGCATCCAGCCATTTCACTGAGTCAACGCTCTGAACGGCCTGCTGGAAGCTAGTAGGCTCATCATAATCTATGATGCAATCCTCTCTATCCCTGTCTATGAGAAAACCGTAGTATCTCTCGGGCCGATGAGACTGCCTACTACTCCTGCGGAGCGGCGTAGGAATGTCCTGTTCTGTTGAACCCTCTGGTTCCACCAAGCTTTCAGTAACAGTCTGTGGTTCTGGAATTTCTTCCAGTTCTACTGCGCTCCCACTTATTTCTTTTTCTATGAACTGGTGTTCTAGAAAGTGGGCATGACGAGAAACAAGAACTTTTTGTTCCTCTTCACAGTAGAAGAAATATCCCTTGGAATTCTTTGGATATCCCACAAACTTGCACAGTACTGAGCGTGCCTCGAGCTTGTCCGCATGCTGCTTTTTGACAAAAGCTGGACTTCCCCATATCTTAATGTGATTAAGATGGGGTCTCTTCCCACACCACATCTCAAATGGCGTGGTAGGCACAGTCTTAGTGGGAACTCGGTTCAAAAGGTATGCGGCTGATTCTAGTGCATACCCCCAGAATGATCGCGGTAACTCAGCGTTACTCATCATGGACCGCACCATATCCAATAGGGTGCGGTTCCGTCTCTCCGATACACCGTTATGTTGCGGGGTGTATGGAGGAGTAAGCTGAGAGAGAATTCCGTTCTCTTTTAAATAGTCCAGGAACTCGGCACTTAAGTATTCTCCACCTCGATTCGATCTTAGAATCTTAATACTTTTGCCGGTCTGTTTCTCTACTTCATTCTTATACTCCTGGAATTTTCCAAAGGCCTCGGACTTATGTTTCATTAAGAAGACATAACCGTACCTTGAGAAGTCATCCGTAAAAGTAATGAAGTAAGAATGTCCGCTTCGGGCATGTGTAGACATTGGACCGCACACGTCACTGTGTACGAGTCCCAAGAGCTCGCTCGCTCTTACTCCATGTCCAGTAAACGGAGTCTTTGTCATCTTTCCTTTGAGACAAGATTGACAAGTGGCATATGATTGATATTCGAACGCATTCAAATATCCTTCTGTATGTAACTTAGTCAACCTTCTCTCATTGATGTGACCCAATCTACAATGCCATAAGAAAGTCTGATTTAGTTCTGGAGACTTTCTTTTGTGTGTATTCTGGACGTTGAAAATCTGTGGTTGGTTTAACACGTATATACCATTACTCAATGTACCTGACCCAATCAAAACTTGATTAAGGTGAATGTTTACAACATTACTTACAAACGCAAATTCATAACCTTCTTTAGAAACTAAAGATACAGAAATGATATTACAAGTTGCGTTGGGTACAAAAAAGCAATTACGCAAAACCAAAACATGTCCATCTGACATTCCCAGGTGATAGTCCCCCACGGCTTTAGCATCCATGCTAGCTCCGTTCGCAACTCTGAGGGTCATGTCACCTGCCTTCAAAACCCTACGGTTTCTCAACGCCTGCAAAGAATTACAGATATGAGATCCTGATCCGGTATCCAATACCCAGGAAGTAGAGTTTATTGAAAGACAGTTTTCAATAACATACACACCTGAAGCTGAAGCTGCAACCTGCTTCAATTCCTGTGTTCTGGCCTTCCAGGCCCTGCAATCATTCTTCCAGTGTCCTTTCTTATGACAATAGAAGCATTCTTCCTTATCCACAAGCTTCCCCGCTATCTTTGTTGCTTTACCTTTTCCCTTCGTATCCACTTTACTAACACCGCCCCTTGGTTTGGCGGGGGCCTTCTTCTTCTTTCCCTTGGCTTTCGCCTTGGACCTAGAAGAAGATGATCCTCCTACAAACAAAGTGGATGTTTCCCTACCTTTCTGTAGGGTGCCCTCTGCGCTCCTCAGCATGTTGAGGAGCTCTGATAGTTCAACCTCTTTTTCTTGTAGGTTGAAGTTCAGTATAAACTGGGCGTAAGTGGAAGGAAGGGACTGGAGAACTATATCCGTATATAGCTCACTCTCCAATGTGATCCCTAGGTCAGCGAGCTCCTCAATGTAGCCGATCATCTTTAGCACGTGCTCGGCTACTGATGATCCGACGGCCATTCTTGTCGAAAATAACTTTTTCGACGCTTCGTATCTTGCGATAAGTGATTGCTCTCCATACAGTTCTTTTGTATGGAGCAATATGGACTCCATGTCCATATTCTCATGCCTCCTCTGATGTTCGTTGTCCATCGAGGCAAGCAGGAGGCATTTGGCCTTCGCGCTATCAATCTCCCAAGTCTTACGGATTTCCTTATCCGCGACGCTGGAAGTTGGACCAGGGACAGGGGGAGCTTTGGTGGTAAGAAGATACCCCAGCTTGTCATAAGTGATTGCTATCTTGACATTCCTGAGCCAATCTTTGTAGTTTGGCCCTGTCAGTTTGTTTTTTATCTAGGAGTAACTTAAGTCCAGTCATGTTGATTGGTCGCTGCAATTAGGAGAGAGAAGAATAAACACTCAGCATGATGCTCTTGCAAGTTTAGAGTGGTTTTTAGTTTGTCTAAACAGGATGGCTCCCACTGTTTCTCGAATCCCTCCTCAAACCATAAAGGAAGAATTAGTCAGGATCAATCCCACCGTACAATACTTGCTTAACCGTTCAGCCAGGCCGGTGTCGGTACTTCGAGGGAGGTTTTCCAACGCTTTCGCGAAGTTCCTTAATTAAAGAACCTCTTTTCCCTGGGGGCGTAGCCCCGCTAACACCTTTCTAGGCACCTACTAGGTTTATAGCATTGATCGTTAAGTGAGAAATTTCCCGAGGAGTAGCATATACTCACAGTAGGATCGGGATCCAAATATCATTGCGTGACGAAACTGAAGGAATCCTACCAGAATCATCACACTACAAATGGTATGCAAATCTAGCAAGTTTCAGTACTTATGAAACTCCCGATGTGGATTTTTGCCCCATGCTCTTATGACCTTGACTTTGGCCAAAATATCATAAGTCACATGTCAAGTTCTACCCGTCATTATCCAGGTTAATTTGGATCCATCCGTACCTACCCTTGACTTTGGCCAAAATGGCAGTACGACTGTCCCAAACCAACGCATCTATCTATGCTACACATGAACACCCAATAGCTACCAATCACTGTGCCTTGACTTTGGCCAACATACACAGCTTGAATACTATTGACTATTCATGCGAAACGACGGAGGGCTACGGATGGTTTTGGCAAAACCGTGAACGTAGTGAACTTGATTTGGTCGATGGAACGAGATAGCTTTTAAAAGGAGTGGCTCAAGCTCCGCATTTAAAAGTTGTTTTTGAAAAGAACCGAGTGGTTTTTCGAAAGTGTTCCAACGACTTTAACTTGGTTTATTATCTTGCATTAGTTCTTTTAATGCGTGATATTCTTGCATTAGTTCTTTTAATGCGTCCCATCATTTAATCCTACCATTGCAGAAAACAACCAAAATATGACGTACGCTTATGCCATTCGCATTCGCCACGGGGCCCCGTCATTACCCGTTAGGTTACTTAACTAACGACAGAGCGGGGGCTGGGCTAGCGCGTCTGTAAAACATAAGCAACGCCTAAATAATATCATATATAGATATACTGCAATGATAAACATTTCAGATCACAGATAAATACATTGGATATACTAGGAATCTGTAATTTGTACGAGCCTGTAACAAAAACAGATTACACGGTCGCGGTGAATAGCCAAAACCCCACCGAAGACCCCTACGGGTGCGGCAAACTACCCGCCAAGTACCCGAAGCGTAGCAACCTCCCTCATCTCCATGAGTAGGCCACTCGACACTTCGGCATACCCGGTAGTTTGTGCACCCCTCCATGGGTCTATCCTAGGAGCAAAAACAGTAAAAAGAAATTATACAATGACGGCTACAACCCCTTCCCGGTTGTGCGGCCATACAAATAATTATTACATCAATTTACAAATTTACATGAATTGCAAGAAAAGAAAACTCTCGTCTCACAACCCCCGGCTATTCACCCGCGACAATCCAACATATTTATATACATATTCCAGCACATTACAGATCTAACCATCATAGTCAAAGTGCAGTGAAGTTCGGAAAAATACGGAATTATAGGACCCCAAAAGGAAATTTCTTTTCTGGAAAATCTGGGCACATATAATATATTCCAAAAATCCCAAAACCAACACAGACACACACTGCACGAAAAACGATGCACAGAAGACGACAAAGTACGGCGGTTCCGCGGCGGCTACCTAGCTCGCGCGGCGGAAGGGCGGCGGTTTCGACGAATTACTGTATCGTTTTTCTTGGGTGTTCACACAAAACCCTGAGCCGAATTTAGGAGTATAAAGTTTTTCATTTTGACCAGAAAAAATTTCAACAGAAACTCAGATTTTGTAAAAGTTTGGTTTTTGGATTTTTTTCGGTTCCGAACTTCGTTACACTTCACTACCAAGCTAGTTTAAGTTTAGTTAGGCTCTGATACCACTGTAAGTCCACGTTGCGACCCCCGGTTCTTACGGAGAGGCGGAAACGGTATAAAATCAAAATTTTAACGCAAGAGGCAACATGGACTAAGCTAGGTCGGGATCTTTACCTAAACTAAAACTAGCATACTAAGATAAAGATATTTAGCTACTCGGATGAAGATGGTTATACCTAAACTTGAACTCCTTCTCTTCAAGCTCCGATGGTGGTTCGATGGCTCCTTCTCGTTGTCTCCGTACGCCGAAGATAGATCCACTTGAAAGCTCCAACCTTTAGCTCCTTCTTCGTTCTTTGAAGAAACTAGTTCACTTGGTTTGCTAAACCTAGTGAACTAGAATGAGTAGAGATGATTTAGAATGGGATTTTATCTATGGTTCTTGATTCTCAACTCATGAGACAAGAGAACCATAGATCAAGAGAGGGAGCAAGAGGTTGAAGGTGAGAGCAAGAGGAGAGCTCAAGAACAAGAGAGAGAATGAGCAAGAAAGAATGAGCAACTCTTTTGTCTTTCACCCTCTCATAATCCAAAGTGATCATAACTCATCATATCAAAAAAGTCTTATGTGATGGTTTGAAGCAACCATAAGCTTATCATGTCATGCACTCATTTTACTCAAATGAGCAAGCAAGAAAAAGCCTTTGGCATGAAATGATAACCATGGTTATCATGATGGTCAACTAGTCAAGCCTAGTCAACCGGTCAACAAGTCAACAAAAGTCAACAAGTCACCAAAGTCAACAAGTCAACAAAAGTCAACAAGTCAACAACCATATCACCATAATACTTAATTAATATAATAGTTAATCACATATCATATTCTCATTAGGGTTGAGCATAAAGTCAAAAAGTCAACGGTCAACTGTCAACAACCCTAATGAGAATCCGCTGCCTCTGCCTCCCTGTCAACTGTGCATACACACCCGCATCCGCGTTCCGAGGAACACGAATGCAAACTGGATAAATCCAATCCCATAAGGTACACTAGGATCTGGCTTAAACCAAAGCCCGCTAGTGTAAACTGTCCGGACACTGTACGTGCACAAGTGCACGGATGTGACCGAACCCTGTCGCAAAACCATGCGACCTGTCGCAATACCATGCGACCTCTACTCTTTTGCCTAAAGGCGAAAAGCTTTCTGCGTGGGACTCTAAAGACTCTACACTACGCTGGCAGTGGGTTTAACCACAGACCGCAAGCGGCACTAGCTGTGCGTAACGGTCCCCAGGTAATGCCGACAAGAAGACGGACGAGGCGAAACCCATCTGAACTCCTACTGAGCCTGAGTGTGACATTCTCCGTACAGTCCGGTCTGTTCGTCTGATACATCGCATGGCGGGCCTAGGGGGCGGTAAACGTCAGTCCCCCAATAGCGGTACAAGTCGTGCCGGAGTGAAGCCCAATACACCCTGAGATAACACTGGAAACCTACCAGTATATCTCGTTTGCCCTGGCCAGGGACTACTCGTGTAATGGCTCTCCTAGACACAGCGCGATGTCAACCCCCAATACCGGGAGAGACGAATCCTGTCTAACCGTCACTGCCTCCAAGTGCTTCGGGACTGCACCCAACCACCACCTGTTTGCACGACTCCTTTGAGCCGTGGTAGGGTAGTGATCAAAGTACAGTGGGAACACACCCGAGGCGAAGTGACAGTGTCAAGTCAGCGGACTAAGCTGTACTCATGTCACCTGGGAACTGATAACTGACGATAGGTATAATACCAACTAGTCAGTTCCCGACGAGTCCTGTCCAGTGTACCCGTAACCTAACGAGCACCCGCATACTATCTCAAGTACGACGTACTGACGGCTGTGGGACAGACCGTCTCCCACACTGGGATGAGAAGCGCATGCGCTGGTCTACTCCGGAGTATCGATGCCCTGTCTCGATAGTCCTGCGACCAGGGACCTGCATAAGGATGTGCTTATAGATTACCCAGCCCCACTAGTGTGACGGCCATCACATCGCTGGTAATCAAGCAAAGATCCTAAGGGCTCTACTAATGTGTATAGGCGATATACAAAAATAAACACATGTACACATTGAAGTAGAAACAAACCAAGTAGCATACTACTATTTTGAGCAAGATTGTATATACAAGGTGAATATCCCAAGCATCCATTAAGTAATATACAAACTAGTATGATACAGTAATGGCCTCTAGGGCATATACACTAACAATTATATCCAGACGAGCCATCCATAAAGGTGAACAGTTCGTAATTTGAGGTGTCATCGACCATCATTTCCATGACCGGTAGCGGGAAATCGTCTTTAGGACATGCCTTGTTGAGGTCCCTGAAATCGACACAAATTCGGATCTGCCCATTTTTCTTCTTCACTGGGACTATGCATGCGATCCAGTCTGCATATTTCTCTTCCCTGATGAAGCCGGCATCGATGAGTTTCTTGGTTTCCTCGATGACCTTTTATTCCAACTCCCTTCTCATTCTTCGAGGAGCTTGTTTGACTGGCTTAGCATCAGGAGATATAGCCAGCTTATGCACGGCTACCTCAGGAGAAAGGCCAGGCATTTCTTTGTACGTCCACGCGAAGCAGTCGACGAACTCACGCAGCAGTGCAATTATCTGCTCTTTCATTTCCTCCGACAAGAGTGAGCTGATGTAGGTCGGCCTTGGATTATCGGGCGTTCCTAAGTCAATCTCGGCTAGCTCATCAAAGGTTGCTTGTCCGCCATCTTCGAGCTCTTGAGGAGCTTCTTCTGGCTCGGCTATCTCGTCATCATCATTTGATCTTTCGCTGGCCTCACCAACATGGATCATGTAGCACGCTTTGGAATCAGGTTGAATGTAGCCTATGCCCCGTCTATCTGGAATTCGTCCATCGATGAGTGCTCGGACCTGGGGCGGATACCATAGCCCTTCGTAAAACTTTGCTTCGGACTCCGTTTGATATAACCGGCATCTGCACTTTTTAAAGTATTCCCGCATCTCGGGCGTATAGTATCTGGGATTGAGGACGGCTCTTATGCCTCTCTCATAGGGAAGGCACACGCTAGAAAGGTCGTCCGGGTGCACAACGGGGTTTGACCTGTAAAACAGGATGCCCTTCTGTCCATTTTTCCTCCCGGGCACGTAGAAAGTTTCCAGCTGGTCCACGGTAGAGACTGACAATGCGTCGAGCTCTTTGCACATCCGTTCCAGCACCCTTGTGATGGCTAGGGACCCTTCTGCGACTTCGAAGGTCTCTCGTAGTTTCGCTTGCTGCACGGGGGGCCGATCTGCACAGCTGTTGCACGGCAGGTCCTCTTCTTCTGACTCTTCAGTGTCACTGCCAAGATGAGGGCAGACTTTGCTGCTAGATGGGCCTTCAGTAACAGATTCGTCCGTATCGCTGCCGAAATGAGGGCGAGTTTGGCGGAAGGACGGGCTTCCAGCATCGGACTCATCAGTGTCACTGCCGAAATGCGGGCGCACTTGGGTATTTTTGCTTTTGAAAGTGATAGCCGGCGCAGATTTGCTTTTGAGTCTTGGGGCCGTTCTATCCTTAGTCAGTTGTGGCTTAGCATTTTGGTGGTTCGTAAAGTACCGAGAATCTTCATATCGGACTTCATGCACACCGAACGGCTGGATGTCTCCGTCAATGCGTCTTTCTTCGCCATTTTTAGTATACTTCATGCATTGATGGAGAGTTGACGGAATGACGCCATAATCGTGGAGCCATGGCCGCCCCAAGAGAATCTTATAAGACGTGTCGGCGTCGATCACGTATATCTTAGCTTCAGTTTGCAGATCCCCGAATTTGATTGGCAAAGCTATAGACCATAGAACTTGCTGGCAATTTTGGTTGAACCCTTGAATGACAATCCTTTCCCTTGACAGGTGTCGGACGTCCATTGACAAACTCTTCAGAGTTCGCAAGTTCATGATGTTCACTGAGGACCCCGGATCAATCAATATGCGATTAATTCGATCTCCGTCGCTGTACCCGGTCACGTAAAGCGGCCGATTATGCTCAGCCGTTCCCAGTAGCAAGTCTTCATCCTTAAATGTGACTGCGGCGGCATGCAAAGCATGCTGGGCTTCTTTCATATTAATTTCCGCAAAGTGAGCCTGATACCGCTCGGGGTTTTGTAGAGCGTGGATGAGAACATCTCTAAGCTCCTTAGATAGGACCAAGGCGTCGTAGATGCTCAGGAGAGACGGAAGCTTCCGGAGATGCGCCAAGACATTATAGTCCACCGAGGAAGGACTTATGTTTTCATCAATCGGTTCTCTGCCATCTTCTTCATTAGCGACTTGTTTTTCCTTCCCTTTTAGGGCGTTGCCCTGATTTGGCGGTAGAGCCCTGCCGCTTCTAAGCTGGATTTGATTGGCCGTTGTGGCGAGCTCCTCATCCTCTTCAGGAAAACAGAGCTCATCCTCGGAGTCACTGCCAAGATGGATGGCGTAGCAGGTCACTACTGGGATTTCTTCATTGGAGTCTTCTTCTAACTCCTCCAGAATTTCAGCCGCTTGCACAGGGAAGAACTCCTTCAATTGTACCAATGTTCTTTCCCTTTGTTCATATTCTTCGAGGGAATCGATATATTTTTGAATGGTCGATCTCCTTGCAGACTCCTTTTTGCACCGAGCTGCACTTTTCTTCTTCTTGAGCTTCTTGGATTTTGAGCCTGATGGAGCCGCATTGGCAGCTGGACTGGTAGGCTTCTTCTGTCCTTCCCATTCCATCCTGGGCTCTTTCTGAAGCAGCTTTAGCATCTTCTTCGTCTTATTAGATATGTGCGTACTCCATGGAGACCGCGATGAGTCCATCTCATTTCTCAAGGCAGCGGGTTCGGCTATCTGCTCCCAGAAGGCTTCAACTTCTGTCTGTATAAAGTTGGTGGTTGCAACTTGGTTGTTCACCAACACGCTTTTAGACAGCTCGATCTCTCCAGCCTTGTACTGCTTCTCGACCCAGTCCTTGAAGATATAGCAATCCTCGATCGCATGGCTCACTACTCGGTGGTACGGGCAATACAGAGGATTGTCGGTCATTTTTGCTTCTTGGGGTCTTTTCGACTCTGGCAGTTGTAGGCCGTTGTTCAAGGCATCTTTAAATATCTTGCGAACCTTGTCCCTTCTGAAAGAGTAAACCTTGTTCTTTTTCTCCTCTAGGGTGGGCCCATCTCCTCCCAGCAATAGCTTTCGAGACCGGTTAGTTTTGGATTCGGCCGCCCTTCGCTTTTCTTCACTGTCGGACGCATTGAAGACATTGGTACTGCTGGAACTACCGCTTCTACGGTTGTCATCCCGTTTGCTTTTCCAGGTTTTGTCTCTCTGAGAGTCCGGCGGGGACTCTTGCTTCGAGCGTTCCAGCATTTGAACTTTCTTGGTTAGCTCCTGAAATGTCTTGAGGCCCACTGTACACAAGAATGGGACCATCCAATTACTGAGGTTCCCAATAAGAAGGCTGACGGACTGGTCCTGCTCCAGCGGCGGTTCGCACTTGACCGTGAGATTACGCCATCGGGCGATAAAGTCAGTGTTGCTTTCATTCTTCCCCGGCTTGGTCCTCACAAGGTCGGCAATGGAGATTTTATCACTGACGCTCATGAATCTTTGCCGGAACAGAGACTCCATTTGGGCAAAGGTAATGACGGACCCGTCTGGTATGCTCGCGTACCAGTCAAAAGCGACACCGGTCAGGCTGTTGACAAATTGACGAAGAAGGAGCGCGTCATTGCCCCCTGTATTTCCGCACGATGCTTTGAAGTGGGCAACGTGCTGATTTGCATTCCCCGTTCCATCAAATCTTCCGAACTTAGGAATGACGTAGCCGCTTGGGAACTCGATCAGATCGTATTGCGCGGGATATGGCCGGCCACTACTGCCGATTTCTTTCTGAGCTTCAGCTTCGGCCACCAATGTTTTAACCTTGCTGGTGACCAAATCCATTATCCGATCCTGTGTTAGCGGGATAGTGCTATCAGGGGCCAAGGCGTCCCCAGAAGCGGAGTGCGGCCGGCTTTCATGCGGCTCGACCAGTCTTGGTCCTAAAGGAACAGGCATTGGCTGCCTCGGATTGTCATCATCCGGCTGATTAGTAGCGGCTTGTGCTTGATTGGGAGGTGCTCGAGCAATTTGAGCCGTAAGCTGCATCACCACGTTCGTTAAGTCGTCAATCTTCGAATAGAGCTTGGCCATCTCTTTATCTTTGCTCCTGAGCTGTTTTCGAAGCTTTTGAAGCAGCTCTTGCTCCGCAGTCCTGGGGCGGAAAGTCGGCTCTTCCTCGCTGTCTGAGCTTGACTCTGCATGGACCGAGGGGTCTTTCTGCCTATCATCCTCATCGAGAGGGTTTTCTTCATCTAGCGGGGGCGGCTGTTCTTGGGCGGCGGCAACCACATTCAGGCTAGATTGGGCTTGGGATGTGGTGGCCCCGTCCTTGCTTTTGCTGCGAAGGTTGTCGCTGGGGCGCCCGCCCGCCATATAGACTGTATGGATGATATATCCGTCCGTCTTTCTATCATTGGCAGCTGATTTCATGGATTGCTGTCTTGACCCCCTTGTTTCGGTAGCTGGTAGTCGATTGAAGGCGGCTGACCTAACCAGGTTCTTGAATGGTGCTGGCGCTTCTTTTCTGGATTTGCCCCGCTGCTTTCGTGCGGCCCAGAGTGCTTGATAGACTCTTGAAGAGACAGTGTCATACTTTTTCTGTTGGGGCCGGGACACGTCTCTTTGTGGCACTGTTCGGACCGCTGTCTTCTTGATTCTGGCGGTCATGGCGTTTTTCTGAACCCACTTCAGAGGCTCGAAGGAATTGCTGATTCTTACATCCGACTCAGCCGTCGTCGCGGGGCAACCCTGCACTTGGAACTTCACATGATTCCATTTGGCCGAAGCCTTGGCCCTCTTGTTGGCTCGATACTTGAACCGCTTCTGCCTTAACTTTTCTGTTCTAAGCATCTGGCAGACTTTGGCTCTTTGGGAAGACGCCGCAGACCGGGCGATGGAGGGCCTTGGAGATACGCTCGATTGTGCATATGTTGGAGTCATCGCCTGAGCTCGTCCGCAACATTTGATTTTGCCCTTTGTACCGAAGTTCTTGCACCCCGCCCTTGAGACCGGCTTGGCCACCTGTTCCGCCGGGATCTCCGCCAGATGAGCGCTTCCGGCAGGGAAGATGATGACGGAGCCAAACAGGCGGGGCGGTTCCTCCCACTGTCGACTGAGGCTCGCGGGGAGAACCACACGAGCGTTGATCTTGACCACGTACGGAATCGGGGTCACGTTAGAAGCTGAATTCGTCTGGGGAGACATTGTCGTCGAAGGTTGATTGCTGCATGGAAAAAAGAACAACATTTCAGTGGCAATCGATATGTATATTAATTGAGTTCATATGAACGTTTAACCCGAAATATGGGAGGAGAGATTGGTCCCACCGGGCGTGCCAGAATCTGTAGGGGTATTTTTCGTCACCCCATTGAGATGGGAATACGCGCACGCTTGTCAGGCGTACTACAGATTCCCCCTGCCTAGGGTAGGCCGGGGTTTAATGATTGTGGGGATCCGAATCTTCGGCAGCCGCGGACTAAGCTGCCGTTAATTACCCCTCGCCTTTGGGGCGAGGGAACCTCCGATTAACGGGTTAAACAGGGCATGCGAACTCAATGTGCAGTGTACGTGTGTTCTGTTTTGAAAGGGGGGTTTTGGATATATCGGGAGCCACGCAGAGTTTTTACGGGGGTCCCGCTACCCGGATAGCGGGCTGGGGTTCAAGGGGGCTAGCAGCCCCCTTGCGGGGTTCGGGGCAGCGCCCCGGCCCGAAAATTTTTTTGAGGGGGAGAGCGTGGCGGAGTATGTGTATGTGTACATTTGTATACATATGTATATATATATATGTATATATAAATAAAGGGGAAAAGGGCATCCAAAGGATGCGTGGGGCAGCACCTTGGGCGCTGTGCGCTTAGGTGCTGTGCGCTCAGTCGCAAGCGCGCCACGTGTCGGCACGCGGGCGCTTTGCGCATGAGCGCTGCGCGCAGGTGCGCAAGCGCGCCACGTATCGGCACGCGGGCGCTTTGCGCACTTGCGCAAGCGCGCCACGTGTGCAAGCGCGCGCGCCACGTGTCGGTACGCGGGCGCTTTGCGCACTTGCGCTGCGCGCTGCTAAAACAAATTTCTCAGAAGAGAAATCAGAGAGGAGTTGGACTCCTGAGTTTGTGTATTTTTTTTTCTGGGTTTAGTGAACGATGTTCTTCTTCCTCCTGTTGCTTGCTGGATCTTGAAGATCAAGAGATGTGAAATCTCAAAATCTCTTCTTTTTCAGATCTAATGATAGATCCAAGTTCCCCTTTGTGGGTTTTGTGGTGAAAAACTAATTTGTTTTTAAAAAGGAAGAGTAAAACTCTTGATTTAATTCAAGAGAAAGAAGAAGGTTTTGGAACCTTGAAGATGGAAGAAAGAGCTCAGCTCTGAGACTTTTTTGTTTGGAGAGAGAGAAAGTTGTTGAGATATTTCATTATCTTTGCCTTTATAGGCCATACATTTTACACATAGCCCCTTGGGCTTAACAAAATGGCATTTTGCCTATCCCATGGCTCATGTACCATTTCTTTTTGCACATAAGCCATGGGCTTTACAAAAATTTGGCTTTATGCCTATTTTTCTTACATTTATCCGAAAATAAAATAAAAGAAAATGCAACAAAATTATTTATTACAAAAATTTTATCTTGGCGTGGGGGAGGCCGGCCGCTTCATGTTCGGGCTCGACCCGGGCATGGGCCCACTGGATCTGGGCTTGGGCCCACTTGGCTTGGGGTTGACTTTGATTTTGATTTGGTCAACCGGGGTATAAATTTTTACCCCAACACTGTTCTTTTGAACCCTCTGGTTCCACTAAACTTTCAGTAATAGTCCGTGGTTCTGGAATTTCTTCCAGTTCTACTGCGCTCGCACTAATTTCCTTTTCTAAAAACTGGTGTTCTAGAAAGTGGGCATGACGAGAAACAAGGACTTTTTGTTCCTCTTCGCAGTAGAAATAATATCCCTTGGAATTCTTTGGATATCCCACAAACTTACACAGTACTGAGCGTGCCTCGAGCTTGTCCGCATGCTGCTTTTTGACAAAAGCAGGACTTCCCCATGTCTTAATGTGATTAAGATGGGGTCTCTTCCCACACCACATCTCATATGGTGTAGTAGGCACAGTCTTGGTAGGAACTCGGTTCAAAAGGTATGCAGCTGATTCTAGCGCATACCCCCAGAATGATCGCGGTAACTCAGTGTTACTCATCATGGACCGTACCATATCCAATAAGGTTCGGTTCCGTCTCTCCGATACACCGTTATGTTGCGGAGTGTATGGAGAAGTAAGCTGAGAGAGAATTCCGTTCTCTTTTAAATAGTCCAGGAACTCGGCACTCAAGTATTCTCCACCTCGATCCGATCTTAGAATCTTGATACTTTTGCCGGTCTGTTTTTCTACTTCATTCTTATACTCCTGGAATTTTCCAAAGGCTTCGGACTTATGTTTCATTAAGAAGACATAACCGTACCTTGAGAAGTCATCCGTAAAAGTAATGAAGTAAGAATAACCGCTTCGCGCATGTGTAGACATTGGACCGCACACGTCGCTGTGCACGAGTCCCAAGAGCTCGCTCGCTCTTACTCCGTGTCCAGTAAACGGAGTATTTGTCATCTTTCCTTTGAGACAGGATTGACAAGTGGCATACGATTGATATTCGAACGGATTCAAATATCCTTCTGTATGTAACTTAGTCAACCTTCTCTCATTGATGTGACCCAGTCTACAATGCCATAAGAAAGTCTGATTTATTTCCGGAGACTTTCTTTTGTGTGTATTCTGGACGTTGAAAATCTGTGGTTGGTTTAACACGTATATACCATTACTCAATGTACCTGACCCAATCAAGACTTGATTAAGGTGAATGTTTACAACATTACTTACAAACGCAAATTCATAACCTTCTTTAGAAACTAAAGATACAGAAATGATATTACAAGTTGCGTTGGGTATAAAAAAGCAATTACGCAAAACCAAAACATGTCCATCCGACATTCTCAGGTGATAGTCCCCCACGGCTTTAGCATCCATGCTAGCTCCGTTCGCAACTCTGAGGGTCATGTCACCTGCCTTCAAAACCCTACGGTTTCTCAACGCCTGCAAAGAATTACAGATATGAGATCCTGATCCGGTATCTAATACCCAGGAAGTAGAGTTTATTGAAAGACAGTTTTCAATAACATACACACCTGAAGCTGAAGCTGCAACCTGCTTCAATTCCTGTGTTCTGGCCTTCCAGGCCCTGCAATCATTCTTCTAGTGTCCTTTCTTATGACAATAGAAGCATTCTTCCTTATCCACAAGCTTCCCCGCTTTCTTTGTTGCTTTAGCTTTTCCCTTCGTATCCACTTTACTAACACCGCCCCTTGGTTTGGCGGGGGCTTTCTTCTTCTTTCCCTTGGCTTTCGCCTTGGACCTAGAAGAAGATGATCCTCCTACAAACAAAGTGGATGTTTCCCTACCTTTCTGTAGGGTGCCCTCTGCGCTCCTCAGCATGTTGAGGAGCTCTGAAAGTTCAACTTCATTTTCTTGCAAGTTGAAGTTCAGTATAAACTGGGCGTAAGTGGAAGGAAGGTACTGGAGAACTATGTCCGTATAGAGCTCACTCTCCAATGTGGTCCCTAGGTCCGCGAGCTCCTCAATGTAGCCGATCATCTTTAGCACGTGCTCGGCTACTGATGATCCGACTGCCATCTTTGCCGAAAATAGCTTTTTCGACGCTTCGTATCTTGCGATACGAGACTGCTCTCCATACAGTTCTTTTGTATGAAGAAATATGGATTCCAGGTCCATATTCTCGTGCCTCCTCTGATGTTCATTGTCCATCGAGGCAAGTACGAGGCACTTGGCCTTCGCGCTATCAATCTCCCAAGTCTAGCGGATTTCCTTATCCGCGACGCTGGAAGTGGGACCAGGGACAGGGGGAGCTTTGGTGGTAAGAAGATACCCCAGCTTGTCGTAAGTGATTGCCATTTTGACATTCCTGAGCCAATCTTTGTAGTTTGGCCCTGTCAGTATGTTTTTATCTAGAAGTAACTTAAGTCCAGTCATGTCGATTGGTCGCTGCAATTAGAAGAGAGAAGAAGAAACACTCAGCATGATGCTCTTGCAAGTTTAGAGTGGTTTTTAGTTTGTCTAAACAGGATGGCTCCCACTGTTTCTCGAATCCCTCCTCAAACCATAAAGGAAGAATTAGTCAGGATCAATCTCACAGTACAATACTTGCTTAACCGTTCAGCCAGGCCAGTGTCGGTACTTCGAGGGAGGTTTTCCAACGCTTTCGCGAAGTTCCTTAATTAAATAACCTCTTTTCCCTGGGGGCGTAGCCCCGCTAACACCTTTCTAGGCACCTACTAGGTTTATAGCATTGATCGTTACGTTAGAAATTTCCCGAGGAGTAGCATATACTCACAGTAGGATCGGGATCCAAATATCATCGCGTGACGAAACTGAAGGAATCCTACCAGAATCATCATACTCCAAATGGTATGCAAATCTAGCAAGTTTCAGTACTTATGAAACTCCCGATGTGGATTTTTGCCCCATGCTCTTATGACCTTGACTTTGGCCAAAATATCATAAGTCACATGTCAAGTTCTACCCGTCATTATCCAGGTTAATTTGGATCCATCCGTACCTACCCTTGACTTTGGCCAAAATGGCAGTACGACTGTCCCAAACCAACGCATCTATCTATGCTACACATGAACACCCAATAGCTACCAATCACTGTGCCTTGACTTTGGCCAACATACACAGCTTGAATACTATTGACTATTCATGTGAAACGACGGAGGGCTACGAATGGTTTTGGCAAAACCGTGAACGTAGTGAACTTGATATAGTCGATGGAACGAGATATCTTTTTAAAAGGAGTGGCTCAAGCTCCGCATTTAAAAGTTGTTTTTGAAAAGAACCGAGTGGTTTTTCGAAAGTGTTCCAACGACTTTAACTTGGTTTATTATCTTGCATTAGTTCTTTTAATGCGTGATATTCTTGCATTAGTTCTTTTAATGCGTCCCATCATTTAATCCTACCATTGCAGAAAACAACCAAAATATGACGTACGCTTATGCCATTCGCATTCGCCACTGGGCCCTGTCATTACCCGTTAGGTTACTTAACTAACGACAGAGCGGGGGCTGGGCTAGCGCGGCTGTAAAACATAAGCAACGCCTAAATAATATCATATATAGATATACTGCAATGATAAACATTTCAGATCACAGATGAATACATTGGATATACTAGGAACCTGCAATTCGTACGAGCCTGTAACGAAAAGCAGATTACACGGTCGCGGTGAATAGCCAAAACCCCACCCAAGACCCCTACGGGTGCGGCAAACTACCCGCCAAGTACCCGAAGCGAAGCAACCTCCCTCATCTCCATGAGTAGGCCACTCGGCACTTCGGCATACCCGGTAGTTTATGCACCCCCTCCATGGGTCTATCCTTGGAGCAAAAACAGTAAAAAGAAATTATACAATGACGGCTACAACCCCGACCCGGTTGTGCGGCCATACAAATAATTATTACATCAATTTACAAATTTACATGAATTGAAAGACAAGGAAACTCTCGTCTCACAACCCCCGGCTATTCACCCGCGACAATCCAACATATTCATATACACATTCCAGCAATATTACAGATCACAGATTTGTATAACCCCCACTAATCGACATATAGCGATTAGCAGACGTTCAATACAAATATCACATTACAGAAAAACCCGTTAGCTTAAGTCTTTTAGAAGTTCGATCAAAAATACGGATTTTCGGGACCCCAAAAATAAAATTTTCGTTCTGGAAAATCTGGGCAGAAAATATATATTCCAAAAATCCCAAAACAACCCTAGAATAACACTGCACCAAACTTGGACCTCAACCGAGTCAACTCGGCCGCGGATCCGCGGCGGGAGCGTGCCCCCGCCGCGTCTCCACGACGCTTTGACTCGATCGTTGGACCAATTTTGGTGGGTGTTCACACAAAAGCCTGAACCGATTTTAGGTGTGAAAATAATCAACTTTTGAACAGTATAAAAATCGACAGAAACTTCGAATTTTGGGGTTCGTTTTCGTGACTTTTTCGTTGATCGATCTTCTAGTTACTTGCTAACATGTTAGATAGAGTTTAATTAGGCTCTGATACCACTGTAAGTCCATGCTACCTCTCCCGCTACTTTCGGGCATGCGGAATTTGATAAAAAAAACGATTTTTATAGAGGTGGTACCATGGACTTAAAACCCGGATCTTTTTTAAACTACTAACTAACAACCTAACAAGAGTTTACCTACTCGGTTGGGGGGTTATACCTTGCTTGTCTTGAACTCCTTCGTCTTCAAAACCCAATGGAGGTCCGGATCGGCTTCTTCCCGTCGTCTCCTTACGCCGAAGATAGATCCACCTGAAAGCTCCAACCATTGGCTCCTTCTTCGTTCTTTGAAGAAACTAGTTCACTTGGTTTGCTAAACCTTGTGAACTAGAATGAGTAGAGAAGAGTTTGTATGGGATTTTATCTATGGTTCTTGATTCTCAACTCATGAGATATATGAACCATAGAGTCAAGAGAGGGAGCAAGAGGAAGAGGGTGAAAGCAAGAGCAAGAGAGCTCAAGAACAAGAGAGAGAGTGAGCAAGTGAGAATGAGCCTCTCTTTTCCTTTCACCCTCTCATAATCCAAAAGCATCATAACTCATCATACCAATCAAGTGTTATGTGATGGTTGAAGCAACCATAACCATATCATTTCATGCACTCATTTTGCACAAATGAGCAAGCAAGCAAAAGTCTTTGCCATGAAATGATGGCTATGGTTATCATGATGGTCAACTAGTCAAGCCTAGTCAACCGGTCAACAAAGTCAACAAGTCAACAAAGTCAACAAAAGTCAACAACCATGTCACCATAATACTTAATTAATATAATTATATCATATTCTCATTAGGGTTGAGCAAAAAGTCAATAGTCAACGGTCAACTGTCAACAACCCTAATGAGAATCCGCTGCCTCTGTCTTTCCGTCAACTGTGCATACATACCCGCATCCGTGTTCCGAGGAACACGAATGCAAACTGGATAAATCCAATCCCAATACATACACTAGGATCTGGCTTAAACCAAAGCCCGCTAGTGCAAACTGTTCGGACACTGTACGTGCACAAGTGCACGGATGTGACCGAACCCTGTCGCAAAACCATGCGACCTGTCGCAAAACCATGCGACCTCTACTCTTTTGCCTAAAGGCGAAAAGCTTTCTGTGTGGGACTCTAAAGACTCGACACTACGCTGGCAGTGGGTTTAACCACAGACCGCAAGCGGCACTAGCTGTGCGTAACGGTCCCCAGGTAATGCCGACAAGAAGACCGACGAGGCGAAACCCATCTGAACTCCTACTGAGCCTGAATGTGATATTCTCCGTACAGTCCGGTCTGTTCGTCTGATACATCGCATGGCGGGCCTAGGGGGTGGTAAACGTCAGTCCCCCAATAGCGGTACAAGTCGTGCCGGAGCGAAGCCCAAAACACCCTGAGATAACACTGGAAGCCTACCAGTATATCTCGTTTGCCCTGGCCAGGGACTACTCGTGTAATGGCTCTCCTAGACACAGCGCGATGTCAACCCCCAATACCGGGAGAGACGAATCCTGTCTAACCGTCACTGCCTCCAAGTGCTTCGGGACTGCACCCAACTACTACCTGTTTGCACGACTCCTTTGAGCCGTGGTAGGGTAGTAATCAAAGTGCAGTGGGAACACACTCGAGGCGAAGTGACAGTGTCAAGTCAGCGGACTAAGCTGTACTCATGTCACCTGGGAACTGATAACTGACGATAGGCATAATACCAACTAGTCAGTTCCCGACGAGTCCTGTCCAATGTACCCGTAACCTAACGAGCACCCGCATACTATCTCAAGTACGACGTACTGACGGCTGTGGGATAGACCGTCTCCCACACTGGAATGAGAAGCGCATGCGCTAGTCTACTCCGGAGTATCGATACCCTGTCTCGATAGTCCTGCGACCAGGGACCTGCATAAGAATGTGCTTATAGATTACCCAGCCCCACTAGTGTGACTGCCATCACATCGCTGGTAATCAAGCAAAGATCCTAAGGGCTCCACTAATGTGTATAGGTGATATACTAAAATAAACACATGTACACATTGAAGTAGAAACAAACCAAGTAGCATACTACTATTTTGAGCAAGATTGTATATACAAGGTGAATATCCCAAGCTTCCATTAAGTAATATACAAACTAGTATGATACAGTAATGGCCTCTAGGGCATATACACTAACAGAGTTTGTTTTCTTCACAAGTTTCTTGACTTGGTGAAGTTGGAGCTTGATCTAGCGATGCCTCGACGTAGATCATCTTCGGCATCATCGTCGATGACCTAGCCCGCTTTTTCTCCGATGAAGCCGACGCTAGAGCCTAAGATTCGATTTGGACAGCGGAGAGGACTTCATCACGGAGCTATGGAGGTGGAGAACCGGATCTACAAAGGTTGTATTTCCGTTTACCTAGCTAAGTTGTTTACTAGTTTCATTTTATCGCCTAAACTTCTAGCCAACGATCCGTATTAGGGTTTCTCGGCACCGTAATTTTTGAAATTGGCATGGTTGATGCCTTGTGAGACCTCTTGAGAGTGCCTAGGAACCCTACAGGTTATTAGGGGTCTGACGTTTACCACCTCCCTAGACCATACATGCGATACTCTTAGACGAACAGACCGGACTGCACGGATATTGTCACGGACAGGCTCAGTAGGAGTTTGGATGGGTATCCTCATCGGCCTTCTTATCGACATCTACCTGGGGACCGTTACGTACAGCTAGTGCCGCTTGCGGTCTGTGGTTAAACCCACTGCCAGCGTAGTAGTCGAGTATTTAGAGTCCCACACAGAGTTTTCCCAACTCCAGGCGAAACAATATAGAGGTCGTACGGTTTTACGACAAGGGTTCGGACGAATACGTGTTTAAACGTACGTACGACATTCGGACAGTTTTTTCTAGACGGCTTTGGTTTAAGCCAGATTCTAGTATCAGGTTATTGGATTTATACAGTCTAAAGTTTTTCCGTGTTTTCATGGATGGGAGGGGCGTTCTCGTAATTTCCGGGAAGCTTCTAGAAGCATGGTGACTTGAGGGGTTAAGGTGGCATTGTCATTAATTGATATTGTGACTCATAATGAGTGATTCATTATGTCATTAATGCATTATTAAATGCTTAATGACTCATATAGTGAATCACTCATGATACATTTATGTAGCATGATGAATAATCTCTTATTATTCATTTATTGATTTATTCATTATGCTTCATATATTAAGTGAGAAACAATTTCATTTTCATTATTCTAGTTCACCTTCTCTCTCCTCAAGCTCACTCTTTCTTCAAGCTCTAATCCTACCACTCATGAGTTGAGAACAAGGATTAGAAAAGACTAAACATCCCATAACCTAACTCTATATGATCTAAGTTCCTTTGATTAGCAACTAGAGAAACTTAGTTACCTCAAGTTTTGAGGTGAAGCTTGGATTAGGGTTCTCGGGTGGATCATCTATCACTTGGAGGAGGCCGAGGAGGACGTAGAGATCGTAAAGACGAAGGACAAGTATCACTAGGTATAATCTCTTTACATAGTAGCTAAGAACTTCTATGGTAGTTGTTAATTATCGTTTAGCAAATATCTTCGGTTAGTCGATGTATGCTTCAAGAACAAGATCGTTTTTCATATTTCCGCCTCACCTCAACTCGTGGGGTGTTGCACATCGACTTACACAAACATCTCATAAACGACTAATATAATGTAAAACTATGTTTTAAATAACGCGACAACACTAAACTAACTCACTAGTGTCCGTCTAGTCGCTAACGTGCGTCACGATACCACAAAACCTACCCAAGCACAGCAGCTGCACCAGATCACGATTTGTGTCGCAAAACGTAACACACGGACTCAAAACACTAGATTATAGGTAATCAATCCCAGATTTTGTATACTGCAATTACTAAAAAAGTAAACAGTACCAAACAACCCTAACCAACAACAGACAGCTACCCACAAATGCCAAACCCCAGCATGTCCCTACATCGCCGGCGTCGCCGGAATTCTGCCTAGGGTCGCCGGCCGAGGCCGGTGAGGTGGGTCTCATATCTCAGGTGGTGCTCTAGGGTCACTAGTACATAACGACAATTTTATTTGATTTTTCTGTGAAAATCCCAGGTCACAGCAGGTACAGAGGCTCTAAAAAAACACTAAATAATACGATATCGCACCAATCGATATTTAAAGTGTTCTAAACCATAATCAACGAGCTATACAACATAAAAACTTCATTTTAATAGATTAGGGATTATACCTATCAACTTTGCTCACAAGCTCCAAGCTTACCTAGCTCTAAGTGATCCAAGAGCAAAAATCAAGACTTTTGGTATTTTTGTGATATATTTTGGGATTTTGGGGAATTATTGTGCTAGAATTGATGAAGAATGCAAGGGAAATGATCAAGAGCAGTAGAAGGAGAGAGGGATTCGGCCAAGGGAGAAGAATGTGTAAGTCCATGCTACCCTTCCTCGGTACTTACGGGGTTGCGGAATTGGTGAAAAACGATTTTTCAAGAGGTGGTAACATGGACTCAAAATACGGATCTTTGTTAAACAACTAACTAACAACCTAACTAGAGTTTTACCTACTCGGTTAGGGGGCTATACCTTTCTTGAACTCCTTCGTCTTCAACTCTTTCCGGTGTACGGATCGGCCTTACCTCGTCGTCTCCTTGCGCCGAAGATGGATCCACCTGAAAGCTTCTACCTTTGGCTTCTTCTTCGAACATGAAGAAACTAGAACACTTGGTTTGCTAAACCTTGTGAACTAGGATGAGTAGAGAAGTGATTTGGGTTTTCTTTTATCTCTAAGGCAATGTTTCTCAACTCATGAGAGGGTGTTGCCTTGAGCTAGAGAGAGCAAGAGGGAGAGCTCAAGCAAGAGAGAGAAATGAAATGAGAGAATGAGTAACTCTTTTGCCATCCAAGCTCTTATAATCCAAAACCATCATAACAAAATAGTAATCAAGTATTATGTGATGGTTCAAGTCAAAATGGCTATATCATTTCAAGCACTCATTTTGCAAAAACAAACAAGCAAGCAAAAGTCTTTGCCATGAAATGATAGCCATTGTCATGATGATGGTCAACTAGTCCAACCTAGTCAACCGGTCAACAAAGTCAACAAAGTCAACCCCTCAACAACCATGTCACTATAATACTTAATTAATATTATTGTTAATTATATTTTTATTCTCATTAGGGTTTAGCCAAAAGTCAGTAGTCAACAGTCAACAGTCAACAACCCCAATGAGAATCCTCTGTCTATGTCTCTCTGTCAACTGTGCATACACACCCGTATCCGCGTTCCGAGGAACACAGATACAAACGAGATAAAACCAATCCCAAAATGTACACTACGATCTGGCTTAAACCAAAGCCTGCTAGTGTTAACTGTCCGGACACCAAACGTGCACAAGTGCACGGATGTGACCGAACCCTGTTGCAAAACCAAGCGACCTCTACTCTTTTGCCTAAAGGCGAATAGCTTTCTGTGTGGGACTCTAAAGACTCGACACTACGCTGGCAGTGGGTTTAACCACAGACCGCAAGCGGCACTAGCTGTGCGTAACGGTCCCCAGGTAGATGCCGACAAGAAGACTGACGAGGTGAAACCCATCTGAACTCCTACTGAGTCTGAATGTGACAATCTCCATACAGTCCGGTCTGTTCGTCTGATACATCGCATGGCGGGCCTAGGGGGCGGTAAACGTCAGTCCTCTAATAGCGGTACAAGTCATGTCGGAGTGTAGCCCAGAACACCCTGAGATAGCATTGGAAACCTACCAGTATATCTCGCTTGCCCTGGCCAGGGACTACTCGTGTAATAGCTCTCCTAGACACAACGCGATGTCAACCCCCAATACCGGGAGAGACGAATCCTGTCTAACCGTCACTGCCTCCAAGTGCTTCGGGACAGCACCCAACCACTACCTGTTTGCACGACTCCTTTGAGCCGTGATAGGGTAGTAATCTAAGTACAGTGGGAACACACTCGAGGCGAAGTGACAGTGTCAAGTCAGCGGACTAAGCTGTACTCATGTCACCTAGGAACTGATAACTGACGATAGGTATAGTACCAACCAACAGTTCCCAATGAGTCCTGTCCAGTATACTCTAACCCAACGAGCACCCGCATACTATCTCAAGTACGACGTACTGACGGCTGTGGGACAGACCGTCTCCCATACTGGGATGAAAAGCGCATACGCTAGTTTACTCCGGAGTATCGATGACCTGTCTCGATAGTCCTATGACTAGGGACCTGCATAAGGATGTGCTTATAGATTACCCAGCCCCCACTAGTGTGATTGCCATCACAACGCTGGTAATCAAGCAAAGATCCTAAGGGCTCCACTAATGTGTATAGGTGATATACTAAAATAAACACATGTACACATTGAAGTAGAAACAAACCAAGTAGCATACTACTATATTGAGCAAGATTGTCTATACAAGGTGAATATCCCAAGCTTCCATTAAGTAATATACAAACTAGTATGATACAGTAATGGCCTCTAGGGCATATACATTAACAATCTCCTACTTGCACTAAGGCCATGTACTGGCGTATCGAAGATCTATCATCTCGATCAGCTGCTCGAACTGAGTCTGGGGAAAGGCCTTTGTGAGTGGATCAACAGTGTTATCTTCTGTAGAAACTCTCCGAACCTCGATCTCCTGGAGACCCACGATCTCCCTGATCAGGTGATACCGCCTTAAGATGTGTCTGGACTTCTGATGGGACCTGGGTTCCTTCGCTAAAGCTATAGCCCCGTTGTTGTCGCAATACAGCGGTATTGGATCAACAATGGACGGAACCACCTGAAGTTCAGTTAAGAACTTCCTTATCCATACGGCTTCTTTTGCGGCATCTGCAGCAGCGATATATTCCGCTTCCATCGTCGAGTCAGCAACGGTTTCCTGTTTGGAATTCTTCCAACACACCGCCCCTCCATTGAGGGTAAAGACATAACCCGACATGGACTTGGAATCATCCTTGTCACTCTGGAAGCTGGAGTCAGCAAAGGCCTCGATCTGGAGGTCTTTTCTGCCATACATCAAGAACATCTCCTTAGTCCTTCTCAGGTACTTGAGAATGTTCTTTACTGCTATCCAGTGTTTCTCCCCAGGGTTTGACTGATACCGGCTTACCACACTCAGTGCATAAGCTACATCTGGTCTGGTACATAACATCGCATACATTATAGAGCCTACCGCAGAAGCGTAGGGTATAATAGACATGCGATCCCTTTCCAAATCAGTCTTGGGAGACATCTCTTTGGAAAGGGTGATCCCGTGACAAGCCGGTAGATTACCGCGCTTGGAATCTTCCATACTGAATCTTTTCAGTATGGTGTCGATGTACCTGGACTGTGAGAGTCCCAGTATCCTCTTTGATCTGTCACGATAGATCCGGATCCCCAGAATGTATGAGGCACCACCCAGGTCTTTCATGGAGAACCTGTGTGACAAGAACCCTTTGACAGATTGTAGCATAGGAATGTCATTTCCTATTAAGCGAATGTCATCAACGTATAAAACGAGGAATACTACAGTTCTCGCTACAAATCTACTATAGATGCATGGTTCATCTGGATTTTTGATAAAGCCAAATTCTTTGACCGTCTCATCAAAACAGATGTTCCAACTCCGTGATGCCTGCTTTAGTCCGTAGATGGACTTAAGCAACTTGCACACCTTTCCGCTGCTCCCACTCTGAATGAAACCCTCTGGCTGGTCCATATAAACACACTCCTCTAAATTTCCATTTAGAAAAGCGGTTTTTACGTCCATCTGCCAAATCTCATAATCGTAGAAGGCAGCAATGGCAAGAAGGATCCGAATGGATTTCAGCATAGCTACTAGAGAAAAGGTCTCGTCATAGTCCAAACCAGGTCTTTGACGAAAACCCTTTGCAACTAGTCTAGCTTTATAGGTCTCAACCTGTCCATCTACACCAATCTTCCTTTTGAAGATCCACTTGCATCCTACGGGTTTTACCCCATCTGGAGCAACGTCCAACGTCTATACTTTGTTGGTGTACATGGACTCCATTTCGGTCCGCATTGCATCCCGCCATTTTACCGAGTCAATGCTCTGAATGGCCTGCTGGAAGCTAGTCGGCTCATCATAATCAATGATGCAATCCTCTCTATCCCCGTCTATGAGAAAACCGTAGTATCTTTCGGGCGAATGAGACTGCCTACTACTCCTGCGGAGCGGCGTAGGAATGTCATGTTCTTTTGAACCCTCTGGTTCTATTAAGCTTTCAGTAATAGTCTGTGGTTCTGGAATTTCTTCCAGTTCTATTTCGCCCCCACTTATTTCCTTTTCTAAGAACTGGTGTTCCAGAAAATGGGCATTATGAGAAACAATGATCTTTTGTTCCTCTGTGTAATAGAAGAGATACCCCCTGGAGTTCTTTGGGTATCCCACAAACTTGCACAGTACTGAGCGTGCCTCGAGTTTGTCCGCATGCTGCTTTTTGACAAAAGCCGGACATCCCCAGATCTTCAGATATTGAAGATAGGGTTTCTTCCCACTCCATATCTCATATGGTGTTGTAGGCACAGTCTTAGTTGGAACTTGGTTCAAAAGGTATGCAGCTGATTCTAGTGCATATCCCCAGAATGATCGCGGTAACTCAGTGTTACTCACCATGGAACGTACCATATCTAATAAGGTCCGGTTCCGTCTCTCCGATACACCGTTATGTTGCGGAGTGTATGGAGGAGTAAGCTAAGAGAGAATTCCATTCTCTTTTAATTAATCCAGGAACTCGGCACTTAAGTATTCACCACCTCGATCCGATCTCAGTGTCTTTATACTTTTGCCGGTTTGTTTTTCTACTTCATTCTTATATTCCTGGAATTTTCCAAAGGCTTCGGATTTATGTTTCATTAAGAAGACATAACCGTACCTTGAAAAGTCATCCGTAAAAGTAATGAAGTAAGAATAACCGCTTCGCGCATGTGTAGACATTGGACCTCACACGTCGCTGTGTACGAGTCCCAAGAGCTCGCTCGCTCTTACTCCGTGTCCAGTGAACGGAGTCTTTGTCATCTTTCCTTTGAGACAGGATTGACAAGTGGCATACGATTGATATTCGAACGGATTCAAATATCCTTCTGTATATAACTTCGTCAACCTTCTCTCATTGATGTGACCCAGTCTACAATGCCATAAGAAAGTCTGATTTATTTCCGGAGAGTTTCTTTTGTGTGTATTCTGGATATTGAAAATCTGTGGTTGGTTTAATACGTATATACCATTGCTTAATGTACCTGACCCAATCAGAACTTGATTAAGGTGAATGTTTACAACATTACTTACAAATGCAAATTCATAACCTTCTTTAGATAATAATGATACAGAAATGATATTACAAGTTGCATTGGGTACAAAATAGCAATTACGCAAAACCAAAACGTGTCCATCTGACAACCCCAGGTGATAGTCCCCCACGGCCTTAGCATCCATGCTAGCTCCGTTTGCAACTTTGAAGGTCATGTCACCTGCCTTCAAAACCCTACGGTTTCTCAACGCCTGCAAAGAATTACAGATATGAGATCCTGATCCGGTATCCAATACCCAGGAAGTAGAGTTTATTGAAAGACAGTTTTCAATAACATACACATCTGAAGCTGAAGCCGCAACTTGCTTCAGATCCTGTGTTCTGGCTTTCCAACCCCTGCAATCTTTCTTCCAGTGCCCACTCTTATGACAGAAAAAGCACTCTTCCTTCCCTATAAGCTTCCCCGCTATCTTTGTTGCTTTTTCCTTTCCCTTCGTATCCACTTTACTAACACCGCCCCTTGGTTTGGCGGGGGCTTTCTTCTTCTTTCCTTTGGCTTTCGCCTTGGACCTAGAAGAGGAAGATCCTCCTACAAACAAAGTGGATGTTTCCCTACCTTTCTGTAGGCTGCCCTCTGCATTCCTCAGCATGTTGAGGAGTTCTGAAAGTTCAACTTCTTTTTCTTGCAACTTCAAGTTCAGGATAAACTGGGCGTAAGTGGAAGGAAGGGACTGGAGAATCAAGTCCGTATAGAGCTCGTTCTCTAACGTGGTCCCAAGGTCCGCGAGCTCCTCAATGAAGCCAATCATCTTAAGCACGTGTTCCGCTACCGATGATCCGACGGCCAACCTTGCCGAAAATAACTTCTTCGACACTTCGTATCTTGCGATACGAGATTGCTCTCCATACAGTTCTTTTGTATGGAGAAATATGGATTCGAGGTCCATATTCTCGTGCCTCCTCTGATGTTCGTTGTCCATAGAGGCAAGCACGAGGCACTTGGCCTTCGCTCAATCGATTTCCCAGGTCTTATGGATTTCACTATCCGCGACGCTGGTTTTGGGACCTGGGACAGGGGGAGCTTTGGTGGTAAGGAGATACCCCAACTTGTCATAAGTGATTGCAATTTTGACATTCCTGAGCCAATCTTTGTAGTTTGGCCCTGTCAGTATATTTTTATCTAGTAGTAACTTAAGTCCGGTCATGATGTTTGGTCGCTGCAATTAGGAGAGCGAGAAGAAACACTTTAGCA